>CM051634.1:12325638-13815708 GCA_028020825.1 Podargus strigoides | reverse complement strand
AAATCACTCCGATGAATGTAATAGCAAAAGTGATTAGAGATAGGGAGAGATTAATTGCATGTGTCAGATATAAATAAGGGTTTAGGAGACAGCCCAGGATTTTGAGTCTCTGTGTGTGTATTCCAGATCTCTTACAGACACAAAAGCTCAAACCTTACAAACAGACAAGCGTAACAAGAAGCTATGTTGAAATTATAAGTTAGATTATAGAATCTTTAGCACTTGCTGTTTTTTTAGAGCACTATGCATAATGTATGTACATATGCTGAAGGAACAAACACTCAGTTTGGGTGCATTTCCCCAACTCCACCAGCTAGCGACGAGTCCAGGCAGCAGATGTGAAAGTGCACCATGTGTAGCAATAATTATTATCAAAAATAGTCCAGAAGAAGAAGAAATTGGAGACCAATGGATATTTCTGTTATATATCAGGAAGAGCACTGATAGAATATTTGGGCAAAGCCAAAGAAAAGCTCAAGCTGTCATAGAGGTTTCTTGGCTCATCTTTATTATTCCTGCAATTTAGCAATCTATAATTTTAACCACAGGTTTCCTTCTGTAACACTACAGATAAAAGTGAGGAAAGCTTTCCTTTAAGGAGAAGAAAGGTAAAGAATAATCGAAAAGATCTGTCTGAAGCTTTTAAAAAAAAAAAAAAAAAGGGGGAGAGAGAGAGAGAGAACTCAAAACCCCCCCAAAAACAACAACAAAATTTGGAGTCCAAGAACACTAATAAATCCTGAACATCATCTGTAATTTCTTTGTAATGCAGGTAAAATGATTTTACACTGCAATACAGTATCCCTTTTGTATTAGATAATAGGGTAAACCGTCAAGAACATCAGCCTTTATTCACAGTCCTAGCTCTGGATAAAGCTTAAACTAACATTTGTTCCAATATATTAAAACCAAGTCTTTAACACTAACTCAAATTAGTCCTTTTTGTTATAGATATAATTGTTACTAAAATTCATTTGATTCAAATATATACATATATAACTCAAAAGCCTAATTAAGCTGTACTCAAACTATTCTCAAAATAATAAGAAACAAAGATCCTCATTTAAAAATTTGTGCCCTTCAGTATTAGAGCAGATCGGAGCTACAGTTAAAGACAAAGCATTAAGACAGATAGTATTTTACCAGGGTATTAAAGATGGCATTTACACAGAATTATCCTTAAGGTTCAGCTTTAAATCCTGAACAATTCTAAGGTCTCCTTCAAATTAACATTTTGGATAACAAAAGAATGTTAAGTGACCATCAAAGCAAAAGGCACATTTTTACTCATGAAACCACATGTGACAGCACCAGGAGGGCATCCTTCCTGGGAATTCTGCTTGACAAAGAGAAAGCAAAGCCTGTGTAGAAAATAGGAAGGGAAAGAAATGTAATTATTGCAAAGAATGACTTAAAACCAGTGCACAGAGGGCTGAACTGTGCTACGTTGGACTTCCTGGTATTTGGTCAGAACCTCAGGCATTCACCTACTGCCACGGCACAGAAATGAGATTTCATTCCATCCCATGTTCCTTCTCCTTCCCCCACCAAAAGAAAAAAGTGTCACTGAGGCACTAACTTCACCTCAACAGCACTGACACAGAGAGGCTAAAAGCAGTAAATTCCCTTTGCATGAACTAAAACCAGTTTGACAAGTTTATAGAGTTTGTGTGAATTTGACCTCTGAACAGAAATATCTGCTCCCAGGGGGTACCAGCCCATTCCTTTCCTTTTTTCCCCTGCTTACACCTGAAAGCTGGAACTAGCTATGAAAAATTCATGCAGGAGTATGCTTCAAACATGTCCATGAAGGACCCTCAACATCTGCTGACTTGAACAAACCTTGATGGTTAATATAAAAAATTATGTAAGTGAAACGCTCTCTTACACAGGGGAAAATGTCTGCTCAGAATCTTCTGACAACTTGTCTTAACAAACCTGACAGAAGGATGTCAAAAGGAATCTTCTACCAAATACATCTATAGGTAACGTGCACTTTTTCCCCCCCACTTTCTTTCCTAACAACATAAAGAACTTTTCATTTTTACAGCTAAAGTGACCTAAACATTTTACGCTCTCACGAGAACCTTTCTTTATAACAGAAAAACAATCATAATGGAAAACCAACCAGACAAAAACTTCCAGTGCAAAATCAGTATCCTGTGATTCTGAAATGGGACTCTTCTCTTCTGTAAAATTTATGCTTTGATACATTAAATTGAAGAACAAAACAGACGCCAGAGACAAACAGGGTCTCTTTAGCCTCACGTTAACGTCTGCCATAGTGGAATAACATTCTTTGTGTTGCAAGTGGAAGCTGGGCAGAACAACATGACACCCTCCTATTTTAAATTAATTGCAACACAACTAAGCCAGGAGTTTAATTTTCAGTCTCCAGCTTTTTTATTTTATTTTACTTTTTTTTTTAAGCATTGCCAGTGCCCAAGGGAAAAAATTTATCTTCGTTAAATGATAATTGGCTTTATCATCTTTGACTCTTCAGAAATGCTGGCTGGCAAGGTTTTTAAAATTTTCATCAATCTTGTTTTCTGTTTTTACCAAGCCTGCATCAGAAAAAAAAAAAGAACACTCTCCATCTCCTCATGTTATGAATAGGTCTCGAGACTAACTAATTTACTAATAAATCTGTTGAAGCGATGTGCATCTCCGTATTTCACAGCTTAACGAGAAGGTCCAAAAGCAAGGCCCTGAATTGCAGTTCCAGATGATTAGTGCTGCAAAACCAATTGAAGCAGGAGTATCTGAGCTGTCAGAACAGCTTACACATACCCACCTTTTGCAAACTTTAAATCATTTACTGGGGGACACTTTCTCAAAATTTTCATAAAGTATTGGGACTAAGGTCTGAAATTGCAGAACATGCTGTTAAAAGTTTCCCAGGCCAACAGTGCTTGCATCTACAGCGTTGCACTGAAGTTAATAATAGGAAAAGCTCAGCAGGGCTTTTCAAACTTCTTCTAAAGCAACACCAGAGTCTCACCATGTCGTCATGTAGTAATGTAACAAGGACATGCATTGCGTAGGTTGTGGTGAATATCTCAGCCAGTTCCTTACAATAATAAAAAGCTCCCTATGAATTTCTTTTTCTTCCCTCTAAAAAAAAAAAAAAAACCAAACCAAACCTCTTCCTGAACCCTTGACTTACATACCAGAAATCCTTACGGTTTCATTAAGACACACTTAGCACCCCTGTTCTCCCTTTACACCCAAAAAGCACCTTCAGGTATAAGTGGCACAGCCTACAGCAAAGTACCACGTATCAGTCTATATCTTTTTTAAGCTCCATACTACAACCATAAGAGGCTTGGAGGCAAAGTTTCAGAGAAATTTCGCTGATACACAGTGTACGGCCTTCAAGGAAACACAAGTTTTACCATGGCCTTACTTTAATGAACACTTCGATTTTTAGGTGTCCTGCCAACAGCAGTAAGATCAAAAGCACCTCATTTTATCCCCCTGACAAGCCCAAGTCTTTAGGAAGAGATTTGACCATCTGTGCCACAGTGTACATCTGTCTGCGGGAGAACAGACACAAAAGAAAATGCTTAAAGAATTAAGGACCAGTTTAAGACATTATCATCAAATCAATTGTCAAATAGATGGAAACAGGAAAGAATATTAAGGGTTTCCCAGTTGTTTTTATGAAAAAGTAGTGTTTACATCCAAGATGTTTGTGAGAGCTCAGTGATGTATTAACTCTCACACCACTCTGGTTATGTTGGGAAGTTCCAGCAGTGGAGTTAATACTGATATCCTCTAAAACAGTAACAGTGAATTTTCAACAGGGAGTAAGTGATATATTTGAGTCAAAAAGCAAACTAAGTTTTGTTACTATTTATGTTGCCAAACTCTTGGAAAGTCTGAAAGCCAATTTGCCTAGCCAAAATTTTTTTGTTATTTACATGAAAGCTGGGACATATGGTGAAGAAAGAAAAGCAAGATTTTCATTAGCTTAGTATACAGACAACTGATTTTAAGACATGTTAAATTTGGGACTAATTTATGACATCTCATACTAATTTCAGATGTGACGTTATTCCCAATATGCTGCCTGTTGGACATCACTTTTATTTCACCAGAGCCTGTCACCTCAGAGATGATCTAATCCTTTTGAAATCAGTGGAAAGATGTCCCCACTTGAAAGATACAACCACTGTTTTCAAGCACAGTTGGACTGGACCTCATGCTGTGACGTGGACTTTCAAATTAAGACACATGGTTTTAGAGGGCAGGCATACCCCACCTGCAGTCCAATGTAAGAAGGACATGGATCTGTTGGAGCAGGTCCAGAGGAAGCCACAAAGATGATCAGAGGGCTGGAGCACCTCTGCTATGAGGACAGACAGAGAGCTGGCATTGATTAGCCTGCAGAAGAGAAGGCTCCAGAGAGACCTTCGGCTGCCCAGAGAAGTTGTGGCTGCCCCCTCCCTGGCAGTGTTCAAGGCCAGGTTCGGTGGGGCTTGGAGCAACCTGGTGTGGTGGGAGTTGCCCCTACCCATGGTAGGGAGGTTGAAATGAGATGATTTTTAAGGTCCCTTCCAACCCGAACCATTCCATGATTCTATGCAGAACACCATTGCTTAAACAACATAGGGGCTCAGTGGTTACGGAAAAATACAGCTCAATATTTGGATCTTCTCATAGAGTGACCATATCTGTTGGCAACTACATCTTTAGTGCAAAGCATATTTAAGGAATGAACCATCACAGTAACTTGTACTAGGTATTTATCTGAAAACACCAAGAGCAAACCCAAGCACAGCAGAAGCACCACTGACAAGCTAGAAGGCTTTCTTCTAAAACTGTTTCCCAACTTTCATGTGTTATGTATTGTAATCAGGGGGTGATGGGCAGATATAAGACTTCATGCTGCTTGGGACTCAATGAGCTATAGGTTAGACTGACAAGAAAGAGAACATCTTTGCATTTAACACTCAGACCCCTACTAGGGAAGTCATTGTGATTGGGGCTTTTAAATTGTATTTTTACAACCACGTTCAACGTCCTCAAATCTTCTTATTCAAGATGTATCAAATATAGTTATTAATTGAATGACAGTTTAGTGTATTTTCCAGGTGTCATGCAAACTCCATTTACTTTCAGACACAATTCTACACTCACTTTACAATATAAGGCCTTAAAACTCATCTCCTGCTTTCCTCAGGGCCATACCTTTCTCCTACCGTCAGTCTTGTATTTCAGACCAGAACAGGACAGCTTACAGCTTTCTCAGCCATTAGAGTGATTCTGCAAATATGCTTTTCTTACAGGCTGGAGCAAGACTGACACCGATATCCTTCAAGGAATAACAAGCTATGCATATCTAACACTGTTCGTGGTGGATGACTGCCCTGGGAATTATCTAGAGTTTTTTTTCCTTTTGCCCTCAATAGAAGTGGCAATGTGTACGCTGAGTCATGTAGCAAGGTTGTACTCAATAATTAATATATAATCTACTCACACAGAGATTGGATATTCCACTTTACCTGTGGTTTATTTGATTTTGATTAAACTGCTTTTAAATTTTATACCTGCCCTAATGGAAAATGACAAGTGTCATCACTCTTAACGTCTGATAAGATTCAGACAGTGACAATTCAATGTGATATGTTCCATACCTGAATGTACCTTTCACAATCTGTTTCCAACCACTTGCTGAAATCCTTTATTACTTTTCCAATACACACCACTTTTCTGCAACCATTCTCTGCATATTTCTTCAGGACTATATTTTTGTCCAATTATTCTCTGTTACTGGACAGATCAAAGTCCAGAATGACCACTGGTCTCTTTTTCTTCACAGACACTGTAATGCCTTACACCTTTCTTCAACACACACATAGCATTAATAATCTTGCATATCAAGATGGCAATTTAAAAATATCATTGGCTAATATTCATTTTAGCAAACAAATCCTTTTTTGGCTTTCCATCTTGCCTCGTTCTTCATTTTATCTTTCCTATTTTTCACATCCCAGATAGACTTTGCATTCATGGTATCAAGTCTGTACGCATTTTGAAGTGTTTTCTTTTCCATATGCCTGTATTACCTTCTGCTTTGCATAGCACTTGTTATGCATGCATGATCACAGACTATTTCTAGCATTAATTAAGATATGAAATTAAAGTGAGAAGTACATTATTGGTCACATGATATAAACGATACAAATTTGCTTTAAAAATGAAATTACTAAACTGTTAGCAAACCTCTTTATACTGTCAGTAATAATAATGTTTACAATCTACAGCCACAGTACAGCCAGAATTCTGGAGTGGATTTGGAATATTATTTCCACTTCAGAAAGATACACATAAAACCCCAGAGAAGTTCATTTAGTTTATAAACATATCTGGGAAGAAAACACAGGTTTGTCTCTTCTGCTGTCTGTTACCAGTGCCCTCAGTGACCCCAATCCCATTAACAGAGCTTCCATTCTTCGTGCAAGAACAAATTACCTTGTGATCCGATTAGGAATTTTAGCCGAAAAATCGTATTTTCTTAGAAATTAAATGTTTCACAGGAACATAATGTTTTTGATGAATCTGGCAAACAAACATAAGCATATTTCCAGGAGCAATTTGCCAGATTTCCTGCCCAGAAACCCAGACTCCCAAATTTTGCCATTATAAGGAACCAAGCCATAGGGATGGACTCAAATCTAATGGTACCCAAGATCAAGAGATGCTGGGCATCTCACCGTGCTGACTGACCCAGAGTTAAGAGTCTTGCATCTTTTAGAAGTCCAAACCATAGGAGCAGCTTGTCAGTAAAGCTGCTAATGCCAACAACAATTTCCCCAGTCATCTCTTCCTTGTCCCTACAATCAAAACTAGAAACCTCCACGTTCACACAACAGACTAACACACTCCCTATCTCACTGCTACATTACAAACACCTTTACCAAATGCCCTCAGAAAAGGAGCCAAACCATTCTAGACTTTTACAATTTTTTTTTTTCATATAAACAGATTTAATAAATGTTTTGCAATAGTTAACATGTGCATCTTTTTGCTCAATGGGCATGTTAGTATATTTAGTGTGCAGTCATCTGACCCCATTGCTCTGCTGCTTTTCCTTCCCCTGTAAAATCTACTCATGAAATACCTCTGCAATGGCAGGCATTAATACAATTTGTGCAGTGTAAAATAATAAGTAATAATGATGAAATGCATGTTCTCTGGGCCTCTGTGATAACTCCAGGTAAAAATAATGTCATAGACTGGGAATAGACTCATTAATAAAATTGCTTGCAATAGAGTGTCTTGTTTACTTACGCACAATGGAAAACACCACATTATAAACCCCTGCATTAAAAAGAAATTACGATCACAACAAACAACAAGTGATATCATCATGTACCTGCCTTGCACAAAATAAACCCATCAGACCAAAGGCTCTGAGAGTGATTTGTCAAGGGCATATACTCTCTTAGATCCCTCTTATTGGGAGCACATTGAACTCATTATACAAACAACCAGGAGAAGTTGACCTCCTTTAAAGGGCCAATCCTTTGTTAACAAGGGTCTTCTTATTAAGGAAGACTTTAACTGTCTACAGCCTCAGTACAACAGCATTTTTTCTGGAATTTGGATACTCACTTGTTACGCTGAGATGAATGAAGGGACTTGTCTTGTTCTCCCCATTCTTTTCATTGACTGCCTGGGCGTAGTAGCCTCCTGCATCGGTCACTGACGTTGCAAGGATAACCAGCTGGTTCTCCAGTGTGATGGCTCTGTTTAGGAAAGAGAAAGATGACAGTGAAACCAAAAGAATGGTATCCACTAAGCAAAACTTGTACTCCACTTCAGACTTGACAGACCGATATGATATTCATTGGTCATCTAACCCAAGATGTTGTTGAAGCAAACCAGCCTGATTTCAAACATATTTGTAAGTAATACTCAAGATCTTTGATGCCTCTAGGCCTTTTGTCCATTTAGATTGTGCAAGACATTTATGGTGACATGCAGAAAGCTGCAATACATGAAACTAGAACAGTTTAAATGGCAATAGGAAGTTATACAAGAGATGGCAAGTGACAACGGAGACCAATAGCCTGCGAACTGCATCCTTATGGGTTGATGACAGTCCTGGCAAACATCAGTATGCTGCAAAGTCATATTTATTGAAAACCTTCTCAACAAGTGAAAGATAGCTTATTAAAGACTGAAACTCAGGGTATAACACCACCTAGTTTAGTGGGGGAAAAAAAGAAGTAAAAATCAAAGGCAGCTGAACCTCAGAAGGTAAACTTTCTGCATTTGTGGCATCACTAATTATCACAACATCACAGACAACATCGGCAACTTAGAGGCTAATTGATATACACAGGTGATCTGTGCATAGATAGGGAGGGAAGAGTTTTCATTTGATCTAAAGCAGGTAGGAAAGCACAACCCTGTAGTTAGCACTGGCGTAGGCCTGAAGGAGTCAACAAATGTCGTTGTAGAACACTAACAGTCTATTCTTGCTTTGGGCTGCTACCTGTGAACTCCCTTGTAGGCAGCATTACCCATCTGCACTGCAATAGGGTTGTTTACTTTGTATTTTACATGTATTTGGTGGTGTTTCCTGGACTATACAAGATAAAGGTTTAGTTTAGAGACAACATGTAAAAATTTAAGGGCTTTACTAAACAGGACACAGGAAGCTCAAAAATCATATAAGAATCAAAGAACGTAGAATGTTCCAGAGAAAGGCTGTGGAGCAAAGAACTGGCATTAATGCAGACTGGGACAGGCACCAACTTGGAAATCTGAATGCAAGACTCTGAGCAAGAAACTTCTACCTTCTGAGAAGCCCCACTGAGTTCAGCTGTGCTATTAGTCACATCCTTGAGCAAGAGGTTGAAACAACATATAAAATTATTATACTGGATGAAATAAGTTCACATATCAAAAGACCTCAAAAAGAGTCAGTGCTAAGTCAAAGTATTCATACACTAATCAATCAATAAAGAACACTCCTGCATTTCTGCCTCCTGTTCCAGCATGGTGTGGTTAATGTTAATAATTCACAACTACTTTGCTTTTGAAAAAGCATTTAAAGCAGTAGGGAATTTTTTTTTTAAAGAAAAATAAGAATCACACATTCCTACTGTAGCATACTATTTTATATACGTAGAAAGGGGCATAGAAAATGACAGTGAGAACATCACAGTGTTCAAATGCTGTGTGTGTTTTATTCATACCATTTGAATATTCTAATGTGGATACAAAGAATACTGAATTTCTGTAAAGCTATCAGCACATACCAATAAATACAAATCTCCTGAAAAATATATAAGGCAATGTTGATAGTTCTGATCACACATCAGCTAAAGATCCTGTTTACATTATCTTTATTGGCAGCTTTTATTACAAAAACTGTTTAAAAATATTACAGTATGACTTTTTTCTTTATTCAATGAACCTGTACTAGCTGAATTGACTTAGAAAATTAATCAAAGGCATTGAAATAGATTTACAGAGTGGGGTTATAAAATGCAATTAATAAGATTTGATAAAACAAATAAAGATAAAATTCCAATGAAGTGCTAATAATTGAATATTAAAAAATGACATTTACTTTCATTTCTACTGTAGTTCTAAAGAAAACAGCATTTGAAAGATTCTTTGAAAGTACTGAAATATATCTCATGCTTTGATCTCAGCTGCAACGGCACTGAAAGTTTTAACAGTGGTTCTTGAACACTGGTAAGTTGCACACTGTTACTATCTGTATTAAACTGGCTGGAAACTTTGACATTTAAACCATTATACTCATTAAATACTAATCAACAGCAAAGGGAATTAAAATGTATTAAGAAAATTGTTCAAAATGAAGGGTTTTTAAAATTATAATACACACATTTATTGGAGCCTGAGCAAAATATAACATTTGAGTGAAATGTATGTAAATTTTAAAGACTAAATGAATATCAGCATATTTTAACTGAAAAAGATCAATGCAGAAGAGCGAAACATTATTAATTACATGTTCAAAATAGTGCAAAAAGTTGAATATTAATTGTACAGAAAGAATAATTAGAAGACAAAGTAACTACTGAAGACAACTCTTTGGGGTCATCAATTACATAGTCAAATTAATGCTAAATTAAAACACCCCAAAATGAGTTATTGATCTTTTAATAGTTCTGTGAAAAATGTAATGTTTCAATTTCATTAACTAAAGACAGGTATAGAAGAAGACCAGAGCCTTCAAAGTCTCAGCCTCTGGGAGCTTTATTTAGCTCAACTATGAGCCTTGTGCATCAGGATAATCAATTAGTCATGTCTAAGGACTTATTAATTCCAATGTTTCTAAACCATCTGAAGATTCATGCCTCAAATCTTACCAGGGTTGCAGCCACTTTTTGCACAACAGCTGCACAGAGCACCCTAAAATTGGCTTAACAGGTTTTCCTGGGTTTATTGTTTGTTTTCATTGTCTGATATAACTTTTAAATCATGACAGCACCACTTGAATGTTCCAAGGAAAATCTGATTCCCGGCTGCTCAGTTTACCAGCGTATTTGAGGAAGATGACTGCAGCAGATGGAGTGGACCTGTCAGAAATTCATACCCAGCACAGAATTCATGAAAAATATAAACACTGCTTTTTTTTTTTTTTTAAAGCAATATCAAATTTAACTCAACCTAACATTTTCAAGACAGGAGCAAGCGGCAAGTAAACTAAGCAGACTGATCCTTCGGGATTCTGTAAACATAGGGAAAGGAGCATTTTAAATCACACTTTTTAATAGAAGAATGTTTAAAATTTCTCTGGAGCTCAGTGGCAGCCCATAGGGAACAGCAGCCAATGCACAAACAGCGACATACATGTCTGCGAGCGGCAGGCAGTTATAATGATGGATTTAGTATTATGATGTCCTACAAGCATTTCAGTGATACCTTTACCACAAAAGCAGTCAGAGACCAGAAGAGATTGATCTGAAAGCAAAGGCAAGTCAGGCCTTTGAAACTGAAAGCTGTGTTGATGACATGCTGCTCAACTAAAGACAGCTCTGACAGGATGGGGAAAGGCAGCAATGATGGAGACAAGTCAGCACTGGTGAGGCTGCACCTTGAACACCATGTTCAGTTTTGGGGTCCTCACTACAAGAAGGACACTGAGCTGCTGGAGCGTGTCCAGAGAAGGGTAACAGAGCTGGTGAAGGGTCTGGAGCACAGTGTGATGGGGAACAGCTGAGGGAACTGGGGGTGTTCAGTCTGGTGAAGGCTGAGAGGAGACCTCATTGCTCTCTACAGCTCCCTGAAAGGAGGGGGTAGCAAGGTAGGGGTCAGTCTCTTCTCCCAGGTAACAGTGACAGAATGAGGGCTGATGGCCTCAAGTTGTGCCAGGGGAGGTTTAGATTGGGTATCAGGAACAATTCCTTCACTGAAAGGGTTCCCCAGCACTGGCCCAGGCTGCCCAGGGCAGTGGGGGAGTCCCCATCCCTGGAGGGATTTCAGAGTCGTGGAGATGTGGTGCTGAGGGACATGGGGCAGTGGGGACTGGGCAGTGCTGGGTTAATGGTTGGACTGGGTGATCTGGGAGGTCCTTTCCAACCAAGGCTGTTCTGTGATTCTATAAGTCATTTCATATACCCAGTTCTTAAGTATCTATAAACAGGCACCTGAGGAGGTTTTCATCAATTCTGTTTATTGCAGCCAGAATTTAGCACTTCGATACACTCTGGGATTCTTAATTGCAGCCTTCCAAATGCTGAAAAAAAAAAATAAATCTGGTGCAAATAATCTCCAGGTTTGATCTAAAGCTTACAGAAATTGTTTTATTAACATCAGTGGAACATGAATCAGGCCTTTAGAAGTAAAGAGAATTTTCCAAAGGGGATACCATTATTAAGACATTTAGGGCACTCTTTTTGCAGTTAAATAGAATTTTCCTGCTCTGAAAATTGCATCATTTATTAAAATACTGTAAATTAATTCTGTGGTATCTTAAATAGGTGGATTTCACATAAAAAAACCCTCCATTATTAACAGAAAATATCAAAATCTACTCTGCAAGTGGATAACTCCCAAAAGTTTGGTATATGTTAGGTTATTAGTCTACCAGATTACACAATAAATAGATAATACTAGGTTATAAAAACATCATAAAATAGAAATCAGAGTAACCTGATTAGGTTTTCTCTTAGAAGGCTGCCATCTGCTCATGAACTGGCGTGCAATATTTTAGTAGAAAGGCCTTCATAAAGCCTCTTTTCCAATATTATCACCAGCTAATATAAATATCAATCCCTCTTTTCAGGATATTCTTTACTAGAAAACCTCTGTTCCCCTTTAAAAAACTTTTGTCCCCATCACACAGCAAGCACTGAGCTTTCTCCATGAGCCAGACACCACAGAGTAACAGTGATGTTAATAGAAAAGGGAGAGATTATGGAGTAATAGCAACATAATTACTGAAAGACCTCCCCCATGGATTTCCCATTTTGGAAAAACATACAGATACACTGCAGCTAAAAACACAGCTGTTCGAGTGAAATCCTGACTCGGAGTAGTGCACGCACGGCTTAACAGAGTGAGAATTTCACCACCCATGTGTCTTCCAATTCTGATGGGGAATTATTAAACAAAATTATTTAAATACATGTTTTCTGCAAACAGTCCATGTTTTTCAGGACTCAATCACAGAGCAAAATGTTAGCATATGTGCTACAGAGCAACATGTCCATAGCAACGGAGCACTGAGAGCTGTGACTTTATGCCAGGTTTACAAAATATTATTCAGGTTCCAAGTATATTACTGCAAATCAACCATCTATTAATAAAAAATTTATAATTACACAGCTGCTGAATATTAAGTATAAATACACAAATTAACCCATTGATTCTACAATCAATGCTAGTTTATACCATCACTTCTGTTGCTATGTCATGGCACAACATGTACTTCTAGGAAGTGGCATTTCTACTCATGAAAAATTCCTGAGATTTTACTAGAATAACCACAGAATGGTTTGGATTGGAAGGGACCTCAAAGCTCAGCTCGTTTTAACCCTCCCTGCCATGGGCAGGGACACCTCCCACCAGACCAGGTTGCTCCAAGCCCCATCCAACCTGGCCTGGAACACTGCCAGGGAGGGGGCAGCCACAGCTTCTCTGGGCACCCTGGGCCAGTGTCTCACCACCCTCACAGGAAAGAATTTCTTCCTGATATCTGGTCTAAATCTCTCCTCTTCCAGTTTAAAGCCATTACCCCTCATCCTACCACTACATGCCCTTGTAAAAACCAAGGCAGTCCTAATTGCCATGCAGAGGTTGAATACTACTGTGAAATGAAGGAAGACCAGAAATTGAGAAGTTCAGCAGATATTTCCAGGAGGAAATGAGAGAAGAGGTAAAACTTAAAATATTGAAGTTTGGCTTCCCTATTCTCTAGCACTAGGTCTGGAGCTTGCAAGGTCTTGGTTCAGTAAGGCTATAAACTTTAATCCCCATGTTTCTTCATGAGCATGTTACACAAAGCCTGTTCTGTGTAAAGCAAGTGTAAGGCTGGAACAGAAGTGGATGAAAAACAGTACTTGAAAACACAGTGACCCACTACCTGACTGGAAAGTTAGATCAGGTAGAGACCCACAGGGTCTGTCTTTGGCCTGGCATTTTTTAATATTTGCATTGTTGTTTGTAGTCTGAATATAGATTTTATTTACTAAACCTGCAGATAAACTCCCAAAGACTCTAGAAGACAGAATTAGAATTCCAAGTGCAGATAGACCTGTTCAAGCCTCTCCACAAGACTGAGGTTTGCAGTTCAATGAACAAATTCAAAACTATTGAGAAGGAATAATGGACTGCTAAAGAGGCAAACCCCACAAGATGGTGTGCATCCAGCAGTATCATTGGAAAACACCGTTTCCCACCCAGTGTGGCCTCCACACTTTTGGCTATTGGATTTAAACACGTGAGATAGTCAAGAACAATCAAAGACCACCTCAAACCACACCAGAATCATCCACTCCTTCCCACCTCCCATCCAACCCCAAAGAGTAATCTAGAACATATGACATACAGGAGAATACTCAAAACCCAAAAAAGTTGTGTATATATATGAAGACACTTGTGACAAGACTGTTATAAAAAAACAGATCTCAGATTTAAGTAGAATCATCAAATATTGAGTCTTGTTATAAAAATCTCAGCAGTTCACCCTCAGAAAAGTTTATTTTTCGTCTTTGGAGATTGAGGCTCCCAGAATGGATGCTCAGATTAATTATCCCAAATACATATTTAAAATCATGCTCATATCAAGCAATTACTGGTTTAGAGATTAAAAAAATCCACAAACCAAACCTCAAGATAATCACTACGTAATCATGAAAGAGATGTTTGCAGTGAGAGACAATGCTGCCAATCCAGAAGAAAGCAATTACAGCAACAGACTTAGGAATAATATTCATGCACTGCTTAAGTTAAAATGTTCTTTTTCTCCCTCCAGGTTTTCAGCAGACTCAGTTCTTATTTAATGCAAGTTAATTATTATCACACAAATGTATTCCTTTGGTTTTCTTTATTTTATTATTATTATTATTATTACATTTTAAGTAACTAGACTCAGTGCAGCTGATATAAGTACCTATATGTGCTTAAACCACAGCTCTTGGGTATTATCTTCCTGAACCACACTGATGTGGGACTGGATGTGCTACTCCAGCAACAGCACTTTTCAAATTAGAAGAAAAATCCAGACTTTCAAGACAAAAATACACATCTCAGTCAAGAACAGAAATCAAAGACTTGGAATAAGATAAGTCCATTTTCTCCACTCTCCTCCTCTTTTAAAACTTACTGTATTCAAGATATTTGTAAACAGAGTATCTATTTTCTTCTCTCTCCAGTTTATCATATAATCAACACGTTGAACTCCACTCACAACATTGCTAACTGTTGCTATGGACATAGCTAGCAACCACTGGAGAAAAGAATAGTGGAAATTTTTTAATATAAATGGGTTATTTAAACAAAACACTGCAGTTAAATTGCCCCCCCTCCACTCCCCCTTTCTTTCACTGTGAAAGGAAAAATTTCTGTCATTAAATTATATCTTCACTTCTGATAAAACACATCAGCATAATGGGATGTGGTATAGTGGTCTGTAGTCAAGTATTTGAGAGTTTCTGTTGAACACTGTATTGTCATCCCATTATTTCACTGAAATATATATTACAGAATAAAAATGAATGTCAGGCATGACTGTGAAATGCACTAACTATAAAAAAAATTAGCAGTGGTAGGGCCCTGTCACAGGGCAACATGCTGAAGGGATAATTGATTATATGACAATGACAAAGAAAACTTCAACCTCTTAACAGCATATTTAACAGATACATTTAGATATGCCACAACTGTGCCTACATAGATGCTCTTAACCTTTGTCTATTCATGTTCCTGAATCTGCCTCAGCACCACCTCTGCCATTTTGTTCCCAATTCCACACACATCACATTCAAAACCATCTCCATTCTCACACAGGTGTAGCTGAGATAAGATTTGGCATAGCTGCTACTGTACAAACACTCCTAGTCTCAGGGACTAAAAAAAAATAAATCTGTATCACAGAAACTGAAATATCCACACAGTTAGAAATAAAACTCCAAATTTTGGATGGGTCAATGCAAACCTCTTGCAAATACATTTGGTCAGCTTTCTCAGTTGAAACAAGCCCTTCTTCAGCAGCTAAATACATGCACAGGAGGATATTTAAAACTGCTACACTGAGCACACAGAGCACACTGACAGAAATCATCTGGCTATAATCATGCAACCTAATGGCAGCTGCAGATCAGTGAAGATGAAAAAGCCACACGTATTGTAGAGGACCTTGAGAGGACAGCACCTGCAATGACTTTTTATTATCACATGAGCCAAAGGCATTGTTTTTCTTCTAGTGCCAGGAAAATATATATCCATGTCAGAAACACTAGCCCTACAAGTGAGAAGAGCAGAACTGAATTAGCAGCTCAACTCCTTTAGGTGAACCAAAACACAGGTATGTTGAAATAAATGGGAGACTTATTTCATAGGCATAGGAAAATTTGTACAGCCATAACTTACTACACACTTGTTTTGAGGAGCAGTAGGGAATGTTACGCTCCAGAACTAACAGTCTAGTAGTCCATTAGTTTTTAGATACATTACTTCTCCAAATCTTTAAACAAAGAGCACAGATATGGTAAAAAATAGCAAGTGACCCAAGCATCAACCTCTGCTGCTGCCAAAGAACAGCGATGCTGCCTAGCAAGAGAGCAATTTATTTAGACAACTTTTACTATGAAAGATAATTAAAGATTTAGTGGCCTGGATCAATACAGCAGCCTACGCTGTCTTTGTACAGTAGTGCAGTTTGGCGAGACCAGCATTTGTGTTACTGCTGCAAATCCATTGCACAATGTTATTATACAGTATCTTAGGTTTGCTGCCTACTTCAAAATAGGGATTTTGTGTAGTTATTTCTCCTCACACACCAGTAAGACGTACACTATTGCTATGCAACACAAACCGAGCACAGGCCCAGGAGCCAAATATATCAGGTTTTGCCAGTGATACGTAGCCCTGAGTGAGTTATTTAGCCTTGTATTTCTTTTTATGCTGAAAAATCTATCTAGAGGCTTAAACAGTTAATACCTCCTCTAGCACTCAAAAGATGTAGAGGATTGTGCAAGTGCTAAATCTTAATACTCTTTACTTTCCTCACCTTTCAGTTTAACTATCAGACATTTTGTCACACTACTTTAGGCAAAACAACTTATTGCTTTCTGATTTTCAAACGCTTTAACATCTCCTGAGTGATACACACCAAGCAGGTGAACATTGCTTTCCAAACACTAGTCTCTAGTAACTCATGGTATTGCACTACTTCTTTCAGCAGAATCTCCTCATCCTGAGTACAGACACATTTGGTAACAAACATGCTTCTACAGACTCCCTAAAATCCTAGTCATTATTTAAAGTAATATAGTGGAAGAAATTTCAAATCAGTCAATCACAGACTTTTTTTAAATGCCATTAATGCAAACATTTCAAAACTTCAATTTAGTGACAATAAAATAAAGATAGCACTGGTTAAAAACCAAACGAGCAGAACTTCAACAGAAATTTAAAAGGAAGTAGTGACTTCCTATTTCTATCCTAAATATGCCATGCAGTGATAGAAAAACAAAACCAGGCTGCATACATGCAACCATATATGGAACATACATATAAAGCCAAACACTGGAAACTGGAATAAAAACAAAACTGTGTAACATCAGAGCAGTATTTTGTGTTATGGTTTCTACCCAGACATGATTTCCTGTCAATACTGTGTGAAATGGAGCACAGTAAATAACTGGAAAATATTGCTCTATCAATAGCATTTTATCTCTTCAGTTAGGTCTGTGCCATAGATTATTAGTGCAAAGTAACACAAGCTGAAAATTTTTCAGAAAGGAGAAATACCTCTTCCCAACAAAAGAGGCAAACATACACAAAGCTCTTGTGTAGCAAAGCTACAGAATTCTAGAAGGTGGAAAGTGAAGTTATGAGAGGGTTTATGCAAGAGATTGAGAAGATAAACACAGTTATAGCTATAGCTAACCATCTGATCATCTCTTTCCCAGGCAAAGTAATACTACATGTATTAAAATCTATGCAACTTCAATGGGAACATTAGCATCTTTTAAAATAAAATGTCCTGGAAGATAGCCTTTAGACATTCAGAAGTAGAGCTCCCTTTTGGGATCCATTTGTATGTTGTGGTTGTGACCCTTGGCTCCAAAACTCATAAAGAACCCTTCAGTGGCCAACTAGAATGTAAATAACACATGATTAAAGGAGCAACAGCCCACATAGACAGATCACCTATCAACTACCTTTGGTTTTACATTACTTGAAATCAGTTCATGGGTGTGTTTGTATGACTTGCTGCTTATTTGACTTCTGAGTCTAATGACACACATTTCCCTGCCGTGGAGCAGTAACATATATTCAGACCTTCTGGCTGTAAAGCTCAAGGAAGTCCGAAAGCCAAAGCTCACGTAGTAAATCTTGCCAGACCTCTGGTAGAATGATAGCAAATTCTACTTTAGAAACAATCCCAGAGGTAACATAGAAGGCAAAGAACTTCAACTCCCTTCTTTCTGATACTGAAGCTATGAGCACCAAGCATCTCCTCTAATGAAGAGCAACAGAGAGTCCGCATCTGAGAGACTGCCGTGTTTACATTTGCTGGATGATCCATAAATACTATGCCTATTGAGCAAGCAAATGAAACCCTGAAGTGTCAGTAGATGCAGTTTGGTTTCTTTGATTTTATGACTACAATATGCTTTGCAGAGCATTTTTATTTTCAGTGCTGAAGAAACACTCAGCTATGAGTTACATGGCAAAAGAAGCCACAAATTCTGGAAAAACACACATGCGTATTAGCAGCCTGGCTCATACTGCCAGGGATGTGAACAGAATGCTCAATATCTTGCCGATGCAAGTAATTCTACATAATAGTTAGACCAGAACAGAAAACCTCTGATGCCCCCAAAGTCTTTGCTGCAATCTGTCTTCACATATTTATCTCCTTACTTGCAGACAGTTCTGCTGCAGAGGTTTTAGGGATTTGCTCCTGCAACGCAGCAAAATGCTGCTCCCTGCGACTCCCCTCATCTGGAGAAGAGGTGCTATTACTGAGTTAATGGACAGTAGACACAACAGTTCCATCACCTTCAGTTACTGATTCTTTTTATCCACTTCGCCCTGTAATGAGGATCTCTGCTTGCTCACATTCACGTAACAGCAGCATCAGCTATCCCCTAATCCTGCAACACATTAAAATGGAAAGATAGATGCAGGAAAATGTTAAAATGCCCTTATCA
Organism: Podargus strigoides; assembly: GCA_028020825.1. Classification (NCBI taxonomy): domain Eukaryota; kingdom Metazoa; phylum Chordata; class Aves; order Caprimulgiformes; family Podargidae; genus Podargus; species Podargus strigoides. The sequence goes on along the minus strand of CM051634.1, from coordinate 13,796,833 downwards.
CTTGGCTGCAGGGGTATAAACTTAAAATAGAAGATTGTTTTTCTGCTGAAAACAAGCAAATAAATACATTTACCTAATTTTCTTCTTAAATAATCCTTATGAGTGTTGAAATGATGCTTTGATTATTGCTATAAAGATAAACAATGAAACATTCCATTATAGCTTACCTAGGTTAGATAGAAACAAATTCAATTCCTCCCTGTACATGTTGTTTTTCCCAGGTGCATTAACACACTTCTTTACATTCAAGAACCAACTTTTATTACAAGCTGAGTGTGTAGGGAACAGGGAGATAGGGAAAGAAAATAGAATGAACGGAATGCTAATGAGAAAGAAAAATACAACCCCAGCAGCCAATCCCTTTAATTAGGTGGACGTCTACATTTTTAACTTCACAGTTTTTAATCCTGTTGTTACTGAACTCAGAAGATGGAAAACAGAAACAATGCTCACATAAACCCTGCAGGCCACTTCGCTAAAGGAAACGTGAAAGTTAACCTCTTATCTCCTCAGATGAAAATACCATACAAAAGAATGACAAAGGTCATGTGAGAGCCAGAGCAATGAGGCAAATGATAGAAGCGTACAAACTTCCAAATGAAATCTTGCAAACAGAGCCAATGAGTAGGAGATACAGAACAAGACAGTCACACAGGATGGTTAGGTAGACTTCTTGTTTTCTTCCCTATATTCTTTACCCAAAAAGTAAGAGCTAAAACATGTGTTTGGTTATACTGCAGCCCTTCCTGAATCATATAAAACAATCAGAAAAATTACCATCTGCAACAAGACTTGTTAACTTACTAATACTAAAGAAACAGAAAGACAGATTCTTGCACATTAGCAGTACTTAATAAGAAAATTTCTCATTTGTTGATAAGACTCTTTATACAAAGGACAGAAATAAGCTCACATAGTTGAGTTAGTAAAGGCACATCGCTCAAGTGCTTAATATTGAACTGTCTACATTTAGCCAGCACTCAGGGCTAAACTGCAGCAGCTGTTCTACCACCCAATGACCCCTCCCCAGCTGAGAAGGGGAATTGGGGTAAAAAGGGAAAGGCCCCATGGGTTGAAGTAGAAACAGACTGAATGAAACAATAAAACTAAGACAAACACCAACATAAAGTATACAAGGTTCTACTCAGCCTGGTCCTTGGGATCAGCAGCAGGAGCAGAAGGCCAAGAGGGAGAAGCCCCAGGAAGAGGAACTCCACACTCACTGAACTCCCTCCTTTTATAATGAGCCAGCCAGTGGTATGGGATACACCTGAGAGTCAGCTTGGGGCAGCTGCCTTGATTGGATCTCCCAGCTGATTCAGGGCTACTCATGGCCTGCCTGCATGGCTGGCCCATGGGTCTGTGCCTGGGGAGCCAGGACATGAACCCAGAAGAGAAGCTGAACACATACCCAGGGATCGTAATTTTTCTTAAAGCTAAAACAATTACACAGGAATGCAGGCTCACAGTTACTCAATAGATACAAGTCTACACTTCAGCTCAATACACCCTCTGCAAAGCTAGAGAGGCCACTGGGAAAGAGAAAGTCATGGCATGGCTCATTTCTAATTGAGTACTTGTGTATGAGAAGGAGCAGAAGAGAGGGCACACATCCACACTAAAACACACAGATACACATCTCAGGAGACATCTCAGAGCTGCTTCTTGATTGATCCCTGTGTCAACTGAAGTACAGAAGTTCCTCCTTCAGCTCATTCAATAGCCTGAGTTTTTGAAGTAGATACTTTAAATTCAGTTCCCTGGTGCCTCAAATGAGACAGTAGTGCCTACACAAAGGTAGGGACTGTTAGAATCACAGAATCAAGTTTTAAGGCCTAATGATATTGCTCTACAGATAATTTCATCTTTCTCAGTTTAGATGACTTCACCTAAAAGGTCATGAATATAACATGTACCTTTTCCTCCTTCTTTCTTTATTCTCCACTAGGAATTAGAAAGGAATATTTGAGAAGAGAACATGAGTTACCTCGCAGGAGCAGCACCAACACCACTAGCACCATCTCCCTAAAGAAAAGGAGGGACTGTGAGTTTAAAGAAACTCCTCACTCCAATAACACTGGAAAAAGAAGGGAAACACTCTCCAACAAAATCCAACACTTCAATAATGGATTTTTATTTTTTTTCCTACAGTCCTTTCACCACTCAGAAATTAAACCTCTGATGCCTCAAGGATGTATCAAAACTTTTGTTAGTAACCTCTATGGGAAGAACATGAATATAAAGCATTTTCCTAATAACTAAAATTCTTTTTCTCATCTGAAGCAGCTGGTGTGCTGAGCCACCTGAAACCCTGCTCTCCCACCCCATCATCATTTTCTGCTACACACACTTCCAGCCCATGACACAGTGGTGACTCTGTAAATGTGCAGCCCACACTACTCAGTCTATGTTACACATCTCAACCCTGAGACAAACTGCCAGTGAACCCACTCACAGGAGCCTGCAGCAATATGTAAAGCATAATGTTAAGATGACCTGTGAAGATGGATGAGCAAACCCCAAAGCCCTGAATTTCAATGCTTTATTGTTCTAAATCATATTTCATCCACTTAATGTAGATTTAAAACAGGTCCTCAGGACTGCTTTCAAACAAGAATTTAAAAAAAATGACATAAAGCCTTTGCTGAAACACAATTGTAATTCTACACACCTAACATTTTCACATTCACGTTCTTTGCTGCCAACATTTACATGTAGTAACAACAAATGCACAATTATGTGTGTTTGTTGTTCGACTGAAATTACCTGACAGGGTAGAATGGTACAGAGGCCAACAGTCAGCATTAAACCACCAGCTGCTCTATTGCACTGTACTGCAGAACAAATACAGCCTGCATTGGAAAGCAGCACCTGACACGACAAAGACAAACCTGCCATCTTGAGTAGCAGAACTAACAAGGTCTTTTCTCTCACAAGTTGCATCTTAGGCTCCTAAATCTTCCTACCATCACCAAAAAAACCCCCCAAAAACTAATCAACCAGAACCCTTACCTTCTTTAACATCTGCTGCTACAGCCCCACTACCTCCTCCATTACCTCCAGCCATACAAAGCCCTGGAAGACTTTCCACTCTGCCTTCATTGCTCTCTCCAAGCAACCTTCCTGCTTTCCAGCAGTCAGCCCAAACCCTCTGAGCTCTGACATCCCCCACCTCCTCCCACTGTGGCTAAGCAATGGGCAGCACCTGCAGCTCTTCTGGAGAGAATTGCAAGCAGCTGAGCTCAGCCCAGTCCAACTCAGCCCAGCTGGCAGCAGCCTTTCCAGCAGTGAGGTTCCTCTTTGGGGTTTTTTCCTCTAACCCAGCATCCAATTCCCACAAAATTGTGGGAACTTCTGTTTGTACCCTCTGCTCAGGGGGCCTAGTTTTGTCCCACATATTCAAAAAGATTTTACAGGAACAAACTAGATGCAGATGTGGACAAACAGAACAAACAATACTACAGAAGCTTCAGTCTTCTAGGAGGACCCTTTGTAAAGATGTCCACACCATGCCAGATCCCATTTATTTCTTTGTAGCTGTACTGCTTTGCACAGTATTGCATTGAGTCTTGTGGATAATAATCTATCTTTCCATGACAAATTCCAGTGTTCCCATCATCTCCAAGCAGAAAGATCCAGAACTGAAATCCCTGCTTACACAACTTTTTTTCATGTCTGGATATGGGTTCAAATAAACTTCTGATTCCAGAATATATAATCTATATATATTGAATATACCTCTCTATATATTCTATATCTATAGAACAGACACATAGAAAGATATATATACCTATAAAACATATCTATAGATATTCTGTGCCTATAATAAGACAAGTTTCTGTTTGGAGGTTTGAGTTACAGAATCCAAGCTACCATTAATTAAAAAGAACACCACTCCAATTATATTTCACTCTAGTCTTTTTATTTGTGTCCTCACAGTCTCTGTGTTTCATTCTTTAAGTAGCCAGTTTCTTCAAGAACTCTAGGGAGAAGAAAAATGTGTCACTGTTGAGGATATGCCTGCTCTCCTATTTAAGCTTTAAGCTTTGCTTTCAACAGCCAAATAAGTAGCAGGGAAGTGGAAGGTTAAAAACTTTGCATTTCATATCTGCCAAAACAGTAAAAGAAAAATGAGATTGCTGAATAGCTGACAATAGCTGCAGAATGAACACAGCAGTGATCTGCCTATAAGCTGCAAAGGGCAAAACCAAGGCATTTGCTTAAAAGCTTATACCAACTGTGGGATAAAAAGAGTAAAGAAGCCACAATAAAACATAATTATTACAGGAGCTATAATTATGGCATTATTCTTTGCCATATCCAATGTTGTGCACATTAAACGTTGTACACTGTGAATATTTAATGATTATATGCTTATTCAGAGCCCTTAATGTCCTTAAAATACAGGTATTTTTCATGCATTAAGAAGAAATTACACATAATTTTTGTCCTAAGGATCTGCAGTTACAATAGATGGACAACATTCTATGAGTCTTCTACAAATTTAAATCTCAAAGCTTTGGAAACTGTGTTTATAGCCACTGCATGTCAATTTTCAGTACTTTTTGAAACAATAATCCATCATCTTGACCTCAAGAAAACAAAAGTGTAACCTTTGAGCACTCAGTTGCAGCAATGTTCTGTATTATCATCCGTAAGAATTACCAGTAAATTGCTACCTCCAATTACACTGGTTGTAGTAGGTCTCTAAGAAGTTTAAAAACTTCGGCAACATGCAAATATTCTTCAGTAGTAACAAGCAAAAGATATATTTCTGCAGTAAGAAATAGCAGGAAGCATGATTCGCTAAGTGCCAACGTAGCATAAAACACAGTAATTTCTACTAAACTACTCTTCTATAAACCATGCAGCCAGCAACCATATAAAGAAGACAGATTTTAGTATGCAGTGTAGTATAACAGGGGCCAGACACACAGTTTTCAGTGTGGTATAAAGATATAGGTGAAAAACTATTAGATGTTTCTAGCCTGCATTGAGGCTTCAGTACAGTAAATACGGGCAATGGATTTCTTACATTCTGCACATCGCACCCTTACCTGAATTGGGAGCCCTACAACTTGATATGTCTGGTTTTTTATACTAGAAAAGACCAACCTTTTAAAACAGCCTAATTTTTTTATTAATGGTTTGGGCTGCTGTAAGATTGCTAATGGTTTTGCTCAAAATTTGACTTTTTTCAAATAATAACCTCTTAAATACTGCAAATTAAAAACGGAAGAAACACCTTCCATGGTTGGCTCATCATATCAGAATGGGAATCTTGCAGATCTTAGAAATTATTTCACCTTAGCAGTGAACTGCTGATAACTCTTCTCTAAGTACAATTGTCTAGTGTTCCACCCCTTTTCTAATAATTTCTGGCAGACCAGGCTTTCCTACAACTTATGAGGTAGTATCAAAAGCCTTACTGAAATTAAGATGCTTCTGCTGCTTCACTCCTATCTACAGAGCCTGCTACCAAGCCACACAAAAGTTCAACACAATCCATTTCTGAGAAATATATATTGGTGGTTAAATGACCTTTCTTTTTTGTTTAGGAGATTAGAATTGGTTTCTTTGGTTGCTTATTACAGTATTTTTTCACAAATGCAAAGTAAGCTGACTGACATTTAGTTTCCAGATTTCTTGTTCCCCTTCCTAAAAATAGGCATGACATTTCCTGGTGTTTTGCGTCCCAGGCTCATATGCTGCATTCGTTCCCCAGGATAACTGCTAACAATTCCAAAATTGTTCCGTAGGTTCTCTACATAACCTAGATAAACTTCACCTCACCAATTGAGTAAGAAATATTTAAGGGATGACATCAAGTAAGAGGGATGGTTATGTATGTAATAAAGATGAAATATTACTTGTTTACAAAAGCATCATGATGTTCTTATGTTTTATATTATTACTTATTTCCAATTTATTATCTCAGCAGCACTGAATGCTCTGTCTCTCTAGCTAGCTGGAGAGCACTTCTGATCTTCAGGATATGGTTTGTGGCCTTGAAAGGATATTGAATTTAAAATAAAATTAATATGAACTAAATTAAGCCTTCCAATGCATGCCTTACTTTTTTAAACTGAAGATAAATCATGTTTGATAATGCTTCCCCTTGCCTCCATGGCTTTTGTGTCTCTGAGCAACCCAGCGATGGGTGCTCTCAGCATTTGCTGCTTGCTTTTTGCTGCATCTGCTCACAGTTCTCCATCTGGGTAATTCCAGTCATCCAGGAGAAGTATCGAGGTAAACCTCTGACTGGGAGCTGCTGAGAAAGTAATTTAGATGCTTGCTAGAGTAGCTGCTAAAAATAAGAGCTTCCTTCATCCCATGCTTCATAACACTCCAGATCAGGACAGAGGGAATGAAGAACACTAAACCAGTGGGAGTTTTCTGCATGTCCTCGGTGGTGCCAGAAGATCAGAACACATCAAGCCCCTCATCTGGAAGCCAGACTCTCTTTTGCTGCTCTAGAAAGTGTAGCGAAGGAGGATGAAACGTGAAGAGAATTTGTGATTGTTTCCTGCAGTTATGGTAATATGAAGGAACATGACAAAGTATGTGCTTCATAGCATTGCCTGGGGTCTCTTGACCATCAATTTCTTCCTGTCAAACTAAGAAAAGTTCTCCTTTAGAGTTATGAAAACTATTAAAACATCAATAACCCACACACACACTATAGGTATATGCAGAAAAGAACATCAACAAAGAGCAGCAGCATAGGAGCAACACCGCCCCCCAGAACACCTGGGTAAGTTATATACTTGATGTCAACTCGAATTTCACAAACAGGTAATTGTTCAGTAGCATTACATAACCAAATAAAGTAACTAAACACATATAAAGAGGCCACCTACGTGAGCCTAGTTGTTTGTAGAATTTCTTCAACTGATGTTCAATAAAGTTTCAAGTGCACTAGAGCCAAGAATGGGAATTCTTCTGGGTTAAGAACAGGATGTTGATCACAGCATTGAAGAGCAATCTTATTTGTAAAGTCTCTCCATTTCCTGGTCAGTTCCACTATCTGAGGTCACAAAAGTGGCATATTTTTTGGTGGATAGGTTTTTGCAACACAATGAATGATTTAACATTTTCTATGAGTAGTATTTATAGTATTTGAGGTTAGTCCAATATATGGTCTTCTACCACTTGAGCCTTGCAGATAATTGTGGAATATTTTGCATATTACTTGGTAATGTGTGTACTGTTCATAAAACATGTATTACCTCATGCAGTGTGTTTACCATTCATAAAAGTTTAACAGACCTAAGCATTACCTTAAGAAATACAAGAAATGTACTACATATTTGCAGATTTATGAGCATATATGTACTATCCTTGTAAATATATTTGTAAATGAAAAGGAAATAGAATGGAAAAAGGATTTTTCTAATCATGCCTTTAACAAAATAACGGCAGCATTATCCTTCCTACAAGACATAACTGTAGAGTGTTGCACTTTCATTTCTATATCTTCAGTGTTTGTTTCTGTAAAATATTTTCTTATACATGACTGAATTGCATAAATATTATTTTAGAACTCTAAAAAATCTGCTAATTTGAGAATGTAGTTCTCTAACAATACCTCTGTTATCAGGGTTTTCCAGGAAGTAGATGTAGAAAGGGAGAACTAATTCTTAGATTATGCAGTATACTGACGTGAAAAACATTTGATTAAAAATATAGAAAAACTATATTTTTCATCAAGCCATACATTTGATTTGTCTCCTTCCCCCAATTTTGAAACTAATAGCTTCAACTTGTTGCTTCACTCCGCCTCTTTTATGCCTCCAAGTCTAATGAAAAAAATCTATAGTCACCTAAAATACCCCGTTTGTCACTACACAGCGCAGCATTGTCACTCAGAACTTCAAAGCATCAGGACAGACCAAATTGGGATCCTTCTTTTTCAAAAGCACTGGCTCTGTGAGATAAGAAAATCTTCATTAGCTGCTTGCTTTATGGAGACGATGAATCAATTAAGCAATTCTAAATCCACGCAAGGAAGGGCAATAATATGAATGTGTACACTAGATAACTAGCAGTTGTAAAACTTGTAAAACTTCCCACAGTTTAGATATTGCTGGTACTAGAATTGGTTGCATGATAACTTTTTGTTTGCTGCAGTCTTTGCAGTTTGACTTTTATTGAACAGCAATGGTGCATGGCCACAATCCAGACCACTTGTTTTGTCCTTCTAGCTGTTTTCAAAAAGAAGGATTTGGATGAGTTTTTTATTTTCAATGAAATATTTCACAGATGAGAAAAATTCAAATGATGTATGGGAAACATTTGCATTCCACAGAAAGCATCTTGTGTGATAAGACTGTTCTTAGTTTTCATAAATGGAAGCATTCTAATTCACTTTCTGGTGTTTGCAATTGAGCTGCTGAAAAGATAGTACTCAAAGATTCTTACTGTGGGAAGTAAATTTAAATAGTTCATTTTCTGGAAGGGCTTGAATAAATAGTTTTCTTATGCATTTATTCTTTAAAATTACATAGCTTAATACAGTCAATGCCACTGTTCTGTTGTTCCCCTTTTAAATTTATTTTTAGCACCAATATATAAACAAAGCATTAGGACTATAAAAACCACAGGCTGGTTTAACTTGGAATCAAGAAAATGCAGTGTTAACAGGGGTAAACTGGAAGATTTTTTTTTAAGTCACACACATAAATTAGGCAGAAAAAAACCAGGTTGCATTAGGCAAGTTTAAATTTAGATATGATACTGCAGTTCTCAGTGGCATTTTGCAATATGTACTAGCTTTAGTAAATACAATAGTATGGTGCAATATTAGAATTCAAAAGGTAAATTAGAGGCTCCATCCAAAGCTGACTGTGTGTAATACTGCAGAAGCTATTCTACTTGATGAGAGTGAAGCCCCATCTAGAAAAAATTACACTTTCGCAAACTCTTTCTCAAAAGAACTATTACTCCCAATTAAAGATACTGATTTCAACTAGAAAACTCAAGGTCAAAGTATTCCTGCAGATCGCCTGAAACCTGTGTCCTTGTGGCCAAGAAGGCCAATGGCATCCTGGGGTGCATCAGGAAGAGTGTGGCCAGCAGGTCAAGGGAGGTGACCTTCCCCCTCTCTGCCCTGGTGAGACAGCATCTGGAGTTCTGGGCTCCCCGGTTCAAGAAGGACAGGGAGCTGCTGGAGAGGACACAGCAAAGGGCTACAAAGATGATGACGGGACTACAACTTCTCTCTTATGAGGAAAGGCTGAGGGATTTGGGGCTTTTTAGCCTGGAGAAGAATGAAGAGGGATCTTATCAGTGTTTATAAATACATAAAAGGGAGGTGTCAGGAGGATGGGGCCAGTCTTTTTTCAGTAGTGCCCAGTGACAGGACAAGGACAACGGGCACAAGCTGGAACAGAGGAAGTTCCATCTAAACATGAGGAGGAACTTCTTTACTTTGAGGGTGGCAGAGCACTGGCACAGGCTGCACAGGGAGGTCGTGGAGTCTCCTTTTCTGGAGACATTCCAAACCCACCTGGACATGACCCTGTGTGACCTGCTCTGGGTGAACATGCTTTGGCAGCGGGGTTGGACTGGATGATCTCCAGAGGTCCCTTCCAACCCCCACCATTCTGTGATACTGTGAAACAACTACATCACCAATGCACAAAGGGGCCATCACTGGGAATTTGCCATGGGAAAGGAGTTAACCTGTTTGCTCTGAAGTATTACAAGGAAAGCTAACTTAAGCGTGGTATAAAAAGTTCTTCTAGAACAACAATAGAAGACAAAGTCTCTTTTTTCTTTCTAATATGGAACAATAATAGTTTTGTTTCTGAATTCTGAGCGTGAATTTAACATCTAACAAAGTCATAATTATTCTCAAAATCAGAGTGAGAAAATATATGATTAATGTTTTGGGCTTTTTTGCTGCCTTCTATTATGCATACAAGCTGACAGCAATATGCATATGTATGCAGTCTATATGCAATTGTATGAATTAATTTAATCCCTTGATGAAAACAGAAATAAAAATAGAAAAATGCAATACATTTCTTGTCAAGTAATGCAAATATCAATTGTATCTTATATGATTAAAGCCAAATATTGGTTCTCCCAACTGATATTGGCTTGGCTTTGTTTGACCACCTGATACAGAAGCAAAATTCAGAAGATTCAAACAGAAATATCTAAAGTGCGACATGCACATGAGAAGCCCATTTTATATTCTCTTTATAAATATCAGTGTCCCCAGGACAAGTCCTAATGTCTTCATTACACTTTCCTTCTTCGCTTTCTCAGCTTCAACCTTTAAACTTTTTCAGCAGAAGTTCTGAGGAATGTTTTAACAGTTGAAATGATGGCTGCAAGTGTTGTGGATTCCAGGAGTACAGAACAATCACACTTTCTACATGGCATTAAACAGGTCTGCAGCTATGTGCAAACATCTGTGGGCTTCTCTATCAGCCTATAAACACATCCAAACATTCCCCAAACCTCTGGCCAGTCCTTTCTTTTTAAAAATTATGATTTCAGGCATACAGTATGGCATATAGAACTTGGTTGCTGATAGCAAAAATGGAAGTTGTAGCTGTATATGAAAAATCGAGAACTAATTAACGAGGATTTAAATAGGACTTTAAAATGCAAATACTACAAGTTGGAAATCCTGTGGAAGTTGGCCTGCAAAAGAAAAAGTCCTAAATCTCTAAAGAAGCAGGCAAAAGACCACCCATATCCACATGCAGCCACTGTGATACAGTTATTAGAGGTGCTGAGAGGAATTCAATTTCAAGACTGGAAGCAGAAATATCAGGCGTGAGAGGGGATTTCTGCAGAGACTCAATAACTGCTTTGGCTTACAGATATTGATCAGAGCATGCAGATGAAAGGCGAACATATAGCTGGCCTTACAGACATGCCAGAATGTTATTACTGTAACAAAATCAAGCTATCTGCCTTCTCCCCTTTTTAATTAGATACTTCAAAAAGTATGGAGTGTACAGATTCTCATCATTTCACCAATAGCTGGAAGTAAATTCTCTCCTCAGTTTAAATTCAGGATTAAGCTCATTGCTGAATCAGCTCACCCTGCTTCTGGAAAAGCTCAGACTGCTACAAATTTAGGAACTACTCCTTACAGATGCAGAGTTAGTCAGAATAAATCCTGTGTCTCAGTTCCCTCGCTTGCTAGGCCTTTTAGCTTTTACTCTTCAGGGACACAAGGAATGAATTGCAGTAAGTCAAGCTTTCCATGTTCTTCTAACATTTATTTTTTTCTATTACTGTTGTTTTGAAAGTAACAGTGCCACAACAATCTCACCAGAAAGCACTAAAACCTTATCTGTCCTCTGAACATGTCTGAAAAGCAGAGATTCCTGCTTGACTCCAAGAGTTAATTGGTCAGACTTGCTGTATCCTGGAACTATAGATAAATATACTATAAGACAAGAGGGCAAGGCTGGGAAACCATGGATAAAGGACATCACCTGTGTCCCCTCCTGCTCCACATGGAAAGAAACGAACACTTTATGGCTTTTTTTTTTTTGCATATTTATTTGTGCCTTAGAAGCATAGAAGTATAAGGAACTTTCTGGTGCACTGTTACTGCAGACGATTAATGTCTGAATATGCAATGTATCTGCCATAAACAGCCTCTCTCAGCAGATTCTGAAGCTTCTTAGGTACTGTGCCATTTCATTAATCAGTGCTTGCCTGAGGCACAGCACATGAACTTACCTAAATTGCTGCCAGGGTTCCTAGATCATCCTTTGGCTTCCTAGTACGTTTCAGAATGAGAATTACTCTACAGTCGCTATCCTACTTACGACATCCATTCATACAACATCCAAATGTATGTGGCACGCACACCACAGACAGCAGGGAGTTGCTATCGTGTGTGTAAATTAAGTCTCCAAAGACAAGGTGCAAGAAGAGAACATGACTTGTTACAGACAAAAATGAAAAAGAAGATACAGCAAAGAAGGCTGAGTAAGCATCATTTTATGCAAAACTGATTATGAACTATCGTTCCTTTAAGGCAGAATTTGACCAGAATTCTGAAAATGTTGTCAGATAATTAAAGACAGATGCTACAATTCCTGACTTTAAAGGAAGAACCAAATCTGATACGAGGTGACTGTATCAGATATGAGAAGTAAAGGGCTATGTACTACATCCTCACTGCAGCTCTATTAAAATCAAAAACCTTGTCTGACCTAGGAAGGAATATTCAAAGGATTCAGACTTAGTGGTTTCAAAGCATCTGCTTATCAAGGTGTGTTTCTGTGCACTGCAATGAATGAACAAATAAGCTACATAAAATTCACATCTTAGCACATCTTAGAGATTGTATCATTCTCGTTTTGAAATTTTAATTCAAAAAAGCATTGATTTTTCTTCACAAACACATATTCACACCCTATAGACCCAGAATACTTAAGACTGAAGTGCAGTTGCAGAAGTCTTCTAGTACTGCCACTTACGTCTTACACCTTAGGTCCTGGGCAACCTAAAGCCCAAAGATCTCATGTTCCCTGCTTTCTGTAAAAATAATCTCTTATTGTTTCATATCATGATCTTCAACAAATTATACAGCCCTTTAATTAAAATCCATTTCAGAATCTAAAACAGCATCTAGAGATCTATACTCTTTAAAATAAAAAGGTGATGTTTAAATAAGCAATCTAGTAAGAGTGGAAGGCTGAGACATCTTGAGGAAGAGTATCAGAATCCCTAATGGCCACTACACAATTTTCAGTTCCAAGTAGTAAAACAAATCCACAATTCATTACGTTAAAAAAATAAAGGAAAAGAACTGCCTAAAAGAAGGAAAAAATTCCAGATACTTAAGGGCAAATATTTTTTCTCTACATAGCTGAGGAATGTGAGATGGTTTCTGACATCAGCTCTCTCTACTTGAAAAGCTCTTTTTGTACGGAAGCTGCCGAAACAGCTCTCACTGATGAGTTATGTCACTGGAATGTGGTATTTTGATGTGTGATAAAAAGTCATCACCCTATTTGATAGCATGGTAGGGAAAATAGCTTGAGCAACACTGAGAAGTGGCTCACTTTGAAAACTACCACAGCAAAGAAGTTTCATACGGAAAAAAAACACAGCTGTGCTTTTATTTATTTTTACACATTATCTCCCACAAGTGTTAGACTGTTCACCTTCTGGCATAGACTAAAAGGTCTTACTGAACTCACAGACATCAAAGACTTAGTGAATTCCAATACATGGCTTATCTCTTGCACCACAGTAAGCCATAGTTTGCACATCTGAAAAATATCTCTGAGATGTTTTCAAAATTGCCAGTACTGTATAATATTCTCGCAGAATATAAATAACAATTACAGCTTCTAGGGGTTAGCTTGAATTAAAAATATTCAAGGTACAGCAATGATACTACCAAAATCACTAGTTACACACCACTTTTGATACCTACAAAAGCAGTTGATGTTATCCCCACTTTTTACCCCTCAGGATCATTTGCAATCCTGGAGATCAAGACACAGTAGCCAAATTTGACTACAGCACTTGCCCACAAAGAACAGGGATTTAATACAAGTTCCCTTTAAACAACTACAGTCCTGATGCAATTCACTGCTCCAGCCTAAGACAGACCACAGTCATCTCAGGCAGTCCATTGGCAGTCTTAACTCGGTACTTTTTCTATTCAAAATCTATTTCACTGATGGATGTCAAACCACACCGCAAGACAGATTGGACGTTTACTTCATTGAAGTCAGTCTACAGGATAACTTTGGGCAGAAGGACAGAAAAGAAAAAGAGGAGGGAAGGAACATTAATAATTTAGCATTGTCTTTGTTAATTTAATATTACACCGAGGTACTCTATTAATAAAGTGTCATGTACTAAAAGCACCTCTTCAAAACTGATGCCAAATTCTCCTCAGTGTCAAGGAAGTTAAGCCTACAAAACAAACAGACATCTTAGTCTAAGAGCATTTAGCTATTTTGTATTCCTGCCTGCTGATGTCTCGTGTGAATTGTTTTTAGTGGTAAAATCTTATCTATAATGTGCAAGCATTGCAGCACTTTGAAGCAATGAAGCCCAATGGACCTTTCAACCTTATTCTGTTTATGTTATATAATTATAAACTCATTATTTTTATATAAAATGCTATTCTGATATAAAAAAGGATCCTACAAGATGTAGCAAATGTATTTGTCAATCCTGCAAACCAAACATGTATCTGTCACCTACACTCTGATGTCGACTGCTCTGTTTAGACTGGAAAATCATAGAATCACAGAACAGCCTTGGTTGGAAAAGACCTCCCAGATCACCCAGTCCAACCATTAACCCAGCACTGCCCAGTCACCACTACCCCATGTCCCTCAGAACCACATCTAAATGGCTCTGCAATCCCTCCAGGGTTGGGGACTCCCCCACTGCCCTGGGCAGCCTGGGCCAGTGCTGGGGAACCCTTCCAGTGAAGGAATTGTTCCTGATACCCAATCTAAACCTCCCTTGGCACAACTTGAGGCCAAATTAAGCTGAAAATTAGGATGCACTCTTTTTCTGCCTCTTTTTTTTCCTCATTAGCAATGAACATTCTGATACCTAAACCCTGCTTAATTACACCTCTGTAATGTCACTGTCTGCAAGGTATGGCATAGTGAAGTCCAACAACACCACTGAGCCACCCTTTTGCCACTCCTTGTAATCCTCGGTATCACAGTCCTGAGCATAGAACTCATATTTTAAAAGCACTGATTACTGTCCTCCCTTGTGCTGGTATTAATATCCAGCTTTGAAGCCCCATTGCTATGTAAGTATTCAAATTATTATTTTGAATGTACATTACTTTTCACTCACATTTTACTCTATGCTGCTTATAGGCATTTCCTATGTAATTTTGGCTAAATTAGTGGACAAAACTCTAAGAATAGGATTTGGTCCCTTTTAGGTCTTCTCGTTATAGTCAGTAGTAGAACAGCTTTATATCACTGGGATTTTTTTATCAATTGTGTAATTTTGCCAGAAGAATGACTATGACAGTCACCACCACAGTCATTACTATGGTCGTTAAGCATCAGGAAGAGAATCTCAGTATGCTCGAGGTTTGTATTGCATAACAAAACAGATAAGGGACAGAATATGCATGCATAGCAGTGTATTCACTGCTTCACAGACAACTGCATCAATGGTACAAGACATGTCAGCACTAGGGAATCTGTTTTCAATGCAGCTGCAATCCTGTATATAAAATCCTTACTCATTCATGCAAGGAGAAAACATTTTTGCTGTAAATTTTCAGGAAACTGAAAGCTACTCCTGAGGAAGCAAAGGTTTGTCTAGGAACAAATTATATGTGCGAGATAACATCACAAAAGTATGGAACTGTACATGTACAGCACTACTAGAATCAACATTGATTATTTTTTTTTTTTACACTAAGTTTTGTGAGACAAGACTATATCTTGCTGTAAGTATGTTGCCTAGTACCTTGAACTGACATCCTACTCTACCCAGCAGTGTAATTTTCTATTTAAACCTGCTGTCAAAGCACATTGATATACAAGTGTCAGTGAAGAAATAAGGAAAATAAGGCAGTTGACCAATAAATTATTTCTCTATATTACTATTATTTTTATCTTAAAGCTTCTCTCTTGCAATAATTTTAAGCAGTTTATTTTTATGATGTTTTATTTGTTCTATAGAGTACCTGCTTCTGAGTGGTACCTACACTTCAGTTAATACAGAGTAATCCTGTTACAGTTATACAATACAAGTCTGTATTCTCCAGAGTTTCAAACAGCAGCTTTTCTGCTGAGACTCCAGCAGATATTATGTTCCTCTGCTACTCCTCAAGCTTCCAGCTGCTTTGACAATGACAGTATGTACAACTGGGAAAAAACGGTTAAAAAATTACAAGTATCTGCTAAAGAGGGACTCAGACAGCAATAAACTGTCATCTTGGTCTCACTCTGACATGGAAGAGTCATTCTTCTTCTGAAATCAAAGTCCCAAGGGAAGTCAAACTACGCATTCCCAGTTCCACCTGGCTTTCACATTCACTCTTTATATTGCAGATACAATTCTTTTTTAAGACAGCACGTGAATCAAGTACAGGAAAGAACATATATGATAAGAAAGAATTGCCTCACCACTCACTCCTTAATTAATCAAATTTCCATTTTTATGTCATGTCCCCAGGTCCCTTTAAAAATGACTGAGCGTTTGAAGGTAAAAGGTGCACTTATTCCAAATGCATGGCAATGTTGCAATGGTAAGATCAGTTTTCTGCTGACAGTGTCATGTGGAATTGTCTTCTGAAGATTACCATATGAAGCAGTTTGCAAGAAAGAATGGGGGGGGGGGAGAATATAAAGCAAAATTAGTCTTTAATGTCTTTAATCCCAGACAAACACAATTCATGTTGTAGTAAGGATATGAGATGCACACATATATGTCACCTGTGACTGTTACAGGCTCTAATTTTAAATAGACAGCTCTAGCAGAGGGTCCAAGATTTGGAAAAATTATTAAACTATGAAGATACAAGATAAAGTATTTCCTGTCTCATAGGCAAAAGCAGCAGGCAGGAGAGATCTCAGGCACAGGAAAACATATCTTCAGTCTTTCCCAAATAGCTTCAGACAACTATATACAACTAAATCTGGATAGTCCTGTTGGACCTGGTACTCAGAAATTT
Organism: Podargus strigoides; assembly: GCA_028020825.1. Classification (NCBI taxonomy): domain Eukaryota; kingdom Metazoa; phylum Chordata; class Aves; order Caprimulgiformes; family Podargidae; genus Podargus; species Podargus strigoides. The sequence continues at coordinate 13,780,173 of CM051634.1, read as the reverse complement.
CAGTTGCTTCCACCTGGGCTTTGGGCATTGGGAAGAAAATTAAAATTATGTGAAAAAATACAGGAAGATCAGTAGCTGGAATTCTAATTTTCAGTCACTGGATGAAAAAAATGAATCAGGTTGGTGCACAACTGAAACATACATTGATGTATATGTGATATTGGTAGATAAGAATATATTGGGACATAGCTGTATTTTATACATTATATGTACCAGCATATTTTTATTAAGTATCAGTACCAATAAATATGCAAAATACCACTGTCTGGCACATGTAACTAGATATCTAACTCACTATTTAAAAGTAAATGGCCTTATTGCATTACTAATCATTATTATGGATCCAAATTTTCTTTTTTTTCCTGTAATATTTACAAAAGGGGATACAAAATTTGTAGCATTTGGAAAACAGTGTGTCATAATGGCTTTAGTGCTCCTGGATATGGTTTGTGTTCTTAAGTTCAAATAAAAAAAAAGAAGAAATAACTGTTTTCCAGGCATAAATACCATTTGTCATCCAGTGGCATGTTCCCTAACCAGTCCCATTGTCTCATAAAGAATGGAGTGGGTTCAGTTTATATTCCAGTCATTTTAAGGTCAATTTATATTTTGTGTGTGTTCTCAGCACAGCTTAGCACTCCAGAAGATTTCTAAACAAGCCCAGTCAGTCTCTGGAGAATGCTTACCTTAGTAGTTACAAATCTTAAGTAAGAGTAACTTAAATTGACTTGCCTGCCTATATAGTGGTCCATACCTTCCAATGTGTCTTTTTCTTTGAGTTTATTTTTGCCTGTAATGAGCATCCTTGCAGTAATCTTATCACTGTCAATCAGGATGAAAATACTAACCGGGGAAAAACATGTCTATTTAGACATCCTTACTTTCATCAACTCTCTAGAGTTTAATTATGAATAATATTAACGTATAGGCAGAGATTTATGCACTGTGTGAATCATACATACAGATAACAAAAGAGAAGACAGAATCAATAGTCAACTAAACTACAAGGGTGAGATGAGCATTTTCAGGGAATCTTAAAAAATAATAAAACTACTTGCTCTTCAGTGATCACTTCTGAATAAATGCATACTACCACAAAAGAAATATAATGTATTTAGAACTGAGCGGAAAGGTAAAAGATATAAACCAGCTTTTAACTGACAGCTCATCAGAACATACTACTGAAGACTACAATATACTTTGGAAAAGGCTTCAAGGATAAGAAGAAAAGGATTTTAAAAGTTGAAATAAATAGTGTAGATATGAGAGTACACCCTCAAGAGTTCCGGTTTACATATTGAGGCATATTTTGTCATAGAGAAAAGCAAATTAAATAAATACTTTTGTTTTTCCTTTATGCACAACACAGTTTTACAGAAGGGGAGCGCCAGAGCAAGCGGGCATCATTCACCACTCCTCTCCAGTACACAGATTTCAAACTGGATCAAAATATTAGAATGAACACTTGAGTTAAATAAGCACAGTCTCAAGAGTGGTATTTTCCTTGCAATAAAGACCACCAATGTGTGTGGAAGGAATGTAGCACAGTGACTGTAAGGCTGCTGTGCATTATTCATCAAAAAAACAACGAAGTTACATATATCATATGTAAAATTACACATTAGTTTTTCAAGCAAAGCTGTAGCATGACATTTAAGTTGTAGCTTCTATCTATCTCCTCAGAACCAAGTCATATTCAGAAGATCTTCCTGAAAGTTCACAATTCTGATGGCAGTTTCTCTTCCTACCCCAACGCCTTGCACAAGCCAAGGAAAAAGAGCTTTTCTTTCTGGTCTCTATTTGATTTGTAAACATTTAAAAATTAAAATAAAATCTTTGTGAAACACCATTCTGGTCTCTCTACTGCCCAAGCTACTTCTTGCACAAAATTTCTGAACTAAATAAATCAGACTTTATACTGGGTCAGAAGGCCCAAAAGACAGACAAATATTTTCTCTTCAGTGGTTTACAATGTAGCCAACAGGAAGCAACACCTAAAGAAGAGACAACTTTCAACATTCAATGATCAGATTTAAAGACCTGATAACTTTTTTCTGGGGTATTTTTGTGCAAAAGAGAACTAGAGGAAAGCATAGTTAACAAACTCCTGGGTCAGACATTTCTAGTCCTTTCTCACTCTGAATTAGGTGAGGCAAACAGGAAGGCAGTTTGCAGAAAGAACTGATTCTGTAAAAGCTTTCATCAGCTGCACTGGGAAAAGCTGTTTGAATTTCAAAAAAACCATTTTTCTCCATCCCCGCAGCACCAGCTAACTCTCTAATCTCCAATCTTTAAAATAGAACATCCAAGGAACGGGAGGGCACGCAGTTTGCAGGTAATGATACTGGGACTGTGTGTCTAAGATGGATCCGATTACTGAAGCGTGAATTCACAAAGCATTCAAACTGAGACGGATGAAAAATTAGTTTGCATATTTTATATTATCAGTGTATATGAAATACTAAGGAGGTAAAACTGATCTTATTACACACCGACAGAATTTTCAGTACATGGAAAGTTCTGGTTACTTCGTTCACACAATGCAAGATGTCAGTCTTCAAGTACAGAACATTACCTCTGTCACTGAAAAATGTGGCAATTTGTCAGTGAGGTCAATCTCTGAACATTTATCAATGTTATCATCTTTTAAATAGTCATTAGAAGCCTAAGAGTTGCCAAACATCCACAAGTCCTCTTGAAGTAATGTCAATAAACTATGTATGTAGATTGTTTGAGAAGTATAGTTTTAGTCTATTAATTGTCAACTGATGTGTTTGTTCTTTGGCCTACAGAAAAGGAGCAACAAAGATTTACTTCAGGGTTTTGTCCTTTGGATTTCACATTTGATTGTTACGATTTTTTAAGTAAATAGTGGAAAAAATACTATTATCCCAGAAAAAGTCATTAAAAAAAGACAAAAAGGTACTTCTCCCAATATTAAAGAGATACTCAAGTTTTGTACTACTGTAAGAAAGTCCTGGGGAGGGGAGGGACTTTTTACAAGGGCATGCAGTGATAGGATGAAGGGCAATGGCTTTAAAATGGAAGAGGAGAGATTTAGACTAGACACAACGAAGAAATTCTTTACCATGAGGGTGGTGAGACACTGGCCCAGGTTGCCCAGAGAAGCTGTGGCTGCCCCCTCCCTGGCAGTGTTCAATGCTGGGTCAGACGGGGCTCAGAGCAACCTGGTCTGGTGAGAAGCGTCCGTGCCCATGGCAGGGGGGTTGAAACAAGATGATCTTTGAGGTCACTTCCAAACCCAACCCATTCTATGGTTCTATGAGTCTATAAATGGAATTACATCTTAAAGTTTGAGAATCCATTCCTAAGAATAAAAGCTGAAAACAAAAAAAACGTTCTATCTCATGTCCAGCAAACAAACAGGCAGAAAAATTCTGAAACTCAGTAGCTGACCTATCTCTAATTGAAAATAATTTAATAATTCTAATAAAGCAAAGATCCCCACATTAATGTGTCAGACTACTTTCAATATTACCAAAATACAGAATACATTGCATTAATCTGAACAAATGAGAACCACTGCCATTTGATCAATAGTGTCAGGAGTCTGACCCAGTTCCAACTCGGTGGAAATAGTGGATTCCTCAAAAAACCCCAACAGTTTGTCTTTTTTTTAAAAAAACAAGCAAGTAAGGAAAAAATAGTAAAGAATCTTAATGTGGCATTTCTTTTTGTTACATCCCATAAATTCAATGATCATTCTAAAGACTCTTTTATGAATAATATTCAGCTTCTTTAGCAAGACTTAATTTTTAAAAGAGATTAAACTGATTCTATTTTTGCCATAAGACTTCTACATTGACACTTCTATCTGAAAATTTCAATGCAGATTCATCAAGCTGGCTGGATACCGAGCTACTCTTGAAGCTCATAACACTGCAAAGAATTGTGTTCCTGTGGCTCCCCTTGCAAACTCATCTGTAAAATCTCCTCTCTTTGCTTATCCCTGAAATTGTTCAGCGTTCTTCAGCTCCAAATAGCAGACAAACATAATCCAGTCCCTCTAGGAGAAAAGTCAATCTTTACAATTTGCTCACTTTAAGAATTCTCCAGTATCAATGAGTATAATACTGAGATTTACAGTATGATGAAGCTCCAAAGCAACAATTTCATATCCATCCATTTACTCCTTCTAAAAGTTCTAGTATATTAAATGCTACATTACCTTTCCACACTAACATTTCAACTCCTTTAAAGTTCAGGGAAGTTTTCCACCATGAATGAATAATTTGCCACTGTGAGGCCAAGACCACACAGTGTTAGAAAGACAGAAGGTTGTGGAAGGGGGTGAAACCAAATGGAGACGCCAAACCACAAGAGAGGAAGTAAAAAGTTGAGAGGGTTTTTTAAATTATTATTATTTCTTCTCATTGTTTTTTTGATTGTAAAACCCAGTGTAACAGTCATCTTTTCCATTGCAAATGCAAATCAATTTACTTAAGTCTGCAGTTTTAAGCTTTTTAGATAAAACAATTTCTCCTTATTTAACTTTTCTGTGTAAGAGATACATTAAAGAGAGATGAAGTGGAAAAAGATTGCAGCTTATTATGCCTCTTTTACTTTTTTGTTCAATGCATGTTTCCATCCTACATTTATTTTGCAATTCAGCACACTACCTATTACTAATTTCTGTAATTTTGCCAGGTTCTTTATTTATTAGAAATGTAATTAGATAAATTATAATGTCTGAATGGAATACGGTGCTTTTCACTACCGGTTTATTTCCTATGTGTCCATAGCTGCCAGTAAGAGTTAAAAGAAAACCTTCTTCAGCATTATCTGCTGGAGATATCCCACATCATAAACTCCTTTCTTACAGTTTGTCAAACTGTCAACATGTGTACATGACTTTGGTCACCCAGAGTTTTCATTAAGCTTCAGTGAATGACAAGAAGCGAGATGCCTTCTGAGCCCCTGGCTCCCAACCCAGTGAGCCATTAAACCTCTTTCATGGGCCCTCCAGTTTCCCTAACTACATTCCATTAAGGTAATACTGCTGCTGATTAATTAATTTTCATATAATTTCCCACTGTAATGTACCACTCCTGCTTTATTCCATTCTGAATGGAATAGTTTTACATATTTTGCTTCCCCACTGAGTTGCTTCTATAATTTCCCCAACTTCTCATTTCTTTTGCTGCACATTGCTTTCATGTTTCCTACTGCTTCTCCAGATCTAAGTCTTTTGAACCATTTCAGTCCCCTTTGTACATGTCCCACTTTTGTGTTGTGAGATATTCCCCTTACTCCTTTTGCATTTCTTCACTCCAAATGATTATGGATTTACTGACCTCTGATGTAAGTGGTAATACTCAGCAGGAGAAAAGTCAATGTACCAGCTCACAGAGATCACCAAAGTGTTGTCTGGTACACCTGGGGGAGAGTTACTAACTAAAAAATTGTGCCCAACAATGTAATCACTTTCTCATTATACACTGCAGTTTTCACATAGCTTATTATAATTCACATTGTTAGTTATGTTGAATATAGAAGAGACTCTGTTTACTTCAGAGACGTAAGCCTATGCATGTCTACAACTAGCCATAGCCGAGAGCAGAGAGAGATTAGGAGCAATAAAATCATAAAAACTGGCGACCAAATAAATAGGGGACGTAACAACCCATCTCTGAAGAGGAAGCTGGTGATGGCTCCCTGTGCTGCAATTCACTTTCAAAGTCACAAAACCCCTTTTGAACCTCTTATATTCCCCTGACTAATGCCATCATTATTTCAACACTGGCTGTTCGGAGTGAAACAGGTGCTAGCTTGTCAAACGAGACTCTCCCGCTTTCATCATCCCCGAGTTATTCATTGTGTATTGTTACTGCTGACAAGGTTTTGGGTTGCCTGGATACCAGGTCATGCTGATATAACTGCTAGTGATCTCTGAATAACCAAACTTTTTTTGGTGAGAAGCAAGTGAGGGGAGGAATGGTGTGGAAAAGAATTGTTTTATTCCCATATGTCACCCTCCCAGCAAAAGAACTTCCACGAGTATATCTCAGAGGGCTGTGGAGAGAGGGCTGGAGGAATGCTTCCAGTGCCCAATTCAAATGAATCACTCTATAATAAGCTAGTCTCATCTCTAAAAGCTTTTCTTCCTCACTACTTACAACAGTCTGCTAGATTCCTAAATAGATGGAAAGATTAATCTGTGCTAAATTACCTGACGTGGCTTTAAAATTATTCTGACAGAAAAGTAGAACAAAGTTTGCCCAAGGAAGTAAAAAAATGTAGTACCCGCCCGTCTCGGTTATGAATACCACATGAGCTGCCAGCACCATCCAGTTCAGAGAAATGCTTTTAGTTACCTCAAAAGAAGTAGTTAAATTCAGTTGAATCAGATTTTTGTTCTGAATTTTCTTCGAATCTCTTACAACAGATGGCTTTCAGAAATAAACATTTTTCAGCCACATGCTTGCCTAAACTGTCCCAGGAACTTTTTCTGTAAACATGATATATGTAGAAAGATTGTTATTTTATGCAAACTGCTTTTTGCTTTTCAGAGCAATATAGGTTTTATTTGTAAAACTCATTTTCCATTGAGATGTTGGAGGCTCATCTTGTCTTTGTCCTGGGCACTTTAAAAAGCCCAACCTCACCTGCAATTTTCTGCACAAAAATCTATGACTGAATTAGCTGCAACAGTTTTTTTAAATGGTTCAGACTTTGAAGACACAAATTCTAAATCTCCAAACTTCTGAAGATGCACACAACAGGGAAACGCGTCTTAATCAATGGTACTCACTCTCCTGTAGCCAGATAAAAAGGTTTTTCCTAAATAATATACTTCAGAAGCTTGCTCAGGTGTATCAATTGAAATATTGAAGTTGATTGAAATGATCCTTAAGCCTTTAATGCTTTAACCTAATGTTATATGAATGCCATCATCTATCATAGACAACTTTAGAACAAGGCAGATTTAGCCAACTAACAAGTTTTTCTTGGATGATGCCCTGATGAGTTTGGGCAGACAGGGTTTGAAGAAGTCTTGAAAATCACCTGCTCTTAAAGGGAGAAAAAAGATGTCTAGCCATGCATTTAGGTAATCTAATCTAGTTAATCTGGTCTGTTAATCAAAACAAATCTTCTCAGCACCTTCAAGAGAGTAATTATTAAACACAGCAATTAAAAAAAACATGGATAAATGTTCTTGACCACAACTGGTGATAAAAAAAGATTTAAAATGGGTGAGGTAACATGCAAGAATTAAAGACATGTTGTAATTTCAACCATGCAAACGAAACTTCTTTGAAGTCATGGGTATCATAAGAAAATTAAATTTACACTAGATACAAATGGATGCAGGTAGGAACAGGGGAGGAAGTGAAGGGTTAGAAAGGAAGAGAGAGATCTGGTTTGTGGTGGGAAGGACAGAAACTGAGAAGGAAATCATACAACAAATCAGTTAAAATAGATGCAGTTTTAGATGCACTAATTGAAATTGCAAGGGAGTTAGTGGATTATTTTTCTAATCCTAATCCCTATTGAACTAATAACTGTTTACAAAGAAGCAATTTTATTCTTATGTCTTCAACAAAACATTGCATTGCTTTCATTCAGAAAGAGATGTCAAACATAGAAGTTTGTGTTAGAGTTAATGTGTACATCATGAATCATATGGAAGGAGTTCATTTGACTTCCTCTTCCTATGGCTGCTATACAGTTGGAAAACTAAAAGTCTACATAGGGAAAACAGTGATGACTCAGATTTGAAGTAGAGCAGTACAGATTTTCAGGACTGAAATGAACTGGGAAGAAAAAGTGTTTAAGAAAATGTACACATCAAGTGACTTCCTGCCCAAAGTCTTTCAGATTTGTTGAACTTGGACCCACAACTCAAGTAGAGCCACAACATTCCCTGAGCCCCTGACGGGCACTACTAATAAGCATGCAACTTGCAACACTTTTTAACATGTATTTTTAATTTAATGCATTAGAACCACAAAGGAATAATGTATTAAAGTGATAAGTCTGTGCATTCAGTAAATAAATATCAAAGTGAAAGTCATGAAAGTATCAGGAAAAAATGTAGTCAGAAAAGAAAAAAAAAAAAAGAATTTTAAAGCCCTTGAAGGAATACGCCACAGAAAAAAAAATAAATTGATCTACTAAATTAATTAAGTAAATTGATTGCAAAAATTACTACCCTATGCAGTATGAGATATGTCTCATGGGAGGTAAGTTAGCAGAGTCAATCTGAGCCTTTCAACCATGAGAAACTTGTAAAGCCCCTCATAAACTCTTTCAATAATGCTGTAGAGGAAAAAAAACTTTCTATACATGCTAAATACCTCAAGCAATAAACTACAAAGTACCTTCCTGCACTGCTTTTCACTAAGTGTTCCTAGCTTGTCCATTTTTACTAAAGCCAAAATAACAAAATATATAATTCTGCCACTGCATATTTATTTAATTATGCTCACAGTATCTGAAAATTCCTGTATAAAAAGTATCTACTTATTCTTCTTCTCTTAGTTCATCTTTCAGGCATTTTATTCCTTAGAAATAACAAAAATCATAACTTCAGAAACTCATCAGATTTGGGAAACAAGCACCTTTCTAGGTTTCCTATCCCAACCTTTTGACAGGAGATCTGCCTATGAAAAATAACCCATTCCTCTTAATCCCAGAACCATGAATCACAGAGCCAGCTATTTCTAGAGCAACTATAAGAGACCATCTAGATAAAACCTCCCATTTAAGGCATGACAGCAATACCTAGATTGTTCCAAAGAGAAATTTGTCTTATCATACATACAAGAATTACCTGTGAAGGGTATGTCAAAGGCTCTACTCACAGAGAAGTAACTTCTTTTTTTTTTTTTTTGTTAGAAAAAATCTACCCAACCTAAAACTTTCTTAAAATAAATTATGCTGATTTTTTTCCTGTTCTGTCTCCTTTCCTCACCAGCTATACAGAAAAACTGATCATCATGCACTGAATAATCTAATATGTGCTAGAAAATGTTATGAAGTCCTTTCCTAATCTTCTAAAACTAAAGAAATCCCCTTCCTTCATCTTTTCATCATTTGTCAGTTTTTCTGGGAGAATTGCTTACTTTACAGTGACAATGTCTCACATCTTTGAGGAGATTTGATCTTTTTCCAGATAACCCAGCAACAGACACAACGGAAGAGTTTCTAAATTCATAGAGAATTCATAGCGATCATGTAAAGCACTTCAGTCAGTGCTTCTAATAGATATGCTAATTAACAGAGATAACCAGTCTTAATCAAACTAATTACATTACAGATTAAAGGTATTTGGAATTTAACACAGCTTGTTCTACGTAACTACATTACATTATGGTGACCTTAAGCAGCAACCTGGAAAAAATATGTTAATATATTTCTTTAAAGAATTCTTAACACGTAATTTAAGTGTAAAATTTAAAATATAAGAAATAAATAAGAAGACATTATCGTTCTTATGATTTCTGCTCTTGTTTAGAGTTGTGGAGGAATAAAACCCCCTGTCAGCTCTGGTAAAGATCAAACTATTTCTCAGAATCACTGACTTGAACTTCACTTTCTTGTTATTGATTCACAGAGGGCGCACGTCAGGCCAGCGCAGTGCCTCAGACACAGGGGAGCTGGGGGCGACGCCAGGAATACATAACCTGTCCTACCTGAGGCATTGCAGCTTGACTACCAGCATTACTTGCTGCCGTGGCATCCATGTATCGTGGAGCTTCAGCATGACAGACGAGGAGAGCATTTTACAGGAAGATGGAGGCCATGTATCCTCGCAGAACGGACTGAGTTCCATTAAGGCGGTGCAATCGCTCTCCCAAAGATGCTCCATTCTTTACGTCACTCTGAAAGTTTCAGAGTGCACACCAGAACAGTGTCAGCAAAGGAAGATGAACAACAGAGCACAGAATTTTTTGGTTCAGTTCAGAGGTATGTAGCCCTCTTCACAGCTCTCACTGTCCATCTAAGGGGTTTTTTGAATTCAGCATTTCCTTCTCACAAAATATCTGACATCTTTCAAATCACCCTGCATATTTTTTTATAGGAAAGTTGGTCTGACAAGGTGAATCTTAATTGCAAAGTGCATGAAACCACTGCTTGTGCTGGGAGAGGTATTTTATTTATCAACTTTGTTTCAAAAACCTCACTACTCCTTTTAGATTGCAACCTCCTTGCTCTCCCCATTTCTGATACTGAGCCATGTCCCACCTTTTGAATTTCTTTACATGAGACCACCTGACCAAGGTCTGAGGTGCAGAATGATAAAGCTATGGCCTATAAAATATCCTCCTTACTCATTTTTTTCACTCTGCATTATGGTTTGTTTGTTTTCTCATTTCCACAATAATAAATCCCATGACAGGATCACAGTGTCATTCATGCCAAGAGGTTTACACAGTAAAGAAAAAGTAGGAACATAAAACTGTCAAATATCTGTAGAAGTTGGAAGGAAAACAATGTAGTAATTTTATTTTAATTGCTACCCGCACATTGTCTCATAAGGTCAATTTGAAATGCATATATTTAAACTAATTAACCAACTTACTTGTAAACATTATATTTGTTCTTTTGTATTCAGAGAAAAAGAGCTAAAAATGATAAGGCAACTACAGCTTCCCTGTCCTATATAAATTTATACACACACAGAGACATGCATGGGAGAAAAACTATGGGAGAAAGGAATGGTGTAGGAATCCTTTCTGTACATTGCAATTATATTAGTAAATAAAGCAAAACCATCTAACATTTCTCAGAATTCTTGATGCAACTCTGGTTCACCGAAAAGAACAAATGAAGTTTATTTCGGATGCAGATGAATAATTGATGCTTTCATCCTAACTCTGCCTCTAAGATGACTGCTACATGCTTCTGTGGAACAGTAGGCAAGAACTCTTATGACTAAGCTCTCTTCTTTCCAAGGGCAACATCATATAAACTGAAATATTTTAAAAGCATCACAAGTAATCAGTACCAATGTGCTACCAATCACTAAAATTGTCCTCCAGCCCTTTCCACCTATAGTCATTGTCTAAAATGACATACATGAGGAAAATTACTGTTTATTTACTTGTTACTACTTTTTATCAAGAAATCAATATTCTAGGTCCCAATTCTGAATGAAAACCAGCAGTCATACACTTCCATTCTATCTTTGTTGATACTTTCCTACTCTCCAATTCATAAGGATATCAGGTTCTTGTCAAACACAGACAAAGTTCTGAAAGGAAGTCCCACCTCACAACACCTCTCAATAAATGCAAGAAGTAGGATGAAGGCTCAGTCTAGTCACATAATACATTCTATTGATTTGAATTAGAAATGGATGGTTGGTGTGACAATAACTCCTCTTACTTTTAATGTTATGATGTCAGTTCAGGCTTTCTTTGTATACTGTGAGGCTACTGAGAGTTTTAAAACATTCAGTTCAGTCTGAGCCCTATACTAGGAGATACACATTCTTTTCCATACCCAAGTTTAGTATCTTTAGGCACAAATCAGAAATTATATGCAACATAGTATAAATCATTTCCACTTAGATTTACTTTAAGTCCTCGGGTCTACCTCACCCTATTCCTTGTGAGATGTGCAAGAGTATAAAATGGTTGTAACACAGGACATGCACATGTGAAGAGGCAAATTAAATGTATGGTTAAAGGAGTTAACACTCTCCCTGTTTGTCCTCTTTAGTTAGCTTAACTGCTCACTTCAAGCTAGCTTGGTAACAGAATACATATTCACCAGCTGTAATAGGAGCTTATTCTTCTATGTATACATGCAGACACTTGGGTTTAGATTTCTTAATCTGTTTTAGATTTCCTCCTGAGATTTGAATCACTTGCCTAAAATCAGGCATCTAGTGCCATGAGAGGTGATTTGGGGTATGATACTCCATATGTAGAGTACACATGACACAAGACATAATGGAGACCTATGTCCTTCTAGAGGTGCAGCTGGAGGCAAGTGGGACAGGGTAGATTGTCTAAAATGGCACCAGACACTACCTTCAGGCCACTGACTCATAACTTGAGTCACTGTCAACACTCAGACTGGAGAAGCTGGAAATAAATGGCAAGAGACATAAAGTACTGCAGCACTGATGGCTGCTTAGATGATACTCTTCTAGGTGCAGATAGGTTCACATAAGCTCCCTCAATCAGTGTGGCAGGCAACAATGTACAGAAGGGATTCTGCTAGTAGCAGAGAATGACATTAGACTACCATAATTTCTAAATTTTGTAATTTAATTCAGTTTTTCTTGTAAATACAGGCTAAACATCCTTGTTCAGTCTTTACAACAAGTAGCAGGATTAATCCAAATCCTATTCCCGTGTAAACTTTCTTTTCACAGGAAGGTAAACTTGTGAAGTCTATCTCAAAGCATCAATTGAATTGTTTTGCTAGCTCAGAGAATGTTTTCATTCTATCCTTTCACTTGTTTAAAAGAGCCTCTGGCTTGAACATCCTTGTGTGCTAAGTAACCTGTTCAGACTGACTTTCCAACAAAACTAAGAATTTACTGCCATTTTTTCTTGCTGATGTTCATACAATATCAAGATGGGAATTGAGTTTATAAGAGAATGCTGGAACATACGCAAGTAAAACGCAGCCAAACAGCTACAGGCAGCAATAAGAGGGTGCAGAACATCACATGCTAGAGATGCTCCCATACTCATCTTGTGTGGATGGCGAGTACTTGGGAGCATGATGGCCTCCCTGGAGCTAGGCTAAACACACCACTTCTTTCCTGCCTCCCAGGCAGAGGTTATTAAACCACAAGTCAGCTCTCTACTTGTACAATGTCGATTCAAACTTATTAGCTCAAATCTTTCCCTGTGGTTTAAACCAGGACAGCAGACTTTGCCCTTAGGCACTTGGGCAGTGTTCTTGCAGCCAGCTCTGCTCTAGGATGGCAGTCTCTAGCTGAGCAGGGACACTGATACCAAAAAGCATAGTAACTTCTTAAATCACATCAACCTATTGAAAGTGAACATAAGCCTAAATCCTAAGTGACCCCGTTAGATATTTTGAAGTAGGTAGTGTGTGCTTTCTTCTGTTTAATGAGAATCTGGGCAGTACACTGAAATATCTGCCTTCCTCTGAGAAGTTATGTTTACCTGGAAAAATTACTCCAAAGAAAGGTCAGACATAAACTTCAGTGTAACAAATATTTCATAAAAGCACCAAATAAGAACATTCCTGTTTTAAGAGATAATAATTATTCTGGCCAACCGTCCCTTCTGTATACAAGCCATGAATTTTGGAGGATCAGGAAGAATGAAGAGAAGATTTCCTATGACACTTTAGCTGATGGAACACTAATCCGTTACTTCAGTCAATTTAGCTCCTGCTGATTATTGGTGACTAGATGTAACTACTATAATATACTAACTACTACAATGTACTGACTTTTATGTTGATATGAAATTCCATGTGCAGAACATCTTTTTGCATTATCTGACATCATTACTAATGACCTGCTCTGTTACCCTTTAGTAAGCTAGAACAACTCTATGAATGTTATTTTTTCTCCTATTAACCTGATTAATAAAGGTTCTATATGGGAAACTGTTAAGCTCCCTCAACTTCTAGAAAGAATTGAAAGCATTCAATAGCTTGTAGGAGAGGCCTACAATGAACAGCCACCAGATAAAGATTTGTAAGTGCTCTACAATTGCTTCAAACTAGAAGCATTAACCCTAAAACTGGACTGGAACTGAAGTACCTGGAGCAAAAACCAAAATGTTTTTGCAAGATGTAATAGCATGCAAATGAAGCTGCTGATAAGCACAGCCTCATCAACTACCACTCTACTGAAAACATCCAGTGAAAAACTAATTTTTTTTCCTTGTTCTGAATGAAAATGAGTTTGTGATGAAAAAATTACCATCTTTTCCCATGGGTTATGAGTGCCATTAAAGGAAAAATAATACAAAAAATCTGCTTTAATTACTATATCTGATTATGACTGGAAAAAACACTTTTAAAAGTTTTTAAAAGTTTTCTTTTAAAAGTCAGGAAGTATCTATGTTTTCTCACATTAACAAAAGCACTCAAGTTCTACTCCAAGCTTACCAGCAGTATCTTCTGAAGTATATCTGAAGCACTCCAAAAGAAGTGGGAATTTATGTATTTCTGGTCACAATATGTAAAGTGTTAACTTTTGTCAAGTCCCACTATTTGCCACTGTAAATTGGTGATAGTAAGCACAAACAAGATAAGGACTAAAGGCATAAATGAATATCTAACATAGTTTACTATTGTGTTTTTGGAGTCCTGTTTAATGCAAGCAATATTCTGAACCAGCCTTCTCTTCTCATGTTAAAAAGTACCTCACTTGTGAAGAGTCCTCAAGACATCATGAAATCTATTCAAGGTTACCCCAGCCCATAATCAGTTATTATCCTGTTAGATGATACTATAGCTTGAGATTTATTATTTGATAGAGGTTAGCAACACAGTACCCGATTCACACACATCATTCTCCTTAGAATCCACACCTGGTCTGTCTCCTTAACCTGCCTGCAACCCTTCCAGCCTACTCTTCCTTCCAAGCCTATTTAACAAATAGGTAGAAAAACTTCTTAGTACTGGTATTTTATCTCCACAATCTTTTATTTGGATCAGCTGAAGACGTGGTGTTCAAGTGATATTTATATTCTTGTGATTTCTATCATCTTATAGTAGGAGATGACAGGTTGACTGCAAGATGTGAAATTTATCTACATAAAGCCCTTTGTGAAGACGCACAGGTAGGAGAATCTCAGTTACAAAGTACATTAAAACATACTGCAGTTGAACACAACAGGATCGTGACTGAACATGTCAGAATATGCAAACGAAAAAGCAAACCTGTCATCATGACAATTGTAAGCTTCAAAGGTGCTTCTCTTCAGTTCATTACATTAACTGTCACAAAATGAATAGGAGGGAAGAAATTTTCCAAATAGTAAGTACTTTAAGAAGCTGATAAAACTTAAACCAAGTAGATTGTGCCAGGCTGACCTCTAAAATTAGAGAAAATGGTTGCCTTCATTTCACTTACAGCTTATGCACATCCTGTAACACCTGGTAAAATAATTTATGTGCTGACCTGTTTCAGAACACAATATATTTGACTGCTTTAAGGAAGGACTTTGTTTTCCAAACATATCAAATAGCATTCATAAACATACCCATTAGAAAACCAGAAACAACTTGTTAGCTTAGAATAGTCTTCCAGTAATGCTGATAGAGCTACCAATAGTTTTTTCACCTTTATTGACACATTCATTATTTCTATATAATTTCATCTGTATATAGTGCTGTTTTATGTAATTTCTGGTTGTTGTAATTCCCCAAAATTATTATTTCTAGAATAACATGGGGTTACACTGCTTATTTTAAACCATCTCCAGCTACACAAATCTCCAAAAAGTCATTTCACGTGTCACCATATTTACACTGTCACCCAGAGCCTTCCATATTTACAGTTCCACTTTCAATGGGAAAGTTCACAAATCTCTTCGTATATGGAAAGACGATCAGAAGTATGATCAGAAGTGATAAATTACTGCAGTTTAGAGAGTATCCATTAGTTACCTTAGCCATGACAGTTGATTCTGTATATCCTCTTACTCTGCTCAATTTACTAAGCAAAACACAGAAACTTATGTATCTTCAAGGTAGTCACCAAAGGCTTATAATTATGTGTAACAAAAATAATTTAAGCTAACATATCTTAGTTTGTAACTGGAGTGAGTAAAGAACGAATGCATAGTTAATAAATTTCACAACAACCTTTAGTTTCTAGTTTAGATTTCTAACAAACACAGTGCTTCTCATAGAGTTCTGGTTTTGTTCTTCCTCTAGAAGGGAAGTGCATTCACAGTGTTGGACTTGGAGTCCAAAGACTCAGAAGACTGGTAAGATACTAAAACGAAAGCATTTCAACAGATACCTCAAAAGTATGCTGGTTCTGGGATCTAGGCAAACTGAAGAGCAGAACCTCGGGCACTGTTGACTCTTCAGGAACCAGTAATAGACGGATGTCAAATTAGGTGGCAGAATGGGGTATCCCTAAAAATGCGAAGAAGCCACTGGAAGACCAGCAGCCCTGGATTATGTCACGGTGTTAATCTGCCTGCAATGTGAAATGAGGCCAAGCAAATAACTCTTGAGGGAAGGTTTTTTGAGGTCTGCCCTGTATCTCCAGCTGTATGAGCTTTCTCAAGCAATTCCTCAACTACACAGTTTTGAGAGGCTTTTGTGTCTGGCTTGTCAGTGAGTTAACAAGATCAGCCATAAATTGAATAACATGACTACTGAAGAGAAGTTTCAGGAAAGATAGACTGCTTGTGCTTTTTTTTTTTTTCTTTTTAACATAAAAGCTTACATTCTGGAGACCAAGTTGATAACCACAACACAAAGCCCACAGCTACTTTTCTGCTATGGACCAACTCAGTGCAAACTTTGAAGGAAACGGCTCCACGGATCAAAGCACTTTTGGGGGAAACAGGGTGACTGACACGAGAGCTGGAACATCACTACTCAAGTATCACAATGATGAGGAGACTTACAAAGATACTCTGTTCTTTTGACTTAGTTGGGGAAAAAAGCAGCTCAGGAAAGAAAAAAATCTGTACAAAGGTCTGTAGCAAAACAAAAATATGCCAAGGAGATCCCTGCAGAGCTTGGGCCTTTGCCATTTCTTATGGGCTAATTACTGCAAATATGATCTAATACACAGGAAGACCTTCTGAAAGGAAGGGCAATTTACGGATCATGGTTAAAAAATGGGCAGGGGAAGATGAACTGAAGAAATGATAGATGGAAAGACAAAGAGAAAATATGTAGAAGATAAAGGAAAACCATATAAAGGAAAACTGAGATGTAAGAATCAATAGGGAAGTAATAAGGATTTATATTAAAAGGCTGGAAAAAAAGGTAGAGATTATTAAAAAAAAAAAAAAGATCAGCACTAGAAATTAAGCCTAGTATTTCAATAGTTCCCATTTCTTTAAGTCTTTCTAGCACACTATCTTTCATTGTAATTCTGGGCTTTTCTCCTGAAACACCAACGAAGCCCTTGCAAACAGGTTTTCATCTGTTTAACTGGATGAGAAATGCATCTCTCATCTTTCTTAAGTGGTTGCTTACTTTCAGTTCTTTGTTCCTGTGACACTTTCCTTCAAGGACTTTTCTGTATTAGAAGTCACTGAATGACAATTAATTTAGCACTCTTATCGCATTTGTACCGGCCAGATACATTCCAGATTCCTGAGTTGGAATAGTTTTGCTCTCAACAAAGGCAGAGCCACCATTTATGGTGCAACAGGAAGAACTTGTTATTTAATAAGTGAAAATTCTTCCCAAGAGATTAAAAAAAAAAGAAAGAAAAATTGGTTGAGATGGCAAATCGCTAAAAATGTTATTGTACGTTCTGCCTTTTCTCAGCAGTATAATTCTGTGTGACAATTTGAGCATGAATCTGACTATAATGCAAACTCTCACAATGATTAAAGTATTCCGGTGATTAGTCTCCCTAATTTAACAGACATTTTTTACATGAAGAGAAGGCATAGAAATCTTCTACACCCAGTATCTAAGTGGAAAAAAAAAGTAAATATATCTCAGAATCTTCATTTCCTGGTCACCAGACTGTTTAACTGTTAACATTTTTAATAGCTATTTGGATAAATTAAAGCCAAATTTTATGTTACAGTTCTACAAACAGATCTTCTACTTTCTGCTACTGTAAAACAACGTACAATGCGATTTGCTGTGTTCCCTGTTAGTGACTCTGATTATACATTAGACCTGTACACAGAAACAAACAGCAGTCAGATAAAATCAATGCAGCAACAAGTTTCCCTTTTAAATGAAAAACATCTCAACTCTCTTTTGCCATGCAAACAATCATCGAGTGGTACTTTTTCTCGATGTCTATTTATGATGCAAGCCTAAATGAAAAAATCAATGCCCTTCAACAGAGGGAGCATCAGTGTCTCTTTGTAACCACAGTAAACGACCCATTCTTGTTCCTTATCACAGCCATGCCATTCTTGTACAGCTTCAAACACCCATTCCCAAGAATGTCAGTCAGAAGAGGAAACCTCTTTAATGATCCTTCACTAGGAAAGAGGTTATAAAGCTTTTAACAAACAGTTCTTATGTTCTCACAGATTCAGAAAATCCCCTAGGATATTGATCTGTTTTTCTTGATCAGAAAGAAAAAAGTAAAAAGTACATAAATACTGAAACCCCAATACTACCAAAATTCACTGGAAATCTTACATCTATTTTTTTAATCTGTGATTCCTTTGAGTTTGATTATATAAATAATCTTTATTTCTTATAAAAGAATAATTTTACCTAGATCAATCGAAAGGACTCACAAGATATGAGAGATTTTAAGAAGGGCAGAAATAAAGTTGATCAGGATATTTCATTCTAAACAAATTTGTCCAAAAAGTCTTCCATCTGGGGCTTAACAGAAGCTGCAGAACATTTTTGCCACTGGTTGTAATTATGTTCTGTTGCACATCGTGCTGATCTTGACTACATTTGTAAATGAATGGTGTAAACCAAACCATTTATCTATAAAGTCATTAACCACTTCAGGCTGTTCAGAAAGCTACTAGAAGCATTGCTAAGAATAAAAATAGAACAATTTAATGTAATTTTCAGCATCAGTATAGAGTGTAAAACCACTGAATGAAGGGTTAATTTGCACTAGCAGAAAAAGCCAAATAAGAGATGATGCTTGGGCTATGAGACCATCTTCAAGCTGGGGAAAAAAACAGAATATATTTTCTCACAGCCCTAAGAGCTTAGAGCTGAAATGCCTTCTCTAATCTTATTGTTTATTTATAATCTGCATTTATTATCCTTTTTGCTTTTATTTTGCAGCTAACATCCTCCTGCAGGACGTTATTTGCCTCCAGATGTTGAAGACTATACATTCTTTTTGCTAAATGTCTTTTGGATCTAAAGCCCTTTTCATACTGGGATTAGGTAATCATAACCTTTTGTATCTTCACTGTTAGGTAAGCCTTCTCCTCGAAAGAACAAGAAGTGATGACACTCACTGGAGTTCAATGTCATGCAAATGCGTGCTATGGAATTGTTTTGTACAAGCTTTTGCAAATGTACTTTGTTGTAGCATTACGGCTGGCAAGTAAAATGAAAAATTTACAGTTCATTCCACTCCCTTTCTTAGTGCTGTGTATGTACATTCTAAAGCAGACTCAATTTAATGTTTTATGAAATTGGATTTTGACTGCTGTAATTTCAGATACTTAATTGCAATTACAAGCTCTGTTTCTAAAGAAACTGTAATTCAGTAGAGTCATGTGGTCCAAAAGGCTTCCTCCTGAAGAAAACAGAAAATATAACATTGCCCAGAAATGTTTACTTCATAATATCCTAGATGTCTCTGCCGTTTACCATAGAAGATAATCATCAGGCATGGAAGTACTAGAAGCATTCAATAAATTCCTCATAAGAAAAGTGGCATTTGGTTTAGTTTTCTGTTGTCATCTACTTTTCCCTGACTGAGGAAGGAGGTTTCAAGGTCAACAGCTCTATAGCTGACATCCAAATAACCCAGGAAACTGCTAGAGTTTGGAACTTCTTCAACAGAGGAAGGAGCTGATGAACTGTGTTTTAACCCAAGAAAATATTCCATGCTAAACACGGCTATTTGATGCCTTTTTTTGATGATTCATGAGTTTTTGCTATGGATTGATGCATAGCTAATCCCCCTCCGGAGTGGAGTGTCTTTATAGCACATTAATCCTCAATCAGCTCAATGCAGTGATGATAGGGCAGATTGTGAAAATGCTCCAGCCCGTGCAGAGTAGAGCAAGAGAGTTCAAGAAATTTCTTCCACTTGTATTAATAAAGGCTTAGAAATTTTGCCAATGTAGTAAATTCAGTCAGAGATTTAAAGGCATTTCTGTGTCAACAAAAGGCACAATGTATAAGTAGTTATATCAGTAATATCTGTATAGGGACGGATGAATCCTAACCCTGAAAAAAAGGTCGGATTTAGTGATTAAAGGACAGTTTCAGGATACAGGTATAAGCATTCCCATATAACTAATGCACAGCTGTGTCTCTTCAGAGGTGCTCTCAGCATAACACCCAGGAAACCTTTTCCAACTTAGCCCTTTGTGAAACAGCCTAGAAGAAAAGATGAAAAAAAGAAGAGAAACATATATTGCCCTCTTTCTGAATCAAGTTTAGAGTCAGACGAATACCTTGAAAGATCATACAAAAAGTTTTTGCTTTTATTTTTTTCCTTCCAGAACTCCTGGACTCAAACACTCTTCTTCCTCTGCCAAAGATCATTAAATCGCTGGCCAAGTTTTTTTCCTTTTTTTTTGAAAAACCCTCCATTTTTCAGCCAAATGTCATCCTGTATTTACCTTGTCTTATATCTACAAATGTTTGCTTCAATCCTTTAGCATTCCATCAAATTTAGTATAACCTGTCAATGTTACCACAGTAGTATTATCTTTAGTCTCTTTCCAAGACAATTTCTACAAATATTAAATAAGACATTGTCATAGATCTGTGTAGTCATATTGAAATAGTTCACTGTTTATATTAAATTTTCCTCCAATTTTTTTACTAAGTCTAAATTTTTAAAGAAAAAAATTATAATATTAATATGCTACCCTCCTGTTTCATAAGGTACATACAATCCTTTGTTTGTAATATTCCTTATGTAATCTGTGCTAAAGAAATCACATCTACGATTACATAAAGCCGTATCACAATTTAAATAATATTTAATTTTAAAAGGGTAAATTTATGGAGGCAGACAATATCAGCAGGTTCAAAAGAGGATTAAATAAACTCACGGACAGCAAGTCTGTAACCAGATATTAAAACAACTGGGCAGGAATGAACGCTCCAGCATCCCTAATCCAAAAATTCTGGATGCTGGAAGAGAAGGAGGGAAAACAGCTGCATGCTCTCCCTAAAGAGCATCTCATTTTGCTAGTGGCAAGACCAAATACTGGGCTTGATGGCCCATTAGTCTGAGCCAAGAGGGCATTTCTTATGTTCTAATGGAAAACCTAATTTATCTTTTCTAAAATACAATTAGATTCCATAAAAGACAGATACTATTATCAAGTTAGGACAATCTATAAAAGGGGATTCAAAGTTAGTAGCAGTTAGAGAAATGTAACTCATGTTAATTGAACGTTAATTATATGTGCAATTATTTTGGATTATACTGAGCAATAACAGACAGTGTGTTGTAAGTCAGCGTTCAATTCAAGTCCATTATTTGAAGAGCTGGACAAAGCAAAATGATTGGATTTCCTTATATCATTTTACTTTTTTTTTTTTCTTTAGTGTTTCATGTTGCATGATTCAAGTTCATTTACAGAACTTCCCTCTATGAATCTGTATTTCAAGGACAAGTACAATAGACATGTAGAGGTAAAGAACTGGGGTTTTTTTGCCTAGTAGGGCTGCAATGAAGAAAACACTGATGATGTGGGAAATTCCTGAGGCATATGGGAGATGGCATATATGTGATCCTACTTCAGGTACCATTTTACATAACTATCTGAAATACATCCTAACTTCCCCAACTCATCATTCGCATAAGTGGAACAAGATCTGTGAAATAAAAGGGTCATTTCTACGGTTGTGCAAACACAGCTTCATCAGGGGCCAGGTAAAAGGACAAAGCATTAGAAGCCTTAGAACAGCATCTCAGATCCTGGCGAAGCAGGGTAACACAATTTGAATTTCATGATTCAAATCTATGATAGCAAATTTCTAACAATCACCTACAAAGGGTAAAATATCCATTTATGCAGTAAATAATGAAACCCTACAATCCATGCACTGCAAATGAGAGAAAAAATGGAAAGAAAGACAAAAGGAGTGAACGAAGAAAAAAAATATTACATTTGGTATTAGGAAATTATTCATATTTCTACTGTTCATGCCTTTGCTTTTCTAGTCTGTATCATTTCATTGAAGTTGGTTTAAAGGACAATATTTTCTCACCTTAACTAAATTTGTATGCCTGACAATTTGAATGGGCTTTCAACCTGAGAAAACATTATCCTTTACACATCTTATTGTTATTTATGCTAATTTTTTTCTTAATTTAAAATGGAAAAATATCAGGTCAATCTGTAACACCTATTCTACAATTAATGTTGTATATGCCATTTTAGAAACTTTTTCATAAGTGTCATTGATCTTTGTGTCTGTGGAAAAAGATATAAAGGCTTTATTAAAAAAAAAAAAAATCCTTATGTCATAGAATATGGCATTATCATAACAGAAAAAAAAATAGTTACTCAAGTGTTTAATGCTACAGAGGAGGCCAGAGAATGCAAACAAGAAGCAGATGTTTCGGAGGGCTATTAATGCTAAACATCTCAGACAACATTTTCAAACAGTTGCTTCCTCATTTCTGCTTCATCAGTGAAGCCATGGTAGAAGCAATGAAATCCAGGTACTTTAGTTTCAGGAATCAAGCTGTCTACTTGGTCAGAGGAACATTTACAAAATAAGCAGCTAAAAATGAAGGTGGGTACTGTTTTCTCTCCTTGCATCCATCATCTTAGAGTTGGACCAAGGGAGAGGTTATTTACCAGGTGTAACCCTGGTCCGGCATAAAAAAAATACAGTGACAGCAACACATGCTCTGTTTCCAATGCCAGCTGTTTAAGTGAGTGCCAACAGGAGGCAAGAGAGTCAGAAAAAGAGGAGAGAAAAATTACTTTGATATTTCCACATGATTTCCAAAGTCTAACGTAATAGCTGAACCTGCATACATAGAAACAAAGCTCTGGCAGAAGTAAATCAGTAAATGACACTCTAAAGAATTAAAGTAGGGTGAATTTACCATTTTTTGTTGCTATAGTGCCAACAGAACCATTCAGCTACTCTGCCCAGGACTGATGTCCTCTAATGAGATTGCCATTTGAGTCATTCTTTTTGGGTTTCTTTTAAGGACTGGAATTATACTGGCAACCATATAAGCCTTTGGATTTTATCAGGCTCTGAAAGATTTGTTAAGAACTAACAGTAGCAGATAAGAACCAATCAGGCAGGTCCTTTAACAGACTTGAAATAAATTACCAGGTAAGCCTTCTGTTTAATCCACTCTATTGTGTGGGTTCTCCCTATCCACCTATCTGATTCACTAGTATTTGTTCTAAATATAGAACACTTATGCCTGTTCTAAATAAGTACTTTAGTTCGAATCCAACAATAGATCCACACCTGATTTAGTTTAAATTTGCTCCTGCTACATTTTAAAGCTCTGCAATATCCAATACCTTGCTATGGAGTCAGCTATTAGTTAAGTTAAAAATTTCTCCTTCACCAGAGCCACCAGTTTGCAATTCGTACAGAAGAAACATCTTTTCATGCAATTCAGTGGCACACCAGTAAGGACTTAAACAGCTTGTGATTCTCAGTCCATTTTTATGGAGCAGTAGAACAGAGAAAGTAGGTCAGCAACATCCCCCCATAAGGTTTATCAGTAAGTTCCCTAAGTGAAAGCTCAAATGCTAGATCAAAGTCACACCTAGACTGACACAGTCAAGGATCCCTCTAGGATGTGCTTCCTTACAAAAAACTCTTGTTAGGTTCCACAGGAGCTTAAAGCCTGCACAAATGGAACAGTAACATTTCCTTGCTGTTGTATTTTACAGCTCCTTGAAACACGCTGTTATTCTCTCAGAAGAGTGTAATTGAAAGTTATAAGTTATAAAACCTGATTTATTCTTGCTGAAGGACTATTTAAAATGATCTAAATTAACTGAAATTTAAAGTTTAAAAAACCACATCAATAGTTCTATCCTCAACATTTATTTAAAAGAGTTTTCAAACAGAGCAATATGATATCATTTAAAAATGAATTCAACAGTTGTTTTTACTCCCTCAGAGAGCAGTTATTGCCTGTCATATAATTAAGTGAATATGCCAGTGACAGAATACACAAAGCAGCAGGGAGCACAAGAAAATACTGAAGCTTCTTGTAGTCCACGAGCCTTTCAGCTCACCACAGTGAGAAAAACCTGTCTAATATATTAGAAAGAGACAATTAAAAGACATGATCAGAAAAACAAGTAATTGCCAAGGAAACACTGTATCACTATATTTCATACTGGGTGTGAATCAATCCAGATGATGCTCAGTGAATTTTATGGCATGGTACAAAAGATACTGTAACACTATCTCACATAAACATTTATTTTAAATCGATAAGGCAGCTAAAAAAAAAAAAAATTATACCTTGAATAGCCATGTTGAATGAAAGATGATCGTGTAGCTTCAAACCATGCTGAAGTCTGTAGTATCAAGAATTCATCTACGCTATTCAAATCAGCCTAATGTGTGCACAACTGTAAACACCTCTGACATTTTTTTGTCTTCAGTTCAGAGAGGAAGTCTCAGATAGTTGAATTTTCCCTCTGAAAGTGTCATGAGGATGGAGCCAGGCTCTTCTCAGTGACATCCAATGATAGGACAAGGGGCAATGGGTACAGGCTGGAACATAGGAGGTTCCACATAAATATGAGGAAGAATTTCTTCCCAGTGAGGGTGACAGAGCACTGGAACAGGCTGCCCAGAGAGGTTGTGGAGGCTCCTTCTCTGGAGACATTCAAAACCCACCTGGACATGTTCCTGTGTGACCTGATCTAGGTGTTCCTGCTCTGGCAGGGGGATTGGACTAGATGATCTTTTGAGGTCCCTTCCAATCCCTAACATTCTGTGATTCTGTGTGATTCCTCAAAACAAGAGATGTTTAATAATGCAACTACAAAGTCTTGCCCATGAGATACAGAGCTGGCTTTAGCACACTGTATTTTGGACACTACGGTAATCAGTAACACTTCCAAGGAGATTTATTAGCCTGTCTCATCTCCAGTGTTGCTGGTCTGGTGACACAGAATCCTCTTCTTCAGCAAGGCCATCAGAGATCATTGTATTCAGAATAAAATGGCTGGTATGTTAGACTGAAATATGTTAGCCAAAACTATTTTTGCCTGTAACTTTTTGAAACACCTTATAAAACAAAATTCTTTTTGAAAAAGAAAAAAAAGACCTTTTCACAGATTTGGGTATTGTTTCATCAAGTTTTGAAAGATACTCAATATTCAGTCTACTCATACAGTAATATTGTTCAGCATTTCTTTTTTCTTTGTACACGCTAAAGGCATTTCAGGCCAAAATTCAGCCTGCTTTTGAGGAGGGGAGTTGATCCTTAGGGCAGTGTTACCTTCCTCCAAAGCTTTCTACAGTCTGTGTGGAAAGAGACTGCTGCCTTACACACTGAGTGTGGATGTACATGTGACGTGACTGGGCTGTAATCTGTCTATGAAAATTGTGAAAGCTGTACCAGGCAGTCAAATTTCACATTGGTAGACTCCTGGCAGAAATGCTTCTCTGAACACCAAGTGGTCTCTAACCAAGATTAATAAGCACTATGGAAAACAGTTCCTGAAAGGAACAGAAAGCAGAAAAAGAAAAAGATTTAAAGTAACATCAAATCAATTTATCACGACAACTGACATCTAGGTTAGACTGATAGCACTGCTACACTTGCACTGCCTGTTCCCTTCCTTTCTGGCTATTTCATCTATTTAAATTCGTTAAGCCCAGGACAAGTGTCTTCCTACAGCAGATGACACTGATCCAGTGACCTACCCAGCACAGTCAGTCAGTAGAACTGCCAGAGCTGCTGGCAGCCCCACGACCGCAGTGTGAGTAAGAGAAGGGAATGGCTGAGTCCCCATGCAGCTGTAGGAGCTGTGGAGGAGATCAGTACAGGTGAGAGCAAGCTGCAGGTTTTCCTCAGTCTTCTACTAAAGTGGGACTCCACAGGTGGTGTTTCTTCCATGGTGATTTTGCTATGGCATTATTTATTCCCATGTTCTGTAAATATTTTTTTTCTAATCTATTGTTGAAAATTCTGAAGAAGTTTCATGAAAAATGCCTTTGGAAGCTCAGACTAAAATGGCAGAAGCTAAAAACAAAACTCCAGCATTAAAGTTAGTGTGTGAACAAAGTTAAAAACACATGAACCACTTTTCAAGAATAGAAGCAATTCTTCCTGATCTTGCCAGGGGAGATAAGTACAGTCACAGAACACTAAACTCTGACACCAATCTAACTGGGCCACCAAAGTCATTGATATTGTCTGCATGTGGCCACGTCCTGCTGTTGAGGTGTCTGGAAACAAGAATATATTTTGAATAAACATCTAGTTTACGACAGAGATTAAGGTGTGTTCCTCAGAGGTGAGCTGCTGTTACATCGCATGGGATGAATTCCACCATTTAGAATCCAAAACTATTGAGCAAATTTTGGTCCTGTGACTCTTACTGCTGCAACACCCCACATGTGAAAACATTTTTCTGGAAGCTTCCAATTACCATGGAATTTTTTTTCTTGGGGATTTTTTTATGCCACTGATTAAACATAATCATGAAAAGAAAACTATGGGTACTAATTGTTGAAGTTGTAAGGGAATATATTGAGATGATTATCGACTTAATGAAGCTGGCATTGAAATACATTTTCCTGATCTGCTTACCCTGTGTACTGTGTCTCCTAACTGGATAATACTCTGTGTTTTTACTCAGCTTCGGTAAATAACAGATTGATCTCTCTTGTTTGCAAATGACAGCAAACACAGTTCCAGGAAAAAGAATAAAACAAACAAGTGCAACAAGCAATGCAAGTATCAACCATTTCAGTTGCACCAAAAATAAGCTTTTTTTTATAGAGAAATGCTTCTTTCAACATACTTAAACTTGATGCCAATTTAATTACAAATCTACTTCTGAATTATTTACTAATTAAAAATAATATGGGGTGCAAATTTCATATGAATGTCTTTTTTCAAGTGCAAATCCACACAGATAGACTTACAAAGCTAAATTAAGTCCATCTTCTGAGAAGAAAAAACTAAAATGGTCAGTTAAAACAGTCCACCCTTCCTCTAATTTTAGTCAAGGTTGCTAACCCTGAACAAATTCTTAAATGTATTTTTTCTTGTTGTGTCTTTATTTACTGTGTATGTTGAGAATAACCTTTTTCCATTGAATGAGCATAGATGGAAAACGGGTTGGTTTTGGCTTTTTGCCACCAATCCACCATAGCTATTCAAAACTTCGCCTGTGAACTCTTTTACTTCCTGTACATATTCCAGCCTCATTTCTCATCTTCCTAATATAAATCCTCCTTTTCAGGCTCTGGAAATTTTGCAGCATACATCTTAAACCACTTTTGACCTCTTGATGCAAAATATAGAGATAGATTAGAATTTTGACTGAGGTAGAAACAAACATTACATAAAAATAGTCAATTCAGAGTTTGGCAGTTAATTCTGGACAAACCTGATGTTTCTATAATTGGCTGGTGTTGAATGATTAAATTGTGATATGGCAAAACTGCAAAGCACAAGGCAGTATTTGTCTACTCATGACAATTGAACAAGGAATGTTGAAAGGAAAAACAACCATTAACACAATGGGGTTTTGGAAAGAATAACATATGCCATTCACATATCAAAATGGCCTAGAACAATTCTGACATAAATTAGTAGGCAACTAAGTATTCTCTTCTGGTTTATTCCATTTGGAGCTATTCTAGAAAGGTTTCCATTTTTATTCCCGTTAGTTATACTGTCACAGATTCTTCTCACTACATTCACTTAAGTTAAAATGCCACTGATACCACAGAACTGAGACTGACTCAGAAGAACTGGGTTCTTCACTTACCCAGGAGTCTGCAAAGGAGCACCTCGTGACTCACGACATGGGTTGGGGAGGCAATACTTTACTGCTCTAAAGGTTATTTCCCAAACTGAACTCTCCAAACACTCCAGCCTCTACAAACCTCTGCCCTGCACATCTTTCCCTCCACTTTACAGGTAGCATAGCACAAGGTAAAATAATCTATAGTAGTTAAAAGATTAAAGTACAAAGAGCTTCTTAAATGTGACTATATTAAAGGAGTAGGGAACTGCTGGAACAGAAAGTAAATGTCAAAGTGAGAGGGTGCACCTTCAAAGCTTACCCAATGCACTATACTTAAAATGTAAATTTAAAAAACTTATTAAAATACTAAATTTTATATTAGAATTTATAAAGCTCAAGCTCACAGTCCTTTTCATAATTCTGGTAAATCCCTTTTGCAGTTTAATAAAAGAAGATATTCAACATTTGCATGTGAGTAAAGACCCAATGGACTTCTTTTTTTAAGGTCTGTATGTGAGTAAAAAAAGCAGCCCCTTGGAAAGTACTTTGATGTTCTACAAAGGGTGGTTTTGTTATTATGTTATTTCAGAGTCATGAATGAATATTAGGGAATTAAAAAATTTAAACTATTAGCAAATCATCTGGCATTGACCTGGGTAGCTTAGATTTGCTGTCATACTGTTTGATCGTTTTATATCATGCACATGTTCATTATATTATGCAAGTTATATATAAAACAAAGTGCAGCAAATACAATGTGTCATCTTTGCTTCTGGTGTTAAACAATCAGTCTGTGCTATCTAATTCAAACCTATCAAAAGAACAAGAAGTACTGCATTTGATGAGTGTGCATATTTGACTATAGAAATTAGTAAAATTCACGCCTACAAGCAACGGAATGTATTACAAAAGATTAAGGGAGTATCCCACTGGGTGCAGAATGCTTCAGAGTAGATGACAGCAGACTCAGAGA
The DNA here is from genome assembly GCA_028020825.1 of Podargus strigoides. Lineage (NCBI taxonomy): Eukaryota > Metazoa > Chordata > Aves > Caprimulgiformes > Podargidae > Podargus > Podargus strigoides. Next base: position 13,751,466 of record CM051634.1, on the reverse strand, counting down.
CCCCATAATTCATTACTATATCCCAGAGAGAAAAAAAAAGAACTCTAAAAGGTGTTCTTCAATCAGAAATTTTCCTACTGCTGAAATAATTTTGCTTAAATAAATAAAAACATCAGGAATGACATTCAGATTCATTATTACTTCTATAGGTTTCAGGAGGGAAAGGAAGGTATATCTATATATACACTAGTTTTTCTACTTCATGCATGGTATTTATTTCCATTCCGGAATTGTTTCCTGAATAGAAGTGGCTTCCCACAGAAACAAGAGGATGACAACTGAAATGGTACCTTCATGAATCTTGATTAGTGAACCTTCAGCACCATAAAGTTTTTTGTTTAGTGAAATGAACACTGACAGCTGTGGATTAGAAGCTATCAGGCATTAAAATATTAAACCACTACTTGTCTTTATTTCACTGAAACAAGATATGTTGCTAACTCCCCGCTTCTATTAAATTATCAGCGACATTATCTTATTTCTGGTACTGGAATTTTTAAATCATCAATATACAATAAAAGCCTGCTTACAAGATCTCTTCAAGGTATTTTCACTACTTCTGCTAAAAGGTTTCTTAAAAATAAATTAATTTACTCTTCAGATAACGCTAGTGAAACCATAATTGGGTCCCATCAGTCCCAAATCTAAGACCCAGCAAAGCAGTTGCACAATATTCTCTTTCCATGCTCTCTTGCTATGAACCCTCAGCCATTACTCACCAGGTTGCAGCATGTTTTTAACTACACACGTGTATGCAGACAAATCCATCTATTTGAAAATACAGCTTGATTTGTTCATAATTATGCTAAATGTGAATAAATTATTCATAAACAAGGTGACACAAAGATGTGAGGGCAGATTTAGTTTAGAATGTGGGGTTTGTGGGTAAATATTGCAACAGTGAATTACATGATCTAAGACCAGTTCCTGTGAAAGCACAAACCACATAAAGAGTAAGAACTGAGAATTTTCAGGACACTTCTTCTAAGCTCCGCACACTATAGATCTGGGACAGAAAGAGTTTGAGATGAGAGATACAATCAAAGATATAGACTACTCAGACTTGCAGCAGAATTAACACTGGAGTGCTTTTGGTTTGGGATCATCCAACAAAGCAAGGAACTGTGTCATTTTACTAAACAGTAGTTAATTTATCTAAACTTTACCAAGTAATACCCAGTGTATTAGCAGCTGCCAAACAGGGCTAGAAGGGAGTGTTTTGGTCATCTTCTACAGTAGTTTTATGAGATGCTTCATGTTAGTGGAAACTCTTTAGAGACAATTGGAGGGCTGCAGAAATCGGCATTTCTCCTTGTACCTCAGCACTGGATGGAGCATCTAACAATTCCCTCTCTCCTCCTATTTTGCACAACAAATCATCCTCCATTTCATTCCAGCATTTTATTAGTATATAAGATCTATTTTGCCCCACATACTTCCTTGTAAGCCAGCTTCCACCTGTGATGACAAATAGTATTGGAAGATGGGAGAATATGATAGGATTGGTTGTTTGGTATAAGTTGTTGTAACAGAACAGCTTTTCAAGATTCGAGATTTGTCTTAAATGGCTGTCTTGCTTCTGAACCAAAATAATGACAAGCTACAAAAGTAATGGTTTTCATTCTAAAGCAGTTGGAAGAAAAGAAAAAGAGCTGGCTAGATATGCATATTAATACTACATTCAATTAGTTGCCCTATTATTCTCTTTGATACTCAAATACTCCATACTAATCTACAGCAAAACAGCATATTTAAAACCACACTACTACTACTCCTCACTAATTTGGTAAATGGGTTTTATAAATGGTCGTTTTTATGACTACCATTTTTCTTGGATTTGCCTTCTTTTCTTCCTTTCAGACACCTGCCTGTGCTGATGTATGGTCAGTGTAGATTCAAGTCAGATTTCTGCTTCTATTCCAGAATCAAATGTAACACTTTCATTATGCAGAGAGCACCAGGGAGCAGGATGGGCACATCTGGACACACTCATCAACAAGAGAACACCAGATGGGGCCAGCAGCAGAGGAAGAAGACAGGGAGCAGCAGCAATGTCTGTACAGGAATTGAGCAGCAAGTACTGGACCCCTGAGTTTGGGGGTCCTATGTAGAAAGCGAGAGGGTAGAGAAATTTTGGCAGAAGATTTGGGCAAAGAGGCAGCAAATGTTTGGGGGACACAGGGCAACAGCTTTGATAGGAGATACTAACATAAAGGCAACAAGAAATCTAAGTGGAGAGGTGAGGGGAAGGTGATATGTCTGAACTGGGAACAGCCTGAGAACCTGGCTGTGGATAACGGGAATAGTTAGGAGGCAGAAACTAGAGACAGGGAAGTTCCATGATGCTCTGAAATAGCAAGAATTAGAAGAATTTGAGCTCTGGTGCAGGAAGACGAGTTGCAGACTTGGGGAAATGGTTGTTCTGGAGCAAAAGGTATGGAGAAAATAAGACTTTGGAGAGCAGAAACTCTGGGATAAGATTACCACAGGACAATACTGTACCTGACACCCTTAAAAGTGAAACCCTTCACCTCTCTTTTGCCCCTTCAAGGCAGGACATTTTTCCATTTTTTTTTATCACAGTGCTAGTTAAAATAATAGTAAGGACCTTGATGGAAACATTCAATATTGACTGTGTATATTGGAGATGACTGACATTTTCTCTCTCCTTGATCATAACATTTCTGCTACACTGTGAAAAATATGAATAAACATACAAATAAATTAAAATGAAATGTACATAGAATTTTAAAAGTGTATTATGAGGTTGTTGCTGCAATATCTGTTGGTTAAACAGAAAACACAGCTGTCTGACAACAGCCATTGAAATTCCTAAGTATCCCAATAAACTCTGCTTCTTGTTGCTGCTAAGTCCGGTTTCAGTTCCCATGGAAACTGATGATGGATTGCCAAAAACGAGATTCGATGTTTTAAAATAATCAGTGATTTGAACTAGTGATTATTATGAAAGTATTGCACTCTTCCTTCCAGTGAAGATGCATTATGCTGGAAGTAGGAAAGGAACACATGGCAGCTGGCAGACAGCAACAGAGTTGTTAAAATTTCTGCAAATGGTATTGGTTGCCGAATGACAACGGCAAATGCAGTTTCTTGAAAAACCATTGAGCAAAATCTAACAAAACTCTATTTTAAAAAGTAAATAGCCTCTGAGCTTTCAGAGAATAATACATAAAATGTTGTTGTACAGATGTTAGTTTCACTGCTTTCAAGTGCTTTTACCAAATAAGGTCTCCTTTATACCTCTATTTTGAGAATTCAAGTAGCCAGGAACATACAAGCCAGAAATTGCTAGATATTTCTTCTGCTGCTTTTTAAGCTATGGATTTCTTTGCCAACTACACGAGGTTCCAATCCTACAAAAAAGCCACTACAAACAAAGACAAAATGTTGGCAGCATTCAGTTTTCCAGTGACCAGAGGGTAGGTCCTGAGGTGACATATGTCTGGGAGGGATCAGTGGCAATATGGGGGTGTTTGATGGGAGTTTGGATTGAGAGGGTCAGGAAGATTTTGGAAGAAGTTACAGAAGAGTGAGGCAGCTCATGGAACAGGAGTGAGGGCTTCTCTGATCTTCTGGGAAGGCTGGTTTTGTTCCTATGGGGCTTCATATTAAGATGGTGACATGTGCATGGGCCACGCTCTCAGGACACTGGCATTCCCTCTGCCATGGAAGTGACAGCTGAAGATCACCACTCCCACACCAGACTTCCCAACTTCTCCTAGGATTTGCGAACATTGCCCCAAACCGTGCCATCTTCTAAGTTCCTCTCTGTCTTTTGTTTCCTTTCCTCCTCCAGAGTTGACCAACACAGTCCATCTCTCTCATCCACAGACTTCACACATGCACCTGTCTTGACCTAGCAATGGTTGTCTTCATTTCTCTGCTGACAGCATGGATCAGCCAGGCGAAATGCGAGGAGAGGCACAGACTTGCTCCAGCATTTCCTTTCTCAGGCTATGCCGAAAAGTAGGTTGATCTATTCTACTCTTTCTACACTCTACTGATGGGAGTTCAGAGGGAAAAGCAAAGAGAATAAAGCTGAGCAAGGAAGTGATGACTGTGGCCACCCCGATGAACAGATGCCTTGTTTGTCTATGTCTAGAATTGGTCCTGATATGTAAAACAACAGATTTGTATAACATATAAAAATAGCCACAGGCATATATTAAGAAATAAAAGGTAGTGCTAACACACAGCAGACAGCTAGATTTCATATGAATATTGGCAGAGTTTGACTATTTTTCTCACTTCCAATTGCAAGATGCCTTTACAAAGTTTCAACAGAGCCAAAAATCACCCCACTCATACAGATCAGATGGACCCATGAAACCTCAGACAGGGCATTTACAATTTATTTAAATTCATTTGGAATCTGCTAGATGAAGGCCAAACAAACCAGCTAAAGATTCCACTCACAACTAAGGATTAGAGATAAGCCACAGGCAGGCTGCCAGCTCCTTCCTCTCTCTGCAGCATTAATTAATGTAAGGTCTGCCTCACATTTACTTCCATGTACCAAATTCTTTAAATTCAAGTTGAATACTGTTAAGAAAGTAGACTTGATGCAAATCAGCCACAAAACCTACAGAGTGCAAAGTTCTGTGGGGTTTTTTTCCTCCTGAATCACACAAGTTTTCAATATGTAATTGAATCTGTCAAAATGATAGGCTTTAAAAATTGTTATATATAAATCTGTATTATAGAATTACAAACTTATATGTGTTAACATCTTTGTACACCATATAAAAATCCACTAGAATCATGAGGAAAGACAGCATTTGTGCTTTTCTGCATAGAAAGAAAATTAATAATACTTTTTAATATAAAGTCAGAAGTACTGACACGTTTTACTTCAGTCGTTTTTTATCAATAAAAGTTAATTGGCAAACATAAGACATTACCTTCTGTTATAAGGGCATTTTGCATCTATTTCCATAAAAATAGAAATATGTGTGAGGGATCACAGAAGATAATTTTTTCCCAGCGTTTTGTGAACAATTGCCACATTTTAAGCATAAAGCAATAGTTTTCTTTTGCATATTTGCTCTTAAGAGGGACTGCAACACTTTTTAAATAGCCATATCTTGGCTGCATATTTAAATATTTCAATTTGTAAATAGAGTAGTTCAAAGACAGACAGAAAAATGTTTCTTCATAAAAGCACATTAGTTGTTAAAGGATTATGTTCATGATTTGCCCCAAATATCATAAATAGTTATGATTAGGAACTGCAGCACGTGGAAGAAGTGAGCCCCAAAGTACAATGACAATGAGCCTTCATATTTACCCACCTCTACATTGGATTAAAAAATAGTGTCTAATTCATTTTCAAAGAGTAATTCTATCAACACTTTTTTCAGAGTCCATATTTTCTCTCTCAAAATACATTTGCCCCCAGAAAGCAACAAACCCATAAATCAATTTCTACTGCGAGCTGTGATAACTAAATCATACTTAGAGCAAAAACGTATCCTCCTAGAGACACCTCTATTCCCTTTGTTTTACAAATTGCAAATCTATGATTAATAAACATAGTGGCACATAAAATGATTTTGTTCTTTAAATGTAATCATCTTAGAAAAAACAATATCCAACAGTCAGATTTTCCTCTTAGACAGTTATCTTCAAAGTTTTATTGAAATTTACAGCTGTTGAAGATTGTCCTGAAAGATACTGTGAGCAGCTGAGACCCATTAAAGCACAGTATTAGTTCCAAGCATCCACTTTTTCTAGCAAAACCCACAGATTTTACAGTGCTAGAGTAATGGCAGCAGCTTCCCCAGGCTAATGAAAAAAAGATATATGAAAAAACCCTCTGCGGTTTGTGGTCCAAATTTGTAATGAAACATATTGGTCAAATCCCAAAATGTGTCTTTCATCTCATCATTCGGAGTGTGTCTCTTGGAAAGAATCCACTTCCAAATGAGCCTTGTTAAAAGGCGTGCTCTTTGGCAGCAATTTTTTTTCTACCGTCCCTCTTCCACCCTATGATGGGCTGTGTAGCTCCTACACACCCAGCATTCAGCACACACATGGTCCCCAATTGTGACTCGGTCTTCCTATCCCTTCATCTAACCAACGTGTGAGATTTCACCCTAAAAGTTAAGAGATCTGGATAAATTAATTTTTGAAACATATGTTTAAAACCTGTGGCAATCAAATTATGAGCAGAGAGAAAAACAGTGAGGCTGAAACTAGTCAAGTCAAACAGCTTTAGAAAATAATCCTGGGATTTGCTCACCCTGAGGTGTTAATGTTTTCCTCTGCTGAACACAGTAGACAATAACACTCAAAACAGTCCACTGACAGCATCCAGGACTACTCCAACTGAGTACTTGAAGAGATGATGGGAGATTTCCCTACAGTCTTTCATACGCATATGGGCCTTGGGGGTAACAATAAAATTGTATGTAAGATGATTCCTAGTGCTGCCTGTTCCTTCAAACTGAAATTACTCGATGCAGAAGTTTGGTTAAATAAATGAACAGCACTAATGAATTTCAGTTTAAGGAAATAATTAAATTCTACAAAATACTCTTTTCCAGGCACTGACTTTAAAACTCATGTGGAGCCTGTAGAAGGTACAGACTGATAACAACAGCTTATAGGGTTTCTGTCACGTCCCTTGCTCTCACCTTATGTCTCACCTGCTGCTGAGAGGTGTCACTCCATGTTAGCAGATTTAAGAGATCTGCAAACTCTTCTTTTTTTTTAAAGTATTGCTCGGCTAATACACTGCAGAGCTGACAGCCTCTGAATTTATTGTTGGCTAATGCTAATCATCACAATTTTAATTAAAGTATTATCCGGTGTGTGTGAAAAGTAATTATGTGCAACTAACGCAAGTTGTACGACAGGCTCGTGTTTGTACAGAAATGCACTGCTGGCAGTAGAACTGCTCATACAAAAATGAAGTGGTGTTTGTTTTAAAGTGAAAAATATATACATACCGCATTAAGTGAGCTGCTATCATCAAGGCAAAACCTGATCTCATGCTAATATCAGCCCAAAATCTGATGTATTATTCCTAGATATTTTAATTTCTCATCATTTAAAGCCTATTTAGCTACGGCTATTTTTTTTTTTTTGAGGCTGTCATTAACATATTTACAATTTTACCTTAACAAATGGCTACTAAATCTGCATCAGCTTTGCTAATTTGCAAGGTATTATGAGTGTTCAAAACCACAGCAAGTCATATTTGACAGGTGGTTGTGCCTAACATATTTTCATTCCACAGTCTGTCAGCACATTTAATCTCTATAAGAGTTAGTAATGACCACACACATTCAAATACATAATGAATTGTTCTTACTGCAAAAAATAGATATTAAACTCATGCATACCTAAAGGCAATGCAATTCATCTTCCCTGCCTAGTGAGATGAAGTGCATTTGTAAAGTGTTTTGGTTCATTAACAGTTAACTAAGTGACAAAATGCCCACCCAGCTGAAAGGAACACCCCAGAAGTGCCTTTGTATGCCAAAAATGAACTTTACTGTTTTCTATCAGACATAATTCCACTAACAAAAGGCATGAGTTAATATTCATGGAACTGCATCTTACTAGGGGAATAAAATAGTTTCGCCATAGGAAAGTTAATGAAGACAGTAATAATGTCCTCATAGCAGAAGTTTTCTTTTTAAAGAAGAAACCAACAATAAATGAATTGATAGAATCATAGAACAGCCTTTGTTGGAGAAGACCTCTAAGATCATCACATCCAACCATTAACCCAGCACTGCCAAGTCACCTTTTCAGTGAAAAAGTCTTTCATATAGAAAAAGGTAAAAAAAAATCCTCTAACAGTACTAAGAATTTAATTCCTCAATACCACACCTGAAAGGCAATTGTATCCTTGATGGGGCTACTGTCCTTTGTGCCTCTCCAAGGTACAGTATATGCCTCATGTAAAAGAAGTTAAATGCACTCTGCTTTCAAGCTGGATGCAGTACGCCCAGGCAAGGCAAGCTGAAGACTTGACATCTCAGAGTAGCAATTTCTTTTGATGCAGTTACCTTTAGTGCAGCTATTGTTTTCTGTATGAAGTGAGGGCAAACAGGCAAATTCATCCTACCAGTCAAGATCCTGAATAACAGTGCAGTTGTAATTCCACATTAGTCTGCTGGTGTATTTCAAAAACATTGATTTGTCTAGGTATAACATGAAGTCTTTTCTAAAACTTCTTGGAAAATTTCAGTGTAAAATAATAATGAAAAACATCCCAAACCCTTATTCCTCTTCTTGCTTATTTTCTCTTGCCATTGATCTTTTGGTCTTCTCTCTGATTCTTTACTTCATATTTTTCTAGCACGTACACAACATCCTTCTGATGATCTGGAAATACCCTTTAAAATGTCAAGCTGAGGCTTTGGTGACAGATAATGCACAAAAGCCAAAATGAATATACAGCCACACTGTACAAGGTCAGGGTGGGGGGTAAATTTTAGGACATGAATTTTTAAATACACACCGTCAAGTCGCACTAACTGCTGCAGATTTGTTAGCTGCCTTAAGTCATAAACTATAAGAACAACCTCATGAGTATATGCAGGCCATTTGCTTCACATTCATATATTATACAGGAATTAAAATTTGCTACAGGATAATTGGGCAATGCCAACTTTTGTCTGTATTCAACAGGCACTAACGAGAAATTGTTGGGTACCATAACCACCACTACTGTCCTCATTTTTAGCACTGCCCATTTCCTCGGTCTGCATACACTGCAGTGATGTCACTCTCAGAAATCATTATTACAGCTGACAGACCAGCTGATTGATTTGACCAAATCATTGTAAGCTTGTTTAAGAGGATTAAAAAAGCATTATACTGATTTTTCAATATAAGGTACTTTTAATCAGTTTAAAGAACATCCATACAAGGTGGTTGTATCAATCTCACCCATCAGTTTAGCAGGTGATGTAGTTAGATTGATGCATCAAACTGGATCACCTGCTAAATTGATCAGTGAAATTGATACTCCTCTTTGTGTACAGAAAACATGATGTTAAATGCCCAACTTACTCCACAGTTAAGAACCAGAGCTCCTGTAAGACGTTTTTACATTTCTCAGTTTTACATCTGTCCTCTCTGTGTCTTGGGTTTCCTGTATTTTTAGGGCTGCCATATTTACTTCCAGAATGTCCCAGCAGTATGTATGTGGATGCTATATGTTTTTGCCAATACTTTGGGGGAGCAGCAGACCTACTGCACACAGAGTGCAGTGATGATTAGTATGTGTACCATAAATCTGTCACTTCCTGAATTTATCAGGCTTACTACATGATATATATCAAGCTTCCAAGGAGGTCCACACTTTCAGCATGTGTACTTTGACTACAAAAGTATTCAGAAATTTCAGACAAATGTCTCAAATTGCTTTCAGGTAGAATTTCTGACCAGGGAAATAAAATACACATGGAAACTGTTAGGTATATTTGACCCCTACTTAAGAGCAGAGTTTTACAGTTCTCCCATTTGTAAGCATTACCACAATGCTATGAATTACAAGTGATCTTACCCTAACAATCCCTACATGGTAGGAGTAAGAGTAAAGCATAACATAAGAAAATTAGGATTTTATATTAAAGAATACATGACACACACACCTTTGCTTGCACTTCTCCCAAGCTGTAAAAGAACTCACACAATTCTCATTTTCAGATACAACATGTTTGCTGAGGGCACTCTGTTCCCACATAATAGTTACCAAGAAACTGTCTGCTACCTGGATAACACAGCTTTTTCACCATCTGCGTATTTTTGATTTGTGTATTCTCAGCACTGACAAAAGAAAATTTTTAATTTTCTCCAGGAGTGGAGGAAGAAGATTCTTAATGGTTAATAACTCAGGATTTGTCAAGAGATTGCCAAGAAACCCATTGTTTCATCTTCCAGCTTGTTTCTCATCAAATTACTATTAAATTATTCATAAATTATTACATAGCTGCTTCACATCCTTGCAATACTAATTTTAACAGTTTCAAAGAGCCTGTAGTACTTAGCTTTCAGGTTAAAAAATGCACATAAGCAGTAGTAAAATATACAGTATGGATTAATAAAATTAAAATCCAAAAAGAGTCTTCCCTTTCTAATATAAAGTCTCAAGACTTACCACCCCTTCTGGAACCTGGCAATATCCCATTACCATCAGTTGCTAGCACATCTACCCCTTTGAACCCAGGAAAACATAATACACAGAAAAAACCCCCACCACCAATATTCTTGGCATTTCAACAGCTCCCTTATAAATTAGGCAAGTAAAAAATATTTTATCTATGTTTTTTAAAGTTACAGTTAACTCCTTCAGTCTTTAAATAAAACAGTGCAGATAAAAACACAGGATGGCTTCATAACTGTTCCAGGAAAGAATAAATGAGCACACCCTGAGATAATAACTAATCAAAGTGCAAGTACTGTGCCATTAGTGAGTGAGCTGCTAATTAGTCAAGAAATAAAACTGTCATTGTAGGCTAAAAAGATAAGGAAAAAATAACCAGTATTTAGAATTTCATTGTGAGGAAAACAGTATTAAGCATAATTCTATGTAAAAAAAAACCCAAAAAAACCCAAAAAAACCCAAACAGACACCTATATTAAAGAAAAGAAAAATCTCAGTATTCATTGTTAGTCCACTCAAGTAAATGTAATAGAGGGACTGGAATTTACTTTTCCAAAATATATCATGAAAATGAATAGTGTAAAGGAAGTACAGACATTCTGTGTATCCAGTCCCTCATGCTGCACCAGGACCATTAAAATCACATGAATTATTTTGTCAAACTGCTTGGGAGGTTCAGAGATGGTCTTAAAACAGTCGTTTATCTCAAACTTCGTGTGAGCAAGCCCACTTTATTCTCTTTAAACCTTAATTAGTGTACTTAAAATGTAAGTTGCGTTATCAAATATGATTAATCATATTTTTAGGGTGGGAATATTTTGAGCTTTAAATTGACTTACATTCTGCTGCTTGGTATAATCTTATGCCCGTCTCTAAACCATGTCACTTGTGGTCTTGGATAGCTGAGGATGTGTGGGAAGTTTAGAACTGCAGCTTGTCCTTGAGTCACTGTTTTTCTCTGGTTTGTGTCCATGAAATTTCCCATGTCTGCAAAGAAAAAATGAAACTGAGTCCTGGAAGTTCTTGTGTGTCTCTGCATTTCTTTTTAACGGACAGAGAAATAACTCTGTTTTACAACAGTCATCGGCATGGCTGTAATTAGTCAATATGACACTACAGATCATGAGACAACTTTGATTAATACAGATCTGGATGAACATAAGGCATAAGGCACATCCTAGTGCCGCTAGCGCACACAAGAAGTGCCTCAGTCAGCAGCACTGCATGGCCTCAGTGTTCTTTTGCAATAACTGAGTGTTTTTAACCAAAAGCGACATTTTAATGGAGGTTTGTTTTGAGTTTATTTTTCTTAAAAAATAAATCCTTGCACAATATAAAAGAAATTCCTGTGCAATGCAAAAGAACACAAATGGTGTATATAATTTTATCAACTTTTTTGGTCATCAATTTTTTTTTTTAAACCCTTTTACCCGTAACTACACCAATAGACAAGCAGCTGTATCACTTGTAGTCAAACCAATGCCTAGTCAGACCTATGCAAATAAGCCATTATACCCAAATGGATATCAAAATATCAAAGCTATAGTCACGTTGGTAGCTATCAGTTCTTCTGTCACAATACTACAATTTGAATAGTGCATCTAGATTTCTGGCATTTACAAAAGCTTCAGTAGTATCAAAGAGTAGCTTTTAACAACTATTTAATGGAAGAAAAATAAAGTTGGAGAACCCTTTGTCTCTGAAGGTTTTATTTCACAGACAAGTTCCCATATCTATGGAGTCCTTGTAAAAACACACTGAACATTTTGTTCACATTTTTCTTTTGCCTTTTGTATCACATCCCTATCCATTAAAATAAACAGGGTTGTAGGCTCCTGCTTATTCACCCTCCAGACAACTATGTATTTTAATTTGTTTTAAACCAAGAAACTGACACACACAGAGAACTATTCTGCTTTCTGCCACTGGATTCCCCCTTCTTTAAGGACCACAGGGTTCTTTGCAAGTTCTCTGCTGCAGAGAGGGATGCAAAGAACGTTGAAACATGGAAGACTACTATCAAGTCTGTGGATAACGGGAGATAAGAGACAGAACAAGAGCAGAAATTAAACCTATGGTATTTTGAAGAAGCTTTAATCATCTTTGTGATTTTCAAGTTATTTATTCACACACAATCAGCATTGTACTTCCTCTGTTGTTCCATATTTCTTACAATTGTAATCAGACCATCTACTTGAAAAGAAGTTTCAAACCGCGTAGGTGGATCTAATTAACTTCACTGTCATAAGATTATTTTAGTCTTCACAATCCAAGAGTTTTCAAGCCCATTCTGTAATTAAGATTTACTCAGCAGTTTTCTCATAAATATCTGTTCCCATATTAGCATGTGTTGAGAACATTTTTTAAATTATTTAAGAAGTTCCCTGCTACTTCAGAGATCTAGGACATGGAAAATACCTCAGATCTTTCTCAGTGCACAGTATAATTGTGCCTTGCAATTTTTCACTAGAGATCTTGAGTTAAGTGTATTGGGAAGCATCCTCTACCCCATAGCAAAAAAAAGTTCATTTTCTGTGAATCCTTCTGAGTTAAACATCTAACATACAGGTTCCCCTAGTTCTTGATGAGTGGATAAGATTACTTTAGTAACCCTTTGGAATGTTGCTTTCTGATAAAATATTTCTGGTAAAATATCAGGTACTTCATTATATCCACCCAGCTTACATCAATTCATTGAGCTCAAAAACGTTAAAAAACAGAAAACAACCACATGGTAACAGTAGCTACTCTGGGTAGATAAGAAAGAGGATATTTAGAACTTGTAGAACACTTTAATCTGTAGGAATAAAGTTCAAGTCTGACTGACAAGTTTCCCTATAGAAGCCGTATATGTCACTCTAGATTCAAGACCAAAGGTCTCCCAAGTCATATAAGATCTGCTTTGCTTTGTCTCAATGTCTTTTATCAGTGAATATAAGTAACTAGACAACTTAATTCAGACAGAGAAGTCTCAAGAGAGAGCTTTTTAGCCTTGTTCAGCAACGCAGAACTACAAATTAAAGGGGGGAAAGTTAAAAACAAAGAAAAGTAAATTAAACTTCTTTCTCTCTCAAGAACAACCAAACACACACACACAAAAGCCTGGAGAAACAAAACACTTCACTGCAAACCTTTCCATCATTCAGAGGGGAGTAAAGCTGTCTTTTCAGGAGACAAAATTCTTCAGCAGCAGTATCGAGGGGTATTCCTGTGCCTCTTCTTCACTATCGTTTCCCCAAGTACTTCCTCCTCAAGAATTGCTCCTTCCACTGTGCCAGCACAACTGCCCGTGCAGCTGCCTAGGGAACCACAGGGGGTGGGCTGGAGGGACTGTTTTGACAAACTCTACAAAATAATGGTTCCTTTTTTAAAAAATTTTGGAGAGTTTCCCCGTTCACAGCTGTACAAACGAGTTTTCCTGATGAGCCTACAAGGATAGTGTGCTATATTGCGATACAAGGGCAGGAACGATTAGTGGGATGGAGAAGAAAATGGGTACATTTCCCTGCTACTGCTACCAAAGCCTTTGTTCCCTGAAACCACACCTGGAGATGCAACTCCAGAGCCATCCCAGCTAATCTAACAGCTCACTGATGCAGAATGAGAAACATCTCACCCTCATTATCCCCTGCTCTATCTCCCCTTTCTAACCTTGCTGGGGGTCCCCCACCCCATTCGGTTACACTCACTCACACCAGCATTAACAAGATCCTCTGTGACCTGATATAAGTCACTAAACCAGAAGAATACTCAGGAAAGTACTTGCAAGGGTCTGACACACGTGAGAGGAGGAATATACAACAGGGGTATAAGGGCTGGCAGAAGGCAGGGAAGGTAAACCCTTTTTTGCAGCAGTTTATTTTTACGTTAGCTCCCAGCATCTCTGAAATAATATCACTCAGAGATCAAACATCAAATTATTGATATTACTGACATTACAAATATAGTAACATAATTTACTGTAATGCAGTAAAGTGGCCAACATGATACCAAAAATTACATAGGATCATTTGCAACTGGTTTTATTTTAGAACATAGGAAATTCCATGTATTATCCCCCATGACATAGTGATTAACTTGAATCAGTTCTTTGGAATTGGGTTTCTAATAAATAATTCAATTTATCTAAATTCCACTTATCAAGTGACATTTACTACTACTGAACTTCCAGTTATTGTCCCTGAGGAAGAGAAACTTGATCCATGTATCAGGTTGCTTACACACAGTGTACAAATCTATCTTTTTTTAAAAAAAATATAATGGTTTTACTTTAAAAAAAAAAAAAAAAGGCTAATTTTATGTTTATTTCCAAAGAAGTTATTTGGATTACATCCTCTATGTGTTAACTGAAGAAAAAAGGAAATCTGAGTAAGCAATCATTTCTTAGGTCATGTTAATGAGCACTAACTCCTGAGAAAATCAATTTAACATTTCCAAATGGAAGTTAGACATCAAATTAGAGGTCAACTCTGAAAAACTCAGCATAGTATAAACTGAAGAAGTACAAACATTGGAGGGTTTGGTTCAGAGAGGTGTTGAGAACAGACTTGTAAAGTCTGGTGTGAAAGGTTTTCACTGTGAAACAATTGCTTATTTGGTATCACAAGAATTATGACCTGAAATCTTTATGGAACTGTCCCCACCACACAGTTTTCTTTCAGATATCCTCTGCTGTCCTCTGGGCTTTTTTTGTTTTGATTGACTGTTTATTTTGTGCTATATGGCCTTTCTTAATCCCTGCTTATTCAGGGAAAGGTATAATAGCTTTCTCATGCTACAGCTATCTCCAAATCATCTTGTCTTGATGGTCTGAGCAGCTCAAAGCTTGCTCTAAAGACTTAATGTTGTGCTGATTTGAACTGTTTCCCAGAAGATAACTAGAATAAGAGTGAAACTTCTTGTGACATAATAGATGTAAAATTTATTAAATATGATACATAACTACTTTTCAGACTATCAGTTGTTATTGGTATGTTGGTTTTCTATCCACAACGAGAATCAGTTAGTTAGCTCATGAATCACAGAATAATTTCCATTCACACATACATGCCACTTGAACTTCAGATCTTCTTTGCAGCAACGCCCCCATCCTGTTTCGTACGACACACTGATAAAAGCCAGCATCAGACCTCTGCAAAGCTGGGATGGTGTACCTACAAGAAAACATGCAGAATTATATTGTGCTTGTTCCTAAAGGCAGATGAATGCTACTCTAATGTGGCATTTCTTATTTGTCCTCTAATATTTTACACATGGACTCAAATGCTTATTGTATTTTTCTTGTAAACAGCATTCTCATATAAATCTGTGGTCTTTGGCTACAATATTGTCTGCACTATAGAGAAGAAAAAAAATACTCGAAACACATAAAAATATCTCTCAGTCTTAAGATCTACATTTGATAAATACTAATTAGCTCTCTGCAAATTCTCTTGAAATACAGACAAAAGTTTTCATTACTTTTATCGACCCTTATTAATAAGGCAAAGACGCCTGGTATTTTGTTCAGAGGTGGCACGAGAAGACCACAGTCTAAACCTAGGCATTACGAAGACTTGCAAGAAATATCAAAAAAAGATGTTTACTACACTGTGTGTCCCCTGTAACTCAGAAGAATGCTGGAAAAGACACAGTGCACTGTATGCTGTGTTTGCTCTGTCCTTCACTATACTTAAAAAGTCACTTAATCCACTAATGCTCGTTCAACTATATCTGATTACTGGACATGAAAATGAGCTGATAGGTACAGTTTTAATGTGAATAAAACACATGAATAATATAGATAATCCTGCATTAAACAAATATTAATCAAAGCACATATTCCCCCGGTCACCTTCTGGAGATATTATGGTAGGATTAATGAAAGTCTTTATGAAAAGATAAGGAAAAATAAAACTGCTGAATTTTAATCTTCAAAATTTAATTCCACTAAAAGAAAGCATCCCTTCTCATACTCACACATACTATACACACCCACGTATAAAGCTTAATATCTGAACAAGATCAGACAGCAGAAAAACAAAGGAGGTAGAAGAAATCTAGTTTAAGTGATAAATTAAGACTATAATCACTGCATTATAATTACAATCAAATACACTACAGCAAATAGGTCAGACAAACAAATACAGTGAATTAAAACAGAGCCCAACACCATGGACAAATTTTAGTAATCTGCTGTGACTCCTAAGAGACTTGGGCTCCCCAGGTGTACCAGCTGTAGGTAATTTTAATCCCTGTCTGTGTGCCCAAGATGCCTCTTCCTGACCTCCTTTGGAGCAACCAGCAAATTTTCTCCAGGGATTATGACAGTTTGTACTGGAAAGATAAGGAAGACTCAAAACAGTGCTCTGTTTGGGAGTTACAGTAAACCCAACAATCAGCACACACATACCCACTGGCCAGTGAGTACATAACTCTGAATTAGCCATGTTGCCTCTTGCCTGATGAGTATGCCATAAGAAATAGAGTGAAAAAATAGGTGAAAATACAAGGCATAGGATAGAAATCAATAGGACATAAGGCTTCCCTAGTTCCTTACAAAATAATTTCCTTCTCTGCCAGGCAGATGATTGTTGTAAAACATCATTACTATTACTATTCAGCAAAATGAACTGGAAAAATGAGTTGTCAAGATTCTGACAAATAAATATTGATAATTCATTTTTAGAGTTCATTTTACCAAATAGTTTATAGCTTAACAAGCTTTTCTTCCTCCTATGAAGATTTAGTATTGTACTTAGCTAACATTTATTCATCTGCTTGTCTTTTAAATAGGGCTAAAATTAAAGGCTTCTTTCTTTGGTACTCCTCTGTACTAAGACAGTGACACAGAGTTAGTTTTTCTGCCACTAGGACAAAACAAATCAATTAGATCAGAAGTGTCCTACTTTGGTTTTCTTTTCTGACTTATTAATGTTTCAGCAGGAAACGTTCTTAATACATTGCCTGAAGAAATGAAAATATTTTAGAAGTTTACAGTGAAAATCCCTTCTACCTTAGAAATTCCAACACAGCCCAAACCTACTGAGCAGCTGGCTTCTCAGTGGACATACTGAGTAACAATGTGTAGGTAAGGCAAGCCAAACTAGAATAATTAACATAACATTAGTTCCTTAAATTCAAATAAAATAATATCTTCAGGCCGCAAAAGCAAATATGAAAGATATATCTGGTCCAGAATTTAATTCAAAAGAAAACAAAGAAAAAAACAAGAAAGAAAAAAAGTCATTGCCTGAACTTTAAAGACTCATAACCAAAATTGCTCCTGCAGTCAACAATATTGATTTGTTTTCATTACATATATCTCAGATCACAAAGAATTTAAAGGGTTGTTTTATAAATTCTTAATACAAACCAGTGTATGCACAGTCACTGTAAGAGCCAGACTGTGCACATAATCAGCATCGTTACACAAAGAAAAGCTCTTCATTCAGGGTCACGAATGTCAAAATGCAAAGACTCCAATTAGTTCTTTACTCACTTAGTGTGTCCTAACAAGCTTTGAATATTTTCAGCCTGTTACAATATAGACATTACTTTAACTGAGACACACGAAGTAACATCAATTACCAAAAACCTTTGATTGATGATTCAAACTGCAGCAGAAGTCACTTACACAGAAAAGATTCATGCATTTAAACAGAGTATTTACCCAGGAGAACTGCAGAGCAAACTACTATGGGGTCAAAGTTTAAATTTTGCAACTGGAATTTTTATGTCTAAGCATATCTTTTCCTTGCTTTCATTCATCCTAATGCATCTATGCTATATAATCCTTTTTGGAAGCTCGAAGCTTTGCATTTCTATAGAATCAAATCCTGTTTGGCTTATCTCTGACTGTGGTATAGTAGTAGTAGGGCTGCAACTTCTAAATTAATATTTTCTATCAATGTTATTTTATTATTATAAACCAGTAGTTTCCTATCTTCTTAATCACCTCTGCAGTAGGTGTTTTACTTAGAAGTAGATACAAGAACAATACAAAAAATGCAAAATTAATAAATATAGCTTGTATCGTGACCTGACATTCACTAGACTAAGTCAAATGATAACAAAAAAGGTACTATATACAGATATGTATGCATACAGCTTGGGAAAGGTGTTCCAATGCACTGATTTTAACTTATACTGCAATACGCATTAAAATTATAATTTTGTATTAGGATGTGCACTTATTTAAGAAATACCATGGCATTCTGATCTTAGTTTCAAAATGTCATGCATTTATATTCAGGTTTCTTCTAGTAGCATAAAATCTAAGTCTCTCAACAACGAGCACATCTACAAAGCTCGTTCAAATCTTTGCTTTCCGTAGATTCCATGTTCATGTGTTTTGTCCTCCCACACCATTTCTTTGTCTTACTTTCTCAGCATCTTAGGCAGTTAAGAGCTGTTGTCAGCTCCTTCTACCAAGGAACTCGAATAGACTCTCTTGCTGTTGATCAAAACAAGTGGCATTTACACAAAGTGACGCTCAAACCTTCTGTGAATGTTCTATTAGAGATTTCTTTACTTTCTAGAAAGTATTCACCAATCTGTTTTATATGTGCGTATGGCTCATTTTGAGGTATCGGTGTATCTCAAGGCTTGAAAACAGCAATCATTAGTCGATGCAATTACTCAGAACTAAGTGGTCTCATTTAAATCAGAAGTTCTTAAATTCTAGGAAAGTTCACATAGCACTATACACATAGCTGCTAAATATTTTATGTCCTAAATGACAAAAAAAAAAAGTTTTAAGGTGTTTTTTAAGGGATCTTCTTCCCTACTGCTCTGTAAATATAAATAATATTGACGATAACCTAACTGATGTTAACAATTCCGAAAATCTTTGAGAAAAGTAATTATAAACTACCTTGTGTAAGAATATAGAACTTTACATCATTATCTGCATTTTTATACTAATCTATACTGCAATTTCTGCCTATAGTGATGGAGCACAAGTTTTCCCTACCTTAAGCAATGTGATTACAGAAATGCAGTATTTAAATTGGCTTGCTAAAGGTACCAGTGTCATAGAAGGGCTCCATCTGGCACACACCCACCCCTTAAGACTTCTGAATTGACTAGGTAATTTCAACAAAATTTGAAAGCAACAAATAAGTTGCATAAACATGAAATTTCTGTAAGGTTACAGGAATTGCCAATTGCATAGGGGAGACCAAGTTAATGCTGCCTTTAAAGAAAAGCAGACAAAACTTGGCTGTGTTACACTTTGATGTTTGGCCAGCCATCTGTTGCCTATCAGCAAAAACATAGCTCTGATTAGCCACAGTATTTTTTTTCTCTTGCCTGATGAGATGTCTTGTGGAATGGGGAGGCAGTCAGTGAGGTCCGGGGAGCAAAGTGCATAATCATGGAAGAACAGTTTGTTAAACCTTAAGAATAATTTTTCCATTCTCAGCAGTGAAACTGAAAGTTTCATATGCAATTTAAGATAGACCACATTCTTCTACATCTTAGTGAAAAGAATAGTCCCACTGACCTTAGCTTTGGTCAAGGATGAGTAGCACAACATATATAATATTTAGCTAAGAAATATGCCTGCTTTTATTACAAATACATGTAAGGTTACATCTCCAGCAAAAAGCATTTTTGGTACTTAAAAATTCTATGGTAGGACCCTTGTTTTGAAGTGTGAAATACAGTTTTTAGCAAAGGAGACTCTCTCATAGAGATATTATTCGTTTACCAAAACCAGTGATATAAAAACACTTTCAGTGTATCAGTATCAACAAAGCTGGTGTGAGGTATTGGGGATTTGGAAGGGGGTGTTTGTTTTGGGTTTTTTGTGCAATTACACTTAGAGAAGACTATTATATGGCTTTTATTTACTTATATTCACTGGAGTAGGCGGTTATCTCACTGTCATTGTGGAGCCACTTAAATTCCAAGGGCCAGCTGCCTTCGGCAAGGCATGTAAGCACGAGCCGATTTCCTTCCAAGTGGATCTGGGGCAAGCCTGGTTCAGTCTTGAAGTATGGTGCAACATCATCTGAAACACAGAGAGGAAAAAAAAAAAAGGGGTTGTAAATTATTTAAGCCAGTATAGTATAAGCCACCAATATTTAACTCATTTCTTCTGAAAACAGTCATTGTAGAACAGGAGACGACATGATTCAGTAGTTAAAGCATACACTTTTATATTTCTAAGAAGCTTTATCTTTAGAGGCAGAATTCACAAGGTCTTGATAACCTTCGTCCTTGGCACTTGTTTAGAAGAGAAGTTCCTACTCCGACAAGCTTTTGTCCATGTTTACTGTTTGTACATATGAGAATTTCAGCATTGTCTGCTGTGGCAGGCAGTGAACAGCCCTATTGGTGCTTTTTTTTCCCTCTCCTCTGTGAGGATTAAATCCACTCAAAGCAGGTTTTATACTTCTTGAATAGAAACCAGAAGAGTAATCTTGGATAGAAATGATTATCACAGCAGGAGAAGTCTCAGGGTAAATGAAGAATTTTGATAGAAATAAGAGTTTAGAAAAAAAACACCTCACAAAATCGCAAAATTAATGTGTTTTTCAATGTTATTGCCAACCAAAATGTGTTAAATTATATTACCTGAAACCACTAAGAGATTTTGAATTAGGGTACTTCAATAATGTTCAAGGGTCACATGTAGACTCAAACTCTTGCTCTCCCGCCGATCAGAAATGCTCAAAATACTCCAAGCAGCAAAATTCTCACCTGATAAATTGCCAAAGCTCCACTCAAATGCACATCTATTACAAGTCTACGCCTGCTGGAGACCCACTCCTTCTCACCTCTGGAAAATGAAGGTTTTCACACTTCACGTGTCAAATTTTTATTTGTAACTATGTAGGAACTACTGACTTAATAATAGAAATTACAAATACCTTCTATAACCAAAATTAACATCTATTTAAAATACACAAGTTACATTCAAAGTCAGAGATTGAATACAAAATATGGCATAATATTTAATAGGTAGATATTATTGCACTCTGCTTTTTAGGAGTGCAGTGTGTGTTTTTTATATATAAAGTATTAAAAAATAAAAGAGACACCAATGTTGTCCCAGTGCAATAAACAGTTCAGCTAAATTGCTAAACATTCTTTTAAAACTTTAAGTTTCACTCAGGTATTTTGTTATTTGCTATTTAAATAGTTCAAGCTATCTTTTACAGTTTATGGGGAAGTGACCTCATGTACTATTCAAGGCTGTCTGAAAGTTTTGAATCCACAGGACACATACCATAACCACCCACAGACACGAGGGAAGAAGAAGCCCAAGGTGTCAGTGGCTTCCAAGGTGCTCCAGTGTTCCACGGGAGACTGGGACAGCAGTGGGTATGATACCACCAGGCTGAACTGCAACTTCTCCAAGCCCTTATCTTTCACTTTGCCTCTTATCAGGGAATTTTTATGACTTAGCAGACCCCATGGTGACACAGACTCATTATCAGCCACATCGTACACTCCCAGGGCAGCAGCTGGACTTCAGCTGAGTGCAGTCAAGGAGTCACAGACTGACTGCTGCCAAACTGTTCCCTACAACTGGCTGGAAAGTCAAACATCAGCTACAAACACAGTTGATGATTTGTATTGATAAATTGTCTCCCTAGTTTTTAAAATTTGACTACAGAAAGATGGAGTTATTTCTGCAGATAAACAGCACATCACCTTAGAGCAATACTTGTAAATTATTACGCAAAATCTGACCCAACAAACTGAATTAAAAAACTGTACTTTGAGGTAAGGCTCTTTTCTGATTTGCAGCATTTTAAACAAGTTGTTTTTCAAACATTTATTAATAGCTAGTGAAAATCTATAATATTTTCTTTAAATTATATATACAGGAAGCTATGACAAGTCAACATATGGGAAAGCAGGGACAGTTCCAAACTACCAGATAGTCCCAGGCAAATCGAAGACTGTTTTTGCCCTTTTCCACTCTACTATATGACTGAGATAAGATGCTGCAAAGGTCAATTTTTTTTGTTTTAATGACTGTAAATATTGTGAAGAAGTCTTAACTCCCATTTTCTCCTAACTAGTAAAATCAACCAATATTTTAAAACTTTATAAAGAAAAATTTATCAGGGTTAAATGATGTTAGTGTGAAATACAGTTATTCTACCCAGAGCAAAAAGAAATTTTTAAAAAAGTTATTTCTAAACAAGTGAAAGGAAACATTATATCCCTTCACAGACCTCACATATATTTTGGGGAGTCTCCCAAAGGAGTTATGAGACGTTCTACCCTTGCAAGACTAAAGGTCTCAGGCTGCCTCTGGAGATGAAAAGGCAGCGACAGGGAGTTGTGCTGGTATTTAGGGGAAGGGGTTGTAATGGACTTCAGTTGGTAAATGGAAATGATTAGTGCCAGGTCCCCTGAAAACAATGACATTTACCTGTGAATATACAGAGGATCATGAAAGGAGCTTGTTAAACTAATCCTTCCTGAAGAAAGTTGAGCCGTTCAGGGAGATTACAATGAAACTGGTAGCTGCACTGTAAACCTCTACCCAAGTAATTTGTTGATCCTGTTTTTCAGTGATTTGAAGACTCAAGCAGCATAACCTCCTTTATTATTTCACTCTGAATCACCCACTTACTCCTTCTAACTTACATTCTTTCCAAGAAAAAACAATTTATTTGAAAGACAAAGACTGCTGCTCACAAGTCTGTCATTCAGCCTTACATTTCCTACTCAAATATTCCAAACCCAGTGATGCTGCAACCCACTCAGAACTATCTCCCATTTAAAGTATCACAATCAAGCTGGTATTACATGAAAATGATTCTCAAAACTCAAATCAAATTCTGGTAGAATCTAAAATTTTATAGACCTACGGGAATATTTTTATAAAGAATATAGCATGCTTTATAAATTATCCCAGCACTCTGGAAGATTTACTTAAATCCGTGAAGTAATTTTATCTTCTAATCTTTTATTCCTGATTTTTCTCATCAATCACATACCATCAGTTGATCATATTCAATTATGTAATCAGAGCTCACTAAATATTCACTGAAAGCAGAAAT
Source organism: Podargus strigoides (assembly GCA_028020825.1). NCBI lineage: Eukaryota > Metazoa > Chordata > Aves > Caprimulgiformes > Podargidae > Podargus > Podargus strigoides. The sequence goes on along the minus strand of CM051634.1, from coordinate 13,728,315 downwards.
GAAAATAAAAGAGTGAGGAAAGATTCCATGAAAAGAGGCAGCAGTAAAGCTTTGATGACTTTGGCATTTCTACAGCGTGGCTCTGCTTACACCTCAGACACGTGATCAAAGCGGGGCTGTGCCCTAAGCTTTACATCTTTAAGCTGTAAGGGAAAGCAGAATTTTAAACCGGATCTACAAGGACAAGCTTGGTTGTTATAGTGCATCCCAGAGAAACAGGAAAATTGGCAGGAAAAATGAAAGCCATCTCAGAAAGAAAATTGTAGGAAAGGAGTAACTGGCTAAGGGACGGAAGATACAAGGGGGTCATTTAATAGGTACAAGATACTTCCACTTTATTAATTAAACACAGGAAGGTCTCACTATAAGGCTAACCTTGGCCAATCAAGGGTTTAGAAACCAGGAGAGCATCTCAGTTTTTATTCTCTTGAAGGAAGAAGCAAAAAACTAATAAAAAGCTTATCCGAGTCTTAAAAACAGGAATAAAAGAATGCTAGAATTAATATTCTCAGCTGGAATAGTTTTCTGTCTACAAAAAAAAAAAAAAATTGAATATGCCAAAATTATCTGGAAATTTGCTCCAAAACATGTCTGATTTGCTTTTGTGTATCACGAACTGCAAGAGTTCCATTACACTGCCAGGTTAACCCATTTATTTTCTTTCTATGGTACCTGCAAAGCTTAGATGGATTTTATCTCAAATATAGTTTCAGGACCTAATTCAACAATGCCTGTACACTTTTGTTTGGATTAATGCTGACATTTAAATACTAAAATGGTGCTCTATGCAACTGTTATCTAATTTGGACTCCTCCCCAGCCCTAGCAGACAAGATGTATTACAGAAAAGCTGAGAGTTCACTCAACCTCCCTGAAAATCATGTTCCAGCACCGACTCACAAATACAGTGCGTAAAAGGAGAAGGCAGTCTGACTGTACAGCTTTGTAATGAATGGAGTGAAACCAGAAATTCCAAGAGTTGCTCCTCATTAGTTAACCAAGGGAACCTCATCTCACAAGGACAGCGTGAGTGAACATGACTTCAGAAACTGAGGAGGGTCTCATCTCGGGGACCTCAAGCATACCCTCTAATAGACAACAAAGTTTGGCTCATGATTCTTAGCCCTATAACAGCTTTACAGTTGTAAAACACAAAGCATAGTCAGATTAAATAGATCTTGCAGTTACTACATGGTGCTACAAGATCTTGAAAACACTTCTGCAGTCCTATCCTTCAGGAATTCATGTGGTTTATATTTTATAGAATTTATTAATATATTTTAATTTTTTAAAATAATTTAAATTTTAATTAAAGATGCAATTTGATCTTGGACACACTATCCTACTGAGAAATGGAAAGTTACCATACTCCAGAGAAGTACCTCTTCACCTTCATCAGTAAAAAACACTGCAACTACTCTGTTAAAATCTCGGCAGAAATGTTGGATATCAACTGTTACCGGTGACATCACACACTCACATCTTGAGAAAGTCAGTTACTGTGTCCTGAACACACTCAGAGGAAGAACAACGTAGTGAGTGGAGAGAACAGGTTAAGAGGTCCCCACTGCTATTGCTATGTCTTTGTTACATACCTCCACTTTTAAGTCATTTTTAGGCAAGGCAATATTGAATATTAAAAGTAGATTAACCTGTTCATAAATCAGCAAGTCAGAGCAAATACAGCTTAATCACTAACAAATTCATTTGAGCAGCTGTCTTTCCAAAACTCAGTTCACTGAACAGATATGATATTGAAAATAAATTTTTGACTGAGATACATTTTTCAATAAACCCAAACAAAAATACGACTGGTTTATTAAAAAAACACACTTGAATTTGTTTTTAGCTTATTAGTCTCTAGTCAAAGCATGATGCACATCACCCTTTCTTCATATGCAAGTCTAAAGTTACAATCAACTGACACAGAAAAATAAAGAACAGAATCTCTCTGAGGAATTTTCCAGGAAAATGAGACTAGATAAATAAATTATATACAGAGGCTGAACAATCAGCCCAGAAGAACAATGATAGAGAAATGCTTTTGCTCTCCCTGTTTGCAAGGAAAAGAGATGTGAGCCATCTTCAGGCAGGTTAATGATAACTGCCATAAAACTAGTTAAAAGATCCATCTAGGAGGTTGAATGTGTAATACAAAAGTACAGTTACATTAAAAAGGACACTAGAGTCCGAAAACCTAAACTGAAGACAGGAAGAATCTTTTCATTCATCCAAATGAAGTAGGTACAACTATGGAGAGCAGAATCTCATCAAGAACAGATGAAAGTTCGGCTGTGACATTCACAAGCTGACGCTTCTGAGTGCATACAGCTGAGTATGAGCTGCTCTGTACTGACTGACAGCTCAAAACTGCAATCTTCTGGGGAACTGGGACCAGTTTCTTCTTATTCCCAACTTGGTGTGGAAAAGGTTTTTCTCTTTTTCCTTTTCAAAAGGACCTTTTATTCTCATTATCTTCATTGCTGATACACGTGCATACACATGCTAGCTCTGGATGCAAGTTGTATTCTCTTGTGGCAATGAACTTCAATATCTTACATGGCATAAGAATTTGGAATTATTACATAGTAAATCTTGGGAAATGTACCAGGAAGTCAGATTGAACTCAGATGTATTTGAATCAATCTTCTTTGGAATTCAAACCTTCTAAAATGCATTGGTGAGATGCTGTGAAAGTTAGTATATGATCTATTCATAAACTGTCAACAGTGTCAGACATACATTAGAGCATTCAGTCACTTTAACTGTATTGATTCGCAGGAAGGCAATTCTACCCAAAATATTGGATATTTGAGATTCAAATTTTCTTGGTTGGAAGAGTGACATAAATCACAAAGCAGAACAATTAAATTTAAATTGCATTTTACTACCTCATTCTAAGCCTGGTTTTGAAAGGACTGATGCATCATAGTGCATATTTCATTAAAATATCAGGTTATTTTTCAAATATACTGCCATAGTTAAGAATTTTCACACAATGGTATAAAGCATTCCCTTAAAGTGGATCTCCTGAACTTTTATCAAAGACAATATCTGATTCTATATTGGAATAATACTGAAGTAACTGTATTTAAATCAATCTTTCTTCCTCAATTTCATGAGACAAGTAAATGAGCCCACACAACCCATTTTTGTCCTCCTATAGATAAGAAAGATAACCTGCTTGTTGGGGGCCTCTCCTATAATCTCTAAATGCAAATACAGTATCAGCTGAGGTTGACGGATAGTGCTTTTAAAGGTTTAATTGGGGATGGAATTAAATTGTTTCAGGACTCAGCAAGTTCTGTGAGGAAACTGACATATTTCTAGGATAAGTGACATTTATTTCTTTTAAATGCACAGTCACTGGGAGACAAGATTTCAGTGGGTAACTTTTTTTTGCCTTGAATAGGTCAAATACCTAATTGGCAAGTTAGTTACTGGGTAATTGCCAATCATATATTTGATTTGGATGGAAGAAATATTGAACTGAAGACTGCATACCTGTTGCACTCTATCCCAAGAGGAAAACTAACCATTCTGTAATGTATAGTTATGATTAGCTTTCAAAAATTCAATAGAATAGGAGTCTCAAGAGGCAAGAATGAGTGTTTCAGACTGATAGTTAAGGAGAATTAATTAATTTTTTTAATCGAAGCATCAGTTCTCTCTTTCAGATTTACTGAAATGACACTGCAGATTCCATTTTGATTCTAAGCTCCTTATTTCTTGATGCTGATAGATCAAATGTTTTTCCCAAATCTTTACTAATACATAGTATTGTTTAAAAGAACAAACATCACAATTCATTCTCTTAGGAATTTCTACAATTCTAAGATACATGCCACAAAATTACTTGCTACAGGAAAACCTGTTTTAATATTTCCAACCTTTCTGCCTTGTTTTAAAGCACAAACATTTCCTATTTCTTGGCCTCCTTCCATTTCTCCCTACAAACAGTTTTGGATGAAACACAAAAATATATTTGCATTCTGTGCTGAGACAAAAGAAAAAAACTAGAGCAGGTTTTTTTACAATGACAAAGAAAGTCTTACTATCATTGGTTGCTTAAAAGTCCTTAAACACAACCTATTCTTTGCCTTCATGAAACCTACTCTCTAACACTCTGTCATCTATTTAAAGACCATCCTTTCAATCACTACAAGAACACTTCTGGAAGAAGAATTTCCTTTTGAGAAAATACTTCCTGAGTTTTATTAGAAACACTCAAACCACAACTGAAAGGAGGAGGACCCATAGAAGCACAAAAGACTTTTTACAGGACCTGGATTCTGCCAGGAAAAAAAAAAATTAAGTGGTAGGTAACATCACTGTTCAAAATTGAACATCAAATTCTCTAGGTTATCCCCAAATACTCTTAGAAAGATTTTTCCACGTGCAATTGTATCATTCTTTTCTTAAAATTGATTTCTTTAGCAGACCAGCCTCAAGCAGCTCCTGATGTATTAACCTAAAGTCCCACTAAGGTTTCCTTTCCGTGCTTAATTTCTACACCTCATGTTTTAGTTTCACTTTCTGACCTCCTGTAATATTTCCGTTGAGTCAAAGAAATAAAAAATCTTTTTTTATATATCAGAAGGCAATCACAATTCATAGTTTCATGAATTCATGGAACTTCTGCTGTAAGATTAAAAATCAAGAAGCTAAGGGAAGATGTTCTTCAGTTATGTTTAATGTAGTTCATCCTCGAGAAAGGCTGTAGAATTATTTTTGGAAATATTCATGAGGTTATCTTAAAGAAAGCTACAAATATATTGAGAGAAAAAGGCATGATAGCATACAAAGCAGCAAATAAAAGGGAACCCATTAACTATCAAAACCAAAACAAAACCTCCACAGAAACCTACAACCTCTCTGGGCTGAATTTGGTATCAAAGCACAACCTCCATGCTTTTTATATTCTCTTCATATTCAGTGATGTTTACAGAGACTTGCAAAGCTCTCAAGGAAACAAGTTGTTACTGTTTAAGTCTCAGCACGTAGCAGGTGGAAGGCAAAACTGCCTTACAGAAAGAGAATCCAAATACAACAGGATTTCCTTCATTATTTTAACTGCAAAGGAATCTACTGTTGCTACTACATAATCTACTATCTCCCACTACTGCAGGACCACTCTGATCACACTGACATCTATCCATCTATATATATATATATCTCCACTAAATATTCCAACTGACACCAGAGTGAATGTAGGATGAAACTCTACTGAACATTGCACAGAACAGAAAAGATAGAAATAAATGTGCTTTCCACAAGTTCATCCTTGGTATGAGAGGCTTTCTCAGTCGTTTTTTTGTAGAAGATAAATTAAATCAAAAAGGAAAACAGCTGACAAGTGTCTGGAAGTACCAGAACAGAAACACAAGTGCAGCAGGAGGAAACAATGGCACAGCAAAGGCACTGCCACACTTGAAAGCCATGTAAGGCCATCTATTTATTATTTCAAGGAGAGAATTATTTCTAAACAGCAAAGCAGCTAAGAATATCCATAGAAGATATAAACACACATCTGTTTTGATGAAGGGGACTGAAGTGGAAATGATTCATGCACAAACCTTGGTTAAAAAACAATGCCCACTTCTTACTGCTGTTGTTATTTTGTTTACATGTAACATACAATTTTCTTTTTTTTTTCCCTTTAAACTTGAAAAATGTAAATAGGTTTATAAATTGGATAAGGCCTGCCTCAACAACCTCAATTCCAATGATCTCAGTGGTGTTACTGAATTCAAGGGTGGTTAAGCACACAATCAAATGCTGTACTGAACAGAGACAAGATTGTTCATATCCTGATGGGATGGTGAATTAGGACAAAATTCCATCAAAGCACAGTCCAAAGTTCACAGAGCTCAGCTGAAATATTCCCCATCATCTTAAGCAAACTCTGGAGCAGGTATCTGGTTCGTGCCTGAGTCAGAAGCACAAGCTGATGCTTGCAGAGCTCTCCAAGTATCTCATTGCATAATTTGTGTAGACAACTGGATAATACATCACACATAAACAGGGACATATACCTTTGCATACTTTCATGCAGAAGTGCAGGCACTAATTAAGGGCTAGATCAAAGGCTCTTTGAAAACCTGCAATAATTGGCTACCATAATTTTCCCTAATATTGTCACTTATTTCTGCACCTTTTACACTCAACCCTTTCAGAACTACCCAAGTGGAATGCTTTTACCCCCTCAGGCATAACACAGATCTAGAGACTATAGAATTATTTTCAACAATACTGACAAAACACAATTTCTTCTTGTCAGAATTGGAAGAAACATATCACTGTTCTTGAAAATATAACTCAGCTTGACATATCTGAAGGCAAAAAAAAAGGAGTTTATTAATCTGGATATTTTATTTAATTTTCTTTGAGTTATAAATAAGCAGCAAGTTTCAACTTTTGACAGTTCTAATGTTAATTACATGTACTGGATTTTATAAATCAATACTTCTTACATAAAGTGTTATTTAACTTGCCAAGTGTAGCAATAGATCAATGCATTTACTGTTCTTGCTAACATTGATGGATGACATACATCAAAAGGATACGCAAAGGAAAAATAGAAGATTTATTTCTAAGTCAGACAGGGTTAAACCCCAGTTAGGCAGAAGGGAACTTAAATAGTGTTTTGAAAACAACATCATAACTTTATTAAGATTTAAGAGGTTTTCTTCTCGGGTTTTTTATTTGGAGGGTGGGTTTTTTGAGGGTTTTTTGTTTGAGGATTTGTGTTTTGTTGTTTGGGGTTTTTTGCTTTTAATGCCAAGACCTGAAGCTGTCATAAGCAGATTACTCTGCGTAAAGAACTATTATATTAACTCTATGTATCCTATAGGATGTAGAAGCAATGAATTGCACCTTCCAAACTTTATGTATATTTTTACTGAAGTACCATATTCTTATGTTAGTACACAGTAACTATCTAAACATGCTACTAAGTGATCAGAAAAAATAAAGCATAGTTGATAATTACTTACTATTTGCAGACATGCTATCGTTAATGTGCTTAAAATTTTTACGAATATGTCAAATTTCGAACATAAATCAACTTCAGACTGCATTCACTGCACTATGAACTGTATTAAAAGAAACACCCAGTTAAAAACCATTCTAAGAGTTAGTGCTAATGCAACCAGACATCTTGAAGAGACATACAGCTCACAGTGTTACTAATATTCATTATTTATTTGTGCCATTTGTGAAGAAGACATTAAGCATGTTAAAATTAGGAAATTCCAAAGAACTATTACTCTGTATGTAACGACAGCAAATCAATAAAATATTGGTTAAAACCCATTATCAGAAGCATGTATATATACAGACTCTGTAATTATGTACTGAAACGGAAGGGAAAATTGTTTTCCTTCTAGTATGAAAAGATTCCTCAGGACAGAATGACACAATATATTACATCTAAATTACAGATCAGACAAAAAAGCCCTTTTACATAAAAAATTATCAAGAGGAGCTTTTTAAATTTACAAAAGGTTAAGGAATGTAAACTTGAAGAAGTGATATTCTATGGAAGTAATTCATGTAATCACTATATTTGAGTGCAATTTATCCAACTAGAAAATAAAAAGACACCCCTGTGTTGTATCACCACAACAGTAAATTAAGCACAAGTACACTCTACTTCATTAACTCTATTACTGTGGACAATAAACACAAGATGAGAAGCAACAAGTAATGGCTACCACCTACTAGTTGTGTTTGCATGTTTGTGAAATAATTAACAAAAAAGAATAACTGAAAAAGAGTGGTGAGTCCAAGTCAAAGAAAAGACCATTTATAAGCTTTCCCTCGAACTTCGTTAGAAAAAGATGAAATCCTATTTAATCAAAATTTTTCATGAAAAAAAAAAAATCACTTATTTTACCAGCTAGGGCACATCTTGGAGGACAGCATAATACCTTTAATGAGACTGCCAATTAATGCAAGAAAAGTCAGGAAATTACCTTCAGAGTTTGAGTATTTCATCTCAAGCAATCAGAAAAAAGACTTCCCGCCCCCAAAATCACCCTTCTAATTCATTAAAAGGAGTATGCGTACGAAAGAGAGTGAACCAACTGCTTTAGGTACAGCTTGGGTTTGTAAGTTTTGTAGAATCTTGTGCAAGCCCTCAGTCACCTTAAAGAGACAAGAAAATATTATCCAAGTAAAATTTGGGAATTCTGCACATGTAACCTTCCTGTCCAACTTTAAACTGTGAAACAGAAGGCAGGAAGAGCCCACAAGTGACTGGCCAAGAGATCTAACACGGAACATTTCCTTGCAGAAATACAACATGAAGCTTAGTCCCATCTTACTGGTGCATAATATACAAGTTGACGAAGAAGAAAACAACCACCACACTCCTACATGTTACACTTATTATACTGTACCGTAATCCTACTCTCATGCAATCCAACTCAAGCACCTGATCATTTCTGCTGGAGCTTAATCAAATAAATACAGATAGTCTTGCTAAATGCTTCTTAGCAGCGTTAAACAAATGAAGAGCAAACCTCTACTTTTCACTTTGAACCTAGACAACCTGACAGTAACGAAGATGTATATTCAAAAGGAATATGAAATAAGCCTGAACCTCTATCCAGGAGAACTCCTATATCCTGTAAGAGGTAAGCCCTGGGCGGGTTTACAAGTTCTAGAAAATTGCTCACTGGGGGAAACAATCTGCCGACTTAATTCTCTGCAGGGTTTCACAAGTCCCTCCAGTCATCTGTTTCTGCTGTATACATTCACATACATCATCAAGCTGACAATTTAGAAACTGGACCAGATGGATTTATAACCCAAAACAGCATTGTTTGTTAAATCTAAAAGCTATTCATCAAAATAAAGTCCTTTATTAAACTCTGTGGGAGAAAGGGACAAATATAGTTGACGTATTACACGTATTTACCAGGAGTGCACCACAGGACAATACAGACTGGGATTATTTTCACCAGAGAAAAAAGTTGATAGCAGAAATATTCTTCCTAAAAAAAGCAGATTATTGCAGGACAAAGAAAGCAGGAAAGGGCATCCTAAATGCTCTCCTTGAGTAGATAAGTCATGTTATTCTTTGTTCTTCCTCAGAGGAAATAATTACATTCTCTGAAAGGACTGGCAATTTAAAGTTATTTTTAAACTAAGAGCAGTTCTTGGTCTAACAAAAGTGCTAACTTGTTTTAGGAAAGCGACAGGTGAGACTAGACCAACAAAGTTAGCTTCACCTTTCACCAGCCACTTAATGCCAATCCAAGTGGAAAACAGCCCAGGCTATTTGAGGTTGAAGATTCACAAATAAGACTTACTGCTCTCCCTCTTCTGACTCTGCAATTCCTCCTGTATTTAGATACAGGACTAAAAAAATATCAGTGTATACTTCCTAGTTCTCCAGCCTAGAGCTTCACAATAAAATTATTTATCCAAAGCACGTACGCAAACATTGCAATCCTAGCAACAGAAAAAACTTACAAAAACAAGTTACAGGAATAGAGTCCTCTAGAAACACCTGGGAAATTGTTTCTTAAATATTGAAAGGGGATTTACAAAAGAGAGGAAAAACTGTAGCTATTTGCTTAACAGACAAACCCACAGATTTTTATAGATAAACTCATCTGAAGTGCTGAGGGACATGGGTTAGTGGTGACTTGGCAGTGCTGGGTTAATGGTTGGACTGGATGATCTTAGAGATCTCTTCCAACCAAGGCTGTTCTATGATTCTATGATTGTATCCTGGAGGAGGTCACTGAACCAGAACACAGTTGTAATCCTTTTGTGATACTCTGACACGTTATTGCAAACAAACCTCATTTTGCAAGTTCTAATTGCTTGGCGAAATATAGATACTGTGGCAGAGCAGAAATCAGTACCCAAAGTCAGAGGGGCAGCCCCCTGGGGACTTCATTCTTCCACGTCTCATCAGGGTGTGAATAAGAGAAAAAGAAGGAAAAGGTGTATGTAATGTACCTGTTCTTATTCTGAAAGGAATTGGTATCCACACTGCAAACAATAAGAGAATAGTCTGGCCCAAATACCATTTAACTTTCTGTGGTATATTCCAAATACCCTACACTTATTTTAAGGGGTTATCACACAAATACTCCTAGTCATACATTTTTCACAATCAGTGCTTTCATTGATATTGTTTATGAAAATGTCTTTTATTAATAGAGATTTTAAAAGGTTTGTTTACGGAGTAGATCTTCTACAACACACACTCAACCAGAAACCCTGTCTGACTTACAGGTAAATAGACTGAAATGCTGGCACATTATTGCTGGCTCATTAAGAAGCAAATTAGTTGTTTTTCTCTTTGTTTAGCAATACTCAACAGGTTCTTATTTTGACACCATTTTACTGTGAAAACACATTAAATTAACATGTTCCATGGTTACAGGAAACATTTATTGGACAAAGGCCAATCCAACAGCCTCGCAACAAAAATGATAATTTCTAAATTAAAGTAAGATACGTTAAATTACATAAGACACTTCTCTACACATGCTTCTTGCCAACCCATTGTATTTGACAAAAGCTGATGACTTCTGTCCTTCTAATTCATATTTACAATGTACTTCAAATACAATTTTTATTAAAATACATAAATAAAAATGGTATACATGGAAAAAAAAGCAAGACCAGTTGACCTTCTCTGTGCATGCAACCAAATAATGAAAATTGTGTATGCACCTCTGTTATTTCTCTTCACTATGTATAGAGAAGTTCTATTAATAAGCAGTCAGCCTAAATTAGCATTAACGTAGTATTTATTTAGTTTAGACTTTTGGCCTTTAGTTTTTATCAGCTTAGAAGTAAACAGTGAAAGTGCAATAATGGCAAATAAAACAATGAAGCAGTAAAAATAACATGATGATTGATTAAAATATATTGTTCTAGTTGGGAGTCAATAGGGCAAGTGCTTTAAAAAAATTATGTTTTCCTTTGACAAAATCAGTACAGTACTTGCTGGTACAAGCAATAAAAAAAAACCTCCCCCATAAAACACTTCCGACTTCGCTTTCCATTTTAATGGCTGCAGGCAAAATTCAGAATACATTTGTCAAGTTGATATTATCAACACAACAGGGGCATGCCTGACTTGTTCTACATTTGTTCTGAAAGTTCACTTTTAGAGGCCGTCAGCCAAGAAAGTAGAACATAGGAAACCAAAACCATTCATACCAGGCAGACACAGAAATATACCTTCAGATATTTAAGAGAAGTTCTAGTAAATATTATCACTTATTACACTGCTAGGCATCAATCAGATTCAGTTTAACACTAAAGACCAACCAATCTGAAAATTAAAGGTGATTCACACTCTCTCTTTGCTCAGTTTAATGAGACATCCTAGTCTGATCTGTGACAACTACTGCCAACATCTTTAACTTTTTTTTCTGACATCTGAAATTGATTTCAAAGACAGATACTTGAGAAGGCAAGAATACTACAGAAAAGGACATAAGAAAAGCATTGTAAAAAAGAAAATCAACTGTATAGTCTTAGCTTCCCCCACCCTTCTCCCTTTGGTACTTAAAAATCATTTGCATGAAAGAAAATTCCATTAAAAATTAAAAATTCTTAAACATATCTCAACGTTATTCTCATGTCTCCGAAACGAACACCAGCCAGCTACATTAAAAGCTCTTTGTTGTTACACATTGTTCATATTCTATTTTTGTTCTCTTTGATAATACTTGGACAAGGTTTTATCACACTTAGCGAAAGCCTGTTCTTTCATGAAAATACATGCCATTATGCATGTAATTTTTTCTACTTTAATTTCTCAGATGTCTTCTTTTCCAGACAAAAATTTACATAGAGAGGACAAATATATTACACAGATCAAGAAAACTATCACTTTAATTGTGTAATTCCATGATTTGCCCATAGACTGAATGAATGCATGGTTAGTTGACCTAACTGATAAAAACAATACTTACAAAATTATTTAAATGTCAGAAAAAAAAGCCCAACTCCTTATTAATCATACACTGGCTGAAAATGCAATAACCCCTATGAGTTGAGGCTCTACATTACATTAAGAACTGCTGCAGAAGACTATGGTAGCAGGAATTACTGTATCATTTAATGGATCTCAAGGATAACATAGAATGGGTTTAGGCTGCTTATTTTTAATGAGGGCACAATGATATTAGGGCAAGAAGCTTCACTTTGGCACCAATACAATGCTTGTAAAAGAGGGATTTCAACAGCTGCCCTGTACAGATGGTTGCTTTTACTTACAAAGCTTTGAACTGAAGAAAGATTAAATCTATGGATGAGGGACCTTTACCTTGCTGCTTTACTTGCATAGTTGGCTGAGAAAAAATAGCTGAGATAGATTATAATAAATGTCTTGTTTATTCTTAAATGTACAAAACACAATGGTTATTTGATTTCAGCAGCATGTGGTTTCCACTGAGCCCCCTGGAATTCTTCTGAAAAAAAATAAGAACTTTCAGCTTTCCTGAATTCCCGTCAGAATGTCCAGTATTAAAAACATGGAAAAAATCCAAACAAATACAAATTACACAAAGGAAAAGAATCTGAGTCTAAGTCAGAAGTAACCAGTATAAAAGCAGAATGCCACACATTGCATGACTAATGGTGTATGACTTTGTTCCAAGGTAATTAATCCAATTTTTCATTTCAAGTCAAAAGTCTTGAAAGAGTCATTCCTGGGAAAAATGCTGGTTTTCTTTAAAATATGGCATAATAGTGAAGGATTTGGTTTCCTATGTTGAAATAACCTTAGTAAGTAGCCATAAACACCATTCAGTGAAAACGTATTTGTATCAAAACTCATCAACTACTGTGCCATTCTGACCCAAGGTTTCATGGAAAGCCAGTCTCCATACTCACTTCTTAAAGATCTTGGTAAATTCCTTGATTTACTACAACTGTTTACTGCAAATCATTGTCTAATAACACCTGTTCACATGTCACAAGAATACCTGCATCAGTGACAGAGGGTTTTTCGAGCCTTAAAATTGGATATCAAAATGCTAGATAAAGAAACTACAAAACTCATGGCAGCTGTTGCACAACTTTCAGCCTTTTACTTCTTAATGAATGCTTCTAGTGCACAGCAAGGTTCAAAGGAAATATTAATTAATTCTATTCTGGCAGCTATATACTATTTGGAAGCCAAAATGGATGGAATCTGTGGACTTCTAAGATGAAAAATTATTTTAAATTGCACAAGAGAATTTGAGAGCTTTAAATTCTCTCAAGAGATTTAAAACTGAAACTGATCTTTTGATTTTATCAATCATATTTATAAGAAATATCTTTTTATAAAGAGAAGTGAAACAAAACATTACTGAAGCACAAAATAAATATTCTGGAAGTTGAGGAAGTTGAGCTATTTGTGTGTTCTTTGGAATTATAAACTTTGCTGGAAACTCAAAACCATATGTTCCTCATCTTCTTACAGTAAACAAATATAAAATGTACCCAAACCAGCAGGAAGGGAGAGAAGAGCAAAAACTTTGAAACAGAGTGTATTTCTCAAATAACTACTCCTGCTTCATCTCCTGAGCATCAGCCACCTGAGAACAGACATCCCCTTTACATTTCAGCACTTATGGAACACTTCTGAAAGTGAACTAAGACACAGAAGGCACCAAACATCTTACAGGCCTAAACAAAAATACCCACAGCAACTACACAAATAAAAAGAGCAATCTCCTCTTTAATTCTGAAGGTGTCATCAGGGATAAGGATTATAAAGTATTTATATCGCACACTTCTAATAAACAATGTTGGATCATTAATGAAAATAAGCTTCATGAGTTCAACATAAATCTATGTATACACATTATTTTAAACTGTCATATTTCATCTAAATCGATGCAGTTTTTCATTTTTAATGGCAATAGCGTTTTTGCCATATATTTCTCCATGCAAAAAGAGTTGAACTATTCATTCTTGCTCAAGCGTTCAAAAAATATTTACCCTTAAGCACAGATCAGCATAAAATATTTCAGCTCAAAATTTGAGCAATTAAGAAAAAGTTTTCCACAGCCAAATATGCTTTATAAAAAGTAAACATATGTAGGCAAAATAAATTGGAGTAGCTACACCAGCATAATGATTTAGGTTTATGTAACAACATACACATTTAATGCTTTCATTGTTCTTAACGCTTGCTCTCCATTCATTACCAAACACTGAAAATAGACTTCTTTTTCTCTCTGAAAATTAGACATTCCAGTCACTAAATTATACATTTCATAAAGATTAATCATTTCTTTCATGGGAACCTTTGTTGGTCTAAACAAGCTATTTAAGGAAAAATGTAATAACAGTGTATCAGTTCACCCTTCTCTCTATTGATACAAGGATTAGAAATAAAAACACACATATATATCTACATACATATATATCAATGGACACATTATGAGTCCATTTATTATCAAGGGTTGAAATTACACATGAATTCTTAAAGAAATAAATCAGCATGGATCAACAGGATCCACAGTATTTAGTACTGCCACGGCTTGAAAGAAATCAGTAGTGAAACAAAAGACATCCCTGCTTTGGAAAACACGAGTAAGCTGTAAGAAAACCAACTCCATCAATTTAAACTGCAAAGAAAGAGGAGATCCACAGAGACATTGCGTACATTTAACAGAAGAAAGGTATGGTAAGGGGGCTGAGTGTGAAATATGCTGGGTGAAATCAAGTTAGCTCAAGATCAGTGGAGAGATGGAAAACAGAACAAGAATGATCAGAAGCAGACCATGTCCCAAAGGAGGTATTCATGTCTGAGATGAAAAAATGATAAAGAAATAAAACTTGAATTCTTAGAGGAACAACAGCTCAAATACTGGAAATACTCCAAAATAGTGAGGAGCGTCATGGTAAATTTTCACAAGAATTGTGATTCTCTGTCTTTAATTCTCCTAAAACAGATGATATACAACACAATTTCTCTTTGCTTTAACCTGAAACCCAGAACTTTGCATGGAAATTCCAAAATCCAAATAGGATCTACTAATTCAACTACATTCTGATCGTGGTGTCTCTGGTTAAAAAACTGGTGAAAACTACTACGTCTGAAAACAGAAAAAAATAAGCGTGCATGAAATAGTTTCATAAATCCTTATTTTCTAAGTTATTTTTTATTTGCTACTTATTTCTTCAAACTTTAAAGACTGACTGTCAGATTATTATACAGACATCCATTAGTAATTCCTTTAATTATGGCAACAATGAAAGGCCGACTGGTAGGGATTTTTTAAATTCTTCCCCCCCTTTGTAACTTATTTTCCCCTTTCCTCACAGCTACCACAGTCACTGGAAGCTGCTAGGTCCATTCCTTTCTCCATAGTAACACCTTCAAATCCTTCCCTGAAGACAGAACTTCCTAAGTGACTGTAAATTATTTCCAAATTAGAGCCACAAACGGCACTGATATAAAAAGTTCATGTCTTTAACCCTGCTTGAAAAGCAAACTTTCCTCCCTCTTATTTCTCCTTACCACTCAAACAATAGATGACAGTCATCTGTTTTATGTTAGACTATCATTCCCAGATCTCTCATGCTGATTCATTCTCAGCTTTCACAGCACAAGCCCAAGTTGTCAGAAGAGCTATGCTGGCTGCATTTCCCATATGGAATCCAACAGCTGGAGTTCATTCATTAGAGCAAGCAAAAAATCCTGATATAAATTAAAGAGAGCAAAACAACACAGTGACAAACACATCTTCCAGTATCTTAAGTACAACACTGGAAAGCACTGTAAAGCAAGCACATTGTTCTGTCAGCCAGGGAATTAATAAAGTCCAATTATGTATCGACATGATGGTGTCTATGAAATCCTCCTATTCTCAAATCCCAATAACCCCAAAGTCTTTCCCTTCATTCACAACTCCCTAAGTACCAGTCCCACACATAACACCAGGTCCCCTCCACATCCCTCTACCTTCATCTTTCATCAAATCTCCAGTTTGCTCTGTCTCAACCATCAATCCCCCGCACTGCCACTTTATCAGGCTACAGAAATCATGAGACACAGTAGGAGGTTCCCACTTGCTGTTGGGCCAATTAGTATCCATACCCTCTCTGGTGAACTAAGTCAACCACAAAAGATAACTGCTGAGACTGTATTTAATGGAAGTAGTAATCTGGGTCCTCTATACTGCCCAGCTACCAATTTTCAGGAACTTACGGGAAGTTAAAATTGAAGCTTTTACCTTAGACAAATGATAAAATTATTTTCGTGTCCATAGGTTATTCTTCAGCAAATCCAATTATTTAACTAAATTTTATCAACTGAACTATCAACTTTAACACCTCTTTCAAATTAGCTACTATGAAAACTTTAATGCTCAAAATAATCAGCTTCCTACTAGTAACATTTAAACATAGTCTGTAATACCTCACAAGTGATATTTATGATTTAGTGGTTTAATATAGTAGCATGGAATTCTTTTCAGAGTTTGGATTTCATTGCTTCTGTAGAAACATCTACTTGAACACAAGATTTCAGAAGTTTAACTATTATCAAGATAATGAGAAAATCTAATACAGTATTATTTAGTTTCAGAAGGGGAGGGAAACTGCCCAGAATAAGGAAGCTTATTAAAAAGGCCAGAGAGGTTTACCTGTGGGATAGAGAAGGCTAGTAAGGAAAGGTCCTTCAAAGCATTCAAGTTCAAATGATAAAAAGAGAAAAAGAAAACAAAACCTTGTGTGATAAACATAAAAAATGCAGTGAGGGTGTCCCACCCCACCTCCAAAAAAAAGTTTCAAGAAAAATTTCATAAGGACAAAAAAAACCAAACAAGCAAAAATCACATATGTAGTTTTGCACATCCATTTGGAAATAAGATATATGTTACAGAACAGACTATTTAACCACCAGTTAATGTTTCTTTTTTTTTCTTACAATGAAAGGGGACTTTAGCACTTATAATGTGACCACTGAGTAAGCCTTTGATGTTAAATAGCACATCGCAAAATAATCAAACATTTTAAAATAATTACTTAAATATAGATATTTGAAAATTGATGAGTCACTTGCAGATTTAAAATCTTGCACCTGTGAATGACAAAAACCTCTCCCATTCTAGGTTTAGTATGATGTTTCAATAATTTTATAAACCTGGAAACTGCAGTATATTTTATTATCTGTCATGATATTGCAAAATTTAAAGAAAAGGCAGCGGTCTGGCTTGTGTGAAGTACATAGTGAATACTACTTGGTCTGGTGAACAAAAAGAATCCACAAAACAACTTTTTGTATTAATCAGTAATGGGTTTAGTGTTAAATGGCCAAAAGAACTGAAAGATCATTTAAAGATTGTCAGATAAGCTCAGAAGCCAGGGAGCAGAAAGTTTTTCACTCTGTCCTTCAACAGAGAAGTCATGTCTGTGTTTTAGCATAAAGAAGCTCTTCTGTAGCTCTGTAGTTACTATTATTTCTGCTGTAATAATTAATATATCCATATGAAAAATTTGAGTATTGCATGGACAGTTGAATGGAGAAAACTAAGATTGGCAATATTCCTCAATTTTCAAATCCTTTCTTCAATTTTAACCTTTTCATTAAATAGATCATAAAAGTTTATTACAGAAAAAGTTACGGTATCTGGTGTAATTTTTGTGTATGCTGCTGCTTTTTGTTCCAAGAAAAAGAATCTGATATTAAAATTCAATGTACATATAGTTTATTTAGGTGGAATAATTTGAAGTGGGAAATATCATTAGAAAGACAGCTCTTAGATGAGTCATAACTTTTACCTTAGATGAGCAAAAACTAACATTGCTGTATTGCCAAATGGATTAAATAAGCAGGATGGAAAACCATGAAAAAGTAGCACATCAATACAGAAACAAACAGAACTGTTCTTTAAATATAAAACAGAAGAAAGTGTGCTATAGTTCAGAGGGATATTGATCTAAGGAATACTGACACTGAAGTGTCCTAGCACCTTTATTTAAAGGAAGGCTTCAATAAAATTGCTGGCCTATTTTTAAAAAATTATAAAAAGAAGCTATAAGACCATGCATGATGAATTGGAAAAACTTATGATGGATGTAGCATATACTTGCGGATCAACGGATTAAATATAAGAACTGTAAAGCAGCAATTCAGATAAAAGTCACTCGCAAACACCAGATGCAACGGTGCAGATTTATCGCCAGCCTCCACCCTCATAATACATCTCTTTTGTCAAGTTTTAGAAATGACTGCCATTAGTGGAGCCTTGGCCTTGAAATTGTATTAGTAATCAGACATGACGCTGTGAGCGACAGTCAAAGCTGACTGATTAGAAGGGAAACACACAGAGAATGACATGCCCAAACCAAGTGGTTTACTACTTCTAGCAAGAGAGTTGAAAATAGTTTGCTTCAGGGTAAATCAAAAGAGCTGGCAAAGACAGATGATGGTGTAAGAAAGATCTGGACCTGTAAATTCTTTTATGGTTTCTGGTTGTTGCTGTATGCACTTTGTACCATTAGGAAAATGAGTAATTAATGCTTTGCTTTGGTGATGCTGGTTTGAGTCATTCTCACCATGTTGCTAATCACAGACCTTAAAGTGAACAGCTTGCAGAAGCCCAGTACAACTGGGCATGTGGTAGTAAAACAGCTGGAAAAAAAACATCCAAAACATCATGTCCAGGACAGAAGTTTCAGTTTAAAGAGGGAAAAGTGAGAAGATGTATCACTGAAGGTATGCAATGAGGGGAGTCTGAAAGGGTAAGCAAGTCTCACCCATCACCATGACACACCTAATAAGGAAAGACCTAGAACTAATGAAATAATTCTTTCTGCACTACAGGCAGAGAACCCTTTGAAATAGAATTATTTTATGAAAACACTAGCTTTAAAGCCCATCTTCCCTGTCCAAGCTACCAAGGGGGTGTAATAAATGCTTTAAAAGGCCTGGGGGCTTCCTAGGTCAATTTAATTCAGTTTTGTAGCACAGTCTTTTCAAGGAAGATATGCTGCCATTACAATTAAGCAAGTTACTTCTCCTAGTTTATTATTTATGATTTTAATATAAGACTTACACTTGTACTATATCATTGTAATCCATATCCTTATATCATTCTGTCCTATGAAGTAAAACTGTTGAAGTGTTTAGCAATTTACCACTTTGAATTATATTAGAGATTCGCCTGGAAGTTGGTTTTTATACTTTGATCTAAAACTATTACCCAAGTCTTGTACAATGTAATTAAATAAATTAAACCAGCCCTTGGGGACCTTTTGCTCCAAAATGAAATTTCAGATCCAAAGAGTGCCTGTAACCTTTACTGTAACCATGTCTAAAATGCTACTTGTAATTTCACAACTGATCAGATCTTGACAGAAAGGCAGACACTTGTTGATGGAACTCCTCCTTCCTGATATCCCCAAGGATAAATTTACCACAACATGACTGAAACAAATCCTGTTCTATCAGAGCCCGTATTACGAGTTCTGAAACAAGGCTTGTGGAATAGTGCTGCTCAGTTATAAAGCATGGATATCACTCACCCCTGCTGTTGGACTGGTCAGCTTCTGGAAAAAAAAAAGTGTATTTTGTGACATATAACATTTTCTTCCAATTCAGACAATCTAAAACCCGGGCTGACTGCAATATCCAAGTTAGTACTAGAAAAAGTACAGTTGAAGCACTAGTGTAAAGGGTGAGCTTTAAACATGAATCACTGACCTTCTCAATGGAGACAAATATTTTTTAATCCTACCTCTCAAAAAATACCAATAATCACTAACTGAAAAGCAAGAATTAACTGGACAGTAGCTTATGTGTCATTATGAAAATATGTAACCAAAATATATGCAAAAAGCTATACCCATTATGAATGTATTGGCTCAAGACAAACACAGGCACAACAAATATTCACGTGACAGCTGAAAATTTCCCCTTCTTCTCCCCTCTGTTCATTAATCAGTGCTTAACACAATGGTGCTACCATGCACAGGGTGTGTGATTTCATCAGTTTGTACACAAAAGTGATAGGCACGTGATAACACACCAGCTGAGTGTAAGCTTGGTGCCTTGGTTCGTCCCTGCAGAGATACTTGCAAGAAGCTCCAGCTGAACTCAGATACAGCACTGGAACTGGGTAACACACACAGCTGAGTGCCAGCTCAGAAACAACCATCTCCCAAAGCAAGAAGTGGCTACTATCCACTGTGAGCATACCCTCTGATGTCACCTGCTCCTACTGGTACATGACAGTTTAATGGCTGTCAGTGGCTATTGATCACACACATGGTTTTGTAAACCTGGGTATCATCAGCCAAAAAACTGCAAGAGTCAGTAGTCGCTGCTCAAGACTTTGCATACTTTGCTTAACATGGTTTTCTTCTCATTAGAATGCCTTTTACATGAATGACATTGAGCAAGAGAACATTCTGCCATCTGAAAAATTTGTAATTTTGTCCACTGAAATAGGATCATCGTCTCTAAAGGGTACAACATCACCCCTCTGCCTCCACCTGACAGTCACCACACTCACCTACTCCAACATCAGCACAACACATGCCTTCAAGGTGTTCCTGTTCAAGGTGGCACTGTAATTGCATAAGCATCAGCTGTACTCCCTGAAGCTCTGTGAGAGTAAGAGCTGATTTCTCACCCTATATCACACCTTCTTTTGGCAATTAGGCAATAGTTTGAAAAGCACAATAATTCTCATACGTTGTAACTTAAGCAAGAAGTACTTTGCTAAACTGAACCTTCAGCAATCAATTCATTGTAACAAAAGACAGAATTATCAATAAAAATATAATGTACAAAAAGAAACCTTATGGATATTCAAGGCAAGTGTTCTAACGTGGGAATTTTCATTCTTTCCAGCTATGAAAATAGTGTACTATCCATCCAGAAACATAAAGCTAACCAAGGAAGAAGTATTATGTCATTTGCAAAAGGTTCACTTTCCTAGAGCAAAGTGGGGTTTTATTATTATTATTAAATAATAATAATAATTTCCGCTACTTCTGTATATTTCAGCTTTGAAAGCAATACCACACAACATCAAAACATTTCTGATGAATAACGAGCCTGTAACAAGAATTACAAATGACGAGATATTAAGAACACATTAATTCCTCCATATGAGTACTTGCAAAGGTCATCTCTGTTATTTTAATTTCTCCAAGCATGATCCTACCTTGTTCAAAATACCTCAGGCTTCCATTCCATTTATTTGGTTTTGCTCTGGACTAGGGAAAACTATAATGCTACAGTAATTTGATCTCCATAGCAAATGAATCAACATGTCTGAAGAGCATCACTGATTGTAATAAAAGTATGTTCATTAATAATATTATGCAGTTGCACACATAACTGAATTTTAATTTTGCAAACACATACCACAAAGAACACAGTTGCAGTGTACCTCTCTGAATACCAGTGTAATATCAATGCATAATCTCTAAATGCTTGCATTTGGGGAAGGCGTATATAAACACAGACTTGTTGCACTACAGCCAGAAAACTATGTTGTCAGCATGCAGCAAGCCAACACCCTCAGGAAAACAGGTAACTTTGTCACACCTATAAACAACAGCCACTCAAAGACCTCTTACCAACTCTATGGTTGGATTATGGCAGCCATTGTATTTAGTGGTCAGAGGTACAGACGAATCTTAATTTTGCACCTTACAACAAAGAGACAGAAATCATCCTAGTGGCTCCATCATTCTAGTCCTTTTATCCCCATAATGAACTGAAATTTTGAGATATACCAAGTGTTACAGGAAGAATTACAAAGAGGCTTTTTGACCTCCCAGCTCAGTGCTCCTTACAGAGCAAAGCACCAGAAGAAATGACATTTCACCTGAGCACCAATGAACCAGGATACTGCAGTATTTGCAGTCTTTGCATAGCTTTGTAGACACAACTCAATAATATGAGCATGCTGCCACACAGAAAACAACTTTACTGAAGGTCAGACAAGACCTAACTCACTAGGAATTAAAGACCTGCATGAAATAACTGCTGCTTCTTACTTACAAATCCATTAAATGGGTTAAAAGTGACTTAAACTATGAAGTCTCAGAGGGGTTTTTTGTATCTTCCAGGTGAATTTTTATTCACATGGTAACAGCAGGTAACAAGATGCAAAAAATTTCTGTGTCTCTTCCCTCGTTCTCCAGAGGCCCAGCGCCTCTGTGTGACTTTGCACAGGTTATAACCTCTCTGGATTTCATTTACCCATCTCTAAAATGTGAATAATGTTTAACTTCCTCCTGGGAATTGTGTGGAGGCTTAGAATATTAATCCTGGTAAAGTGCTTTGAAATCAGTGAATTGAAAACAGCACAAAGCACCAAGTTGTGTCTTGTGAATCCATTTCTTATTGCCTTTACTTTGTCAAGCTCATACAGAATTAACTGTGATCATTTAAATCATTACAGCTTCTGCAATAATAAACTTGTCTACTTAATTTCTTAAAAAAAAATATATAAAAATTATAAACCTTCTTTAAACTGGTTATGAAATCGTCCTATTGGATGATTTTCTCTGTTGATATCAAAAAGCTTTTCCTTATCTTTTTATGCATAAAATACATTAAGTACTTCAATTCTATAGAAGATAAAACATTTTGTTAAACAACTCATCAGACATAGCTATAAAATTTAAAATATTTTTTTAGTTTCTGTATAAATTAATGATCTCGCATTCAGAGCTAAAGAACAATAAAAATCAAAGTTTTACTAAAACCCTGTTGATGTCCACTATACATAAATACAGTGGGAAACTGTTAATTTTTTTAAAAATAAGCTTAGAATTCACAAGAAATATTTATGTTCTGAAGTGAGTCCAAAGGACTAGAAAAACCTGAAGTTACTTTCACAAGAACTATTTCTATTATATTTGTTTTAAACAAAGTCACTAGAATGCAAAATCCAGTAAAATACAATAAAATATGGGGGGGAATCCACAATTAGCCCCAGCATTTGCACTATATATGACAAGTGGCTAGAAAGAAAATTCACTGGCTAAGTAACCATTCAAATGAGCAGATGACTTTTTCAAAGCTTATTTAAACAGTTTAGTACTTCTGTTTCACTTATAGCACACCTTCTTCTGTCTGCATCTTTTCCAAAATTCTTCTGATTTCTGCATGAACAGGTCATGAATAAGCAATTGTTTCTGCATTCACATCAGCTGGGCCTTGATCATCAGTATCTTGACATCAGTAAAACCCTTATAAATGGTCACGAAATGTCAGCTCTCTGCTGTAGCCTAACTCTACCATCATCTCATGGAATTTCCATTCATGAGGGTTTTTTTGCTACAAGTCAGTGTAGATAGTCCTCTTCAAATGTTCTCCAGAATATAAACATCAGTAAATATGATTAAGTCCATTTTGTACTACAGCATGAAAGGAGTTTATCAGCTATGACACCGCATTAGAATCTGGCTGGCTGACAAGAACAACCCCCAAAGTACACAAGCCACAGCAGTTATGTATTTACAGCAGAGATCGGGGCAGTAGGTCAGTTGAAATAAGGGACAATCCCCTGTGCAATGGTGGTGGACCAAAGGGTTCCGTAACAGATCTTTCTCAGTAGTTGTATTTTGATCTAGCAATAAAGAGTAACTAAACGACATTTTTTCCACTGGTGCCATTCATTGTCATAAAAAATAGCTTTAAAAACCAAATCTGCCTTTATGGGGAATGTTAAGAAAGAAATTGGGAGAATTTTAGAAAGATCCTGATCAGAAACATGGATAAATTTTAGCTACAAAGTCACAAGTTTTGGCATAATATTTAATAATAATAATTTGTTAGAGATTCCTTCAACAATTAAAGAAAACAATCTAAGCATACTCATTCTCTGCAAACTGCACAGGAAGACATTCATCTACGTTTGCTGTGATATACTTTAAAAGCAGGCTCAATGTAACGGCTGTTAAATCTCTGCAGAGCTACTCCACATTGTTCTCTATTGTTTTACTGAACCCACGGGACTACATCTTTCTGTATGTTTTAGTGATGCACACAGCTTTGACGACACTTCAATTATCTCTGCCTGAAATTGAATCTGTTAAGAACACTGTAAACCGAATAATCCAATTCCTTCTAATACACCAGGCTGAATCCCTAAGCCCTAATGAACATTTTTCCTTTTTCATTCCCTCTCCCTAGAGCTAACCGGATTGTTGAGTCAAGAACCTCGCAATTATGTATCATTTAAATATTTTAAGTTTATATTCGTTCTTCATTTGCAAGTGAGGACATGATTGCAGTAAGCTTCCCAACAATGCTATGTAATTTTAATTATCAGAAATCCAACACAGCAGATGAAACAATGCCATATCTACAACAATGCACTGAACACAGCTAGAAATATTGGAATTGTAGGAAAACAAGATTTATAGCACAGGCTATGTGTGTATTTTTTTTAAACAACGTATCTTTATGCACTCTGTATTTCATACATAAAATATTATAGTAAAAAAAATTAAAAATCCATGCCTAAAGCTTTCAAAATTGCTGCTCAGCACATATTCTCCAACAAACCCAAGAGTCTTAAATACCACACAGTGACAAGAACTTACTAGTTTTGAGGAGATTTCATGTTACTCATTACTCAAAAATTCATCTGGATAAGATAATGAGCAACTGTAAAATAACAAGACTTAAAAAAAGCACCTGTGATGAGATCTTTTCTTGCGCAGTTAAAGAAGTTATTTTAAAATAGGGGGAGTTAGTGATCTCAAAATAGTGATCAGAACATATAGTGATGTCAATGTTTTTGAAGACAGTCAGACATGCCCCAGGTTTCCAAAAATACTTACCAACTGTTATCAAAGTAAAAGCACATTTAGTGAGCCAGTGTAATCTTCATTAAACATTATCAATACTTACTGATCTCTAAAAATAAACTGTAAACCCCAGTAAGTGCCTTTTCAAAATCAAAATGCATAGCATTTAGAATAGTACACATTTGAAGTTACTAAAAGCCATTTTAAAAAGATGCGGTCTCAAAAAGCAATACCTTTTAGCTAATAATTTTCATTCTTACAAGTTTTAAAGTACTTCACAGTGTATTCAGTCTGAGAAGTAAAAGCCAATAATTTTTACGGTAAGTAGTGATATTGTAACTGGGAGAAAAATTTGGCTGCAAAATTCAAAATCCTGGGAACCAAAAATTGAAGAGTGGGAAGGCTGATGGGAATAGGCTCTATTTACTGTTAATTTTCTACTTCAAAACAATTATGCAGTAGCTTTCCACCAATAATCAGATCAGCAGGATGACAAGACCCACCTGTTACATCAAACCTGCAACACACACACACACAGAGTCGGCTTCTGTTTGAAATTCAACCAGAGTCAGGCAATTAAAGAGAATTGCTCTTGAAACGTCTGGTACAGAGCTACTTTGGAGAATCTTGCAAACTGCTGTGGGGTGTCGGGTTATTGCTTAGAATCAAGGTGATTCGGTGATACAGATCGCTGTAGTTTCTCTAAGGTCATTACAGATGTAAGCAAAAGCAAGGGCAAAGCTTGTTTTGATCAATATTATTATATTGACCAAAATTTGATAATACTTCACCTAATCCAAACTTCTCCAGGAAACAATTCCAATCAATATAAAAGCATTTGATTTACAAGGCGAACATTAGTTGGATCAACAGTAATTGAAGGATATCATCTTCCCAGAGCTGTATTTACTCAACTTTGGTACTGTATGATCTTCAAGTTACTTTGATGCTTTTACCCTTGCACGTTACAAGTAAGGAAGCATCTCGCTCCAGAGAAAAGTGAAACTCTTCCCTTTACCTTTGGTGAATGGGTGGCCTGTTTCAGCAAGTGATGCATCTTTTCATTCTATATCATCTGTACATTGAAAACCTGCATAACACATACATTTTAAACCACTCTAGAGAAATCTCCACCCTCTCCCTCTTAGTGGAATACTTTGATTTTTTAAATTTAATGCTACCATTGGATAACCAATATGAATTGCATATTAATTTAAATTATCCAATCACTGTGACTAAGAATGTTCTTCTGCAAAAGAATTCCAAGAAAATATTTTTCAACTCTTTGTTCAATAGCCAATTTAATGGTTAATCTGCTGATACAGTGCAATCAAAACAAAGTGTCACAGCATGGGGGTATTAGTTCCAAGCTTTACAGGACCAGAGAACTTGGTGTACAGACAATTATCAGACACTGAGGACAAAAAGAGTGCCTTCCGACATGCTCATTAACTCTATTTAAGCAAATGAGTAATGTCAGTAATTTCCACAAGGAGGCATATATAACCTTCTTCAGAAAATGGACATCTCAACATACTCTCAATTCTCTTTACCCACAACTACATTTTCTTCATGTCTTGCTTCTTCATTTCCCACCACCCCCTCCCAAAAAAAAAAAAAAGAAAAAAGAAAATCTAAACAATTAACAGACTTTCAAAGGAGTCTGGTATCTGGTCTACTTTTGTATCATCGTTAATTCTGTGCCTTTCATGCTATAAATCTCCTTTCTTCTTAAAACATTTCCCACTGAAGTTACATAAATGCTTCTCTTCTAGCCATCCAAGCCATCTCAGAAATTAATACTAGTTCTTTCTGGTTTGCAGGGTTTTTATATTTTACTTGCAAGTTTTCTTCTGCATTTGTTCTAATATCATTCCCTTTGATAGCATCCCTATTAACACTGCAATAGGCAAATTTCAGTTATCTCTTTTTAACAGTTTCAGACATCTACGCATTTTCTTATGAAAATACATTGATAACACCAAGACCCTTGCACCTTTTTTTTTTTTTTTTTGGCAAAACTATAATATAGAACAAGAGGATTATGGTTAGAGATAACTTTTGGGTTAGGCAAAATAGGTAACTGATTGCTTGTGGAAAAGTATAATATTTCCAGTATGTGATACCCTGACCACTTGGATGTGCAAGAGGCAGCAATCAGCTGTGCAGCAATACGTATTTTCCTGAACACTAATAAACATCTGCAGCATGATATTCTGTTCCTGCTGTTTCCATAACCTGACCCTTCATTTACCAGGTTTCTTCCTTTACCAGCACCTTAATATCTCACCTGACTCCTCACACCCACTCTAAAATGCCATTGAGATCACCTACCTCCTATTATCGACCTTACTCTTGCAAAGAACTTCTCCATTTGCACAAGCACATTCAGCCTACACTTCTGAGAAGCCGTGAGACAGCTCTCAGAATTATGTCCTTTAGAACTATCCACTCTGTTTTTATACCAGCTAAGATAAACGAGGTTTCCAGAGATCTCCCAGGTATTTCTGTTTCCCAAGCAACACACTAAGCAGCAATAAAAGGACTGTGTCATCATTTTTTGGATGAGAGTGAAAAATTAAACCCTAGAAATCAATATCCATTAAACAACCCATGGAGTGGGGAGATCTTCGTAAGAGGGTAGTATCCTGGTGAACTAATATTTGGTGCATCTAACGCTTCAGGGTTTATCTGAACCTCAGGACAAAAGTCTCTCATGGTTGTCTGCAAGCACTGCTGTACTCAGATTCATAACCTTCAGACTAGAGGATGTTTTGTAATTGTCACCTTCATCCTGATTCATCCACAGTCTAATAATATACGATTAATACTTGCTTAATTACTTTCGGTTAAAATTCTCAGCGTGTGCCCTAGTCATTTAACCCGGAGAGTCAAGTGTTCAGAGTAACTCTGCTATGGCTTTACTGAAGCATCTAGGACACTTAATTGTCATAGTCTCCAAATTCCCTTCCTTCCAAATCAGACTTGATCTCCAAAGGATCATAGGAACTCTAAGTTTTACCAGAGGACTCAATGACTCTAGATTCTCCTTGAATCTAGGTGGCCATCAACGCTAATTTCACTTCTGTTTGCATTCACCCTGGAGCCATCCATTCCTCATCCAGCCTGAACTTTTCCCTCTACATAGTTGACTAATGACTCCTTTAAAACATAATTCATCACGTATCTACTTACATTATGTAATATTTTGTGCGCTGCATTCTTTTCATTGAGACCACACATAAAACACTATTAAAACAAAAGACACATAGGATTAAGTTATTCTACTTTAAAATGCTTGAGACAAAAATCCTCCCTTTCAACAGTTCTATCACATGTCACAGTACCACGTATCTCAAAGTCTCTCTTCAGTTCTCACAGATTTTCAAAAGATAAAAGGGTGGCTTGAGTCTTCCTTACGTGATTTCAAGAACCTTCCCTCTGGAATTTCTGTTAAGTGCTGAATTGACACCCCTGGATGTTAAACCAATTCATCCTCAAAAGAGGTGCAAAGAGGAAAAAATGCAAGTTGCCTTAGAATTGCCCTCCTAGTGAACTTGAAATCATCCTTAGGAATGAAAACACAGTCCAGCCCCCACTCCTGTTCAGTTCCTGAACTATGCCGGCTGCTCAGCTACTTCAGTGAGACACCAGAGCCTTCTTCCTTGGCAAACCTCTGGCAGAGCATTGCTTTACAAGAGCAGTAGCCCCTGGAGACAGCAGAATTTTAGTTCTCAGTGAAGTGATTCTTATTTACTGTTTAGGCATATTTCAGAACAGAAAGCATTATCTACTCAGCATTACATGGTCTCTCCATGACTCGCTGTACTACATATCCTGCAGACTTTCTAGTGTAGAATTTATACTTTATTATACATATTTAAATTATAAATGTAAAAGATGAAATAAATTAAGTTTTAATATGAAATGTATTGACATTAAATGTAAAGAACATTACAACTACTGAAATATTACAAGATACTGTAAGATTGCAGACAGAAGTATCTACATACATATAATATCTACATGAAAAGAGTGACAAAGAACTGGATAAAACATTTAACTTCCATTTGGAAAATTGTTGAAATGATCCTGTTTCTCTTCAGGCCCAGTGAAGAGTTACTTGATCTCAGCCAGAGAACTCCAGTTCTGTTATCTTCCTGGAATTTGAGTTGCCTCAGATATTTAAGGCTGTGTTTTGCAAAGACAATAGGATTTTACCACCAGAAGACACATTCTCAGATAATGTTTTACAAATCAGATTGCAATGAGAGAAACAACACCCTAAAGGTTAAAGTCTCCAAATAAAATGTCTATTTAGCTGTGGGGTTGAACAGCACCGAGCTTTGGAGGATCACTTTCTTTAAATCAATTATGATCAATACAAGGCAGATGGCTGGCCTGTCACGCTGGATAGAGCTGTCTGTGTGATAAGGTCACTGCATCTGTCAGTGGGAAACTGCTGCAGAGGCGTCACATCTGAAACTCCCCATACTGGCAGCCCAGCTATTTGAGGAGAGCACATCAGGGATTAAGATGTGCAGTGAAGGAATTAGATGAGGTTACCACATTTGACAGCGTTTGTCAAACTATCCTTTACCACCTTTGCAGAAAGATACACGAAATAAAACTGCTGCATTACCCTTTCAGTCAAAAGACATTTCTAACAATTTTCTCCTGTGGGCAGGTATTTTCTTTCATTGTATTTTCAAACATTTTGATGTAATTTCTCACAGACAGTATAATTTTAATGCACACCATACTGTGTATCAGCTATCAGTAAAGCTATTACCATAATTAAGTGTCATCTCCTTGAAGGGGACAGAAATTTCAAGTTCCTGCTATACCATAACTGCTATCATACAGCCACTTGTAAAATAATCTCTCCTGCTGCTCCAGAAACTCACTCTAGAATAACAATGATTACCAAGCTACATTACTTTTGTCATTACTGCTACTGTATAGATGGTGATACACAGTGTCACTATGAAGACTAAAAGATTAAGAGAAAATTAAACACTTCTAAAACCAAGTACTAAACCAAGCTCTCTTCAAGTAAGGTTTGAAAATACCCAGATGTTTTCTTCGGTGTTGAAGTGTAAGTTCTGGTTATAGATACACCAAATCACAGCACATTAAAATCTGCTGCTCTTTTTCGTTATTTTTCTGATGGCCTTACAAGTCTTAATTTGCTTCCCTAATGCTTAAATTAAAAATTACAGAACTGATGTGACTCATCTGAAAAGAAACTAACGTATCTGTTGGGTTTTTTCCCCCCTAAAGGATGGTTTAGAATAAGTAGCTCTGCATCGTTTAATAGGCTGCGTACTAACAAATAATTTACTACAGAAAAACTTTAAAATATTCAAAGATTGTTTGATTGGGACATTTAGCCCATAATTTACATACAGTAAATTACTCAATAAAACTGTTTTCCACTCATGTTAGTTTTTTTCATTGTTTCAAAGAACAAAAGAAACAAAACCAAAAAAACCC
This sequence comes from Podargus strigoides, assembly GCA_028020825.1. Taxonomy (NCBI): domain Eukaryota; kingdom Metazoa; phylum Chordata; class Aves; order Caprimulgiformes; family Podargidae; genus Podargus; species Podargus strigoides. Next base: position 13,698,061 of record CM051634.1, on the reverse strand, counting down.
CAGAACTCTGCATCCTCTGACATAAATAAATGTTCTCACCACATGTGAAGACGAGAGCTACACTTCCTGAGTGTAATATTGCTGTTCAAAAAATGCAGAGGTATTTCTCTGCTTAACAAAGAGAATGTTTTATGTCTGTTACCAATTACCATATATTTATTGAACTATATGGTTTTAATAGAAAAGTAGACACTTTTAACACTGAATGTGTTTGCAATACAAAATTTCTCAGATTATCAGATACTGCAACTTTATTTGATTTATAATAAACAATAAAACATGACTATTAAACTTTAAGACAAGCAAACCAGGCAGCTTTAGAGGAAATGTGAGCTAGGAAAGGTTATTCATTGTATGTCTAATCTCAAATTCTAAATTGTGTTTAAATTTTAATCTGTGTTCAAGCTAGTTTCTTCCTTGAAAATGCAAATAGGATGTTCTTCAGGAAAACACATTCTGAGGGTCTACTTTTGAGCTCCCAGCAGAACACCAACAAGACAATTTGTGATACCCTGGACAAGGAAATGTCCCTTTGTTAGATCATATCATCTACATTTTACCTACTAAAATAATTAGAGACTCATGCATCTATTTTGACTTGTCTAGGAGAATTATAGAAATACTTTGGTTAAACTTCAGAGAGCTGTACATTTTTTAACTAAACCTGAATTAGACCCATTGTATTTTTCATTCCACTGACTTCAAACAAAGCTTAAAATATCTGGGTGAAATGAAGAAAAGTCATCCAAGTAAACCAGAAACTGTTCAAGGTCTCTGACAGTCAACAAAATGCCTTGTAATGCGTTATTATATCTATACCATTTTATTGGTACTGCATTAAAAGAGATATGAGGTGGGCAGAGTTTCTCAATGTACAAAATATCTGAAGTTCTTTTCCAAATATCTCTCCTAATTCCCTAGTCTGACATCAGACTATTTAAAGAAAATCCTAGATATTGACTGATTATTGCTAAACACTTTGTTTGTTTACTAAATTAGCAGAGATATATCTCCTCATAAATAACAGCAGAAGGCATAAAATTGCTTATAGTATGCACTGTCATAATACACACACGTTTTCAAATTTCTCAAGTTCAGTGCTCTGTATTTGTATTTAAAGAATTAAAATTACCATTTTTAAATGAACGAAAGACTTCCCATGAATATATCCTTCTAAATTTACACCTTCCTGAAGAGCTCCCATGCACCCAGTAAATTATCAGATGAGTCTGAGAAACCTTCACAGCAGCAGAGCAGAGGGAGAGAAGACCACAATTAACAAATTAAGTAGTGAGGATATGAAACAGAGAATGCTTCACTAACATCTCCCTTTAAGCAAAAGCAGACACCATAGGAAAGCACTGAATGTATGTAGAGCATAAGAGTCAGAGGAATTTGCAACAGCTACAGCAGAATGTACAACTCTGTTGCTAAACTCAGGAGAAAGCTATGAAATCGGAAGAAAACCTTTGAAATGGAAACTCGTCTAAAAGTGAACAATGTGCTAAGGAGCTCCACACAGCACAGGTCTTCTGCAGAAAGCACAAGAAACATGCTTGCCACTTGCATGCATTAAATGTGGTTAAGATCTAAAAACACACAAAAAAATATTTAATGCCAATTTTTATTACCAAGTGAAGCTTCTGGTTCATATAATAATAGCCACAGATTTTAGCTGATTTTGTTCAAGTTTCAATTTAACCTTCTCTCCTATTATTTTGGAACAGATTTAAAATAGCTATTTCATAATTTAGTAAGCACACATATAAATTTATCATTTCAATTCATATTTCCATTAATCATCAATTCCACATAAGGCAGGGATAAAGACAACACTTTTCTATTTCTGTATAGTTATCACAGACTAGTTCCACTGACCCTGAACAAAACACAGTTTTCTTTTTTCTCCCATTTAAAAAGAAAGATAATAATAATACGATCATTAATCTTTCTCCCCTCAAGAAAGAGTTTTTAAGTAACAGTCTAGAGCTACATAATGGTCAGAGGATATTAAATACTAAATACAGTATCTAACTAAAAGGTAGAAATATGTTTTACTTTCACTCCAGTTTATGCTCAGAAAAAAAAAATCTTTACAGTATTTCAGCTTCTCAGTAGGTATTAAACACCAAAAGCTTTTCAGAGAAGAATCACTGTTCTTTTCAGAGTTGCTTTCCTAATATAGTTCTCTCCACAGGATTGAGAAGTGAAGCAAGAATTTAAGGAAAAAAATTATATATTTTCTGTGACATATGAACAAAGAAAAATGCTTTAGTGCTCACTCACAGGTGGAGAGACGAGGTTCACACAAAAGACAGTTTAACTTTTATTAAATGGAGAGGTTGGGGATACACAAGATATGCAGGGGAGACAGAAAAAAAAAAAAAAAGAGTGTTTGCTAGAGTCAGTAACCTGATTCCCCTACGTTCAGCAGCTATAATCCTGAAACACTGCTTGATAAATCAGCAACTTGATGTTAAAGACTGATGGGATCTTGAAATTTCAGGATGGCAATGGGACAAAACAAGCAGCTTGACCTCGGACAATCTGATGGTGGGGAAAGCACAGCACTCCGTGCCAAAGCAGAACACATGTGGGGAGGAGACTCCGCTTCCAACATTGCTGAAGGGTCTTCTCCATACCTTGCCTCTCAGCTCTGCAATGGAAGAGGTGACTTAAAAGCTGTACCTGAAATGCCAAGGGACATTGGCAGTACAGAGTATATCAGCACTAGAGTGCTGAATGTGACCACAACTTTAAACCTGTAAGCTTAGGTGCCAATAACTGCATATCCACAGAAGCACAAAACTGCTGTGCTTTGGAAAGTGTGCCAAAGAACCTGATGAAATACTCTGGTGCCTGTTTTACGCAGAATATTGGGCTGCTGTAGCTATTTATGGCTAAACTAGTGCTATTTTAAGTTAGCTACTTTAAAAATGGAGCCAAAATGTCTTTACAGACTGTAATGCTGGTCAGATCCTATTTGTAGTGTAGGCATATCCTTACCTTACCTTCCATTTCTATTTGGTAAACATACAGGATGTCTTTGATTCTCACCTTGCAGTATTTATTCATCAATCAGCTCTGTAGCTTCAACAGAGGATTATGGGAAGATATACTGCCCACTCTCACTTTAAATACTGCTTTGTTCTGGCTCAATCTGAAGAGAACAATAGTATGGTATTTCCTGAATAGCTGGTAGATAAAAGTTTGGGTCAAGCTATTTCAGAAGACCTTCCTATCCCTATGGTTTTTATAGGATGAGTTTTTAAAGAACAGCAGTCTTTGAGTGGTTTACCCATTTGGAGAAAGGGATGTCAGCCTGTAATTGGAGTATGGAGCTTGACAAATACAATAGGGAACCTATGCAGAGACATTTATTTTCTCCAGTGATAAGTACTTTTGAACTTTGTGGGTGTTTAGGAGCAAACAAATTAGGCCTTAAAAATAGGATCTACAAGAGGTCCTTCCCAGATAGCTTTGAAAATAGAACAACCTAAATCAATTTCTTTAGACCCAACTAAGCAAGCAAACAGACTATAAAAAAAGTAATACAATACTTATTTTCACATTAGGATGTGATAACACAAGAAAGCAGCAAACATCTATAAACACCTCAACAAGAGGCAGCTGTCCTCTGAAATACAAGGGCAAATGGGGGTAAGTAAACAGAATCATTATTCTTACCTCTAATTGCCACTTGACGAGGAGGAATATTAACCTAAATTATTCCTAGTCTCTTTAAGAGACATTTAGTATCTCAGTTACTAAGCCTAGCTAAGGCAGCCTAGTAGCTACAGAATTAAGCAGCTACTGACAAGCCCACACTGTGCTTGTGGTAATTTCACTGAAGGCAGATTTCACAGCTAATTGGAGCTTAAACCCAAATATTAGAAGAAGAAATACAAACAAGAAGGAAACACGTAATATATCATTCTTGATCATTCCTTCAATAGAAATAAATAACAGCATTTACAGAAAACCATCCAGCAATTAGATCTTTAAGTATATTAACCTTTTGTTGCTTCATACCCAGTGGATATAATTGATTTTAATGGAAGAATGTTTTTCAAGCTTCCTGCTAAAGAAAAGCATTTTCTGTGACCTTTTACTTTTGCAAAAGCTTCTGTTGTGCACCTCTGGCTAAAAGACAGACCAGTATCTAAATTTTACGTGTTCATGGCATAATATCCCTTTTCTTTATCTTCATCAACTTATATTTACCACATAAATAACTGATATGGCTTTATTAAAAAAATAAGTTGCTTTTCTAGAATTTTCCCTACCTTTTAGTTCAAAAAAAAGTTGCTGGTTAATAATCAAAAGCCTCAAACTATGGTAGTGAAATTCTACTAGATATTTGGATATTAATTTTCAGAATTTGTTTCTTCAAAAGGACAGTGTAGAAGCACAACAACTTTTTTTAACAGAAAGTAAATCTACTAGTTTCTTTGAGCAAAATAACACCTAAATCAACCAGCTTCTGTCAGGAGTTCCAGTAGCAATACCTAGTGGACACAAAGTGTACAGTACTGTTTGGAAGGAGATTTTTTAAAGTGAAGGATTGACGCCTGAGACACTTTCTCAAGGACATCCGACATCTCAAGGACTACTGACATCCTATGACAGCTCTGGGCATTCACCTCCAAACAAGCTGTCTCATTCTTACCTGAGCTATTTAGCACAAAATCCTGCTCTGAAAAATGACTGTGCAACGATAAGAACATCTGCCTCCCTTGTGTCTTAATCAGTTAATAACAAAAATAAGGTTAATAATTCCACTACAGTACAGTGTTGTCATGCTGTATAAATCCCTTCCAGATGTTAGTAGTATTACCAGTGTCATGACCTCAAAATAATTTTTATACATATCTACTTACACCTTCAGTGCAAGCCTTTTAAACACTCAAATAATGGGAGAAATAACTTATTAGCAAAAAATATTGATATGCATTTGAGAATGCATACCTAGATATTGACAAATTTCTGAGCATGGGAAAAAGTTACAATTCTTCTTAGCACTCCTGAGTATGCTTACATCACAATCACATTTATTTGTAAAGTGATACAAAAAGTTACTCATTTTTGTCTGAAATAAATTGAAAAAGTACAATTCATTCAACTTAATATCAAGCAATAGCTTCACAGCAACCCTCTCTCATATCACATTTATTCATTAGAAAGGCTATTTTAATTTGAGGGGGCTGGCATTATTTTTTTGGCATACCAGTGGGCTGAATCTGATTGCTAGACAGCCCACAAAAAGTATATAGATAGAAATACTGTACTGTGCAACCTATTCTAGCTACAAATCCACCTTCTGCTTTCTCCTTCAAACAACTCCTGCCTTGCCAGCCGCCCTACAACAAGCAACATCTTAAAAGCTAATTCAGAGCTGCTCCTACATCATCTCCACTGTATTCTGAACATGGTCCTACACACAGACAATCTTTCTCCTACCTTGCATTAAATACTAGCAGTCGTACACTTCACTAGTTAACAGAGGCTTTAGTGCAAGTAAACCATGAAGAAACACGACTACAGTACTACCTAGGAGAAATAATGGAGCATTATTTGTACATATAAGTACATTTTAGACGATGTCACTGCACAGCTAATAGAGCTAAAAAGAATTGTTAGCAATTATGTCTTTTGAATGCTAACTTTTATTATTATTTTTTAACTTGAGGAAATTTAAAGAAATGTAAACAAGAAGCCATCAGCATGAAACCTTATTGTACCATAGATACCTAGGCAGAAAAGGAGCAAGTAAACACAAGACGTGCAGTTCTTGTGTATAAGAGCAATACATTGAAATTTGAAAGGGGAAGTGGGACTGAGGAAATGCTTAACTTTGTTCACACAGTACTGGTTTAACTTGTAAATAATAGAAAAATAGACAAGTTCTCATAAAACTCACTATATAAACGATGCAAATACAAACCACAACAGGAAATATGAAGTTGTTTACAGAAAAACGTGAATTCTAACAAGCCATTAATGTATCATTGCATATGACAAGTCAAGCAATTTGCAACTGAACACGAGAAAAACTTGTATAGGTCACACCTGCTATTTACACAGTGTTGACATTCTTGCCACGTTTCACAAATACACTGTCAAAACTTGAAAGTACAAGACAAATTTATGCAATTAAGTTTTTGTTTGGATTACTAAAACAAGCCATAATTGATTGCTCATATTCTTTACTTCATTAATGACTCTCTAATTAGCAAAAACTTATCAGTATCTGTGGCTGGAGGGTTAGCAGTCAGTGATAGAAATACAGGTGTGAAATAACCCAATTTACTATATCAGATGATGTTAATGATTTCACACAAAGAAGTAAGGTCCCATGAAATATACTCTCAATTCCTATTACTACCTACTGACAATCACAGTTTTATATCACGAAAAGATTACTATACTTATCTCCTCATTAGTAGCTAATTCCACTCATTCCTCTTGCCAAACAAATTATAAGAAAATTATTCAGGCTGAAATGAATTGATAGGGCACTTGGACCCCACTCATTTTTCTCATGATAAAATAATTAATAAGCACTTATACACAAAAAATCAAAATAGTTTTGTTAACTGATTAGTAACACTAAGGACAATAAAACCTGTAATACATTAGAAGTAATAAAAACTGCTTGTAGTGAGTAATAATTATCCAATTTCCCTTACTTGGAGTTGCATTATAACAAAATTGAGAAATGAAAACAAAACACAGCTATTGTTATATTTCCTTTCAAAATCTCAGTATCTGTTCCCCAAAATGGAAAGTGTTAGTAACAGTGCACCCTTGAAGTTAGTACCAATAACAGTGTTTTGAGTTATTTATGGTTTAGAAGGACTGATTAGTGAGTTGATGAATTTCATTGATTAAATAATTGCATTGGTTTTGTCAGAAAAACAAATGGAGAATATTTTAAAACTCCATAGATAGGGCAGGAAGACAAAACCTATTATCTTTGAGTGATATTTATCTCCTTCTGTAGCTCTACTAAGATGGTTCCTCTTATATTGCACCCACATTTAGTACTCATTCCACCATCCAGAGCAGACTGGTAAATGCATGGTGATCAGGAAAGCAGGTCTTACAGATAAATAGCCTTTAAAATGTGAGACTTTTGCCACCAACCAAAATAGCCTACAGTGACTTGACTAATGCATCCTATAGGAAGAGGAGTAAACTCAAATTGATACATTAGGACTCAGAAAAGAACTGGATCAAATGGTATGGTCTATAAGTACCCAAACTGATTTTGTATACTGTCTTAAACTGTCCCTTTTGGTAAACCTTAAAAAAAGTTCTTGTGTCTCTCTTTACACTCAAGAAAAAGTTGGATTTGTTTATGTTTCTGATATGGAGAAGCAACTGATATTGTGATCTCATCAGTAATTAAAGTAAAAAGCAATAATGAAGAAAGTAGGATAAAAAATAGACTCCATAGGTGCTTTATATTTTTTTTCAGACATTTCAGCTGACACAGACCAAGTCTTTCAGAAGAGTACAACTGGAGGTATCTACACTCAAATGAAATGCATAACTGATACCTGATTGGAAGCTGCTACACTGCAACAATGGGTAAATATGTCCTAAGTACATAGGCTGTAATAAAATTTAGGGATCTTTCATATGAAAAACACCTTTTCACAAATTCTAGCTATTAAGCCAAACATATCCAGAAATCACTATGTATTTCTGCTGCTCATCCCTGCTGAACACTACACAAATGTTTAGGTTAGTTTAGAAGTCCTTCTTCCACTCCTCAAGCAGATTGTCACAGCTACTGAATGCAAAGAGACTGATTTTGGGGGTCTAAAATAGGAACACAGACTATCTGGAATTTCAATACAAATATGTGGTCTCAAGGGAAGAGAAAAAGTGTAAACACGCATTTTCAAATTAAAGGCACTGGAGACACACAGCTGCAAATGAATATCTTGGTTTAATTTTTTCATTATAATATGGTCTGCAGGTATAACAGGCTGTTTTTAACTTGTAAGAGCAGATTTTGATTTATCTTAACATCAGCATCTCCATATAAACTCAGATTACTTAGAGACATATTCTGTTTCAATTACTTTATTGGAATCAAGACCATGGTAAGTATTTTTAAACATAATTTTGTCCAGAGGGTACTAGATTCATCATCCCTCTGGATTTTAACTAATATGAAAGGTTCCAGAGAGGGCTGGCTTGGTTTTTTTAGTTTTGCTTTCCAAAGGGCACCATACACATTTGTGTATTTTCAGTTTTTGTTTAAAAACAAAAGTTACCATCACAACTCCAAATCTCAATTCCCTAAAAACAAACAAACCAACCCCCCCAAACACTGTATGACTTGAAATCACAAGCAGCCTTTTCATTGGGAAAAAAATGTTTGATAGCTTTCTTTTTAATCTATCTTCACAAAGCTCTCTGAAGATCAAAGAGGTCTTACTCAGACAGATGCATTTTCATGCCAATGGCTAGCAGAAAGAAGAACCTTCAAGGAAACTGCTCAGTGAATCCCTAAGTAATCAGGCAGTGGAACAGAGTAAAAAAACCTTCAAAAATGTCAATGGATATGGAAACAAAAATCCTGACTATTAATGTTAAGGGGTTTTGGGGTTTTTTTTGTTTAACTCCAGTACCCTAGGGTTAACTGCTAACTGTGGAATTTAGCCATATCTGGCAGTAATTTATCTAAAATAATGTATTAATGAATGTAACCACTGCAGAGAAAGAACAAGAAACATGCAAAATTCAAATCACTGCACTGTTTCTGTTCAAGATGCCTTTTGTTTCTTGTTTCTAGCACTACTGCTTAAGCAAATATTTAAAGAACAGCAAAAATCCCTCAGGATATTAGGAAATCAACTGAGCAGATGATTAATCTCACTATGCATTTAATATAAATAATTAACAAAAAATATATGGTGCTTCATGAGAATCAATTAAACTTTTTTTTTTGTAGTATAATGGGCACCTAACAAACTAATTCTAACCACATACCCACTGTAAAAATTTGAATGGATCTTATTCTTCACTATCCCATACATAGGGCACTATCATTTATCCTTAGGAGGCTCCCTTGTGGTGTTTACTAACATTTCTATGCAGGATTTCCACGTAAGCATTTATGCAATCCCTTGTCTCATGATTTTTTGTGTGTCTCAAACTTACCAAGCCAATGGCAATTGTGCTGCGCTAACGGCCTGGTCACACACAGTAATCCTGAATCAATTCTGCATGTGCCATGAAGTTGAACTGAGCATGGACAACTGCCAAGGTCTGTTTTCTACAAAAACATAATTTCCAAATGGAACAAGACAACTGGTGCAGTACAACCAAGCGTGCAGGATGATAGAATGAGACCATGCCCTTCATATGGGGCCAACAAAAAAACTGACATGGAGATTATCCTTAGGAAGCTTATTAGTTTTCCCTGCACTGCATAGATTACTATGTCTATTCCTTAACTGAAATCATCTGCAAGGTTTTTTTTTCTTTACACAATTCTTTTTCCCAAAGTGAGTTCACACAACATCAATGCCTATGATTTATTCTAAAGCTCTGTCATGATGAAAGGTGACCTTCGAGATCAGCACAAGAAGCACTGCAGTCATATTAGCACTAGTTTTATGAGTACTTTCCGCTTCCTCCCCTCACCTCCCTTTTCCTGTTCAGATGTATTGTGAAGGGTCCTACAGCAAGTTTTTCATTGAAACACCAGAATTACTTCTAAAACATTGAAGTAATAGCTGAATTATGAGCAAGAGTACTTCTTTTAGCACCATTTAAACTGATAAATGGGTGAAGACAGCTCTACAGGATCCCTGACAGATTTCCTTGACACTCTGAACTAAGGGTTTCAAATGAAGACAAAGCAAAGTGCTTACTAACAATACTTGAGAGTTTATACTATTTTGTATATAGGCCAAAATGTACTTGATGAGGTTGCAGTTCTTTACATCAATCCTAAATTTAAAGAAACCCAAAACTTCACTTCCTCAGCTTACCTCAAGAACTTTACAACAGTAGTTCCTCCCCTCCACTCCACTACCTGTACAAGCCTTCAGAGATGAACAATGCATTAAGATAATGCTCTTGATGAATCTCAACCATGTAAACAGCTTGCATGGCTTCTGTAAACTCTGGTCTATAGATAAAACACAAGACTTGACTGTCACAGTAGAATCCAGCCAGACTTCTGTCTGGGAGCTTAACCAGAGGGCCAGGTCTCCTCTCTGGCAATACTACTAAATGTGAACCATCCAGGGACCAAGCCCTGAAGGAAGGTGACACAGGCTGGCTCATATCCTCCCTGCATCGACAACACATTTCTAGAGCAGAAGGGTTATGTTTAGTACTAGGCTCTGAATCTCCCTGGGTTACTGTACATGCTTTAAAATACAATTTTCTGTGTATCTTTGTTGTCAAAGTGTGTGAAACAATCTCATAGTATTGCTTTTAGGACTTAGAACACCATTTGTTTGTTTGCCTGAAGTTTTAAATAAGGACATGCCATGAGGGGTTTTTTAAGAGTCGTAATGCATTTTACCCTTGTGTTAGCAATTCAGGATAAACCAAGTCTGGCACAATGGAGGGAGGAAAATACTTCTCTTTTTAAACAAAACCCCTACTTGTAGGTATTACTTGAGAAATTTAAAAAAAAAAAACAAACCTGTGTGTGATGATTCAGAATTAATTGCAGAACCATTTGTAACACATCACTTTCATCATAGAACTCCTACATTTCAGAATAGACCCAAAGTAAACATCATTCATATCAAAGTAAACAGTTAATTACAATGGGAAGATTAACCTCATTACTGGAATAGCACTCCATTTCAAGTACAATCCACAACGCACAAACTCTGAAGCTGCTAGGAAGACTGAAATGTCTAGGTATGAGTCAGTCACTTGTGAAAAGAAATCTCGTCATGTAACTAGCATTCAGTACTCCTCTTCTAAAATATTCCTTATACCCAAGATGAAAAACAAGATTATTCATTGTCTTCAGAGACATCTCACAGAATTCACACTGACTATGTACTACAGCACTGGGAAAGGAGTGGGGTCTCCTTATTTGAAAGGTTCTTATCAAGACAAACCAATGTTTCGAGCAAAAAGAACCCATACAATATGCATGGATGACTTTGTTGTTCACTTTTTAATATTATACGTTAACACCAGCTTTGCAAGACAGTTTGCCTCCTTGCATTCATATGCCAGCAAAGTGAAAGAGAAATTAAAGCAGATGCTTAATGAGTGTTCTCAAGTTCAGCAAGGACATCACTGATCTTTATTTTACCTTCCAAATACTGTTCCCTAGCTGTGGCTGCCTCAGGGTGTGTAGCTCTTGTTCTTTGACAGACTGGATGCTGTGAGCTTCAGAGGTGTGACAGGCAAGAAAGTTGCCTTGGACTATCCTGAAGTTTGCAGAAACTAACATGGCACCCAGCAGAACCTTTGAGATTCTACCTTTCGCCCGGTTCAGGAGACTGCTAGTTTAAAATAATAAAATGTATACAGGGACATGTGCCCCTCTGCTTCCCCCAGCTGCTAGCTTCTCACTGTGGGTGTGTGCTGTAAGCCATCCGCCTTCCGAGTCACAGGGCTTCCTACTAATTGCATGCCTCAAGCCCTGCTTCATCTGTCCTCCTGTACTCCACAACCCAGTCATAATTCAACAAAACAACTTTTCATAACCCAGTATGAACCAGTCACAATCACACAGCTCCTTCTCCCCCAAAACTGATAGCATTTTAGTCCATTACATCACATTTCAACTAAAAACTCAACAAGAGAGAGACAAAGTGACAGAGAACAAGAGCACTCCCGAGAACAAGCATTAAAGAGCAAGAGCAAATGAATGCACACAAAAAATCTCATGGGGGAAAAAAGTTTGTAGCTAGATTAGGAAACAACTGGATGCAATTATCTCATTAAATAACTGATACAAGACAGATGATCTTTTACAGGTTTCAGACCGTCTTAAGAAAGATCAGTCAAATGAGTACAGAGACTAAAAAAAAAAAAAAAAGCGGGGGTGGGGGGTGGAAATAGTAAGTCAGCAACAGCTCACTTAATTCCCAAAACATGCAAAAAACCATCAAGGCAGCAAGAAAAAGCATAGGAGAGAAGTTCCTCATCTCTTCCAGCTTGATGTGCTCCTTGTGCTTTCCAGTACTGAACTAAGTCTTGAAGGAAAGGATGTCACAGACCAACTGGGACAGCAATTCTGGGAGAAAGGGGAAGAGACACCAGGAGCTTCCAGCCTCTTATTTCAACACACAAATTCATCATCTCTTTCTAACATATCCCATGGCTCATCTTCCTTAACAAAATACAAGGACTTGAATTAGTATCTCCTAGGGGACTGAGCTTGATATAACTTCTAGTACTCAGTACTGGCAGCAGGTGCTACAGCCGCTGTCAGCTGAAGGAAGCTGAGCTCCTACCCTGACCACCAGTACAACAGAGAAAGGAAGACATCTAAAAAAATCCTCTGAAGAAGCACAGAAAAATATTCCTGAGAAAGTGAGATGACAGGCTGCTGGCAAGGGAACTCCCAGATGATGACTCACACTTTTTTCCTGTTAACTTGTTTTATTTATGTTGAAAAACCAAAAGAATGTATTTTGCTAAATTGCTCTGATTGCTGCTATCCCATTACTGTTGAGTCAATTCTCAGCTCACAGTCCTTCTCAGACAAGCACAAATAAATAAGTCAGGAATACATAAATAAATCAAAGAACGGAAGCATGAAGTAGCACAGGAGTAGAATTTACTGTTCTACCTTAGGAAAATTCTCTGCCATGATTTTAGGCAGGCTACATTATAAAGGAACTCAGGAGCTTTTCCATGATGGTCTGATTTAAAATTGCTCCAACAGTATAAAATATGATAATCTGAGTTTTTGAAAACTTGAAGCAACATCAGTAAGCTTGTTTGTATATGCTGTAACAAATCTGACAGTAGTTTGACTTTCCAGTTACTTCAACTTCTAATCAAACCATCATAATAGCTGTAATGTCATCTTGTCACATCAACATTTATTTCAAAAGGTAGGTGAGTAAAAATTATTCAACCCTTGGATCGTGCACATCTCAGCTTGCTTCATTAAACCTCTTTTTGACACTTATCCATCTTTTGCTCAGTCTCCAGTGAGCACTCCTGTAGTATACTGAGTAAGAGGACACAGCAAACCATTAGGGAGTCTAAGGAAAAAAGAACAAAAGGAAACCCCAACACAAAAAAATACTGAAGTACTACAGAGAAAAAGAAAAATAACCAACAAGTCCATCAGCACCTGCAAACCCTTACACCTCAACATAGTTGAAATATCATTCAGTTCCTGAGACCCCAAAATGTACATAGCAGTTTTCAGTCGTTCTGTAGAGACTACTTCATGGCACCCAGAAAAAGGCAAAAGAAAAGCACATGCTAAACAGCCACTCATGTGTCATTTCCAAAACAAGAACAGCTAAAAGCCACTGGTTTAGTAAACATGTCACATACTTAATTCAGGAAAAAATCAAGTTTAAAAACTAGAATTTCAATTGCATGTTTTAATCTGTCATTGTATGTTTGTCAATGAGTATGCACAAACATTAATATATGCCACTTTACTAATACTAAATCTACTAATACTATACTACTTTGCCTCAGATGCACGATGAGACATATACTTCAAAAATCACTTGAATTTTTCCTACAAACATCTTGTAGCTAGGAAGATTCCTTGTTCAGGAATCAAAGGCTTCCCAAAGATCAATGAACTCAGCAGCAAGCCTTTGATTTGGAGGTATTTACCCACTTATTAACAAAGGGAAACAATACAAAGCACTGATCAACAGAAAAATACAAAATACCCAAAGCCAGCTTGTTCATCACAGAAATAATGCCAGTTTCTTAATGCAAAAGTTTTCTCAGAAAAAAAAGCCTTGGACACAATTTGTTTCAACATGAGTAAAACTAATAATATCTAATGTCCATAACATTTAGGGTGAGTTTTTTCACTCTCCCTGTAAACTAGAATTATGATATGTACATCCCACTTCCTACAATCAGAATGATTTGGGTTGGAAGGGATCTTTTGTGACCATCTCGTTCCAACCCCCCAGCCATGGGCAGGGACACCTCCCACCAGACCTGTTTGCTTTAAGCCCCATCCAACCTGGTCTTGAACATTTTCAGGGAGGGGGCAGCCACAGCTCCCCTGGGCAACCTCGGCGAGGGTCTCACCACCCTCACAGGACAGAAGGAAAAGATGATCCTATAAGAAGGAAAGCAGGATCATATAAGCTACCAAAAAAAAGTCTAAGGCACACATTTCTGTTTTGAACAAAACCAAATCCTGCCAGCTGTAAGACCTGTGCATCTCCACTGATGCAATTCATGTGAACTGGATAGTGGACTCAATACATGTGATCTCTTTGATGCTTATTTTGTTTATAAAAATCAATTAGGTTTACTGTAGGTTATAGAGTGACCCTCCATGGTGGGTTGACCCCAGACTGTAGCTAAGCACCCACACAGCTACTTGTTCACTCCCCCCACAACAGGATGAGGGAGAGAATGAAGCACAAGTGAGAAAACTTTTAAGAGAAGATAGAGACAGTTTAATAAGTGAAGGAAACAGGGAGAGGGAACAAACAAGTCATGCAAAGACAACCACTCACCACCTCCCACAAGGAGACTGATGCCCCCTCAGTCTCCAAGCAACTACCTTGGAAGACAAAACCCCTCCACACTGGGGTGTTTTTTGTAGGTTTGAGGTTTATTTTTTTCTTGTTGCTGAGCATAACATTTTATGGGACGGAGTGTCCCTTTGGGTCAGATGTCCAGACTGCATCCCCAGCCTACAGAGTATGAGAAAGCCTTGACACTGGGCAAGCACTTCTCAGCAACAGCCAAAACACTGATGGGTTAGCAACACCATTTTCATCACAAATTCAAAACACAACACCATATGGGCTACTATGAAGAAATTTAACTCCATCCCACCACCCAAAAGGATGGGGCATATGTTATTAATATATAATACCAAAGATAAGAATAGATCTGTTTTAAATCCTCTTTCCATCTGCCTTCTCTATATAAACATCAGTATTTGCTGTGAATTCCACTTGTCATAGCCAAATTCTATGAGAACTTCTTAAATCTGAAAAGAAAAATTTTTAGTTTTAAGTAAAATCTTGTATGACTTTAGAAACAGCCTCCAAGGGTAAAAATGCTTTAAAAAAACGTAAGGAATGATTTCTGTTATTCCTATCTTTTTACTCTTCCTAGTAATCTAGATTACAAATATTAATTTATTTCTGCATCCCAAAGAACACCAGTAAAATTCTCCCTCATCCCCAGAGTAACCACAAATTTAACATTCATGCAAAAGAAATGCGGACACTACAGTATTGAGACAGGTACATCATATTTATGTTAAGCCATTTCAAAGTACTTACTGTATTTATTTCTGCAAGTATCCTGCCTCCCTACACATTTCAAAACTTTATGCTCCTCTATGCAGGAAATATATGTAAATGGAGTATCCACTGTAAAATACTCATTTTCTGCACTTCTCATCTTTTTCTTGGTTGGGGGAAGGGAGAGAAAACGAAGATTCTATCACCAGTTTGAGACAGAAATATTATATAAGTTATCTTGAGGAATTAAAATGTCCCTTGGTTATCATATTCTAAAGCAAAACCTATTACACTTATTTTGCATATATTATGAAAGTTTTAAATCCCATCTGAGATAAATTCAATTAAGCACATCCTTAGAAAATGGTTGTACAGGTAACAGAACAATTCATAAGGATGTTTAAAACTTCATTAAGGGATACAGGTAAATTGCATTAGGATTTATCCAACTAACAGATTTATTCAACTAACTCAGCATTAAAACAACTCAAATACTCTCTTTAACAGGAATCATGTGAGCTGATTAAGTCAGTGCTTTCTGAAAAGCAAAGGAAACATTGGGAAGCACCCAGTTTTTACAATTCCTTTAGGATTTCCTTGCACACAGACTAAATGACCTTATTCTGGAGCCATCTCACTATGAGGGCACAGAGACCACCATCCAACAGCTCTTTCACAGACACAGACCCATAGAACATCAGCTGTACTTTCATAGCCTTGTGTTCCCTCAGTGCCTCTACATTATTAGCAAACATGGCACAGTTCTTTCTAAAAAACCATCAACAGCACATTTATTTATAATTTTATATGCCAGGTGAGCTAGCAGTTGAGAACCTGGCTCTTGGGAACTATCTTGAACGCCTCAGAGCCAGGAATTCTTCTTCATATGAACAGGAACACGAAGAACATGTTTTAGCAAAGCCCATTAAAAAATCTTGCATATATGCAGGTTCCTCAATGGACAAATCAGTTGGTTTATATGAAGACTGACTGACAATGCTGTATCCAAGTTCTAAAACTGCAGCAAGTCTAACGCTGTGCCACAAACCGGAACAAGCAGGACAGGCAGTGAATGTTACGAGGGATGTCAGGGACTGGCAGTCAGATATAGACAACAGGATCCCAAAATCAGGTTTAAAATCTGAATAATTTTAGTGACAGTACACATAAGTGAGAGACATGAGGTACTAAACTGAATTTAGGGATGTGTTATTAAGTGAAGGAAAACAAAATGGGAGTACATCACATTATCTATAGAAATTCCAGAGATGATGACAGAAGTGCTTAGGTCACAACTACCGTTCTACGTGTCTACTGTCCAAAGCAAAAAAATCAAGTAGATAAGCCAAAAAATAACCAAATAAAACAAAAAAACCCTCTTACCTTTAAGAAAAACATGTTATACAACATTATATTTTCAAGTAAAGAGCTATATAAAAGCTCATTCAAAACACAACTGATGATTTCCCACTGATACTGAAAAAACATCATGCTCTTATTTCTTCTCTGCTTGTATAAAGAAGCCATGATTACTTATTACTGAACAATAATTGCATATATAGAGTGGCTTTGAAAAGACTTTGAAAAGAGTCATATTAAACTTATTTCCACAATTGTAACCAAAAATTATCTTCAATTTGTATATAGAAGCCACCAACCAAACTATCTTAGCCCATAAAGCAAATCACTTACAGAACACTCTTTGATAAAAGGCTGGCTAGTTTGACAATACTGTTGAGGTTTACAATCAAGTACTCTATTACTTTAAATATGGCCACTGGTCTATGTTAAAACATTTGTGAATACACTTTACTAGCATCCAGTTTAGGATACTTCACCATTTTTAAAGAAATTTCAGAGATCTTAACTTGGAAGTACTGTTCAGATAATATGGTTTCTTTCTTTCCCTCTATCCACTCATTATTGAAGAATATCTGTTATCACTATACAGTGCATCAATAATTCATTTTACCAGCTCTCAGAAGTACCATATATTTGGTTTGTGGTTAAATGGGACTGAACAAATATACTAGAAGAGACCGATTACAAAATGAAGTGAATTATTAAAATAAATTTGTAACCATTTTTATCGCCTGTAAAATATATACATAAAAAATACTAGTAACAAAACATACTAAAACATTTTACTAAGCTAATTTAGCAGCCAATTAGAGCAAAAAATATATTCTTTATAAAGTACCACAGTTACTTTTCCTATTCCAAGTTCAAATCTCAGGAACAATTTTAGTATATACATTCACAGTGTCTGAAAATATTTTTTTTTTAATGAACTGTATGATTTCAACCACACTGCCAAATAACAGAACATCCTTTTTTCAAAATAGAAAAGTGCATTTGGAAGAAAAATACAGTACTGAACTGAAGTTCTGCATCTTCTCTCAGCAGAGCAGCATCATTGCCTCACACAAAATCTGTGATTTCTACCCTGTATAAGGTATTGATTACAGAAACTCTGCACTGGCAGCTCTACCTGCCAGGAAAGCTCTGCCAGACTGACTGCTTGGTCTTTAGGTAAAGGATGGGATATTTTTTTGTCAAAGATAGTTACGACAATTTGTGAAATTAACAATTGTGCCTGTTATTACAAACTGCATGAACACTTGTGGGTATATAGGTTTAATCTAAGTTTTCATTCAAATCAGTTTCATTACTTTTCTTTTTTTAAAAAAAAAAAACAGTTCTGGTGAGCTCTAATAGCTTTATCATTAAAAGTTGTCAATGAACTACTCTCCAAAAAAATTTATTTTCTGTTTTAGCTATTTATTTTGACATTCTTGGAAAGTAAAGTGAATTTTTTCAAAGAAGTCATAATTTTCTTCCAGGTTCAAAGACCATATATAGATGATCTGTAACTTATTCAACAAAAATTGTATCTCTTGTATAATATCAGTGTACCATAGATCTTTTCATCTTTCAAAACAATAATTTCACTCGTTCACTCTAAAATAAATCCCAATTAAAATAAAATAATCAGAACAATGGCAACATTCACTGACAAAGTTCAAAGAGAGAAATTACTTTCAGTTGTCCTAGAATATTTACAACTACTGTTTTTAAATAAAACCAAAATATCTCCAGCATTGAGGCATCCTTTTCTTAGAAGTTAAATTAAGTCAAGTTTTTAATTTAGCTCTTGAACAATAACACCAATAATGATAACAGATGCACCCTTTATCAAGGCAAAAAGGACATCCTGCTGTGCTTATTTTCTAGACTATGAGGCTATTACAACAGAGACGGTTTAAACACATTTAGTCTTGATTACGCTAGTGGAAAGTGAAAAATGTGTCATCCTTCCGTATGGCTGAAGCCCTTTTTGCTGCCTGCCTTTCCTTTTAGGGAGAAGTAACAAGGAAAAATTAAGACTGCTAGTTAGAGCATAGCCAGAAGGTCAAGGGATGTGATTATTGGTCTCTAGTCAGCACCCAGGAGATACCTGGAGCACTATATCCAGCTCCCCCATCCCCTCATCCACCAAAGACATTGATAGAGTTGAGCTAATCAAACAGAACACCACCAAGACAGGGAGAAATTGGATAAAATACTGTGTGGGAAGAGGCTGAGAAAGTTGGATCTGTTGTACAGTCTGCAGAGAACGTTCAGATGGGATGAGATTGCTTTCCTCAACTACCCAACAGCAACTACCTTAAAAAAAGTTTCAGACTGTGCTAGAAGCACTAACTGCAACACTTGAAAAATTCCTGAAAAAGTCAGATCTCCTGACACAGTCAAATTAAAAAGAGTACATATATTGTTGACTTCAATATCATGAAGTAGCTCTGTCTTAACCTTTTGAGCAGCCACTCCCAGAACACCAGCTAAATTAATGCTTAGGAGCATGTATTACCCAATGCTTATGAAATGTATAAGCAAACATTTTGTGTGTGCTTTCAGCAGCCACAAAGGTTAATAAATTTGATCTTCAGTGGGATTTATTTAATGAACTGGGCTTTGCTTCAAAGTGGGGGAGAAGGTTCTGCAGTTACTGTCTGAAAATTCATTTGATATTTATCTTTTTAAAAAGAAAAATTAACAATTCCATTTCAACAATGATAGATGTATTTGCCACCAAATGACATATGAGAGTAGAGGTGGAAGACTGAAGACCCAAACATAATTTTGTCCAGGCTTTTTGGTTCCATTCAGTAAGTATGATGGGAAGAAGTAGGACTTTTACTAATAGCACAGAAAGCAAAAAGTCCCTTGAAAAAATCCTGGGTAGAGTTAATTACTGAAAATGGAAAGTGTCCGGTTGTTTATTGATTATGCTATTGTATTTAAGAATACCCTTATATCTAAAACACCAGTCTGGGAAAGTGATATTGATTTTAGCTTGATAATTACAACCAGAACAGTCCCTTTGTAATACAAAGCTTTATTCAATACAATATTTACCATGAAGTTTTTTGGGCCATACAGTAAAATCAATTACCACCCACGATCTCTTACAGCAGTAAAACATTAACATAGACATTTAGACGAGTTTGGTGGAATTTTGTTTGGTTTTTTTGTTTTGATTTTTTTTTTCTTTGAGTTTGATGGTTTTTTGGAGAGAGGGATAGAGGGATTTGTTAATTCCTGGGGAGAAATCTTTTTATTTGCTTTAATAACTGAAAGTGTGAATGCTGCAAAAAGTGTAGAAACTATCAAAATAATTTTCATCATTTTCCTCATCATGGCAGAGCACAACTACATTTTCCAAGTTTCCTACCTGCTTTCAGTAATAAGCCTTAAAAACGTGAGAGACTTCCTAATTCTTTTGAGATTAAAAGTTATAATTAGCATATTAAATAGTTAATATTTTTTAATTTCCCAGTAGCCTACATTACATTGTCTTTAATACTGCACTCAGTATAGTGGTCTGGGTATATGAAGACAAGAGAAGTACAGATAGAAACACAGGTAAACAAACATGCTATTTTATGGATATTTATTCCTATTACAAAGTACTTTTTCTGAAAGAACATTTGGTAATCTAATTAAAATGCATTAAAAAAGAATGATTTATAATTCAACAAAACACTGCCTTTTCCTTATCATCATTTGCTTTATGATTACCTGTAATTAGAGATGACTTTCAATCAATTTAAATATATCTGCAACTACTTAATGAAAAATAGTCTGAGAGCATTTCTCAGTCTCTGTTTCTCAGCAAGGAGAATCAGGAGGCCATTAGAATACTAAAGCTGAATGGCTATAAAACAGTATTCAGGATAAGAAAGAATATTTCATTTTTATCTAGCATACCGACACTGAAATGAAAATATACTCACTATATTAATTCTCATTCAAAATTGAAAATAAGCTTAAAATAATGTATTCTAAGATAAGCTTTTCCAATCTAGGATGGATGGACAGGTCCAAATAATCATTCTTAGATACTATTTGTCAGAGTTCAGACAAGGTCAGTTAACATGAATCTCTTTGGCAATAAAATATAATAAATTTTCCCACTCAAGACTAAATGTCTATATTAATTATTAGTGCTCTTTGTACAATATAATTAGTGTGCAATGCCTTGTGAAAACAAAATGCTGACATATTTGCTCTGAAAATATATACATTGACTTAAGAAACTATAACCTTTTTATCTCCCCTCCTCCTTAAATCACTTAACTACTCTGACAGGGAAGTGTAAAGCTCCAGGAATAAAGCGAGCAAAGATAGCCACGAGAGCAGCTGTGCCATGCTGGTCTGTTCCACCATCCTAGAAAAAAATCTAGTTGTATCTTTGAAACCACACATAGTAGTCAAACATTCCCCTGAAAATTACATCAAGCAAAGAACTGGAGCTTTGTCATTCCTCAAAAGCCTATTCTATACATTGTTAAAATTGCAACTTTAAATCTTTAAAAAAAGCAATATTATGAAGTCTGTCACTTGCTGTCACCATAGGAGTAATTTCGACTTTTACCAGAATATTGTTGGCACTCTGAGTTCCACACGCAGGAAAAATAAATACAGTTTGTGACAGAAACTAATATTTCTAAGTGAAAACCATTTTTCCAAGATAGTTGAATGAAGCAATATCAGTATATTTTATTTTATAATATACATCATTTGGTAAAGATCAAATTGGAATGGCATATGAAGTTTCTCACATCCTTTAAATTTGTTCAGCATATTGACTATTCCCCTGATTTATGTAATAAGATGAAATGCTGGTGATGGCTACACAGAGATCTTCATCTGAGAAAAATCTCTCAGCTCTAATGGTATTATTCAATATTCTCTGCAAGTGAGCATTTCCAGGTAGAAATAGGAAACTATAAATCTATAAATTGGAAATGATCAGCAAATATTTTGTAGAGAAGTGGCACAACAGTATTCACCTCCATTTTGTTTCAGAAATGCTAATGACAGTCCTGCAAGAGGAGATCTGAACAACTACATGCTACCAACAGAATCAAAAGCTACTTGGTGAAGCATTTACCTTTAAGATCTCTACAAGTTCTAATATATTACTTTTAAAATTCCTAGAAAACTTGCATTTAACAAACCTTTTTAACTTGAGTTAGAACTTTTTAAAATCACACAGAAAACGTCCAAAAAATCTCTAGTACTCCAGTGTTGTAGTGGTACTCATTAAATGCTTAGTTAATTAGAAACAAACCAGAATTTGTAACCTGTACTTAAGATACTTCACTGTTGACAGGAATCGAGCCAGAATTTTCAGACACTTGTGCCCAAGCTCAAGGAACCATATCAAGATATACCTCCAGTCCTCAAAAGACTTGTTTATTTTCATTATCTGAGAGTGATCATCTTGAAGTTAAGTATGTACATAAGACAAAGAAATGCAAAAGTGGTGATGTCTGAGGTTTTGGTTCAGCACTTCAGTCAATGTGAATTCTCAGTGCACAGCATCTTTAAAAATCCAGTCACTGGCTCAGACAACTGTATCTTTATTCCAGCATTAAATTTAGACAGGTACATATTTATAGAACCATTATAATTTATCTCTACAATGTTTGCTTCTAAGATGCTGCACAGTCAAAATTTCAAAAGTTCCACTCCTGTTATACCTGTCATAACAGCCTTGTATTTTATACAAAAAAGAGTTGCTGGATTTTGTGTTTCCATGTGTTCATAAATAATTCCAGAAAAGATGACTGTATCCCTCTAAGATACTAGATGGACCAAGTTCTCATTTCTTAAAATGATTACTCTGCATTAAAAGTAAGTAAGAAAGATAGCTGTAGAATATCCTATTGCATCAGCAATTGAAAAATAAACCTAAAGACATAAAGACCCTTACCACATCTTCAGGTCGAAGCCAAAAGGCAGAACACCTCTGTCTTTTCCAGCTTTCATTGAAGGATTTTTTACTATTTCATACATATTCTCAGAACAACTCCTAGGTTTGTCTTAAGAAACACACAGAAACAAGCTCACTCAATGTGAAGTTACTGGAAGTCCAGTACCAGTTCCCCTGGGATGGCAAAACCTGTGAAGGGATCAGTTTACAGCAAGGGAGAAACACAGAGGCTACCAGCCTCTCAACAGCAGTGCAGGTAAGTCTCATTTTATCAGATATTTTATACACCTGTTTTCTGGTACCACAGCAATATATGATAAAGAAAAGCTCAGTACCTATAGAGTGTTTTCACCACATCCTTTATGGTGCTGGGCCAAGAGACATAAAAAGACAATTAGCATCTGAAATTGCCCTTTCAATGTAACAGCCAAACATAGCAAGCAATCATTCTACTCTCTTGGTAGCAGTTTGGTATCACCTTTGCAACAGCAGCACAGTTTTGAAACAGCACTTACAACTTGGCTGCCTCCTTGCTAATGCTTGTGTCAAGCCATAAAGGTGTAAGTAGGTTCAGAGAGAATGGAAAAATCTTTGTGAGGAACGCCAACAGAAAACTGCTTCCAAGGCTTCTTTTTGTCTGAAAGTCTTTGGAAAAGTCTAAAAACTCTCACTTTTGGGGTTCAAATAACTCTTTTTCTTATGCGATTAGCAGGAATCTTCACAAGATCATAATATGTTCTTGTATTAAACAAAAACATGCACATCGAAGTTCAGAGGTTATTACTTCTGACAGACTTCTATGAAGTCATCTCGGAACCTATATTCAATAACATTAAAGAAAAAATACAGCAAACCCCAATAACTTGATTGAATGAGTTCATTTTCACCGTTCCTTATCTTGGCCTTAACCATAAAAGAACATGTCTTATTATGACAAGAACAGCTCTCTCACCTTGCAGCTTCTATAATTCTTTTTTGAATTGCCATCATTCTTTAATATGTCCTATCATATATGCCTGAGGCAATACAGTATTAAACTACCATTTCAAAAGTATGAGTTTGCAATGTGCATTGTACTCAGTTGTTTGCATCCATATGAACCTTTTACTGAAAAAATCACATGCTGTAGAAGATACAAAAGATCAGCTTATACAACTATATCAGGCATCAGTATTCTGGACATAGTAAGGATAGACAATATTTATTCTAGAAACTTGAAAAGAAAAAGAAAGTGACAGAAGCCTGACTGAGAACAAAGATGACAGAGGCACTATATGTTGATCTTCTTTCAAATCTCTGCAGTCCAATCCAAAAAAAATTTAATTTTCTGTATTAAAAATGTTAGCTGAGCTGCTGCTTACATGATCCAAACATTGGTAGAGTATCAAGAGCCCATGAGACATAGTTTACCAGCTGCTGCCATGGTCTTCACAGTAAATTTGTGAAGTTTTGTGAAACAGACTCAGCTGGTGTATAGAAGTTAGTCTTGTTATTGGAATGCATCACAGTACACTGTAATCTGTCTGTTTTCCAATGTATTAGATTAACATTTATCTCTTTAAGCACACAGCTTATCTGTCAAAAAAAATCCTCTACAGTGTCTGGAGCTATGTCTCCAAACAGAGTGTCCTAGTTCCACACAGACTGTTTAGTGTCCCAATTTTCTTCACTTTGATAAAGAAAACTATTCAGTTTTGACAAGTTGATTAACAATCAGCATTATTTTCAGAAAAACAAATCAGCTATTCCCAGAAAAACTGCAAAAACTATTCTCATCTACTTTAACATGGCAGAGACGTACATCAATTCCAAATACGAATGGCTGTGATAAAGGCAAACCTGCTAGCGAGTATTTTCATGCTTCAAATGTGTGACTTCACCCCAAACTATACTTTGAAAGATGAAGTATTTTCTACAGATTCTAAAGCTTTCATTTCAAAATAAATCTTTCTAACCTTACAACCACAAAAGTAATCTCCAAAAACTAGGTTGAAGCTGTTTGTTGTATTAGCAAGAGTAAAAAAACGTACATTTGACTTTACCTTTCCTATTTGTATTCTATTCCCCCATAATAATGTGTAACACAAGTCAACCAACCTCAGGAACTGTGCCTGTCTTCATCTACTTAACTACATTTGTTTTTATTGTTGCATCATGAATTATTAGGTTTATTTTGACTTTCACATTCCCATACAATTCTGCTGTTTTTTTCAATTAATCCTAGAACAGGATTCAAAACATGTGCTGCTTCACAATAAATCTGTTTCAGAAGGGTACAGTTCCACGCTCTCATGTGTTTTTCTGTCTAGCTGGTAACTACGGAGTTTCTCAATCCAAAATTGGATATTAAAGATCAAAAGAAATCATATCTAAACTCCTCAAGTCGTTATAAACAATTATCTGCCCACAGAGGTATGGTTACAGTATCAGAATATATTTTTAACACTTTAATATATAACAATCTAATGTTAATAGTAAAATATGACATAATTTGATTGCTATATATTATATATTATTAGATTAGGGCTGCTGTTGTTGAAAAAATAGAATACTATTAGCTTAGGTGTCACATTCAATGCTTTCTTCTATAAATTAAAGTTATTACATGATCAATTTGACTAAGAATTCCTATTAGCTTTCTTAATTTCACATCCTCCAGAATGCTTGCAAAGAATACTTCTTTTTTGGATGACCACATTTCAAAGGAGAAGTCACAATACGTGTGACAAGATTTATCTTTTAAAACTTCTGTGAAAGCAACTGTGAAAGGACAACAGAACACAGCGTACCTAATCCTGTATTTAAAAAAGAAACTATATTTATTTCTAAATTACATCACACTGCTCCATAAAACAAGACGTAAAACTTGTACAATATTCACAGCATACTCCCACTAGGGTTTTTATTAAATTAGTGAGAAATTTTGTCTAAAAAAACCAAACCTAAAAATACTTCATGATTTTCTTGATGTGAAAGTACACCAATATAAATTATCTCAGGTTCAATGAAGCCAAAACCCTGCCATAGCTTTGAGGCACAAAAATTGTAATTACCACTTTGAACGTAAACAGACTATCTGGTCTTACAAATAAGAAATTGAACAATCTTGAAACACAAGTAATTGGTGTAAAAAAAAAAAAAAAGTAGTTAGATTAACTCTAACAAAATTAATAAATAAAGTTGAGGAAGTCCACCTCTCTACTCAAAACTCTTTCTGTATTAACAACACAAAAAGCATTGTGGTTATGGGTTTTTAATAAATACAAGTTTTACAAAGGATAAATGTGGGAGATTTTTTGCCAGGAATAATTTCTCTCATCTAAACCCAATACAAATGAGAACTAATACCACATTACTGGCTTATTAAATGGAAAGATTTTAATTGAACTTCCCCTTCATTTGCTTGCAAAACTGGAGCTGAAATCTCTTGCCAGTTGAACCACCTTGTTTTCATATGAATACTTTCAACACTGAGAAAGCACAGAAACACAATATAATTTAAAATGACAAAAAAAAAAACCCAAAGCAGCAGGATTTTGCATTATTAGCATTACATATTTAATCTCTTGGTGCCACGGGGGTTTTCCTTATTCTCCTTTGGGAAAAACACAAAAATAAAATCCCAAATTAGTAGTAAAGAGAACACTCTTTTGAGAAGGAAAAAAAAAGAGAATCACAAATGGGTAAGTTAACCTTATTACCTCCCCCATCACCTTACACTCCAGAACTCATTGCTACTTACACACAACCAGTTGCAAAACCAATCTCCATAAACAAAAATGAAATTAGAAGCACCACATCAACCAAAATAAACAGATAATAAAAGTTATAGGTTGGATACCTCCATCCTTTAGATCTGAAGAGTTAAAGGACATTGCCTGGAATTAGTAATGAGCCAAAGACTGTAAACTGCCAGTAGCATTTGTGGCAGAAGTAAACCAAGACATGAGATGGGAGTTTCTTTCTACAACAGAAAACAAAACTCCATCAGAGCAGAAACGTGCACTGCACACTGCCTGGAAGGCAGGCAGATATCAGATACAACCTTTTTTATTATTATTTTTAAATTTATTTTCATTATTTTAAGCAAAAAGACTCTCAAACAAGCATTTTTTTGAAAAACGTGACAGTGAGTTATAGTACAGCCAGACTACACGCAAGAATTACTTTTATCTGACTTCAGTCATCTCCATTGACATGTTTTTCCTCAAATACCAATTTCCTGAAGTCTCCTGGTTTCCAGAAAAAAAGAGGATATGAAGAGAGGACAATATGAAAGAGGTTTTGAAAAGAAATCTTACCATGAAACAGAAAGAGGAAACAAACAAAAAAAATATTTTACAGTATTTATTATTTTTATTTTCAAGAAGTAGGCAGCATTATCTGTGGCAGATGAGCAGAAAAAAAATCAAACAGCAACAGAATGCAGAACACCTAGCTCTGCACAAAGAGAAGCGTCTGCTTTAACAGAACATCTTGGAGTGGTTAGAGAGAGAAAGGATCAAAGATCATGTATGAGCACTGTCACTTTCTTCAGGATGTTTTTCTACTCAGTACATTGTACATCTGAAGTACTCCAAGCGCTGAACTTCCAGAGGCTGCTATAGAGAGTGGAAAACAGAGTACCTGATCCATATGACAGCACAGAGCTTAACAGGTAGTTCCATTTTTTCATGAGATTATTAAAGACCATGAAAAACACATCACTCTTCTTCCACAAGGACACCTGTAACCATCAGTTTTTAAAACTGTTTTTTACATGTCAGATGTTAAACATAACTGGTCAGATTCCCCAGTCTCAGGGGCAGGCAGCAAACTGAAAGGTGGGAAATAGTTACCGTTTTCTAACCACTGTGTAGTCTTGCTCACAAGTTATAGCATTTTAGAGAGCATTGAGCCAGCCATCAGATAGAGTGCCATAGACTTCAAAAACATTATTTTCCACTTTATTTATGATCCTCCTTAACTGCCCAATACAGCCTACACAAAAGCTGCCAGGATGCAGGCAGTATTTACACCAGCAAGTTTATACACCAATTCGGTGATTTTAGGCAGTCTCTTCTCCCTTCAGAGCTACCAAGCAATCCAATAAGAGGCCTCCCATCATTATTTCAAACTTCCTTTATTTTAAAGAGAAGTGAACTGTTTCAGGTTCTTCATAATTAGTCTCATTTAGGCTCTAATTCAATGCCTGAAGAAGAGAATCATGCAACCATAATGAAATCCAGTGGAAAGTTCAATACAAGCAAAAACAAATACACAAGGTTAACTTCCATGACCAAGTTATAACACCCCTCAACACTGAGAAGGCAGAATCACTTTAAGATCTTTCTATATAGAACACAGATTTTCTAGATATTTATATAGTAGTCTATTAAATACAGATTAGCAGGAATAGCATCTAATTTACCTCATGATAAATCAGCTATCATTAACTTTCTGACACTTTTATAGTAGAAGAAATTAAGTCATCTCCTGTCTTAAATTTTTATCTAAATAATGTGCTTTCTGCTGCTAATAAGCTAGGTTAGGAGGCTTAGCAATATATCAGTTTAACAGTTTGGGGAAAGCAGGGATGGCAGCACTGCAGTGAGATGCCTGCACCTTAACACAGTGATATACTGTCTAAATTATTTATGTTATATATATATATGCTTGAGAATACTGTGTGGAATCTACTGACTTGCAAGAATGCAACCGTGTTATACACAAATTCTTTGAAACACTCCTATTTTTGCATCTATCTGAGTCATAATAGTACCCTCTGAAGTGATTTATAAAACATATAATACAACATTTTAATCATCACAGGCAATGCCTTTTCAATCTGGCAAGCAAACCACCCACTCAACCAACAACTCACATAAAATACACTCGTGCAACACGGAAGTACCCTGGTTCTTTCAAAGCTTCCTGTCTAAGAGCAAGACTTGGTAGCATGTAGTCTACCAAAATCAAGTTGTCATGCCTTTCTCTATTAATCTTGTTACTAACATGTATCGAATATTAATTTTAAAAAACACAGAAGAATGGTAAACAAGACTAGATATTCTGAGTCTTTCTAGAAACATAAAATGAAGGCTTCCAAGTTAATTGTTGGTTCTGACTGTCATTAATCTCTAGTTTTGGTTGAACTGCTTTATTTTTTTTTTTGCCTTGGTTTATTTCCACAGACCGTTGAAGGATTAGCTTGAGCTTATAAACCATTTTAAACAAAAAGGGATTTCCCTATAATTGCTAAGTAATATAATTACTGATGGCTTCCTTCTGAACTGTAAGAAAGGAATTCTTTCAAACAAGAGTTGGCTTTTACAGCATGCTTGTTCTGATTATAGTTTATGACCCAGTAACAACGAGGAAAGCATTTAAACCAGCTTTACCATTTATAAAGTATTTTTTATTATATGTAATGTATAACTCCCCAGGGGTCAATCTAGTTTTCTTTCTCATTCAAAGAAAATAATATTCAGTGAAAAAAATAATCTTTAAAAGGTTTATGTTAGGCAAAAAAAAGCCAAAAAAAATCTGAATCAACCAACCAATCTTTGCTATAACATACAGCAATCAATATTTTCAAATTAAGTTTTCCTAAGGTATTTCCACAGGCAGATTGTTTTTTCAACTTGCTTAAACAGGATAACAGTTTTGTCTGAAGCTCAGCCTCTGTCCTTAGAAACATTATCAGTAGACCACTACCAATATTAAGGTACAGTTCACTGTGTAATGATGGCAAGAGAATAGCTCTCCATCTACTTCATCAGTAATCTTGGCAGCCACAACCCCAAATCTGTGCCAAACATAATTTACATGGAGAATGTTCTGCCAGTTTCAGGTAAAAATGAGATGAAGCTGCATTGGGGGAAAAAAAGAAAAACAAAACAACCAAACCTTATAAAACCCCACACAACCAAAACTCAGCCAGAACTTCAGTTCTTGCTCATTTTTGAAAAAAAAGATCCTATCTGATGGCACAGAAAAAAGTATTTACCAACTTAGCATAGATGAAAAAGGACAAAGAAAGAAGAAAGGGAGGATTAAAAGCACTTCTGGACTTGAGGATTTTACCAATTTCCTAGAATAGTTTGTCAGATAACATAAAACAGAGTGGAAAAGCACAAAGAAAACCAGTACTTACAACAAATGGCCTTGGTCTGTTCACTCAATAAGAATTATAAAACAATGATGCATGAGTAAAAACAAGAGTACTTGGGAAAATGGATCTTGGCAAGCTCTTCCAGAGACTCACCTTTTTTGTCGCAATTGTAATGAAGAAAAGACGTTACAACAACACGCATTGTAAAGGTACTCCAGCCTTCCACATTCTCATCCCACACAATAAGTAGTCTGAAAGATGAAATATACTCTCAAATCAAACAGACCTATCGTTTTAAATCGAATTTGAAACCTAAGTAAACAAGATAAATACCAGGTTGTCAAGACTTGTAATAAAACTACAATGCACTAAAATAGAGGCAGAAAAAAAATGGGAGTTCACTAAGAACTAAGTTTCAGCTGCAACTAAAAAATGATTACTGCTTTAACTGGAACTAATGAGTTCCAAATAAAAGCACAGAAAGAAAACAAAGATATTGAAACCACCTGCACTTGATGCCCTTTAGCACCCCAGTCCTGGCAATTCATCAAACAAGAAGTAAACACTACTCTAGCTAGTCCCTGTTAGCTCTGCTTGTTTCAAATTCATTAAGTTCAAAAAGTCAATTCAACGTACACCCTCAGAGTTCAAAAACTATAGACTTAATGAAGACATAATTGACAAGACAAATACTAAAATATTCACAAAGTATCATGTAAAATAAAATTTAATAAAGACAAATATCATTCTTATATTACTGATGTTTTTCTGCTACTGCCATGCAAGGTATCCTTTGTTCACTAAATCAGTGCAGAGCTGGTGCTCACTTGACTTCAGTCAAGTAAAAATCCTCTACTTGAAGCAGATCAACTGCATGTAATATCACCAAGTTTCCACCTTTTAGAAATTCAATGATCTTCAATTACTTTTGAGCCATCTCGTGATTTCCAAAGCCACAAACACCCCCTCAGAAAAACTAGAAACCAAGAACTACTTTAGGGTTAAAATTTTTATAGAGCCTTCACGCACTGATGAAAAAACAAGATATTTCAGCTAGAGGTTGATTTATGCTCTTCTGCACTTGTCATTTCCTTCCTGCGACATCAGCTCATTGCGTGCACATGCTTGCCTTACAAAATTATTGCTATGTTAACTTCTAATTAGATATAAGCTAACTTTCTTCTAAAAGAAGTATGAAGACACATTAAGTCATGCTATGCAATTTTTGACTTTTTTCAGCCTTTATTTCCTTCACCAGTTGATGGATATCTCTTTTCTTCCTATCATGGACTACCAGCATCCTAACCTTGAAAAACATCTGGATATCTTAACAATTAGAGAAAAAGACCTTGGATCTTCACCCACATCTTATTTTTTTTCAGTAGAACTCAGGGCTGTTGCAACTCAAAGTTCTGATCTTTAGCAGTTCCTTCCTTTTCTGCCTCTCCTAGCAAGCTGAAAATAATCTGAATTCTGACCAGACATTCACCTATCTTGGGACATTGTTCAAACCCACCCATGTGGTATGTCTAGAATGGAATATTTTAGTGTTTTTATGGAAAACTGAAATGCACACGTGTATTAGCAGTATTGTAGTCCCCCAAACACTGTCCTGGATTTCATTTCTTAAACTGTACTGGAAGGGCAAGTATTAACACGATTTTCTGACATATCAGTTATTTTTTTCAAGCTGAATCACAGTGAATTCATGTTAATTCCCTCTGCTGGCTGACAAAAGTTAAAAGTTAATGTCTGGTAATTGTCTTCTCTAGATAACTCCATTCAAATGGTAACAGTTCTTTCTAAGTCGCTCAATTTATTTGGGCTTGGCTATCTTATCTGTCCAGCACCTCTCTATTTCTGTGTTCTCCTTCCCTTTCTTCCCCAACTAAATTGCCTAAGCAATACTGAGTTGCTACTGAATATCTAAAAAACATACATATATTTTTTCATTACATAGGAACTCCTCTCAGTATCCACTCAGGAATATGGTTTTACCTTCCACCTCACTGAGCAGAACATTTCTCCAAGTCTGCAACCTGGAAAACCACAAGCTTCCTGATAAAGTCCCAGACATTCAGCAATAGTACATTTTGGTTTTAAATCAACTGTTGTAAACATTTCTGCAAAATTCAACCTAAAAAAGAGGTTTGATTTTTTTTTCCTGAAGTGACATCTCATTCTAAAGACAAAACAGAACACAAAAGTTGTGCAATAAAATTAGTTTGCTTCTACAGAGACCAACAGATTTACTATAAAACAGTAGCAATGTCAAGGCAGTAGAACCAAGCTGTCTTGCTCCATAAAAAGCCATGTCTAATTGACATTGATCCACCACAGTACCCCCCAAGAGCCCAGGGAGTATTAGGGATCTCTCTGAGAAGGCTGTATGTATTCAGCAGAACTCTATACCAATAAGGTACATTTGAAAACAAAAATTGTGCTTATCCATGGATTGTCTTCCTCTCTTTACAGTTGTTTGTGGAAGTTGGTGTGTACATATGTTTGAGGGAAGTTGTGTCACTAAAGCTAACCAAGTTTCTACTTAAAGTTACATGTTGGCTTATTGTAACTGCAATTTTCAAATTGTTTTTTCCTCCCTCAGCTGTCAGCTCTACTCATGTGTGCTGCTAGCAGAGATAGGCCTTGACAGATACACAGAATCTAATTCCCACTTAAGAGCCTCTTACTACATCACTCATTTTTTATTTTTAAAACAAGTACCATACCTTATTGACAACTGTCCCAAACAAATCCCCATCTGGTTTTTGACTATACAACATCCCAGAATCAATGAACAAAAATCCCTTGTATGGTGAGAAACATCTTAAGAAGCAGAAAAAATAATTGGAATGAGATGACTGACCTGCTCTCCTATAGTGCAGCAGACATTTTGCTGACCACACTAAGTATTAGGTAGTATATAAATGAGTATATAAATGAGGAGCAGTAGTGAGATTACACATGCATTCCAAATCAGTGTGATTACATCAGCACCCAGAAAACAACAGCATGAAGAAATAGCATAACTAGTCAGCTAATTAGTAGCTACTCATGATCTGGGCTGTGCATCATACTGGCAATACCCAAAACTGCAGGAACTGTCCAGCATTAGATGACAGAATGAATATGTGCTCTCTGAAATCCATAAAGAGCTCAGTGATCAGGGAAAAGAACACTTGGGCTTCCAACAAAACATAAAATTTATGGTAACTTCACAAATATATGTTTACATTTTTAAAAGTAAATAAAATTTAATATCTTTAAAACAACTTCAAAATTCCATATGCATATCATGTTTCCCTGTACATCAGAGCCATTTTGCGAGTTCTTTGTTTGTTTTTCCTACCCCACTCCCAAAGAGATATTTCTCTTTAGGAATTCTGAAGAGCTTTACTAAATAACTGCTTTAGTAGAATTATATTCAGAACACGAACACAGAAAGAAACCATGATGTTCTGCAAACTCCTGATCTCATTATTCCTGAGAAAGGTACAGTACAATAAATCTGTTTGTCTGTACATTCTTAAATAGTCAAGCTGAAAGCTCAACTTTTTTTACACTTGGAAGAAAGGTTCCCAAGTTAACCATGCTAAACCTTTTCTTTCAAAGTTCTAGCATAGCTTTTACATTCACTTCTGATGAAAAGAAAAATCAGTGATAATTATCTGTTTTTAAACAACTCTGACATGGTACAATTGGTTAAATTCAGACTGTTTACTGGGTGTGCAGTTGTTGATATTGCAGTTATTGATCCCAGTCACGTAGTAACACTGACAAGAATGAACTATTTCTCAGCCTAAAAAACCCATTTCTCAGTCTCTTATCATTTGGGTACCCATCTTCCAGTTGTACACATATTACTTTAGTTACAAATAACTAAGAGCCACAACCACGAAGCTCCATTTTGTGTTAAATTTTGGTAAAGCTCATTATGAATCTTACAGACAAGTTACTAAATTTACTTTGCTTTTCCTCTGTTTGAGCAATAGAATATTTGTTCAAGACATCATGATTCAAAATGGGTTTTTTGCAGTACCCAAATTGTAATTAAAATACTCTTGTACTGAGACATGAATATAAGTAATGACCTGCTAACAGTCTTAAATCTACACTTAAAAATTAAGAAACATTAATTGTAGCTGTTAGCTTCCTTGTTTATATAATCTGTCTAAATGACTATATGCTCACTACCTAATGAGTAACAACTTGGGGAGTTTTCAATAACATGTTATGGGTAAAACTTTCTTTTTTTCCTCTTCACTTTTCCATTTTTTCTTTTTGAAATCAGAATTCACCTCATGCTGTAACTTGAGGAGGTCTTTATTATCCTTCCAGCACCAACATAAACCTTCACTTGTGGAAATTACATTTGGGAAACCTTTTACACTTTCATCAAGACTTATTCCTGAAGAACACCAACAAGTGAAGCAAGTATATACTAGTGTTGACTTTCTTATATCTGCATCACCCTGGCACAACATCTCAGATCAGTATGAAATTAATTGAAATCTGTTATTGACTCTGAAACCTAAAGATGGCAATTTAGACAACATTAGCTAACTTGATTTTAATGTTGACATACAACAACTATGACAACTGAATTGATGACATGTACAAATTTCTGACATGTGTAACTTTGGACAGCGAATGGAGTTGACAAATGGATCTGATGGCAAATATTATGTGACTCCATAATTAAGGATGTACTGAAGTTTACACTGAAACTGCACTGGGATAAGAGTGAATTTTCCACTTAACTGATAATAGCTACCTAGTATGCAGATATGTGAAGTACATGCAAGTTCAATCATTAAAAAAAAATGTACGATCTGCTTTAGTACTGCTCTTCACCTACTTCAATAGGTGCAAAGCAGAAACAAGCATTGTGAGTCAGACACTGATTCTCCATCTTTGACAAATAAATGGAGAATAGTTGAATATTTACCTCAATTATACTAAGTAGTGACCAAAATCAGTTTCATGAATATTCCATAAATAATTATGAGAATTTATAAAAACTGCTCACCAGTTTATTAATTTGAAATTATTACTAATTTAATGATTCAAAAGAAATATACGATAACAAGTATTTAAGTAATTCAATTCCTTACTGACTAAGATATAAATACAAACAGAACTTGCTTTCTATGCCTGAGGAGAGCCACTTTCCTCACCACTCCTGTAACTTACATTACCATTGCACATACAAACCCCTACAACAGACAAGGGACTTAGCCCCACTGTGTAAAAACAAAAAAGATAACAGGCAAAGAGCATACTAAAAAAATCCAAGGAGTTCTTTTTAGACCCATTTTTAAAGATGCAAATTCATTATCACTTAAGCATATACTTTAATATATGATTAAGTCCATCCATTAAGGAAAGCTTTTCATAAAATGTTTAAATCCAGTTGATTTCCCTGGGACACAGGCATCACTAGAAACAGTCCCAACACAAGTTCAGCTTTGTACACATTGTCACAGATGATACTGAGGCACAGACCTTCAGCACAGGACTCTAATTTGGGTTTATGATGCACACTCCAGAAGATCTTGTACAGCAGTTTGCTTCCTCAGACAGGCAGGGCTGTAAAGCTGGAAAGTAGCCACGATGCTACAGCAGGAACAGTGCTGAAGGGCAAGGAAGAGGAAAGCAGGGACTACTTTGGAAGGTTTATGTGCCTTTAGCTCCTCTCTAATTCCAAAGCTGGTCTTAAGTACAAATTTAAATAATACTGTGAACTGGGCAACAGTCCTTCTGAGTCCATAAAAAACCCCAAATGTGCTATGAATACTCACTTGTCTGTCCCATTTTTGGATTTCACCATTAAATTTTCCATTCCTGAACTGTAATCAGAGATTATCTAGTTATAAAAGCATCTTCAGTAAGTACTATTTACATACAGGAGGAATCTTCAGCTACAGAACCCTGATCGCTCTCTTGCCTGTACTACCTGTAATAACTCTGCTTGAGTTGGGTCATCAGAACTTAGTAAACTAAGAATGCAATCACAAAGCTACTCTACATTATGTTTTTGCAACCATAATAACCAAATATAAGTCAAAATTATCCCAGATTTTTCCATACATTGTAACCATTCTATATGGCTGTAATACTTTCACTCAGTTTCTATCCTTGACCAAAATCACCATTAACGAACTACTGTTTACCTATTTTACTTTCTAGAGTGGACTGACATTTTCAGCAAATGCTAATATTTAAGTAATAATTACAGAATATTATTAGAATTTGCTTTGAGAGCAGAAACATGAAACATAATATTTTAATATCTAGGAGGCCAAAACTGTGCCAAACTCTACAAAGGTATTCACATATTTTAATTACGGTTTTATTGTATGCTTTTATGCATTAATTATAAAAACCTTGTGCAGCTCTAGCTGTGGATTCTGTAATTATTACATTCAGTAATGCAAACAGCAGCCTTAAAAAAAAAAACCCATACTTAAAGGAACAATTATAAACAAATATTCAAAACTAAAGGCAAAGTTATAACAACACAGAACACCCTGTGCTTTATCCTTTGAATTTTGAAAACATCTTGATCCTAAGACCCCTATTATATGTACCATAAAAAGATTTTAATTATGGTTGATTAGGACCATTAAAAATTAGTATTAACAAAAATGGGCTTCAAAGAGCAGCAATAAATCAGGGGTCACTGCAGAAATAAGCAACAAGCCATAAAAGCAGAAAATCTGTATGTTTCTTTCCCCAGACCATACTAGTGTTCATGCAGTATGTGCTTACTGATCTAACTGAAGGCTTAGACCCAACATTCCCATTGAGGTAGTAGTTCATAGTTAATACTGTTGTATTTTATCTCCATAGAAGTCTTCTATGACTCAGTCATCTTTCACCTCAATTAACAATTTAAGATACAAAGTACCTATATACTAGAGCACAGCTGGCTCAGCTAAGCTACACAGAATCTTCCAGACAGAAAGATACAGGCATTCACTGCACAAAATATATACAATAATTTCAAAGCTTCTTAGAAATGCTGAACTTGCTCAATATATATGTCTCAAATACAGACAGAAGTCCATAAAACAGTTTTCTTAAATATTAGGCTTTCTACATAGCAAACACTGAAGTTGCACAAAATGTTCAGCGATGTCCAAAAGTTTGGTTTTTTTGTTGGGTGTTTTTTTTTTTCCAATGAGCACAGTTAACATGTCTGGGATTGACTAGTATGCAAGCTCTGATTACCAAGCAGTAACTATGTCCAGAAATACTGGGCAAATGCAAGAGACACACACATGCAGACACACAACTTGTGTGCATGTATGTGTACTTTTCCATAAATATGGATAGATATCTCTCCAGGAGGAAAAAAAAAAATCTAGGAAGAGGACGAGGACAAGCTGAGGAATCCTGATCATGCATAGCCTCATGTTTACACCAGCAAGACTTTTCCCCTCTGCAGTTAATATAGTAAATTAAATTTATGCTTACCTGCCAATTTGTTTTCTGAGAATTAGTACCTGCTCAAGAGCTCAATTAAGTTCCTTCAAGGCCCTAGAGCAGTCAGTAAGTCTAAACAAGGGTAAAGCAACCCAGAGAGTGTGTTCATCTAAATTTAATATCTCTATGAATATATAATTTAGTACATCACATAGTAACACTGAAGAACTAAATTTTGTAGTTAACGTTGTTTCCAAAAAGAATTTAGAAATTGCATACAGAATTATGTGAAAATGACATCTGGTTATAAAGCAGAAGATACCAATTTGAGAAAAAACAGTGAAATTACATTGAAAGACTGGAAACAGCCATAAAACTAGACATGAATTTTTGTGCTGTCATTCCTACTAGTTTTTGAGCTGGAATTTTTCCATTTCTTTATGCATATAGCAACTCCATAGCAAAATTCTGTCTTTGAGATCTATTAAAAATGTAGCTACATTTCCATACAAAATTTGCTATTGTATAAAGAGCATTATACAGAAGATGTCACGGACCTCCCTGGTGGAAGTGATGGGTGTCAGAAAGATCAACGAACACAAAGTTTAAACAGCACATTAAACGTAGCTTCAGTAAGAGACATAGATCAACTTGGATAAACCTCAACCACTTCATACTTTTAAGGGTACTTCTGCAAAAAAACCCTCATAACTTAAAAACCACACTTTTAGAAAGCTAGTCTTAAAGCACATTAAATCATGATGTGGCTACTTCATTTTGTAAATAATGTGGCCCAAAAAGAATTAGGAGTAATTACACATGAAAATAGAGCATGACTGTGGAATACATGATTTTAATACATAGTTCTAATGAGCTAACAAAGGAAAACAAGCAGCAGCAATCTGGTGGCACAGGCTACTGGAATACCATTAAATGACTTGAAGATAATGAGAAGAACAGGAACTACATAGATTTTCTCTGGAAAATTAAATGGCTTCTGTGTTAGAAGTAGAATAGTCTAGAAAGAGGAAAGAAAAAAACAGAGCTACCTATTCTGAAAAAAAAGGTATATGAAATCAATGCACTCGCTACTGTGTGACAGAAAATGAGTGTAGAAAAGTTTTGCTCAGGGTGTGACTGTCCTCTTCTAGGAGTCAGGGCACTGCACTGCTGTCTGTGACTCAAGCACTATGGTCACTGATATTAATAAAGAATTAAAACCACCACAGTGGCTTCCAGCTCAACTCCCCTGGTGAGGAACAGTGACAACTACTTTATTAAATGATCCCTACTCCATTCTCTTGATGACTGTCTCCCTTCTTGCTCCCTTTATCGTTACCCCAGGTAGTTCAATACACAACCATTGCTGCAGTATCTAGTTCCTTGAAATAGTAGAGAGGAAAGAAATTTAAATCTAAACCACTGGCAGAACTATAAAATTAAACTAGAACCTTATTCTACAGAATAAACACAGGCTGAAATAATCTCTGATGTAACATGCAAAATTTGGAAAAAGGTTTCAAAACATTGACAAGATTTTTCCAAGTATCAAGAGCAACTGTGATGTTTTCTATAACATCCTGCAATTGAACTGAAACAAGTACTGGAACACAGGAGAGTAGTAGTTCCACTGAGCTGCATATGAAAAAGCAAACTTCCTTAGTCAAAAAACAGCTAAGTAGATAAATGTGTCAATACTGACACATGCAACAAGCTGCTCCTGCTCTCACATATTCCTGCAGCCCAGAAGGCCACAATTCTTCAGTACTGCAAATACTCAGTGACAGGTATCACTGTCTGTTACTAAGGGTTAAATAGCATAAAAAGCATGATTTAAACTTCTCAGGAGTGCACATTAATGCATACAAACACTTATTCAAAACACAAGGAATTATTTATACAATACAAATTAACTGCTAACAGTTGAAAACTGACCACTTCACACACTCGAGGTCAGAAACATTGTGTAAATATTTTCAATCAGCTGAAGGGCAACAGGAGGGCAGAGACATCACCTTACAACTTAACTCAAAAGCATCACGTTACAGGCTCAAGAGATTATTACAAGGGGGGGGCAGGGGAAGACTGTTTTGTTTTAAAGATTTGAAAGGGAAGATCTGAGACTCTAAAATTGGAAACAACCCTACAAGAAAAGAAAGAAATTGAGATGTTGCCTTTGCATATTCAAAGTGCCATTTTTTTCCAAGAGTACCTACAAAACGAACTCACTGGGGAGAAACAAGCATTGGTTAGACCTCATTAGAAGAGTATTTCAAGAAAGAACAGTGTGTCTTTTTTTTAATATCATAGCAGAGATTTAAATTATAGATTCCAACAGCCTTTTTTTACCTTACAGAAATATGAAAAGTATTAGGGTACTACTAAAATAACAGTAAGGAAAAAAAAGTGTGTGTTACTATAATTAAAATTCAAGCATCAACTACACAGACATTTGCCTGAGAAAATAATGAGCCACTGTTTTATTATAGGCATTTTATTCTATGGAATGTGAAAGTACACTTTGTAGTATTTTTTTATTCAAAAGGACTAAATCACAATTTAGAGCATTCTAGCGATGAGTTTTTAGTTGATCAGACAAACCAATATAATAAAATTAATTTTCATACAGTTCTATGTTGATTTTTAAGCCCCAAACCGAGACTAACAGAATACAGAAAGGTCAAAGAGTGTCGTCTCATGCTTTGTTTGTTACATGGATGATTTAAAGGTTAAGATGGTAAGATCAAAGTATGATCAGTATATTGGCCTCAGGTTTTTTCAGACTTAAAAAATGGGGAGGGAGTATATAATTAAGTAATTTAAACCAGCACTGTCATCTGATGTACCTCTAAGGATCATTCCTTAAGCAGGCAGTGCAAACTGATGGACTGACAGATTCACTTTACAAGTAAGGAGTAACAAATTACTATGATACAGTTAATAACCAACAACTTTACTTTGTTTCAAATTGAACAATCAAAACGTTCTTCCAGTAAATACTGGAATGTTTTGCTGAAAGGCAGCATATTCTGAACTTAAGTTTATCCCATGACCTTTTAGTTTGCCTATATCTGCTCATTTCAATCCCTCCGTTTTCTTTGTGCTACAAATACAACCAGATCTGATCCTCACCGTCTTCTGCCTTTTGCCCTTGTCCATTTAACAGTGAAGTGCATATTCATACAGTATTGACATCTACAAAACCATGATTTTTACTTATGTTTTCAGCATACCATCAGGCACAATACTTGCTAAGCAGCAATGACTCCTTGCACAAGAGTCAAAAAGGACTTCATTCTCCATCTCTTAAGATTGAAAAATACATTTAATAGTATGCAAAATATTTATGTATAAAATACATAAAACGGGAATTTCTTATAAAGTTTTCCTTTGAAAACTGACAGATGGTGTTTGGAGTGTCAGTAAATCATAAGCAGCAATAATTCAATGCTATGTTTAACAAATTTTTTCATCACATTATTAAGTTGGAAATATGAGTGAGGAAAAATGAGTGCTAAGTTCAGAAAAAACACTCACTGTAGATT
The DNA here is from genome assembly GCA_028020825.1 of Podargus strigoides. Lineage (NCBI taxonomy): Eukaryota > Metazoa > Chordata > Aves > Caprimulgiformes > Podargidae > Podargus > Podargus strigoides. The sequence goes on along the minus strand of CM051634.1, from coordinate 13,657,294 downwards.
TCAAAGTATATTTTTGAAACATGACTCCCTCCCCCCCACCTGACTCTAGCCCTAAGATCCATTTTTTAAAACATTAATTGGCAATATGTGATTATGTAGACCTCTGAGGTCCCTGGATCAGTGCTATCATAGCCTCTTCACTGCCCTTCTACAAATTGAAGAAATTTATTCATTTATATATATTCATAAATGTAAAGAATGCTAAGGCAGAAAGCCCATTTCATTATTATCTTAGAATACAAAATACAATGCCATCAGGTAGTAATCAACAGCTTCATACTCTTATGAATCCTTAACTGCTTCACTCTAGAACAAACACTTAACAGCTTGGTTACTATGATTGTACTGAACTCAAACATTGGTCCTCTTTCTTCCAACTTTAAAACACTTCAGGACATAATTTTTCATGTAATTTACACTAACATAAGACAAACATTTTTCTACATTTAAGTCATCATCATTTATTCAGTATCACCTTCAAATAATGACAGATTTGTATAATATCAGGACTTCAATTTATCATTATAGCCCCTGCCAATCAAGGAATGTTAGAGATTGGAAGGGATCTCGAAGATCATCTAGTCCAATCCCAAGACACCTTCATAATGCTATTCTCTTTGGCTACACAGATTCATTTTACCTTCATTTACCACCAGAATTCACAACTCCTAAATCAGGTGACATACTATAATTTACTATGTCAGGAAATTCCGTTAAATTTACAATTCCTTGTTGATCAATGATGTTTTTCATGTGTTGTTCTGAGGTTCTGAGCTTCTACTTGGCATAAACAATTTTAACAAAATTCTGCAGTGAAGAATTTATGCCTGTCTTCTACTGAAATAAGAGAAGGGAATGTAAGTGGAAAGAACAAGCATAGAATTTTTAGTTTTTCTGTGTTTCTATTGATCAAAAAAAAAAATATTTCTTGGACTATTCTCTCCGAAAATTGTACACTCAAACACTTCAGAAAGGAAAATGACTTTGCCTAGCAAGATTGTTCCCTACTTGGCAAATTTCTCCTTTCTACCTCACTTCTACGGATTGCTCTGATTGCAAGAACAAAGCACTGAGCTTAGGTGAACAGATTCACTGCCTGCAAATGAAGTGTCTTCAAGATCTCCCTTTAAGACACTTGGCTGCCAAAGTCTCATGATTCCTTCTCGGGGATGAATTAATTTTCTTGTCAGTCTGTGTACTTCAGTGGAAAACCTTCTCTCTGCAAATATCATTGTATATTTTGCTAAGATTTAACAGTTTCATCTAATTTTGTTACTTGGATAAAACAAGTGTTTTCATTTTGAAACCTGTGATCTTTTAAATATTAACTAATAAAATCAACTCTTGCCACAAACTAGTCATTCCAAACTCAATTTTTCAATACTGCACTCAAAAGGCTTGTCAAAGAAAGAAGGGGGAAGCTCTCTCTAATTACATATTTTGAACCTTGCCAAGGCTTCTGATTTGCCTTATCTCATTTTGCTTGAAGACTTCATAATTATTATTTTTTAAAGTAGAAGCAAAGTCAGACTAAATCCAAAGGGCAACACAGCATTCAGATTCATTATTTAGGGACAAATCAGAACACTGTGTAGACAATTGAGAAATGCATCTCCTCAAAGAGTACTACCACAAGCTATTCATCCTCAGAGCAACACTCACTTCCTCAGCCAGTGCCCCCAGCATTCAGCATAACACTTCAGAAGCAAGTGTGGGGACCAGGAGCCAATAAAACCAAAGCCCTAGTAGAACTGACATTTTCCCTTACTCCACTGGTATTTTCTGATGTGCCCAGCTTCTCCACAAGATGTTTTCATTAGATTTTTTTTTTTCCAAGCAGCTGAAGTTTTAAGAGGTCAGCTGTTGCTCAGAAACAGCCTTGCTTTTACCATTAACATTTCAGAAGATGGGCTGAAGTAGGAAAGTTTTCTCCCCAAAAGCATTTCTCTGTGTAATGTCAAAACTCTAGAAATTTAGCACAAGATGACATTTGCACATAATAGTAATGTTTACCTCACCAAAGTGAAACCTCATTAACTGGGTAACTATATAGGTTTCTATACTCTCTTATCCTTCACTGAAAGTTAAGGGGGAGGTGGGGATGGACAGAAAAATTGTGCCTATGGCAAAATTGAAAAAAGTCAACATTCCCAAGTAACAAAAGTCTTTGAAGTTCAATTTTTTACTTTTATTTTTTAAGACTCAAATTTTAAATGAAAAATTTGGTTTATCTGCTGTTTAACAGATCTGATGTTTGACACTATTCTTTTTCAAGACCCCTATTTTTAGATGTATTCGATGAAAACCACCCTAGGACAAGAACTTTCCTTTCCCTTGCCCAAGAGGTTGTTATTTGTACAGTGAGAATGAGGTGTATTTTTACCTTTCAGTTCCATTTTTTTTTAGTTACAAAAAACTTAAACTCCCTTCATATTTATCAAGACTGGTCTATTAACAATGAAGAACTTAGTTCATAATCTCTAGAAGCTCCAAGAGTCCTAAATAAAGCAGCACAAAAAAAGGGAGATAAAATACTAAATTGTACAAATAAAGCAAAAATGTCTGTTTGACAACCTAGTCACAGCAAAATAAAAGTTACTGGAGAAATCTTTCATTAGTGCATTGCCAGTTATAGAGCTAGCTGAAAGACATCACACTGCCTTGGTTGAAGGTCAAGCCTTCTTCCTGGAGGATATTTTCTTTTTTTTTTTAGCTTTTCTGCTAACTGGCTTGCCAGTACAATCACGAAGTAAACTACATTTTCTCTCATTCAGAAATATACTAAAATATTTTCTAAGCAACAGTCTTAATTTCATATTGTGTTCAGATGTGAAAAAAATTCTAGTTCACAATACAGTCAATTGCTGCCACAATACTTGACCTTTATAAAAAACAGAAGACATACACAGGTACGAAAATAACACAATTTGAAAATTTAACATATATCCTATTGATTATCTTTAACTAAGGGTCTGAAAGAAAAATTATTTTCATTTCTAATTGGTTGCTATTTGGATTGGCAACTGCATCAAAGTGAAGTAACTCAAAAAAAGCATTCTACTTCTTTGAATAAAGCAAGAGGTACACCAAGAGCGGTGTTTCAGACAGTTAAGAAACAGATGTTTACTGAAAAATTACTCACCCAGATACAGGCATTCACAACATCAAGGAATGATTTTCCCAACACCAAAGAGAAAACATGAATCTCCTTTTTCCTGATCTTAAGAAATAACAAAACAAACCCATCTCACCACCTCTCTCCTAATTCCAACCAAAGCTGTTTAGTTATCTACAAAGCAAAATTTACAACCAGTTCTCCACTTTCACTATTTAAGAATATACACATATTTAAGTGTTTCTTTATATTTTAGCATAGACCAAAGAAATCAAAATAGAGAGACTCTAGGTAACAATCACACATCAAAATAACATTTAAAAACAAGTGGAAGTCTAGAGAGCAGTCTCTACAAAAATAGTCTAGAAATAAAATGTTTGCTCTTTCTTTCAAATACAATATACTTAGTAATTGCTAAAAGTGCCAAAATTATTCTTCCAGGTACAGAACACTACGCCAACACAAATTTCTACACGCTGCCCTGTCCCAATTTATTTCACTTGAAAATTGACCTAAACTCTACTCCCAACAGCAACAAAAGGATTCCTGTATTTGCAGCATCAGAGCACAAAAAACACGGTACAAGCCTGAAATTAAAAAATACACATGAAGAATACTACCTGGTACCATTCTATCTGACTTTTTATTTCACCTTAGACCAAGGCCAGGAAAGAAAAGCTCAAGTGTAAGCAAGCTGACCTTAAAAAGGCAATTTCACAGCCAACAGGTCTACCAGCTATAAAGCAAAAACCTGATTGAAAACAAGAGAGGAACAAAGAAGGCTGACTACTGGTTACTACTACCATGAGTTACATCAAATTCAGAGTTTGCTATTGTAACATGCTGACAAGCAGTTTGCAGAAATAATCTGTGCAATAAAAAAATGAGTAGGTAGGCCAAAAATAATGTCAAGTTGGCTGTTTAAATAAACAAACACAGTCAAGCAGCAACATCCAAAATAAGAAAAGCTTCACTAATTGTTGAAGTCACTTAAGACTGTAAGGCTATCTGAAAATAAAATAATGTTCTATATTTGATATTACATTAAGTTCTATTTTACTCATACTCACAAGTTTCTCCTGTATTTTGAATGGGACAATGCACAGTTGTTCCTATATCCAATCACATCCAAAATGCAAACATTTTGACTTCGATATTTGCTAGCAGAACCAAATCTATCCAATTAGTATTTATAATGTGTCTTACATTAAATATAAACACATAGTTATAACATAACCAACTAAAATTGAAAATGAGATGATGGAACTCTTAGGATTCATTTCCTACTAAAGTAAATTAAAAATATGCAAATTTTAAAAGGTACAGTAACTGCTGTGGTTACAGTGTAAAAAACAGTCACTTATATTTACATCAATATAAGATACATTTTCTGGGGCAATTTTTTGCTGTATTATAGAAAAGGATCTGAGAACATGATTCACCCTCTGTGGGTGTCCTTTTTTCCTCCTATTCTTTGTACTCAAATGCAAGTATTGGATACTGCAGCAAGAAATAGAAGAACTGGAATGACTATGGAGTGTTCGCATAGTCTCAGAGCTACACATGGCTTCTACCCCTTGTGACCCATTCTGATGCTACATCAGTAAATCATAGAATCATAAAATGGTTTGGGTTGGAAGGCATCTCAAAGATCTAGTTCCAACCCTCACCTAGTTTATCTACATCATCTAGTTCCAACAGTCTTCAACTTTTTGGAGCAGAATACCTTCCTCCATATATAAATTTTTTAAAAGGTAATTTATCAAGGTGAAACAACCAAAGGGATGTTAAGGGTGCAGCTGCTGCAGGTATAACTGCACAGGTGCACCATTTGTGCTTAGCAAAGGAGGGAAATTTTAGAAAGATTTTACTGAACATTATGAAGTTATAAAGCTACAAGAGAAACTGCTATAAAGCCAAAAGAGTATAAGAATTGCAAAATCAAGCACTGCAGAAGAGTTTTAACACTACAGATTTTTAATATTTATTAACATTACTATCTTACAAAGAAAACTAAATCCTGACACTCAGAGGTAACTTCTGCAATTCTTTGTCCAAGGCCACAGGTGTTTAGGTCTATTTGCTAAAGCAGTTAATTTTATACAACAGACTTCAAACTTTCAGTCTTGATAAGGTATATAAACCAAATTAATTCAAACATCAGAAAATAAATCTACTTATAGACTACGCACAGATAAGTTTTGCAGCAGGTTGCTAACCACTTCTCTTAAATATATATTAGCACCTTCATGATGTTGCACTTGACACATACTTGACCCAGGGCAAATTTAGGGTTTTTTATGCTTCATTATTTATACAACCACATGTTAAACACCAGCTAATCAACTGCACTATATTTCTAAGCACAAGTATTTTTGACAAGACAAAGTCTGAAAACATATTTAAAAAAACAAATTTTTTTTCAGTAATTAAAATCAAAATTACCATTTTGCTTTTCTTTTCAAAAGGACAGTTGGAGGTGGTGGAGGGGGAAGATTGACAGAGATTTCTCTATCCCTTAGGGGTTAACATTTGTATAGCTGTCTCTCTTTGTTGGCACAACCCAATTTGAAAAGAAAGAACCATCTGCCCAGCTGTCTGGAATCCAGCCCTATCTGGTAATTCCCATGTTGAAAAATAAACATTTCACAAAACCCATGCACTAAGGAAATAGATTTACTTTTCTTACAGCTAACAACTAGGCTATCAAGGAACGCCTTAGGAAGCCATACAAAACACTGGAACTTCAATTTTGTTTTGAAGCCCGGTTGTTTTTCTTTACTTTTCTATTGCATACTATTTTTAAGGAGTTGCAAGTTTTGCAATTTTACTCATGAAATAGAGAAATTACATTAAAAAGACTCATTTAATGCAGTTGTTCCAGTTTGCTTCATTACTACCAGCACCACTATGAATGCTCCCAAGGAACAAGTGATGTAAGTATGATACTTTAATAACAATTCTGGTGTGTAAAAATTAATTCAATAAAAAGCATATAAAGTGGTAGTAATAATATCTTAGAGTGATTATCAGAAAACTCTATTCTTGGGTAAATAGATTAAAACAACTGGTGTCATTAGGTTTTTTCCAACCATAACAATTACTGTTCAGACCAATTCAAGAGAGGCTAGAGGATACTCAATTACCTACATGTTCCTAAACATCTTTAAAGAAACAGTTTTATTCTTATTAATTTTGTAAACTTCATATTTCAGCTCAGGTTTTAGGGTTTTTTTGAGAGAGGGGATGGAAAAAATTGTTTTCTTATGTAGCAGGGAATATTTGGACAGAGTTGATCCAATCAACTCCCTTGTCTTCTGAAGATCTCAAACATCAGTTGTACAAAGCCTAGCTGTTCTCAGCTTTTACACTTCACTAAGTTTAAGACTGAACTAAGCCTATTTTTCAGCTTTTCTTCTTAAAACTCAATAGCAAGCAATGTTTTCCAGGTTCTAGGAAAAAAAATAATCCACAAAGACACACAGTTTAGCTCTCAAACTAACCCTGTCACATAGGCCTGTACTTCAGGCAGTGTTTTCTATTGTTTTAATTATCATTAAACAGGGTACTAATAGCTCCCTCCCTTAGCCTGAATGACCAAATGACACTTTATGACTGTAAACGTTATCAAACTAGGAAAAGGGCTTGCAACTGTGTTGCAACTCTATATTAGTGCTTTAGGATATCACGTATTCTCAGGTAAATTAAGTTTAGAATGAAATAAAGTTAATCTGTTTAAATATCAGAAATCAAAACTTCCATAAATGGGCTGTTACATTCATATACTAGTTCAGAAAACTGTAGATAATCTAGTTAAAAGGCTATTGCTTAGAGTGAACAGAGTTAGACATATAAAGATTTAGAAGTCTACAGGAAAAGATATCAGGATTGCACACATTACATATTCTTATGTTTCTGTGTTCAGAAGCTATGTCATCACATGCAGTGTCAGTCACTGTGAACCAAGATACTTACTAAATCACAATAAATTTATTTTCTTTCAAAGTGGAAGTTTGTTCAAATCAAAGAGAGTATATTGCTGCCCCCTTTGTTAAATTATGACAGCCCATTTCACTTATTTCAATTTAAGAATTAATCTGGATGAGTGGAAAAACCTTGCACAGTTAAATGATGTGATGTTTTTCATTCCCATTGGACCATCACTCAAGGAAAGTGAAGGAGTTGGCAACTTTCAGATTTCAAGACAGTCCTGAAGAAAAATGGGACAAGGGGTTAACTGTGCTATTACATCACAAAAATAGTTATACATATGTTTATATCATATTAGTAGTTCTCAATTATCTCATGGAGTTAATGGGTGTATTAAAGAGAGGTTTGGCAGAGCTGGAGTGGAAATTGAACCTTTCCCAGCTGTAAGCAGTAATCACTTTCCTTAGCCCATTTGTATGAAGAGGTTGATGTGCTTATGGTACCTAAACTATGTGTAGCTGGAAAGATTTCTTTAAATGGGCATTGCAATAGTTCTTCACTCATTGTAGTCATGTGTGTAAAAAAACAGAAATCATGGGTACAAGAGGGAAATACTCATAGAAGCAACACACCTATATCCCTGGCAGGAAGGTAATTTGGAAAAATAAGCTAATTTCCATTAGAGAGACAGAGATACTATGTAAGGAAATTGCTGCTTCCAATTTCTTTCTGTTCTGCTGAAAAGGTATTTGGTATATACACCTTCCTTACCCATAAAGACAAGTAAACAGACATTAGATATGAAAAGTAGAAAATTATTGGCTAAAACCTACCACGGATTTTTTTGTCTAGTGCTTACTCCGACATACTGTCCCACCCAGTTTGAGAGGGTATTTACTGTTAGCACAAACTTAACACACAGTATGAAAAATATCCCAGGATTATGAACCCAATCTCATACCTTATCTTTGCCTCCCCTTTTAATTACAAGCTAGTCTAGACTATTTCTTCTCATCTTCACCTCTGCATCTTTCCTATTTCATCACACTTATCTGCTCCTATGTTCAAACAGCAAGTGGAAATTTTAGTACTGAAACATTTAATTTTCCTGCTCCAACACTCGATGTGCTCTGTCCTCTGATTTCTCAATCCTACCACAGCAATATGCTCAGATTTGTACGCATGAAAAATTCAAGATATAACCTTACCCACACCATATGAAAAGAGAGACCACTCTCCTTGCTTTGACATGATAATTAAATAAGAGAAATATAACTGCACTGCTCCCAAGTGCAACACCATTATATATCATCATATATCGAAGATGAATTCTTCACTTGAGTGGATACCAGGGTAAATTCCGACACAACACAGTAAATTAGCTTTTGCACTTCATTAATACTGTCAGCTTCATTCTCAATGTCCAGTACATAAAAGAAAGCTTATGAGTTTAATAAACAAAGAAACCCCCACCACACCATAAAATAACAATAAAACAATAGATAAAAGAAAGAAAACTGAAAACGTATTGCATGTCAAGTATATACTTTTCAGACAAAACCACAGGATATTTAGAAAAACAGACATGCTTTGAATAATTGCATAGTTTCTCATGCTTGGCTCTCTTAAAATTACAGCTTTCATGTCCATCTATATCAAAACTTTTCCCAAGTACAACAGCAGCTTTGCTCATTTTGACACCACTAGGCAGGTAAATAAACCACACTGGATATCCTTCAGTGCTTCTTCCAGACACTCAGAGATCTATGAAGGATAATACAAAAGACAAGTTCCAATAAACCCTGACCCTGTTAAAGTTACTGGGACTGAATGTAGTAGAGGATCTTGCATGAAGTATTGCCTTACTTGAAATGTAAAAGACCATTTTCTGGGATTGTTTTCTCTCAGTAATGTAATCAGATAGCCAACAAGTTATCAGTTATTCAAAAAAGCTTTCTGTAATTCTTAGCTCATCAAATCTTTCAACAGAGTAAACATCTCTCCTCACAAATTAAACACGTGTTTTTAATGACACAAATCAAATGGATTATGATAACCTTGCATTATTTGTTGGATTAGCCTATACTGGTCTTGAACCAAAGGGAGAAGAGAAACGCACTTCACAAATGGAAAAAATTTTAAAACGTTATCTCTTTCAAATTTTTTCTTACTCGTATATTCAACTACATAAAATCATTCATTTTCCAAACATTAAACACACATAGCCTCATACAATGTGACGAAAGTATTTTTACTGTATTATTAATCAAATCATTTTCTCTACATTTAGCCTGTACCAGGGGACTAAACTATAGCAGCTAGACTAACCACCCAGTGACCCCTCCCCAGCTGAGAGGGGGAACTGGGGAGAAAAGGAATGAAATAGCAAAACTAACACAGTAGCCAACAAAGTATGCAAGGTTCTACTCAGTCTGGTCCTTGGGTGCAGCAGAAGGAGCAGGGGACCAAGAGGGAGGAGCCCCAAGAAGAGAAACCCATCCTCAGTGAGCTCCCTTTTATAAAGAGCATGATGCAGTGGTATGGGATCACCTGTGAGCCAGCTTGGGGCAGCTGCCTTGATTGGATCTCCCAGCTGACTCGGGGGTGCTCATGGCCTGCCTGCATGGCTGGGCTGTGGGGCTGGTCCTGGAAGCACGTGGAAGCATTCTGTTGTCACTTGGGCTGGACCAGACTCGCCTCCACTACACACCCCTTCAAGTACGCGAACAGAGATGAGGAGCTAGATCCAGCAAGCTTGTTTAATGACATCCAAATTGCCTGGGACCTTCACCCAGGTGGCTGCCACCCGCACCCACCGCAGGGGACCGCAGCCCGGGCTCAGCCCGGCGCAGCCGCGCCCGCCTTGCCCTCTGCCGCCCTCTGCCGGCCCTCCCCGGGCCGTCACACCGCCTCCGGCACCCCACGCGTGCTCCGCCACAGGGCTGCGTGGGCTTTCCCCTTTGGGCACTCGGCGTGTTACTGCCTCACCACATTCCACTGATGCCCCCTTCAGGTCTCCTTCAAGCGGTTAAGCCCCAGCACGAGCTGCTCATCATCCTCTGGCCATTTCGGATATTCCCAACATCTCCAGGAGCAGACAGAGCCCCATCCTCGCTCAGACCGTGGAGAGCTCCCACGAGCAGCACATACTTTAACACCACCCTCTTCCAGACCCCAAAACCTGGGGCCATTCTGATATAACTTTAGAAGAGTTGAGAACTGAAACACAGAATAACTTCACTGTTTAGAAGAAGTCACTCTGAAAAGAACATATGAAGTACAGCTATAAAAGCAAACAATTTCCTTAATTTGTCAGTTCCCTTGCACTTTCCTCCTATTCTTGAGTGTTCTTGAGAATTTAGGATTCTAAATTTCTTACCTTGGGCCTCTGACCTTCTGGCTTCTCCTCAAACACAGACTCCAGTCCTTCTCCAAATAGCTTGCTTTGCCGAAAGTACAACTTCCTATTTAACATGGAACAAAAAAATCCCATCCCATTCTAAAAAACTACTTGCCCTCTTTTGCTCCATTTCATCATCTTAAACCCCACTCTGACACCTTTTTTTTCCCCCCCCCTCCTCCCTGCAGATAAACACATCCAAACACTCTTCTTCCATATTTAATACCTTCAGCATTTCCTTGGACAAAAAGAAACCAAACCTACAAGTCAAAGTAGCAGAACAATGTGATTTTACTTACTTCAGCCACCCATAATATTTCATTAAACAGTGAAATCTCCTGCATTCTCTACACTTCAATATATTTAGTTTATAGCTGGCCTGCAAGCATTCAGTCTTGAAGGAGACAATGCTTAATGCAACTACCACCAATCAAGGAGAAGGAAGGTAGATTTCAGGCTCTGAGAACTGAAATTTTACATCTCAATTTTACTTAAACAAATAAGTTAATGGTATTTTAATACCTGAACAGCCCTAAGGTATACTGGGGGAATGCTGGGGTAAGTCTGATACTTAGGAAATTAGTTCAAAACTACGGGATTCTGATTAGACATCCCTGAAAGATGACTAACCTAAGACATGGGAATACACCAAGATCATATCAGACTGAAAAGAATCAAGTCTGAAGGGAGCATAAAGCTTCACCAGCCTCTCTGACTGAAGGCTGCAAAAGTACAAGTGCCTACAGAAAGCTGTTTTCATGTGATATTTTGTGGGTTGGTTGGTTGTTTTTTAATGAACATCCTAATTGCTAACTCTCCCCCAGCAGTCTTACAACTGACTTTCCAAGTGGTTTCCCAAAACTTGGCTGAAGTTATCTGTGGAGAACAGAGTTTGGATATTTGTTTACTTCACTAACAAAGGATAGCTCAGTTCAATTTTTTTTCAAATTCCAATGCAAGAAGCATAGGCTCATCAACACCATGAAACAGAAAAGGATTATGTATAGCAGGTGTCTGAAATACCATCTACTTTAGCAATCTGGAGCCCTGGTAGCAGCAAAAGCAATTAGACTCTGAACTCAAGAAAATTCTGTCTTTACAGCTCAGATAGTTAAATAGTGAACAGATTGACAATGGAATCTCTGGAATCTCCCTTACTGAAGTGCTTAGGAAACAGATTAAATAAATATCTGTCAGGAATTGTGTTGGTATGACTGATCTTGCCATTGCCCAGGAGAATACACTGTTGAGCCTTTGAATCCCCTTCCAACCCCCCTGCTTTTTTTCTTCTGAGTCAGTAAATTGCAGCATCTGCATCATTGTATTTTAGTTAATTTATCTTTTAAAAACACACTCAAAAATAAGCATATTTAATTCAGTCATGAAGCAGCAGATGATCATAAAAAGCTCAACAGCCTTATGGCAATGGTGAGAAAGAGACTGGAAGAGTGCTATTTCAACAAGACAAGGTAGGTGAGATAGGCTGATGGGCAAAGGGCTCAGGAGCAGGTGTGAGGAGATGGAAAGCTGTGCCGGTGCCAGAAACTGTATCTGGATCAGAGAGCTGTGTTTGTTATTCCTGCCACTGATGAAAAAGGGCAAGAACAAGAGTATTGGCTGCCAATGGTAAAAATCTCTTGACCGTAGTTCTTGTCCCAGCACAGGATACTAGATGTGCAGCAGCAGGGGCTGGCTGTTCCCAAAGGGAGAGCAAGCCAGGAGCCAAGTGTGACCCCAGCACAGGGGGTTCTCCCCACACCCAGGGGACAGTCCCACTGCACTGGAACACAGCAGGCAGAGGGAGGTGATGGTAGGGTAACTCATTGACAGTCCCAGACAAGACACAAGATAGTGATACCCAGATAGACCAACCAGAGGCAAAAAAAAGCAGACAGAAGCAGTGTAAGACCCAAGTTATAAGGCACATCTGAGGAGTCCATCTAGGACACAAGCCACCTACCACACAGGCCCAAGGGCTGTCCAGGAGGATGCAGGCACAGCTACAAAAGAGCTCAGACAAGGACTAAACACTCAGCCCTGAGCTTAAATGAGGCTCCTAGGACCAGGGATGAAGGGTGTGGGTGGAGGGCCCTGGTGACACCTGGTCAGGGAAATTAAAACCTAATGTCCTCAAGGTCCTGACAGACAACACCTGATCTTCATGTACATTGAGAGAGGCAAAGCTGACAGGTGAACCACAGCCACACCGTAAGTCTATTACTCTACATAGCTGCTAATTCTGACTAGCTGAATTTTTTATTCTACTAAGTACAGATCTCTTGGTGTTAAGATAAAATGAGACTAGAGACATTAGTACAAAAAAAAAAAAAAGACTCCCTGACTATGGAGCCAAAACATGATAAAACTTCAGTGGTGCTCCTGCCAGATTTTGCATAAGTAGCATTAAACTAATGGCCCCAAAGTACAAGAAATTCTACACACACAAAATCTCAAAACAAATTCTAGAGCAAACAAAGCCAAGCATGACTAATAGGATGTTTTCCATTTACTAAGAATAATTTACAGAAACTTTTCATTATGAAAGACCTCAAATGAGCAGGAAGCTTTTTATACAAATGATGATCCGACTTCAGTAAGATAAAACATGCTTGACTTATCAATAATATCACTTCTCATGCAGTTGAAATTAAGCTTTTGCTGAAGTACCATACTGAATTTGGCCTATAAACAGAGTATTCGTTTCATTAGTTTTAATAAAATCATATGGAATCATTGCTCAATGATTTGGGGACGGAATTTAGCTAAATGAAAACCATAATCAAACCAACCTTCCAAAACCAAGAATAACAAATTAATTCTTGGAAATGTTCTTCATTATCAGTTTCTAACAAAGAACCCTTTAACACCAAGAGTCAAACAGCCTATAGTTGTCTTTCCCTGGTTTATCAACTCTCTCTCTTGTTGCTAAAATGGAGAAAACCTTTGTAAGAAAAGGCAGAAGTACATGTACATGTGCTATTGATTCTGCAATTGTCTCTCAGCACAGAAAACTAGCCCAGCTGCTTTTCCCAAAGACCCAGTACCTTTCTCCCCAGCATATGAAATGTGTGTTCAAGTCACCTCCTTTAGCACAAGGACTTCAAATCTGAAATTCTTGTATCCCACTCCTTGAAAAGTGCCTATAACATGAGGCCACAGGACAGAGGTGGAAGTATTTTCCTTGTACTTACAAACAGAGAAGGGTCAGTGGTCAAAAAGGAAAGGGCAAAAGCACAGAGACACAAACAAGAGGGATCCTGACTGAGCAGGGAATTCCTGAGAGGGAGAAGCCTTGAGTTCCTATGCCTAAGCCTAATATTGTTCAGAATTTTCTTCCTCTGTTTTAAGTTGTACACATGATCTCGAGAGTAGGGACAAGATCATGGAACTTCCCACGTTAACCAAGTGCACCTGCATTAAGCTCTGCACTATTACTGCTAGATTATTCCAAGTTACCTGAGATAGCTTTTCAATTTAGAAATAAATTATCTCTGCACAGCCCTGTAAGATGAGGAACAGAGGTAGATCAATAGACAGAAAACACTAAATTTCAAAAAAAAGAACAGAAAAAAAAAGAGAAATTTTCTTCTATATAAAGAGCAGCATGGTCACAAAATTAACTTTCTTTTTCCCTGGAAGTTTTTTTAGTTCATTTAATTCAATTTCTTAATTCATTGTCTCTATACTAGTAAAAACCTACAAAATTTGAATTTATCATTTAATTTTCCTTCATTTCCTAAGACAATATTGTGCTTACATGCAGCTAAGCCTTGACTGATAGATTAACAAGAAATTTCAATCCATCTTTTAAACTTGTTTTGTGATTTTTTTCTTTCTTGACCCTGCTTCATCCCCCTAAGAAAATAATCATAATTACTTCTAAGTTAAGTGCCTTTTTTTATATATAAAAAGCTATTTTAAATATAAACATATGTTTAAACTGAGCTTTGCTCTCTTATTCACAAGTATGTATCTGTATTTTTTCCATCAGACCAAACAGGCCTAAAAAGTGATGTCTGAAAAGGAACAAACTTACAATTTACAGAATTTACAAGTCCTTTTCAAACAGCTATTTATAACACAGATGAATATCTCAGATACTGCTCAAAAGCCTTAGAAGTACTATGCCATTGAACATACCAGTATCCCTGCCAGTTGTACATTTTTATGTACCAGTAACTAGGATGATGTCACAGAACTGAAACTAAATTATATACCACATGTCATACTAGAATCAGTTTATAAAGATTAGGGTATTTATGAGACAAAAAATGCTTTCTAAGTAATGCAAATACCAAAAAAAAAAAAAAAAAACCATTTTATTTGTAAAGATACTCGTTTCCGAATCAACTTGAAGTATGCTTTCTGCTTTACTTTTACAAGGTCAAAGAAATGAAATTCTATCCTGTAGGAAAAATCTTAGAGAGTAACATGATATTGTACAAAATGTCAACAATCAATAATTTAGCCTTTCAAACTGTAATGCTCAGGTCTAAACAATAATCCATTTAATCCAAGGTAAGACAGAGAAGTCAGTCAATTTGTAGTTGTATGATCAGTAATGATCATAATGGCCGAAAACATTCCAAGTTGAAAACCATGTAGGACAATAACTGAATATATAACTCTAAGTTTTTAACTAAAATCCAGTATTTTTGACATGAGCCTACTTTTGCACATTTCTAATCGGGTATTTCAATTCATTTAGACAAAACTCTTAAAACCAGCACTTTTTAAACTATTTAAAAATCTGAAAAGCAACGCTAATTGAAGATTAACAATTAAAAGCATGTGTTTTCAGCAGAATACCAATATGCAAATTAAAACGTTATTAAAAACAAAACTAATGGATAACTAGCAAGCTATATTTACCTTTATTATGGTCATGAACTCTCACAGCAGCAATAAAGTCAGAATAGCACTTGTTTACCTCCCAGAGACATGGTTCTCCACAAAGTTGATGGACTAATGTGTACCTCAATATATTCCACGTGTATTTTCTTATACTGCCTTTGGTGATATAAGTAAGATAACCTAATTTAACATCAATATCAAAACAGCTTGCCAGAGGAAACTGTATGCTAGTTAAATATATATTTTGCCTAGCAGGAACATAATCCTCACAAAAAGTAGCTACAGTTCTCTGACAAAGTTTTCAAAATGTGAAAACTGACTAGAAATAGCTTAGGTTAATTATTAAAAGTACTGAAAACCTCCTTTTGATGATGAGACCAATTTTTCCCGTTACTGTGGTATTCATTTTAAGAATTCAAAGGTGCGAGTAGCAGCTTTTTCTATTAGTAACATCACCAAATGAACTAGTCAATACAATAAAGTCTCTAGTAAGCTCTGTTCAAACCATCTTCCTAGGTTTGGTTCTTCTGTCTTTATAATTTTCTTCAGTTAGACTGAGAATAATCTCATCTTCATACACAGTTTATGATGCACTACTAATAATTTGTAATACAATTCAAAGCATAGTTGCCAGGAAATAAGCAGTACAGCTACAGGGGCATTTTTGTTGCACAGTTCTTTCAGCCTACTATTCACAGCTAAGTACTTTAATTTCCCTAAACAGCTGTTCACTAATACAGAAATATGCCTATCAAAACGTATTTATCTTCCCTTAGGTTGTCATATTGGCTAATCAATACAAAAAGTGAATGAATTAATGAATGAATGATATTTGCAGTATCAATACAATATTGATATTGTGCAAGTGCTTCACCAGCACTTGCTCAGATTATTTTGCCTTGAACAAGTTTGCATAGGTTAATTGTTCAGAACTCAATAAACAACTCTGAGTGATGCAGGAAGAGAAATAGAATCCAAGATGTTCAAATAGCCATCAAGACACTAAAGAATCATAGAATCACTGTGGTTGGAAAGGACCTCTACGATCATGAAATGCAGCCTTTAAGATAAATAACAAAGGATTTCTCTGCCACCCTAATCACAGTAATCAAATAAAACTCTTCTACCTATCTCCAGTCTTATAAAAAACACAGATCGGAGAGGATCCAGGAGATATTTGGTAAGTAAACACGCTTTTCAAAAGAGTGATGAAATGTGCCATACTTGACTATCGCAACGCTAATCCTTGTTTGTTGTACAGAAACTTGTGGCTTACATGCAAACCCAAAGGTTTGATGTTCATTTTGATAAACAGGTTAGACTAACTGGAGCCTGAGATGCTGAAAGGTGAGAGAGACATAACTGCATAGGCTTCAGGATTACAGCTCTATCCCTCTGGAGCCCCCAGAGACTGTTACTCTAAGAAAACCCTCTGCAAGAGCCAGCAGCTTTTAGCTGGTTTTCCTATTGAACTTCTTTTCCCTGTAACATACAGTTTGTGAAATACGTATTCTATTCTCTGCCCAGATGGACAGTATCAGGAATTTATAGATAAGATCCTTCATCTTCCAGTGTGGAAAGAGCCATTTATGCAGTATCTCTGTTTTCTCCCACACAGGACATCCTTTCTGCTAATAAAAGTCCCTGCACTAGCTACAAAAGGAAAGGGGGAAAAGAAAAAAAGAAGAAAAAAACCCACAACACAACAACAACAGCAGCCCAACCAAAGGCAGGCAAAAAAAGCAGCAGATACAGGAAAGCTCTGGGAATATGAGGCAATTAGAGGAAATCCTTTTTCTTAACTTACTTGCATTTTTTGGACTGTGAAACACCTAGAGGCAGGATAAATCTAAATATTAAGTTAATGAGAACAAACATCTTCCCTTTGGATCTAGTGAAAGGAAAGGACAGATTAGAATAAATACTGCTTTCTGATGATTGGGGATCAACACATCTGGAATAGCCAAGTACAGTAAAAGGTAACTCACAATTCAATATTGCTGTTTCTGTCTCGAGCACCTTCATAAGCCAGTGTATTTAAGACTTGGAAAAAATACCTGATTTTATCACAGAAAAGCCTTGGTTGGAAAAGACCTCTAAGCTCATCAAGTCCAGCCATTAACCCAGCACTGCCAATTCCCCACTACACCATGTCCCTTAGCACCACATCTACACAGCTCTGAAATCCCTCCAGGGATGGGGACTCCCCCACTGCCCTGTGCAGCCTGTGCCAGTGCCTAACAACTCTTTCAGTGAAAATTTATCTCCTCATATCCGATCTAAACCTCCCCTGGCACAACTTCAGTCCATCACCCCTTGTCCTATCACTGTTACCCAGGAGAAGAGACCAACCCCCCCTTGCTACCTCCCCTCCTTTCCGGGAGTTGTAGAGAGCAATGAGGTCTCCCCTCAGCCTCCTCCAGACTGAACACCCCCAGTTCTCTCAGCCACTCCCCATCACACTGTGCTCCAGACCCTTCACCTGCTTCGATGCTCTTCTCCGGACATGCTCCAGCACCTCAGTGTCCTTTTTGTAGTGAGGGGCCCAAAACTGAACACAGTATTTAAGGTGCAGCCTCACCAGAGCTACACATGCTCCAGTAGAAGACTGAAGTTTATGGCTGTCTTTTACTAACTTGGTGAGCCAAACTGCTCTGTGCACCTTGCTAAGCAACAGTAGTCAAAATGTACTAGTTTTTTTTGTGCTTACTATATACATGAAGATACAGTCTCTTGTCCCTGGTTCAAACAAAATTTCTGTTTTAAAAAACCTTTCATGGTTTAAAAAAACTTTAATGGTTTTGATCTTCTCAACAACCTGATTCTGTTTATCTTAAGCCTGTTATAGAGAGCCAAAATATAACATTAAAAACACACAAACCAACCAACAGCAAAGAAAACCCATCCACAAAACCATGAGACCCCTTGGCTTTACTATGAGCTGCTATGAAAACTATATATCCCAAAAGACAAGTATTTGCATAATAAAATCCTTACATTTAAGCTGACTTTTTACCTGGAAAGGGTATTACTTCCATTACCAATCTGAGTGAGTGCACAGACTAATTTTACAGTTCCTGAAACCTGCTGAAGGACATCTTTTTTCACACACAAAATCCCATACATTTACTTATGTGCAAAAAATATTTAAATCAGAGTGACAGTAAGGAAAGCAATTTACACACTAACATTAAAGAACTTCATTGGAATTAATCTTATAACTTCAAAAATGTTTATTAGTAAACCCTACTGCATACATTAAGTGCTTCACCAAAAAAGTTTTAAAACCATCCCAACACGACTGAAGCTTCTAAATGCCTAAAGAACAAGTATCAATAATTTTATAATATGAATACAAATGTTCAAAGCTTGTAACTCTTCATAATATTTTAAAGTGACAATCACCATATCAGAGAATGTTTCTAATGTAAGCTTTACTGAATATAGGCTAAAATTAAAATTATCTGCTTTTATACATCACTTTTATATTAGTAAAGTCACATTAGTAATCACGTTCAACCAAGCCATACAAATTTCTACCTTCCTTTTTATTATATTAGTTTAGACGGTCATTAGTTTCCTCCTACCAAAAGGATTCATTGCAATTAGGCTAATAACTTTTGCAAGTTCTAAAATACAGGAGACGTGTACTACATAAGGAAAAAAAAGGCCATTTTGTACTACATGAATATGTAGTAATGCACTTCATTTTCTTCCCTGCAAATTTAAGAGCACACTTAATACATGACTAAGAGTGATGACAGATAATCCTTTACCAAGGACTCAAAGAGCAAAGGTTTCAAAGAGCTTGAACCTTGTTGCCTTGAGCTGTTTCTTCAAAGATGGTACGTCTGAAAGATCCAAACTCTTTGTTTCTGACAGAACTGCTGCACAGAGTGATATGAAAAAGCACAACTAAGTAATTGAATAACCACAAGTGGTTTGACTCAAACACGATTACACTTCACAATTCTGATTTACGAGATTTCAGATCTCCATTTAAGATCACGCAATTTCATACAGTTTCGCTCAGTCAGTATACAAGGTACAAAATGAAACTAAATTTAGATGCAGTCATAAACACAAATTATGCTTAGAAGCCTGAAATTCAGGAATAGATGCATTTAAATCACACAAAAAATTTTATATCCTCCTCCAGTAAATTACAGGGTCACACATAACACAAGATACTAACATTAATGTCTCTATCTCAAACAAAAAAGAAATATTGCACCCTGTTGTATGTCATTTGGCTTAAGAACAACATCTTAATGTTTATTAAGGTCGCAACATCTTAGATAATTCCTTCAATATCATTGTTTTCGCAGTTTTAGACAGCTAAGAAATATTATAAGGGAATATTATGTGTATAACAGCTATAACTATGATCTAAATGTGAAGCTAAAATTCTTAAATTACTTTCCATTTTTCTCTAATATAAAGAAAATAAATAGCCAGGTGATTTTGTGGGGGAAAACAGTTTGAGAGGTCTATATAATTAAATATGGACTGCCTGCACATAGCAGAATGAAGTTTTTAAAACTCATACAGTGTACAATGTTAAAAGTTTTGATGTAAAGTATCAGAAGCATTTTAAAATGAATTTTGATAAATTTATGTGAAATGGGAACAAATAAATCGCACAAAAGGAAGGAGGCGGCCTCCAAAGTGAGTGTTTTAAAAAGCAAGATGTTGTTAGATGGCCTTAGTTAAGGCCGGGCACTATTCATGCTGTTTCTGTAGCTTACCTCCATGTTTTTTTTTCCTTTGCTTTATCACTCCATTGCTTGTGCCAGCAGAATTTAGAGGAGCAGGTGAAGGCAACCGAGCAATGGAGAAGGAACTAAGAGCGGAACTTATTGCTAGAACAATATTTTCCTTCTAACACTGCACCCTGAGGGTCACAGTTCTGAATACTACAAGGGTGCAAGTATGTAACTCAAAGTCAAATGACACAAAACATTCTTTCAGATATGTTAAAATATGTTAAAATAACCTGATAAAAAAGAATTATTAAAATAGGGCACAGGCATTAAAATGTAATTTTGGAAAATATAATTATGCAAAGCACTAATATGCCTAATAATAATATGTTAATTTAAAACTTCTTTCTATGTAGATGTGATACTTTGCCTACAAAAATCAGAAAAGTAGAACTTTTCACCAGCAGCAGTAACAGGACTTCAGAGGGCTTGAACATACTGAAGGCGTCAAAAAGCCCAAATATATGGGGACACTATGGACAGTTCTTCATATGTACAGTACATTCTGCTTGCCAGCTTACTACATGAGTTCTGAATAGCTATGTCTCATGTTTCATTTGCTCTGATGCAGCATCTGACCAAGCATGCATGCACACAGGTTACTCAGCATGGCAGCTGAGATTGTTGGTTGTCTGGGAAAGTGACTGAGAGCTGAAAATAAATATGAAATCCACATTTGCCTTTCACACAGAACATAAGATTTGACTGAATTATGAGAAACCCACATATGGCAACTGCAGTAATGGTTTTGGGAGCTCTTTCAGTCAACGCAGTCAGGTACTTAGAATAGCACTGTATCTGGTCTTGTAGTAAAACAAACAATAGCAAACATTTTCTGTCTTTCCCACATTAGATAATATCCACTGTCTTTGTCACATGTTAATAGTTCCAGTGAAACTCTTCTGGTAAACACACAGATATGGATGTTAATTAAATTCAACTCAAGTGTGAGTGACAACTAGATGCATTGCACAAGCCCAACACCAACACTCCCTAATTGGTTATAAAAAATGTGCAATATGCCATAATCTACCAAAGCACCAATGCCTAATCACTTCATGCTGCAATGAATTTCAAGTAAACATGAGTAGTTATGCCATTAATTCTAATAAAGTGACAGCTAACACTTACTCCACTATAGTGAACATCTGCACAAAAGCTGCCTTATCAGTATTTATAATGACCAGCAGCTCTATAGAAAGATATTTAGAACACTAAGAATTCTTGTAAGAATTGATAAGAACATTTGCTCACATGTAAGTGTGGAAATCCAAAAATCCTGATAGAGAATTCCCATTACATCCTCCCACTCACTTCAGTACAACAGCAGTTTGTCACTCGCCATGTGTTCCATGTTATGATAAAAGTATTATCTTTGAACTGCCAGTATGGCACAGCACCATATATTTGCTTTCCAGTCACCAAATTCCATTTCGGTACTGCAGGACTATTTAGTCATGAATGTCCTTTGCACTTCTTAACAGATAAGAAGTAAGAAACTAAGGACATTTCTCAGTGTGCAAGGAAGATAGCAATGAGTGTTGTACTGAGCCTGTATTCAACAGAAACATTAGGTGAGCAAACAGCATCAGTATAACAAAATGTATCTTTTTCTAAGTGTCTGAACATTCAAAATACTTGCCTTACTTGCCTATTAGTAGCTTCACTTAAAAAGTAGCAATTTACTGGGTGAATTTCCTGTTAGCTCAATGCCAAAACCACTTAGCAAAGCCACAACATTCTCAGCTAATAAAGATACAATGTTAAACGATGCTGTTCACAGTTAGCCAGTACTCAGGGCTAACCCATAGCAGTTAGTGTATCAGCCAGGGCTCCCTCCCCAGCTGAGAAGGAGAATTGGGGGAAAAAAGGCAAAGGCCCATGAGTTGAAGTATGAACAGATTTACTAGAATAACAAAATTGAGACAACAATCAACACGAAGCATAAAGGGTTCTAGTCAGTCTGGTTCTCCATGCTGGTAACAGAAACAGAGCACCACCAATAAAGAACCTCAGGGAGAGGAGCAACTCCACCCTCACTGGGCTCCCTCCTTTTATAAGGAGCATGATGAGGTGGTGTGGGATAGACCTGTGAGCCAGCTGCCTCGAGTGGAACTCCCAGGGGAGCATGGCTGGCCCATGGGGCTGTGCCTGGGGAACCAGGACAAATGTGAATAGGAATGTGAGGACGGAAGTAGTGTCTACCAGATCTTCCACATCTTTGTGTAATAATGAGTTACAAACACTTCCATTTCAACCCAGAATCAATGTGGGTCCATTTTGGCAACATGTACTGGAGCTATCTATCATTATTCTCTACTTCCTGCTCCAAAATGGCTATACCCAACAAATTATTTTTTAGATAACTTGTTAGACCTAGGAGTTTATTAGAAAAATATATGGCTTATGGCTTGAAATACCATAAAGCTGTTTAAAGAGACCTAAGGGACAATGATTTATCTACCAGAATCAACTTTCTCTTCAGGCTGCCGCAACAGAGCATGGAAATGTGAAAAACAGGATTAAAGATTCAAGTTATCTGCTTACAAGCTGCGAATGCTTTATCATTTATCAAGAATGACACTTCAAAAGTTATCTGGCTGGTGTGACATAAGATCGTACAATCCACTTCCAAATTTTGCATAAAGTGGTGTTAAAGACTTCCTTTTATCTGAGTTGTTGGAGCTCATATCACCATTTTCACCTGCTGAATCTGCATATGAGATACAAACATTAAAAAGTAATACTGGTGGAATTTGCAACTTATGTTACAAAGTTGGTTTGGTGGGTTTTTTTAAGAAAACAATATTATTCCCATTACAGTTTTTCAGAATTGAGCTATAAGGGGATTAAGGGGAATATTGATATTACTTAATTTAGTACCTACTTTAGAAGCTTAAGTTAGAAATGCATTCTGCAGGAAAACTCCATCTAACAGAGGGAGAAACTCACTAAAAGGGTCTTTCAGAGAAGAAAACTAAAGTTCAGTTTTCTGAACTACCCCTTTAAAGGAGCCAACCTTTCTATTTTCTACCCAGAAACAGTGGCTTCCCCATGTTGGTAAGACATTAGGCGATGCACATGCCCTTGTGTATTGTCTGACTCTGACAACTCCCTGACAATTTAAACTGATCTTAGCCATGGCTGCCAGAGTCGTGCCCCTGGCCATGCATTCCCATCACCTCTTTTACAGTGTCCCTGTTGCTTGTGTGATCCCAGTTTGATGACGTTCAGCAAGCTAAACCAGCTGAAAATTAACTTTAAAAACACTTCACTTTCAAAGCCTAGATCTACGTTTTTAATACTAGTGCATATTACACCTCAGGGGCATTTCACAGATAAAACATATGATTAGGAGCAGATCAGTATGTATTCTAGTAATAGGTTCATTATTTTTTCATAGCTAGGGCAAAACAAAAAAGAACTCTTAGTAAACCAAAAATACTAATGCTCAAATACAAATACCATGTACGTCTAGAAGCCAAGAATTTGTATAATTAATAGATCTTATAAAAACAATCATATATGTTTAAAAGTAATTAAGTAAGCACCCACTTCAAAATAAAAGGTTCTTCCTTTCTTAGCCATGTAACCCATTGAACTCAGACCTGCAAGTTTCCAATAGAAACTTCTGGAAGTTCCAGGGCTGTAACATTTCAAAAAAAAAATGTCATTAAAGGAATTGGAAGGTTAAATTTAGATGGAAAAAAAAAATACATCACATCTATGTAACACCCATTTACAACCAATAAACTGAGAAAACAATACACTTCCTATAAGAAATCGTGCCAACTACTACACATCTCCAATTTAATAAATTTAACTAGGCTACATGTGAAGAGTCCTAGGGAATGAAAAATGTGAAATTGAAATAGTCTGTAACGAGACCAGACTGAAACCCCAACTTCTTCAGGAGCAGACCTTTCATGGAGTTACTTTTTTGTTCTGCATGAGCTATATGGGTGGTGAAGGGTCATCCTTGAGGCACATGGAGAGAAGAGTCTTTATTCACTAGAAAATACTCACTCCACAGTTGGAAATAGAAATCAAGTCTCACCAATCACCTGCTTTCCAGCTGTACTAACTGTAAGTAGTCCAATCCAATGCCCCTGCTATAGTTGCTAACAGTTCTTCCTTTAGTCCACACAAAAGTCTTCTTGTGCTGAATTTAAAAGATTTGAAGTAAATGAAAGATGGGGCAAGCACTGACAAGAAAACAGAATACTCAAAAACTGACCAGTGAGCAGTATTCAGTCTTAGTTCTGAGTAAGGGAGATAGTAATATGTATCAATTTAAACTTAATCATAATGCACGTGAATAAATAATTCAGATTAAAAATGCACAAGCTACCTTAGTTCTGGCATTTTCTAATCTCACCACAAATCTTATAAAAAAATTTCTAGTTTATAGAACTTCAAGAAAACTCAATTTTGAAAAGACCAACAAAGCATCGATTTGTTCATTAAAAACTATTTAAATGCATATTATGTAGGTATATATGCAGAGGGAGGAAGAAAGATTTATTTCTGCAATGAACTCAGCATGAACAAGGTTTTGCTCCATGAGGAATCTAATTGCCTCTAGTCTGCACACAGATTCATTGCAGCAAAAAGGGCCAAGTGAACCAAATAACTGGTCTGTTCAGAATGTTGAGGTAAAGCTGCATACAAAGTTGCTAAACACATGAAAATCTTTCATTTGAATGAAGAGTGGGTTCAAGACTTACAAGTATGTGTTGGTAAGAACAATAAAACAACAACAACAAAAATCCCTCTGAAACATACAAAAGCCCAGGCCCTTCACTTAACAGCTTCCTAATAGGTCACCTTAAGATTGTTTATTAAATTTCCAATGCTCTAATTGGCCAGTCTTTAAAATTTTAACCAATATTTGTCTTTGTTATTGAAAATATATGACTACGCACAGAGATGGCAGAACTTTCCAGAACAACCTCCCAAGGACTATGAGCCATAGACAGCTTCCCTTCTGTTTTCCTTAAGACATGTGAAAGTCACACAGCACAACTCTGAGACTGAACTGCAACAACCCTTCCCTCCATACCTAGGTCATTCCTGGTCTAAGCATCTTCTGGTAATGCATGAAATCAACATTGATAAAGATCTATTACACATGCTCTTCCTTTATCTTTAATAGTACTATTACACTGCACTCTTGAGAAACTCTCTGAAAGACTGTACTTAAAATGTCAATAGATATGTGTACATATCTCTTTGAACTTGCTTTGGCAAGTCTCAAGAATAAGTCATTTTTCAGGAAAACGTAAGCATATATCTACAGTTAGCCAGTACTCAGGGCTAAACCACAGCAGGTAGTGTATCACCCAGGGCTCCCTCCCCACCTGGGAAGGAGAATCAGGGGGGGGAAGGAAAAGGCCGATGAGCTGAAATATGAACAGGTTTAACAGAATAACAAAACTGAAAGAACAAGCAACATAAAGTATAGACAGTTCTACTCAGCCTGGTTTTTGATACCAACAGCAGGAACTGATACCCATCAGCAAGGACCCTCAGGAAGAGAAGGAACCCCCCACTTCCTGAGCTCCCTCCTTTTATAACAAGCATGATGAGGTGGAATGGGATACACCTGTGAGTCAGTGCCTTGAGTGGAACTCTCAGCTGACTCGGAGCTGCTCATGGCTGCCTGCATGACTGGCCCATGGGTCTGTGCCTGGGGAACCAGGACAACATATAAACCAGACCTAGATTTACCACAGCAGAGAGAGTTAGAAGTTGCATGATGTGGCCACAGAAAAAGCCAACTCTCTCCACCCCATTCTATTTAGACTAGGCTTGTGTCTACTTCTCCAAATCAGATATTTAATTATTGTAATTATATACACAAAGAATTCACCTCTTCAATAACTAGCACATACTTAAATTGTTCATCTAAGGAAAGGGAACACAAGGAGTAAATCCAATACAAAATAATGAGTTTCCAATAAAAAGTAAAATAATCTTTTGGAATTAGAAATGCATCATTCTACATGTAATTCAGAATACTTTTCACTCTCCAGTAAGTCTTGCCCTCAGATTTAACCCCTCCTTACAACAACTAAATACGCAAGTTGCTTACCCTTGCTGCATCTAATGCAGTTTGAGGTTTGCTTGAAAAAGCTCCCTACGCTTAGCACATTCATAAGTTACACCAGATCAAGTACTTGAATTTAAAAAGTTGGGCCACAGAAATATTTTCTTCTATCTATCTCCCATGTCATGGCTTCTGTCAAAGTGTAATAGATATCAATATCACCTTAAATGCACATTCAGGTATGTGTAAAATACTGAATTACAGATTTGATCAAGTAGCATAAAAAGATTACACTTCCATTGCTGTAAAACTAAGAAAATCAGACAAGCTTCTCTTTCCTTAATATTTAAAGATATCCATCTCCTGCTGGAAAAGCTTAAAGCTTTGCACTGCTTTTATCTATTCCAAAATCATTCTGAACAACAGGCATCAATCCGAAGAAGTATATTTTCTAAGTGTTCTTTTACTCTTCAACAAAAATAAGACATTGGGAAGGTACTGAAATCCATTAAGACGCATGTAAAGTACCCTCTAGCAACTTCCAACCTATTTAAATAAGCTGAATTCTTCTATTTCCATACAATTATTCTAATATTTTAGTAAACATTTGGTACCTCAGTAGGCATCAGTGTTTGTTAATCTCACACATAACTAATAAATTCCAGTCCTGCAATTGTATTCAACAGGACTATGCCCAGGCATGCCAGAGCACTGAACTAGAGGTCACTGCAGGATAGCGTTCCTCTAAGTACAGTAGTTAGTTACTATGTCGAAATGTTTCACTTCTGCCATCACCTTGCAAATTCAAATTTGATAATTATAGTGATTATCAATTAGCATCTCATCGTGATTTGATGACACACAATGACTTGAGGCTAACTAGCACCTAATGCTCAAATTTAACAAAAACGCCATGACAAGAGGCATCATGGCAGAGGCCAGCAG
Organism: Podargus strigoides; assembly: GCA_028020825.1. Classification (NCBI taxonomy): domain Eukaryota; kingdom Metazoa; phylum Chordata; class Aves; order Caprimulgiformes; family Podargidae; genus Podargus; species Podargus strigoides. Next base: position 13,630,238 of record CM051634.1, on the reverse strand, counting down.
GCATGAAAAGCTGAGTAAACAAAGAATCCACCAACAGTTTCCAGGCTCCTACAGGTTATGTTTCCTGACAAGCTTCCCATTCATGATGGGCCAAGGTGGGCAAGCAGGTGAGACACACACATAGTCTGAAGGGGCGTCCATGTGGATCTGCAGCCATGACAGAAGCTCATGGGACAGGCCACAACCTCTGTCACCTGTGTGGTTCTTCCACCCAGGACATCACTCCCAGAATGAGAAGATCTGCACTAACAGTACTAAGGTTCAAAGGGGATGTGTTATTATTCAGTTCAATAAACCACTGTATGTTTCACAATAATTACATTAACTTTGAAAAGGAAAAAGAAATCAAATAAATTGCTGTATCTAATTATGCAACACAACTACCAGAAGACAGAAAAGCTGAAGAGCTAAGTACAAAATGAATTTACAAGTGGTTTTACCTACAGTTCAGCTCTAGATCTGCTTTTACATGGATGATCATTCAAGGCTAGAGAATACTCAACCAACCTGTTGCAGCTGAAAACATTTTCTTCCATTCACCTTACAGTATAAAATACTTAAATCTCAACGACTTTAATCTGTGTCCTATGAACTAAGAACCTGCATTTCAGTATGCCTAAAATATTTCTTATTTCTTTAATGCTGAGATAGTTATTATAGAAACATTAGCTGGTTTTAGCGTAGTATTATGATTCACTCAAAACAGCCATGGCCCATATATTTAGAATGTTCATTTTTTATCACATAAAAAGATGGGAGTCATATAATTCTCTCATGCATAGGACCACATCATCCCATTAAAAACTTTCTGTGGCTCTATCAGAATTACCATTTTCATGGACTTTTATAAAAATTGTCATCTTCTCTCTAAAGTAAATTTTTGCATTAAAATGATGAACGTATTAGAAGTCATTAGAATTCAGAGTGCAAAAAGAACCATAAGTTATAAATGAATAGAAATTTTGTGAAAACTTAATAGAAGCACTCTGCATTATGACCTCCATGCTGGTTTAGGTGTCAAAGAATTTTTAGAGGACTACCTGTAATGTGCATTTTCTGCATTATATAAAAATACAAACTTATTGTCTTTCTGCATTATATAATTATCTTTCATTGTTTAATGTCTCCTAAACTCCATACCTTTACCTGCATCAGTATTTCTCAGAAATAATGGAACTTATTCCTTCATTTCCCCTCCCGCTCTTAAATACTGATGGGTAAAACTAACTTGGTGTTAGGACTTCTCTTTAGGATAGTTTGTAAACACTACATAACTCCCTGAGATACATATTACCTAAAGCTGATACTACCGCAAATGTTTAGTAATCTGAAATATACTAACGAAAACATTTTCTATACTATCTGCTAAACAAAAGTTTCAATGCACTTTTTAATCCAATAAAATGGCTAGTTTACTTCTAAACCACAGGAAAATGTTTTATATGGCATCTAAATTGATTCCTGAATCACTGGCAGTTAAAACTGCCTTATATCTTTTTTTTTTTTTGCATTTTTAATGTAAACAGCAAGACTCATCAGCATTTGCCTTTCAAAATGAAGCATCATGTTGGCACCTATCAACAATAACTATCAAAAGGGAAAAAAAAAAAAAGTTATGTGAATTTTAATTTGCAGAGCGAATGATTTCAGGTATGTCTTGTTTCAGAAGAACAATACCCTGTCAGGGCTTGCAGGCCTCCGCAGAAGCAGTTTTGGGATAGACATGACAGCACAACAAAGCACTGAAAAATGTTTATGAGGGTGGAGTCCATTATTAAACACTGGATGAAACTCTTCTGTACCCCGCGGCTCCAAACTTTGAGAGGATGCAGCAGTAAACCCTGAGCAGGCAAACTACAGCAGACTTGGCTTATAACCCCTCTTCCTCAACACACAAACCCATCCAGTTATTAAAACTGAATGCACCGTTGTTCCCTTGGAAATACTCGAAAACAAAGACCTAAAACACAAAGACCGTTCCCCTTCAGAGGGTATTCACTTCCGCTGTTAATAACTAACTCGTCGTCCCACACGATACAGTTCTGCATTGTACAACACACACCACTTCAGGCAGACAATGCACACAGCAATAAAACTCACCCCAGCAAAGAAAGTGAAAGCTGCGTTTGTTCAGCATGTCATTTGGCGCAGCCAACTGTAATGCTCCTGCCTGCCATTGATTGTTTACTCTGTCAAAGGATTATTAAGAATTAAGCTACATTTGGCAATTTTTTTCGAGAAGGGAATTTACATGCAAAGTGACTGACACTTGATATTTAGAGTCTATTGGTCGAGTCTGACCCTGCCTTTACAAGTGACTCATTTGACTGCAAGGATCTCTGATGTGGAAATGCTCAGATACGAATCAATTGCAGTTTTTGTCTCGGGTAAATGTTACTTGGCAATCCAAAAGAAATGAACAATGCTCCAACCGAGGTTCACATAGAACAGTACTCATACGTTTAAAGAATTCCTTTTACATGCCTGATTTAGTTCCAGGCGGAGGATTTATGAGTCCCCTTCTCCTAATAACTTATCTCAGCGCACAGTGTTTTTAAACACACACACACAGAGCCAGCAGTTAACTCTTTTGCTGCCTAAAAGACAAGGAATGTACGGACGTATTTAACTAAATGAAAAAAAAAAAAAAAAAAAAAAGCAGGTTTGGTACCGATAGGGCTCTTGATTCTTTCTGGGCGGGGTGTGTGTGTGTGTGTGTGTGTGTAGGAAGAGGGGGAGGAATAGGGGAAGGATAGGACGAGAAAGGGAGAGAAACATGTAGGTAGTTTGCAAATCCCTGCTGCATAAAGAGACGATTGTGTGCAAGGAACGACCCTTCCTACATGAAATCAGCTCAGCGCGAATTCTGCAGTTTACCTCTGATAAGGGCAAAGTAAAAGGGTTTCTCTGTACCCGAGCGAGATTCCCCTCCTCTCAGGAGGCAGATGCAGCATTTCTATAAACAAAAATATCTCTAGCCCTACCTTGTGCCAGTGCTTGCAACATGTGGAGCTGAAGCAACAGAAACGCCCACCATCCCCGAGAGAAGATGAAACAGAAGTTTAACTTTATCATCATTCCACCTCGCCTGCTATTCCTTCGGGCAATAATTTCGCGATCCACCTTTCTTTCCACCGTTCTTGCCTCACTGATCCCCATCCGATCCGACTGCCTGCCACTCCTGACAGCGCTTTGGTCATTGCTCATTCCGCACCCCGAGGCCGGGCTTTCTTTGGTGGGCTGGGGGCATTGCCCGCTGCCTTTGCCCCGGAGTTTGGGGGGGAGAGAAGCCCCCACTTCGCAGCAACGGCGGACTCTGTGATTTGTGCTCACTTTGCATGCAACCCGAAAGCAGCACTCCCTGTGCCTCCCGGTATGATCATCGCCACCTAAGTCAATGTTTCTCGTGGAGGTATTGATTGCACCAAAACAACCAGTCAGAAATGTGAAACACATGTTTCTCTGCACTGTCACATCCAATGCCTTCAGCAGAGAGGGAGTAAGTTTATGGGCGTCAGTATTTCAGTAAATCCGGATCCTTCAGCACATTGCTAACAGAGAACGACTGATCCATCTTAGCCACCAGCAGACAATCCAAAGAGTACCTTTCATACCGCAACGAGGATGGAAACTGCCACCCCTGTGATTTTTCTGAAGCGTGGTGAGTTTTCCAGTGTGTGTCCCATTCTCCGGTAAAAGCCTTGTGATGAAAGAGTTAAATTCTCGTAGAAAGGGGGAAGAAAAAAAAAAAAAAAAAGCGTCAAGAGAAGAAAAAAAAACAAACCTAATTGAAAGTATCTCGCTATTCCTTGCACTAAGGATTTATTTCAGACAATTTCAAGATTAGCCATGCAGACAGGGTTGTCTCCAGATATCCCTGCAAAGCTCTGTATAGTTTCTATTAATCCGATTTTCCTGTGGATACAAATCTCTACCGTCAAGAGAAGGGTTTGAAGGGTCCTCGAGCAGGTACAGGGAGCAGCTCTGGCTGTGATTCCGGCTGGCTGTGCAGTCAGTCCGCCACAGGCCACCGCCGGTCTCACTTCAACTCTCCCGTTCAGCCGGAGGTAGGGAAAACCTCAGCTGATCGTATCTCCCTCCTCCTCCAGCATTGGTGCTGATCTCGTAGGGAGAAAAATCACCTCTAACACAGAAAGCGCTTTTCTTCCGCCCGGGGATGACTGTAGCAACGAAACAAACCCTCAGCTGGATAGTGTCCGGGGCGGGGGAAGGGAAAATCTCCCGAAACAACCAGCAACAAGGTGAAATCCTCCCAGTTTAGCCGAGATGGACTCCTGCTCTCCTTGTTTATGCAGCCCAGGGCTCCCGGCTCTTCCTCTGCGCGTCTCTCCCTCACACAAGCTGTAAACACAGCGGGGAAAAGAGCTCTATCACAACAGCAGCGGCGGCAATAAAACCCGGCCGGAAAAAAAAATTAAAAAAAAAAAAAATGAGAAGGGATGAAGGTTTTACATTTAAACAATGCATCGGCTATTGTTTCAGTCCCGCCTTCCGCAAAGGGAAAAGTTTCCTGGGAGATCCCCTCCCCCTCCCTTATGAAAAAGAAAGAATATGAGGAGTTATAAGAGAAGTGCACCGGGGGTGAGCGCGAGTTAAAAACAAAGCACCTCCGCGGGAAGTTGGTCAAACAGAAACCCTCCCGGCGCTGCTCCCCCGAAACACAGCCCGAACTTTTCTCGCCTCGTTCGGCATAAGCGCGGTTTAACCCTCCCCCGGCGGCACCAGCAGCCTCGCACCCACCCGCCATCCCCGCCCCGCTCCCCTCTCACCTCCCTCCCAACCGGCAGGCACCCCCCGGCCGCGCCTCACCCCACCTCCCCCGCACCTACACCTCCACGGGGCTGTGCCTGTGCGGGGGGACATCCTCCGGGGGGCTGAGGAGGGGGGTCCGGGATAAGGGGGGGGTTAATGTGTGTGGAACTGTCAGGACAGGGCAGGGGGGCGGTGTTTCAACACAGGTTTGCCCGCCGGCTCTCCACAGAGCCCCCCCCGCGACACACACACACACACACACACATACACACACACAGTGTCCTACAGCCAGCGCGGGACCTGCCCACAGCCACCTCCCCCCCCCCGATAGCACCGCCTCCAGCCCGGCCGCTGATTGGCCGGCGGGCGCGCGGGGCGAGGCGCGGAGGGGGCAAAAAAGCGAAGGCGCGCAAGAGCCGCGCTCGCGCCAGGTTCCCCGTCCTTGCGCTGCCTGACGGCTGCGCGCGCGCCGGGCCCTGTCCAACGGCTGCGCGCGTGCTGGGCCCTGAGGGGCGGTTTGCTCCGCGCGCGTGCGCGCCTGGCGGGACGTTTTCCCGCTCTCGCTGCGCCCCCTAGGGCTGTGAGGCGCCGCTGTCGCCGCTTCGTCGTCGCCGTCGTCGGTGGCCGCCGCTGCCAGGGGGCACGCCAGGCACGCCCAGGAAGGCTGGGGTGCGGCTGCTCCATTTGTACATCCCCAGCAGCTATTATTTCTTTTTTTTTTTTTTTTTTCTCAGCGAGGAAGACAGATAGCAGGTATGTGACAAAGGCAGGCAGCCCGGAGGTGTGAATTCACCCCCTTCCTGCCTCTGGTGGTCTGTCTCATCCTGCCTGTGAGGTTGGCAGTGCACAGAAGTTTCTGAGCTTGGGTTGGTTTTATTCTACGAGTTGAAGGAATGCTGGAGGTGATGATCGTCAGTTTCTGCACTTTTTCCTTTTTTTTTATGACCTGTCTCTCGTGACAGTCGTGCAGGCAAACAGTGAATTACCACATCAAACACAAGGTCATTTTTTTTCCTATTCCCAGCGGCATTATGGGTTCCTGGCTGAGGCAGATTATTCAAGAAGGCACCTTTTTTCTCACACCTTGGTTATTTTATATCATTAAAAAAAAAAAAAAAAATGAAGTGTCTTCATAGTTTCCCACCACCTCAGTACAGGTGAACAGCATTAACTAGTTCCCTGGCAGTATCTGCCTTGTGCCTGCCACACCTGCTCCTCAGTTTCTCCCACTCCTACCCAAGCATCAAATCCATGCCAAATACTGGTTGGTGTTTCCTCTTGACCCTCCCTTTGTATCTCATAGGTAAATCTTGTCTGCCACACTCTCACCTACACTGCTGCCTGCTTCTTCTGGTATCTAGCAGGTTATTAAGGTTTATGACATCCATTTGCTGCTTTTCCATCTTCCTTGTGTGTGTGAGTGAGTTCGTTGCTTCTATGCTCAAGAAGTTGCTGTGCTTAAATTCTTCTCCAGTTCTGTCACCTTCTCCTGGTAACTAAAAGAATTGAGCTGTACCTCAATAGCTGTCTCTGTGTGGCCAATAGAGCATAAATAGTGATTCTGTTGTATCTCACACGTCACGCTTTCCTCTTTTTTTTTTGTATGTGTAGACCACGTGAATAATTATCTACAGATATCAGGACCCAGTGCTTACGATTTTCCCTTCAATATGTCCGTTTTGAGAACAATTCAAAGCTAACCTAGATTGTTTTCAGCTGTGTTGAGAACTGACCTCAAGGAAGTAACAATCTGTTGGTAACTCCCATTGCGCCATTAATAGTTGCTAATTTACTGCAGCACAAAGAAACTTTCTATTTAACTAGTAATTTTGGGTGGGAGTGATTTACCTTAATTGGAAATGGAAAGTAGATGTAATTGTGTTTGGTGGTTGGTTTTTTTTAAGTACTGTTAACAAAGGAGCATAGAGCTGCTGCTGGAAACCTGAAGGTTTCAAATTTTGATCTCTAAGTAAGTACTTGGTGCTTCCTTATCAGTTCTAAAGGAGACAATTTGTGGTGGTTATGTTATTTATGTGTAAAGTCTGTTGAAAGAGTCATTGTCCAACTTAAGTTTTAAAACTAAGATGCACCAGAAGAGGTGCACCACTCATTTCTGTTACTTTGTTTCATTCTAGTGAAAGCTCGTTTCCTCTTGGAATGGATACATTTTCCTTGTAGCACTTTGCGTCTGTTAAAAGTGGAAACATAAGAATAGGAAGTTAACTTAGTTTCATTAGATGGGCCTTGCTTTTTAAAAATCATTTAAATATGTCAGTTTCTCTTATGGTTGCCAACTCCACATTTTGGGTGAAACGTTTTCTGTTTATTTCCTTATTTTTAACAGTAACCATATCCCTTTGACATGTCACAGAGGACAACATTTGTGTGTGTGTTGTTTCTTTTTTCTGTTTGCTTTGGTTGCAATAACTGTACTTGATTGTGTTCAAATAATAACAAAAAATATTTGAAGTCCTATTGAGATTAGTAAAAGCATTTCACCGTTTTGCTGCCTCTGTTCTGTACCTGCCTGCATGTAACAAGTGAGGAACTAAAGCATTAAACACGCAGCAGGAAGACTAGTAGAACACTGTCATCTGAAGAAGTAGAAACAACAAATCCCATGCTCATAAAGACAGAAAAAAGGAGGGAGTAAGGTTTTCAGGAATTTAAAGGTAAGTAACACAAAAGAAGCAGCAGTGTAGTTAGTTTCATTTAAAAGTGGAGAAAACGAGGTAAGAGGGGTTTTTCCAATGACTGTTGTGTTCTGCAATGAGGTGTAAATGGGATAAGTCTTCTAAGGGCTGCAGACTTTTGTATAATTAATACGAAATGGTAGGATGTTTTACTTACATAAGTGGTGAGATAATGAGACAAAAGAGAAAGGAATAGAAGGGTCCACTACTCAAGACAGGTCACTAAATGAAATGCAGCTTTTTAGCCAAGAAAATGGAATCACAGAACTACTTCCAGGAGAAAATATTGCCAATGTTGTACAACCTTCATTCTCAGTTTCCTTTTACAAGAGTTTATATCTTCTAGGGTATAGCTCATTGACTCTTTCTAGCATTTGGAATCCAGCAAAACTCTTTTAGCGAGAACATTCTCATTTACAAAAAAAACCCCTATATGCTTTGAGAGATGCAGAAGGTTGTTTTGATCTAGTGTATCTCCTGATGCAGTCTCTGATTCTTGTAGTCATTGATGAGTAGTACTCAGCTGGGGTGTAGGTTATTCTAAATGTTAAGTTTTTTCAATCAGGTAATTGCTATGATTTGCTTGCCTGTTTTAGTCCTGTAAACCAAGCAGTTACCTTGCATCCATTCTTCTACCAAAAAAAAAAAAAAAAAAAAAGACCCAAAACAAAACAAAAACCCACATTAAAACATCACTGATTAGTTTTGTCTTATGTGGTATTTTCTATCAGTGCACTTGCTTGGATCATGACTTATTCTACCTGAAAAATTTAACTGGTAAATAAAAAAACCCCTAGCAAAACATTTGAAAATTAAATGGAGCGAGATATGAACACTTTTACAGTCAAAATCATAATATACTTTTGCAACCTAAAAGTTAATAATCTAGTAAGATCTTCATCATAAGTAACGTAGAACAATTAATATTTCTGATCCTGGGATAGGATGGTTTCTTATAGCAGGTATAGATCATGTGGGTACCCTGAAAACACTGGTTTGTGGTTTCGTTCTACACTTCCATTTTCCTTCACTCAAAAATGTGAAGTGCAAAACTCAGGGCAAGCGATTGCATTGACTACCACATGGTTGTCCCAAAAGATCTTTATATTGCCTTTCCTTTTCTCCCAAGAGGGACAAAGCTTTAGAAAAACAATGAGCATGTGAGCAGAAAGTAACTTGCTTTCAAATGGGATGATTTTTCAGCATACTAAATCAACCTGAATTCAGTAAACTGTTGGGAGGGGGCTGAAATCTTCCTTAAGAAGGGTGTTTTCCCAAGGGTCACTAGCCAGCTGCTTTGCTTTTATGGTGTAAATATGCTTCTACATCAATAATAAACACTGGAAGAAAAAAAAAAAAATATCACATTACATAGCTGGAAGTCTCAGGGGAGACATTAAACAATGACTTCACCACACTTCTGGAAGGATCTTCTGCAGTGAACACAGTTGCAAGAACAAGAATAGCTCCCATTAAATTTTACTGCACTTAAATAACTTAATATGGTGTCAGTTATAAAGCCCCAAAACAAACAGAATGACAGATTTTTGTTTTCTCCATGTGGTTTGAATTTACATAAAAGAAATTAGAATTAGATTTATACACCTCTTAGGTCTGAATTTAAATTCAGAAGTGCTAGCAAATTCAGAGTTAAATTCCTTCGCTTGCTGCTTAATATGATTGTGCTTAGGAGTCCAGGAACAGATGAGGTACAGTTCTAAGGCACAGCGGTAGAAGTTGAGGGCAGAGTAGGTAGATTGAAATGTATGTTTCATGGCTTTTATGAGTCTAAGAGCTATCCTGATAGAGCTGTAGCACAGCTGTGTTTATATTCAAAAACAGTTAAGCTGATATGGATAATGTCTGTACAGTCAGGAGAAGGGGCAAGTGGAGTTCCTGAGTCATTCCATCATCTGTATTATCCCAATGTAACAATGGGCTTTGCTATTTAGCCATCAGAAGAAATTCACAATGACCCAGCCACGTGTCCCTGCTGTGTTTTATGGAGTAGAGAGTTAGCAAAGTAGCATAAAGGATCAAGACAACAGGTTCTGCGTTTTTGAAATGCAGACGTTTGAAAACATTCTTAGAGCCTCCCAGAGGAAGACTACAGGGGCTGTAATGATTCTGCTCCAGACAAGTTTGGCTAGAATGTAGAGAGAGATCTTGCTTTAAGAAGTCTGTGTCTTCAAACACCAGCGGGTCTGGCTCTCCAGCCATGGGTTGCAGGGATTGCCCTTTCATGGTTCAGATGATGCCTCAGGGATGAGTGACCTGAGCACTTTGAGGAATATCTGAAATTGCTCATAAATATGAGGGAGGACTTTGGACAAAGACTGAATCTTTTGGTTGTACCTAACCTTTATACTTACGAGTGCCATCATGGTGGCTTTTTCAACCTTCTAGTTGGTCAGGAAAAAAATCAGAACCTGAAGCCGTAAGTGCAAAAGAAATTTACTAAACTGAATATTACTACTGAAATGCATTAATGCATCAACTTATTCTTGATCACACTAGCTAAAAGACTTTCAGAGAATACCATAAAATTAGAGAATGTGGTGTTAGCTACCTTTTTTCCCCGTTGTTTTTTTCCCCCCAGAACTGAACCAAAACTTATTGCCAACGTTAAAAGGTACTGCTTCTGCAGGACTTGTTTTAGGTAGAATACAAAATGCTAAACACTTTGTAATGAGATCAGATTTCATGGTGTTTTCCATTTTTCAAAGTGATAATTTCGATATATAAAACAAAAACAAATCAAAAAAGTGAAGTCATTGTACACCATACAAGGTCCAGTGTGATTTCTGTTGGTTACAGTTTTCTTAATTTCCTGATCTTCTTGTACTAAGATGCTATAATATGACTGTGGTTTCGCCCAGAGAGAATGCTAGTTCAATGGTTAGTGAACTGATTATTGTCTTCCATCTGCTTACTCACAAAGATATTATGAAGACTTAAACAACATTCGTGCAGTCCCTGAGCAGTGTTGTAGAAGATTGTGTTTTATCAAGTGCGTGGGTTATTTTCAGATGCAGTCTAAGTAACTTGTCTGAAGTAAGCCGACATCTGTTGAAGGTTTTATGATGGGATTACATTATTACTGTGAAGAACAGTGTTAAATGTATACATGGAGATCATGTTCCATAATCAGCATGTTCTTGAGATACTGTAATTAATTGAGAAATGCAAAGTAATAAATGTGATGAGTTAGTTTGTTATTACAGTCCTGCATTTTTCTGAATTGATTGACATGATTCTAATGGAATAACTGTAAGAGAAAAATTCCATTTATTGCAGTGTGATAAACAGAGAACAATTACTACAAGGGTTTCAGCAATCACACTTACTAAAGGGGATATAGCTGAACACCTCAGCCATATTATTGCTGTCATAGTCTACAATTTGCCTATCATATAAAAAAAAAAAAAGCAGGTCAAGAAATGAGAAAGTAAGCTTTGAAGAATACATAGAAGATATTTACAGTGATTGCAGCATTGGCCACCTTAGTGTTAATTTTTTTTTCTCCATAGGTTATGAAAAGGTATTGATTAGTAGTGTTTTAAGTTAAAATTCAAATCCAGTGGAATCTGTCGCCATGGGGACTTCAGCAGAGTTTTCTGCCATGACGAGACCATTGCCTGTCTTTTAATGACATTTTGGATTTATTAATCTTTTGGGCCTGCACACTTGCGTATCCAAGAATTTTCCAGTTTTATTGATGACTGAAGTTGAGACATCATGCTTAGATCCCATAACTCCAGTTTGCAAATGTAAAAAATGGACCAGACTGTGTCTGTTCAGGGAGATGTAGCAAGAGGATTAATGTGAGTGAGTCAGTATGCTGGCTGATTTTTGCAAGTACTGCTATTTTGGCATAAAATTGAAGATGTCCCCAAACATTTTTCCCCAGTTATTTAGTGCAGAGGATCCTCACCAGCAGGTTCTTATCTTTAGCAGCTAAAATAATTTGTCACCACTGTCCTCCTTGGCTGCATCCTTGTGTACATCAGCTCACTCCTTCTCTTGACTGACTGTCTATGATTCAACTGACATCTAATCAGTGCTTCACTGCTTTTCAAGACTGGTTCTTCTCAGTGCTGTGATTCTTCTTTTCCTTATGAGCCATTTTTTTTCTTTTAACATGATCAAAAGCAATTATATTATATCTTTTGAATCTGTTAGAGATAGGGAAAGGGTCCGGATTAACACTGAAGAGCTTTCTTTTCCACAGGTCTCTTATCATGATTCTACTAACAGAAATTAATTCTGTAGAAATCCAGGCCGTGGACACAGACAGTACATTTTACCATTCTTGTAGCTTTAGCTGAAGGTTATTATTGCTGTTCTGTGCTCAGAAGGGAAGAATGCATACTAATTATAGAAATTTTATCTTTATTTCTATAGCAATTAAATGTTATTTTACAAGGCTAATCTGAAATATTTTCCAAGTGATCCACTTGAGTGCCACACTTGCACCATTTTTAGGAAAGCTGTGAAAATGTATTTAAATATGTACTAAGGTATTCAATTCAGATTTAAAATCTCACTTCTCAGTAGTAAACACAATATGAAATGCATATTACTTGAAAAAAACCCACCCACAACAAAGAAATTCACACCAGAGGTAAATTTAAACAGCATCAGAATATTATGATAGTTTTGACTGCAATAGCTTTACTGAAGTAAAGGAGAAATACTGGAGTAAAAATAAAATAAACCAATCTATATTAAATATATGTTTTAAAGAAAATAGCCAAGCTTGGGGTTATTTACATAGAAACCAGTGATTTTTCTTAATGACTCTGTAATGAATCTATGCAGTAATTTGGAATGCTTATACTTAAAACAGATGCCAGCATTATTCTTCAGAGAATATACAGAACAGGGTGAGTGCAAGACAGATGGATGCAGAAAAATCAATAGTTCAGAGAACTACATCAGATGCATGCATTTCACATAGGTCAAGTTTGATGAAACCTAAGTTTCATGAATCAACACTTCTGATGTAAATAATTCACAGTAATAGGAAAAAAAAAAAAACCCACTCTGCTTATATGGGATGAATGTAAATACACTTTTAAAATAACAGTGAGTTATATCATAACTCTTGCAGTTGGTTTATACATGTGATTCCACTAATACAGGGGTTTGGGACAGCAAAAGATTGGAGATTTTTCCTTTAGTAATAAGTTTAGCAAGGTGGAAGACTTAATGAAATTTAAACTGAGTGGCAGTTGCAGTAAAATTATGCTACAAGTTTTTTTCTTTTTAAATGAATATATGGTAAAAAAAGCTCTGTAAATCTTCACACTGATATTCAAATCTGATCTCATTCCTGACTTTGTATGCGTATCATCAGTTTTTAAGTATCCCGAGATGACTAAAATATGACCTTCCTTTGGGAGCAGCTCCTCAGCTCTCTCATAGGTACAAGGGGAAAATGTAAGTATGAACTACAAGGGGAGATGACATACTGTATAAAGCACTCGGTAATCAGGACAGGACTCCCATTGACTTGTCAGTGAAACAAAGTAAGGCTCAGCCCAGTCTGGATTGCCACTAAGAAATAGAACTTAATTATGATCTAACATGTTAATTGAACTGATACAGATTTTGGTGTTGTTACTTCTGGTTTATACTGGTAAGGTGAAAAAAACATGGAAATTCATGTCATTTTTCTTTCCCAGAAATATAGTGGGTTCCAGATCAGACTCTGTTAGATTAGAGTAAGGACAACTTGGCTTTGCTGAGAACGTATATCATTACCTTTAGTGACAGTCTTATAAAGGAGCTTGTAAAGCTCCCTCAAGGACAAAAATTAAGCAGATAAGGGTGAAGCTTAAATATTGAGTGGTAACTTGGGCTCATGCACTCGCTACTGAACTAAGTTAAGAAGTTTATAACCTTCAAAACCTGTAGAAGCCTGAACATTAATAACTAAGGCTAAACAAATTGAAGGAAGGGGATGCATACATTGCCCCTTATGGGCACAGCTCTGGTGCTTTTTTCTTCTGTGTTTGGGAAGAAATAGCAATATATTTCTTTGTTAGTCAAAACTAATACTTTGTAAGAGTCACAAAGAGAAATGCAAAAAACCTTCAAGTTTATAATGCTTGGATAATAGAATATAATATAATACAATGCCTTGGATATACCAGGGATTCTTAAAAGAATTGCCTAAGAAGTTCTGTGAACTATCAATGTTCGTCTCAGCAAATCAAACTGCCATTGAAAGTTCCAGAAGAATGGAAAAAACCCCTCAATGTTGTGTAAATATTTTAAGGTTAAGCATGATGCCATAAGTAATCCCAGACATGTTAACTGAAGATCAATTCTCGTGCACTGAAAGACTGCTTAAGATGGAAACAGTAGAAACAAAATTAACAGTCAGTGATTATTCATATGATTTTTATGGAAAACCGATACTGAACAAGCATGCTGGTACTTTTGATGAGATTGCAAGGTTGACAGATAATCTCCCATTCTTTAATGTACTTTGACTTCAGCATTTGGCCATAATGTCTTGCATGGTTATGGTTTAAAGAAAACACAGATCTGATGTTCAGCCTCTTAGATTAGAATGATAAACTGAAACAAGCTTCAGAAAATCATCATCTGGTTGAAAGGCATGTGGAAGTGTGTATGGGGAAGCCTTGTCAGATCTATTTTTTTGCCTGATTTTATTCAGGATCCTTCCTGGAGAATGATATTCTCATAGATCTTTAATCTGTCAGGAAAAGCATGCTTTGGGGTTGGGGGGGGGGGGGAAGCCCACAGTTTAAAAGTGATGCTAAATTATTTCAGACTACAAATAAGAGTAGGAGTTGTCAACAGTGAATTTGTGTCTGTATGGTGACACAAAAGCTCAGCTGAGGCAAGTGGAAGTGTGAAATTAGAGAACATAATTTGAAGAATGATCCCCTTGTGGATGCTGTCATTCCTGAGTAATGTGAGCTCTAGTGTGCTGGAGTTGAGAACTTCAGGGATTTTAACATCTGAAATGAAATAATCTACGTAGAGTTTAACCAGTTTAAATTTTTTTGCTGGTGTTCACCAGTTTAGCGTTCCAGATCTATCCACTTTGACCATTCCAGCTGGTAATGTCTTTGAATACTTTACCTAGAAATATAATGGCTTTCCTGTCTGTAGAAGACATTGTTGCTTATGTAAAAAATAATCTGTAAATAGGATATTTGCTATTCCTAATTAGATATTTCTCAGTTTTCAGTATTGTTTCTCAATAAAAATAATGGTTGTGTTAATAACTCAAAAAAAACCCCCACACGGGAGACATGATTGTGTACAGTTTTTAGCTTTAAAAGTTAGTGAGAGTTTGCAATATATACCAACAGTGCTTTATCAAACCTTAGAGAAACTTACCTCACAAGCTGGGGTAAAATTTTGACCTTATCAATGGGAGCTTAACCATTAGTTTCAGGGAGAGCAAAGGAAGTTAGTATTGCACAGTAGTTGATTGTTCTAAGCTTCACCTGAATTCAGTGATCTTTGTTGATCACAGTAGCACCCAAAGAATGACTCTAATGTGCAACAAAGAAAGAAAACAGTGACACCAAGAAGTTCCAAACTCTGAGAGATTTGTCAAGAGAAAACCAAAATGGTTGCTTTGGAGAAAAGAACAAAGCCAGCAAGGAAGGACATTTACAATTAAATCTTAAAAAAATAAATTTCTAAATTAATCAGTAAAATGCATTGAAAACAAAAGTTAGTTTGTAGTCTCTACATTTCTTTTATTTGACAAGAGAAACTTGGCTTTGTGGCATTCTTTGAACAATGCCTGTTTCTTGCTTTTTTTCAACTCTTGGCTGCAGCCTTTCAAAAGGAGATTTACACAATGTCTCAGACATCTTACAAACATAGATTAATAAAAAAGAAATTGGCCTTGGATGTTGGCAAATCTCAAAACCATATGTTCAGAGAGTTCTTTCATTCAATGATAATTAATTTTTTACAAAATGAGTAGTTTTAATCATTTGGATACCTGGATAGAGTCTGAATCCTGCTATGGGTGTTTGGAGTCTCAGGGAGTTGGAATAGATCAAGAAAAGCTTTCATAGATGTGGTCTTTCTCCTTTCACTATATATATCTGTTGTAAATAATTTTGAGACTAATTCTGGCCTTTGTCATAATGATATAAATCCAATATAAAGCCTTAATACTGGAAGGCACATGTACTCAACTTCAGGCAAGGGACAAATCCTATGTATTACAGCAGTAATATATACATGCTTAATTTAAGCAGACACCCTAGTTTCAATCAATGCCATCTAGAGCAGAACTTGGTGCTATGGTTGGAGGCATTGTGCTTTGCTTACTGTTATTGGTTGATCTAACAAGTTGCAGGGACTTACAGTCACTTAGTGTTCATTATTTCAGCAAAAACTCATTAAAAGGGATGTAAATGCTGTAACATAGGAGATTATAAAAACTATGGAGAAAAAAAAAGGAAGAACAATACATTTTAAATGGCTGCTTAAAGTACTGCAGATGTAGAAATCTTCAATTATAAAGCATTTTAAATTATTCTATTTTTAGTTACTTTAATGTATATTTTTAAGTAATATACATAAATATGTCCCTAGAAGAAGGTCAGATGGGTAAAAAAGAACCCTTATTTTAGTCATACTCCTGTGCTGACTAGTTACACTTTGCATTGGCTCCCTGACAAACATTTAGGTGGAGAGTAATTATGAAAAAGAAAAATGGAAGAGCAGCTTTCCTTCTAGCACATTGCAGTATATCGTCTTATGATGCAGCTAAGTATAGCTAATTTATTTGGAGCAAAGGGGTTATTAAGATGAAGATTAATGCACAAATAACTCTTATTCCTGGAAGCTTACTGTGATGCATAAACTCACAAAATCCGTTGCATAGGAGGGTTTGCAACCATGCCCAGTCTAGCTGTGATCTTTTAATCAGTGCAATGATACTCAAGGTACTCTTCCAGAATAAGGGGTGAGGGCCTGGAGTTTGTTTTATGACCACAAAGTTTTAAGTGTGTGTACTGGAAGAAGAATAATTGAATCTAGGGTTCAAGATCATTTATGATTGCAAGGGGAGTTAGCACTATGATTCCATGCTGATAGTGACAGCATAGAGAAACCACTAAGCAACAAATGGGAATTGTTTTTTCTTCTGTTAGCTGTGTTTTATAAATGGCTAGTTCATTATGGAGCAGGTTTGTTTTGTTTTGCTTTTCTTTGGAGGACCGAGTATTAGGTAGAAATAATATTGTGCGGTTTAGTAGATCTAGGATCTTGTCCTGAATAACACCCCATAACTTTCTACATGCATCTTATGTCTATCTTATGTCCAGTATAATCATTCACAGTAATATATCAGAATGTCCCTCTCGTAAGGTTAGGGGTAATAAACTGTTGTTAGTAGTTCCAAGGTCAAACATAGTTCTTTCTATGAAAATAAAAGGTAGCGCTGCATTACCTTGTCAAGTTAATACAGTGTGATAGAGCGTCTCAGGCAGCACATCCTGAAAGACTGTAAATGCCTAATAGATTTAGGAAAACTGTACCTCAGGGAACATACTAGGAAGAATTTGTCAATGGATCACCACTGTCTTGGAGCCTTACTTATTGGGGACCAGCACACTTTTAAATTATTACTTTCTTAAGAAAAGCCTCAAGACAAGTTATATTTCTTAGACTAGCTTTACAAGAGTGGGTCAATAATTTCTATTGGAGAGTTTCAGGTTTTTTGTGGTTTGATTTTTTTTTTTATTATTTTTTTTAACACTGGCATGAGCAATTCCAATAATTTGAACTCTAATTAAGTTTTGAGGTTTTTTCCCAAATGATTTTCAAATTGCTTAATGTGCTGTTCATTCTTTGGAGATGAAATTGGATAAATTTGTGAAGTGTCTTAGCAATGTGCCTCTAATGACAAAGAACTTTAATTATAAAATATGGGTTTGCAAGTTTTGCATTAATTAGACATAAAATTAGCGAAGTGTAAAGCTTGTACACATGTTCACATGTATATAGAACATTACCAAGTTTTCATCCATAGCTGTGCCTCAATGTATTTAAATATTTGGTATCAATACTGTTTTAAGGGTAATAGCAATTAATTAGAACTCTGCTCTTCTGTGTGCTTGGAGTTGTCACTTCTACAATAGTCCCTGTGAAATTAGTTACTCTATATTTACAATGTGGCCAAAGTAGAAGAAAATGATTTATATTTATTTTTCATGTCTGATTGAATTTAAGTTCTCTTATGCAATTTATAAGGATTTTAACTACTCTGGAAAACTTGTTCAAATCAGCTGGCCCAGGATTTTACCCAGTGGTTACCTTCTCAACCTGTTGGCTGTTCAAAATTCAATGTTCAGGTGCCTGATTTTTCTTCCGTGCA
Organism: Podargus strigoides; assembly: GCA_028020825.1. Lineage (NCBI taxonomy): Eukaryota > Metazoa > Chordata > Aves > Caprimulgiformes > Podargidae > Podargus > Podargus strigoides. The sequence goes on along the minus strand of CM051634.1, from coordinate 13,612,385 downwards.
TTTTACAAATAGTGAAAGCACCTAGCATGCAGTCATGGATTCTATGGACTTCTGAAAATTAAAGCTTGAGATGGACACTGACATGACTATGACTCTCTTGTGAATATAGTCTTTAGTTTAGATTTTGTGTTTAATAAGAACCCCGTAATGGCTGTCCAGAGGTAGCAATTTGTTATTCTTCAGGTGCACTCTTCCTTCAATACCAATGTTACAGTTAAAACCTAACTATGTATTGACACTCAGCTATATTAACCCTACTATGTTTATGCTGTTTAAAATCATGATGGACTATAACACACAATTTAAACAGGAGAGCTTTATACTGAGGAGTAGGTAAATAGGATTAAGTTAATCATTCTGCAGTTCTGGAGTAATTGCTATTTACAAAGCACAAGCTGTGGTCTACTGATGACAGCATTAGAGACTTGCTTTAGTTAAACTCTATATTGCCTTTGTTTTACTATGACAGCCTCTTACTGTAATTTAATTTGTATAGGGCACTGATTTGTAAACTGGATATAGCTGCAGAATAAGACTTGTCTATATTTTTGGTGGCCTATGTGCCACACATTAATTAAGAACAAGTTTGAATTTTAGTATGCGTTCAGCAGGTTTGTTGAACTGCTACTTCTTTTATTCCCCTTCATTCAAATTCATGCTTCAAATAGGCATACTAAGGATCTGATTCTTGCAATCTTATTGATGTTGAGTAATGACTTAATTGCTAGGTTGTCATTTTGACACAGACTATTCTAATCTCAGAACAACAAGAAAAACAAGTGCAGGTTTTTAGCAATCTTTGTTCAAGCCTAGAATTAAAGTGTTTTGACAGTATCGCACAGAAGAGGAAAAAAGGTTTTATATTAGTCTTTATTCTCACATACAAGCCATGGTTTGCAGTGCATGGAAAGGAATGGATGTGACTTCTATGTCAAGTACCTATTGATTTTTAGTGTTGAGAAGAATGACCAACCAAAATGAATTTGGAGAAAAATAGCAGTTTTTTACTGATACCTGCAATTGTCAGATCTCTAATTTTGTAGTTCCCGTAACAACATCCGAATGACTGAAAACCCTGTACCATTGCTGTCCATTGAAGAAACAGGATGTGGCAGGCTATTGCTCTGATTTCCTTGTTTCTCTGAGAAAGGCAGCTGCTTTGGGAAGTTGACTTCACATTTTGCTCTAGGATAAAAAACAAACTTTACTGCTATTCGCTGCCTGTATTTTCACACCTATGAAAACAACAGCAAAATACCTAGTGTGGGGAAATTCTTATGTACCATTTACAATTCAGGTCTTCATTCTTGAGTGCCCAGAGAAATACAATACAGCTGTGTATTTATTGCTTCAAAAATATAGCAATCAAGAAATAAGAATATTCTTTTTGTAAATAACATTTTCTTTTCAAGTAAGTTGGCAGCTTAAGCAGAACAGCAGCAGCATCCAGCATGTTAAGAGGTTGAGGAACCATTTCTTTAAAATAATTTTAGTCCTTTGGGATGCATATGAACTAGAAGCATGAAAATGCTTTAAAATAAGGAAATATTTTTGTGGCCTGCAATTTATGCTTTGCTAAGTTAAGTATTCATTACCCAAAACCATTTTTTATCCTCCAAATAATAAAGCAGGCAGTTGCATGAAGTAAATTTCAAGCTGTATTCTGAGGTCTGTTTGAACAGACTGGTTTAGTCCAACAAATTGACAGGACTCATACTCTGTCCAGGATGTTGGCAGTCCAACTAGTTCATTCAGCCTTGAATTTGTTAAGACATAGGTGGGAAAGGGATTTAGAGGTTGGGGAACATTTTGTTTATCCTGCTGGTGGTGAAACTAAGCCTCTAAATATCTGATGGCAACATGCTATTTTAGAGATAAAAAATGCCTGAACTGCCTGTAAAATAGTGAATGGCCTACTTTGCAAGTAGCCATGATATTGAATTTATTTATTAAAGTTATTTTCATAGATTATCTATGTTAAACCTGACAGCTTGATTGCACTGGGGTCTTGCCCCAGGGCAACTATTTAGAAGTGTCTTGGACACAGAATATCAACACCAAATAATTTTGTTGAAATAAAAAGGCTGTCTATCATGCTGTCCATATTTACTGTCTCAAATGTACAATTCACCGGTTTTGTAAAATTGAATAGTATATGCTCCAATTCTCTCTTGGAATGTTGTGATGTTGGGAAACTATTGTATTTCTGTGCAGAAGGAGATGGATCTTTATACCATAGTAAAGCCTTGCCTAGAGCACTGTGATTTTTCCCTACCCATATGTTTAATATATGTTCCTATATATAAATTACCATTAGGCCAAACCTCTTCACTACCAGCTTATAGCTATCCCTTGTAAATTGTCTTTATGTTAATCAAGCAATTTTTATTACCCCTCCGTACAAAACACTAAACCAAGAAGGAAATAAGTTTGAGAATACATATTAGCATCCTTAAAATACTCACAAAGGTGCATATTTATGTCAGGAAAATGTAGTAGTTATTCCAAAAGAAAGAATTACAAACCTAGAAAATTACATTAGTATATTTGGACTTAAATTGATCTATGAGGCATGGAAGCAGAGTTAGAGGACTGAATAGTCTGTCGGCAATGCCACTCAGTCAAGTTTAATGCCAACAAAGAGGAAAATGTATCTAGAGTTTTGCAGCCTACTTCAGAGTGGTATGCAGCAAGGAAACATAGCATTGTCGCCCTAGCAAAAAAATAAAGAAGTTAAGAACCTCTGCGTTAAGAACGCAATTACAATGAGAATACATCTATAGCACTAATTTAGATAAACCTGAGTTGTAACATACTCTTTTATTTGAGTGTACTTTCTTCTACTTCAGAGCATGTCTACAGTATGACATTGAATGAGGAACAGAGACCCCCAGGACAGAAACAAAGGCTAGGAAGGTTCTGGAACCAGATGTAACTGGGGAACTGAGATGGTCTCTCCCAGTGCTACGTTGCTCCATGTGGTTTTTTTAGCTTGGATTGACACTAGCGCAAATACTTAAGTGTGGTTCTTGGCTGTCTCCTGCAGCATTCCATCACTGCAACAGCAATACAGTCGAGACTGTTTTAATGCCTTAACAATACATGTCCAAGTCATAACACATTTGAATTCCATTTGAGTCTGAAATGTACTGTTATTAATGCTGAGGTTTGTAACACTGGGTGTTATATTTGAAATTCCTCTCTAAAATTTTGGAGCTTTACCTGCAACTTAGCAATAGATGTGTACAATCTATGTTGCAGTTTAATGCAAAACTCAATTTTTAATCAGTTTTATCTCAGAAAACAAGAAATGTGTTTATTTGTAAATTTTAGATTTCACCTTTTTTTAGATGCAGTGAGCAGTTGGAATCCTTTTTACAAGGGCAAAATACAAATCCATCTTGACTATGAAACTGTGACCTGCTTCTCTATAATTAATAGTTATCCATATGTTTGCTCCATGCTTTACAAAATACAGACTTCAGCTACACGCCTGCTGTTTTTTTTCCCCATGGGCTCCATGCTCCGTTCAGTGCAGAGGGGTGGTCATACTTGCTTAGAGTATGTCTGCATAGCACAGTAAACTGGCAAGCAGAAATTCCCATGCAAGCCCTGAATAAGCATTTATGCCTGAACTTTGAAGCAGACAGTTCATAGCAGCCAACAGCTGCAACTGCATTGGGAAGCCCAATTAGGTTTGACTGTAGTGGGTTTAATGCAGCAGTTGGACTAGATGATTGTTGTAGGTCCCTTCCAACTGAACTATTCTAGTCTCAATGTGGATTGAATCTTGCAGGCATTGGCAGCTAAAAATCAAAGTCTCCAGTGAGCTGTACAGGCTCATTTTTCAAAGACTTACAGCAACCAAATCTGGGCAAATTTTCAGCAGAGTGGCAAAAGCCAAATCCCTGAGGTGAGTAACAGGTGCTTGCCAGTATCTCAATTCCATGTTCTAGTGCATAAGGCTCAATGTTTTTCATTCTGGCATTGAGTTTTGATTTGCTATAAAAATGTAAGTTTTTATAGCAAATCGTACTATATATAAATTGCTCAGTAATCCTTTATTTATCTTGCTAGACCCTTTAGTTTACTAAAAAAAAACCAAACAAACTCAGAGCCTAGAAAGAGCAAAGAAAACAATCCTCAAATATAGATCTCTTCTCAGTGTTCTCTAACTGCAGCCTGTTAGAGTTCATAGAAAAGTCTAGGTGAAGGAATAGTGAGAGAGCACCTGTCTCTTTTAGCTGACATTGGAATAATTAATTTTATGAAAATGACTTCTATTGGAGGTTAATTTATTTTGGCTGACAGTCACATACATTAGTAGTGATACCTAATGCTGCAGTCAGTCTGAACTTTATTTAGAATAGTTTATTTATATCTTTGGGTGATTTCATTGCAAAGAGATGGGAGACATTTTGGATCATCAAGCATGAACAATTTTTTCCCAGTTTAAAAAAACATAAACAAAAATACCCAGAATTTTGACTGCTTAAACGTTTTGACCTTCTGCTGTAAAATTATTTCTTTTACTAGTAAGGCTTAAGTAGTTCTTTCAGATGACACAGTTGAGTTCTTTGTACAGTAAGCAAAGTATCTCTTCTCTAATCCTATAGGGACAAGGAGATGAGTTGCATAAACTCAGTCTATAAAGTAGTGTTTGTATGCAACTCGGATGACTTAGCTGTTCTTCTGGCCATGATTTGGTGTTTACAATCGTGTTACTTGTAAATAATTTACTGACAGAAAAATGGCCAAGCACAACAATATAGTATGTATATTTTAAATGGCTCAGATGTGGTAGAATAGAATGACTCCATACTTTAGAGCAAACCTGAGAATATTTAGTGGGTTTATATACTACTCAAGTCTGAAAAATCCAGCTATAGAAAATAATCTACATGTTTGTTTCAATTATATTTTTTGAAAGTGTATATTATGATATTTCCTGATGATAGTTACTCCTTATACTTTTTTATTCATAAGGTAATTTTTTAAGGCTTAGTTTTAACCCGCTTTATCCTTGTGTTCCCACTGACCTCAGCTAATCAAGGAAACAAAACTAGTGGATTCTGTATTTGTATAATTAAGGCAATGCTTGGCTTCCTAAGCTTGTGTGAAAAGCAGGTTGATTATATTTATTGAGAGAGAGAATATGCTTGTAAACATGCTTTTTATAAACTTATAGACATGGATGAGTTGCCTGTTTTGACCATATTGTCTAGTTTCCTCTTGCACTGAAAATCTCCTGATAGTCTGTCCTTCCCGGAATGGGAACTCTCATGTGATCTGATTAGACTTGGACATTCTGTAGAGTGGAAAACAATGATTCTTCCTACCCTGATATATGAATGACATATGCTATATCATTCATTTTCATAACATGTTTCTGTGGCTAAGGTCCAGCTGTTGGATGGAATTTATTAATTTTAGTGACATCAACCTGTTAAAGTGTCGATGGTACAAAGTCAATCTTTGTATGCAAGCTGGATTGAATGATGTTTCCATTGCTCATTCTGCGTCCTTTCAGAAAGACATTTTGGGGCAAAAAGATTAAATCAGAAAAGAAGCAGCAAGAGAAAGAGCATTATTAAAAAGTGTTGTAATCATCAGAGACTTAAAGAATCTTTTCCATATACTTAAAGAGGGTTATGGAGGGATTTTAGTACTAACAGACACAGGGATTGCAAGTTCAGAGTAGTTCCCTAAATTGAGGAAAACCTAAACCTAGGCCATTCCCCTTAGAACCTCAGAATTTATGCTGAGGCCAGCTCACCTTTGTTGTCTTGGAGGAACATTGAAAGAGAAATGCTTTCTCAATTATCTTGGAGATGTATTATTAAGCATATATTGAAGTAGTTTTTGTGTTGCGCAGGACTACAGTCTGTGACCTCTCTTCATACAAACCACAGAAGAATCCATCAGGAGGCTGGCTGACAGCCAGTCTACATGAAAACAGCTGGCATTAGATTAGAATGTAAGCAGTGGGGTTTGACTTGTTTCTGCATTGGCCTGGAAGAAAATAAAGATACTGGTTCACACAAAATAAAAAATATGGCTGTGAAGCAGAGAGGAGTGATGTCAGAGTTCAGGGAGCATCTGGACAATGCTCTTAGTCATATGGTTTAGTTTTAGGTAGTTCTGTGAGGAGCAGGGAGTTGGACTCAATGATCCCTATGGGTCCCTTTCAGCTTCAGATATTCTACGATTCTATGATTGCTTTAGACATAAAGCTGAAAGACCTTTACTCTGTTGGCGAGCCTGTGAAACACAGCAAGTTTTGTCACTGATATATACTAGAAGCAGGACTTCTACCTTAAGATTCTCCTTCAAAATGAGCTTCATTTCAAAAAACGAAGCTTTTCTCTCCTTTCTATCAGCTATGTATGTATAAGTGTATGTACAAACTGAGTAATTTCTGAAGAACACAAGATTTGCAGCAGGAGTAATATTTGCAGAAAATAACTAATTCTTCAGAATCATTGTTGCCTTTTCTTTTTGCAGTCATTTACACCTGCGTGGAGTAGATTATATATATACACAGAGAGATATTCAGTAGAAACCAATGGAATCCTGGAATTAGCATTTTACAGTCCCTTTTGCATCCATGTGGCAGGCAGTAAGAGTGAACTCTAAGCTATTTATAATCAGATTTATCTTAATTTAGGTCCAAATTTATTCTGCTTGTGTGGAATACCTGAGATATTTAAATGCAGAATGTGTATCCTGGCTGCCTTCAGATTTAGGACTGAATATGAGACCCTTTAATAATTATCCCTACAGAAAATTAAGCAGAGATATGTATTTCCAATTACAGTTTGGTAGGTCAAATGGTGGGTCAGCTGTTCAGTCCCCTCAAAGACAGTCAGGAATGGAGCTCAGTGTAAAGTTTGACTAATGTTTTTCCCTTCAGAGATACTTTATCTAGGATGAGGCTGTGGTTCCCATTGCTCCTGCCACAACAGTAGTTAACCTGATTTAGTGGGGGTTTTTTAGTTATGCTTCAGTTTCTCAATTACAAGAGTTGTTTACCCATTCATCATGTGTTATTCTTGGTTATTAATCTGAAGAAAGTTCATATTCAGGGAAACTCTCTTTAAAGCTCTGGTGATCACAGTTCTCAGGGTTAGTCCCCTTTTCTACTGATTTCACAGATTCTGTCCTAAGTGTCCAAGGTCATCAAGAAAGGGAGGATGAGAGACAGATAATGCTAATTCTGCTGCTGTTGATGTGTTATGTTGGAATTGACCTAAAAAAAAATTCCCTGAAGAGCAGTAGGGTGTCAGTGCTAACTCTTAAATAAAGAAAACAGTGAAACCATTGAACTGTTCTGAGTGCCACCTTTTTCATCTCCTCTAACTGTTAAAAGACTAAGTAGTGGTGCTCACACAGTGAGAACCTGTAGATCCTCTCACTAGAGGTTCCGCATTAGAAGAATGATTGTTATGATTAATAGTCTGGCAAATCTAACGTTTATTAAAAAAATCGCAACATGTGATATACTTACTACTGTTTCTATACACTCTTTCTGAAAGACCTTTGAAATCCCCACCTTCCACAGCAGTCCTATCATGTCAGCTGGCAATTCCATGATGTATTTGCAAGAAGGCTGATGTTACACACACAGTACAGCACATCACACTTGCTGAACTTTGACTGTTTGAGGACTTCTTATGAAAAAAAATCCACAGCAGTGGAAATAAATTTTCTTTTTCTTCTTCCCACCTACCCTCCTCTTTTCACTGTTTTTCTTCTTTTCCTGGTTGACCTAATTCTTTTCCATTGATTTCCTTTAGGCTTTCCCTGAACTTGTGGACATATGGTTTTCCAAATGTAATTTTATGCCGGGTATGAAAATTAAATATGTCACATGAAAACATTGTTTCATGGGAAAGGTTCTGGCTTATGTTACAAGGCTAGCTAGAATTCAGACACCCTTTTCTCCCAGTACAAAATACAAGATCTTGCAAGCAATAAGAGACAGGTGACCTTTGATCTAAGATGTATATTGTCTGGTTTCTGTTAGGTTTTAGTCTTTAAGTATAAGCCAAGTGTATGTGCCTTTCTGCCCTTCAGGAAACACGTCTCAACCTGGTGGACTGCATCAGCAACCCTGACCAGACAGAATATATTCCCTTTGGGTTAATGTTTATGTGGATATGGTCGTACAGTCCTTGTACTTTTAGAATAATACAAATTTTACGTCAGAATATTGTTCTGTGTTTCAAAAGAAGGTGTGATGCTGACATCATAAAAGACAGAGCGTTTTATAAATGGCAGCAGGACCCTAAGATTAAATTACAGGCTTACTATTTATCCATGAAACTATATATTGTTATCGGCCATGTGCGTTAAGGGAATATATCAGTAGGGAGCCTCCAGGGCCTATAATTTATAATTTACTGTGCAGGTGGATAAAGTTTATAGTTTGAAAAATGTTTGTGCCATTGTTATGGAGGGGAGGAAAGACAAAGACATGATGGATTTTTTTTTTTTTTTAGTTTAATGGAAAAATCTGTGGAGTATACGAACATAAGATAGAATGCTCCTCTTTTTTTTCTTTTCTGTTTGTACAGTGCACTGTTATCTGCATAATTCTGGAGCCGTCGTAGCATTATGCGCTTTTGCAGAGCAGTCCTTCATCTGTAGTAAAGCAGTTTCATGCTTGAAAAGATGCAAAAAGGCTTCCTATAAATTTTTCACTCAGCTTTATTAAAATATACATGTAGCTCAAAAATATACAGTACACTAAAGAACATTTAATGTTTGTCATATAAAATCTTTTGCGTGGTAACACGATTATTACATTTTTAGGTACCAATTAAGTGAAAGTGAATTACGTGTGCTGAACACAATTGTCATGTATAATAACAAAAAAATCAGATTAGGAATTTGAGTAAATTATTAACACTATTGATGCTATTGCACATTCATTTAAAACAAAAAAAAAATTGCTGTGCTACTACTTGATTCCAGTTGATTTGGGGTTTCACAGTGAATATTGCAAAATCTTTTCTACATTTTTAAGAAGCTAAGAATTGCCATTACAGAGCAAACTGATTGTTCATTTAAGTCTATATCATATCTGACATTTGCAAGTCTAAAACATATTGGTGAGAGGTAGAAAAAAAAAAAACAAAACCAAAAACAAAACAACCCAAAATTCGAGATGCTTGTGTTAACAGACACAAGGTTGGTTTAAGGTCTGAAGCATGGGGTTTTGTATCCCTGATAATTAGGTTTATTCTATCTGATGTAATTATGGGTGTTTCTGTGTAAATGTCTGATCCTTTATTTGAATTCTCCTTCATTTGTGGCCTCTGATTTCTTGTAGCAATGAGTTCATGTAGCAAATGATTCATTGTAGCAGCTATTTTCAAGTGTTGTCATGAAAAGTCACTACTGAGACTAATGAGAGGTTCACAACATATCATCGGGGAAGTGCTTTTTTAAAAATTAAATGATTTTGTGCATTTTATATGCTTACTTATCTGGATATAATGCAAATGCAAAGGTAGCACTTTTAAGGCAGTTAGTTAGATAGCCATTCAACTTATTTTTATGAGCAGTATACTTCATCATGGGGAGGAACCAGCAAGTATTTTGTGGTAAGATAAGCAGCTTCCACTAAATTGTAGTGGACTATTCCACAACTAGTAATTCTGTGGTAATATTAAACCATGCTCATGTGTATGCCTTGCAGAATCCACAGTTTTAGAGAAAAGGCAGAAGATGTAGTGACACACTCAAAGGGCAAGGGTTGTGTCATTTCCAACAGTAAATTATTCATGAGGATCAATTAGGCAATGTTTGTTCTCTTCTTTGGAAATGCAAAGCTTCATGGAAGTACCAAGTCACAGTATCAAGCCACGAATTTTAGTTTTCCGAGATCTATAAATCAATTCCTACCTCTCGTGTTCTTTCCTTTGTGTGATGCGATTTTCCATTATACACCACAATTTTTAGTCTGTTTTCAGAATAGCCAGTGTTTGCTGTAACCTCCACAAGACAACAACACTGATGAGAAATACTAATGCTTAAGTAGCTTCTTGCTATATGTAATAAAAAAACCCATCCTCTGTTTTCTGTATATTGCAGAGCTGCTTGTCTTCCTCAGGAGCCTGTGTTTCCTACATGTGAGTTGGCAGTGAATAGTCAGGACAAGGTAACTGTGTGTTTGTTGTAGGAACTGTGACATTGTGTTATGCGCTGTAAGACTGGGGCATGCTTTTAATAGGGTATAGTTTGACATGGCAGATAATGCAAGCCAGTGCCAGCAAAGCAGAAAAACCCCAAAGCAGTGTGTGAATTTTAGATGGGATACTGTGGTGGATCAGGCTGCAAAAATACTCCATTCGTTCTTTTTTCATGTGCATTGTCTTTTTATAGTGGTTCTTGTGGAGGTGATCAGCATCTACCACAAAGTGTTTGAGCACATCATCCCCTAAGATCTGTGAATTGCAGTCATTGTCCTTGGGGCGTAAATATTATGGCCGTAAAAATCATTGGTATAACACCTACATGCAGAAACTAAGTAGGGAATGTCTCAGGGGTATGACCCTCACCCACAGGCTTGTTGTCAGAAATGTTAGATACTGAGCCAACTTTACTTACTTAGGAAGATCATGTTTTTAGACCATTGTTGTCCCAGATCACCCATGCACTTATAAAACGACAGCAGATGGTTCCTTGTATTTGCACAGCTGCCAGTACCAGTGGTAATAACAATACTGCTTTTCACTTTTTTAATACCTTCCATATGACAGTCTCAGAAAGGTGCATAGGTTGCTCTGTGGGTTTTGTGCTGCCTTGAGGGACATCCCTTAGGGACATAATTTTACCCAAGGCTCCCAACAGGTTTTCTCCATTTCGTGTTCCTATGCCTAGGCACCAAGGCAGCCTCTGGCTGCTGCTCTGCTTAGTATTTATGACTTGTTGTTGCCAAACTGCTTTTCGTTCATACACAATCTTCTGATTGCTTTCTTCGCAATGTGTTTTGACCGTACCCTCTTTAAAGATCTCAGGATATATTAGATGCTGCTGAAATGGTTAGAGGGGTTGACAACAGTGAACAGGCTTATAATTGAAATTGGTGTTTTAACTGTGTCACTGTACCATGTGTAATACGTAGGCATGTTTTATTATTTGCCACTGCAAAACAGAAAATACAGGTTGGTAGATCCTCAACAGTTTTGGTTTTTAATGTTGTATGGAAGAACAATTTTGTTTTAAAAGTCTGTATAGACTCTTGCTTTGCTCATTATATAAATCATGTATGAGTGCATATTTGTAGGTATACATAATGTCTAATCTATAGACACCCTACTTGTGGCATATGTAATTCAGGCATGTTTGTATATGTATCTAGGCATATATAAGACTGTACATTTAAGTTGTCCTCTAAATAGATATGTTTGCATCTCAAATCAGATGACTTTTCTGCTCTATCTTCCCTTCCATTAGAGAAAGGACAACTAAGTCCAACATTTTTATTAGTAATCAGTACCCTGTTTAAAATAAGACAGAAAAGATAAAAGCAGAACAAAACACAGCATGTCTGAGATCTGTTGCTGAATGATCACCTGCTTTCATCAGGAAAAGGAGGAGAATTTGGCACCAGGTAGAGAGATCAGTGCAATGAATGGAATGAATGTGCTTTTGATTGATTGCTACACAGCTGCAGTGTGGAGTAGGAGGCTACTGGGAACACCTGGCCAGTAAGGACTCCAGCCTCCTCGCCAGTGTAATGGAGTCTTTCCTTTTCCATCCCACACTGCAGCTGGGAGGGGTTGTGATGTTGGAAGGCACTTTCTGTGACTGCTTGCTTTTTCCTTTGGTCCTTATTGTTTGATATGGTAAAAAGACATCCCCTAAATTTTGCCTTGGTAGTAGGAAGAATGTTAATATGAAAGTGGAGATTAATAGTTATATTAATATTGATTAATAGAATTGTAGAATGCTTTGGGTTGGAAGGGACCTTTAAAGGTCATCACATAGATCTGTGGATCTGTATCTGTACTTTGAAAATTTGGGCATAAGTTTGGCTTGGGTTTACCTAGTATAACTTTATGGAATTTGCTAGATGTTCCTTTGATTTTTAATACTGGAGTTTAATTGCGATGCGATTTCCTTTCTTTGGCACTGGTTGGACTGTTTCCATATACTTATAGATCTTGCATGTTTTCCTCCTCCTCCCTCTCCTTTGCATGAAAACAAAGTAATTTTATGTGCTCTGAGATCCTCAGACTACTCATCAACCTGTGCATCATTTCCAATATTTTAAAAATTAGAATTTTATTAAAAAAAAGAAGAAATGTTCCTGTCTGTGTTTAAAAATAGTAATACTATTTCTAGTGAGGGATGTTAAATGTTCAGGGAAAACTCCAGTGACTAGCTTAAGAGTAAATAAAAGCCTCTAAGTAGGCTTTCATGACACTCTATAAATGAAAACATGTGGGGAGAATGGGTTTTATCATCCACTTACTTTTTTTTCTTTTTGTTCCTCTTTATTTCCTGCTTCTCAGTTGAGTTCATTTTCTATCCAGTGAGCAGAGTACTGGAGTTTTGTTTTGCAGAAGTCCAGCTCCAATTTCACTCAGCGCTGTAAGCTGAGTGTCCTGAGACTTGCTAATTGGACCCTTTCAAAACAGACATGCTTTTTTTTTCCCCACTAAAAAGCAGTCCTGCTAGTCTCAATGTGCAGAAAGCCTCTAGAAAAAGCTAAAACCTTTGCAGTCACAGGAGCATTTTTGTTTTGTTCATTTAATAGTGTTAAGATGAATGCACAGTTATTCATAAAATTGTGCACTATAGCTGTAATCCAGCTGTTCTGATAAATGAGAAAGCTCTGGACAGATCAAATATACAACGAAAGCCAGAGCCTACCTTTTACTGTGGCATTGCTGGAAGACTGCCTAGTTGTTATTTTTCACTGGCTCGGGGCTCATTCATGTACTTATATTTTATTTTTCAGCATTTATTATATTTTTTTAAACAAGTTTTATATAATTAATAAGCAACAGCCTATGTACAGAAACTAATAAAGTGAAGATAATATGGCTAGCAGGCTAAAAGTGAGCTTATTTTCAGTAGAAGTATGCCTCATTTAACATAGCTACAGCATCCATCAGTAAGAAGAAAGTGACACAGAAAAATAAAAATAGAACAGAGAGTAGGTTAAGGCAAAAGGAGTCTGGCTGACAGAATTCCAATTGTCAGTATATAAAAGCGAATGGCATATACGTTCTTATGAGAGCGCATGCTATAAGTCCTATTAAAGAAAGAATGGTTTTATAGAGCTTTTAAATATTCCCAGATGTCCTGGGTTGCAATGTATTCTATTACCATGAGCCGTTGAGGCCTGGCGCCGGTGCTCCTTGCCTCGCCCCTCGGGACTATTCTTCTGTTAATGCGCCCATCAGTGCCTTGCCCCAGGACTCACCATCTCTTTGTGAGATGCCCCGGCCAGGGGGGGAGGGGTGGAGCCAAGCATTCCCGCCGGAGACAACTTTGGGGTTTGGAGCAGCGCGAGCAGCCTTACCCGCTGGGACCCCAGAGGACAGGGACTGCACCGCGGCCGGATTTTCGGAGGAGGACCAGTTTTCTTTTCTACAAGATCACCGCTTCAACGGGATCATTTAAAAGAGAACTGCAGCTGCCACCGAAATCGGATTGCTCAGACTTTTCTTTTTCTTTTCCTACGGACCGCCGCTTTAACAGGACCATTTCGGAGAGAACTGCAGCTGCCACTGGATCGGACTGGTACCAGCACCCTGCCCGGCAGGGGCCAGGTTGTATCCCTGACTCTGTCAGGCCTGTAACCAGTTTCTCTGTATTATTGTTTTGTTGTATACATTAGTAAAAACTGTTATTCCCATTTTCCTCATATCTTTGCCTGAAAGCCCCTTAATTTCAATTCTATAACAATTAGGAGGGAAGGGGGTTGTATCTCTCTGTTCCAAGGGGGGCTCCTGCCTTCCTTAGCACACACCTGTCTTTCAAACCGGGACAGATTTTGGCGCCCAACGTGGGGCCTGAGGGCATTGAGGAAAAAGGGTGAAAAAGGAATAACAGTTCCTGGCTAACCTGATGTTTTGTGCACTGAACGTGGGATCTTTGTTAGGCAGCACCATGTGGTCTAGTTTACCTTGCTTCGGGTGGCACGTGGTCGTGGCTATGCTTTTCCCCTTTGCAGCCCCTTGTCTAAACATGGGTCCTCTGACTAAGGCTACCGTGGCTGTTATCCAGCTTGCACTGTGGGCTGGTAAGGTGAGGAGTTCATGGTTTTTCGATTTCCTGTGGAATGTGGGCACATGGATAAAGGGCTATCACACGCTCAGCGTATGTTTCTGGGATTACATTAAAAATGGTACCTTCTGTGAGGAAATAACACCAGGGGAAGTTTTCTCCCAACCATTCAACCAGTTCTTTGGGTCTGCTCCATCAGCTTTCGAAGGGTTTAGTTTTCCCCTAGATATTATCCATGTGTTGCTGCTAATAGGCCTACTGCTAATGGGCTGCTTGGCCTTCAGAGATAAAGTGAGACTGGCTTGGATAACTACTTGGGCACCCACCCCAGAGACTAGGAATGCTGCTCCAGAACCTGACATGGCCCCAGAGGCCAGAGATCCTGCCCCGCAGCCTGACCCTGTCCCACGCCCTGGCATTGCCCAACAGCCCACCTCACAAATGGACCAGCCTAATTGGGTGGGGGTGCTGATAAAGGAAATACGCGAGATGGGCCAGAAGCTGACGGAATACACCTCCCAAACTAGTGGGAAACCTTGTCCTAAAGAGGGAAAGTCTGATGGTGCAGCAGTGGGACCCACAGATGTTACAACTGTGCAGGGTCCAGCTGAACCACAAGGACAGCCACAGCCAGCAGCAGTCGCCCCTGTGCAGAGGAGGAAGTGCAAGGCCAAATCAGTACGCCCAGTTAATGATGGGGATGAGCCAGAGCCCTCACAACCCGCAGGGGAGTCAGAGCCTGAAATTATCATCGAATCCCTGTCATTCGACAGTCTCCGTAATATGCGAAAAGACATTGCGCGACGGGGGCGTGAGCCTTATACAACCTGGTTACTTCGGGTTTGGGACCTCATGGGTAAAGGCGTACAACTGGATAGTGGTGAAGCCAGGTATTTGGGATCCTTGGCCCAAGACTCAGGGGTGGACCAGGTATTTGTAAGGGAGCCGGGGCCCCTTTCTCTCTGGGAGCGGCTTTTAATGAGTGTGAGGGAAAGGTTTGTCCACAGAGAGAGAATGCAGGAGTACCATCATAGAATGCAATGGAAGACCCTTGAGGAAGCGATCCAACAGCTGAGGGAAGTGGCAGTGTTAGAGGTACTCTTTGGGAGGGACGGACAGCATGATAATGACCCCGACAAGGTCAAGTGTACAGGGCAGATGCTGTGGAACCTGGCAAAGCTGGGGCCACAGCAGTATGCCACGTTCATTGCAACAATTAATGCTGATGACAACCAGGAGACAGTGGGTTCTGTTGCCAACAGGTTCAGATATTATGAGAGTTTAGTCAATGGCCCAATGAAAGCTCATGTCGCTGCTGTGGCTAGGGACCTCAAGGAAGAGATTAGGGAGGAGGTGATGGAGGAGGTGAGGAGGAGCAGCTCTCGTGTGGCACCAGTGCAGGTCATAAACCCCAGAGTCAGAGCCCGACGTCCCCCAGCTAGAGAGAGAGGGTACACCCCACGATCTGAGCTGTGGTTCTTCTTGTGTGACTCTGGGGAAGACATGAGAAGGTGGGATGGGAAACCCACTTCTGTCCTGGCAGCACGGGTTCGTGAGCTCAAAAGGGAAAACACTAACCGAGGGGGTTCCGCTAAAGCGAAAGTAGCCTCAGCCTCCCGTGACCGAGCTGCCAGGTATTACAGAAGGGAGGATGATATGTCAGATCCCCTTGAAGAAACATCTAGCAGATATGCCCAGGGGAGGGATGATAACCAGGCCTAGAGGGGCCCTGCCTCTAGCCAGGAAGAGGCACGGGAGAATCGGGTCTTTTGGACAGTGTGGATCCGATGGCCTGGCACATCAGAGCCACAGAGATATGAAGCATTGGTTGACACTGGAGCACAATGTACCCTAATGCCATCGGGACATGTGGGGGCAGAATCTGTGTCTATTGCTGGGGTGACAGGGGGGTCGCAGCAGTTGACCCTGCTGGAAGCTGAGGTGAGCCTGACTGGGAAGGAGTGGCAGAAGCATCCTATTGTGACTGGCCCGGAGGCCCCATGTATACTGGGGATAGACTTTCTCCGAAATGGCTATTACAAAGACCCAAAAGGGTTTAAGTGGGCTTTTGGGATAGCTGCTGTGGAAGCAGAAGGCATTAGGCAGTTGAACACCTTGCCTGGACTATCAGAAAATCCTTTTGCAGTTGGGCTCCTGAAGGTGGAAGAGCAACGGGTGCCAATTGCCACTTCGACGGTGCACCGCCGGCAGTATCGGACGAATCGAGATGCCGTGATCCCCATCCACAAGATGATCCGTGAGCTGGAGAGCCAAGGGGTGATCAGCAAGACCCACTCACCCTTCAACAGCCCCATCTGGCCTGTGCGCAAGCCTGACGGAGAATGGAGATTGACTGTGGACTATCGTGCTTTGAATGAAGTGACTCCACCATTGAGTGCTGCTGTGCCGGACATGCTGGAGCTCCAGTACGAGCTGGAGTCCAAAGCAGCAAAGTGGTATGCCATCATTGACATTGCTAATGCATTTTTCTCCATTCCTCTGTCACCAGAGTGCAGGCCTCAGTTTGCCTTCACCTGGAGGGGCGTGCAATACACCTGGAACCGACTGCCCCAGGGGTGGAAGCACAGTTCCACCATCTGCCATGGGCTGATCCAGACTGCGCTGGAAAAGGGTGAGGCTCCAGAACATTTGCAGTTCATCGATGATATCATTGTATGGGGGAACACGGCAGTGGGAGTATTTGAGAAAGGAGAGAAAATCATCCAGATTCTCCTGGAGGCCGGTTTCGCCATCAAGAAACGCAAAGTCAAGGGACCTGCCCGAGAGATCCAGTTCCTGGGGGTAAAGTGGCAAGACGGACGGCGCCAGATTCCCACCGAGGTCATCAATAAGATCACTGCGATGTCTCCACCGACCACCAAGAAGGAAACACAAGAATTCCTGGGTGTCATAGGCTTTTGGAGAATGCACGTTCCCGAGTACAGCCAGATCGTGAGCCCTCTCTACCTGGTTACCCGCAAGAAGAACGATTTCCACTGGGGCCCTGAACAACAACAAGCCTTCACTCAGATCAAGCAGGAAATCGCTCATGCGGTAGCCCTTGGCCCAGTCAGGACAGGACCAGAGGTGAAAAATGTGCTCTACTCTGCAGCCGGGAACAAGGGTCTGTCCTGGAGCCTTTGGCAGAAGGTGCCTGATGAGACTCGGGGCCGACCACTGGGATTCTGGAGCCGAAGCTACAAAGGGTCCGAAGCCAACTACACTGCGACAGAGAAAGAAATCTTGGCCGCCTATGAAGGAGTTCGAGCTGCCTCAGAAGTAATCGGCACAGAGGCACAACTCCTCCTGGCACCCCGACTACCGGTGCTGGGGTGGATGTTCAAGGGAAAGGCTCCCTCCACGCATCATGCCACCGACGCTACGTGGAGCAAATGGATTGCCCTCATCACACAGCGCGCCCGTATTGGAAACCAAAATCGCCCTGGGATCTTGGAAATAATTACCAACTGGCCAGAAGGTGAGGCTTTTGGATTGTCTTCTGAAGAAGAGGAAGAGGAAGTGACACGTGCTGAGGAAGCCCCTCCATATAACGAGCTGCCAGAGAGTGAAAGACGATATGCCCTCTTCACCGATGGTTCCTGCCGAATTGTAGGTGCTAGCCGGAAATGGAAAGCTGTTGTATGGAGCCCCACACGACAAGTTGTACAAGCTATCGAGGGAGAGGGTGGATCGAGCCAATTTGCTGAACTCAAAGCCGTCCAATTAGCCCTGGACATTGCTGGGAGAGAGAAGTGGCAAAAACTCTACCTCTACATTGACTCATGGATGGTAGTCAATGCCCTGTGGGGTTGGCTGGAGAGGTGGAAAAAGGCCAACTGGCAGCGTAGGGGAAAACCAATCTGGGCTGCTGATGAGTGGAAGGACATTGCCACTCGGGTAAAGGAGCTACCTGTGAAAGTCCGTCATGTAGACGCTCATGTCCCCAAGAGTCGGGCTAATGAAGAACATCGCAACAATGAGAAGGCAGATCAGGCTGCAAAAATAGAGGTGTTCCAGATAGATTTGGATTGGCAGCATAAAGGAGAGTTGTTCTTGGCTCGGTGGGCCCATGATGCCTCAGGCCATCAAGGCAGAGATGCCACCTATAAGTGGGCACGAGACCGAGGGGTGGATCTAACCATGGACAGTATCTCCCAGGCTATCCATGACTGTGAGACGTGCGCTGCGATCAAACAGGCCAAGCGGGTGAAGCCCCTGTGGTATGGTGGGCGGTGGTCCAAATACAGGTATGGGGAGGCCTGGCAGATCGACTACATCACACTGCCTCAAACCCGCCAAGGCAAGCGCTACGTGCTCACAATGGTGGAAGCCACCACTGGATGGCTGGAGACCTACCCTGTACCTCACGCTACTGCCCGGAACACCATCCTGGGCCTTGAAAAGCAAGTCCTGTGGAGGCATGGCACCCCTGAGAGAATTGAGTCCGACAACGGGACTCATTTCAAGAACAGCCTTGTCAACACCTGGGCTAGGGAGCATGGCATTGAGTGGGTGTACCACATCCCTTACCATGCACCAGCAGCTGGGAAAGTTGAACGGTGCAACGGACTGCTTAAAACCACCTTGAAGGCACTGGGTGGAGGAACTTTCAAAAACTGGGAGATGCATTTAGCAAAAGCCACCTGGTTAGTTAACACCCGAGGCTCCACGAACCGAGCAGGCCCCGCTCAGTCTGAATCCTTACAAACAACAGACGGGGATAGGGTTCCAGTAGTGCACATGAGAGGTATGCTTGGGAAAACTGTTTGGGTTAATTCTGCCTCGGGCAAAGACAAACCCATCCGTGGGGTTGTCTTTGCTCAGGGACCAGGTTGTACTTGGTGGGTAATGCAGGAAGATGGGGAAACCCGGTGTGTACCACAAGGGGACCTTATTTTAAGTGAGAACTAAGTGTAGAGTTTCATTGTATATGTATGTGTATATATATCTATATCTATCTGTGTGTGTGTGTAAAGTATAAGAAAGGTATTGATTTGGGATGATGCAAATGGTAATAGAATAAGGGGTGGATAATGTCCTGGGTTGCAATGTATTCTATTACCATGAGCCGTTGAGGCCTGGCGCCGGTGCTCCTTGCCTCGCCCCTCGGGACTATTCTTCTGTTAATGCGCCCATCAGTGCCTTGCCCCAGGACTCACCATCTCTTTGTGAGATGCCCCGGCCAGGGGGGGAGGGGTGGAGCCAAGCATTCCCGCCGGAGACAACTTTGGGGTTTGGAGCAGCGCGAGCAGCCTTACCCGCTGGGACCCCAGAGGACAGGGACTGCACCGCGGCCGGATTTTCGGAGGAGGACCAGTTTTCTTTTCTACAAGATCACCGCTTCAACGGGATCATTTAAAAGAGAACTGCAGCTGCCACCGAAATCGGATTGCTCAGACTTTTCTTTTTCTTTTCCTACGGACCGCCGCTTTAACAGGACCATTTCGGAGAGAACTGCAGCTGCCACTGGATCGGACTGGTACCAGCACCCTGCCCGGCAGGGGCCAGGTTGTATCCCTGACTCTGTCAGGCCTGTAACCAGTTTCTCTGTATTATTGTTTTGTTGTATACATTAGTAAAAACTGTTATTCCCATTTTCCTCATATCTTTGCCTGAAAGCCCCTTAATTTCAATTCTATAACAATTAGGAGGGAAGGGGGTTGTATCTCTCTGTTCCAAGGGGGGCTCCTGCCTTCCTTAGCACACACCTGTCTTTCAAACCGGGACACCAGAGTTCTGGAAAAGATCCTGGAAATAGATCTGTAAGGCTTTTCATCCAGAGATCTCAAAGTGCTACCCAGAGTGATGAATACTACTCAGAGTAGTATTAATATTTACTCTCTCAGCTGAGAATAATTCTGTGATGCTTTAGTGATCAAGAACATCCTACATCTATATTTAGACATGCAAGGGCATGATTTTCAAAATTGCTGAATACCCAGTTTTTTTCAGGCAGGAGTGATTTAGGTGTATAAATGCTTAATTTTAAAAATCTTGAATAATTGCTTTATAAAGCCACATATTACAGAGCTATCAGCAGTAAATTGGCAGTTAAGATTACACTGAGATTTTTATATGAAGTAGGACTTGCACTTTAATGAATGAATTTACTCTCCAGAATGGTTCTGTGCATAGGAAAACTGAATTTCCTAGGAAGTTTTTTTTAATAAACATTTTACTAACTTTTGCAGAATAAACATTTTAAAACATTCAGTATTTGAAATATTGTCCTGCTTTATCACATTCTTTGTTCTCTTTTTCCTGAGTTTTAAAGACAGCAGTCCCCACTGTAGTTATCCAGGTCTCTCTGGTTTCCAGAACTGATTGTCAGTCTGTACTCTGTATTGGAGCAATACTGAAAGATTCCTCTGAAACCTCACCTAATGTAAAATCCTCCTGCCTTGCTTCTTAGTAGAAAAATTATCTTTGTTTTTTCTAGATCTAATCAGCTTCCAATTTGTTTCTGTGTACAATGTAAGCTATACAAAGTTTCCAACTTAACTTAAAGACCATCTTTCAGTCTTATCTCCTCTCCTGGTTTCCCAGGAATAAAACCATGGGCCAGCCATGCAGGCAGGCCATGAGTAGTCCTGAGTCAGCTGGGAGATCCAATCAAGGCAGCTGCCCCAAGCTGGCTCACAGGTGATCCCATACCACTGCATCAGGCTCGTTATAAAAGGAGGGAGCTCACTGAAGGTGGAGTTCCTCTTCTTGGGGCTTCTCCCTCCTGCTGCTGACCTCAAGGACCAGGCTGAGTAGAACCTTGTACACTTTATGTTGGTGAGTGTATTAGTTTTGTTATTTCATTCAGTCTGTTTCTACTTCAACCCATGGGGCTTCTCCCTTTTTTTTCCTCGTTTCCCTTCTCACCTGGGGAGGGGGCACTGGGTAGTAGGGCAACTGCTAAAGTTTAGCCCTGGGTACAGGCTAAATGTAGACATCTACTTATTTGAAATAACCCAAGAAGGAAAAATATATTTATCAGGAATCATAGACTAGAGTGTTTTCCATTGAGGAGCAATTAATTTATTTACTTGGTCTATCAGTGCCTAAGTGCGTTAAGCTTCGTAGCATCCAGTAAGCCCCTGCTTTTTCCCAGCGGCTAGTTAAAAGGCAGCACAGTGGATTCAGTGGATTTCATATTGAGTGACTGGAGAGGTTCTGTTTTCAATTTGTATATAACATAGGAACATTCTAACTATTGTAGATTACCAAAAAGTTCATCAGTAAACCTAGTAAGAAATAAGTAAAAGGTTGCTTGGCAAATTAAGAATTGAAATCAATGAAGTTGTTATGGATGTTCATAACATCTTTCTAATTTTATGAGAATAATTGCAAGCAAGCTTTTAATTGTGAAGTGGAAATTGTAGGGCTGTACCTAAGGCAAGTAGTTCAACAAAGTCTGAGAGAGAAACACATATCTCATAATGAACATAGAAAGCAGTTAAAATCAAACATGATGAGTTTGTTAATTTTTTTTTTCTTTAATCATTTTTACAACTATGTTCTCTGGCATAAAGGCAGTTTGGCAGAAATTACAATACTGGAGGGGAAACAGAAAGCAGTAATCTATAGGATTCTGGATCACAGTCCTGGGCAGTGAAAAGCACACAAATGCTGTTCACATAAGGAACAGGCACAACTGCTGATCAGGATTTTTTGGAGCCTGTTTTGTGGATAAATGAATATTGGTGTGGCTGGAACTGTGTACACGTGGCATGCTCGCAGGGTCATGGTATCTCTGGAATCATGCAGATATGTGCTTTGCATCTCACACAGTTGCACTTCCAGAACTGCATGGACCTCTGCCATGTGTCCAGGGTTCTGATGCCTTTGGCTCTTTCTGGCCTCATGTTTCATATCCAGAACTGTCGCTTCTGGTGTGATGGCTTGTTATACTTCCAGAATATTTGAAATCTAGCAATTGACAGATTTACAGCAAGAATTATAAGAAACACATAGAACAAAAGAGCAACGGTAACCAAAACAGATGTGCATTCATAAGGAAAAAAAAACACAACAAAAAAACCCCTTACAACCCAACCTTCTTACTCCTTATCTCAGGGTGGTTAGTGCAATTCTTCTTTCTTTTTTATTTTTTCCTCCATAATCTGCAATTAAAAAATTTCCACAGGAAATAGTCTAAGAAATGTTAAATGTTCAGGGAAAACTCCAGTGACTAGCTTAAGAGTAAATAAAAGCCTGACAGTCTAAGGAGAGATATTTTTAACTGCCTAATCACAGGCAAGTGCAGTGTGATATCCTATATCCAAGTTGTGATCTTTTGCTAAGTAAATTATGTACCAGCTATTGTAAGTAACTGTTCAGCACATGACAAGTTAGATTGTAGTAAAAGAGAATTTTCTCTTTACAGAAGTATAAATTTTACTATTAATTATTTCTTACATATTTTGTAAATTTTGATGTCTCATCTGTACTAAATAATTTTGCAAGGCCTGAAGGAAGTTATGTAGCCCAATTGAAAAAGAAGGTTAAGCAGTTTACATCATACAGACATACACTTACTGAATCTGATGTGTATATGATACAGGACTGTTTGTAGTTGGGGTGAGTTTTCTTGACTATATAGAGCTAAATCGGAGAGGGTTTGGGGGAACATGAGAGATGAGGCAAAATTAATTAGGGTAATATATCACCTTAAAAACACATCAACTATGTTTAAGAAATAATATTTGGGCTCTTTATTGGGAAGGGCCTCCTGTCATTCCTTCAATAAATTTAACCCTTACTCTGTCATGGTGTAAAATCTAAAGGATGGTGAACAATTAAAATGTGTTCCAGTAAAAGAAGCATGAGATGGCTTGTTAAACCTCTAAGAGGTTAAACTGACTAACACAGAGGCTTTGTTAAAAGGTGTCTGAAGAAGCTGGGCTCCCAAAGAAACATCAGAGGAATGGTGAGATCAAGGCAGATAAGCTAACTAGTAAATACTTGATTTCTGGTGTTAAAGTGATCCTGTTGCAAAGAAGGAGCGGTACTTTGCTTTATCAGGCCTGTATGGTGCAATCAATTTATTAATGATCATAGCCTCCAAAGGACAGACTCATGGATACTGAATCCAAATCAGGCTTGCTGAAGATAATACACAGGGGATTGTAACCTGTATCTAGTTCTAAAAGTGATTCCATTCAAAGAGGCATTTTGAGGCTTGTCATCAGTGGGACTGGACTTGGGGCAATTTAGAAAGGAGAGAGCAGTGGGTTGTCCTGACTTCTCTATAAAATGGTAGCACTTTTGCCTTTACC
This sequence comes from Podargus strigoides, assembly GCA_028020825.1. NCBI lineage: Eukaryota > Metazoa > Chordata > Aves > Caprimulgiformes > Podargidae > Podargus > Podargus strigoides. The sequence continues at coordinate 13,588,872 of CM051634.1, read as the reverse complement.
TGGGCAGGAGAGGAAAAGAAAGCCTACTAACCTAAGACTATACTTTTCTCACTGACTGAGGAACAGTTTGGGGTTTTATCTGGTTTATTCAAATTCCTGTGCTATTTGCGTCATGATAATACATAAGCCAATTCTAGAAATGCTGTAGATCACTATAACTTTCAGCAGTAATTCATTCTGACTCCTCCACCACCTTAAAAAAAAAAATCTGTAACGGATTAGAATTATTTTTAATGATCACACTTTGGTTCATCCTTTTATTCTTTAAAAAAATGAAAAAGCATGATGTTCTGCAGAGTTTCCTGTGCAAAAGCCAATAGAAGATTTGTACTTTGCTCTCCGAATGGAATTGAGGGAGTTTAATGATGATTCTACAATCCTGTCGTGTTGTCTGAGATTAACTCCTGGAAAAAAACCAAACCCTTCTCCTGTGTAGAAGAGCTATCTTTGGTGCAGATAAACCTCTCATTCTGGACATCTGAAGTTATGGCTATGTGCCTTCTGAGCAAGAACATGATTTAGATCAAGACCTCTGTCCAGCAAGTACCTGGGGAAGAAACATCAAGTCTAGATTTCTGTAACATATTCTAAATTTGCCTAGTTAAACTGGTCAAGGCAATCGAACCTGATTTGTCACTGTGAATGCTTATGAAACATTTGTAGTCATTCTACATTTCATGACTTGATGACACTTTCTGGTAAAGTATGAATTAACCAAGCACATGTCAGCATTGATAGTAATGGGAGTTTGTCAGCTTGAAAATGTGCAAGTCTTCCTTTTCTCAACTCCTGTAACAGATAGACTTCTAAGGCATTATTTGTTCTCCACTAACTGAAACACTGCCACATTTGTTTTCAAAATGTGTAAAGTGGAAATTGCTGTCAGGCTAAAAATTTCTATTACAAATCTCTGCCTCCAGCAAATTTTTACAGTGAAATTAAGCAAGGCTTATAATTTAAACACTGATAGACTTTTTATTACAGCCTCACCAATGCGAGAATCTCTCATAGAAGTTTTTTTGAGATACTGATGAACTTGGAAGACTTGCTTCTGTCCATCTTAGTTTTTAACAGCTTGATCACCTAGACAACAAATTAGACTGGTTAGTTCTAAAACAGAGCTTCTGTCTCTTGGGTGTGCCCATATAAGACTATCCAAAGATAGTTTTCTGTTTGAAAAAGAGCTGAAGCTAATCTCATAGTGCTTTCAAACATTTACATTTCCAGGGAAAACTAAGAAATCCCAAACACGGAGATTACGAAGGCTCCTTCTTTCTTAATTTCTCTTTGTCAAAGAACTTTTGAAGATTGTCATAGGCAAATTTGCAAAGATGCCAGGCAACAACAGCTGACTTTGGAAAGACATTTGCTTACTAGAAGCCTATGGTAATTTAAACCAAATTTTAGCCAAAAATATTAATAATCTATTTGTAGCACAAGTTTTCCCGTGTGAGTGTTGCTTCAAGAGGGAGGTAGTGCTCCATGGTTTCAGCAGGAAAATAACTGCATTCTGCAGCAGTGGGAAGTGTGGAAAACCCTCTTGTCAATAAATATGCTTTGAATCACCATCCCTTCGTTTCACTGTGAAGTTTGAAATGAGTGAGGACATTACAAGCCTGATGTACTTACAGCTATGATTTGGGCATGCTATACATTAGAATTCTTTCAGACTGTTACAGTTAAGTACTGAAAATCTCTTGTCTAATTGTAAGGGATGTAAGTGTTGTGGGTTTTTTTAACTTGACCAAAGGCTGAACTCTTCATATCTGCTTTCAGTGTAGTTCAAAGTTCAAAACTATTGACTTCCTTGCTCAATTCTTTTTTTGACAAACAAAACAAAATGCACCAGCTGTGAATGGATGATGCTTTTTAATGAGTGAATAGTTTGAATTCTCTGCTCTTCTTTCTGTCCTCCAAGCCTGCTTTTGTTAAACAAAATTTCAGTGTTTTGCAACAATATAGGTCATCTTTGGTTCATCAGATTTACATGAAGGAAGTCAAATAGTATGAAGAGCATATTAAGCAGAAGTGAGCAGTGTAAAGATGTCCAGTAAAAGGAACTTTGGTTTGTACAGGTCACATAATTTATTTTTTAACTAAGCACTGACAAACAAAAGTCTGAATTTTAAGTTGAACACATGGAGCTGACCTCAAGTGTTTCTTTATATCCACATCAGTCCTACAGTTGCTCCCTGCAGCCTATCTCTCCAGGTTCTTCAACCACCCACTTTATCACCCTTTTATTGCTAGTCATTGATACAGTGATGTTAGCTGTACACAGTGATTTACAACAGGCTGACTACCACATATAAAAGTAAATCCTTGCTTCAGGGGATTTGCAGATTAAAGGTTTGAGCGGTGCCCATATTCTGAGTGCATAAGAACCAGAATATAGAATAAGCACTATATACTTCCAGAAAGTGTTAGAGCTGCACGCTATGCAGCATTTCCATGACTGAGATCAGTTTCTTCACTACATCCTTTCAGTTGCTTACCCTCTGTGTGGCACATTTGTTATGTACCCTCCCTTTGCATGTAGCTTTTACAGCTTTATTATCCTGTGCACACAGCCTCCCATAGAACTTGGCCAGCTATGTCTTCTTACTGGGGATCCTGGATGAGAAGAATAATGATGAGATGAGGATATAGATATCACATTGCTTTGAGGTACTGCATGGCGACCACTTTTGCCAAGAGCTGGTTGTGAACACAGCTCTTGGTCTTTCCAGAGCAGGCTTAGTGATGGCTGACAGAGTGAGATCACTGCCAACTGCAAATTTTGTGAACTAAAACAATGATTATGTTACAATGGACTGGAATTCTAATTGCAGCTAAATGCGTGTTTTCTGTGCTCTCCTTCTGCTCTGGCCTTGTCTCTAATTCTTAAAGCAGGAGTTAGCATGTACCATAGATCCTTCTGAATTGTGCTGAGGGAGTAAAGCTGTCTATTGATGTATTTAACTTCTTTGAATGAATGATGCTTTATAATGAGTGAACAACTCCCAACTCCCTTTCATCTCCTTACGTGCTAGTTTTTGATATTCAGTATGCGTATTAGAGCATAGCACATCCTATGGAATAGAATATTATAACCAGCTTCTTCACTTTTGGGAGAGGACAGCCAAGTGGTGGGATTACAATGGCTGCACCCCAGAGGCAGGCTCAAACTGCATTTATATTGTGCTCTGTGTCAATGATATATAGTGTCTGGGTAGTGATTTTCATAATAGGCTAATCTTGGTGGTGAGAAAAGCAGAAGAATAAATTCCAAATTGTAATAAGTAGTTATTCAAACAGAGCAATTAGCTTTTTCTTCTCAAACGTATAACACAGACCAATGAAATTTTATCTTTACCAAACCCTAAATGCAGAGGTCTGGGAGGGTAAAGCAGCCAGATGACAAAGTCAAGAGGAAATACTGAAAGTGAACCAGTTTTCAATCCATCCTTCAGAAAACAGCATTTGTTATTTTCCTAGTTGCTTTCAAGAATTAGGGGTCAAATGATAGTTGATTTGTTTTTCCCCCATAAAACTGCATTCTTTGAGGGAGCTGTTGCTGAGTATACTAGGAAAAGAGATGTTAAATGTTGCATCTTCTTGTGGTTCTAATGTCACATGAGAGCAAGAGACAGTAAAAGTGCCCACCTTTGTTCGTTATTATTTTTTTTCCTGGAGCTTGCTAATTAAATCATTAAAATTTTATCTTCACTTAACCATGGATAAAGCCTTTTGAAACATTTAATTAGTATGCTGCAAGAGATACATGTGAAACCAGGAGTATTTATATGGTGTGAATGACTAAGAAAGATAGATTGAGAAAAAGAATATATGAGAATGTGTTTCCTTGCACCAAAGCTGCCCATGCCTCCAAACAAGCTAGAGATAAAATAACACTGATGTCAGTTGGTGCAGCTCCAATCGAGACAGTGGCACTCACATGAGAATGCCAATAGCTAGCCCATAGATTTAAGTGCAAATTACTATGTGTTTTGCATTACCATGTGTCCTGGTTTTCCTTCAGTAGCACGGTGAGAGAATTTACAGCCCCTCACAGAACTTGTGCACCTGAGTGAGGTATTGCAAAGGTATTCTTTGGTATAAGCCAAAACCGTGTGATGGAGCTGAAAATAAGGATAGTTTGTGTTCTGCCCTAGGGGCTATGCAAAAATCATTCACTTTGCCGAAGGAAATTTTAACTTCATGATATGGTATAAGATTGCAGAGAGATGGGTTTATTGTCCAAGGCTCATTTTAGGAGTGCCTTAGCCAAAGAAAGGAGATGTAATTGTGGTCATAACATTTTGAAGCCCCGTACAATAATTTTGCCATCCATATTATGTTCTGCAATTCCTTCACCCACTTTATTGGGGAAAAAAAGCCTGGCAGTACAATTAGGCAGCAGAGAAGAATTCCAGTCTTTCAAAAACATGTGCAAGAAATGGAAAACAAGAATAGCCATTATTAAGGACACTGATATGTAATTCTGCAGTAATGTCTGACATAGGAATTAAAGTCTGTGCTTGAAATTTGAGTGGAATTCAAATCTGAGTCTCATAGATTCAGTGAATACCAGTCTGTTGTACGGGGCAACTACTGTGTTACACAGGAGAAAGGTAAGAAATAGTCCCCAAGCAAGCATATATTATTTTGTAGGAAACTTTGGGAGATGCTGCATGGCATTTCCAATTCTATTCTGAGTGTTGGGAGTCTGACTTCTTCGGGATGGTTTTGTTCAAGGAAGGAGGAAAGATCAAGAAAGGCTCATTAGTCTATAGCTGCTTTTCCATCTCCTCTCAAAGGGGAGTATTTTTTATTTTCTTTTTTAACTGCATCTCTGTTCTTTCCATAAATAAATTTCTTCCTGGCTGTTTAGCTGACAGACTGGCCTCCTCCAGGCGTTTCTCATATGTCAAAAAAGTTGCAAGAGTTATGCGGGAAACAACACTAAATTAGAACAAAGAAGAAAAACACTTCTGTTTTCACTCTCGTTTTCCCTATCTAACCTAAACACTGCCTTTACTAAAATCTTATAAGGTCTGCAAATATCAAAACACCTTGCAAAACATCATTGCTGTTATTGTGTGAGGTTATAGAAGTGCTGTAATAGGGATGTGTGCCTGTCAGCTCCAACAATGCATAATGATACAGTACTCTATTTAGAAACGGCAATGACAGCTATTAACCTATTCTGTTTGTTACAGGATAATAATGGAGAGTAATCGCTTGATTTTGGCTAAGCACCATGAGAGTTTAATGCTGCCCTAGAAGACAGAACCATTGGATTAATTTAAAGGAAGTTGCAAAGTACTTTTTGCCTACATCTTTTTACTTAAAACTCTGTTCCCAGAATTATAGTTCTGCAGTTTGGACCAAGATTTAAATGTACTGATGAAAAAGAGTGATCTTACTTAGTTTTATTTGATCTGTACATTTCAGTTCTCAGTTCAGACATTCATTTTTTCTCCTTCAGTGAAACTTGATTTGCATTTAGTCCTGAATTCTGTACATCTTGATTCATCACTGAAGCTGTAACTCTGACCTAGCAAGACTATCTTGGCTGAAGCAAAAATTCCATACTGGTTGTTAACATTAGGGGTTTCTGACCAAACTCATTGCTCTTTTCATTGATCTGAAGGTAAATCATACATTTGTAAATGCAAACCAGGTAATACTGAATTTCCATTTTCACTCTTTCTTTTCTGAAGCTGTATACAGTGGTATGAATCTGAGATAACTTGCCTTGGATTTTAAAATCCTTTCCATGTGACAGGAAAAACACTTTACCTAAATTTAAGGCAGCTTTTCCTTCTTTGACCTGTTACAAGCTGATGGTTTTGAGACTACAGACATCATTAGACACGTATAGCTGTTGCACTAGCTCTTAGTCTAATCTGACTTGGCATGGCACAGACATGCTATCTCAGTTCACCTGGAAGGGGTGACTAGATGGAAGCCTGGGAACAGCAGAAACACCACCACCACCACCCAGCATGTCTAAGTGCCTCTGGATCACAGCTGTTCATTACGCAGGCAGACTTGAGAACAAAGGATGCTCAGCACATGATTGTTTGTAGTTCACCATTGAGCCATGTCCTATATTTTTCCTCTCCATGTATAGAATTAGCTAATGATCCCAGTCAGTGTAGGGGACTGAACTGTAACAGTCAGAATTGAGAAGGTCACCAGTGTACTCCATTCCCATGAGTCTGGAGAAGAAAGATGGGGACCTATCTCCATAAATTCCAGAAAAAATCTTTAGTATCCCAAATCTTCTTTGTAATGGTTTTATTCTTTTTTAGCCATAAACTTGTTCACTTCTGTTCTTCGCAAACTGAATTTGTTAGTGTGAGGTAAGTTTAATTACGTTGCATCATGGTGCTTGAAAATTCAAACTTGGAAATACCCAGATGGTATTTTCATCAGGTTCTTTGGTATTTCTTCTCCCAAAAAATCCTTTGTTCCAAATAAAGGAGATTGGAATGATTTTTTTTTTTAAAAAAAAAAAAACACAACAAACAAGGAAATCCATTTGCAGTCCCCCTGAGATTTACCCTGCTTGTGCATTGTCATAGGTGTATTTATTCATATCGGAGTCAGGGGCTCACAATAGAGTAGCTAAATATCAGCACAACACAGCTGCAGACTCCAGCTGTATATATGATCATTTATAAATTGCAAATTCCAGAGTTACATTTATGCAATACAATTGACTTAAATAGGGTTGTCTGAAAGTACTAGGGACAGAACCTGTCCCTTCAAATCTTTCACAATGTTGAGACATTTATCCTTCGATGACATCAATTTCCCCACATATACCACAGAAGAAGAAGTCATTATTGAAACAGCAATGCAAAGCACTATATGTTCTTTTTCAGCACACAGATAAAAATAGTGTGCTTATATTTGTTCTGTGATATAGTTTATTTTGGGAGACTCGCATTGTAAGTATCAAGTGAACTAGTTGCCCTTTCCCTTATTTTTCCTAACTAGAGTAAACTCTCGGGATGCATCAGGCTTTTATTCCTGAAAGAGGAGCGTTCTGCCTGCTCAGCTGACATCACTGTTTAAGAACTGTTCTCTTTCCTTTTATAACCATCCAGTAACAGCTCAACATGCAGAGCTGCTGCTCAGGATTCATACCTAGGTTCTCCTGAAAGTCACACTGATGGCCATCCCCAGATGTTGATTTATACCAACCTAGGCAAATGGAGAAGCCAGCCCCATAGAGCAGCTAGAACAGAGTCAATCAGGCTGGCTGCCATGTCCTTGCAGCTCCTGGGTATTGGGGGCATTCTGGATCCCAGGCTGTTCCTAGGACATGCTGCCAAGTATTTCTCCTGCTCTGCAGGCACCATCTGCTACTGAGGGTCAAGGTGCTGCTCTTCCTGAGCAGACACTGGCATGCTGCAGCCAAGGACCCTGGCTCATCTTCTCTGTCCCATGTGCCACAAAGGTGGTATAGGGATGGGTGAACGAATTGTAGGACTAGGACCATTTAATGCTGCAAATTGATGCCGCCTTGGGAGCATTTCAAACATGAGTCCACATTTGCTTTTATTCAGGAATTTCAACAGGCTTTTCCCTGAGCTGACAATAGAATGTTCTTACAGTGGGAATAGGACTTTTGTTCTTATTTTTAACCTACTCTTTACTAACAGTGGCTACTGGCAGAGCAGAGTAGGTGCAGCCATGGCGTGTGCATCCAAGCAGCTTTATGACTGCAATCTCATAATAAGAATGAAAAATGTTTTGCAAGTTTCCTTCTCTTTTTCTTTTGGGAAGAAACTATCCCACTGTCAACCGAGATGCTTAAGATTGTCCCCACCAGGAAGAACAGTCTTGGGAGGATCAGCAGGTGCATGTGTTTGAAGCAGGATTCATTCTGAAGTGCTGGGATCCTTCTTTCGGAAATAGTTTTTGAGCTTACAGGTCACGTTGGGATGAGTAATATTGACATGAGTAATGTGGAAGTTTACAGCAACATTCTATAATTGCAAATTCTGTTCCACTGAGCTAAAACTGGATTATTCAGATAACAAGATTCTTTGACTTCAAGATCTTTGGAGCGCGATAGGGATGGAAGAAAATCTACTAACTACTCGCTGTTGACAGGAAGACACCTGGCCCATTCCCCTACCTTGGCAGATATATCAAATTTGAATTATTCACCTGTTTTAGTGACTCAGTTTGCCATGAACTCAGAGCCATCACTGTGCAATTACCATTTCTTCTCTGCATGCTTAAAATACGAAATCTCAGTGTTTGCACTCTGCTTTGCATCAGCCAACTTACTGAGTCTGATAAGGAAATCAAATTCCAGCTTCTCAAGCAGTTTTATCTATTTGCAAGTTTTACAATCCCCTCATCCCAGTGTGGAAGGCTGTCTTGCTAACAAGTTACCACCTAGTCTAACAAAACAAAGCAATATGACTTTTGCAGAGCCCATATGTACCCGTAGATCTTCTGTTTATTTAATTTTTTCTTTTCTTGTTCAGAATGAGGATTTTGCTGGTGAATTATTTATATGGCAACAGGAAATGAGAGGGGGAGTGGTGTGAAAAATTTCAATAAAAACCTCGTGGTTTTCAGCAGCATTTAGTAAAAGCATTTTTTTTCTTTTCTTTGCGAGTTTCATTTATATTTCGTCACTAGAGAAAGCTGCCACTGATTTAATTTAAATATTTATACAGAATTGCAGTCTTAAGATATACACACGCATTATGAGAGCCATACATTAAGGAAGTTTATCTGCAAATAGAGTGGGAAAGGTTGTGTCTACAAACATCAACTGATTCCTTCTTTGTTAATTACCAGCACTGGCAGTGGAAATAACTCTTCACTAAACCCAAGAAGTTTGGTCATTGTCAGTTGTAACGAGAGGGAATAAATGCATCTTCTATTTGTTAGCAAAATATACAAATTGCACAACACAGCATATGAAGGATGGGATGAGAAGGAGGAATGTATTGTTCTTCTTTTCACAATAAAGTGTTTTAGTGACTCCATGAACTGCAGCCATTCTCAGTCTTAATGTAGAACAGCCTTGGTTGTGACAAGAGCTATATATGAACCGTACCTTTTTTTAAACTTTTCCAGAAATGCCTTGGTTGTGACTTCCTTAATTCTTCTTGGATGTTTCCTATCTTTATTTTCCTTTTGTGGTTTTACTAGCAGTCCTGAGACTACAAATGGTGAGATAACATCCTCTCTGTTTGGCAGCTTGTCAGAGAAATGAGAACTGAAATGGAAAGAACCTCACAGCTCAGGGCAGGCAGGGTTAGATGGTTCTGTGTGGAATTGTCCAAGCATGAATACGGAGATTTGTGGAAAATAGTAAAAAACCCAGGTATCAACTACTTAGCTCTGTCATCTACCCTGGCTCAGCTCATTCTTACCTCATCCTTCTACTCCTGTGGGCTTAGGCAACATGCAGAGTGTAATAACAGCTTCATCATTATGGCAAAAGAAATCAAGAGTTTATAGGAAAAGAGAAATAAATGTTTTCTATTGCACATCCTTCCATCTCTTACTGTGATAGCATATTGAGAATTCTGTGGTTAAACTGAAGAAGTATACCTTGATGGAGAAATGTCTTCAACATTTTTCTTAGAAAGGAAGACAAACATGTGATCTCTCCTTTGCACAATGCTCGCTTTTTGCTTCGATGAACAAATTCAGTTCTGCACAGCACAGGCAACTCCCAGAAGGCTTCTGGAATGGAAATGAAGTCCCATGGTATAGAGCAGCTGCCTTTGCAGTGGCAGGATTAGAGTTTCACGTTTGCTTGGACTTTTGGTAGGAGGTTGCTTCAAGAATATCATGCTTGGACTAAAGGATATAAATGCATCCTAAGATCATTTTGATGGTTTCCCATATGCATTCCTCCAGTAGCCCTTTCCACTGGAGTTTGGAATCTCAGCATGGCTGGCATAGTTTACCAGTTGCTAAGTGAAGAGGCGGCTGTGAACAAGTGTCTGATTAGGTGACAGTTGCATAAATTTAACTGTGTATTGTGCAGTTCTTAAATACCTGAGTAAATAAGATTATTTTTCTTTCAGGCTCAATCTTTCTGAAATCTCTTCTCAAATTTTAACAATATTATCTCTTTCTAGAACTTTAGAATAAACAGAGCCAAGGTCATTGTATCTGAAATCCAAGCATCTTTTTCACCAGTGGCATTTCAAAATAGGTGGAAGGGTGTTGTTATATCTTGAGTGATTTACATTCCCCTTTCTCAAGAGTTCCAAAGTACGCAGAATGGCACTAGACTTTAAATTAGTGTGTATGCATTGACATATATAGAATGTATAATATATACATTGGAATGCATGGCATTTGAACACTTGTACTTAACTATGTATGAAGTCCCATTGCTCAGGGTAGTCTGCTGAGAGCATGCTGCATGCATAAGCATTTCCTTACTGCTGCACTTGTGTCACTGATATCATCAAGATACTTCTTCAGTAATTGTTCCTCTTAAAGCACTATAGTTATGTATCATGGAGATATTCTGTGATGTCACAGCTCCATAAAACAGATATGATTGTTCTGTTACTACTGTTAACGTTAGATAGAGAGAAATCCTGTGGCATGGATGAGTTTATAGGAATCTAGAGGTATGGTTCATCCTGCTTAAATTAAGCAGGATGGTGAAGTAGATCTTGGAAAGAAAGGCAGAGAACTCAGGTGTGTTTGAAAAGAAAAGGGGGATTACTGTACATTATTTCAAAATAAATCATATAAACTGTCTTGCCATACAGTTTTGTATCTGGCAATATTTAGATTTTATATTATTAGTTAATGATAATGAAAAAGAAAATCTGATTATAGTAATTTGAATGTCAAGGAGTATTTTCTATCTGTTGTTCATCTGCTGGCATACTATGTTTATAATAAATCATTAATGCCATTCAAATATAAGTATTATCCAAGTGGTAGAAAACAGGGTTTGACAGTAAGCTATTCTAAATTGCAGTGTAAATGTAAATCCCAAACCTCCTTCTTAGTGTTCAGTTTCTGAGTATGTAACCAAATAAGTAACTCATTTCCTTAACCTATAACCCGTGCACCACATTTGTAATGCTTACTTTTATAAATTATTATAAAGTAGTTATGCTTCCCAATTTTGAATGTTATATAAAATAAATTGTGCCTGTATTTCTTTTATATGCCTTTGCAGTGTTTTTAGATGGATAGTATTTTTAAGACCTTTACTGGACAACTAAGTTTATTAGTGTATGCTACTGTGATATTAATTTTATAATGTAATTATATTCTCTTTGAATTCATATCTATCACCATTGCAAATGTTATTCCACAGATCCTCTGTGCATGTTTTTTTTTTCCTGATGCTTCTTAATGCACACACCTATCTTGACTGTAGGACTGCATTGTTAAGCAGATGATATCAGCTAAATTGAGCTTGCCTTGTGTAAGTACTTTAACAGATAAAAGAAATAACACATTCATTTAGCAAGATGGATCTACTGTTGCCACTCACCAGAACCTCATTTGAAATTGCGGTGATTTAGCAGTGAGACTTGGAGTAAATAGAGGCAACCAAGATATCAGAGGTTTGGGGCAGTTTGTAGCCTATGAGGCTAAAGCTACACAGAATTCCTTAAGCTCACAGTCACATTCAAATGTTTGCTTACTGAAAAATTCTGGAATGCCTTAAAGGAATTATTTCATCAAACCTTCAGAATTATTAGTGAAATGTAGTGGATAGGTCCTTCAGAAAAATGATGATTAAACTCCACCCACACCTCAAGAAATGAAGCTACACTTTCTTTAGATTTTATTTGCAAAACTAGTAGCATAAATACATTCTTGACTCCAGGGCCATTAGGTGGCACACTTGGGCTATTATGGGTTTGGCAGGGCATGCCATGAAATTGTGTCTGGAACCCCAAGTACAACTGATAAATCACACATCTTTTAATTTATAGGAAATGAAGCAGGGACAATGCAATAAAATGACACTTAGACATGAGGCATTGTAAATATTCTGTCAACTGGAAACCAATGAGCTTCCTGCATCTTCTTTTTTTCAGGGCCTTAGCAAGGTGATGTCTCCAGTAACCTTACTGCATTAAGTTGAATTCTCAGATGTACTCAAGTGCACAACTTGCAGTGAAACCAATATGAGTTAGATGGACATATACTTGTGAAGATCTCTAAATACTTAGAAAAGGACTGTTGGTTTTGTGTTTTGTTTTTTTTTTTAAAAAGGCCAACAACAACTTAATTATTTAAATTTTGTCCAGTTAGAAAGTTTATTTTTGGTATTGCTATGCCATAAGAGTTACATAAACTGCAGACAAATGCATCCTTGGGATTACGTGGGATTGTTATACAGAGTTTAGTACTTCTGACATTTGTGGAATTTGAGTAGGGCAATTTCTGAGGTGAAGAAACTGAGAAGTTAATAGAGAATAATGTTTTAATTGTACCTGTGAAACCTTTCAGCCAATCCCATCCCAATTGCTAATGATTTCCAGAGATCCAACTCATGTTAAATTTCTGTTTCCTGTTCTCACAAGCTTCCTTCAGTTGTCTTGACAGTTTCTTTATTCCAATGGGATACAGCTGTCATGTGAAGTCCTAATTATGGATGAATTAAGTGTCATTATTACTTACTCACCTTAGGTGAAGAATGTGCATACGGACAGCTTGTGTAACCCAGCTCTCAGACAGCTAAAGTAAAACTGGTGGAGAACTGTTCTGAACACTAGGATAGATACCTGCGATTCCACAGGCACGTGGATTTTTTATTCTCTAAGCAGTGTGGCACCAATAAGAGTTTGCCCAGAGAAGCTGTGCCTGCCCACTCCCTGGAAGTCTTAGTATATGTGCATGACTATGATTCTGAGTTTCCATTTGTCTGGAGAGAGAAGCTTGAGTTACTGTGATACCTTCATTTGACCAGAGCCCATCATTTAAGATTTTGCATCATCTACAGTTCCTTTCGGATATGATTGCACACACATTCTCACCTATCCACATTCTGATGTGAGAATTAGGTGCTCTGTTTATGCAGACTTTGGAATATTTATTTACAGTTATAATTTTATGGCTTTGGGTGGATGTTTGTGCATGACAAGAAATGAGTGGTGTTGCAGTTGCTTGATGAAGGTGTAATAAAAGATTAGTTAGTGTGGATGTTGTATTATGATTTAAAATTCTTTGGTAATAAGAATCAGTTTCGAGGGAATATCTTGATGTGGAGTGTAAACAAACAAGTATTCAAATAACTTGGCATTGCTTTTCATTGGTAAGGGAAGATTTCTAATTTACGGTCAGGTTACAGCTACTAATTTAAAGCTCTTAAAACATTTAGAAGGTATTCTTTGAAATATTAAAATACTTGAAGAAATAATCCTAGAAAGTGGTGGTTTTACAAATTCACCATTCATAGCCTCTCTGATGCTTCTGCCCTTATTAGAAATAAGTGGTATTATTGCAGCTAAGGGAATACAGGCTGAACTAAGGCAAGGATCAATAAGGACAAGAACAGTGTCCAGATGATAAAAGTTTCCATCTAGCTGCTCCTCTCTTCAATTTCCTTACCGCAAGTAGCCTCTCTAAGAGAAGTAACGGTCCAGCAGTGAAGTATACTATAAACTTGAGAAAGATGAATGATTCTTGTAATTTCTATCATAAATCTGCCACACACAGAAAGAGGGTGAAATTCAAGTTCTGTTTTAATGACGACCAAAGAGGGAATCTGCCAGAGTGCCACATGTTTGAATTCTGGTGTGTTGACAAAAGGCCTATGGCTTGAATAAGAAGCAAGCTACAAACATCAGTCCCAAAATATATAGAAAAATATAAGAGTTAAGAAGAAGCAATTTAGGACTGAAATAGGAATGAGTACTCTGGAGCCAGAAAGAAACACATTGCCAAGCAATAGAAAGGTGAGCAGGACTGCTTAAGCTGTTAGCAGGGTTGATGAAGCTGGGACTTAGAGGAGTTTCAAATCATGATTAAGGAATTCTAGCAGAGCTCCTGAGATCTAAACAAATTTTCTAAAAATACAACATAAGTCATTGTGTGAAAGACTGCTGAAGCTTTTTATTCTAAAAGTGCGAAGTGTTACCTTTTACTCTATTTGTATGAGAAAAGAAAGAACGTTAACTAATTGGTATGCAAATAGTGATTGATTTTGACCCATTTCTTAGCTGTCTCTCAGACAATGGAGTCATTATTCCAGTTCACATAGCTAATATTTACACAACCTGGGATGACAGCAGGAGGGGAGTTCACGTCATGAGCTCTTGCCCTCCTTCACCCCTTTCATTTTAGTTAAACGTCTCTTTACATTTCCACACTTTTGCTTCCCAAACTTTTCCTGTGGTCCTTTCTCCCTACACATGGCCAGCAGGACACCTGGTTTGATATGGACTCAACAGCCCATGTGTTAAAAACACCCTGAATGTTCTAGCCACAGAAAGCCAGCTTCTTAGTGAATGGGAATTGCACAAAGTGCTGGCTTCTGGTGTGTTACAGGACAGCACAGCTGAGAATATTGGATTTGGTTTCTTCCTATGAGAAGAGGAGCCCTCACAGATCCAGATATTAGTGAGAAGATGATTTATGCTATATGAAGCTTCATTACTCAATAACATGCAAATTATTTTGATCACCCCCTGAGAAATTCTCTAGCAGTGTGAAGGTACCTTGCTGCCAAAAAAAATGTGACAGCTTTTTTTTTATTTTTTTCTTTTATTTTTGATATCTTCCAATGGATATTTCAGTGGATATTGTGCTGAAGGATGTTATGTGGACAGAACCAACTCTATTTCCGATCTAAGTGTTCTGCAATCAGTGGATTGAGAGCAGGGATTAATTTTGCCTGCTCCTTCCAAGAGGTGCAGTCCCTCCACACAGGATGTGTGTGCTGAGGCTCTGGGCTCACAGATGAACTGCAGCAGAGGCACTGCAGCAGCTCTGCAACAGCACAGGCAGAGCAGGAGCTGCCTGCACAGAGCTCGGGGTTAAGAACTGCCTGCTTTGAACATACGCATTGCTAAATATGAAATATTTGTGTCTCACAAGTTTTTTCAGCATGGCAAGGAGGAGGCTTTAATTCAGTGATGTATTTCTGTGGCATATGCCATGGTATTGTTCCACAGATGCTACCACCACCAACGTGTTACAAAAATACTCATTTTCAAAGCTCTATGACTGCTCACAAGACGCCCGAACCTCTCATAACTATTCAAAGGGATTTGCAGAGGAAAACCATACTCTTATGCTGGAAGAAGTCAGCGTTGTGCAACTCCTCCTCTGCATGTTCATTTCAACTTAATGCAAAAGTTCTTCCTGGTGTTTTTGCTTCTCGACATAGTGTTGTCGCATTACTGAACCATTGTACAGGTCTGAGAGGTTGTGGAGGCTCCTTCTCTGGAGACATTCAAAACCCGCCTGGACATGTTCCTGTGTGACCTGACCTAGGTGTTCCTGCTCTGGCAGGGGGATTGGACTAGATGATCTTTTGAGGTCCCTTCCAATCCCTGACATTCTGTGATTCTGTAATGGTACAGCATCATCTTGTCCTGTGTTGCAACACAGTGAATGTTCCAACAGGACAAGTTGTAGAAGTGCTTCCTTCTTTGCTATTTGTTCTCTGTGTGTAAACATGCACAGGCAAACATGCAAGTACTTTGCAGTTTCTGTGTATTTTTATTTTACATGCTATAGCTGTATGTGTTACATATCTTTGGGCATTATTGCCAACAGCTTTTTAAAGAAAGTTACATGAAAAAGACAACTATATTTGTAACAACAAATGTATGCAGTAATCAAGTACATAATATTCAAATAATGAGCAAAAATACTTGTAGTGATATCTAATAGTAGTGTAGTTGTTGCTTTTTCTGTACTGTGTTGAAGTGGTAGAGGGGAAATGGTGACGAAGATAAGGATAAAGACTAGTGGCAGTGTGGCATTCCTGATGCACTGCTTGAGGGCTGATAACAGGCTTGAGTTTAGAATTAGTAGAGAGAGTCTATAAATCAGACAAGTGCTTGGAAATTCTGATCTTATACGTTTGGCCTCTGGGATTTATTTTTGTTTGTTTGGTTTTATTGATTTACACACAGTTAATGGCTTGCTGGAATTTACTCTTAGTCTGATGTGGGATGTAGGGATATAGTATAAGGGAGATACCTTCTTTCAAATCCTAGAGTTGCTGGAGGTTAAAACCTTGTAAAAAATGTGCAACAAAGGAGTGTTAGGAACAAATTGCCCTCTATTTTCTTATCCCAGTCACCTGACATAGGTCCAGGTTATAAAAATTGAATGCCTCCTGTCACATGGGGAGATTGTTATCCATGGACTGGAATGATTGCTGTCACTATGTTACCTGTGATTTCCTTTTCCAAATTTCAGTCACTTTGCTTTAGCAAATTAAGTGTGTTTATAATGAACTACACTATTGTGTGGTCTACACACTACTTCTGTGAATAACTAAGAGAAAACTTTGCTTGCACATTTGAAAAATCTTATCTTCATTCTTTTTGCCTTTGGTCATTGTGTGCATTCTTAAGGAACAAATTTTTGTCTTCCTCCTCTTTTCACTTCTGAGTCTTCTTGCAGTTGAGAAAAGGAAAGTGTTTAGATATGGGGCGTGTTTCTCTTCTGCTTTCAAATATTATTTTAAAGTAAACATCCCACCTCATCAGATCAGAGGTTCACTACTTTCCTACTAAAGGAAATGGGATTTAAGGATATACTCAAATTTGATTACATTTGCTCAGACATGACTTCAGTAAGCACCATCTATCCCTGAGTAAGACAGAAGGACTGTAGAATGAAATACACTGGTGCTGAAAGAGCTACAGAGCTACATTCTTCAGAACTTAAGTGGGACTGGAGCATGTGATTCCCTGAGTTGCCTTTGAAACGTGTACTACTGTAGATGAGGGGCAATACACACCTTCAAATGAATAAAGGCTGCAAAGGCAACCTCAGCTGTGTCATTCTTGGGCTATGAGGTGATTAGTTTTATAACCCTGTTTTTCTTATGCTAGCCTGAGGAATGGAGCTTTATTCATTGCAATGTTGTGCACATTACACTCCAGAAAAAGCCCTCGTAATTCCTATGTCTGCCGTTATACACCTAAATCAGCATTCATCCTGAAGCTGTGCTCATTGATTGCAAAATGTCATGTACAAGAATATCAGAAGAACTCTCCAGAAATACTTGTAGAGGGGCCAGGAGCAGCAAAAGTCAATGGATTTGGGTACGTTATTGAGGAAGCAGAGTAAACAGTTGCAGTAGCACTACAATGCTGGTAACTGCACTGCAATTGTACCAATATTTTGTCTGAAATACAGAGCAGCTCAGGCTTGAATTACAGAGCTGTAATTTATGCTTTGGGTCCTGCTGATTATACAGTCCCTTCTCCCATAGTTTATTATGTCATCAGAAGCCCTGATGGAATTAGTGCCCTGTAATTCACAGCACCTTTCATGATACATATGTACACACACATAGTTTTTTATACTTAGTATAAAATTAAGAGTGAAACTAAGGCCCAACCTGAAACTGAATTAAATTCCTGTGAAAATAATGGGTCATACAAAGAATACTTTATTAGAGTTGAATTGTTTTGTGTCTGTAGATTCAAACATATGCTTTGAGAACAGTGACAGCCATGAATGATTGTAATGGTTCCTTGCTTTTAATCTAAAATAAACACAAAATCACACTCCTTGAACTAAGCATGGAGAAGTGGACTTTAGGTAGGGAGGAGTGAGATGGAACCTTATAGTTTTTGAGTACATTGCCTTGGAATGGAACTGCTTATTCAGTTGTGGACTAGAATAACTGCTGCTATCTAAAGGTGTTAATGTGGCACTTAGTCCTGGGATCAAGGCAAGTGTGGTTCCAAGGAACAGTTTTATTGGTTGCATAGCTTATGAGTAGGGGAACCCAGTGTGAGTTTTGCAAGTCTTCCCATATATGTGACAACCAGTCACACTAACTTATGTTTGGTCTATACCATAGTATTAAAATGAAGGTTTTGAAAATGTTGATTCTCAGCTCTGTATGAGGATGAAGTGCACATTTTGAGATCCCATACTTTGCAAAACAATAGATTTTCAAATCTATCAGAGGTTTAGCACTAGGATACCCATGTATAGACATTTAAATATCGTCCTTTGCTTAAGAAATTAATACTACACCAGGAAAAAAAATATTTTTTTGGGGCGGGGGGCATTTCTGATTAAATAAAAAAGCAGCAGTATGGAACTACTTCATACCTTAGCAGATGAGAACTAGTACTATTGGTGACACCTCAGTAGTTGTGAGAGTGAAGTATAAGAAGTTTGCTTGCTCGTATGATGGCAGAAATATGAAAATGTATGCGCTGATCATCAGTTGTACAACCAAAACTGCCAGTGATCATCACTAAGTTTGATTTTCACAGCGTTTGTCAGTTTTAAGTTATGTTTATAATGACGTTTTAACATAGTTTTCCAAAAGTAATAGAATCATGGAGAAGAAATGATACCATATGTCACATAAACCTGGATGTAAGAGGTACAATACTGCAGTAATGGAACTTCCAACCTGCTGGGATGCCTTTGTAAATGGAAATTGATTTTCTCAAGGATTCTTTACTGGGTGAAATAAATTAAATATACATTTAGTTTTGCCAGTTTAGAAACCTCTTTGTTAAAATAAGAACAGTGATATAGAGACATGGTCTAATAAATTAAAGCAAGATAAATTATATTCAGCAGCTTGCTGAATACCTCAGCTTATGAGGTTTTTTTTTTTTAAATCTGAAGAATACAATAGGTGCCTCGCAGGAAGATAGCCTGCGGATGTCACTGAAACACTTTGACTACTTATAGATTATGTTAGCTCTGATTATGTAACCATGAGTCTAGGCTCTTTTTTCCTCTTTTGCTTTATGCTTTTAATTTGATAGAATTCTTCTTGTGAATATTTGAGTTGGAGTCAGTTCGGTTTAGGTCAATAGGCCCAAGTATGACCTTAGAAATCAGACAGTTGACCTCAGAATGCTGCAGACACTTAATAGGTTTTTAGGACACAGATGATACTGTTGTACTCATTTTGCTGGTATAATTCACTACATTAATGATCAAAAAAGAGTGAAAAAAAACAAAGTGAAAATGTTAATTTCAAGCACCATTACAGGAATACAATACAATAAAATAAAAAATCAGATAAATGTTCATTTGCTGTAAACTGATGGTTGTTAAGAGCCTATTCCCCTAAAGCAAGTTATGCTCATAGCAGCAGCAGACCTAGGTCACTGTCATTTGTGAAATGCAGATTACTTAATGGGGATTTTTGTTAATGTTTTAATAGAAAAAGAGGGTGATTTAAACAGTGTTTCTTCAATAATGAGGAGTTGGTATTGTTATAGTGATTGCCTTAATACGCTGCTGACTGTTGCTTTAGTAGCTAAGGCATTCTTGTATAAATATATCAGACTAAAGTCTCAGTGGAACCCAACAATTGATGTCTTCTGCATCCCTGCCTGGTGCTGGTCTCTACGGCATTATGTCAACTCAAAATAGGTATCAGAGCTGTTTCTCTGATAAGAACTGGAAGGTACCTTAACTGTTCAAATTTGTTTAAAAATTCAGGTATGACAAGCTTGCTCAGGTTAAAGCTGTTGTGCATATTTGCATCTCAGTTTGGACTCAAGTCTTGTTAATCATTGGGTTTATATTACTTATATCTAAAAATCAGTCAGAAGTTGTTTTAAAAACTAGCTGTTGAGCACTGAAGCTATAGTAAGAGAAATGTAATTTGGAGTAAATATATTTTTAAAAAAAAATAAAATAACCTCTCCATTGCTCTTTTGCATACCAAACAGGCCTAGTGACACTTCTGCTATACTTCATGCATTCTGACATTTTTACATTTTCAGCCAGATAAACATGCAGCACACAGCAGAAGTGATTGTATTAGCTTCTTAGTTTCTGCACTGCCTATTGTATTAAATAATGGCTTAGAAAAATAAAATAAATCCAGTTCATGCATAAAGATGATTGGCATAGAATAATAATACTGTGCATAAGTTCAGTTGAGAGTAGTACCTTCTAGGTGAACCAGATTCCATGTTCAGTACGTGAATGCTCCTGTCCTACTGAACACAAGGGAGATTTATTTCTGGTGTCTAAGAGCGCTGCATCAAATCCTGTCTGTGGAGGTGTGGACACAGGCATTTCTTGCTGAGGGATTCAAGTGAGCTCAACTGCTCTTCCATTAAGACCTTGACAATGGAGGTTGTGCAGAAGTTTCTCACTATGAATTAGAGCAGATGATCTGCTTCTTCCAGGCTCCTTACATCTTAACTCAGCAAATACTCATTGCTTTGGATCTCCTTGCATAAAGTGTCCCATTGCATAGCAGAAAAGCCCAGCTTACTGTGAAGCATTTGTATTCCTTGCTGTCAGCAAGGAATAAATTTTTCTCCAAGTCCTTTTTATGGAAGATTAAGTACACTTCACAGATTGTAAGGCTACATGTGCACATAGCCACTCTGGGGAGCAGTGCACTTGTAATTGGTAATTTGCCCAGGTATCAAGGAGCGATTTGTGCTGAGAAACATCATGCATGATAGCAAGTTGTTTTCAGAATTAAAGGTTATAGTACCTAATTCTGCATCCTGTTCCTTTTTATAGATGTTTTTTCTCTGATAAGGTAGCAAGATTAAACGCACTAATTTCTGTAGTGCACTTGGAATGCAGGTAAGGATATACTACAGCTTCATGAATAGGAAATCTACCAGAAAAGTGCAGTGATTTGGGTCTACAAACCTCTCCACTTTCAGTGTTCTGAAACAGAACAGAGTAGAAGCAGAGGCTTTGCTTTCTTACCTGTTGACATCCATTTTAATTTCTGAGAATACGTTTCCTCTTTAAATGGCAAGAAAAAATAGCCCAGAGAATCTCATGGGAACCTTAGGAAAGATTAAAAATATTCCATCTGTGAAAATGTTTGTGATTAAATTATTGACACACATTCAATAAACCTATGAAATTTTACCAAAGATAGCTCTGCAGTAGTTGCAAAATTTTGTAGGATAATTAATATTGGAATAGTACAAATTAATTTAATCATAGTATTTAAAAACACATGCATGGAGTTTGGACATTTTTTGGCTGAATACTAAGAAAATACACTTAAAGATGAGTGCTCTGTTTTCTCATTGCTCTCACATAAGTTTGGATTTCCAACTTTCTTGAGCATTATTCCAGTAAATAAAGGCCAGTGCATTCTTTCTGTGATAGGAGTCATTGCTGTCAGGGACTGAGCTACAAAGAGAAAGCTGGCTTTGTGATGAAATGAATGCAATTGGAAGGGTCCAAGATTATTCCAGAATTTTACTTTGCCACTGGTGCCTGTATATTTGTTCTAGAGTAGTTTGAAATAGAGTTCTTAAGTTCATTATGATTTTATTAATTTGAGGAATTATTTCAGTGTTTAATATAGAAATTTAGCTACAGGTTTGCATGTGCCTCTATCCAGATTATTTTTTAAAATGAGATTAAGCAAAAAAAGTAGTTTTTCCTGACTGCATGGTTTTATATTACTAGCAGTAGTTCTGAGGTGATATGCTTATTTATCCTCTCTTATATTTGATGACAGCTTTCTTGTGAAATATATCAGTGACACAGACAATAACAACAACAGCAATAAGTGTAGAATGTTTGATCATCACCACCATAACCCAGACCCCCAAAAGAAATCCTCACCTTGCGAAACTGAAACTTTAAAAAGAAGCAGGTTATTTATGATGCTTACCAACAAGCACACTGGAAGTCAGAGAGCAGCCAACAGTGTCAGTCTCTCAAGGTGTAGATATTAGCTATAGCTGTATTTACAATTATTTCTAATTGGAGTGTGATTCTGCATATTTTGTACCTCTATGCAAATGCAAAATGCAGATAAGGTTCTTAAAAAGAGACATCCAGAATAGCATAGACTTGGAAAACACAGAATGTGAAATCCAGAAGCAGCTGCTTGTTAATTTTGTGTATTCGGTATGTATTTTATTGACCCAAAGTGATCTGTTCCTTTATGAACCTAAAGAGAAGATACAACCTCACTAGCATCCACTAATATTTTGGAGACCCATTCTATGTGGGCTTCTGGGTTTTGTGGATTAACAAATGCTCTAAATGAATGCAATAAAAATAAATCAGGGTTACTGCATTTCAAAATGGGCTTTGTTCATTTATTTCTGACACGAATGGTTTAGTTTTAATTATTTATAATACTTCACAGTGCATTGGTAAATGTGCTGCAACATATTTTGTAAAAGTAATGAAGTCTTTGAAATAGCAGACCATGGTACAGCTGCTGTACCCGTTTGGTAGAGTGGGGAGGGACCACTGCAGGGGTGAGGGAGAAGAAGGTAGTATTTGCTTGAATTTGCTTGTGGTATGGAAACAACTGCATTCACAGACTTCATAACCAGGGAATTTTATTTCTGTTCACACCTCCAGAGACTTATTAATGGCCTTAATTTTATGCACTGATAATTCAGTAGGATTATTCATAGTATGGAAAGTAAGAATCTACCTGAGATACTGCATAACTGAGATCCAGAATGTGAACTTTGTCTTCTTCCTCAATTATAGTAGTGCGCTGTTTTTGTGGATAATTGCCAGGTACCTCAATTACAGATAGCTGCAGAGCACAGGTTGTGTTTGTGCATTGATCCTACAATCTCTGTCTTTACAGCCCTGGTATCATCCAGTCACTGAACCTACAGGCAACACTTATTCTTATTTTCTTGTACTCTCTTCTGCACCGTGACAGAATTAATTTCCCTTTGCTTCTGACCATTCCAGCAGCATAGCTGAGTGTTGCCTCCTCTTTTTCTTTTTCCCATCCACAGGAGTGCTGAGTATTCATTAGAAAAATAGAGGTGCTGTCATACTGAAAGGTGTCTCCTCCATCAAAAGTCTCACAGTGGGTTAATCTAAGTTCTGTGATCAAAAAGAAGCAGTTGGCCCCTGTAGTGCCCCTTTCTCTGCTCTCAGGGTTGTGCCAAGAAAGAGTCTTTCCTTGCTGCTTTACCTTCACCCCCTCATGGCATATGGAGACATTCTGAATTCAGCTTAGAAGGATTCTTTCTCTACTACAATATAATTGAGGAATTAAACTGTTGCTTGGACTAATCTAATGAGCTTAGCCTCATTCCAGAAATAAGATTTGCCCAGTGTCTATACCATGTACACATTCCACTGCATATCCCTATACTTCTCCTTATCACCCTTCCTCTCTTCAAGGACAGCAAGTTCCTGCAAGGTCTCCTGTGATGACCATACTTTCCTCTAGGCTTGTCATAGCAGACATTGTGTTCCTGCTTCCCTATTGTAAATTGTTGATTTATATAAACAAAAGTAGCTGTCCCTGGTACACTGATTCATCCAACTGATGTGAAGCTAAAATGTTACAGATAAGCCTGCAGTAGTTTTGTAGGGGTACCATGTAATGGGCCGATAAACCACACGGTTACTGCGTTCTCAGATGTCATTTACTTTCTCCAGGGCAGAGAAAGCCAATATGGAGTGAGCAATAATGGTCTCCAGCAACTATAAAAGCAAAATGAAAAGTGACACTTTTCAACTCAGCAAAAAATAAAAGTGAGTTCTCCTTCTCCACTCCTCTGAACACTTGAGTTTTAGCTTCCAGCCAGGGCTGTCAGTTTAGACTAGACTCAGCAAAGTAAAAGCCTCTGCTGAAAGCATTATATCATCATCTTTATCTTTCTGCTCACTTTTTCTTTCTTGTTAATTCATCTTTACTAGGCCTTCATTTACTTACTGTCATACTTGTTTCTTATACCTAAGGCATCCACAGTGGTTTCCCATATGGAAAAAAGGTTGCACCTTGATTTTAACATAAGAAGGATCAAGTTATGACATGTCTTATAAGAGTACTTCTTGTGTGAGAATGTCTGTGTGTGTTCTGTAAAATTTCAAGTCCTGTTTTTTCTGCATGTGTATGTCAATATTACTAAGCTTCTTTCTTTGGGAGAAATAGTAACTGTTGAGAACCTCAGATGAAGGGCTCATAGAAGTTTACAGTACTATTTATAGCAAATGTCTATTTCTTAGTTTTTACTGAAAGCAGAACACTACCACTGTCTTTAGAAATGTAAACTAGTTCCTGGTCTGTTTCATGAAATCTCTACAAAATCTCCCCCATTGACTGCGTATTTGTACTTTCATCATTAACGATTCCTCTACACCTGCTCAGCAGCCTGTTCCACCAACACTCTGTGCCCAAAGTTTGGTTTTCCATTCTGCCTTTTCACTTTCATCATCTCAAGCGTAACATTCATGTATGATTTTTTCACTCCCTGCAGATTTCATATTTAGAGCTTTGTATTCTTCCTTGCTGTCATACTCTATCCTTCCCTATGAAGCCATCAAGTACTAGAGTATTTCTCGTGAAGGTCTTAGGCCGGTGACTGCTGTATAGTTTTTGGACCAGAGTGTTCTCTATGTATGAAATAGTTAAGACAGTTTCACTACCCTTCCTTTTCCATTAGGTTTTTTGCTTCATTGTCTCTAGAGACTACGGGAAATTTCCCATATTAGAAGTAATATGTACTTAATTTGAGAACGCACTATTACTGAAATAAATTTTGATATAAAAAGAGAATTTCTAAAACTAAAAGAGAAAAATCAGCTTCTCTGTTTCAACTCCTCCCAACATTTTATGTCCATCTTGCATCTAGCAGTCACCAGAGCCAGGCTCTGCAAGAACAGAATAGGACAAAAGATTTCAGAGAACGCTTACGAGGAAACCAATTCCCTAATGTGTCAGTATAAGACTGATAGCTTCCTCAATACCTTTGCTCTCAGCCTTCATGACAACCTATCATCAATTTGTTAGTCTCTCAAGACCCAAACCACAGTATCGTTCAAACTCTTGGCTTTTTCCCTGGGAAACTAGCACAGCTAGAAATGGATTACTGACCATTCTTGAAGGAAGTTTTCCATCCTGTTTGTTAAGTGGATGATGCTAAAAAACACTTGAATCATCTATTAGTAAGCTGCTAAATACAGTGAAAGAAAATATACTCCCACATACACATTCATTTTTCATAATCGGAGAAACACACCAACCTGTGGTATCAGACATGCATGAGTTCTGTTCAGCAGAAAGGAAGGCAATTCTCTAACAACAGGTATGTGATTAGTAAAAGACTGTATGGTGGTATGTTCTGAGAAAGAACTTCTTCATTGTGGATAAATCTTTGGGATTAGTCCGAGTAACAGTTTAATTCCTCAATTATATTGGAGCAGAGCAAGAGCTCAATAGATCCAAGATAGAATATAGTTTGTTTCATCATATAAGGATAAGAATTTGATGCAGTAGCTGCAAGGGGAATATGTAATTCCCTAAATCCTAATATTAAATGGTAGTTCCCTCTTTCTGTCAATAAGATTATTGCTTCTTTGTCTCGCTGAAAGTCCAATTTAGGAGTCACTGAGGTTTCTTAAAATTTATGGTTTTTACTCACTGGAAGTTTAAGTCTAAAAGTTTCTAAGCAGTTTTTCATATTTTGGTGAGCTAAAAGTAGGATAAATGCATAATTTGATGTTTTTTCAGAAACAGACAATATTGCTTTTGTTTTATCCCAAAATTTTTAGATTCTTAAAGCACTGTGCAGTGCTGTAAATTTTAGACAAATATGGTTTTTTTCAGATCAAACTCTTACACGAAGGAATTGTGTCCATCTCTATGTTCTTTACCTCCTACATACAAAATAGGACATAGGCATATTTCTGTGAATGAATGGGGGTCAGTAAGCTCAGCACTTATCTTGTGTGTTTTACACGAGAATCAGATAATTTACATGTCAAACCAGGTAATTAGTGCAATGTCTCATAAAATCAGAATCCAGCTTTACTAGGGATCGTTAGCTATTAATGTAATAAATTTAAGAAATTCTTACAATTGTGGCAATTTGAATCTGCAGACAAAACCCTAGACTCAGTCTATGTATGCTTAAATTTGTCATTTCCATTACTTATTTTGATATGTGGTATTTGCATTCTCTTACATCAGGTGAATCAGAAGTAACTCCACGAATGACAAGTGAATTACTGTTTATTACAAAGCTTATGGCCTGTAATGTGTGTGGGTATATGAGTACTGAAATGAGATGAAATGAAAGTCCTATATATAGATGTAAAAGTATTTAATATTCTAACGCAGAGTTGTCATACAGCGCGAAAGCATTGCTTTCAGAAATCTACACCATTGTTTCAAAGAGAAGTGTTCAAAATTCAAAACCAGGTATTCATTTATGGATCAATAAATAGTAGTCATATAGTTTTATGGCTATATTTAATCTCACATATGTAAAATCTTCAGTGATATATGACCACTCTTTATATGCATTTTAAGAGCTCTTCTACAAGAATGCTTAGCATCCTTCCCCTGGGAGCTACACAGTTAAAAGGGAAATGAACATGAGAGCTTGGAAGAACAAATACACCCAAAGATGAAAAAATAATTTCTAAGTAAGAAGTCATAGAGAAATCACACATACTGATCAAGTATAACATCAAGATTTTTATAAGCTCAGGGCTGTGCCGTAAGCCATGCAGGCCAGTTCAGTTAAAAATCACTCAAGAATTCTCCACTACCTGCTGCTTCTGCCCTCTTTTCCCCATGCTACACGGCTCCTGCTTCAGCAGGCATTCCTGTCACTTGCTTAGAACACATTGTGTGTTAATAACCTGCCACTGAAACCTTGGCTTTCAAAAATGATCATTGCTGGTTTGGTAGAACACTGTGCATAGGATGTTGGCTGTATCTTGTTTTATTTTACAGAGACAATATGGAAAAATAAGGCATAACAATATGCTAATATCTCAGTCTGACCACTGGTCTCATAATTTTTCCATCAAATTACTGTCTTATCCCAAGTTCTTTTTGGCAAATTCCTGTTTCATAACCTTATCCGTGTCTGCTCGGTAATGAACCAACTCATGTTCCTGCAGTGGTTTCTTTGTAGGAGAGGAGGTGTGTTTCCTTAAGGATGGGTTCAACTTCTGACTTTGGGAAGGTACAGTTTCTATTCTCTGGCAGAGGTGGATCTTTGGTTTGACTCAATATAGTAATTTTTGGGTTTATAACATTTACTTATGACATGAGGTTTCATGTTCTAGTTTTGACACATCTCATTTATATAATAGTTTCAAGTTCAAAGATGTCACGGTTCTCTTCACAAATGAGTAAAGTGAAGCACTCATAGATTATGTGAATCACAGAGGATATCTCTAAGACAAGTAATAACTTCCCAATCTGTGCTGTGTTCACTGGATATTTAAGCTATGGGAAAAGTCCCCTTACCATTCAAACTATGTGGATTAATGTATAACTCTTGTTTTAGATGTTGCATCATTTATATTAAGTAAACCTAATATTTTTTCTGTGAGATATACTGTCTCTCTGAGCATAGCACTTAGCATAAGTTTTGCTCCTCTTGACCTTTTGAAGAGCCTGTACTGAATAAAAAGGGAGAAAATGTTGAGGAATGCAAGCTATTAAAACTCTGCAGTTGTTTTCCATTTGTCTCTATTTAAAATATGCATACATTTTAATTAGAATAGATGTTGACCTATAAAGAAGACAAGAAATCTTCCAATTTAAAACAAACAAGCAAGAATAAATAACTTGTCTCTCCTTGCATCTACTAAATTTCAAGTTTGATAGATTATCCTTCAGGTCCCAGATATGTTAAATCCTTCACAGTCTAATAATGAAAATACATCTTGACAATGCTAGTATTCCATACGTTGGGAAAGATGACCTTGTGTTTTAAGCAAAAGATGAGAGATGGGACTGATTATTTAGAAAAAAAATTAACAGAAGTTGTTGAACTAAAATTTTTCAGTATATTTTCTTGTGACAATGATCTGAACTCTGTTGAAGTTTTTTGCAGTAAGAGTGATTAGATTCCCTCCTGTCCCCCTTTATTTTAACAAAAAATGTTGTTTGCCTTGATTTTTTTTTTAAACTTTTGCCAGGTTTTTTAAAATAGTCTGTAAGACTTTTTAAAAAATTAAACTATGTTGAAAAACTGTACTTTAATCACTTTTAAGGTGGAATAAGTATTTCTTTCTTTTCTGTCCAATACTTTGTCTCATCATCTGTTGAGTATGGATATGAATACCTAACTCATTGTTTGCTGTGAAACTAAATTATGTGTCTGGGAAGTTTAAAGATCCTTGGATTTTTAAGCCCTATGGACATATAATTAAGAACACAAGGTATAGCATAAAGACCTGAGCTATGGCTCATACCCAATTTTGATGAATATATGTGTAATGAAAAGGGAATGGTGTTTCTGCAAAGAGCATCATGGAGCCTGGAGCATCCTTCCCTTGGCCCCAAGAAGAGACAGAACAGATCTGGGATCTTTGCTTCAGTAGAGGTCAGGTCTTTTGGCAAGGCACTATCCACTGTTCTGTGGGCTGGGAACCCAGCTCCTGGAATGGATTTGAACCCAAGTTTTTCATAAAAAGGAGGGTGAATATGCCAACAGCTGACACCAACAGATAAAATCCCATAATATTGTCAAACGAGACAGAAACTGTACATTTTGTGCAAAAATACGTTAAGCCCCAACACTGTCAAATGAAAGAGAGAATTTTATACTATCTGTTCCCCACTGATATATGTTTGGCTGTCATCTTATTTCATAGTGCAGGCAATTGAAACACTGTTTAAATGTGTATCATAAACCTATAGATGAGAACATTTCCTTGCTGGATTTAAACCATTACCCCCAAAGGTGTTCAAGAAACCCTGCTGTGTGTCGCTTTTTAAGATCAAGGGGCATTTCTGATGCTAATGCCTAGAAAAGGCAGATGAACACTAACAGCTGCTTATCCACAGTCTGGTGAATTGAATAGGGAAATACTTCTGTTCTGGAAGTCAGATCTCCAGAGAAAAATGATAAATTGTCAGCATCTATAAGTAAGAATGATAGTCTCTAAGGATAGCTGAGCAAGGCTGCTAATATAATATATGTAAAATGTGGAAAATATTTAATACTTCTGTTTCTTTCACTAAAGAGTTGGAGGGGTTGTGCTAACAATATCTACGATGCTCCTGTGCTCAGGCATGTAGGAGAAATGCAATATATTAATTCTCAAATCACTAGTTTGTGAAATGTCTTTCTGGTATCCAGGGATTTTCAGGACTGTTACACTGATAAGGAATCAAGGGCAGCCTCCTCATGGGCGGGGATGGATCTCTTGGGAGAAGGAGGGCATAGAAGAAAAGGAAGAGCAGATTAAGAGCCGGACACTTTAGTGTTTCTCTGCTTCCAAACAGTGACTTTCTTTCCAGCTCTTCAGTCTGTGACTATTTAAAGCTATCTAGCAGCTCTGTAAAAAGGCATTCTATAGAAAGTCAGGGGGTACAAGGAGAACCTTTCACTGCATAAACGAATTTTACATAAATCCTGTGGGACAGACAGAAAGGGAAGCTTTCCCTGTAGACCCCAATAACAATGTTATGGTATGAAAGTCACTTCGAGCAAATTACTTTGCTGGCCAGCAACGATGCAGAGGAATTTCTAAGATGCCAAGTCTTCTCCACAGTTTGATCACCCTGAGAGAATAACCTTGAAATTTTACTAGCTTTTCTATGATGCAATCCTAAAGCAAAAGCCTGGAGGAAGGGAAACTACACACCATCAAAGGTTCTCTTGCTACTCAGGTTTTACCATCAGGACTCAAATCATGCAGAATTAGAGCAACTGGAAGGAACTAAACATGCTCTCCTTTTCTGAAGTCTCTTTGAAAGAGGGAGACAGCAAACATACCAGGTGTGTCCTGGCAGGTGCCTTTCATGTGAGGGAAGTTCCTTTGCAGGCAGAGGTGCAATTTATTGTTTCCTGTACCAGGCTTAATGAAAGAAGACTTGAGAAGTCATAACCAGAGGGAAAAAAAAAAAAAAGGTCAAAAATGACAAAAGACCGTTTAATTAAACTTCCAAGTGTTCTTTTTTTTTTTTTTTTTTTTTCCACCAGACTGTTTAGAAAAGCTCTTTTTGGACTTTTTCTCAATACCATGTTTCCAGTGCTTATTTTCGATATCTTTCCAGTTTTCAGCTTTATATATGTCTCCATTGTTACTGCTTTCTGAGAGACAGGTAACTCTACCAGCCAAGATCTGAGACCATGCATTTGGGTCAGGAAATTCAAATTCTACAGTTTTTCACCATATTGCGTGTATTTTAGGTGGAACATTTAGATTTTCTTGAATTTTGTGGTTGCCTAACAGAATATAACTACCTTCTACACTTACATTGTGTGAAACATGTCACTTCAGTCTACCAGCCTCAAGGAACTGTAACCTCAACCATAACATTTTTATAGCTTGAGAGAATTTTTTAAAACTGGAAACTGGGATTAAGATTGTAAATTCTTATAAAAGAAAGGTGATACTCGGTTATATGTGGCTCTGTGATTGATGACTGGATCCTGCTCAGCTACTCTCAGTTTGCCAGTGAAGTCTTTATGATTAGGAGAATTTTAGTTCCAGTGATAGATTCCTTAAAGCTGCTCAGGCTTTGCTGGATAATTGCTGCCTCTCTAGAGCATCACTAGAGATATTCTCTAGTCACGGAATCTTCTTTAAAACAGTTATCGTACTTTTTGAAAGCTGTTTGTAATCTAGAACAGTAAACACTATCACCTTACTTGGCTCTGGAGGGCAGTTTTATAGTCTACTGTCTGATATCCTATTCGCTGAAGAAATTAAAGACAGAAGGACAAAGCTGTAATGTGACTTGGTGAGTTTTGAATTGGATTTCTGGCATGTTTTTCCTTTCAGGTTAGGAACTGTGTGTGGAAGATCTGTGGTTTTTCAATCGAAGGGAAGCCACAAACCCTCCTGCCAGCAGAGTTAATTTCTCTGGTTGTGCTTGAAATGGTTCCTCTGTTGCATGCACAAATCAGCTTCCTCTATGAAAGCAGTAGAAAGCTTGGCTCAGAAATAGCTTATATTGGTTTTGATGGACTAATTGTAGGCCACAATTCTTATAGCCATATTTCACAGTTTTCCTCCAGGGTATCCCTGGCTTCCCCCTAGTCAGAAACCTCAGAACCTGCAGAACCTCACCCATGCAGCTGTCACATGGATAGATGTTTGGCTGCTCAGAGCAGGAAGCTATCCTTGTCACATGCAGCTCACAAGTTTGTTCAAAGGCAATTTTTGTAAAGTGGCACAAGAATGTAGCATGTAACAGTGTAGTTATCACTGGAAAAAAATCAGTAGGGGCATAGCATGTTCTGCTGTTGCTCAGTGGGAGAGAGAAATTCCTGCTGTCCTTCGTCTTTGAGCCCTTGATTTAGAGAACTGGAATCCCTTCTGACATTATCCTTATGGCTAAATAAGGACAATATCTCATGAGTCCAGGTACAGGCGCAAACGTAAAACTAGAGGTGTAACAAGGGAGAATTAGAGCAGAGCTGCCCAACACATTCTGCTCCCTGGAACAGATTCTGCTCCCTCATGCTGTTCACAGGGTTCAGGTTTTCAGCTTGGTAAGAACATTTTTGAGTGTTATGGTAGCGACACTTTGAGCCATATATTTTCTCCCTTACATTTCTTCTTTTCACTTTATCATCTCACTTCCTCCATTCTGTTCTCTTTGATGCTGCCGTATCCTTTGACGCTGCTGTATCCTTTGTAGTTTTTCCACTGTACCTTTATACTTACTTTCCATTTGTTGTGTTTTCCTTCATTCTCTAACAATTATTTTTTCCTTTCTCATTCTCTCATTTTATTACTATCATCACACTTTTTCCCTTCCCACTTTCTTCAATTTTCTATCATCAGTCACTTATGTTTATTCTTCCTAATGTTTCTGCTTTTCTTTCTGTTAGTTTATCTCATGAGATAAAATCATACCCATACAGTCTTCTAGTCACAGCCACCCTTGCATACACACATCCCCATTACCCACATGTAATTCTTCCTTCAAGGCGTCTTTCCTCTGAGTCTCATATATTCAAGACCTGTTACAGACTCCACTGAGGCTTCACTTGTGTGTGCTCACCCAGTGCAAAGGGTAAAGCCCAGGGAGCAACTGTGAGCAGAGCAACATCTGTGCCGTGTTTTCCCACTGCAGATCAAATAGACAATAGGAGAACAAGAACCAGCACAACATCATGCAAGTAATTTGGGCTAAGGATCCCTGAGCAAGATGGCAGCAGTGCTGAAGGATGCTTCTAGCAGTGATGGTGACTCCTGGTCTTGCAGGACTGGGAGAACAAGAAGGGAGAGTACTGACTGACTTTGCTCGTGGTGGCTTGATTCTTGAGGGAGGCTCTTAGTTGTAGCCTAGCAGGTAAATGTCCTCAGTGGGACCCACCAATGGCTGGATTTGCATGCATGGCTGAAAGCCTAGAGTCCAGCATTAAAGCAACACTGCAGCTTCTTTATGTCAGCAGAGACTCACATTGAAAAACATATTGTTCAAAGTATCATTCAACTGTAAAATAATCTAATGCTTGCATAAAATAGACCTTATTGACTATTTTTTTCCTAGCAAAAGCAGCTATTAATAAATAGTTCCCTGGTGGTCTATTAATAAAATATGCTTTGTTGAAAAGCCTGTGAAACCTTGGGAAAACAAAGAACTCCTGCCTGGAACTGTTGTTCTTGAAACTCTGTTTTGCTCACTCCTTCCTTACTTTTTTCTTTCCTGCTTGCTTTCTAGCCAGTGTGTGCACTGAGAAGCAAGGGCTGCTGCTCTGTGGTCAGAGAGGCACCACACCAGGAAGGCTGGCGTTCAGCATGTCCCCTTTTGCCTGAGGGAAACATGCACTAAACCGTGTGGAGAACCAGAAGTGAGGCAGTGGAGACAGCCTACTTCTGCCTGAGCCAGTTGTTTGTGCTGCTGCCAACTCTGCCCGCTCTTCCTCCTGGGGAAGGGGCAAAAGTCCCTCTTTATTTGCTTATAGTGGTACTTCAGGGCTCTGCTGTCACCTGCATGCAGAGTCATTTGCAGACAGGCTGTATCACTGCGGAGCAGAACTGTGTTTTTTTCAAACCCAAAGCAGATTTATAGTCTGGTTTCCTGTCAGATCTTTGCATTTTCCTTCTCCGCCCCTCCCAGCCTCTGACACACTTTTTCTTACTTTCTGTGTCGCTCTTTGCCCATTCTGACACCAGTGCACTTGCTTCCTTCATTCCTGATTCTCCCTAAACTTTCAGCACTTTAGGGGCAAGGGTTATTTTGATCCTTGTGTTTCCTTTACTTTTCAACAGCTGCAGAGCACAAATAACCTCTCCAAGGCTCCTGGAGAGACACTGACAATTGTATGGAGGCGACTTAGAGTTTCAGCCTGCAGCAGCTGCAGCAAGACAGCCCGGTCACTCATGAGCACCCAAGGTAAGGAAAGCAGCTGCCAGATCAGCTCCACCTCACTGCTGGCTAGGACAGCACTTGACTCGAATCACTACAAGTTCCACTTTCACCTTTTTTTGTGTTCATTTTCAAGAGTATACTTCTTTGAGAACGATTGCGTCCACACCTCCCTTGCCCTCAACAGGTCTCGTTGTACTTTGCACACACGGATACCTGGAGCTCAGGGTTCAGAAGGGTAAACAGGCTGGAGCTGGAAGTGCAAACCAGTTCTTCCTGAAAGCATGCTCTGGGAAGGAGGGTTGAAATGGAGATCTGGAGAGGGCAGATGGAAGGACTCATCATCAGCACTGGTCTCCAGGGAATTTCAGGTTCTACCCATAGTGTGCTGTGCCCTAGCCCTTTCTTTAAATCTCTTCACTGGGGATTTATGCTTTCTGTTAACTAATAAAATACTATTTCTTTTTTTTTTTTCCCTCTTAATTTGTTCTTCTCACTTCCTTTATTCTTTTCTCACCCCCAATGTATCTCTTACTATCTTTTTCACCATCTTTATGCCTGTTTTTCATCAAGCATATTTTCTTGTCTGTTTCTTTCCCTCCACCTTCTCTTTCTTGCCTGTGCAATAGACTGTACATCCTCCCCCATGTTCTTAATCTTTCTTTCCTTCCCCTCTGTCAGTTCCTTCTCTGTCTTATGTTCCCCTTTCCTATTACTCCTCTAGCCTCTCACACGCACTCCTACTTCCTGCCCTGTCTGCTTTCTCATGCACACAGCATGCGCTGCTGCCCTGCAGAGTTAATTTTGCACGCACAGTAGTGGTGTTCTCCGCAGGATTGTCCTTGCACACACATGCTGCTTTCCTGTCTCTTTCATGTACATGTGCAGGATTTGCATATTCACAGGTTTGCATCCCAAAATACAAGACTTTTATACTTGCACGGCTTCCTTCTAATTCTCAGACTCACATTTAGTCATTGATAACAAATAACCGCTGTCATCCTGTCTGTTTCTTTCTGTCTCAAACAGAAGTTTCTAACACCTATAACACACCATAGCCTCCTCTCCACTCACAAAGACAGCCTGCCCTGACTTTGTGTATTCTGTCTCCTCTCTTTCTGTCATCCCACTCCTTCCTAAGGCCTTACCACAACTCTCTGCCAGGTTTCTCTATCTGTTTTTATCTTGATGTTGCATTCATATTGGGAGGAACTACTGATGCAGATGGTCTTACTCTCTGCTGTCTTAGCATCTCAGCTAAGTACCTGTAGGGGAACTGGAGGAAGTATTGCAGTCTCTTAGCTCCTCTTTCCTTTGCAGAATATGCAGGCTGCAGCAGAAGAGCTTAGTGATGGGACTGAAGGTAGATGAAAAAATGGGAGAACACAATCCAAAATGTCTTTTGAAAAACTGTAAAAAAACTTCTAGTTGCTTGTAAGCCCTTTTTACTGAACTTTATTAAGTTTTAAACTTCCTGCCCAGCAGAAGAACTCCTGTCCTGACACTGGCATAGATTTTGTCTTGTTGGTTCCTATGGGATTTCACATCTCAGAGTAGAGGTTCTCAACTGTAATGATGTAGTGGAAGTAATTTTGCTCCTAGGATCTGGTAACAGCTCATTTCTTTTATACCAGGTATATCGGTGAAGCACCAAGATCAGGCATGGCTAAAAACTCCATCCAGTGACAATAGCTGGTATTATTCCTGGTTTAAGTTTGTAAGCTGTGAACCATATATATGACAAATAAGTACATTTCTTTGATGAAGTCTTTTAGCCTCA
This sequence comes from Podargus strigoides, assembly GCA_028020825.1. NCBI lineage: Eukaryota > Metazoa > Chordata > Aves > Caprimulgiformes > Podargidae > Podargus > Podargus strigoides. Next base: position 13,553,683 of record CM051634.1, on the reverse strand, counting down.
CCTTCTTAAGCAGGACTATTGAGACTGAAGATTTATTTCTAGGGATGTTCTGTTGTGGGCTTTTGGGGACTGAATAAGGATCACTTATTAAACTCAGCTGAATTAATAAGAGAATTATAATGTGGGAGAATTCTCTTAGCGATCTGTTCTGCTCTCTCAAATTGTCCATCTTCTTATGAGTGAAAGGAGCTTAAATTTTATGTTTGCAATTATAATATATCCTTTCTGATTCAGAGCTAGCAAACTGTGGCCTTTGAGCTGCGAGCATTCTCTTCTGAATACAGAAGCAGGTACATTATAATATCTTTGTCTTTTGGATTTTCAAAAAGTCCACAAGCCTAGAACCATAAAATAAGACTTGTTCATTTTATGCATACAGGTCTAATATGACTCTTTTCTTACTATGTTACAATTCATCTTGTGATGTGAAAAGTACTTGTGTTCCTTTTTGTTGTTCTGCAAAATCTGTATGATGATTTTGTGCTTTGTTTTTAAATCATTCTGTGCCCCCAGTTCAGGTTCTTTTTGTAAGGCCTTGGTGTCTCCCAGAAATAAATTTCTCTCTCTCTCCCTCTCTTGTTTTTCACCATGATAGTTTGCTCTATGTGGAGTTAAAATGGGCATTGTCAAAGTTGGGTTGTGACAGTTACAAGGGGATCTGGAGCCAGAAATTTATTTTTGTCTGTGTGTGTCTAGTTTCTTGAGCCATGTGTCTGGCAGAGGAGAAATTTCAGCTGGAAAGAGCCTGGAAACTTTCCATCCTACCCAGCAAATTGCTATATTGAGAGTGCCAACCCCAGAACATAAATTCAGAACTATGTTTGATTCCCTGTTCTTATTCGAATAGTTACTTTCAATTAGATTTAACTCTGAATTAAGAGAACAATAAACTTTTAACATGGGTGAAAAGAGAACCATCTGACTGCATGTATCTGTTAAAATTAAAGGGAATTTGAACCTTCTCTGGAAGGGTGCATCCTGAATAACTGGGATATGCTGAAGGAATCTGAATGTGATATACCAAATGACCTTGGTTTATATACTGTTTCTTGGTGAAATTTTAAATCAGATATATGGAATGATTTCTCACAGGGGATGAAATTTAGAGAGATCCTTATTTTTCCTAATATTATTCCTATATTGGGAGAGAACAAGCCACACACTTCTTAGCAGATGTCTCAAATCTTGATATTGAAACGCATGTTTCATGAAATACATATGTTTTGCTTAATGTGGTCATTAAGGTTGTGTAAGTGGTGGTGGAATTTGACCTGTGGTAGCTGTCTTTGTAAGTAGTCTCCATAGCAATCTAAGCTTAAAAGAACAAGGAATATGGGACCAGGTCTTGTGACTTTCAAACGGGAGGGTAAAACCATAAACCTCACCAAGTTTAGTTGAATTTTGCCACTGATATCAGCAAGAAATTATTTTCGTCTTGGTTGTTTTGTTACTGCTGTCCGTAGGATTTGCATTCTCAGAACACTGTCCGCTTTGCTGAGAATACAGTATCTGCAGTGAATCTGCAATTCCTTTTTCAGAACAAGTGATGGGGCTTTCTCAGGTGTACATGTAGTAAGATTCTCCGTCTCCTCCCTTCCCCCAGATTCTCTTTTAACTGCTGCTTTTACCCTCTAGTCTGGGTTAGTTATTTAATGGCAATGAAAATTTTCAGGAAGGTAACCTTTCTGCTTGTGATTTGTTCAAGGACTCTGGAATTATAATGGTTGCTGTCAAACGTATATAATTGGTCTCAGTGGCACACATCCAATGAGTGATAAAAGCTGCTTTCTCTCTACTTCTTTAGTCAGTATTCTCTCCCTATATTACCCTCTCGCTTCTCCTCTCAGGCAAAAAGAGAATGCAGTGCCAGTCTGTTTGAAGAGCAATTTGACAAAACAGCAGGTCTGCCATGTACCCCATCATGGCGTGTCCCAGCTGTGGGCAGTGGATTACTCCTTGGCTGGAGATTTTCACACTGACTTTAGTTAAAACATAAAGGTCTTTTCAGAACTTTTTGATTTTGAAGACCTCTCTTCCTTCATAATCCTCTGCCAAATATTTGGGCTCTAGGAATGGTAATAGTTTGTGAGTACCATGAATTCACATGCTTAATGATCTACAGGGGGTGCATTTAACATTTTACCAGCCGGAAAGGCCTTTGTACTTTTTTATACAAAAGGCAAACACACAAGGGTGGTGTTTTTTTCACACCTCATAAAAGTACATTACTAATAGCACCAAAAGTTGGCAACATGTTGTGCAGCCTGCTATCACTGCTGAACATGTAGTGAAGAGAATATTCTTGTTACATCAGTCCTGCAAAACCTATTTTGTCTTCAGTGCTGGATGGGACATTACTTTCTAATGCTGTGTGCTTCAGTGAATCTGTTTAGAAACTCCAGAGGAAAGAGAAATTTGTCAATTCTCGGTGGAAATGTATCAGAAATGTCAAATGAAATCTATAACATTCTGGTTTTGTCAAAAGGATAAATGCATATACAGCTGTGTATGTGATATTATTTGTGGTAACTGTTGCCTCAGTGAATTTGTCTGGGTAAAGTAATGTTGTGTAGTATTAACAGATATGTTTGTTCTGGTCCCTGAGGCCAGTTTGGCCTTACAGAGATACTTGTTATTTGCCCAAGTCTGATAGTCTGCCCTGGTTTTTGTAGTTCAGGGGAGGTGCACAGCTTCGTTGTAACCAATGAAAGGATTCCCACCGGCCTCCTGAGCGCTGGTTGTTTGCTGGCAAATTTTCCTCACGTTGTAATTGAGGCGCTGAAGAGTAAATTTAACATAGGGTTTCTGTTTAAAATAGGATAAGGATTTTTTTTTCCCATTTGAATGCAGAAAAGGCTGTATGCTAGCAGTACGTATATGGTTATCATTAGCAGTTAATGGATTGTTTCCACCTCATTTTTTACAGCTCTATATGTGTATAAACATTTCTAATCTAGCTGTGCCCATACTTGAAATCAGTATGAGTATGCTTAATAGGTTGTTACATGCATTTAATATATTTGAGCACAAAAGTAAGTTCCTCCAGGGTTTGAAACACCAATAAAGAAACATTTCAAATGTTTCTCTCTGTGAATTCTGAATCCTGAGCAAACAGGGAAAACACCCAAAGGTTGCTTCAACTCTTCTTCTAAAGATTAAGCCAAATACACTTCATTTCCAAACTGCACTTTGGCCACAATGACCCCATGCAGCGCTACAGGCTTGGGGAAGAGTGGCTGGGGAAGCTGCCTGGCGGAAAAGGACCTGAGGGTGTTGGTCAACAGCAGCTGAATATGAGCCAGCAGTGTGCCCAGGTGGCATCCTGGGCTGTATCAGAAATGGTGACCAGCAGGACTAGGGAGGTGATTGACCCCCTGTACTCAGCTCTGGTGAGGCTGCACCTCGAATACTGTGTTCAGTTTTGGGCCCCTCACTCCAAGAAGGACATTGAGGTGCTGGAACGTGTCCAAAGAAGGGCAACGAAGCTGGGGAAGGGTCTGGAGCACAGTGTGATGGGGAGCGGCTGAGGGAACTGGGGGGGTTCAGTCTGGAGGAAGCTGAGTGGAGATCTCATTGCTCTCTACAACTCCCAGAAAGGCGGGGGTAGGGGTAATCGCCTCAGGTTGTGCCAGGGAGGTTTAGATTGGATATCAGGAACGATTACTTCACTGGAAGGGTTCCCCAGCACTGGCCCAGGCTGCCCAGAGCAGTGGGGCAGTCCCCATCCCTGGAGGGATTTCAGAGCCGTGGAGATGTGGTGCTGAGGGACATGGGGCAGTGGGGACTGGGCAGTGCTGGGTTAATGGTTGGACTGGGTGAGCTTAGAGGCCTTTTCCAACCAAGGCTGTTCTGCGATTCTGTGATACTGGTGATTGAATCTTTTCTCCTTGATCATGAACTGAAAGATTATCACATTTATAAGATCATTTGAAGGCTTTTGGCTTTTGACATCTCACTTAAAATACCAGTGACATTTACCATTCACTGAACAAATTGGTCTGTTGCTTTAAGTCTGTGTTTAAAAGAACATTTCCTCCCTGGTTGCAATTTTGCATGGATCCTCTCCAAAGTCTACTGGTGCATCCCAGTCTTTTGAAAGAGAAAGTCACGGTGTCTACCCAGCAGCTGCTGCCTGCATCTCTATTTCTTGGCTGTTTCTGAATCATAGAATCATTTAGGTCTGAAAAGAGCCTTAAGATCATCAAGTCCAACATTAAACCATGTCCCTGAGTACCTTGTCAAGGTAGTTGCCATTCCATATGTTTTTTGTAGTTTATAATGATGTAATTAGTGATGTCATCAGACTATTTTTACTAATTACTTGCGCTGGCTGAATACATAAAATTCCATTAACTTTTTCTACCTTCTTTACTATTGCTGAGCTGATTTTCCCCTAGTAAAAAAAAAACCAAGTTTGAGATAAGACTCTTTGCTACTACACTTCTAGCCTTCATTCAGAGTTCCTGTCAAAACAAGTCAGAACAAATCATGATATTTCATTGTTTAAGAAGATTTTGGGTGTGTTTCACCCTTACAGTAACATATTCCTGTATTTCCAGTTACATATTTGTCAGGTAGACCCAAGACTAACATGTTTTATTGTAGAAGATTTAATTTCCTTCTGCTTTTATTCTCTAGTTTTTGGAATTTATGCCATGAAAGATATCAGTGTGGTATGAAACAAAATAATATTTAAACTTTTGTGTTAGGACAGAAAAGAGTGTGTTTTTCTTATACTTTAGTTATTAGAAGAAAGTGAAGGAGTATTATATTTCCTGTAAGGCTGGAAACACTGAATCAGGTTTGGTTTTTTTAATCTGCAAGTCTGTGGTCTGAAGGAAAAATGATACTTGGGCATTTTCATGTGGAGTGTTACAATGCAGACTGGTGTTTTTGTGCCTTTCCCAGGTCCATAGTGAGAGCAGTACCCAGCAGTTTTGCTGGATTAAATGCTATTGACAGCAACATCTTCACTGAATCACTGAACAACTAGGGCTGCACACCTGGGAGAGCAGTGTCTGCCTCGGTGGTTACTTCAGAAGCCATGTGAGAATACGGTATCAGGAAGGATTGAACTTTCTCACCTGCAAAGAACAGTTGGAAAATGCTAAGTCTGAGCCAGAAATGGTCAGAATTTGAATGCCACTTTGAAGGCTGCGAATTTAATGACAAGCTCCTGGTACGTTGCAGCACTTTCTGCAATGCAGAAAAATGCAAACTCATTGCAATTGCATCATTATAATAGGATAATAGCGCATAAATCCAAAGCTCTTGGAGCAGGATAGTATTAGAAATACTGGATGCAAACCTATTAAATAGCTAATGCCGTCAGCATGGATCTAAGTACTGTCTGTGCACAAAGGGACTGGAACAGTAAAGATAGTTTGAATATTCAACTACTGTGAGGGCAGAACATGGGAAAAGGCAGAGGGTGGTTTGTTACTGTTATTTTGGCCCTCACAGGACATCCCAAGTCCTCTCTACCTTCAGCCTGACCCATTTGTCTGACCTGCCCCAGTTCTTTAATATCTCCTTTCCCCTTCCTCTCTGGTCCTGATTACCAATTGTAGTTTCATCTGGTGCAGCTGCCCACTGCCCAAACCAGCAATCTTTATTTCCTCCACAGAAAAACACAGTAAATTGAGTAAATGCCCTCTAATGGTTGGATGTGGGTTATGAGCCACAAGCTGGACTACTTTGTCCTGAAAAGGAATGGCAACATTTTTGGCTAAGTGCTAAAAGTTTGCATATAGGAATCCAAAAGGAGAATGTGGTTATTGCTGTAAGCTTGCTTTATTCTTTAAAGATAGATTTTACCAGAATTATCCATTTCAGATCCTCAAACTGTGGAGTGAGATAGTTCAATTATTTTTTTTTTACTTGCTAGGGTGAGTGACATCATAAATATTAGAAAGAACCATAAAGAATTATTCCAGAAATTTGCACTGAGATTGACATCACCATTCCACTGGAGATACCAGGGACTGTGCACATCAGTTGTTTGAAGAAAGTTGGTAGTTCTTACTCAGCTCACCTCAACTCTGCCATTTACCTCATCACTGCAATTGCTGATAAAATGTCCAGTATTTCCCAAGTCAATCTTGACAATAACATCTCTAGGTTGTGGCTGTTTGCTATTCCAAGTGAATGATAGTGTAACAGTGATGTAAAATTGTTCTGTTGTATATGAAGCTGGGCAAAATAAAAATTGTTAGCAACTTCCGATATTTTTGGTCTTGTATTTTAAGTAAACGTTATCAGAGGAGAGCAAGAGGCAGAATTATATTTTCAACAGGTTTTTTTGTTTCTTTTTACTTTTTCTGAGATCAGATTTCAACTCCCCACAGTTAAAGCTTTGCCAAGTTTTATTTTAAAACTTTGCTGAACAAGACTTCTATTCCCTGGTGATTAAAAAATTGTTGTATTTGCGGAATGGTACTAGGAAGTATTGGCTGGATGTTGTAACTGCTTCACGTTGTAAAACAGTAAGCTTTTACAATGCTGCGACCACATTCTTGGGTGTTTTCAGCTTTCAAGTCCCATCAGGGAGGGCACAGAAATTAAAAAATTGCCCACCTATAAGTAATCAGGACCAGCACTAATGAAGCCCTTTTTACCCTGGAGAATGTTGTCATTGAGAGCAAGCGAGGGGCATGCCCACACGGAGAGTTACTCCAAAAGCTTTTCTAGCAATCCAGGAATTATTAATAATTACTCACTCTCAGGACAGGTCCTGTAAACACTTCCTCCCACACTAACTTGCTATGAACAATTTCAGTGTGAGTATAAGGAGAAAGTACAGTTTTGTGGTTACTGTAGTTCATCAGCCCTTTCAGAGCCCTCCCACGGTACTTGCCCACTTCTCACCAAGTCCTCTCTTCTGTGATGTTCTGTAGTTTGTGCTCCCTCACTGAGGCTCCTTATGGAGGAACAGGAGAAGAAAGGCTGTCCCTGGCTTCACCTCGGGTGTCCATCTACGTTGCTATGCAGGGAAATGTATTAATGTAACCCTCTCACACAGGCATGGGTGGGCTTAAGACAGATCAAGAGTCCTCTTAAGAGCTCCAGAGAGAAGATGGCAGAGGTAGCTCACAGTAGCCAGAATTTCACCCAGTAATGCCAACATCAGAGCTGATGTCAGCCTGGGCCACGCATTCTAGGAATGCTAATAATGAAAAGGCTGGACGCATTTTCTATTTTAAACAGGCTTTTAAAATTCTCTATATGCTTCCTTTAAAAAAATTCCTTTAATCTTTCTGATGTTTGCAGTACCCTGGAGAATAATACGAGTTCTTTTCTCAGTTGATGAGTGTATTGCTTTTATAGGATTTGAAACACTTACTGACCTGGGTAGCTTATGACAAAATAGGATTTTGAATTCAGATCCAACTTGGTCTATCGTGCTTCTTTTTCTAATCCAGAGTGACTTTATCTGTCATTATTTTGTAATTCGCATGGGGCTGTATCATGCTACAGTAATTACTGCCATAGAAGATAGAAGGGCCTTACCATCAAAGAAGGAAATCTGTGAACACAGCACAATTCTTAAATTCTTAAAAACACAGCTTAATTCTTAAAAGATTTGAAACCTGAGTGGAGGAAAGCAGGAGTTAAACTGGCTCTGGCATAACAGTTGTTTTGTTTTACGCTTGACGTTCCATCCCTGTGCCTCGTTCCTCAGTCTTGTCTTCCATGGTGACTTTGTTAGTAATGAGATGCTAATTAAATTTCATATTTACGATTAGAAAATAAAATCATTAGACCTTTTTTAAATAGATTTTTATGAGTTTTGGCTCAGTTAGCTGAGTCAGCAGTATAGATTCTGCAAGGCTGAACTTACCGGCTTTGGAAAAAAAAAAGAGCAAATAATGATGGAAAGAGAGTCTAATCTAAAACCTCATATAGTTTCTACACTATATTAATTTTTGAGCATGAGAAAAATAATTTTGTTTTTGTTCCTCATAGAAAGAAAAATTGTTAGTCATGTAGAAAGAACCCTTCTTTTATTATGTCTCAACGGGTTCAAAGCTTAAAATTTCATCTAATCTTAAAATCTCAGTTGTAGTTGGAGACGATATGCTGAAAAGAGATTGATGCATCAGCAGTGTTTACCGTCACCTGTTAGCTAGCAGAATGTTTGTTAAATGGATTCATAAGGGTTAGAATTATCAGAGGTAAGCACTGACACACAGTGTCTGCCCTCTTCCCTGTGGCAATGTGTTCTGCTGGGGAGTCTACATCATACTGGAGAATCAGAACTACTTAAATACTGCTGCCAGCCAGATTTATAGGTGCTATATAGAGCAGTTTCCTATTCATGTAAAAATTAGCACCTCACAAAGCTTCAAAGGCCCATTTTTCAAATACTTAACATTTGAAGAATGCTCCAGTTGCAAAAAGATTTTTGAAAGAGCTCAGCTTCAATTTAACCGTGTGAGAAAGACCTGATTTTTAAAAGTGCTTAACACTCAGCAGCCTTGTGATTCATGAGCTATCTTACCCACACTCCGAGGCAAGTCTTGCAAAAATTTGGCCATTTATTTTGATGCCTAAATGCCACCTACTCTCTTTGCAAATCTGACCCTAATTACGAATTGTGCCCTTGAGTAGGAATGAGAAATAGGGGAAATCAATCCTGACGTGTGGGAGCCATTTACTAGTGCTCATATTGCATGTAACCTTACTTCATAAACAAATACAACACTGCATTTAAAACAAATGCTTTTCTGCACACTCTGCAAATGCTTTTGTTGTTAGCTTGTGATACTTTATGCTAGGAGGTACAGTTAATGCCGATAGCACATAAGGAATTGTTATGCTTCAAGGCATAAGTTAGGAGAATAAAACAAAGCTTGACTTTTAGTTGGTGGGAATGCCTCACCACCCCTTGTGCTGTTAGCTTCTCCGAAAGATCAGGATTTGGGTGCGTAGAATCCTGCAAATCTTGCTTTTGTAACAGGATCCTGCAAATCTTGCTTTTGTAATATTGTTTGTAGATGCTGTTTTAGCAGCAGTTGCCCATGCTTGAAGACAGGGATGCTCACAGATGGAATGTAATTCTGGCATCACTTTATTGTTGCTGTTTTTGCAAATATTTATTTCTACAGTCAGCAGAGAATTCAATAAGATCCTCATACTTCTCCTTATGTTGACTCATTCTCAAGAACCACACTTAGGTAAGGATGGATACTCACACTTCTTGCTATTTTACTACTTTGCTTCTTTGATCTTCTCAAAAAAGTAAATGTTAACCATGAACTGGACAGTTTCATGATGAGGACAGAGTTTAGTCATTTCCAATGGGTTGGATAATTCTTCTGGAATAAGTTTTCCAGACGAAAGCTTTACAGCATTTTATTCTATATCATCAGAGCAACCGACTTAGTTATGGAGAAAGCAAAGGAAGATACTTAATTCCTGCTTGCAATGCTTTGAAGGTAGGAAATGTAGAACTGCCAAGTATTTGGTATTATCTTTTCCCCAAGGCAGCGAGACAAGGTCATAGAGAGGTTACCACTTACAGAAGTAAAGTACAGTCCTGTTAAGTAAAGAATCAGACAACTTTTGCTTTAAATTGTTACAGAAGTGACTTAAAGGAGCCTTCCTGCAGGATCTAAAGTGAATTCTCTATTTTCCAGAGGTTGCTTTCCTGCTCTTAATTGCAGGCCTTACAGCGAGGCTTCTTTGCTGACATGGAATTGTTAATGAACCCCGGCTGTATTATCTGCAGGAAAGCAGGACCTGTTTGAGGTGCTCTTCAGGTCTCTCCTGCTCCATCCAGAGCACACAGCTCTCTGTGACTATGAGAACACTTCCTCTAAGAGTTTCATATTTGTCACATTTCAAAGTTACCCACAACCTCTGTTCAGAAGAACAGGGAAGTAAGGCAGCCCCCAGCACCTTTCTATCTGCTATATATAGACAGTAAGTTTGAGCGAGAGGATGGTGGGCGTATGTTTCCGGAGCTATGTGACACAGTCCTGCGACACTGGTAGGAGAGAGAAGACACAAAGAAAGAAGAGGAGGTGACCAGAAAGCATAAGTGGGAAAATTCTATTCATAAACCAAGTACAGCTATTTCCACGTGAAAGGAGACTTCTAACCTCCAGCAGTAAAATGGCAAGCTCCTTCTGATTCCCAAAGTGATCTATTGTAGACTTCTTGTCAAATGGTATCCAGTTCTCTTCTGTGTGTTTTGTGCTCTGCTGGCTGAGACATTCATGCAGCTTTAAGCAAGCTTACAAGGACAGAAGATTTTATCAATGAGTAGAACATCAAGGACTATGGCAATCTGCACCTAGGAGAGAAGCTTACTTCTTCCAGTGACTTTGAGGTGGAAAGACTACAGGTACTTGTTTTGTAAAGCACAGGTCATTTTTCAATCTGCAAACTACCATGTGCAAGGCAGCAGTCTTGTTTAAAATCAGGATCTATTTTAAAGTAATAGTTACAAAGAGTTCACAGATGGAGTAAGGTAGAGAAATCTGTTCTATCTATGTGAAGAGCATTTACATGAAATGAACAAAATATATGTGAAGCATAGCATGTGAAGTATCACCCTTAGGAGACTGGACAGTGTTTGATCCAAGAGAATATATTGTTAGCAATTAAGAGTTAAGCATGGGTAAGACTTCACAGAGCTAGGTGGGGAGCTATTATACCTTTGCACAGTGCATTTCAGGTATTTAACTGAATCATATTCTCATCACAGTCAATGCATGCTGCTGTCATGCTGCGGTAATCAGTTTGCATGTGGGTTATTTTTCATGTGTTTGGGGCAGTATTGTTTATTAAGGTTGATCTTCATATGAGGGTTATGAGAGTTGGCTTCTTTGTTCATTCACTGCATTTTGTATATTTTGACAAACTGTAGGATTCTTAATACAGGGTTCTGTCTTCTTTTCCTGTCATGTTATAAAGCCTGCTACATGAAATACTATTTTCAAACTTTCTTGGGCCATGGTGAATGAGATTCAGTGAGATTATCTGACAGTATTCAAGATTGGAGTGTAATCTTTTCTGTTGTAAGACTGGTGACACGTTTACTGTCAGCTGCTGCTGAATTTGGTTAAACTAGAGTGCAGTCCTCCCATCTAATGTGTTCTGCATCATCCATTGACTGTTTGGGGATGAGAGTATCACTTACAAGGACCAATTGTCTGGCTGCACGGAAGAAGTTCTTCTCTGAGTGTTTTTTGTTATTTCTAAAAACTTGTGTAATGCCTGTTTATTTTTTTAAATAGACTAACTAGCAGTTTTGTATGGCAGAGCTACACTTCTTTCTCTTTTCCTGTTTTATGTGACTTGTATTAAAAGAAGTGTTAATCACACTGATGAGAATCAGGCTATCAGTGCAAGGGTTATGAGAGTTTCATATGTATGTATCAGCTAATGAATCTGTGCCCTTACCACGTTCTTATGTACCTCAGTATATGCAAATCCCTTATGAATAATGTCTCTGTGAACCAAAGAATGCGCTGGTTTTTATAATGTGAGCACACATTTACTGGGACCTAACCTACGATCATCAAATCCATTTGTGTGTTTGGGCAAATTGAATTTTTAATTCAAGACTCCTACTAATCACACAATACTACACGCTTGCCCTGAGTTGTGCCTCCTCCAGAGTGAGAATATCATTATCAATTGTAAAAACAGAGTGAGTCAGTCTGGATAAAAAATTAACCTAGGACCTAGCAATGACATCTGAAGCATTTGTTGGACCAGCATTCTCCTGAGCCCTTAGCAGCCTGGGGATGACAGCTTCTTTTTTAGATCTTGGCTTTTAGCACGCATTAGATGAAAGGAAATGCTCATGTCAGTAGCTAATGCAGCACTCATGGAAAAAGGGCAGATATATAAACATATTTGTACTATGTTAGCACAGTGGTTTCTGTTGTCCTCATCATCATCATGCGTAACAGCATGGAGTATGTGTAGATTAAAGCATTTATTAAATGCCAGGCTTTCAGGTCTCCACTGCAACTTTGTAAATCCTTTAAAATTGATGCACTGAATTCCTGTGGTAAATTATTTATGTAAATTATTGTACCATTATCTTGATTTGCATGCTGAGAACTAACACCAATTTCTGATGTGTCAGGATCTGTGGCAGGGCCTTCCCTATTTATCCCTTCATTTGCTTTATACCCCACATTCTTTCCCTTTGCTGAGGTCTTTCCTGTTCTCATCTCTATCTCACTTCTGTTCCTCACTTTCACTCTGTTGAGTTCCCCTTTCTCTGACTTTCTTTTTCTTTTCCTGTTCCTTTTTTAGATTTCCTTTTCCCTTGACCTCACCATTTTTCATGTCCAGAGAAGGGCAACAAGGCTGGTGAGAGGTCTGGAAAACATGCCTTATGAAGACTAGCTGAGGGAAGTGGGGTTGTTTAGTCTGGAGGAGACTGAGAGACCTTATTGCTCTCTACAACTCCCTGAAAGGAGGTTGTAGTGAGGCTGGTGTTGGTCTCTTCTCCCAAATAACTAATGACAGGACGAGAGGAAATGGCCTCAAGTTGCATCAGGGGAAGTTTAGATTGGATATTAGGAAGAAGTTCTTTACTGAGAGGGTGATTCAGCACTGGAACAGGCTGCCCAGGGAGGTGGTGGAGTCGCCGTCCCTGGAGGTGTTTAAAAAACGAGTGGATGAAGCACTTGAATCCATGGTCTAGTGGTTAGGGAGATGATGGGATAAAGGTTGGACTTGATGATCCTGGAGGTCCTTTCCAACCATAGTGATTCTATGTGATTCATCCCCAAAACTCATCTTTCTCCTCTTCAGTTTTTTTCTTCCATCTCTGCCCTGGTTCAGCTAGGATGGGGTTAATTTTCCCCAGCAGCTGGGAGGGAGCTACAGCTGGGCTATTCCATACCATGATGATGTCATGTCCAGATGCCCAGGCACGGGCAGGGCAGGAGTGGCTTTTGTCCAGGTCTGCACCTCGTGCTGTGTCCCTGCGGTATATCTCTTGTTCTGTACATTGTCATCACTGATATTGTTGTTGGGGTTGTTGTTGTCACACTGTTGTATTAAATCCTCCTTATTTCAATCCCGGGGTGTGTATTTTACTCCCTGTCCCATCCCCATCTGAGGGTAGGGTAGGGGCAGCAGCAGTAGGGTCTAAACCACCACAATCTCTCATTGCTCACCTGTCTCATTTCTTATTTACTTTCACATATATTATCATTTAATAATGGTAGTACTAACAGTTTCTCAAGTCTGGGTATCAGATTCTTAAACAATGTGGGAAAACAGAGTAATATTGATCTAATCACAAGTGTAAACGTTGCCATCTGAAGGGACAAATCTCTCTCCATTGATCTAGAGGGAACCTGAGCAAGTAGTAGTGGCTAGAAACCAATCTTTAGAGGGAACTGTAAGGTAGAAATATGAAATGGTGGCATGAAGTTTTGAACAGACCTTTTCCCATTCGCTAGAGAGGAACTAAACTGCTAAATTAAATTAGATGCCTAATTCAAATTGGTGAGATGAATCCACCTTTTAAGTTTGCTCCTCTACCAGTAGTGCTTAGATGCTATGTTAATGAGGGAGTTAGAAACATTTTCACTGTATATAGAAAATAGTGACACAGAAAAATGACAGAGTTGTCAAAACATCATTTAAGCTATTTTTAGAGGAGGATTTTTCCATTTTCTTTGTTTATTATTGGTAATATATGTTCTACAACCAAATCGGATTGGATGCTGTGAGTTCGAGGTAGCACAATCTGCTGTCGGTTTGCTATTGAGACAAAATTAGTCATTTCCTTCCTGTGTGATACGATGATAAGAGCTCTGAAGACTGGTAGACTTGGAAGACGTAGACTTCATGTATTCTCACCAGGAGTGCGAAATGGGAAAGCATAGATCTCAGCCTTTTATGAAACAGAGATAGTTACAGGATCCTAATAAGTATTGCTGCTCTGATTAAGGTCTTTTGCAACAGTATTTCCTGGGGCAAAACAACATTCTTAATGGGTAAATAGTTTTTTCCTCCAGAAAGTGATAGGTATTTTATAGAATTTCATATGCAATTTCAAAAGCAGACCAAAGCTAAATGTAATAATTGTGGAATTCAGTGAAAGTTTTTTCAGCTCTTAAGCAATGTTATCCTTCAGTATTGAAACACTTGTCTGTCTTTGTTGCATACAGTGTTTTCTGGTTTAGGTGATACTAAGCAAACCATTGGGTGTACTGACTAACAGTACTAATAACTGATCCATGCTTAGTGTATGCATTACCTTTTTTTTTACCTGAGATGGAGTTTTATATGGAATTCTTCTTGAGAGAGTAAATAAAGGCAAAGGAATATACAATTAAAGAGAGTTCCTGTAGTACTAATTCTTCTGGCCCATTTCTATTAGGAGAGGAATAGTGATTCAAGACAAATCTGATTTATTCTGTTGGGTTATTTTTTCATAGACCAGAAATACTGAGTAAGAGTAACATGATAGAATTCTTTGTTTCTTTTTCTCTCACTCAATCGTTGAACCAATAGTTATGAAAATGAGGGGAATTTTCTTCCCTATTCTGCTTGTAGAAGCAAGATAAATATGCCTCCATAGCCCTTTGAACCAGTTAGGGGGTTTGTTTTGGTTATCTCTGTCTCTCTTCCGTTCAGAAAATGGGAGTAGTATTTATGGCTATGGCTGTCATCTGGCTTCACTGAAGATCTAGCCTTACCTCACCAAAGCCTTGCAAGTCTGCTAGTGTTTGGGCCTGGGTTTTTGCAGGCTTTGTGTAACAGGAAGATTGACTCAATGGAATTGAACAGAATACTTTCGTGCGAAAATAATCCTCTTTTGTGTTTAAAGCTTCCTGCTCTTCTATTACTTTGGTATCTCTTATTCTATAATTTTCTTTTATATTTTGTTGGAACTGTGGCATTCAGTAAGCTGGTTGGATCTTTTCTATAAAGAGGGGCTTCTGCTATATACAGAATGCTTCTTTCCATATACAGCCACTGTCACCTAAACCAGAAACACATCCCAGTCCATTCAACAGTGCTGCTGGCTTCAGAAAGTGTTCCAAGGCCTGCAAAATCTGAAGTAATAAAACTGCACTAATAATAAATGTTTTTCTAGGACCTTCCCATCTTGGTGGTTCTAAGTGCTTTGCAATCACTAACTGACAAATCCTACGTTGTCATAAAAATACTTCTTACCAGCCTTGTGGTTTTTTTGGGGGGGACAGATGAAGACACTGTCTCCTTTCCTTTGGGAGTCCAGATTTAGGCACCTATATAGAAAAAATTTGCAAGTATAGGTAAGCAAATTTAGTCTTCTTAATCAATGTTTAAGCCCTTTAAAAGTGGTTTTCAGTAACATAGAACATCCAGCAGTGCAGCCAACATAATTGGAAACTGCTGGTGTTCAGCATTTCAGACAGCCAGGAGTGCAAACAGAGCTCTCCTGTCCTTAAGCAAAGGAATATAATTTCCTTATCACACTTTAAACTGTGACTTTCCTATAAATTAAAAATAGCTCTAAATCCTTTTGTGGTTTTGTGGTTCTCTGATGTTGCAAATCTGCACATATCCATACAAGCAGCTCTTGAGAAAATCAGCCTGTTGTCATACTTCATCCTGTGAGGTGCTACACAGACTTGAGGGAGAAAGGGTATTTGCCCCATGAAATCTGGAGAGATGCATAGAAAGAGAATATAATACCATACCCTCAAAATGTTGAGGATAATTATATACACAGTTTTCAGAGTTTTCATCTCAATTTTTGCTTTAAAGTATGATAATTTATATGTAATCCTTTTCTGGTTTATAGACACATATTTAGTATTTACATCAACTTCTGTTCTTATTCACTTATAATTTGCAGAAACATTTTGTGTGTTGCGGTTTCTTTTTAAATACTTCCAGTCTGTTACAAATACAGAGGTCCAAAACACTGAAATAGATCACCTCCTCCAAAATAAACTTCCTCCTGCTTCTCAGGATGAGGGCAATCCCCTTTTTTTCATATTTCACAAAGGAGATATAGAGGAATCAGCAAACCAAGCTGGCAATTTCTCAGCATTGGCAGGCTGACAAGAATTCAGAGCAATTAATTAAACGGCTGAAGGGTTAATTTCTGCACCATCACAAAATGAATCATAAAAAAAATGAAGCTTTAGACGTGACCTGATGATGAGCACTTTATAGAACCCCTGGTTCTGAAGCCTGCAGGCTTTATTCCCTTGATCAGTGGAGAGTGTCAGTGACATATGAAAGTGCGGAGTCTGAGTGAGAACAGAGAACAGCTTTAACTGCAAGGTGATTTCTTCAGTTGAAAAATATAACAAAAAAAATAGCAAACACATAGAAGGATTCATTTGTGTGTAACAGCCAAGAGAAGGATAGTCCCTGAGAGAGAAAAGGAGATGAGGAGAGCAGAGTATTTCTTTTCATGTAAAAAGGAATTCTCTCTTTTATTTGTCTGCGTCTACTGAGACCTTTGAAATAGATGGGACTAGCTGAGATTATTACTGGATTAAGATCTCCTGCAGTTAAAAGCTATGTTGTATACTAACTACCAAAAGGAGCAGCAGGAGAGCAATTTTTTAACTGCTGTGGCGATTCTTATTTCTCTTTGGTTAATGTCTGTTGAAGTTAGTCCAAGTCTGTGACTTCACACCTGTGATTTGTAATGGACGCCACAGCATTTCTATGGCATATCACAACTTCTGAATGTGTTAGGTTACAACTCCGGAGGTGCTGGAATCAGAAACTAGATAATAGTAACAAAAATCAGATTAGATAAGCGATTACACATCTGAAACCATTGTAAATCTGTCATTTTAAATTTTATAAGTGAAAACAACTTTTCTGCAATATCATCACAGGAAGGAAGGACAGAAACAGGGAATAAGGTCTTTTAAATAACTAGAAAATGCATCTGCTGCTGAAAATATTTTACAATTAAAGCCACTGATACAATGCCTTTATTGGTTTACCACTGAGTTTCAGTTGTCACATCTGGTTTATAACCAGCACACCAAAATTTCAACCAATCACAAGCATTTTATTTCCTATTCAACCTCATATTAAATACTAAATTGAAGCAATATTTGCTCACTAGGAAGGGTACTGCACTAATCTCAGCTGTCCATTGCTATTGTCTCTGGAGCAGGTGCACAAGGCAGTGGAACTAGCTGGGGGTTATCCTGGTCTGGCCAAAGAAACACAACAGAGGGAAGATCCCAAGCTCTAGGAAAGAGAGGAGTGCTACCCATTACACAGCAGTGATCCCTGAGAGGTCACGAACAGCACAGTGAGTTAGCAGAGCTTATCTGTGCTTCTGGTAGGGCATTTCCAAGGTGGAAATGTGAAAAAGAAAGCAATAGGAAGATTCTGCAATTCCTACATGGCAGTGAGGGACCACTCCACTAAATGTTGTTTCTAAGGGCTTGCTCCTGATAACAGACTGTGTTTCACAGGAGTTTGCTACCAGAAACCTTCTTTTAAAAATCTTAGCAACTCATGAAATACACTTAGTACTTTCCCATTAAACATTATGTCCCCAAAATAACAGTGTGGATGTATTATAGGGACTATTTGATAAAGGTATTTTTAATGTCAGTTAAAAAAAATTTATTCATGTTGAGAATTACGCTGATGAGTGAACTCTTCTTTGATTCATTTAATGTAGAAATCCCTTACTAATGTCCTGAGGGAACTGCTGACAGTGTGTAATAATTTCTGGTTCAGTGCAGCAGATTACAAGATATCTTGCATTTTATGAAATTCAGGCAAGTGCTTCTTTTGCACTCTGAGGTCCATCTGTGAGCTTCTTGATACACTCCCCCAAAATTAAAGGGCCTGCAACACACCTATTTTTTTTTTTTTTTTATGCAAGAGACAGCTGTGGCTGTAAGATTAAGGTACTATGTGACCTTCTGCTTTACTGCCTTCTACTCCCCAAAGTTCAGCTTCTCCAATTAGGTAATATTTGCTAAATTCACCTTCAAAGTGAAAGTTATTTCCAGAATAAGTGGTGGACAGTAAGGTTCATGAGAACGTATGTGTGCTTCAGTTGTGGCTATTTCACCTTTAGCATTCCTCCCACTCCTACTTTATGCAGCTCTTTCTATTGTTTTACTCTTATACTATTCATTACTGCAGTGTCATCTTTACCACACGTAAATACTGGCATTCAGAATTTCATCCAGCTTGTGAGGAGTTCGTAGGACCAGAGGGATTTCCCCCTAACTACAGCCATGCCCCCACAATTCTGCTCCATTGAGCAGTCTAGGATTTTCAACAAGACTTTGGAAACATCAAGGAAAGAACATACATTTTCATAGGGCTATTGTGTATTTCATTATGATAGAACACTGACAAACTATTTAGCAGATTAGCACTTGGTTTAGTTTGTAAAATGAGAAGTCAATAGCCCCTGGCTATACAGGTTAATAGCTGGTTGTGTCCAGTGATGTTCAGTGTAAGACAGGCTGCTTTGCAGGTCCTAAAGTTGGAAGCTGAGGAAATTATAACACAACGGAAAGAATTCTGCTGGTCCAGGAAAAACAACACGTTCCTTTTCAGGTCTTTAGTTACTGATTACCAGCGAAGTCTCATAAAGCACAGCTCTCATCTCACGTGACCGAAGGAATGCACATTCTTCTTATACCATGGTCTCTGACGGGGTAAAATAACTCCTGAAATAGAAGCTTCCTTGTGCCACCTGGATCACAAGATTGTGAGAAAGCTAGAATGCAGGAAAAAGATTTGTTTCAAAGGTTAACATTTATTACAAAATTAGGAAGGATTTTTACAAAGTTTCTTAACTTACAACTATTCTGACCTTATTGTTGCCCGTCTTGTAACCTTCTCTAATGAGGTGGTTACAAATTAAGAGTTGGCAGGAAATTGCTTAGCAAGCACTCAGAAATCATGTGATAAAATTTGCATGAGTTAAGAATATTTTCAGACTTGAGTGATACAGTGATACTTGAGTGATACTTACCCACTCACCCGGAGAAAGGCAAGGTCTGAACTCATAGGTACGTGTTCATGCCCACGCACCAGTCAGTCCATACGCAGCTGCGGAAGGCTGACATATGTAAGGGCTTGCTTACAAGTTAACTGTTCTTGTGGTGCGGTCATTTACATGCGTTGGCTCATCACGTGTATGCAGGAAAAAATGCAGGTTCAAATCAGTACAGGTGAGAGGAACAAAGGACGTGAGAATGAATGCCTTAGCTGCCTGCAGCAAGTATTTGTCTTTGCTCTGAGCTCTGCATGCTCATACCCTTTCTTGCATTGCACCGTGTCCTTCACCATTGCTTCTAATATGAAGAGGGATTCTCTGACTTGTAGAGATCTTTGTGGAGTTAGCTGAGCTCCAGATTCATCACCAGAGAGCAAGCTGCAATAGTTCATAGACTCAAGATAGCACTTCTCGGAACTGTCACTTTCCAGATGAGCTGTGGACAGGCTGAACTTCAGTTCAAACAGTTTCTATATAGGGCAAATTCAGCATTAATCTGAAGTGATTCTAAGCTCATCCTATGTGACACGGAAGCACAAAAAAAAAAAATAACAGGATAGAAACTGCCCTGTTTGATGTTCATTTGCCAATTGTTTCTCTTGTTAAGGAGGGGAGCTGGAGATGGATGACTGCCTGGAGACACTGAAAGATGAGGAGGAAGCTTTGTGGGAGAACGTGGAATGCAACCGGCACGTGCTGAGCCGGTACATCAATCCTGCCAAACTGACCCCGTACTTACGGCAGTGCAAAGTAATCGATGAGCAAGATGAGGATGAGGTGCTTAACTCGCTTATGCTGCCTTCCAAAATTAACCGAGCAGGTAATTGTTTTGCGAATGGCTACATCTGCACCCCTATCTGCACAGTATTATTTTGCTAAGTCTGGAGGGAGCCTGTATCGAATTACAGGTTATCAAATGGAAACCCTATATCTCATTTATAGGAGATTTAATGTAAAGGGGAGAATCTGCTGCTGCTATTTTGATAACAGTGATTCTTTACAGTGTTGTGCAGACTGGAGCTTGTGGCGTTCGTATTCCCATCAAAGCCTTGGCAAATATTTCAGTTAACACAAGCAGCAGTCATTCTAAGAGTAGGTTCTCAGCTGTCTTGCCGTGCTTCGTGATTTGTCACTGAAGGGTCTGCCGTCCTAGCCTTTCACTACTGCCTGGTGAAGGCTGCACTGAATAATGTGTCTTCTGAAATTTCAGTTCCAGAGACCAATTTACCCACACTCCTTCAGAATAACGATCAGCACAAACATAAAGAATACATGGCATTACTTTATGAGTGCAGTTGAACTCAATTAATCAGCTGGATTTTCCACAACTCATTGCTGTGTCAGAGATGAACCTCAAGCAGATTTGAGTTCAGGGATAGAGTACTTGCTTATGCTGCTCATATTGCTGTCACGCCACCTCTGTCTTCTCTGTTCTTAGGCCGACTGCTGGACATTCTCCACACCAAGGGCCAAAGGGGCTATGTAGTTTTCTTAGAGAGCCTTGAGTTTTACTACCCTGAACTCTACAAACTGGTGACAGGGAAAGAACCTACACGGAGATTTTCCACTATTGTTGGTGAGTAGAATCAGTCCCAAAGGAGCTTGTTCCAAGAAGGTCTACCTTGAAGACAGTTTGGTTTTTCAGGCAAGAAATGGAAATCAAAGCTGATCTTGTAGTAGCATTCTGCAGTTTTTCAGTCCCCTTCAGTGCAAAATGAGCTAGCAACAGGTCATGTATAAAGAAAAGGAATGTCTCATTTGTCTGAATGAAGAGCTTGAAATTAATTATAAGCATTACAAGAAATATCAAGAGAAGAAACATTGGAACAGTGGACTAAATTGCACTGATGACCTACACATGGGCAGCAAATTGGAAGCATTCAGATTAATTGTACTTGTACAGGTTCATTTGACAGTTTGTGCTGTTTCCACAGGCCTGTCAGCTCAGCTGAAACAAGACAAACGTAAAGGCTTCATATTCTATCCAGACAAGCTGTATGCATGTATATTGTGATTCTGATAATAGTGTGCTGTGCAATATTTGTACTGTTGGCAGTTAGATATACAAATGTGTATATATTTGTGCATATTCTGCACCTCTGTACATATGGTGGGACATTTGTTTCTTACTGAGTTCTGCTGATTCTACTTAGTACAAAGTTACTTTATTAGAAGTTGATCAGCTGTTCAAACATTTTCAGTGGAGGAGGGACATGAAGGCCTTACCCATTTCCTAATGAATGAGATCATTAAGCTTCAGCAGCAAGTAAAGACAAAAGATGTGCAGCGCTGTGAACTCTTAGCTAAATCTCGACAGTTGGAGGATGAGCGAAAGCAGTTAAAACTGAACAAGATAGAGCTGCTGACCTTCCAGGAGAGATACAACAAGATGAAGGAGGAGAGGAACAACTACAATGATGAGCTGGTCAAGGTGAAAGATGAGAACTACAATCTGGCCATGAGATATGCCCAGCTGAGTGACGAGAAGAGCATGGCTGTGATAAGGAGCCGAGATCTCCAGTTAGAGGTGAGATAAATGCTCTGGGCTGCTTTAATCAGGAGCAGCAATGGAGGATGGCAGTGGCATCTGGCAAAATGAGTGTGTCACAGATGAGATGGAGCAAACAACTACCTATAGTGGATCTGGACACTGGGGTTTATTTTAGAACCAATGATATCAGATATTTTACCCATTTTATTTCTTCTCACAGGCAATTGCTCACTCACCTACCTCGGTGCTGTCTTCTCTTGGGCTTGACATCCCTTCCCATAGGGAGATCACTGCTGGGGCAGGATGTTTGGGCAGAAAGTCGTGTCAGTTTGTGCTGTGTAGCTGCTCACATTCACCAGTTGCAGGCGCTATTGGCCAAGGTCCCTGGTCATCCCCTGGCCTTCATCCCCATCTATGTCTCTGATCTCCAGGATATTCCCCCTCTTTCAAATCTTTCCTCCAGCCAAGATCATCATCACCTTCTTCCCAGGCCCCCTTCTGTCTGAAACCACTTTTTCTTTTTGGGAACCTCTCTTTTCTATGCAGAACTCAAAGCCCCTGTTTTTCCCAATGCAAACAGTCTATGTGCAAAAGCACAGTGTGTGGTCAGACTCCTAAGTGTTAGTTCTGTTTCATATCTCTTTATTTATTGGAGGATTGAGGATGTGCCCCTTTTTTTTCAGTTCAGATGTTATCAAAAATTACAACCAGCCCATACCAGTTGTAGCTACCAAATAGCAGGCTCAAGAGTTCAAAGTTCAATTGCAGACATTCAAGACAGACGTACATATACCCAATTATCTGCTGCTTGTTAGCTTTCACAATTTAAGCTGTTTTTTCCACCTATGGCAGGACATTTTTACCTGGAAGTGAGAGTGTTTTCAGAGCAGTATATATCAGAGCTAAGAATTACTTTTTCCTTTTCTTTTCCTCCTTTTCCTTTTCACTGTTCCCTGGCTGCTTTAGATTGATCAGCTGAAGCATCGCTTGAACAAGGTGGAAGAGGAATGCAAGCTGGAAAGGAACCAGTCTTTGAAGCTGAAAAATGACATTGAAAACCGACCTAAAAAGGAACAGGTTCTGGAGCTGGAGCGGGAAAATGAGATGATGAAGACTAAAATCCAGGAGTTGCAGTCCATCATTCAGGTATAAAAGCAGATTGCTGCATTTAAAATTACAGACGCTTCAGCTTACTCCTGCTGCTTACCCAGATGATGGATTCAGCAGGCTTCAACCACTCCTTGCCTCCAGGGATCCCCAAACTCTCCTCCTATGCTGTCTCACATACCCCACATCTTACAGCCTGCCTTGGAGGCTGTGAGAGTGGGACACAGAGGCACCAGGTGGTGACAACTCACATGTGTTTTCAGTAAGGGACAGGTAGTTGAGTACATAATAAACTGGTAGCTATGGACAAGAGGAGGTGGCATGGGCTCTGCTACCACTTCTCACCTCAAACTCAATGCATAGTTCTGTTACAATGCTGGGAAGTGTTGGGTGAAACCTCTACCTGCATAGCGACAATAAACATAAGCTCAAAGTTTGGAAAAACAGAAGGTTGGTTATATAGCTGCCAGCTGTCCGTAGTACTCCTTGTACAAACACATGCACAAGGAGGAGTTCTAAAAAAAAAAAATAGTTGTCATCTAATAAATCAAGCTGTACATGAGAGGTTGGCTCTTTCAAGGTGCAGAGCACAGCTGTTTAACTGCTGAGCATCCAACTCCGTGTTTTAGCCCCGCTGTGGTTTTTTGTACCAGTCTGTCACTACAAAGCTGTGTTAAATAGCCAGCCCAGAAATTTCTGACAGTGGCTCTGTGTACCCTGTTCTAGGCTATTGTCACATTTGTGCCAAAATGTCTTAATGAAGCAGAGGGTAATAAAGGTTTCTGTACTTGGGTGGTCACTAGTTACCAGAATGCCCTATAGAACGCTGCTGTAACTTGCACAGGGATCTTAACTAACCTTTGGGCAGATAGGGAAGAAGGATGGTATGCAGCAAATTTAGCACTGTGGTACTCTGTGAAGAGCTTAGCCAAATATTAGAATATATGTGGGAGTGCTTATCACTTTGCTGGAAAAGGCTTGTGGCATTTCAAAATGACACTTAGAAAAATTATCAATAGAATGCATTTCAGAAATGGCTGTAGCCTATAGCAGTGCCTAATGATTCTTAGTTCTAATACAAATCTAATTCAAAGGTTGAAAAAGGGTGTAGGAGGTTCTGGGAGTTCTGGTCCAGGTGGAATCTCTTAGATTAATTGAAATGGTCTTATAGCACCTAAAGGAACAGACAAACATGAAATAGCTAAAAATAGGTTTGAAATTCTTCTAAGTGAAAGTATAAATAAACAAAAGGCAGTTTGTTTTAGAAATACTTGGGTATACTTAGAAATATTAGGTAACTGAAATGTCACTGAAATCTCCAGCTTAGTCTAGGTATTTCAAAAATAAACATGCTTATTACTTGCTTGCATTTTATGCCTTTTTCATCTTCTATTCATGGTTAATTTTGGATGGCAATTTATTTGTTGGAACCTGCTCTGGTAATCTCGTTAATTTTAAATCTGAAAGAAAAAATATTGTTGGACACTATATAAAATGAAACAGTGGTACAAGCTACTCCAGGCATGTTTAATATTCTCCGAGCACAGCCCTGCAAAGCCTATGCATGCTTTAAAAATTCCCCTGAATGTTTTCTTAGGACCTGCTCTTTGGCAAAGGGTGATTTTTGTGCTCAGTGAGAGCTGATTAATAGAGAAGGGGTTTGAATGCAGGGCTTGGAGTGAAGAATTGTCACTGCATCCAAAATGGATCAAATTATAGCCAGTACAATAAAACAGTAAAACAGTTCCTTCATCAGACTGTTCTGACAGCAAGACAGCCTTTATTCATCTTTTCTGACACTATGTTAAAATATGAACAAATGTCCATCTCTCCTTCTGCTTTCCCATTGCAATACCATGCTCATTTTCTATTCCTCTTGCTTGTTACTGTCTTTGTTACTTTTCTCCCTGCAATACTGTTTTCTTTTTCCCTGGCCTGTCTCTAAAAAATGTCTTTCCTCAGGCTGACAAGCGGAGTTTGCCAGATTCGGACAAAGCCATTTTGGATATTCTGGAACATGACCGTAAGGAGGCACTAGAAGATCGTCATGAGTTGGTCAACAAGATCTTTAATCTCCAAGAGGAGATTCGTCATGTGGAGGACTTGAGAGACAAGGTGAGAAATGGAAGGATAGAAAGATGGGAGACCTCAGGTTTGTGCTCAAAAGACCTCTGAGGTGGTTAACAGTGTGTCATTTCCAGTATCTTGAAGAGAAAGAAGATTTGGAATTAAAGTGTTCAACACTAGGAAAAGACTGTGAGATGTACAAGCACCGTATGAACACAGTGATGATACAGCTAGAAGAGGTGGAAAAGGAGCGAGACCAGGTATCTAACAGTTAAAGTGGGAGAAATTAGTAGCAAAAGCTTGTATCTCATATGTGTCACTTTGGGGAATTGTGGGTAATTGGACCCAAAATACCATTAAAAAATACAGAGTTACGAGAAATTGCTACTTGTTGGAATTTGCATTAGGATAATTAAACATAGGATAATTTTGGGTTGTTTCCACGGTGTAGCATCTGGCAGGCAGGACCAAGACCATCTTAACAGCTACTGCAGGCTTTATGTTAGTGTCAAGTCATCCGGTTTGCACTCCGGAGCATTTTGCCACCAATAAAGAGGGAGCTGGAAACAAACCACCCTCATCATGATCATTTTTAATAGTACTGCTGTGGCACATCCTGGTCCTAACTGCTGGGTTAATTGGTGAATGGTTCCCAGTTCTGAGGTCCCCATTCCAAACACCTCACAAACAAATCCAGCAGGAGAAGGTGTCTGGTACCCAGGTGCAAAAGAGGTTTCTTCTCTCCACTGCAGGCATTCCGCTCACGTGATGAGGCTCAGACACAGTATTCACATTGTCTGATTGAAAAAGATAAATACAGGAAGCAGATTCGAGAGCTGGAGGAGAGAAACGATGAACTCCAAATTGAGGTGGTTCGGAAAGAAGCTTGCATTGTTAACCTAGAGTGCAAACTCCGACGGCTCTCTAAGGACAATAACTTTCATGACCAGGTAGGGCTGAGGAAGACAGCTTTTTTTTGAAGACTTGCTTTTAAAAACATTTTGGTAGGGAAGGGAGAGGGAGCTTTTTTAATTCCTTCTCTGAATTAACTGAAAAAAATAACCTCCTTCTACTAAATGTCAATGTTGTGAGTTCTTCAGTACAGTGGGGTTCAAGTTGTCTGTGTCATGCACGTAGCTTTTCAAAGGCTGGTGTTCCACAACTTGCTTGTAAATGGAATGGAAAGAAATGCAGAAAGACAATTAATTTCTACAGATACTTTTGAGGAACGTGTCCCAGTGAACAGAAATCCCCACACATGTCAGAGTGAATAACTGATTTGGGTCTAGAGCTGAATTCTGCATGAGTTTCTAAAGCACTGGTGTCACAGAAAGTTCAATCAGATTATCTAAAGGGAGGTCATGAGGAGTTGTACCAAACTGGTCTCAGAAGTAAAGTGTTTCCTTCTGATCTTTAGAGTTTACCACGGAACCTACCCATTACCATTATCTCCCAGACCTTTGGGACTTCTAGCCCAAAAGCCAATGGTCAGGAAGCAGATGACTCCTCCACTTCTGAAGAGTCTCCAGAAGACAATAAATTCTTCTTGCCAGATCAAGCTCGACTCAAGAGAAGAGTGAATCTAAAGGGAATCCAAGTATGTCTTAATATGAGGCTGGAATGATACAGTGCAGGGACTGTTAGAACTAAGAGGCATCAACACGTTGCGGTCATGCCTCTGAAAGTGCTGTGCTGTAAGGATAAGAATAGATTTGTATATGATAGTGAACTGTCAGGTTTTGCCCTGTGGTGATTTGCATCTTAAGGAGCAGATATAATCAGGCTTCATAGACCATTTTCTGCCCCTTCTCCCCATTTTATGTATTCCCCTTGCTTCTGCTGTTCATTCACATTCTCGCAGCGTTGTCAATAAATTGATTCTTCTCCTCCTTAACAGTAGTGGAAAAAAATGACATAATGCCTGAAGTCCAGCACACAAGCAACTGAAGGTGGGAAACGAAGCATTGGTGGAAAAGCTCACATCAGCTGGAAGGAATAATAGAAAGAAATGGACACAATCTAGAGCAAAATTAACTGCCTAATTTAGAATTAAATTATGGCAATTTCCTCTCGCTTAAGAGGAAGGGGTGGCATGAGTTAGGTCCATGATTTCCCCGACTAGCTGCATTTGTACAGCTATTATCTGATGCTGTGTTCATGAATTGTTAAAAATATACAATCTAACATTCGAGGTTTTGAGCTTCTCTTTCCTTTCATCTGCATTTGAATTCTCCCTGCCCTTCACAACCTTTCTGAGCTCTGACTGTCATTATTACTTATGGCAATAGAGCTGCGTTTTTTACATTGCGCACTCCAAAAGGATGCCTGTTGTATTAACAGCTGCCTGAAACCAGTCCCAAGGCATTCACTTCACCTTTTGTCTCTTTGTTCCCTCAGCTGCATCTGGAAATTGCAATGCATTTGGGCCAGACTTTTAGAAGCAGTTAGGTAGATAACTCTCATTCACTGCAGTGGCATTTAGATACCAAATATCTTCTAAATTTGGGGTCCCATTGTTTAAAGGAGGGCAAGTATATTGCAGCATAACAGTGAAAAAAGGGGTGAAAATATCTGGTTTACAGTGTGTGGCAAATATTTTGCATTTGTGCTGATTTTTGTCCTCTTTCTTTTAGATAAATCCAAGAGCTAAATCCCCTGTCAGTGTGAACAAAACATCAGAGTTTCAAGGTCAGAAAGAACCCCCGTATCCTTCTTTCTTTTCTGTTGCTTTGTTTCATTCACTGAATTTCTTTAACTTGTTTTAACAAATACGCCAACCAGGGAAATTCTATACTAAATCTAAGTCAGTAAAACAGACAGTTTCTCTCATAGTGAGCAGTGTCATAACATAAAGTAGTCCAGTGTTCTACCTGAATGTCCTCTCCATCTAAAGACACCTCCACAGACAATATTGCATCCTATAGCTCACCTAAATTTTCTGTTTATTGAATTTTCCTTTAGTTTACAAAAATTTTAAAGTCATTGATGTAACACCTGTACTAAAAGTCATTATATTCTTCTCAAAATCCTTCAAGCTGAAAAGACCCTAATTTAGCGATTTCCTAATGAGTTCCTTTGTCCTTCAGCAAAAAGGAATTAATTTTAAATCTAAAGCATTGCTAAGGTTGGGGGGAGGGCAGTTGGTGCACTCAGCCAGCTGCCAAGTTACCAAATTTGTTGCTGTATACTCATGTTTGAGCTACTCCTAATTCCTCTTATTTATATAATGCTGTTCTCGAGCCAAACACCATCTTAGGCAGCACTTCCTTATTTGCTGGAAACACGGTTCCTGCTGCAAGATATTACAAGTTAAACTATGTTTGGTATCAAGTCATGTGCAACTTTAGTACAAATTAAAGGTGCTGAGGAAGGGAAAGAGTCCACAAAGACATTCACACTGTGCTACCTGGGGCTGCTGAGGGATCTCAAGCTTCTTGGTCCCTGTTGTGAATTTTTTGTTGTATAAAAAATGTGTAATTCAGGGAGCCAACCTTATTGCAGACTACCAGATTCAGATGATGAAGTTAAAACATGAGTTAACAAAGCAGTCCTTCTTTAAGTTGTTAAATAGTATGTTCAGATCTAAGAAAAATGTACAGGACAGAGTTGAAAGAAAAAGTTGGCAAGGGGCTGTCCAGAGGGGCAAGCATTTCTGTCCTTTGTGGGGAAGCTGATGGGAAGGGAAGGAGCCAGCACTGCAGGGCACAGAGTGCTTCCTGGAGCCTCTGTCCAGTACAGGGGGTGGGGGGAAGTGAAGCTGAACAGGAAAGATAACCTAAGTGTTGTTGCAAATCTGTGAAAGCCTCTGTACTGAAAGCGATCTGACATGATTTTCTCTGGTGTCTGTATTTTTCTGTCACCTGCAAGCGCAGCAGTCAGAGCACAGGATGAAGATGGGGCTGATGCCAGCAATGGCCGCACAGACACGAGTTCCTCTAATTCTGTTTCCATCAGTAACTCCATCAGCAGCTGTGAAGTCAGCAAAATTGTAAGGAGCCTTCAGATGCTGCGTGCCTGTCTGCGACCGTCTCTCCTAATGCGGTTCAGAGCTTTTGCAACCCAGTATTAGCACTTCAGTAGCATTCCAGCTGTGATCACATTCAAGGCCCTTGTCTGAGGCTCCCTTAATCCTTTGACCAGCGTTTTGTTAGAACTATGTTATTACCGTTTTCCAAAATCACAGAATTGGTTTATTTTTATTTAAAGATATTTGAAAGGTACTTATGACCTCTCACTGTCTCCTTATGCTGTTTCACATTTACTATTAGACAGAAGAGATTTTCTTTAAAAGCTGTTTTGTAATTTATTTAAGAAATTGTTCAGGATTTTTCTGAGTTCTCTAATGCTTTTCCTGTCTATGAGTAACAGTGAGTGAGAAAAGGGGTGCAGATCACAGCTGGAAATTTCTGCATACCATAACCAAACCATTTCTTCCCTGCTTGCTGTATCCCCATAATCTCCCAAGGTAGATATTCCATTATACATATGTGAGCACTGACACAGCAGGACAAGCAGACAGAGAGTGCTCTTGCAGAGTGTTAATAACAAAGAACAAAACATCTTTCTAAAACACCGTGAAAAATGCTGCCCCCAGGAAATTAAAATTATACCCAAGAATAGACAGGGAAGAACTCCCTGCCACTCATAATAACTTTAGCTGAGTTAGGAATATTCTTTGGAATATTTGTTGGATATTTAGACAACTTATACTGCCTTGCCTCTAGTATAATTCGTAGTTTAGTTTCCAGTGTACTAGATTATGGAGATCTGTATTTTTCTTCCTCATTCCTACTATTTATATATATGAGTATTATATGCATTCCACTTTTCATCCTTTTCCTCCTGTATCTCAGCTGTGCAACACATATGCCACATATCAAGGGTAAAGTTAAAATTGTTTGGTACATCAGCCAGTCACCTGGTCACAGAAGAAGGTACTGTGCCAGCACACAAGCTGTGCATATTGCTAAAATACTGGAATATATGAATATGAATGCTCTTTTATGTAGCATTCTGTGCGTCCAGAATCAATTTTTCTTACTGTTGTGTGTGCTTCACAGTGCAGAGCTAGCAGGCTAATGCTTCTCTAAATTACAAATGATAGCACATTTAAGACAGATAACCTTTCTGTCACTTTTTTTTTAAAAAAGCAAACCCTGAGAAATCGTAATGACAGTATCATGTCTACCACTCCTGAGCCTCCAGGAAATGATTCAATAGTCCGACGCTGCAAAGAGGATGCCCCCCATTGCAGGTAGGTAGCCACACTGGTGAAATCTGCCCAGTTGTCAGAAGGAGGAGGCAAAAAAGGCCTTAAATGTCCTTGGGTCTGTCTCTAGTTGGAGAGCTATTAGGCAGCAGGACTGACTTTCTAAACATCTCAGGGCTGCAGCTCTTCATCCCTGATTTTGTACTGAACACTCAGGAGTCTCTGACAGTTCAGTGCAGTGATGCCACTGCAGCGTTGACTTTTTTAATGTACATAATAAGAAACTGTGCTGAAATGACTAGGCACCAATGCTGCCAGAGAATGTGTTCTATCTTTGTTGACTGATATGGCTTCACTTTTTCCTTCTCAGCTCTGTACTGCCTGTGTCTGTGTCCCTGTTCTTCTCTCAGAGCCCCTCCTTCTCCTCTGTAAGCTGCCAAAATAGAGCAGAGATGCTCGAATGTCTGTGAGGACTGGAGGGGGAGAAGTGGAGGAGGGAGGTGCTTTTTGTTGGGCTCTGCACTCTGTATGTTAGCATAGCAATGAGAGGAGAGAGATGCTTTGCCCTTTACTTCACCTTCTGCTGCAGCTTCCACTTCTGTCGGGTCATGGCCCTGCGGACTTCCCCTGCGAGGGAAATCACATCGGCTGGGGGACGGGGAGTTAGTGGCAGGAAGGAAAGACCTTGCCTGCCTCACAGTCCCCTGAAAGGCACTGACCCCTCTTCTGAAAGGTTTATAGCAATGCAATACTTGGACGTACTGTTCGGTGTTGGTGTCAATAGCATCGGTGTTTGTATCGGCAATATCAGAAGATACAAATACATTGCCTAAAGGTCCCAAGCAGAAGGAGAAAAGAACAAAGCCCAAGCAAAATGATACAGAAGAAAGCAATATATGTGGAGGGTTTAGATCTTTATTAGATCTATTTTGTAAATCTAATCTTTATTAGGCCTTTATTTAGATTTTTAATGCTTTTCTAAACAAACTCAGCTCTGACAGACTGCTGCTTTTGCTGCTCTCTGTGTAAAGCTTTCCATTGAGGGCATCCTCAGCTACTTCTCTCACACAATTTTCTAAGCTGCTGAGGATTTAGGCAGAGTTTATTCTGGTCTCCCTTTGCTTCTCCTATATTGTCCTCCAAGCCCTTTTTTAAATGGTGTTGTGTTAATTCAAGATGGAGAAAAAGAGTTGTTTTATTAAAGATTTTAATGTTTCATGTTTCAGGTGCTTAACTTGAAAAGCCTTTGGCATGCCTGAACATTTAAATATTTGCAGTATATTATAGAATGCAGTAAAGATTACACGGATATTATTCATCTCGTGGACTTACTTCACTACAGCTCTGACTATATCTTTTTCCATAAGTTAAGGTATTGGAAGGCTGAGCTGTATTGAAATCTGGAAATTTTCCTTATATTAGGTACTCTTTCCCACTGACATGTGGAAGGAAAAGGTACACTGGAGCAAGGGCTGAACTTGGCCTTACTGTTTTGAGCTAATAATCAGTAAAGTCAAGTATCTCAAGAGCATGCCCAATAGTTCACTGTGTTTATAATTTTATAATTAACCTGCTAAGATTTTTTTAACTTGTTGGCGAACATAATCCAAAATAATTGCTATTTACATGCCAAGCTGCAGGTTCCACAGTTCATCTGATCTTGATTTGTGTGAAAAAAAAGTGAGATCATAATTTAATGCGTAGGAAAAGGTGTATTATTTCCCTGCTTATTCATGGTATAAAAATAGCTGATTCTCCCCAGACTGGCTGCAAGAATTCACCCTTCACCTGGAGCCAAATATGAGGAATATCAGCTCCACAGGAGACCTACAAATCATTCTGAATGGGAAAAACAACAAGCTGTCGTTTAAACAGCTTTGCAACCAAAGGACATGTTTTAATGAAGTCCTAGTGAAGCAGACAGGTGACTCACTTGGCTGGACATCCCTAACATCCCTTTAAGAGCTAAATTTTGGTGAATTTTAACTGGTTTTAAGGCCAGCCAATGTTGTCACCCTTTAACAGGAAAGGTTGTGTCAGCAGGAGCTGAACTGGGATCAGAGCTGTGGCACAAGAGTTTCTGTGCAACAGCTTGGTACACCTTGCCGTTCTGTTACTGTAGGCATCTGAGCCACCATGCATGGTACCATTAACCTGGTATAAAATGCTTCAAGTACTTTAAACCAAGCGGGTAAATTACTCCTTTACTGCTGCACCTTGGTCACTTCCCTTGCACTCACTCTGTCCATCAGTGAGCTTCTGACATTTTTGATCTATCAGAAAAAAAAGCCACGCCGCAGTATATATACAGGAGACATTATGCAGCCATTTATCTCAGTGCTGAAGCAGGTGGGCAGTATGTCAGACATACGAGACCATCAGTTAGCAGCTTCCCTTTGTCTTCAGCAAATCTTCATTCCCTCACTGCTGTTAGTGAGTCTTCCTTCTGAACCTTCTTGCTGCTTCACATGCTTCCCACATGGGCTGACATATTGTCTTCCTGCCATCTTCCTACATCTTCCCTGGGCACACAAGTATGTTATTTGCTGGATTTTTGCAGCTGTACCATTGCTTGATGAAACACCTCCAACATCTTTTTCACAGAAAAAGTTCCTCCTTCAGAACTTAGTGATATTTGCTGAAGCTGGAAATCTGCTGAAAGTTGAAAAGTGAACAGCTTGCTTTTTCCCTCTGTCTCTTTCATTATCTCATGCTTTGTTTTTTAATTCCAGCCTGGTTGAAGAGGAAAACGACAGCTTTGGATATGATCCTTTGGAGCTAGATGGTAAGCAAGAGGATATAATTTAACTATGACATCTATGTGATTAGCTCACCAGCTACAGATACTGTCAAATAATCAGCTCCTGGTCTAAGTAAGATGGGACACGTAGTCTGAGGAAAAAAATAAGTCAGTTCATCATAACAAGAAAACAAAGAGCCAACTGGTGGTGGGAATAAGAAAGCAGTTATTCCTGAAGAACTAAGTGGGAGAAGGATTAGACTGAATGAATAGATGGGGGATGCTTGGATGAGGTTTGCAGGTTGATAAGAAGACCTCCAGCCTTAAAATGAGTAAAGCATCAAATTGAGAAGGAAAAGAGTAAAGAAGACAGAGCCAGACTCTTAGTGCTGCCCAATGGAAGGAGAAGAGGCAATGGGCACAAACTAAACAACAAGCAGTTCCAGTTAAACAGCAAGCTTTTTTACTGCGAGTGTGGTCAAATACTGGAACAGGGTTGTCCAAAGAGGTTGACTAGTCTCTATCCTTGGAGATATTCGAAACCCAACTGGAGAAGTTCTGAGCAATCTCCGCTAGCTGACCCTGCTTGGAGCAGGAGATTTGACTAGACAGCCTCCAGAGGTCCCCTCCAACTTGCTGTTCTGTGGCAGTGATCAGGTAGGTCCAGCAAGCAAGACTAGCATTCCTCACCATGGCCTGTGGACAGGAATCACGCCTCTGCATCAGTAATTTCCTCCTTCAGCTTTCAATCAAACATTGCCCCTTTTCCATCTTTGTCACTCTGCCTAGGACTCATTTTCATTCTTGTTATTCTTTTCAGATGACAGTCATGACAGGCAGTCACATGGAGCTCCTTCAGTGCACTCTTCCTCCTCTTCTCATCAGTCGGAAGGCCTGGATGCCTATGAGCTTGAGCATGTCAACTCCATATTTAGAAAGTTCTCTCTGGAAAGGTATTTGGGATGCCAGTTTACCTACTTTAGACAGAGACTGAGGGGAAAGGCTACTATGGTAGAGATGCTCCATTTATCTGTTAGATGCTAAAGATGGCAGGAATATGATGTCACAAGTTGCCATTTGACACAGATATCTCATGATACTGTGCTAAGTCTTCTTCATGTTGGCAGCAATATAATGTGTTATTTTGGAGCCATCTCCTATCCTGTAAAACAGTGAAGGTCATCCTAAACTTTCAAAAACTTCAAGGCAGACAGAATGTTCCAGAGGCTTGAATTTGTCCTTGTGATCTTGTTATCTTGCTGCCATAGGTTGCTAGGTGAGGTGAGATGATACATCTGAGTTAGTCATGTCAGAGCACTTGAAGCTGTCCAGATGCTCTTTTCCAAAATTTATGCAGTAATGAGAAGGATTTCTTTCAGAGCCCTTAGATCCTAGTGCTTGATAACATGAAAAGTTCACTTATACGTCTCTCATTTATCATGCATGCCTTGAACTCTGGAGTGGCAGCTAAAAGCCAAGACAACTAACTGTTTCTTCCTTTCATGAACACAGACCTTTTCGTCCCTCTGTCACATCTGTTGGTCGCATTAGAAACTCCTGCCACACCATCCAGCGCGTAACAGTGAACGGAGACAGTCTCAATTCAGAAATCACTCTGGTTGGGGGTAACGATAAAGGGAGCTTCATTAGCTCTGTCAAGACAGGATCACTTGCAGAGAAAGCAGGCCTTCGGGAGGGACACCAGATCCTACTGGTGAGCATAAACTAACCAGCCAACAGCACTGCATGTCTGTCCACCTATGTGCCTGCACACTCACCACAATACTTCCCTTTGTTTCTTCTTTCATCTTGTATTACTGACAAAGCATATGACTTATGCAGAAGAAAATCTGCTACGAAAGCATGGAAGGATAGCATTTACGGTCATCCAACACATGCATGTGCTTTTGCACTTTTACAGTAGCTCTGTATGGAAGAGATTAGAGCAATTGATGCTTCCTTTAATGCTGTAATGTCCAGTACAGCCCCTCTGAAAAGACTAGAATGGGATTTGCTCTCAGCTTCCCAGTACTTTCCTGCTTGAAAGGAAGTTGATGCTACTTAACTCAGCATGATGACTCCTAAACCATTCTTTAGAGTGGCCTGTCTTGGGACTGGACATGTCATGAACAGAAATGGATCCAGCTGCAATAGGGATGGGAAGAAGGGCTGCACAGCTGCATAGCTGTCCCTGGCATCACATAAGCAGGAGTTCATTGGTGCTTCTGCCAAATTGCTCTTTACTTAGTTTTCTCTCCATTGCCAATGCTCCCAAACCATTTTCCTATTAAAATGTCTTCAAGGAGAAAAAAATCCCAGAACTTTGATTCCTGCACTACTTAC
Source organism: Podargus strigoides (assembly GCA_028020825.1). Classification (NCBI taxonomy): domain Eukaryota; kingdom Metazoa; phylum Chordata; class Aves; order Caprimulgiformes; family Podargidae; genus Podargus; species Podargus strigoides. The sequence goes on along the minus strand of CM051634.1, from coordinate 13,518,747 downwards.
TACTGGGAAGCCTGGGCCTGTCACAGAGCTGCAGTTCTGTTGACTGCTAGCATTCATAATTTGAGAGAAAACAAATTATGTGATTCGAACGTAATCTGCATTCTGATAGCAAAGTATCTGCATTGTTTAATCAGTAAAAGATTGTGCCACTTAAAAAAAATGTTATAATTGACTCAGAGATTGAACCTGCACTGGAGAGTAATATTTCTTTCATATCTAGTTGGAGGGCTGCATCAAAGGGGAAAATCAGAGTGTTCCCTTGGATACATGCACAAAGGAAGAAGTTCACTGGACAGTTCAGAGGTGCAGTGGTCCAGTAACACTCCAGTATAAATCAAATCACGAAGGTAAGACCAAAAGTATTTCTCACCTCAAATATTCCCAGGTCTATTATACTAACTTGTCTGGGTGAGAATGACAGAACCAGAATATCCTTTGTATTGGTGTAAATCTGAAGCATGCCCACTGGTGTTAATTATAGCTACTCTGTGTAACTGCTCCAGCTTTTAGCTTTGTGACCGAGAACAAAAAAAGCCCATATGTTTGTCACTACAGGACCCTGAAGAGTTTTCATGGTGAGCCAATAATGACATGACTCACAAAACACATTCAGACTTATTTTTATGTACAGTTTTCTGTAATACACTGTGGTGAACTGAATCATCTTTATCCAGCTGGAGTCAATTTAGCATTTACCTGATGGAGTTGCCCTGTTTATTACCTTTGTGGCTTTATCTTATCTTTAACAGCTGGAGTTCATGTATGGTGAACAGAGTATGATTTTAGTGTTCATGGCCTGAAATGATAATTTCAGGTTATGGATCAAAAATTATATTTCAAAATCCATTTTTTTACTGGTGTACATAAATTTGTGGATTTTTTTTTAATGCTGGCTAGAGAATTTCAGCTGCACAGATCACACAGGAAGTGATGTCTTTGATTTTCTTTGATGTTTTCAAAGGTAGGAAAGACTCCTGCAATTTTTTTTGAACGCCACTTAACTGCAGATAAAGCATGTTATAGATTGTAGGAGTGCCAATTAGAGCTAATAATAAAGGGAATAGCTTGTCATTAAAATTGGCAGAACTCAAGCTGTACTTGCAGGATAGAGCTATGGCTGTGTCTGCATCTTTGCTGCGAAGTTCTCTGTTTCACGGGTCATGTGTGGAGCACTGAAAACGGAGTTATCCAAAAGTATCATTATAATGAGAATATTCTCACAGATTCTGATACCAGCAGCATGAGCTGTTTCTGAATTAACGCCCCATTAGTTACTTTAAGGTGCAGCCCCATAACCTTGTTATAACCAGTATAACTAGCACTCTGGAAGCATAAACCCTCTTTTGGAGAAGCCTCAGAGGTTTGTGCTGTGTGCTTCTCAGAGAGGATGCCCAGGAATGCAGCAATACTGAGGCTCGAGCAGGATCGATCACACTTCACCCCCTCCTTCACTGCTGCAGGTTACCGGAAACTGCTGTCAGAGCTGGAAGAAGGGCTGATCACATCAGGGGACTCATTTCATATCCGCTTGAACCTGAACATCTCCAGCCAGCTGGACTGCTGTTCCCTGTCAGTGAGATGTGATGAGATTGTTCACATTCTGGACACCATGTACCAGGGGAGGTGTGAGTGGCTGTGTGCCAGAGTTGACCCATTCACCAACAGGGACCTTGAAATGGGGACCATCCCCAGCTACAGCAGGTGAGTGTGATGCTGAGTGACCACAACTGAGAGCAGTGCTTCGGTAAACAGCGAAATGCATAACCACTGGAAGGAAAGAATCACGGAATCAGGGAATATTCAGAGTTGGAAGGGACCTCCAGAGATCATCTAGTCCAACTCCCCTGCCTAAAAGCAGGATATGTCTTAATTTTTGAGATGAGGCCCAGTCATGTTAAACTGTAATATGAACTATAAAGCTTTAGAAAGGAGACTCCAGATGTTACCTGAAAGAATAATGTGAGTTTCTCAAAAAGTATCATAGGAAAATATGCCATGGAGATTCTTTAATCCTTAACTGCACTGCAGTCCTGCTCATTATTTTGTTCCTGCATTTACTGTGCAGTTCAGTCAGTCCTCACTGCTATTTCTGTTTAATCTTTTCTGTAGGCACAGATCCATTGCAATCCAGCTTGCTTCTGTGTGGTTTCAAAGATATCTTTATCTGTGTGGTTCCGTCCTTTCTTTCAGAGCCCAGCAACTTCTTTTGGTGAAGCTGCAGCGGTTGATGCACAGAGGAAGCAGAGATGAGACAGAAAGCTCATATAATACCCTTCAGGCACTCCGGGTAAGTATCTACTAACAAGGTCTTTTTAACACCTGATACTCCACTGCTACTTGTTGTTCATTATGTTAATTTTACAGAAAGTCTTGTTTACAATCTATGTAGGTTTTGGTTGTGCCAGGCAACGGGCACCTTATGTTCGCTTTAAATAATATTGTCCCTGACAATGGACCTAGCTCTGGCACACTATTAACCCCTCCAGCTATGAGGGAGTACACTTTAAAAGACTAATATCTATTCTGTGTCTTAGTTATATCTTTTCATTCTTCTCTGCCTCTAAGCCTGTAATGCATCTTCATATCCACATGAGGAAGAAGCTGTGTTCTTGGAGTTAATAATCAGAATTATTTCTCTCCTACTGTGAACAAGCATCTAATCCACAGAGCTATCATTGTCCCATATTAGAAAGACCTGTCTCTTCCAACCTACACACTATGGAGAGAAATGGGATTATCAGGTCTTCACACAAAATAGCCCTGCCAATTTTTCCTTTTCCCTCAGTGAAAGTAATTTGATTTTTCTTTCTTTCATAGAATCATAGAATAGTTCTGGTTGGAAAAGACCTTTAAGATCATCAAGTCCATTCATTAACCCAGCACTGCCAAGGCCACCACTAAACCATGTTCCTAAGCACCTTATCTACATGTCTTTTAAATACCTCCAGGGACGGTGCCTTCAGACCCAAGAATTCTGTCTTTACATAATTAAAAACTAACTTCTGGTGTATTAGTTACCATGAGTTATTTTTGGAACCTGAGAGACATATATGCTTCTAACATTTGCAAAGACACTGTAGCCAGTCCTTGTATTTGATTTCAATGAAGGTTAAGTGTCACACATTCCTTCTGTACTCCAGTCTCCATTGATCAAAGGGACAGAGATGACTGGCAGAGATGCTCGTGAAAGCAAAAGCTTTGCATGTGATTTCTTGGTGCAGAAATTACATCTTTCATAAGCTGTGGAGAGCAGTCTCTTTTAAAGAAAGGAATGTGGAAGGGCAGTAACAGAAGTGGTGTTTCTCAGCATAGGCCATACTATGTCTATAGTTTGCTTAGAACATTGTGTTTGGGATAGATATGAATCAATCACTATCTCTTGTAAAATAAAAAGGAGAGAAAGAAAAATTCCTGTGTTTTTTACTAGAATACACTGCAGCCAGAGGAGCCTGCCCCACAGAACGACCCCAAAACCAGCCCTCGCCTATCCAGAGCAAGCTTTCTTTTGGGCCAAATATTACAGGTAATAAAGTTCAAATCCTCAGTGCAATGTCTGGAATAGTGGATCTGAACAGAAGATATTCTCAGGCTATCCTAAATTCCCCAGAAACCCCACCTCAAGTATAGAGGTTGTATTGGGATTTATTCCGATCAAAACCAGATTTAATATATGAAAAAGATGAATGGGTTGTGTTTTCTAACTGCTCTTGTGACGCGGGGTGTTTATTCCTAAGTGCATGCCTTCCATTATTAATGTAGCTTGATGAATCAAAGCTTATTTCTCAGTGTAAAAATGTGCCATTTGGGAGTTTTTAAGTCTCTGTGGTGCAGCAAAGAAGGGGCAGAGTTTTAGGTATAACCTGTGTTACATTGGTGCAAATCGAGTGGGTATGTTACTCTGCTGTGGACACATCAGTGCTTGTACTGGTGAGAGCAGGGAGCTCTGCAAAGAGAAAGAACATGCTGCTTAAGAGCAGAGAACAAAATAAGAAATCCCAAAGGGGATTAACAAAGGCTCTGAATCAGATCTATGATATTTAAAGAGCCTTAGAATTCAGTCAACAGATCCATGGAGTCTTGTCTTTGATAGGCATAGGTAATTCAGATCTCGTAGATAACAAGTGTGGGCTGATGAATACACAGGAGGATAAAGAATGTAAGAAATGAGGGTCAAATCTCTTTGTTCACTTTTTCAGTTTGTCAGTAGGTCTGAAAACAAATACAAGCGTATGAATAGCAATGAGCGAGTGCGTATCGTCACTGGCTGCCCCTCTGGTCTGGCACGGACCTCATCTGAAGCAAAGAAGAAGTTGCCCGATAAACTGGAAGGTATGGATAGAGAACAGTAATAGCTTTTACACACATGGTACTGATATAAAGGCTGTCTACATAACAGCGTGGGTGTGAAAAAAATGTCATAGGTCTTTCCTACTACGAGCATCTATGGTCCACTCTGTGCAAAAATTCAACAGCATTTGTGATCAAAACACTGACCTTGCTGAAAGCACTGGGAGCACTAAGCCTTCATGAGCAAGTTCAGCACACTGAAACTTCCTGTTTGGTTGGCAGCTCTTCCTACGCGCTTTCTTGCTCTTCGTCCAAAAACATTTGGTTCAAAGTAAGTCAAGCTACTAAGCAGAAAGCTTTTCCAAGCAAGTGTCCTGTTAAACTATGAAATAATCTCTTGAAAGCAAGAGGCACTTGAATTATTTAGTATCAGGCTGGACATCATGCTACTGGATATATAGTAAACATGGGCAAAAGAGATGGGAGGAGCAGTGTGACTTACTATGTCATTTCTGGTTCTTTTTCTCCAAATACTGATGGAGAGGACACCAGAGGATAAATGTCTTGTTCTTTACTCAGATTTGGATTCCGAAAGTGAAATCAATAAGAGGCTCAGTCTGATCCCTTATAGCTTGGTGAGACCAATCCACTGTGAGCGCAGGCGCCCCGTACTTTTCACTCCCACCATGCTTGCCAAGACCTTGGTACAGAAGCTTCTCAACTCTGGAGGTGCCCTGGAATTCAACATATGCAAGCCAGGTAATGGGATAAAAGAGGACCATGGCTGTTAAACCTCAGTGCTGGAAATATGAACGTATATATGCAGGCACACATAGGGGCATAGACGTGTGATAGTTGCTTGAGGTACTTCAAGTCACATCAGAGTTATGTGTAGCTATAAATCCTGCTTTTTGAGAATATCTAAGATATTTGAATGTTTTTGAGGCAGGCAGTGCACATGGTTATGAGATTCTGTGTCTGTGAATATTATCCATGTGTATGCTGTGTGGTTGCTAGGATGCCCCTTCAGAGACTGAAATGCTGTGAGCGCTCATTCTGTTTGCATACTGTTTGCATACTGCATATCTAGGCAATGTGAAATTTTGATTAATTTGTTTCTAGTATTTGCTATTATGAGGAATATCTTCCCTAGAGCGACTTTAGGTTGCTCTCTCATCCAGGGCTGTGAAGATTGTGCATTTGATCTGCTCAAAAGACTGATTTTCTTCCATGCTAAGTATTTACTATCAAAGCAATATGCAGTATCGTGATTGCTGTAGGGCAGGATTGTATACAACACAGCATTAAACACAGCTGACGTTTCATTTTTACACTAATACTGAATACCCACCACATAGTATGCAGTCTTACAGTTATCCAGACAGAGAAACTGAAAAGTTAAGTATTATAATAAATATCCCCTGTCTTGCAACATAAAACAAAAGCTTTGATGTAGAGCTGCAATTCACAAGGGGGCCAGTACCACACATTGCAACCTAAGCCAAATTTTTTGAAACTTTAAACACAAATGTTGGAACACTAAATCCTTGGTTTAGGAGCCTATACTGAAGGGATCTTCTTTTTTTTTAGCGCTTCTCAGCATCCTCCAGCCCTGAAATGTTACTACATAACATTAGATGCTGGAATTGTATTTACTGTTTTAATTTAATGCCTTCATAGTGTTGTAGTAATTGCTCAAGGACTCATTGGTGCAGGATATAGCTGAGATGTTCAGCTGTGATCAGATTAAGCTTTAATTGAATTCAATGGAAGAAATGAGGCAGCTGTTAAGACAATTCATTGCTCATCTTCTTTCCCTAAACCACCCTTACATCCGATGTGAAGTACTGTTGGATAGTTTCCTAGGTATTCTGTTCTTGTAATCTTGATTTTGTTCTCATCCACAGATATTGTAACAAAGGAAGAGTTCTTAAGGAAGCAAAGAGCGGAGACTATCATCTTCAGCAGAGAAAAGAATCTGAACACATATGAATGTATTGTACCTGCCAATATTGAGGCTGTCACTGCTAAGGTGCTAAAGAATACCCTGTATCCCTGTCTGTGAATCTGTCTGCAGTGTGTGTTTCTTCCTGACCAGTTTACAGTTGCATGTTCTCTCTTGCTCACCTTCAGTCTCAGATTTATATTTATTCTCCCAAATGGCTTTTATTTGTGCTCTTGCTTTTCCTTTTCTTTTTCATCCTCAGCCATATCCTTTTATATTCTTGCCCATTCCCTGTGATGACCCACATTGATGCAGCAAAATATCCTTTCATTTTCTATGCTCCAACTCTTATTCAGTTCCTTTTCATATCATAAGTATATATGAATGTGTGAGAGAGTAAGAGATACAAGGATCTAGACAAAAGAAAGGGTAGCTGGAAACACAGACACAGGGGTGTACAGTACAAAGATAACAATGTCAAAGTCAGAGATCTCGTATCAGGTAGAGCAGATTTGATGCACAGCATGGAAAAAAGAAGAATTAAAGTGTTGTTTTTTTCTTTCACAAGTAGTTGCAGTAGATGTTCTTTCTGAAAAAAGAAAAGTATGTGTCTTTGTGTATATATGTAAAACTGGTATTTTATCATACTCTTCATCTTTAGATCAATCCATTTCTATTTTAAACCTTTCCAGGAAGTTATTAAGCTCAGCTGTTACTTGACTGACTAGTTTTAAACCAGTAGGAGGAGTCAGGACTTTAATGTATATTTGATTAAAAGGTTTTAAATCAGTACAATGGTAAATGAAGAGCTTTTCAGCTGACCCCATAAGGTATGGATACCTTTATCTTGAGATTCCACAGCAGTGAATGCTCCTTTGTGACACAGTTATGACTTTGTTTTTAGAACAAGCACTGCCTCCTGGAAGCTGGAATAAACTGCACAAAGGATTTAATCAAAGCCAAGATATATCCTATTGTTCTCTTTATCAGAGTCTCGGAGAAAAACATAAAAAGGTTCAGGTAAAATATCAAACCTTTTGCATATTTGATATTCTGTCTTATTTGGTGAATAATTCTCGAGTCCAATAATGTTCTCACTGAGATAAAGAACCACTTTTCATCTGGTGCTTCTATGTGCATTATTTTCTCCTCCCTGAAATATTACAACCAGGAAAAGCAGGAATTCCCCAAATCTAACACTTTTCACTGTTGCTGATAGCAATGAGCATTGTGGGAGGATGAGACTGAAGATTATTGGGTTTTCTCCATGCTCAGCACTCCCACAGCATTTCTTAAGGTAATGCTAGCTGGAAGAGGAAAGGTTGTAAACACTTGCACTCTCCCTATCTTCAGTCCTCTTAAATTGTTTCTCCATAGCAAGTCTTTTTCCTTGGGGGCAGCGTGGAGGTAGGAGGAGGATAGACCTGGAGTAGTAGCTCTATTCTCCACTGCTTTTATTGCTTGTACATAGTCAGTAGAAAATAAATTCTTGATGGGACAGCTGGGACTACAGGATTAACTTAAAATGTAAGACATTTATTTTTGGTCTGCTCGTTTCATACAGGAAACTATTGCCAAAGCCGGAGACTGAAGACGAGTTTCTACGTATGTGCCGTCTGAAGGAGAAAGAACTGGAAGCACTGCCTTGTCTTTATGCCTCTGTAGAGGCAGATGCGTGGAGCAGTATTGAAGATCTTATCCGAACAATAAAAGACAGGATCGGAGAAGAGCAGCGTAAAACTATCTGGATAGATGAAGATCAGCTATAAAAAGCAATAAGTAAAATGGAGCTCTTTGGTGACAAAAGGACGCACCCAGGTGGAGCAGGGGCTCGCAGAATTCTCTGATTAGGTGCCCAGCGCTCACTCCTGTTTCACCCTTGCTGGCTGGGGACTTTCTGCTGGCAGAATGCAGGTATGGAATGGAACTGGAGTTGTGTTGAACAGCCAAAATCTCAGGTGCTGGGGATCTAGGATGTGGCTCAGACCACAGTCACTACAACTTCTGACCCACCAGCATCTCTTAAGCAACAGCAGCTGTTTAACACCTGAGGAGAAAGATCTCGAGGGTAATTTATTCTGTTGAAAATATGGATCTCATTTGGCTCCCTGAAAACTTCTGATGAGACCAGATAAGTGGAGTAAAGCATGAGGGTTGGGCTAAAGGATATGGAATTGAGATGTGCCCCATACACAGACCCTGAGGTGAGATTCTGAACACAATTAAGGAAGCTGAAGGCTGGTTGGCAGCAAGAGGAACACTACCGCTGATGGCCGCAGCAGCTCTGTAGCCCTATTTTTCCATAACCATTTTAATCGAAGAGAAGAAAACAGCTATTATTCCTGGCATTAATTAAAATGACAATTTTCCCTTCCTTTTTATACCCCAGTTCTATTTAACAGGTTTTGCAGGTTTCCTTTGTAGTTCTGGCACTTACAGGAAAATAAACTCTGCTGTCCCAGTGGCATATTAGATCTTGCCAACGTTTCGTTTAGTTTATCCCTGCCTCTGCATTGTATTTGTTTGTACATCTCTCAATTTTAAGCATTTATTACTTGTGGAAAATACCATGGTGCCTTCTCCAGACAACAGGTTTTTCTGTTTTTCTGCTGAAATCTGTATTTCTCTACAACCTCATCGCCTGCCAACATGCTTGCTCTCAACAGGAGGGACTGTTCTGAGAAGAAGAGCATTTCATAAGCCAGTAACTGCTGCGAGCCACTCAGTCCTTGACCTCTCTGCCATGATTGACAGCAAGGAGACCAGCAAGCATCACACTCTGCTGTGGCCAAGTAGGATAATATTTTCTAAAGTCTGTACATGACTTAGAAGACCACATTGCATTTTCAAAAGCACTTAACTCCTCAGAGAGTTTAAGTTCCACTGCAAATGAGTGGGACCTAGACTCCTAAATCTCTTCAGTCTTTTTCCTCTATACATTAGACACTGTACTGAGACTGCCAAATTGATTCAATAAAACTGACCAGATAATAATGACTTGCACAATTGCTGATCTGAAATGCAATAAAAATTGACCTACAGATGAAGAGTTGTACATCCCATTGTCCTTAGATCCTTCATTCCTTGCCATATTTCTCCCTTTTAAGATGAATTTAATAACAAATTTACCTTTGCTTCTGTGTTCATCCCAAGTCCCCCACCTTGGTGCTTCAGGCTGGCATGGAGCAGCTGGCAATAAAAAGACAAACAGAATCCAAGCACAACATCTGGCCTGGTTGCCCTCACTAGATCAGCTGCGAAGTTGTCTTTGCAGTGAGCTTCTGATGTGGTTGTGTCTCAGGTAGATTGGGTTAGTTCATCTTGGCTTGTGTGACTGTGCTTTTCTGCTCTTCTCTTTTATGCACATCATTTTTTAACTAGTGGTATCTTCTAGAAGTCATTTATGTCACTTTACATCTAACTTTCTGCTGCTTTCTCAAATTATTAATGTTCTGTGATTCTGTGTGATTCTGTGACTGTTCATATCTAGCATTTCTCAGAGAATAGCTTTTTACCTGCCCAATGCCATCTGTTTGGACTGTGCAAGCAGGGGGGCACTACTACTTGGCAATCTCTTTACAGACTACAGGCTGCATACGCAATTTGTGACTCCCTCCAGGGCAAAGAACAACAACCAGTTGGGGTATATAGAGAACAAATTGGATGATTCTTCAGAGATCCTCTGTAGCTCAACCAGAAATAAGAAAGTATCGTTTGGAAAAGCCAAGCCTTCCAGGAGCCTTTTGTATTCATTCCTAGTGTCCTGATAATGCAACCTTGTGTAACAGCTGCCTCTGGTTTGTTACTGCCCATCCTGGGATAGTTTTGAGTCCACAGCTGAGCAACGGAAAGGACTGTAAGAACATTTCTCAGCTGCTTCAGCAAAAAGGTCAGCGTCAGATTCCTTCAGGAGCAACCAGCTGACTGCTGGACAGAACTCACAGGATGTCCATGTCCCACTGGCTGTGCCACAGGGATCAGAAACATCTGCTGGAACAGCTAGAACAGACGGTTAGTGGGGCAGAGGGGAGGAAGCATCTCAAACTGTCATGGTTGTTTCTGCAGTGATCTTCTCTCCCTACAGCTTTATTTCTGAGCTCTCTTTACACAGACAACAGTTGTGGATGTGATTTATCTCACTTAACTTTAGACATAGGAAAGGTATATGCCAAAGTCTAAAGGAGGTTCCTTTTGCAATGAATGGAGATACACCTCCAAAGAGCTATTTGTCTAACTTACTGTAGATGGCTATCTAAGGATAAGATGAATTGCCCTCTGAACTGTCTGGGTTTTTTTTTTCATGGACTATAGAAAGAAACTAGAGAATTAGCCTGGCCATTAGCATTTAGCTTTTAGATCTGTAATTTAGGACAGCTAAACCACCTTATGGAAAGAGTGGAACAAGAAATTGAGGAAGAGAACAATAAGAGATCTAATTATTTCTGTGAAACAGGAGATGTGTGAATACATGGAACAGACTTTTCTTCTTGGTATCTGAGTGCAGCTCCCGTAAATTCCCAGCTCTGCAGACACTGTAAGGCATTGTGGTTGTCTACATACGTGATGCACAGCAACCAGACTCTGTTAAGTGAAGTTCATGACAGAGCTGTGTGCTGTAGCCTGCATAACCCTCCTCTCTATTTGATTCAGTGGAGAAGGACTGAAAACCATATTCCCCCTTCACTTCTGAATGTGAACCCAAAGAGAAAATCTATAGCTGGAGCACATTCCCAGAACTTCAACAGCACAAATGGGGCCGTTATCATTCACACTATTCAGGGAGGTGCTTCTGGTCTTGATCCAAATACTGTCCATCTCAACTGGAAGAAATTAACCTCTGCATCTTTTGAAGTATATTCAAATCTACAGGCTTGAAAAGAGGCCATGAATTTCCCTAAATGTCAGAGTGTTGGAATCAGGGTGGATTCCAAGTCCTGAACCGACAGTACTGAAGTGCAAACTTGGAAGTTGGGCCGTAGATTGTGGCAGTATTTTTCATTCTACTGAGTCTCACTTGTGAGGCATTGCTTTAAGCTGCTAACCACTTCTCACGTATACGTGTAAGGTATAGAGCCCTGGGCTCCTCATCACATATATAAATGCCCACCTAGGTACAGCCAACTTCACTGGTGATCATATGGTTGAAAAACTGGAAGCAATGATTAAGAAAACAAAATGGAAATTGAAATGTTCTAAATATTTGTTGTAAACAGTATCACAACTGAATCCAAAGCAGGATCTCAGCCTGATCTCATCAAAGCGTAAAGATGTGACAAGTTTATGGTTGGAGTATTCTTCGGGTGTTTTTGTGTTGTTAGACAGCACTTGGTGGAAGATTTGTGATCAAAAACAGGACTTGAAGGTACCACTGAAATTCAGATAAATTCTCTAACTTCGTCTAATAAAGAGAAAAACTCAAACTGCAGACCTGAGTTTGAACTGGATGCTGTGCATGGACACCGGAGTTCAGACCAAGCTGCCTGATGGAGACATGTCTGGACACCAGTTGTGTGTCTCTGTCTCAGGTAAGCAACATTTCCATCAATTCGTTTTGAAATCAAATCACTCAAGGTTTTTAAGTGAATGCTTCTCAGCAATTTTTTTTTTAAGTTAAAAAAAGGTGTTAACAGTAAGTCAGGGCAATTGCCCTATATTTGGAATGCTACTTTTTTTCTGTAAAAAGGTGTAAAGCATAGAATAATAACTGCCTTTCAAAATGTCTTATTGGAAAACAACTTCTTCTTTCCTTTAAGAGCTCACAAGAGCTTGTTGAAAAATTTTCAGATGTAGCCTGTTCTTTGGAAACTGTCATTGAGAAATTGGTCACTGGAAAATGCAATTGGAAAATTTTTCAATGGAATATTGTTCTGTCAGAAAATGTGTTTTCATCCAAATCGGTTGCCTATGGAAATGTTTCCATTATAAAAATTTATTTAAAAAAAAAATTCAAGTATTTCAGTAATACTAAAGCAGTCTTTTTCATTAATTCATGTACTTTCAATCTTTTATCTAAAAACACTTTTTATTTTTAATGTTTTATTTTTACAGTTGAAATATTTTTAAAGGTCTACATTTAAACATTTTATTTGATTGAAGCACTTGCTGAAGAAAATTTTGTATTTGATGTTTATGTACTATGAAATAATGGAAGTAATGGCTTGTAGCTATCAGATGTGGTATAATGTCTGTGATCACGAGAAAATCAAACTGAATCTGGTTTTGCGTTTTGTTTAACTCTGCTGCTAAAATGATGTACTATATGTCAGTATCATGCAGTTCAGCACATTGGGGAATTGTTGCAGGTAAAAATTTCATGCAAACTTTATTACACAGAATTTGATATTCCTTTGAATCAGAATTCTGGCTGGAGGCGAAGCTGTCAATCGGTCTGTCTGCAGCACAGACAGCTCTGGCAGCACAATTTGCAAGGGAGTAGGAACACACACAAAGCAGACTTTTGCCTATGAACTTTAAGTGGAGATAGTTGCCAAAGCTGGAAAAGTGCCTGTAAACCTGTTATTGGTTTCTGCATTCTTTTATGCCAAGCTATTTTCATGGCCTGGGGTTTGAAAACTCCATATCAAGGATGCAGTCAGAGAGACAGTATTCAGGTAGGCTGACTTCAGCTCTGAGAGGTTCAGGCTGTGTGAACCCTGGAGCTGTCACACAGGTTACAACACTGCATGGGCACGTAAGGCTGAGATGTTTAAGCAGCAGTTATTATGCTGTCTCCTGGAGACTGGAAAAGCAAGACACAGTTAGGGGCTTGGGACTTCTGGGAGAGCAACATTCTAGGATTTTGTAATAATTTGATTTAAGTATGCCAAGTCATTCAGCATTAATCAGCTTATACTGTGAAGCCTATATCATCAAATGTGTTCCTCTTTGGCACAGTTACTATCTCCTTTGCTCTCCTTCAGTTCTGAGAACAGAACAGTACAGTGCTATTTTGTGCCATATACCATTAAAAGGTACACAAGAATCCAACCAAGAGATTGTGATACCTTTCTTTTCCCTATTTCTTCTGCTTGCACAGTTTCCCGAGTTCCCATTTGCCCTCCACTCCGTGTAATGCGTGGGCTGATTCAGGGTTTGTAGCCCTGAGATCCCTCATCAGAGCACTACTCTACGCAGTGCTCTAGTGCACCAAATGACTAAGGAAAGTGTGTAAATTGAAACTGTAATTCCAGAGAAACCTTGTGTTTTACCAGACTTGTCTGTAGAAGAAAAAGGAGGCTCTCCCCTGGATCAATGCACTGTGCCTTCTGACTTCGGACACCAAACCCTGGTGTGACTTTTGGTTCAAGCACAGTCAATATGGTTCTTTTTTCTCTGGCAGCTTGGATGGCAGTACCATCATTGCCTGGGACATCCAGGAGTTACACTGGCACTGCTGTGACAGGAGTCCTGACCACAGAGTACCTGGAGGAACTGGGTAACTCTTGTGTCTGACACTGTCCTGAACAGAAAAACTAATTCAGCCAACGCAGTGCTGAAAGGCTGTGACACAAAATTTCCTGCCATATCTTTCAGGTACTGCAGAATTCTGCTGTGCTCCCAGAAATCACACTTGGTATTTCTGCAAAACTATCTCTAGCCCTCTGGACCCAAACACTGAAGAATCTCTGCCATTTTCACAGACTGTCCCCTATCTCCTTCTAGTGTAAATTTTGAGCCTGCAAAAACAAACAGAAGGCCTCCCATCCCTGCAATTTTCATCAGTAGCGCTAATGCTTTTTTATCAAAAAGGTGTTGTTAGCATCTTTGTACAGATAGAGCAAGTGCCCATGCAGGTCAGCACCACAGCCTGGCTCCCCAGCCCCTGCCCAGTGCTGGCTCCCCTTGGTCTGTGCTATGCCAGTCTCAAGACTCTGAACGAGAGTATAATGCGCGCCTGGCAGTTCTGTCAAGGATTGGAGTGGTGGCTGCCTTAAGTGGTGAGATTTCTAGTTTGATTTGAGAACTCTACCAGTAAGCAAAGTTAGAACAACAGGAAGCTCATCCACCCTCCCACCCCCGCCTCCTTTTTATTTGTTCCTCTGCTGCAGAAACTTTCTGATGTTCACATCAGAGGCTGTATGGGGTTAAATGCACCATTAGTCACTGGAAAAAAGGGGGAAAAAAGACCCTTTAAAAGCAGATGGCGGGTGATAGAGAACCTGTTTGAGGGTAAATATCTACAACAGCATGTCTGCTTCGTCAGATATTAGCATCAAAAGCTGTCTGACAATTTAGCAACAAATAGCAATATTGATTTTCTTCCAGACTGCAGACACAGAAAGACAAAGATGGAGAGGTGGCTCTTTCACAGGATCCCCATCATGCCTGGGCAAATAACCAGACAAGACCATCAGGCAGTAAAGTACGTGTGACACCCTGTGCCTTCAGTGTGGTAACAGAACCCTGCAGGTTAGAGGTTGTTAAGGGATACATGAGACAGATCAGCTCCAGGCTCATCAGGAGTGTGTGCAGAATGGGGTGGCACCATCCCAGGGATGAAGAACTGGGACTGGGGCCAGGACCAGGCAGTTCCTACCAAGGAAAAGGGGAAGTAGGGTAAAGTAGTGGAGGTGGGATGGAATGTTGAAGAGACCTGGGATGCAGCTTGCTTTCCTTGCTGTTTTCAGAAGATACATGAATTAATTGCTATGAAGCAGTGTGAACAGTAACAGCTACCACTCCACCTGTCCCTCCCTCAGATACAGCAGCCATCCTGACTTCTCAGGGCACCTTGGCAATCTGGAAAAATTCCACCTGAGAACTAAGATGCAACTGTTTTCTTCTTTATTCTCCGTCCCATTAACTCCTTTTTCACAAGTTGGTAGAAAAGCCTTGTAGTCAGCAGTCAGATCCTGGAACCATTTCTTGATGACAAGTGTTGGGTATAACCAGTCCTTTGAAGAACAATTCCCTTTTTCTGATTTAAATTCACTGCAACTAGTGGTCTCATATCAATTATACACATTTCCCCTCGTTTCTCTGTCTGAAATGTCAGTGAATGTGATAATTTTTGCTCACAGAAGTGGGGAACTAACAAGGATCTCTGGCACAGCCTGCAGTGGTTGCATCTACCACGGCATTAGCAAAACAGCAAGGAAACAGAAAAGGGCACTGAAACTTGCTGGTTCAATCCCCTGCACACAAACTAGTATTTGGAGAGTAACTCCTAACATAGTGCTTAAAAAGGCACCAGGGCACATCAGGACAGTGCTCAGGAAGGGCTACACAAAGCAGTCTCTAGCTGCAGTTATAGGGACATCCAGAATGTTTGGGAAATAAATAAACATGGTAAGAAATAAAGAATAACTCATAATTAAACTGATTTATTCCTGGCATAAATGGATATAATTCCATTACCTTTCTGTTTTGTCTAAATATGCATCAGAAGGAACTAAGCTGGGTATTGACTCTGACCTAGTTAAGTTCTTTATAGTTACATTACTATATTGTTAAAATACTGTTTTAAGAGCCAGTTTTTGGTTGTTGCCTTCATTTTTTTTGCACACTAGAGAAAGCCAGTGGGGTAAACTTCTATTAAATGAATGTGAAAAATTGATGCCTGATTCTAAGTGCACATTTATAAATATAACATCAAATCCAGTGACTTAGAACAGCTTCTCTCCCAAACAGCTCTGCCCTCCAAGTACCTGGCTGTAGTAATGGTCTTTCTCTGACCAGCCTCTGGAAACAGTCAAGCAGTTTTCCAAAGACAACCTTATGCTGCTAAGATTTAGCTTTGTCATTGTGGCACGTCTGCAGCATTTACTTCGCCATATCCTGGTGCTGAGTTGATTTGCTCATTATCAGATTGCCGTTTATTAATTAAAGCAGTAACAATGGGACAGAGAAGCTGGAATACAGCACAGACAGTGCTTCATTTGTTCCAATTGATTTTCCTATCACATTTTATTACTTCTATTTACTTTGTATGCCTCAGGAAGATTGAACTGCACTGTGCAGTAGGGGTACATATTTGAATCTCTCTTCCTTTTAGCTCTTGCTATTTCTATTATGATAGTCAGAACAGTGGGTTCTTCCAGCAGCTAAGCCATGACCTTCTCTGCTATAAAACAGCGTATGGAGATTTTGTGATAATTAGACTCCACCAGTGTGTGAAGTCCTGCAGGTGGAGTCCTAGGGAAAACTATGAGAATCATGGATATTGAGCACTTCTAAAAATTAGATCTCCGAGATGACATCTTACATATTCTCAGCACTGACCAGAACTATTGCTATAGCTAAAGCAGCCAGAAGGTATAAGAAAACAGCATGCAGAGTAAGCATATACATATGTTAAGGCCAGGATGATCTGGTGGTTTCACAACGAGGTTTTGTCTTGCAGTAAAATGAATGGAAATGATGGTGATGATGGCACTTTTTTCCCTGCCCCTTCCCATCTCTTTTCTACTGTCTTTGATCACCGTTCACAAGCTGGATCATGCAAACTTCAGCCAGCACATCTAAACCATCAGGGAAGACCAGATGATTACTGTCAGGATGTATGTGGTGGTTTATGGAAGTTGATGCATGGATCAGCAAAAAGACAAAGGATGGCACACGCTGTAAGGTTGCATTAATCGTCACCTTTCCATAAAAGGTTTGCTGAGAACCAAAAGCAACTTTAAAACTGCCTGTAAAAAACTATCAAAATCGGTGGTGAAGCTCCCACTTTCAGCACAGGTAGGATCTCACTCTAGAGATTTCTAAGTGTTTGAACTATGTTTATTCTGAAATTGCCCCATTCAGTGGGTACAACAGGAAACCCACAGCTGGCTGCAACCGTGGGTGTGAGATGCAGTTGCGTGGGGAGGTGATGAGAATATATATTATTTTAAAAAAGCTTTGTATTCTACATTAATTTTATAATTAGCCTAATTCAGGAGTGAGGAGGCAGCTAGCAGGTGGTAGCATGAGTCAATGAAGTTCAAAACAGAAACCACAAATAGTCAGCTGAGCTGAAAGTTTCCACGGGCTCTTCACTGTTACTGGAACTGTGAGAGTCCCTCGCACAGGAATTTCTTTCTTATCACATGTTTTATCTTGCTGAAATGCTGGTTTGTAACTTCAGCAGAATGTGTGAGTGTTTGTGTGTGTGCATGTGCTGCACAACAGAATGAGTCTTTATAGGCACGTGCAACATAATCCTCTTTGGGAATGTGCCACATGACATCAGGTAGAATTATTCTTTTTTTTTTTTAATAGCAGAACTGCTTCTTTTGTTCTCCTAGCAGAAGCTTTTGGTTTTTAGAGCAGAAGATGCCAAGCTGGAGTGCCCTGGCTCCCTCTCTGAAGTACATACACACACTTGTCAGTTGTCCAACAGTGTCTCAGTAGTACGACTTTGAGCTTGTCTGATGGTTCCCTGTTCTCCCTCAGCTGATGACCTTGAGCTGCACCAAATAATTATTTTCTCACTGGGTTTTTGCAGGAGCAACGGGGGTAATTGAATGATTGTAAAATAGGACACTAGGCCACTATGGGTTAAGTGAAAACTAAAATAATGCCATCTACAGGAACATTTTTTGGTCACATTTAAGGTCACAGTCAGATAAAGGGTTAGGAAATATCAGCTTGAGACCTTAACATCACAAATGGGTTTCTGCAAGCACAGCTTGTGAGTGATGGGAGCGGGTGAGGAAGAAGGGAGAAGAATATACAGATACTGGGGGTGGATTTAACCTGGTCTAAATTCAGATGCCTGGATAAGATTCACTTGAGCAGCATCGATGAGAGTGGAAACATTAAGTATCTCTGTTAATCTGGCACTGTTTCATTCATGCTGTATTATTATTGTTATTAGAACCTGTGATTTACTGTGTCCAGCCTGGATGAAAATCAGCAGCTGTATTTCTCGAGATTATTTTTTCACCCTTTCTTACTGAAGTGCATTTACGGCAGCAGAAGTTTTACAGCTTTTTAAAAGAATGATGTCTCCCTCCAGTGGTGATGTGATACAGCTTCGGTTTGCAAAATCAATTAGGCCACGTGAGTCTGAGTAAATGACTGTGCATGACAATACACTTTTATGTAAAATAAATTTGTGACACATAGAAGAAGAGAATGACCCTTCATTATTAGCCACCTATTTTATAACGTTTCTCCCGGTAGAACTACCCCATCTCTTTGAAAATCCTCTCTTGTACAGCAAATCTCATTTTTATACTCTTCGTTTTAACAAAATAGCTTAATATATGCAAATAGCACTGAATTCCCACTCAATTTGCATGTTTTACTATTTGAATAGTAGTAGTTTCTATCTGCTGATTCCAGACTTGTACAGTAAAATACTGGATTGAGTCCCATCACCCTGTGGCAGGAGGTAATACAGTGCTTTAGACATTTTGTAGAAAACATCTCTTTGGATTAAGCTGTTTTCAGTTCAGAAGAGACATGTTCAAGCCCTGGTCACCTTCTAACAGAAAGCCATATGATACAAGTGCACTGGGGTGAAGAGATATTGATTTACCTTCTGTAAAATAAATGTAAAGTCAAAAGCCTGAGCATTTTTCAGCACCTCTCCAGTACTCTGCCTGATTTGTGTGACTCTTGCTGCAAGCCCCAAGTCTCAGACCTTCCACTATACATCCCATAACTTTCTAATCTTCCCTGAATTGCAGATTCATATTATGAGCTGCAAAACTTGTGTGGCCTGTGTTGTGAGCCACAACTGCTCCCTTATTCATCCATTTTGTGTTCCTTACTCAAGTTCTCTATTTTTCCCATCTCTCTCCTCAAATTCCCACATCTGAGATGAGCTTCATAAACCACTTTTCTAAACCTCCCTATGCCTTACGGTAGTCCCAGTAGAAACAGTGCAATATTAAAAAGGATATTAAAATAGCAGAGTGATACTTCAGCACGGGAAACTGCAAGAAGCAGTATTCTATTTAAGCCAGTATCTAGTGTCAATTATGCTTTTCCTTCCAATAGTAAATAACCGCTCGATGCTGCAATTGGAAGACTTGCTCAGAAAGGGTTCCATGTGATTATTTGATTATAACTTGTCAGTGGTTCTTGTAGCTACCATTCTGCTGATTCCATGCCAAAACAATGGGCTGCAGTGGCTTGAGAATTAGCTAAACAGTTCCCCTTCTTCTGAGTATCATAAATGGATTGGAGAAAACATATTTAAGCATTTTCTTTCTGAGCTCCTTCATCATCAGAACAGAGTAGCTTTCTTGAGTGCTCACTTTATCACAACCGTTTGCTAAAATATAAATATATTTTTGCAGATAAAATGTTATCTTGTCTCTTCCAGGAGAATGCATTCTCCTTCTGTTCATTTTGGGTTTCTGGTTGTGCTTTTGCCTTGACACCCCCAAATATTCATTGTATGTTTCTTTCTCCTTCTCTTCTAGCCAAGGTTATAAATTAAAATTCAATTTCATTAAAATTGTAAGTAATCATTCTCTGGCTCTCATTAGTAATGATTCAGTGCAGGGGGATCCCGGCTGCTCCCACAACTGTAATTCAATTGGACTCACCAGCTCTTGTTCACAAATCGCTTGAGCTGCACTTTCTTCACAAATTTATGGCATCAGCACTGTCCAGAGGTTGAATTACAGCTGCAGGTTTGATCAGGGACTGCATTATTCTGCATCTAATCCCTGCATTCTGACAGCAGCAGGGGGGAGCACTGTTGTTTTACAGGAACTGTGCATTGTTCTTCTGCTTTATGTCAGGGGCTGAATTGCCTTTGGAATCAGGGAACTGTCAGCCCAAAGCTACAAGCAAACAACAAGCTCAAAATGACATGGTGTGTAAATAACAAACATGGAGACAGTCAAAAGCCAGCACTCCTTCTGCACTCTCCTAAATTACTGGAATGGTGACTGACCACAGACTGTGCTCTTGCATCATCAGATGCTATCTGAATATATTGATGCTCTCAGAATATATTGTTGAAATGTGACTCCCAGCTTTTACCCAAAATGAAGAATGTTGATACTCACTGGAGGCAGAAAGTCATTTAAACATTGATTAAATATTTCAGCCAGGAGCCATATTCATGCATTCATTCACAGGCAAGTCTTTCCTCTTGAGCAGTGATCTGCAACCTGTGGCATTCTTGGCAAAAAAGGGGTACATCAGTGTATCTGGAATGGCATGCAGCAGGGCCTGTGCCATTTTCCATCAGAGGTAATATGTCACCCAGCAGCTGACAGCCAGGACTTTGCCTCCTGCAAGGCAATATGTCCTCAAACCCACTTCTACCCACTGTTAAAAACCAGTGGGAAACAGAAGCCTTTACCCCTCCTAGAAACACGGTGGTGGTGTTCAGCTGACTGAAGGTGGGCTCGTGGCTCTTAGTTTGGAATTGATCTTCATTAGGACTAGAGAGGTGCCCTGGGCACATCGAACCTCAGCTTGGAACAGGAAAAACAAACGGTGCATTGCCTTTGAAAGGCTTGAATGTATCCCTGTGCCTGTGCTCCAACAACACGGAGCAGATCCATAGCACGTATCAGTATCTACTATTCATTTAATTGAGCTTTACTGTTAAATCATTAATGGAAATCACTGAACACGGAGCAATAAGGCAGCTTCACCAACATTCCGCTTCTTGTGGCTATTCTTGTATAACTTTACCTGTTTTAATAGCAAAATCCGTCATATTCTAGTTTTGCACAAATCCTGGGAGGCAAATTACAAGAGATGTGGAGCAATTCCAGTTGACTTTAATGAGGGCTGTGTTTTCTAAAAACTACTTTGAGAGGAAATCTAAGGTCCTTTTATTTCTTTATGCAACCTTGTCTTTTTTATATGCTTTGTTGCTGGAGAAACTCTGACATGAGGCAGGGTACAAGAAATGTCTGCTTTCATATGAGAACTCAGAGCAGCAGTGTTTGGCTACTGGATCACAGCTTTTGGCTGAGTCACCTGTTGGGTGCAGTCCCTCGTGGCCGCAGACTCCCCATGCAGGATTCTCAGTCGCTGTTTCCCAGGTGTGTTCCAACATGTTTTCAATTCATTTTAGTTCCTTCATTTGCTCATTTTTTTATTCCTTTGCAAACCAAAATATTTTTTTTTTTCCATTGCTAATTAACTCCCTGCCACCCCACTTGTGGTAAAACCTGATTTATTTCTCCTTCTCTGCACTGAGAGGACAGGATACTTAATCTCCTCTGGGTGGACGCTGAAACGGCGTCTGAATAAAATGCTGATCACTCATCTGGTTAGCTCCTGCCAGCTCTTCTCTGCATTCCTGCTGCCTGGGTTTTGCATAATTTGCTACAGTTTCTTTAAATGACAGTGTACCTTCCTTCTCCATATTTTGCAGACTAATAATTCCTAAATTAGCTAGTAGTCACATTTATGTGTGAGTGTATATCTTTTCATATTATCTGTAAGACCATGAATATTCACAGGCTAAAAAGGATTGTTTGGATAAATACTTTGAAAGGGCATTAAGCTGATGGCTACAATTTATTGTGATTGCTGTTCTTTTGGGGCATTTATTTTTGTTGACAGGGACCTGCTTTTTGTATTAAAGTCCACTTGCTAGCTGCAGAGGAATAAAGAAGGTTTGGGATCCCCCCACTCAGGGAGCAATGAATTAACATGTTGTAGAAACAAACAAATATAGCAGCCCAATGAATTAGCATTTTGAAAGCCTCTGTGTTTGATACCCATCTGCAAAGTAAAGAATGAATATCACGATATATGTGGATGCATGCATACGTGTTTGCAGTGGCAAGCTCTTTCAGACGGCAAACACTCACTGGAAGTGCCAGTGTTTTTGCACATCTTGAAAATATTTGTGTAAAAACGGAAAGAGAAAACACTGCCCATCTGCAATGTGGAGTGGAAAATGATGTGGGCAGAATGCACAACATGTGCTAAGTGAAGGCAGCCAGGTGAAGGAGGTGAAGAATCAAGATTTTTCTTCTTCATGCTGAAACCTTGAGAGACCCATTTAGTGACATCTCTAAGAGCAGCTTAGCAGCTGCGCATCCATTCTGTCTCCTTTCAAACTAACCTGGGCTGAAAAACTTAACAACAAATTCAGCCAGAGGGCTTGGAAGCCTGGCCTGCCAGCCCATTAATGGTCTCAAGCAAATACTGTGGGCTCTGTTCTATTTATTCATCCTAAAGTGTAGGTGTTAAGAAATATGAGGCTGGTAAGTGGGTGACAGGCATCTGCAAGTGTCACCTCAGCAATTCAGGTTAGCAGAGAGCCTTGGAGTAGGATTGTAAAAATTGCATCATTTATAACCTTTTCAGCACCAGCCTTTTATAAAAAAAAACACCAAACCAAACCTGTAACCAACAGCTTTCCTTTGGACATGAAGAGAATAACTAAAGAGAACATCTGTTTTCCCTTTAGATGTGGAACTGCAATAGCAA
This sequence comes from Podargus strigoides, assembly GCA_028020825.1. Taxonomy (NCBI): domain Eukaryota; kingdom Metazoa; phylum Chordata; class Aves; order Caprimulgiformes; family Podargidae; genus Podargus; species Podargus strigoides. The sequence goes on along the minus strand of CM051634.1, from coordinate 13,496,168 downwards.
GCCATGCATAAATTTTATTAAGGCTTGCTAATTTCCTACGAGTTTGGGGAGCTACATGTTACCCGTGGAGATATTTGGCTCTGCATCACCAAATGAAAAGTCATTTTAAAAACAATGCAGAAAAAATGGACAGAGCTTGGCAGCAAACACGTTGGGTTCTGTTCTCAGGCAGCTCCATTTGCTTTGGCTTTGTTTTTGCACTTTTTAGGTTTGTGCCTTATTTCCCCCTCTTTATGTCACTTGTTTTGTTTTCCAGTGACTTTTTATAACAGGCAGCTAAACCAAACATGCACCCAAACTGAAAAAACTACTTACTGCTTGAGTCTTCTGTACTCAGAATCAGAGGTGCAAACACTTTTAGGACTTGATGTCTGCTTTAAAGTTGTTTCTGAGATGCCAAACTTTGTCTGTCTGCCAAGGACACATGCTCAAGCCACCATCTGCCTGTTCTGTCCCTTTATGCTCTAGGAATACGTCTCCAGATTTAGAACTTGGAAGCAGAACCTCACTTTCGGATCATTCTCTACTCTCAGAACCAAGGCACACCGTCCCTGTGTGTAATCACAGCAACTTCATGCTAAGAGCTTTGAGGACACTTGGCAGGACATGCCTGGAATTACAGAGATCATGCCTCGTTGCACAAAATAAGGACAAAACTCACAGGCTGGGTTAGAAATATGCTTGTCTTCTCTCAATAATTAATTGTTTGGGGATTAATATGAGGTTTTGTGTTTTGAAAGTAAACTAATCCACTCGGCTAGTGTGTAATGAAGGAGAACAGGCTACTGTCAAGCAGTCTGAAAACAGTGAAAATTAACTACGTGAAGTGTCATGACTGACATATTTTATGTATATGAGTAATGTATCCTCTGTGGTTCAGAACATGAAAATATCACATGGAAAAGAAAAAAAATGATGGCCACACGTTTAATAAAAGAAGCAGGCAACTTTGCTTTGGCATGATTAGGAACTTTTACTGCTTAGTGGCAGCTGGACTGGGCCACTGCAAGAGAATCCATGCTTGTTAACTCACAAACAGCATGAACCAAACCCTCTGCAGCCTCTGTACTCACAGAGCTAGCAAAGGGGAAAGAAAATAGAATTAAAAATCAGAATATACTGAAATAAAACAATTATAATTTGAAAGGACTGTTTGGTTATCCATTTCTCTTCCAGTCTTACCATTGTAAGGCTGCTTGTGGCTCTCTGATTCTTTGTCTGGACCTGGTTTTTAACATCTTGATGTCAATAGTTGGAAGCTCAACGAGTTTAGGCAAATCTGGATTAAAAATATGGATGTGTGTCCCAAACAGCTCTATATTAAAGTAATGTTAAAAGGGACAAGGCAAATACTGAGATACAAATTCACTAGTAAGTGTATGTTTTCTTGAGAGATGCCTAACTACTTCAGTTTTGTTTGGCTTCACGGGAGTTAAGACTGAAATATCTTCAAAGAATTGGATCTCTGAGAAAGAGCGTATTACAATAGCGAGCATAAAGTCTTGCAGAAAACATCCACCCAAGGTCTCAACACCTACAGCAAAAAACTAATATATTATTACTGAAAGGTTCCCATGCACTTAATGATGTTACTAGAAAATAATTGATCTATTTGAACTATTCTTGTGTCTTTCCTCCATAGGGGAACATTATTCACTTTGTCTCTCTCCACAATTTTTTCTGCTATGGGGAGTGTGCAGAGAGAAGGCCATTGAAAAAGCCATATAAAACCTCTGAGAATGCAATAAGCAGAATATGGCTCTTTTAACATGACAAAACTACCAGCTTAGGTAAGGGCTTGAAGTGTGTATAAACTCCAGCACCTCCTCAGGCAAAGAGAGTCACAGTCTCAACAGCAGAGAAGAAGTAAAAGCAGTTTAGATCATAAATCTTCTTCAGATCTACAAGCTTTGCTATCTGAATGCACAACGAGCAATTCAAGGGCCCCAACACCTTTAAATAAGTCAGACTAAGCCAGGAGCACCTCTGCCCTGTGGTAACAACAGTTCGATATTTTGACTCAGTTTGTTCATCTAGCACAGTGGTCAGGAAGGACAAGGTGGACGATTTATCAACCCAGATGATTCCATTAGTGCATACTTTTTCTCGCTGTTCTCTTGAGATTGCCAGGTTCTTGCCTAAACTCTGAAGTTTAAATTACATTAGCGTTAGCTCTGGTAGCGCCGTGTGGTGCTGTGCTGCAAGGTGGTAGGCATAGCCTCCTTCTTGTTTATTTGCTTCCCAGCTTCACTGAGTAAAATATTCTTCCTGGCAGTGACAGCGACTGGGAGCGCTCAGGAAAACAACAGCCATGTCCCAGGTATGGGCAAACATTCATTTTTGTAATACCTGTAGACCTATTAGCTGCATTCTCAGCTGAAGCTGTGCTTCCTCTGCTGATGCTGCTAATACACTTTCAGAGGAGAAAACAGAGTCTTTCAGCTGTGTGTCACTGTGGTAAAGAATGTGCCATCATCCATGTGGGGACTTGAGAAGACTTTGGGATTTGCCAGCTATGAGCTTCAAGACACCGAAATGATAGCTCTGCATCCTTTCAAGGGCTAAAGCCACATATCTTCTCCAGGCTTGACCCAAGTAGTAACAAGTGAGGCTTTGAACATATAGAAAGCACCAAGGTCAGGCACCTCAGCCCTCCTGATTTCACAGGCTTTGTGCCAGCATTCATCAGTGAGGCCATGTCCTCCTGTGGCCTTTCTGTAAGCAGAAAATGGGACTTAGTGACTGGAGCTCATTGTCAGTGCTTCTTCCATAACTTCTTCATTTACCTGGGCTGCCCAGATGTCACTCCCTTCTGAGATAAGGTCTTCACATACAAGCAGTCCACTAGCTTCTCCAATTGCCTTGCAGCTGTTCAGCTTTAATCTTCTGCCATCTGTTTTCAGGGCCAAGGCCTCAGAAGTTCATGCTCCAACCTTTCCCTCAAGAGCTCCCCATCTTTCTGCTCAGAACTCAGTTGCTTTGTACCCAACAAGGGAAATGGAAATAATGTTGCCCTCAATAGCCTCTTTCTATCTGTCCTCCAGTCCTCTATTTTCTTCCATTTTTCAGTCTCCTTCTCCCTCTCTCTACATATATGGGAGATGAAGGAAGGAGAAATAGAAGCAGCTGTACAAGTATTTGTTCATCTCAGCAGAAAGAGAACAGGAGTTATAGGAAGAAACACAGATGGGGAAAGCAGAGTAGAAACAGAAAAAAAGGTAAAGCTGGAAAATTGAGAAAGTAAAAGAAGGAACAGAAAAATTAAGTCATTAATATTATTTGGTATCAATATAAATTGTTTTAATTTCAATCTAAGCCCAAAGAAGGGAGATGAACAGGAAATCTTTAAGCATGGAACTCGGCAGATAATAAGGAAATGGAGAGAAGGAAGGCATTGAGACTGAGTACAAGCCTCTCTCTTACAAGCTTTTGCTGGGGTGCTTACACCTATTGCTTGAACTCATAAGAAAACATCTGCAGAAGCATCAATAGGGATCATCACGTGCATTTGTGAGGTTCTGCCCAGTCCCTCAGCAGAGCCACAGAAAGCGTACTGCTGCAGCTCTGCAGTAGTAAACAAAATTCTGGTTTGTCCTCTTTTTAGAACAGCTTCTAAATGATTAGATGAGGAACAACAGTGCTGCGGGGGAGAAAAGGGGGGGTGGGCCTTTTCCTTTTGACAATTAGATGTGAGCTGTTGAAAGCTGTTTTCATGGATGAATGCATAGAGAACTAAGGACGTCTGGCAACTGATTTGTTTGATTAGTTTATTGTATACCATAATTTCACTCTCACAGATGAAGCAGGCCTATCGCAGGAGCTGGACTTCATAGTTGCTTGAATTCTCTGCCAAAACCCCTTAGAACCTCAAAAGTCTGAAGAGGACATCAAGTAGGGCACAGACAAAGCTAGTAGGGCAGGAGTAACTAAGCTAATCAGAAAATACCAATCTAGGCACTTCACACTTACAGAGGGCCTGATTTGCTGGCAGTTTAGCATCTGTGGATTCCAGCGGGGGTCCTGAGTGCTCAGCTGTTCCGAAAATCGGGCCTACAGAGTATGGGGGGTCCGGGAGGTGTTTGTCTCCATCCTACCGGTCTGACTGGCTTCTTGTGGGACAATGGTGACACCCAGTGGAGAGACTCGTCAATTACAGCAGTATTTTATACGTGGAACGGGCTGCTGCTGACTCTAGAACTACAATCGAAGAGTACGATCCTGGAAGAGAAAATAACTTTCTCAAGAAAAGGTTCTGTGCCGTCGTGAACGGGTCAGGATATGTTCTCCTCCCGACTTCTGCAATACCTAAAGGTGGGGTTTTTTCAGTGTCTCTTCTTGCTAAGGAGAAAAAGACTTGTTCTTTGGGGGAAGTGTTGACAACAGTATCTCAGTGTGATTAATACTCACATGGGATTCTTACTTCCATGAAAGTTTTTCTTTAATCATTTTTGATTTTAACCAAAATCTGTGACTCTCTGATGTTTTGGGATATCTTAAGGCCTCTTAACAACCTTGACTTTCTATGAAATCCCAGTCATTTCAGTAGTGTCCCTCAGCTCTATTTGTGTCACTAGCCCCAGTGTTTGGTACGGCCTGGGGCAGGATAAATTACCTGAAGCTTAAACTGGATTAGATGTTTATGGCATAAATAATTAGAAGCGCAGACAAAAGAAGTAATAAAGGACCATATAATCTCTCAGAGCTGAGGACATGTGTCTGTCTTCTATGATTTCATTTAGCTGCCAGAAGGTCTGGGATCCCAGCCACTGCTAGGTGATCACACACCAGCTGCTTCTGAAAATAGTTGGGTTTTTTTCCCCTCCAGTACCTAATCAGGAGACCAAGGGGATTTTCTTTCACACGTGTACTTTGATACTTTAATCCTTACCTCATCATCAGCCCAGCATAGATTGCTTCAATATGCTTTACAAGGAATCACACCTGATGGCCATCAATAAATTGAATTTTATGCAAAAAGCCACGATGTGTTGGTGTGTGCCCCAGCAGAGGACACAGCCCTGGCGCTGCCTGTGGCAGAGGCCCCTCGCTGCTCTCCGGACAGTGCAGGGACCCCAACCGCCACCATTACAGGCCGGAGGCGACTCCCAGGGGCAGCGGGCCTCAGGCTGCGGCCTGCATGGACAGGCCCTGCCATGGCTTTACACACTGGCTTCATGGACACTGCAGTGCTGAGGTGCCCGCAATGTTTGATGGTGCCGGCAATGACGTATGTCTACACGTCACCGCGTGACTTTTACAACCTGACGGCTCTGAAATAACCCCCGCAATTCGCTATTCCCCAGTGCACTGCTGACACCGTCCCCCGGTGACCGCCGGTTCAGACGGGTCCCGAACCACGCCCGCCCCCCCCCAGCACCCGCCAGCGACCCGCGATGCGACGCGACGCAACCGTGACGTCACAGCCCGCGCGGCGGCCCCGCCTTCTCCCACAGCGAGGCCCACGCCCCGCCCCCTGCGAGGTCACACCGCTCGGGACCCCGCCCCCTCGCTTCTGATTGGTTCTTACCCCGCCTCCTGCGGGGCAGCCCCGCCCACGTCCCCGCCCCTGCGCTGTCTCACTCGGCGCTGCCCTCTCTGCCTTGCTCGTTTACCCCCGCCCCACAGGTCGGCTCCTCCAATTGGAAGAGGGAGGCGTTGATCGACACTCCTGCCGCCCAATGAGACGCAGCGTTAGCGGGGCGGGAGGGCTGGACAAGCACCTCCCTCCGCAGGCGGTGGCGGCGCTCCCTGACTGAAGGGGCCGGGGGCTCCGCGTCCCCCCGCCCCGCCGCGCCTCAGCGGGACCGGAGGCGGCCGCTGGCTGAACCCGGGCTGAGGGGCTCGGGGGCGTCTACGCGCCGCTCCCCGACCACTCGGCGCCCCCTTGCCGGTCGGAGAGGAGTGGGGAGACGGTGCCCCCTCCGCGGGCAGGGCCTGCGGGCCGCGCCCCGCCGCCGCCGCCACCCCTCCCCCCGGCCGGCCGGCCTCCCCGGGCCGCACCCCGCCTCCCCTCCCTCCGCTGCGTCGGCCAGCCGAGCCGGGAGAAGGGGAATGGGCGGTCCCGGCTCTTAGCCCCCGGCTGTGGCGGCTGCTGCTCCTCCTCCTGGGTCCCAGCGTCTCGGTGGCCTCCGCCCGATGCTGGCGGAGCTGGCTGGGGTCTCGGCGGCGTTGTGAGCGCTCCTGCCGTCCCGCAGCCGCCATGTCCGGCGTGGTGCGCACCCTGAGCCGCTGCCTGCTGCCGGCCGAGGCCACGGGCCGAGCTGGGGAGCAGCAGCGGCGGGAGGGCAAGGAGCGGAGCCGCGATGCGGAGCGGGAGGCGCGGCGGCGGAGCCGGGAGATCGACGCGATGCTGGCCCGGGAGAGGCGGGCCGTGCGCCGCCTCGTCAAGATTCTGCTGCTGGGCGCCGGCGAGAGCGGCAAGTCCACCTTCCTCAAGCAGATGCGGATCATCCACGGCCGCGAGTTCGACCAGAAGGCGCTGCTGGAGTTCCGGGCCACCATCTATGAGAACATCCTCAAGGTGAGGGGCGGGAGGGGGCTCGGGCTGGGGGGGACCGGCGGCTCCAGCCGTCTTCCCCCGGAGCAGTCGGGGATGGGGGCACATCCCGCGGTTCGGGGAGTTTGGGCCGTGCCCAGAATCGCCGTCGGAAAAGGCTGTGAGTTCGGCTGGGGCGGCGGCTGCCCTCCCCCCCCCACCCCGGGATGCGCCCTCCCTTTGGGGAAGGGGTTTCTGTGGTGCAGGTGTTTGGGAAGGCTGCAGAAGGCTCCGTGGGTTTGCAGCGTTCTCCCTCAGAAGGCCTTGGTGAATAAAAAGGCTCAAAGGAAACTTCCCGGCAAAGAGGACTGAGAGAAGCTTTGTGGAAACGCAGAGGAAAGAGGATATAGGTGTGGCCTGTGCTCTGGAAAAAAAACATGATGAGAGCATCCTCTAACTTGGAATTGGAGAAACTTCAACATTTCAAGAAATGAGGAGAAATTTCTCTGCCTCTGCTCAGAGTCCTGAGTCTGTGTACCTCAAAACAGGACAAGAAATGGGTCCCTGTATGGATGTTGGGGCTATGAGTGGCTGTTACTTGGTACATCTTCAGAAACATGGGAGCATAGGCCCTTGGAGTTGGGTGGAGTGGGATGTTATCAAGCACAGCTCTAAAATTGAAGTAACTTTGTTTTGTGCCTCTGCAAAAAGGTTTTTGTTCAATGCACATGCGGGCTTTACAGCGTTGGTAGTGTATTTCTCTGGTGACTGGAGGATATAAATGCTACTGAAAGAGCCTACAGGTAGAGCCTTTGGTCTACAGACAGTCTAGGAAAATCAGCCTTGACAAATACTGTTTCTTTCTGGGAAACAAGCTTTGATGCCCTGTGCAGGTAGAAGTGGTTGTATTTCACGAAATACGTAAAGACGCATAAAAAGCTCAGTTAAGAATGTTCCTCTCTTCATAATCTTTCTCTAAAACAGCTGCTAGTTTCCTGCCTATATTTTTCTGTATGATTGTCTCCATTCTTGCGTGGGCATGGATTTGTGAGGTTCTGTGAGATTTTATAGGAAATTAAAGGAAAGGGAACTGTGCAAGTTGCTTCTGAATTTTGAGACTTGTTTTGAATAGAAGCTTTATATGTACTTAAGTGCACTCGCACAATGCTTCTTGCTCTTAAGAATGCCACTATTCCATGAAGGGCTTTTGCTCCTGTAAGTGAACAAGAAAATCGTTGAGTAACTTCCTTTTCCTTTTTTCAGTCTGCAGGAGTTCTCAGGAGCACATACATGTATTTCAGGAACCTGTTAACTGCATGAAAGTTGGAGCTCAGAAGCTTCTCTTTCATTGAAGTTTTGTAAGCAAAGGGAGTGTTACGAGTTTTTGTCTATAGACCTAGATACAAGGAGCCTTATGTTAGAGATCTTAATGCTTATTTTGTGCTGCCAGCGGTTTATTTGTTACTGTACTGATTTAAAGCAGTAGCAGAGGAATTTAAGGAAGCAGTTTGTGAAAACTGAAAAAAATCTGAGATTCCTTCCTCTTTGTCCAAGCAATACTGGTTACGGTAAAATATTGTAATATTTTCTATATGGAGAAGCTATAGAGAGCTTTCAGCAGTAGAATTTAGTGTGCTTTGGAAAGGAAAGTAAGTTACGAGCACTTGAAACACTTGTCTGCTGGATGGCTTTGGGCAAACTTGCAGATCCTAGAGCAGAATCCAGGTCCTCAAGGTGTAGCAATCAGGTGTTCTGATTTCAAGACCAGTAGTTAACACCACTTTTTGGACTGTTGTCAGCTGAACACCTTTTTAAGCCTCCTAATCATCAAACTAAAATTAGGAACTCTTTTTGAAGTGAGTTGATATGGTTCAACAGATTGGCCTTGAAGCTGATGATTTGGGAGTGTTAGGTTAGGCAACCCTGCTAGGTACGTGGACTGTGTCTGTCTGACTCTTCCTTCTCTTATTTCTCCAGATGGCAGAGGTGGCTTTAGCATATAAGAATATAGTTTATTCTTCACCCATAGGTTTTGGGGAACAGCTTTGGAATGGTCCCTATGGCAAGAGTGTGCAGAAGGAGGGAGAGAAAACTAAGGGAGCTAAATGAGTTTTCTGATGGAAAGGAGGTCTGAGACTGGAGTGTGGGGAGACAGCAGTAGATGCTCTGTGTGGTTTTTGCTCATCTGAAAGAAACCTGGTAACATCTTGATACTTTGCCATTATCATCAGGGTGAAATCAAATACCAAGACAGAACTACAGAGCTTTGAAAACAGAGTGATGTTGTCAGTGTATTTATTTTAGGGTAAATGTGTAATACTTTCTTGTATTAAAATTTCTGTGGAAAACCATAAAAAGTTTCAAGTAAACTTCTTTTGCTTCTTTGACAGTGTAAATTGTCAAGTGAACCCGATTGCCATCCTTTCTATAATGAAGTGTTTAGACTACAGCTCCTTTTGGCTTTTTCAGGAAGTTCAGACTGAAATGATCATCCATTAATATGAAATGGAGTGGAGATCACCATGTATCTAACGTACAAGAAAGGACACAAGATGAATTTTTATAGCACGATACATGGACAATGTGAAATGAAAGTGATCCTATCGAGTAGCATATAAATCTGTTTGATGTCGTGAAGTGCAGCTGCAGCAACCTTAGCCCCTTTTTCCACACAGTTCTCAGCATGGTCAAACAATGGGTCTGTTAAGCTTCTACAACGCTGAGATCTGAGTTAGAAATGCAGTGTAAATCTCTAGGATTAAATGGTCAATTTTCATTTTCCAACCGTGGCTAAACTCCTCTCCGAAGGAGAAGGATTACTTCTCTCAATAGTGCTTGATATTTCTGAAGTGCTTATTGCAGTAGTATTTAGGCAGTCTATACAGCTTATGGAGAACGAAGGAATTGATTCAGAGAACAGAACCTGAAACCTTTTCCAAAATAACGGTGCTAAGTACGAACTGATGTTAGTGTCAGCTTCCACTTTGAGTTTTCAGCTTCTTGTTTTTCTGATATCTTCTTAATGCTGAGTGCTTTCTTTACCCTGTTTTCTCTGTTTCTCATCCCCCACTTCAGGAAACCCTAGTTAGAAACAGAATGCTGAAACGAAATAAGTCTGTGATACAGAATTTACTTTTCCATTTAGTACAGGTGATGGTTCAGGGCCTTGCTAGCTTTTTCTGGCATTTGTGGGACGGTCTTCAAATACATTAGTTTTGCTTTGGTTTAAGGTAAATAGTCATCGGTTAACTAGGGTTTTGCTTGTTAATCGAGGCTAAGTTTCAAAGTAACTTTTTGGAACTTTTTGGTGATGGAAGTGAAAAGCAGTAGTGTTAATGTTCTGGTATGAGTACACAGGCTTTATGACTTTAGCACACCCACCTGGAAAAGGAAAGTGGCTAGGACAGGGCTTAGCTGCTGCAGCATGAATTTTAAGGCGACTCTTGGGTATACAGAGGAACTTGGAAAACTTTTGTGTACCATAAGTTTCCAATCTAAGAAATGCCTGGTGGTGTTACACGAGTGTTTTGATACCTTCCAACTGTAGCTGAAGGAGTAATCTTTTGATACTTTCCAAAACAGATGGGTTGGCCTTGCAGCTCTACTTGCTTCCTTTGATAACAGTTGAAGAGCTTAGATACTTGATGAATCATGTCTCTGATGTTCCTTGTCCAAATGTTTTTTTGTTTCAAGTATAGGAGTATCACGCTGCTTGAAAAAACCCAGGTTAGCTGCGTAAGAAAATAATTAATCTGCAAACACCAGAGTGGTACTTGCACCAGCTTGTTTGGGAGATTTCAATCTGAAGAAAGAAAAACTTCAGCTTTTAAAAGCCTGAAGTATCATCTGTGGAATCTTTTGTTAATGTTAGTTTCCATTTTGCAAATTCGAAGGCCAGCTCAAGGTTTCAATACATCTGTGAATGTTTTCTTCTTGTCTGTGGCCTGAACTGTGATGATTGACTAAGGAGTTGAAAAGCCTGGAGTTGTGGAGGAAAGGACTGCTCAGGAAATGATGTGTAACTTCATTTGTGGGCTCTGGGTGAAGGAAAATCAACCAAAGGTTTTGTATGTGAAAACTGCCTGAGGATCTGTCTTTGGGACTTATGAGTGCAGTTGAAATCCATGTAGACATATGTGAAAGCATTTCTCCTCGAGGACTTGGAAACGAGCAAAATGAGTAGCCTATGCTGAAGTCCATTTCAAGACGAACTTTGGACTTCTGCAACCAATACTAAACCTAGACTGCTGCTGCTTTGTTGCTGTAGGTACTTTGTATACCTTGAATGGGCTTAGGTTGTGTTTGTGGTCTCTGACTGTAAGGTAGATGTCATGGGAAAACAAAACAAGAAAACTCACTTGCAAGTTTGTCAGCCACAGATATAAACTGGGAAGTGGGATAATAGTATTCCTCAGTTTAGATGGGAGCTACCCTGTAAGTGACTAAATTACCTAGTCATTTATAATGCAAGCATATTTATTCTAATGGCCTACTAATGAAGGGGGAATACATCTTTCCATTATGGGAACTGTAGTTACTCTTTAAATGGACTTTAAATGACTTTCCTTGGGTTTAAATACAGATGAATTTGCTAACCTGTTAAGAGGTGATGATAGTGACAGTCTGTCATTCCAGAGCTGGATGCAGGTGTACTTGAGTGGTTGGTTGCAGGACAGTGTCAGTCTCCTTTCTGCTGGGATAGATTCTTTTGAAAGGAATGACAAGGAGAACTCTGCAGGAACTGTGGCTAATTGGGAGCTTTTCCATTAAATTTAACATACAAGTGCTAAAGTTTCATGATAGAACTGGTATTTAGGTCTGATTATCTTTGCTTTGTGCTTTTGCTGGTTATTTTAATATGAAAAATAATATGAAATTATGTAGAAAAGAAAAAAAAACCTTACAAGTCCTGTTGGTCTTCCTGTTCTGGGTTCCTTTAATCAATGAAACTTTTATTAACTTCCAGTTAATGTGTTTTCTGTGTCTCAAATATGAATTCTGTCAGCTTTGATGATCTCTTTGCACTTGGGATGTCTCTTGGTTGGGATAGGAGAGAGCAATCTGTCATCGTGGTGGACGGTGGAGGAGGAGTAATGGTCAATAGTAAGTGATAAATATTCATTCTTGTTCCAAAATAGAGCTTACAATGCTCTTGTGATGTAGTCATTAGTATTGCTGAGCATGAGTTAGTCCTTGGAGACTGTAGACACATACTTTGATGTTTCCCAGACAAAAGTTTAGTCACTTGAGTGACTAAATTTGGGAGCTTACATTATATTCAGTTGGTTGAGTATACATATATTTATAATTAACTTGGAAACAGTATTGGCAAAGAAATTAGCAAATTGTGCTACTAACAATGGTTACAAGAAAACTTTGGAGGAAAATAGTGCATGTCATTTGAAAAAGTAATTTCAAGACAAATTTTAACAGGAGAAGGAGCTAGAAGGAATCAGAGGCTGTAGAGTTTCCAAATGAGTTTCCTTTACTTGCATGTGTTTTTTCACCCTCATGGGGTGAAGAGCTGATCTTATCTTAGTGTTGAAGGCCCTTCTCTCTCTCCCCTTGTGTCTAATCACATCTGGGTACTGTGGCAGTGTATTTATGAGGGCAACACGACAGGATCTTGGAAAACCTGCTGAGGATACTTTCGGAACTCCAGATGCCGCTTCCGCTCCATTAAAAGCATGAACTAATTATGAACTAGATATTAGTGTGATGGTCTCAGGAAAAGGAGACACCTGGTAATGTAATTCTGAAAGTGTTAACTTGGAACTTTTTTTAAGGTCCTGCACCAGTCGTCACCTCTGAGGTCATCATCTCTCTACTTTGTGCATAGTTGCAAGTGAAGTATTTTTCTTGGGCTGTGTTTGTCGTCATTTTGCTGGGTTCGGTCAAAGACAAGGACTCTTTTCAGAGCTTCCAGACGAGCAGACATCACTGCTGCTCCCAGTTCAGAGAGTCAGTGGCTAATCCAAATGTTTCTTAATGTTTGTGTTCCTGTGGACTAAGTAAATGACACTTCCCCTTTGTTCCCATTTTTTTTATTTGTATGTTGGGCTAGAAGGAAGGGCATCTTCCCTGTTTACCCTGCTCTCACCTGGGTGGTACTGGAATATGTGAATGGTGAAAATACATGTGTAACTGGTGAGCCTTTTTGTTGTCTAACTGGGCTAACTGGTGCTGCTCCCACCTCTACCCTTGTGTCTGTCTCACAGCAAACTACTATAGGTGATAGAAACCACTTTTTATATAAATTACTAGGTTTTTGGTGATGTTTGCTCACTGGATTGGCTTGTGGGCTCAGACAAACGACAAACCTATCAGACAGGAGAAGGTGGGACTACACTACCAGGAAAGATGCCCCTTTTGATGATATCTAGTTGTTAGACTGCTCTGTAGTATGAAACCTCATCCTTAATGACATGGAGTTCCCTGGCTGCTGCTTGGCTATAATGTTCCAAGAATATAGATCAAATAAAAACACTGTTAATGCTTTCATGATAGCATGCAGTAAAAATCTGATTGTCTTTGCTATTACTCTGTTAGTAGGAGATCACCTTGCCAGTGTTCCAGAGGGCACACGACCATTTGCTAACACTGACAACTTTATTTTTAAAAACTGTGTTTGAAAATGTCTTTTTTAGAAGGTTAGGAGATGTTTTCTAAAAATACGAGTAGGTTACATTTTATCATCTTACTTTACTTGCCAGTAAGCCTTGCTGCTGACAAGTCTAGTCCCATCTATGGCTCTGTTTCAGCTCTCTCCCTCTTGTATTGGCACCAGTGATTTCCGAGCTGTTGCAGTTCTTCGGTGCAGTTGGATTTGCTGGTCCTCATATAGCTGCATCACTTCGTACTGTTCCACTGGCTCAAAGGGTGTATTAGAAATATCTTGCTGAGGTGGGAGTGCTCCTTTTGGCATCAGCTCAGATTTATATTGGTCTCTGTGAATTGTGATCCCCAGACTTTGCCAGTTCCTTGTCAACAGCAATGAGGAAAAGCACACAGTAGGAAACATGTTTGAATCTCCCTGTTGCCTGCCATGTTCATGTGGGTTTTCACCCCTAAGAGAAGACAGCATTGCCTTCAGCTGTGACTTGGAGTCCCCTGATGAAGTATGCAGCAGTGATCAGCACTTCTAAGCAGTTTTTACAGGGGATATAGATGCTGGAGACCTAGGGCTTTGGTATAAGGTTGAACAGTGTATTAATGGTAAAAGCTTAGAGTAGCTGCTGTAGTATTTCATGTGTAACAGTTACTTGGTTGTCTGTGATCTCATATCCTGTCGTAGTTCCTTAAAATTATTTTGAGAAAATGCACTGTAGGATACTTTTCTATTTGTATACAAACTCTAAGTAGTTTTGCAAGTTCTCTTTAGATACTTGACTAGAATAATGAAACCTTTTGATCACTTGACTGTTGGTTTGAGCATGGAAGAACCTGCCCTTGCTTATGAGTGAGTGCCCCCCTAAACCTGTTGTTCCCTTTGTGTGTTTGGTGCTTACCTGTGGTGTGTGCTCTCAGCCTCTGAGTTGGTCATTTAGTGAAAGGTGTGGGAATTTTAGGATAATGAGCCTTTCAAGTACTGGAGTATGTGAATAATTTAAAATGTGAAGGTTGTGTTTTATGTAGAAGTGTAAATACTGATGTAAGATACTCAAGCTGCTGTTTTAATACTGCAACACTGCTTTTCATGTATGAGTAAACATCAGTGGCTTCCAGTGACACTAGCTGGTGATAACCTTTCTAGTAATTCCCACAAGATTTTTAATTATTATTTAAAAATGCAAGACAACGTGGATTTTTTTTTCAAGCTAGAACACTTTCAAAAGTAAAGGAGAAAAAATATATTTGAGCCAGTCCTAGTAATGAGCACTTGTGCAAATGCTCATAAAGCCTTCATCCTGCTGGTGAGCAGCAAACATTCCTCTTGGTGCCAAACAGCTGTGCTCTGTCAGGCCCAGGAGCCAGCACTTTGTCTCTGACGTGAAAAAAAAAACCCAACAAAACACTACCCAAAAACGGGTACAAGAAGAGAGCAATGTGATACTTTGGTATACTCACCCAGTTACTGGCAGACCTGGGTGTCAGAAACTTCTTGAGCCAGGAGTTGCATCCTGAATGTAACCAAATAGTCTTTTTCTGGACCTTTCTTCCATCGATTTGTCTTGATTGCTTTTTGAGTCCATTTATACTTTTGGCCAACATCCTATGTAAATGTGTTTGTCTCACTGGGGGGTGTATGGGAAAAACCCTTCTTTTATTTGAACCTTCTGTTTGATAACTGTGTTGCTGTACCACTTGTGTAGCAAGGGGCAGGGAAAGAACAGTTGATTTCTACTCCCTTTCTCCAAGTAGTTTGTAATTTTTGTAGATTTCTGATATATCGTGCCTTGGTTCTCTTTTTCTCCAAAACTATTTCCAGATCTCTTCAGTGTTTTCTTCTGTGTAAGAAATGATACTTCGTGAGTTGGATCACATGTCGCACTCTTATACCTTGTCTTGTTCTACCCTGTCTCCATTTAGGTTTTGTGCATGCCAGGGATTTATACAGTGACTTGAATATGTTAAAAATTATTTGGGAAGGAATGAAACACAACTTCCTATTTGTCCTCCTTAACTGATGCTTCCCCTATACTGCTGGCTTGCCTATTTCTAATGCCTGACAGTATCCTTATCTGTGAATTTTAGTTCTTTCCACCTGTACTTAGTCTGAGTCTTGCTTTTCAGCATAAAATCTTTACATCAGCTGAACTGTTCAGAAGTTCATTTCCTATCGAAAGCTGTTGCCACGTTTTGGTTTTTTTCAATATTCCAAATTTGCAAACAGAATGGTAATTGACAGGACTCAAATCTTCTGAATGAAAGAGTGAACTGACATTTTCTACAGTAGTAGAAAATCAACAAACTGTCAGCAGCATTGGGAAGGTTTACTGTGAAACGAGCACTGCAATGAGGAGTCTGGTGTTACTTTCATTGTTAGAGCTCGGGAGGGAGTGTTGTACATGCAGGAAGATTCTTTAAGTCTTTTCTTTGTTGTTTGTACCAACAGTGTCCAAGTTCAATTTTGATAAATATACCTTACTATTAAGTATTACAGAATGATCAGAATAGTTCAATATAAGTGGAGATTCTAGGCATTTTAATTAAATTTAATCTTCTACATGAAATCTTTACCTCTGGACATCAGCAGTGTTTATAAACCTTTAAGCAGTTTTGAGTACAGATAAAAGTGACTCTCTGGCTATCTCCCCTGACAGTCTTTTTGGAGGAAAGAGGTCTGGAAAGTGTTTTGAATGTATGTTCAGAAAGAGGAAACCTTTCCTATAGTAACTTGTACTGCAGATTAATGGGGCAAGGATTATCAAGTGCTGCAAAAAATAGTGTTACCAGTGACTCTGAAATGCCAGAATAGCAATACGTAGGATCTAAATTTGGCAATTTCTCTTTCTCCTCATCATTCTGACATCTGCTTGTAGCATTTAGAGAACTGTTTTGCAGAGATGGAGAAATGTTAAGTTTAGATTAACTTTACTGAGGATCTTGCTGAGTCACAAATACTTTTAACCACTAAGAGTTGGGGGGAAGAAATATTGGCTATTTTGCTTGCTGTGTAAAGCGTGTGTCCTAATGCATTTTAGGTGTGTATCTCCAAGCTGATTTTGAGAGTTGGTGTTCCTGTGGGTATGCATAGGACAGCATTCCTCCTAACCCGTGTCTTATTTTTTGTGTTCTTCATTCAGTGTTTAAAATTTACCTTCTGTGTGTGTCCATAGGTGTCTCTGTCAGTGCTAATGCTGATGTCTGATATCTGAACCTGCTGCTTTGTCCCAGATCAGGCTCTGTCTGTGATTTGGGGGTGACCATTTCTCTCTCTCAAGCAGTCAGAGGAAGGTGCTGATGCTACACACTCCCCATGGATGATCCTATGGTAGCTAATGCACTTGTGTAGGGTCTGTGAGGTCCAAGTTTAATTCCCTCTCTTGCCCCAGGGAGATGCAGACCTGTGCTTCCAAGGAGCAGCAGGTAAGTGACTGTTCTGGGACTGGAGCAGTCTCTACACCCTTGATAGAAACTGTGGCTTTATCCAAGCAAATGATGAAAAATTCCTTGACAACAGTGTCTTGAGATCCTCTGTATCTCCAGTGGGAGCTGGAAAAGGCAGAGCAACAGTGTGGGGAAATGCACTGAGCCCGAGGTTCTGCCACTGCTTTATGCCGACAGGAACTGTGTGATTTTGCTGCTGTTTCTTAGAGACCCTCTGAAGGGACTGTGGTGGCTGTGAGCTGGGTAAGGGTTAAATGAGTCTGAAAGCTGTGAGATAGAAAAGCTGGAGCTGGGGGAGATGGCTGCAGAGAGCTGGAGCCGAAGCAGGTGAAAGGTCAGAGCTGGCGTGTGTGGGCTGGGAGCTGCGCAGGGCCCGCGGCAGCGTGGGGAGATGGGGAGATGGTGACACACAGCACCGGTTAACTGTTTCTCTTCATAAACACTTCTGGCTGAACAGAAACAAACCTGGTAGTAAATAGCTAGGAGCAGTGGTGTCCCACCACTCTGTTACCCCGATGCTTTGGAAAAAATTAATCGACGTTCTTGATGAGGGCCAGGGGGAGCTGACACTGACGTGGGATTGCAGCTGGGATGGCGTTCTGTGCAAGTGATGGCTTTGCAAGTGTTTGAGGTTGTGAGACGCACTGCAGGCATCTGCAGTTCAGAGGGAGAACATTGTGGGGTTGGTTTTTTTTTTTCCCTTGTGCTTACATTTGTTAACACCATTCAAATAAAGCAGATCTGAAGGCTTCTGTTCATTAAGGGATAAACTCTGTAATTAGGGATGAGAGTCGGCTTTTGGTCTGTATGACAGAGTTACTAAATAGTTGTGTCTGGAATTTAAAGCAGGAGTTTGTAAATACATTCAGTTTTAGTCTTTTCATGGTATGATGGAGAGATATTCTCTACTTTATAAAAAGAAAGTTACAATCACTGGAGAACCATAAATATTTACGTTTCTGGGAAACTGCACTTCAGGAACGCTGTTTCATAGTGACAACTGGGATGCTTCCCTGCGAGTTCCTGTTCAGTGACACTCACACTAAGCTGCTTCTCGCTTCCCTCTCCAACCTTCATTTCCATTGGGAAAGTTACTGTTCTTCTGTGGTGCTGTTAAAGGACTGGAGAGGTGAAAGGTTCAAGAAAGGCTAAGAAAATATAGGAGC
The DNA here is from genome assembly GCA_028020825.1 of Podargus strigoides. Lineage (NCBI taxonomy): Eukaryota > Metazoa > Chordata > Aves > Caprimulgiformes > Podargidae > Podargus > Podargus strigoides. Next base: position 13,478,477 of record CM051634.1, on the reverse strand, counting down.
AGTCTTGATAGCTTAAAGTATGGAAAAAAAATCATCCGCCCAATGATGCTGGAGGTTCATGTGAATAGCTGTGGAAACAGGATTTCAATATTTTATTTTAATATTTTATTATTGTAAACTGTAGAACCAAAAGATTAACAGAATGAGAAAAGTAGTTTAATATAACCCACAGGTTTTTACTTATGAATTAGATGGTACTTGAGATGCCAAGCCACCATTAACCATTCATTATTAAAATGATGCTTATTATTGAGGAATAACTATTGGCCATGTGAACCTATGCAGTATAGGTGTAGTTAGATTCGAGACTCAAGTTTCCGAATTACTTAACCTTACGTGTGTGGCTTGTTGCCATGAGTATGAAAACTGCAAAATGAAGCAGTCTCAGTAATCCTGGGTTAAATTTGAGAACTAGATCACTTTCTTTCCAGGGTTGGGTTTTTTTTTCCCGGAGTTAGAGTATCAACACCTACCTGTCATGACTTCTTAGTAAATGTGTGGCAAGCTCAAAAAGTGAGCTGATGCTGATGGAAAACTGCACCTGCTTTACTGAGCCCAGTAGTTTAAAATCTATGCAGTGTCTTCAGGCCTGTTGCTGCTGGGTTTTCCTACTGGAGGTAACCATTTGGATGAAAGTGTCTCAACAGAAGATGCTCATTTATGGCAAATTTTCAAAAAGTCTATCAAGTTGGCTAGCTGTGTCTGTTGTGTTGCACTGTGTTGCATAGCATCCAAGCAGATCGTGTCAAAATTGTGTTTGACAGCAACATGCTTTTTGGAACTTGCTAGTTTGGTATTGCTATCTTTTTTTTTTTTTACCTAAATATTTACCTAGTTGATGAATGCATGCAGCACTAGAAGTTACTAAGTTTCCTCAGTTTTCAATGCTCCATATACTTTGCTGGACCAGCATATACAGCATGTTATTACAACAATATTTTTTAATGTTATTCTGATCTAATCCTTGGGAGAACTCATAGGTCCTTTTTGGTATCTAAAATACAAATGCAAAGGAAAAAGATGGAAGAATAGTTTCAGGCATGGTGTTACTTTTAAAACTACAGGATTATACATTAGTTCCCTGACACTTTTCATATGCATTTGATGTTTTATTATCTGTTGGTAGTACTGCTTGTTGCTGCTAGTATTTTTTTTCCACCTGGAGAAATATATTGTGGCTAAGTTGCTTACACAAGCAAGCTATTTCTGTCTTATTTCTGTTGGAGATGTTGCAATAAACAATGTTTATGATTCTCTCCTGAGTTCAGTCTCACCGTAAGAGTGTCAAAAACCAAAAAAAAAAAGTTCAAGTACCTCCGAGTCCTTGTTTTTATACACTTTAATCTTTTTACCACTGACTTTCTTATCTGAATCATTCTTTAGGGCTGCAGGGTTCTGGTTGATGCACGGGACAAACTGGGCATCCCTTGGCAGTACACGGAGAATGAGAAGCATGGAATGTTTTTGATGGCTTTTGAAAACAAAGCTGGGATGCCCATAGAGCCTGCCACCTTCCAGCTGTACGTACCCGCCCTGGGCGCGCTGTGGAGGGACTCGGGAATCAAGGAAGCCTTCAGCCGTCGGAGCGAGTATCAGCTGGTGAGTACATCCATCTTCATGGGGGGAGGACAAAAGGGCCCTGCTGTATAAATCTCTCTTCAGTTGAAAGACTGCTTGCTACATGCGAGATTTAACCATCATGTGGGCAGTTTGTAGCAATACTGTAAATCTGAGCACTTCAGGAGCAGAAACAAGTGGTAATTGGAGCCAAACTTGAAAAACTGCATGGCAGTGAGAGGGAGTGGGGACGTGCACATGACTGGATAAACTGGAAGAGCAAGAGGAACCAAAAAAGGCAGGAATTGGTTGAACTAAAAATACTTTAGCAGCTCAGTAGGTCTGTTCATAGTAGGTCACTGATGAAGGCACACTTAATTTGTAACTTTCCAGTCCTGCCAGCTTGCACTATATTGATACTGGCAAACTATTCCTGCATGCAGATCTTTGAAGTGAATGCAACACCCATTCCGGCTGCTGTTATTTGGCTGTTTCTTTTCATCCTGACGTCTGCAAGTGAAACTTGGATAAGCAACTGAAAGATGACAGTGAGCTTAAAAATGTGCTATCTTCCTTGATTTCTTGTTACTAGGTTTTTATTCTCTTGTGCCAAAATAGCTGTGCTTCTGGTATGGGATATGTTTCTGACAGTTGTTCATAATCCACCCCTTTTTCTTCCGATGTACAAGATGGAGTTGCTTTTTTCTTTTTCTTCCCTCTTCAGGGAAATAAGATACTGATCCATGCAACTTGGTACCACTGTTACTAGTTCTTGGAAGTTGATATGGCATGATAGCCTAATTGTTCTAATAAATGTATCTTTATGAGTAACATCTTAATTTTGCTTTAATGTGCAGGTAGAATTCTTTGTTTGGGGTGTTCTGTTCCCACACTTAGTTTAACTTTTCTTAAAAAAAAAAAACAAACCAAACAACAATCAGCTAGTTAAAAGTTAAATCCTTCATGCCTGGATACGTTATCAATGTTTAATGAGAGGAGTTAAGTAGACATTAGAAACATGGCTTTAAGTAGTCTCCCTTAGACTCTTACAATGCAGCTATAGAGGAACTAGAGAAATTCAGCAGTGAAATTCTTGTTTGTTTCTTCATGCTGCTCCTCTGCATGGGTTCTCCAGTGTCGAATGCTGTAGTTAAACTCATGTTGCAGCCCTTAGGTACTCATCTGTCTGCACTAAGAAGATGCCTATTTGAGTCTTGTTGCATATTTTTGAAATCTGCCTCTGAAGTATCTTGAGACTGCTAAATAACTAAAGAATAAATAAAACAACTAGGTAAAACTGTCACAGGATGACTGTATAAACTTCATTTCCTTAGGCTAAAAATGTGACAGCTTCCATGTTACAGCACTGGGGATGGCGGGAAGGATGTGCAAGGGGAGAGAAGACAGATTAATTGTTCCGTAATTCCTAGTGTCTGTAGACCCAGACTGAGACTTTGCTGTTCTAAGCACTGTTCAAATGTGGAATAAAAAGATGGTTCCTGCCACAGGGAACTTGAATTTAACATGAGACATCTATGAAGAGAATCCAGTATAAGAAGCAATAATTGCACCAGCAGTCTGCTATATTATTATTATTATTTTCTGGGAAATGCTATGATCAAGCATGGGTCTTATTTTTAGGGGGAGATTCAGACTGGGCTCATGTGGAAGGTTCATTCTGTACTGGTTAGCAATAAAGTTGCATCAAACTGGAAAAAAGAAGTCCAGTTTGTTGAATAAATAGCATTCCAAGACTAGTAGACCTACCTCTGCATTCTCTGGCTTTGAGAGCAGGATTAAACAGGAAATACCAAAAAATAAAAAAGCCTCACAAAAACCAAACATACAAGCGTGCAAGTGATCATTTAATATGCTGTCATTTGCAACATCATGGTCTAGTTCTATCGTGCATCTTCTTGGATGCCATTCATAAAACCTGTTTAATGTTACTGGGGCATCTGGAACTGCTGCAGGCAGCAGAACTGAACTTGTCAACAGTGCAATGATGTGATGTGCTACAGAAATACCGTGTGCCTCGGTCCTGCTGCATGCATCTGTGGCTCAACCAACCTGAAACTCCTGAGTGCTGCTCTTTTACTGTGCAGGCTGCATCACCAGGAAATCATAAAGTACTTCAATTGCAAATAAAAGGCATTTAGTGCATGCAGTTTTAAAAAATGTAATAGATTGCTCTCAAGGATATAAATGCTACTTCTGGACTGATCACTAAACAAATTAAGACCTGAACTTGAACAAGTTTCCATGCCTTGCTTCTAGGTTCAGCAGAAGTCTGATCCCCTGGGTATGTGGGGATTCACAGCAGTACAATTTCTTTTAAAAAAATAAATTAAAACTGCAGAACTTTTTAAAGAAAGCAGGTGGTTTAAGGAGATGCCTTATTTATACTTGCATGTGATGTATATAAACCCATACCTTCATTTAGTTTAAACTCTTGCTGGATATAGACTCATGTAAATAAATAGAAGCCAGATATAGTGGACTGTGAGAAAATAAACCTTTTCTGAACTGATTTTAACTAAGGCTAAAGAAAACCTCTGCATCAACACTCCCTTTCTTATTTAGTATAAGTGAGCTATTAAATGGAATATGCTTGGTTTGAGCTGAATTTATTATCTTTATGGTATTTTTTTAAGTCATCACCAAAATTTGAAGCTTCACAGTACTATGATCTTTTGGAATGTTTCTGGACAATATTTGAAATTATGACCTTCTCAGCCTTTGCGTTTTCTTCACCCTGATGTTAGAGACAACTGAACACCAGGTTTTTTTATTATTATTTTGGCTTCTAAGACATGGTATTCTATTGTGCTGCTTTTGAACCCTGTTTCTCCAGGAAGTTGTGTGACTTTGTTTAAAAAATAACCAACCAACGTGTTTTACCTTTTAACTCAAGCTGGAAATTGCAGTGTACAGGTGTCTTCCTGTGGTCTCATGCGATGCTGAATGACTGTCTCAGCAGTAGAAAATTTGTTGAAGGAAAATGGCTCTGACCATAACCTCATACAATCTGAAAGCTGCTTCTCTGGGAGCACAGAAGCTGCCTCTGGGCACTGGAGTGTTTTCTGCTTCATATTCAGTGCCTAGAAGTGCTGGCTGTAAATCCCTGTCTGGGTCTTTGAGCGTTTCAGAGGCGAGTGGGTGGATTCTACAATAGCAGGGTGTTCTTTTGCTTTTTTTCTTTCTTCACCATCTTTCTTAAAGCAGACTGACCAATTTCACTTTCACAGACCTCACTCTCTCACTCTTCCCCAGCCCCAGCCTGTCCCCACCGACCCAAGTTCCTCTGTGCCTTGTATGCAAGCCAAGTAGTTTGGGGACAAAAGCTTCATTGTATGTTTGGTTACATTGTCACATCTCTGTCCTCCTTTTTTAACTACTAGAATAGGAATTCCTTTGTAATCAGTATGTGATTCTTCTCCCTTGCCCTCATTATCCTACTCCATTTTCTGTCTGTATGTTAGAAAGGAATACATTTATCATGTGTCTCGATGACTTGTAACATTTGTTCTTTTGAGGTTGCCTATGGTAGTTTGGTCAACTGAATGTGAATTCTTCATTGCCAGCAGGTGGAGACAAATTGTATTTTGAATGGCTTCCTTGGAGAAAGGACCATGGGACTTCCATTATGATTTAGCTGAAAGGCTGGAAGCTGCTTCAGTTTGAGCCTCATAACAAGTATTTGGGTATATTTGGGAGGTCAGGTGCATATATCTGCAAGTTTTTTTTGCACTTGTAAATGGTGTTTCCTTTTATGTCATAAACCACGGAGGCTGAGGCTAAGGTAGGAACTGCTTTGGTCAAGTGGTTTCTGTTTTGTTGGGTTTTTTTTTTTTCCTTTCTCTCAGGTCCGTAGTGGGAGAATGTGGGAAGCCAATGACTTTGGGTTTAGTGTGTCCAGAACAAACAATCTGAGGTGAGGTTAGCTACCTTTTGACATGCATCATGTCACTGTGGGTAAAGATGGGACAATTAGGGCTTGTCAGGCAAGAAAATGATACTTTTGTCATGATCAGAACAGATATATATTTTGCACCAGCACTGTTACAGACCTTAACCTAAAAGCGAGGAGATCTGCAAAGGCCATCATATGGCTTCATCAGTTCTTAAAGCAAAACTGACATTGTTTTATCAATTTTTTTTAAACATGCACATTGGTTTTTGTTTTTAAATCTCTGTCCTAACTATTCTTGGTCAAATCAGTATCTTTACTTGAATGATCCTTACTGTTTCCCTTCAAAATACCAAGTCTTTCTAGCCTGTAACTGTGTATTTCAAGAGCTCCTGAACTACTTTCTACAATACAAGTCATATTCTCATCTCTTCAGGATTGATGAGGCTATTTACTCTGAACTCCAAAGCCTATGCGCAGTGGAGGCAGCTGTGCTGGGTTGTTCATGTGCAGCCAGACTAGCTCCTGACTTGTGTTTATAGATACCTGCCCTTCTTCATACAGAGAAGAGCATGGCCATCCACAGAGGCTGCAAAAAGCATCTGTTTTAATGCAGTTATTTTGAGTATACAGAACATATTCATGATCCATCACTGGAGTGTCAGTTTAAATTTAATTGTTATTGATCATGTTTACTGCACTGTTGAAAGAATTTCTAATGATTTAATAGCTCCTTTTTAAAAACAAATAAATGTCAGCAATAATGGGAAGTAGTGGTTCCTGAGAGGGAAGGGGCTTGCAAATATAGACAAAAACTTACTACTGTGTCCGTAGCTATTTTTAGATCTCTGCACAGGGAATTGTATGGAACACTTCCAGTAATACTTCAGATACTAAGAGCCTCTGAAGCCTTGAATGTGGGAAGACTCTGGAAAATGCTTTAAAGACAGTTTCTTTTATATCAATTCACCATTCTCTGGGTGTTTGCAGGGGATATTTGTGATAGGAAGTGAGCCACCCCCCAATGAATTAACTATGTGGTGTTTATTTCTCTGCACAGACACTTGAAATAAATCAGAGTGGTTAAATGATGCCTGCCAGAACAGATAGTGTGCTGGAAATGTTGCACAGTGAACAGCCTACTCCTTGCATTAGTACAGCTGTGTTGCTGCATTCTCCTTATGCAGGGAGCTTATGGCTTCAGAGCCTTGTAGGCAGCCAGCTGTGTGCCTTGGGTGGTGTGGAGGTGAGGCACTAGTCATTCTCACTAATTCTTGATACACAGTGGACAAACTATTGCTTAAATGGCTTTATTTTGGTACAGAAATACTAGGTATGGCAGTAATGTAAGATGGTGAGGAGTTAGGCTATACACCAGCTGCTGTAGCATATGGAGGTTGTGTGGCAGCATTTGACTGCCTCTGAGCCACGCAAATAGAGAGATTGGGCAGCAAAGCAGCATAGTGACTTGACGTGAGGGGTAAGTGACTCTTGAAGTGGCATGTTGAACGAAATTTACAGGAGTGGGCTCTGTTTTGTCAGAATTCTTCAGTGCACTTTAACAGAGATTTCTCGAATCCTTAAGTAAAAAGTTCCAAACTGATCATTTATCTTTAAGATGCAAGGGCAGAATAGAGTTAGCCTTAAAAGCATATTTCAAAGCATTTTATTCTTCTTTTAGCATATGTGCCCCAGCACTGATATGCACAAGTACTTGTGCCTGGTATCCACATAATGCACTTGCTAATGCATTTCCTCTGGAGGAAAATACTGAGTGTCAGATCAGCTCCAGTTTATACAATTGGCCATAGCACAAAAATGAACTGCTCTTTTTGCAAACTACTGTTTGAATAAGAGCTTACACAAGAGACTATGAATGTTGCTCATTCTGTAAGGATAACTTTTTTTTTTTCAGAACCATGAAAATTGTGTATTTCACCAGTGAAATCCATTGGGGCTTGACCAGTGCTGGTGAGATGTACAGAGGAAATAGCCACACTGTTCAAAGTGCCAGCATGGGAAATTTTGTTTACCATACAAAATCTTGTATGTGTTTAATACACGTAATTGGGACTAGGCAGCAGTTCTTTGCCAAATTATCCTTGAGCTTTGCTTGGGCATTTTTAGTTTCACAGGAGTTCTGCAAACTAGATTGTTGTAGGGGAAGCTATGTGGAATTTTTTCTTTTCTAGATTTGGATGGGATACACCACTCTGACCCAGAGGTTTTTTTTAAAACAATGGATTGACAGCAGTGCTACAAGACAGAAACTCATGTTTACTGTTACTGAGCATTGGTATTTTGTACTTACACAGTATTAGTGATGAAAGTCAAGTACATCTGTATCTAACAACCTTATGTGAATTTTAAAAAAAAAAAGCTGATTGTGAAGCTGTGGATGGTAAATAGGCCTGTTTGGATTTAGCTTTTACACTTAAGGAATGGTAGTGCTCTATAACCTAAGCCTCCCCTTAAATTTGCCATTTGTTTCTTGTTATAAAAATAACAGTAATGGTTTGTTGTAATCTGATTTTGTTATAATTCTGGAACAGTGGCTTCATCTGACATAAAATGTCGTATTAACTTAAAAAAATCATTAACTTGTAGACTCTATTTATGCAGCTTGAATAATCCTGCTCTGGATTCATACAGCAGGGTGAATTACAGCGATGTTTCTCTTCAGTTAAATACCTAAGCAAGCTTTTATGCCAGTATGGTGGCCATTAAGTGCCAGAGGTCCAGATTTAAATTTTTAGTTCTAATTCTGTCCTCTGATCCCAAGACCTCAAAAGTTTATGGTCAAATTGTGGAGTTAAACTCATCTTTGTACAGTAGCAGAGGTTAATTGCTTGTTTAAGTATAATACTGCACAGCATTGTGGCTGGTCAGGAGTAGGAAGGATTAGCAGTTGGAGTCCCTGGCTTCCAGTCCTGTCTCTTAGGACCAAAAAGGAATTATTTTTTTTTCAGATCAAAGTCTCAAGTAAGAACTCCCAAACGAAAGTGGCATTTTGTTAAAGGAGGTGTGAGAGTTAGTGAGTTGTAGTTTGGGTTTTATTAAAAATTGAGAGGTGACATAAAGCCAAAGACAGCTGGAAACCTTTGTGTAAAATTCTGTGGATATTGGCTAATGCTGTCTAGTTTGTCAGTTTGCATCTGTAGAAGTTAAATGCTCATTCTCCTATTATACTTGCAGTATTCTAAAAATAAATGAGAGATGTTAATGGGCCTGCTGCCACCAGAAGAACTCCTTGAGCAGCATGGTGTCTGGCTGTACCAGCACTACTGTGTCTTGACAGTCCCTGAGATTCAAATTCAGGCCTAAGCTGGAGCAGGAGGCAGAGCTGAGGATGCCTGTGTAACACGTTGTCTGTCACCTACACCAAGGAATGCTTCACTTCATAATCTGTTTTGCTTTAAGTGCTTCTACTGAGCAAGAGATGAGAAGAACTTGTGTTTAAAGTAGGCTGGATTCAAAACCATTTAGAAAATCAAGTTATGAATCATTTCACACTGCAAATCACTTCGAATTCTAGCAAAATCCACTTGTGCAATAGCTTTTCTGAATGAGAGAAGCCATTCTCTTGAGCAGAACCATCCATAGAAAGCTATATGATGGGTAAAACAGTTATTAGCTGTCCTTAAATACTTTCTGCTGTGGACAAGAAATAAAAAGAACCAGAAGGGTCATGAATTGTGACCTTTTCCAAACAGTGCAAATGGAAAAGTGTTAGAGAATAGCAGTCTTGTTACAGTACCTATCTGAAGTCTCAACCAAGGATTAAAGCCCTCTATACTAAATGTTCTGTGGAAAAATAAAAGGGTTCCTGCCATGAATTACTCCTGGCCCTAGATTATGGCAAAACGTAACAGCTGGATGAAATGTAGCCTGCATGGAATTGGGAAGATAAGTTGGAACATAACAAGCAGATCATACATAATAAATAAGTGGAGAATGAGAAATTGATATGCCTACCATATGGGAACAGAGACGGACGCTGAGTAAGAGAGCTGTGCTCCTGGCTGCTCGAGCACTCTGTGGAGGGAGCTCCCGACATTCTCAAATTGTTCCTTTTTTTTTTTTCTTCAATTAAAGATCAAAAACCTAGGGCAAAATCACCTTTAAAGTCTGTAAAATGTACAGTGCATTAATGCACTTCATTCATGCCCTACTGTCTGTGGATACCAAAAGGGTTGAATTCAGACTTTGTGTGGTCCTACTTTTTGCCTTTTAGGTTCTTGGAGGTAGATTAAAAAGCCTTGTATTTTTATGGTGCTGTCTAAGGCTGCCTGTAGGAGTTTTTTGCTTTTGGCCTTTGGATGCCAATAAATCTTGACTTTAATTTTGGTGTGGTTAAGGTGAATGAGAGAAAACTTCGTGGATACAGCTCCAGTGTTGAAAATTCATTATGAGAATTTGCATCTTGCCTAACAATTGCCATTTTTCTTGTTAAAAGATTTCTTTTTACTCGTGTATTTTATTAGGAACAAACTCTTTTGGTTTTACCTCTTAGTGCTTGAACCCATTTGAGAACTGTCTGGGTGTCCCAAGCTATTTACAGGATCAATACTGTACTCGTCCTTGCCTCTCTCTGTATGTGTGTGGTAGTGGTTACAATTTGATGCCTTACCTTCAGCAATAACACTGAAACATAAAATCTAATGTTCTTAGACTAGAAAAGTCCTTTTGGCTCCCAGCTCTTGAGAATAAATGCCACCCTGCTTCTGGAAAGAAGCTTTAATTTTATTATGCATAAAATAATTAGAAAAAATACTCAGTATGTCTGTCTTTGCAGAATTGTTGTTCTAAGCTCTAATTAGTGCTACTCTAAATCTTGCAGGGCTGTATTGAATATAAGGATTTGTTCAGAGCAAGTACATCTGTAATTAATCTTTGCATTCCCATCAAGAAATGTTGGCACATGCTGTGAGAAAGAAGGAAGGAAACTTTCAGTTCAGGCTGTCTGAGCCAGTACCCAACTGCAGCTAAAAACGACTGGAGTAATCTCTTTATCCCTTTCTAGTGTGCAGGAGAGTTCTGGGCAGAGACAAGTCTAACCCAGTGAGTAGCCTTTAGCTTTTGATTATGCTGTTTAATTTCCATGTTCAGAAAGTTTCTAATGGATCTCAGTGATTTGAGAGACTTCAGAATTGGCAACTAGCATCTCAGGAGAGATTCCCAGTAATGAGAATGTGTCCCAGAAATCTGAGCAAGTTAAGTATATTTAAAGGTGCACTCTTTGTATGACTGAGGGAGTCTAATAAAGAGTTACTGCTGAAATTTGGTGGACGCAGGAGAAAGCTCATATAGAGTAATGAGCATACACATATGTTAAAACTGTGGAGCACGTGAGGACAACTTTTATTCTAGTTGCAACAAAATACCTGCATTATGTGGAGACGTATATGTTAATATTTATCTTTTTACACTGAAGTCTAAAAACAATCCAAGAATATTGGAAGGACTCCACTTGTCAAACTGCTTTCAACCCTTCAATCTCAAAGATGAAATGGAGACTGTTATATTTGTGTTCCCATGATACAGGTTTTCAAACTTTTTGGTGTATTAGAGCTATGTACACTACTTGAAGATCCAGCAAGGACTGGCTTAGCTGTGCAAAAGAGAAGGCTCCTGCTACTTGCTGTGTGCTGTATTGGCAGTTTTCTGACCCTGTGGCTGGTTTCAGGAAATTAGGGGGGTGAAAAGAAAGGGCACTGCAGAAGAAGAGGTGAATGGTTTTGTTAAGCCTGTCTCCCTGACAGGGCTCACTCTGTGCTCGGAACAGCAGTGCTGACGATGTGCTTCAGAAAGTTCCAGTTTTACAAGTCAGCCTTTTGCACCTCATCTGTATATTCTCTGTAGTAAGTCAGCTTGCCTTCATATTGGTACCAGACCTTGTCCTCTCCACCTAAAATTGGGACAGTGAGCAAGGGTGAGCTCATGGTCTTTCAAAATTCTCTGAAATGTTCCCTTGAGGACACACAGTAAAAGGTTAAGGCTTGGATTTTTCAAAGGGGCCACTGAATTTAATAGGATAATGGGTACTGAATGCTTTCGAGCTTTCCTGAATATCCTAGTTTATAGTAAGCTGTGTAGGATCAAGAACAAGTAACAAGCACAGATGAACAAATAAGCAAAACATTAAGAACTAGATCTGTTTTTCTGAGGAAGTCTTACTGGCATATCTTTTGGGGTTTTATACTTAACAAGAATAGCTATTTGAAGTTGTTTTTAACTTGTTGCACTGCCAGAGAATTATGTTTAGTGAGCCTGTGGTCTTTTAAAAGACAGAAAGCTGAAAAGGAAAATGCAGGTAGGGTAGTTAAGTAGCAATAACTTGTTGGGTTGGCTATGTTGTATTCTTGCTAGCTATCCAAATCTTGATCCTTTTGTAATGACTTCTTGAAAAGATTGTAATTTTTTTAACCTACTTTTATTCTCTTCTCTTCCCCTGCTCCTGTTGTCTCCCTACCAAGTCTACTCTGCCTTAAAACATAAGTGTTTTACTCCATGTGTTGTGCAAGGATAGAGCTTAACTTGCACTGTAGTTCTGTGATAGAGTAATCATGGTGAGCAATAGGAAACAGTGGTTTAGGGAGTTCTGCTTTGCACTATGCTCTTGCTTATGTTGGCACAACTGTTTCTTGGAAGCTCTGCTGTAACTTGGGAAGCTCATCTGAGGCAGAGTGGAACCCTGTGACTGATTGTAAGCGCAGCCAAGGCAGTGACATGCTGTGGCGTTGGTGAAGGAACAAGCAGCTGGCATCACAAGTGATTGCAAGTTACCTAAACCTGGTGCTTGCCAAAGAATAATGGCAGTGTCTTTATCTTGCTGATCCTTCATCCAAGCAATGGTTTGTTTCCTCCATAAATCTTTCTTGATGCTGTTGAGTTTTTAAAATGTTTGTGTTCTAAGCTATTGAAGTATCTGAAGTGTTTGCATACTGTTCAGAGTTGAGGCTGTGTTTCACAAGTATCGAGTGTAGAGGAGGAGCTGGTGGCAGAGGGAGGGAAGAAACAGGGCACTGGACTTCAGAGTTTATGTAAAATGATAGCTGTGTAGCAGAGGATGACTTAAGGATGCATCTGAACATGATACTGTTCCAGGAAATCTCTTGAGACTCCATACTGCCACAAACTGACCAGCTGATGACTGAACACTAATGGAAGGAGCAGATCTGTTAAGTTGTCTTCTCAAAGGAGAAGAGTAAGGTTAGCTCAGTACTCTGCTGCTCCCTTTTCTGAACCTGCACTAGCTGGGAAGGCTTTCTGTTACAAAGGCAGAAGGCAGCATGGTCTGTCTCCACCTTTTCATTAATTTGCAGTTATACTTAAAGCAGCTCCATGGAGTAAACCTATTTTGCTCTATTACTGACTTAGTATTTGGAGGAGAGGGGAAAACTTCTTGGAAACATCATGCAAGATTTTCTGTTTGAGAAAGTGGAAAACATGTTGCTCTGAGAAGTAATTTATTGACACCTTTCAAATGTCTCCTCTGTATACAACACAGATTCCTGCAGTTCAGACTGTGGCAGACTTATGCTTCACTTGGCTTTACTCCTGAACAAACTGTTGGTGTTTGTCCTTAGAAGGTCTGCTCTCCACCCCGCCCCCAAAGCCTCTTAATTTGACTTGCTTTCCTTGATACTCACTTAATTCTACTTTGGAAAACTCCAGTAAAATTTCAAACTGACAAAATAGTGGTTTATTGATGGAACTCTTTCCCATTTAATTCTGTCTCTGAAACCTTTGATCTGTCTAGTTTCAGTCTGGTCAGAGTACAGTACTGAATCAGTAATGTTAGATGTGGGTAGGAGAACCACCTACTATATCCTCTTTTTCTGTCTTCTGTCTCCTAGTCCAGCACATGCATTCTAGGTTGCAAGGAGTTCAGATGGCCATCCATGTGGCTGGACTGTTTCCCCCTCTGCAGTTCAGTAGGATGTGACTGGGGCTTAAATTAGTATTATTTTCTTTTATAGGCTAGTCTACTCAACAGCTTGTAGAAGTTTCTTAAACCCACTTCATTTTCCACTGTGGCTTGATTAATTTACATGTGTAGATGAGGCCTTAAGGATGGAAGCTAAGTTGCTTATTTCAAATCACTTATTTCATCTTCAGATTTGTGTTCAGATGCTTATAGTGCTTAATTTGTATAAATGCATGTGAGGGTGAATGAAAATAAAGCTTTAATTTGATACAAGACTTCAACATTACTTGTGGGCTTTTTTCTTCCATGGTAAGTCATTTCTAATAAGCCTGAGCTTCAAGATAGCAGCTTCATAATGATTGAGGACTGTGTCAGAGGACTTGGCTGTAGATGCACATGAAAATAAAATGGAGTTGCAGGTTAATATAGCTATTGTTCATGTGGTTACCAGTCCCACCTCGCCATGTGAGTCTTCTCTCAGGGATATTTGGTCCTTCAGTGAGTCAGTACCTGAACAGCTTTAATTTTCAGCTCAGGTAAATCCATTCCAGTTTTGGTTTCATAAGTGAAAGTAATGATGTGAGTTGTGTAGGATGGACTGAAGTGGAAAATGCAGGAAATGAATCCTGAATGTTTCAAAAGAGAGCAAATTTTGAAATGAAATAAAGAGAAATTTAGATTACTTGAAAACTTCATACTGAAGTATCAACAGTGCTAAGGCTTAAGTGCACATTTGGAAGAGCTCCCCCTTCTCCTCATGCTGAAACAACCTTCAGTAGGGCAGAGAATATTTGGAATAATTGATGTGTCCTGACTGGATGTGAATAAATAAAAAGTGTTTTGAGATAACTATAAATCAGATCACAGAGAAAACTTGACTTGGTTGTGAATAGAAACTGAAGTTTATTTCAGATCACAGAAGGTTGTTTGAGTTCACTATCACTCATCTGCTGGACTCAACATGTGGTGGTGTCACCAGCACTGGAGCAGGAGAGGTAAGGTTATAGGGAGGGCAGTTACTTCTTAGGTAAAACCCCCTCTCACAGACCCAAAGTACTGCTGTGAACTAATGAAATCAATGTTCATATGACATGAGGCAACTTGATCATGGGGATTTACAGGTGCATGTAAAGATCAGGCTTTGTAGAAGGCAATACCAGTCTCTGTGTAAGTGGGTGAGGATGACACACATAACATAAAACGAGTTTTTATTTAAATGTTTATTTAAATGACTCTTTCCAATCCTTATAGTCACCTTTTAACAACAGATGTAGACAAATACCAGTAAAGCATGTCTGAGCTGATGTTTCCACAGAAAGTGGAGCATTAGGGCACTCTGCAATGAATGCTTTGCTGCAGAAGTGGAGTAGGAAGCATCGTTCTGCAAGACACTCGAGGTTATGCCTGTTGTAAATGCATTCAAGTTGCTCAGCTTTCCAGCTGGCCACCTGCCATGGAAAAGTCCAGGCTTCTACATTCTCTCATGGCTGGTGTTAGCTGTTTGTTCAGCCTGCAAGATCTAAGATATTTACTTCCCATCCCTCAATCTGATAAGATTTGAAAGGGAAACTCGCTGGTAAACTTGTGATTTAGTCTTGATCAGATAGTCTGCACTGCTGACTAGATTAATTCATAAGGTAACATTTTTTTTCTGTCAATGTCTATTTTAGTTCTGCAGATGTCTTCTGTAAACAAAGCAAGTTTCAGGTTTGCATACTGAGCTGCTGGAAACAAAGCATGGGACTAGGGGCACATAATAAGGTGATTGTGCATCGTGGCTGGTGATGTATAAAAACATCCAGTTGGTTCTAAATTCTGATGTGTTAGTTGGAAATGCCCACTTTTGCATGGCAGCTGCCCACTGAGAATAAACAGTGTAATTTGCTAGTGATTGGCCAGAACTTTGGATCCATCCTTCCATTTACAGCTTGGGACTTTCTTTTCACTGTGGCAAGACTGCTGCTTTCAGTTGCCTTCTCTTGTGCGTTTTAGCCAACTGTGCTTGGAATAAGAAGTTGGGCTGGCGTGCATTAGTCCAGCTCCACGGAGAACCTCCGGTGTTTGAGATGAAAGGGTTCTGGCAGCAATTGTAGACAATGTCTTTGCTTAGACAGTTGGCAGGGAAACAGGAAGGAATCCTTTCATGGGATGCTTATGACTAGCTCTGTCTCCACTCATGCCAGGATGAGTGTGTGTGAGCTGGGCAAACTGCTGACGCTGGATACAGTAATTAGACTTTTTTAATGTTGTTCAAACATAACGATGATTCTGCCACATGAATTGGGTATATATCCCCTTGCATCTACTCCTTGAATCTTGCTAGCTTCTAGTCAATGAAAGCTAGGAAATGCTAAATCACTGTAGCTAATGTCTGTCTGCTATAGGATTTTTCTAGAATTTAAAAAAAAAAAAACAAAAACAATCATGTAACCCTTTTGTACTGCACTGTGCATCCTTGTGTTTAATTTGTGGCCAGTACTGTTTTCTCTGCTGTTTGCACCTGCTTTTCTTCAAGTCACTGCAAATCTGTGAAGCAGGAATAGCAGTGATGAAGCAGAAGGAAAATCAAAACAGTAGGGATTTTTATTAGTTTCTTGAAGCTTATAGTGTAGGATGAGCCTGCTGTAGTCTATTAACAGAAAATTCCTCCTTGAGGCACTGCTGCTAGTGTGCATATTTGAGACAAATGGACAGAACTGCTAGCATAGCATCAAGAGTAATTTCTCTCATCTACATCCTGTTGATGTAGAAACACCTAGAATTTCAGGAAAAAATGTAACTTTTTCCTTGTAGCACTTCCAGAAAGAGTTGCTGTATTTAATTGCTGGGAAAAGCTAACACATGTAGGAGTTGCCCTTCACCACCAGAACTCTGCTCCTGTTGAGTGCTTCTTAGCTGTAAGTCTGGAATTTTACGTGGTCACAGGCATCTGCAAATCTTATCACTGATGCGGGAGCTCAGATCAGCCTAGACTTTTGGGTAAAATTAAATTTTTATCACCTGTTTTTTTAATCAATGTGCTGTAAACCATACAGTTTGAGCCAGTGTATCATATAGGATGAGTTTATAGAAAGCCACCCTAACTTGGACAAACAGCTTTTTGCATTGCCTGTTTGTACTGAGCTGACGCAATAATTAATTTCAAAAATATTTTTGAACTTGAGCATCTAATACCTACACTGTACAAGTATGCAGTAGAAAGAAGAGGTAGTTTTTTAGAAGAAGCTTGAAACCAAATGGTACTTTTTTGTAGTTGATATGTTTGTAGGGTACAGATAGCAGCAGTTTGGATAAGCACCGAGTCGCTGGATGGGAGCCAGGAACTCAGGCTGTTGTTAAGGAGGAAGTTAAATAACAGTAGAGAGATTTGACAGTTAGGACTCTGTATGGCTTAAATACGGAGAAGTGGTTAGTCTCGGCCTTGGAACTGGTGATTGAATGAAAAATTAATGTTTGTCTTGTGTCAATAAATTTCAGTGCCCAGACAGGATGTTGAATATCTGTGGGACAGAATTACGGCGTAGAACGGGCATCAGCATTTCAGGGCAATTTAGGTTGCTTTAGCATCCTTATGAGTGAATTCTTAAACAAGCACAGACTTGCTTATCTCCTTGGAAAATAATACTTAATTCATCAGCTGTCACAGAGAAGAGAACACACTTTTGGCTGTACTAAATCCATGCCCTGTTACCAGCAGGGCTGAATAGAAGTGCAGATTTAGAAATAATTTGTGGGAAGAGCCTGCAGGTTTGGGGAGGGGGAGTTGTTTGTTTGTAATTGCACCTCAGATAATTTTAACCCTAGGTCTTCAGGGTTTGTAAAGGACTACTACTTCCCATGGACAAAACCAGGGTGCAGAACCTGGAGCTGTGTGTGCATGCTCACTTCCAAAGGATATTTGGGTTATAGTGGCAGGATGTTAACCTGCTTGTTGTGCCCAGTAGGTTTCACTAAGAAAAGCCTTCCCTGTGTCTCTGCTGATGGGGTTTTGGGTTCTAATTGCAGTACCCAAAATTTTGGCTGATCTAATGTTACCAACATTTTCAAATGCTAGTCTCCTGGCTATTTTATCCTACTCCTGGGCTTGTAACCTTGCTCTTTGCTTGGGCCTCTGCTTTGGATATCTTGCTTTTATAAAATATCTGAAAAGTAACATTTGAATCTCTTATAATCAACAGATGATCGGCAGCCCAGGAAACTTGGAAAAAATGAGGTCTCAGTATTTGTCTGAAAAAGCAAGATTTCACTTGCAAGTTAGCATTGAAAGTTAGCATGAGCACTGTGTTCTGCCAGTGTGTGTCTCTGGCAGTCCTAATAGAATAGGACCTTATATAAAGGTCAACTTGGGATGAAATTGTGTCAGTGCTTGAAATCCATCCCATTCCTGTATCTGAGATCTCAGAGGTTAAAGGCTGGGAGATTCCCAGACTTGTTCCTGGGATCTCCTGGATTTCTTCCGAGTCTCTCATCCCTGATGCTGAATGTTTCACAGCTCCTGAATGGAGGGTGGGGTACAAACACCACTGTCCCTCTATTTGGATCGCTGTTGCTTTCAGCTGCAGTTTGTGGTACCTACTTACAGTATCTGTTTCTCTGTGTGTTTTGCTGTATTTGTGGGAATTTTGTTAGATCTGTATTATATGCTTCCTTGAAGTGTAATGTTTCCTTCCTGTGTGGTATAATTCATCTGAAAGAAGTTAAGACTGACAGGTCTACCTTAAATCGTGCACTAAATTTAGCAGCTGGAGATAGAATGATCAGGAAGGGCTAAATTAATATTATGTCAGAAAGGCCTTGGGACAAGGAAAGGAAAAAAGCCAATTTGGAACAGAGAGTCCCTTTTCAAGTCATTTGGTTCAGAGCAGAATGGAGAGGAACTGCTTTTCAGAAGGAAAAGTTTGAAATGAGCCTGTATTTTAGGGAACTGGACAATAGGACACTTCATTATCATTTATGGTCTGGCCAACTGTCACTTTGAATAAATGAGGATTAATGTGACAAGTTGATAAATTCTAGCCTTGCAGAACATTTCTCATTACTGAGTCTCTATAGATATTTTAAAGCAATCTACATACGACGTATTGTGCATTTATTTTCATGAAATGAACACTGCTTGGGAACTCTGCCCAAGTGTTTTCTGCTTGCTTTTTGCAGTGAAACTATCAATGGCAAAGGAAATGATACCAGATGAGTTCTAACATTTCTTTAGGGAGATTTCTTATGTGCTACGAACCTAGCATGAAGAGGCAGAGATGTTCAAGTACAATTAGTTATTTTCATGGTAACTTATTTGGTGCTAATGTTAAGATAACATTCATATAGTGCAAAAAATATAGAGTAAAATGGAAAAAATATTTCTTCTTAATTTTGCCCCTTGAGAATGCTGTGTTCAATATAATCTGGGATATAAAGGAGTAGCTTTAGAGCACTATTTCAGGAAGCAAGAGTATGTGTTTACATTTTACCTTTCTTCCCTTTCTCTTTCACCAGTCAGTTTTTAAGCAAGTTGTACTATTTTCTTCATCTTCACCAAACTTTATACTGCAGTTAAGACAAATAATAATAATTTTAAAATATTCCAGTAGTGATGCTGCATTGTGGAACTTGTGGGCTCATTTTACGCCTTCTGTTTGTGTTTCTTGATTCCCCCGGTTCCCAGATGTGCAGTGACTCATCCTGCTGAACAATGGGAACAGCATCTCTTACTCCTTCACTTGGTCCCAGTTGGCAAAACCGTTACTCAGAGGATATGTATTGCAGAGGGAGAAGAGATTAGCAGTGAGAGAATGAATCATCCAAGCGTTTATGGTAACTCTTGTGTGGTGAGCAAGAAGTTAAGGAAGACTTATGGTCTATACTATGCTCTTGTGTACTAAAAAGGAGTATGTAGAATTCATAACTTGGAGGTCACTCTTCCCTCCCCCAGCAGAGTCCAGGAAAACACGGGGCATGGATGGACGACAGCATTTTGACATCTTGATTTATTATCAAGGAGGATGGAAAAGAAATAGCTCGCTGGTTTATATCCATAGCAAAATAGATGATGGTCATCTCAGGCTTTGTTGATATAACTTTCAAATGTGAAATACACTAATAGACTATCCATTAAAAAAAAAAAGTCAGTACAGACATGCTGTCCTGGCATACTTTGCCATGGCTGTGACAGAATGGGGCTTTGTGTCTAAGCACTGTGCCAGTCAAAATGAAATAATGTCTTTCAGATTTTAAGAATATTCTTTATGGATATTGTTAAATATTTTTTAAAAGGAAAGAGTGTGCTAATGGGGAAATACAAGAAGATTTGAGTCTTTTCAAATCTGAAAAGACAGAAACTCACTCATCTTCTATAAATGTAGCTGATCTGATGAAGTTTCTTGAGCTGCCACAGTTCTTCTTGACACTCTAGCCTGTCAGATTGACATGTCTGACCTGGATGGTTTTTGTTTGTTTTTTAAGTGAACACACCATGATGCCATTATCTTTAGGTATTTAAGTATAGTATAACTAACTTCAGCTTCATTTCTATTTTGCTGCTTGCAAGCGTAGTTCAAAATAGATTGCAATATTCAAAGAAATACTTGTTTTTTCACTAGAACCATTCAAACAGTGTGGTTGAAGTCATCAATCTGCATAAAGGGGTTTTTAGCATCTGATGAATCAATTGCAAATATTTGCTGCCACTTCTATAGGAAGTCATGCTCATGAACCAGAAATAACTGGCTAAGGTCTGGAAAAGGAGAGCATTTGAAGTGCTAAGCCAGCTTTTGAATGTAGTTGACTGGCTTAGATGCCTTTGGAGAAGCACTAAGAATTTGCACTGAAAAAGCCAAACCAGCTTGTTTATGGTCAGTGTCTTCAAGAGAAAAAATAATAGTTCAACATGAGAGGGACAGCTGATACCTTTTTATTTTGATGATAATTTGCCTTGAATGGAAAACCTAGTTTTAACATTTCATATACTGTTCGTGTGTGTGTGTTTTTATATGCATACGTATATATACATACACATGCATATTGGTACGTGTGTATAATACCCTTGGAGTAGGAACTAAATCCATGCTTCCACAGGCCATAACACAGGACTTAATCAGGGAATCATCTTTAAAGCAGGGGGGTTTGAGTGTGTGGTGTGGGTTTGGCTTTTTTGTGGGGGGTGGTTTTTGTTTGGTTATGGGGTTTTTTCCTTCCCTTCAGGTTTGTATGTTTTAATGTTTTGAGCTTTTCTTCATACCCTCTGGAGCTTGTGAGGGATTTGTTGTTTTGACTGGAAACAGATATTTTGACTTAAGTACTGGATGGCTTTGAATTCTGTGCTAGGAGAAAATATTCCAACATCTTCAGATCTGTCAGACCATGCATATGGTGTTCACACCTGTTCCAGGAACCTGACCTGGCTACCCAGCTATCCAAGGGGTTTGCAATTACTGCTTAAAGCTTCCCAGAATGAATTATTTGGCTTAATTGCAATATTATGAAGATCTCTATAAGAAACTAGAGAAGTTCAGTTTCCTTAAATCACTGCAGAAATGAACGTGTATTTTTTTTTTTTTTTAATCAATCAGATTTTCTTACCTTCTTATAAATGTTCAAAATGTTAAACTGATTGATGCTGGGGGCAGGAAATAGGGGAGGCAGGAGCTGTAAATCAGGTGAACTTGCTTGTGTGTCCCAGCAGCTGACGTACACCCAGCTGTTTCCTGCTCTCGGCGTGGGAGGGTGCATGGACAAGACAAGGACTCTTAAAGCAACTGGGCAGAAAATAGGAACAAGTTGTATCAGAGACAGCCCCTTTGTAGTTCTCTTGCACATCTAAAGGCATTGTGTAGGACAAGGCACAATAGAGAATATTGGTTATTTGGGTTTTTTTGTAGCTTCAGTGACCTTTTCTTTTGGGCTCTCCCATCTCCTAAGGATGACTAACACTGTACAGGAAGACCTTTTCTCTTATTCATGCGGTCTGTGTTATCTCTTCTGATCCCACAGAGTGCCAAAAAATACAGGAAATTACTTTCACCTTATGAAAATTCATGATTGTAAGGAAGCTCTTAGAGCAATTGTTCTTTGGAAACTTCCCTCCCCCTCCAAAAAAAAAGTGATTTTTTTCTGCTAGCAATCCACTGTAAATCTTTTGCAATACATGGTAGTTTTTTGCAAGTATCTGTGTTCTTTCTCCTTTGTGAGAAGGCACAGTTTTAAATGTTGAGAAGTAACAGGCTACAGCTCCTTTTTGTCTATGCCTTATGCTGAAATTATTTACTTGTACAGTACACTGAATCCTCTGATTGCCAGTCTGATTCTTCCAAATGAACTGTTGTGTTGGCATCTGCTTATGGTTGTACTGGAGGGGAATAATTCTGTGCTGCTGTCTCAAGCCCCTGGTGTAGAGGGGATTATATGGTTTAAGAATATATATTGCTATTGGAATCTGAGATGTTATTTTGAGAATGTCCTCATTCTGAATTAGTGACTTGGTGAGGGCACCTACTGTCAGTCTGGTCATTACTGACACAGCCCTGATCTGTGATACATGTCATGTGTTTTAAAATTATTAAAAGGCAGCAGGATTTTCCATTTTATGGTTCTTGGAACATGGCTACAACTGTAAGGCACATGTCCTAAGCTATGAAGAACACTTTCTTACTGAACAGATCATTTTCTTCTGATGAAATGAAAGGGAAGTGTTTGAAGGAGAATGGGCTTCTGCCAAAGATAGTTTCACTCCAGAAGTGAAGTCTGCATATATATGGAAACAATTTTATCTACAAAGTATGTCCAGGGCTTCTTGTATGCACTCATGTGAAGTGATACTCTACTGGAGTGCAGTACATGGGTGAGTTTGCCATGTAGAAACACAAAAACCCCACAAAACCTCTTATGCATTTTCACACGAGAATAAATTTTCTTTGTAAACATTGCCTATATTCTTCTTAGCATAATTGTTAAAAGATTTTGTACAAGATGAGCAAATCCATTATTAAAACTCCTGAGCCTAAAAGGGAAACTGTCTGTAGAAAAAGTCCTTCAGAATGTTCTTTTTTTTTTTTCTGACAAGCAAGTCTAGCTTCAGTGATCACAAATTGTGGGTTGACTTAAATCTTTCACTTTTCTGAAGATATGCCAACCAGTCTAGGATATGCTTTTGTTCACTGTTACGAATTTTAAACAAAATACATTGTTTTTTTTATAAGTGTTTCATTTCTGCTCCCACCTAGTGTCAATTAACTGCATTCATCATACAAGGGGAGAAAAAACCTGATTCTTTAAGCCAAAGGACTGACTTTAATAACACTTCTTTTTCATTGTAGAGATTTGCTAGATAGATTTGAGCATTCATTCAGATCTCTATTCAACTTTGATTTTCTAGAACCAATAGAGAATTGCTTTTAGAAGAAATACTGCCTTACCTATATGTCAGTAGCATATTCTGGCAGCTCCACTTCATTATCAGCAGTTTATGTGAATTAGCTATGTAGTACTTCTATTGTTCCAGCTCCTGAAGCATATCAGGATGTTGTCTAAGCTTCCACTTGTGATATTGCTCTGTTAGACCTCTGGGCATGTTGGAAAGTGAAAAGGCAATAGCTCAGTTGGGTTTGCTATCCTAGAAACAAGCTGAGTTCCCATCTCTTTCCTTTTCCACAGGGTGAATCAGTGAAATACTTCCTGGATAACCTGGATCGGATCGGCCAGCTGGTAAGACATACCTTCTCTTTCTGAACCAAAAGAGCTCAAAGAGATAATGGCAGCCTGGGTGTGCTATGATTTATGCTTTTGGGATTGGTTTGTTTGTTTAAAATAATGCAATAAATAACTTAATTGTTCTTTCTCTAGAAATAGTAAACTCCAGCCTTATGAAACTGAAGTATTTGCTTAATCATTTTTTTTGTCAGACAACAAATATTGCTTATGGAAGTTGCATTTGTGCACATATTTTCTATTATCAGTCCTGTGCAGTCTCTGGGTCTCATTCACTATTCATGATGATCTGATGGCTGGTGCTACTTAAGGTAGCAGAATGAAACCTTACCAAATAAAAAAAATTCCTAGCACTTGCAGGATTCAAAATCTGTAATGAAAACATCTGTCAGAAGACTTGGAGGAGAAAGGAGGAGGTGATTTTTCCTAAATAGTAACAGTGATAAGCTTCTAAAGAAGAAATCTCCCTACACTGGTGGGCTGGGCCACAACCTGTGGTAGAACATGTTGCTGTACTCACTGCTCATGGAGGGTGAACCTGGAAGAAGTATTTCCACTAAAGTTTGCAAGATGTCCTTTGTAGGAGTAATGAACTGTGAAAAACTAGAATTCAAAAAGAAATACCCTTTCACCAGTGACTTGATCTGCTTTACTGAACACCGCCCAAATGGCAATAACACTGTAACTAAGGATTTCATAATGAAAAAATAGACTTCAGCCTGAAAATGAGAGGCTTGAAGGATAAAAATGTGAGCAAGTGCATTACTGCTATATTTTTGTTCTCATATGTTTTGGGATCTTCCGTAGCTGTTTACCAATGTGTTGAGATAAACGGTCAACAGTTTGTTATTTTGAAGTTGAGTATTCATTCTTCACTTGATAATTTAAAAAGCATTGCTGGGTTTTTTGCCATTGCTTCAATATTCTGGCATTAGCCAGCATTTCTGAAGGACTTTATTTGACACTTGTCTCCTTTCTTTTACAGAATTATTTCCCCAGCAAACAAGATATTTTGCTGGCTAGAAAAGCCACCAAGGGGATAGTAGAGCATGATTTCATCATTAAAAAAATACCTTTCAAGATGGTGGATGTAGGTGGACAGAGATCTCAGCGTCAAAAGTGGTTCCAGTGCTTTGATGGAATAACTTCCATTTTGTTTATGGTGTCCTCCAGTGAATACGACCAGGTTCTCATGGAAGACAGGCGCACAAATAGACTTGTGGAGTCCATGAATATCTTTGAGACAATAGTCAATAACAAGCTTTTCTTTAATGTTTCTATCATCCTATTCCTCAACAAGATGGATCTTCTTGTAGAGAAGGTAAAGACTGTCAGCATTAAGAAGTATTTCTCGGACTTCAAAGGTGACCCTCACAGGCTAGAAGATGTTCAACGTTATCTGGTGCAGTGCTTTGACAGAAAGCGGAGAAACCGTAGTAAGCCCCTCTTCCATCACTTCACCACTGCCATAGACACTGAAAACATCCGCTTCGTGTTCCACGCCGTGAAGGACACCATCCTTCAAGAGAACCTGAAGGATATTATGTTGCAGTGAGGGAGAGCAGCCGATGTTCTTTGCTGGAGGGTTAGATCCAAGTTTTATATCGTTTCTTTATGGCCCTTGCATGTGGTGTAGGACCCATGCTAATTACTTGGCTCAGGAATGCTGTAAACTAGCCAGTCCAAACAGGAGCTATAGGCCGGAGGAGTCAAATGTTGATGTTAGCTACTGAATCATTTGGACTAGAAACACTACTGAAACACGGCCGCTGTAGGTTCTGTACCTAGTTTGGAATGCTGAATAACACAACCACCTTCTGCCTTCGTAGAAAAAAGACATCTCTGACAAACCATGTATGGAAGACACGTTTTAAATGAATATGCTCATTTTACAGAGACACTAGTCATACAAACTGCCTTTTTTTTTGTAGTTTGGAGGTGCCGAATCGATCAAAGTGATCTAAATGTAATGAGAGTGGCAGCTGTATTGGAGAACACTAATGGAAGTTCAGTTCTTAACCCTTAGGAATATAACCAGATCTTGTGTGCATGTTCAGCTTTGCCAAGGGTCTGGAATCCACTTATCAAGGTGGATGCACAGCTCTTGTCAGAAGGTTTTGTGTGAATCTCCTGAGGCAAAAGTCAAACTGTATAAGGAACCCCCTGTTGGAGTAAATGGAATGGGAATTTAAGGCCTCACTGATATGGAGAAGGGTTTTATTTTGCACTATATATGAAGGGTATTACATCACAGGAAAACTAATTTCCTTGGTGAAGCAGCCTGTGCTTGAGCACCTGACCATGTATCTGCACAGTGGATGCTCGGGTGAGATGTACTTCATGGAAATTCAGCACTGTTCTCACACTCACAGCTGGCAGTATTTGTGAAGGCTCAGTATCTCAAGTGACAGGGCTCTATCTACATTCAGAAGTTTGAAAGCTGATTAAACTCTTAAGCAAAGGTTTTGGTAGTACAGCAGCTGCTTGATTAGTTCCTGACATTTGACCTTATAGGAAGACTGAACACCCTAGAGATCCCAGTTTTACAGCTGCACTGATGTATTTGGACAGCAAAACCTTGCTGTAAAATTAGCCTTTAATCTGTGTCTTAATGGGATCTTTAGCCTGCAGTAATGCACGTGTAACTCTGAGTACAGTCAAGTTTGGCATTGCCCATTTTGGGTGAGGGCTTGTGTGTAAAATTGCAAGAGGCTATGAATAATGTTGATATGAACTGTCAATTTCTTAGCTCTCAATCTGTGTAACTAACAGTCAGGTGCCTTTTTTTTGTGTACAGACATATCAGATCTTTTCTACTACAGTGGGGTACATGGACAAACTGAAGATCTGCCTTTTATATCAACATTATAGTGCTATCCTTTAGGTGATTTTCAAACATAGTTTACTGTGCAATTTTTGTCGTAGGTTTTATCCAAGAATAAAACCTGAAGGGCTGTTTGTACCCATAAAAGTCAGCAGATTCCCTGGAGTTCTTATTCCCTTTGAGCCTACAATGGCATGTCAAAACAAGCAACGTTTTACTTCAGCTGGTAATCCCGTGGGAAATGTGGTCAAAAAAAGTCCTGTTCCGTTGTCCTTTCATGTTAATTTGGATAAAATCTGGAATCTTTCTTCCCCTCTGAAGCTTGCAGATGTTCATATCAATATTTTTGTGCAGTTCCCTAATATAGCAGTTGCTTGGCTTTCTTTGTGCAGGCTTCAGGGTGGAAAAGATGTGGCTATTTCAGTGCTAGGTCACACACACAGCATTGAGGTGAGAAGCAACTGGAAAGTTGCAGATGGGAAAATCTAACTTAAATTTGAGCAAACTTAAACAGGAATTAGCTTCCTTGTAACAAGTCTTATTTTTGCCAGGACCAACTCTTGACTTTTAAATATTTATTCATTTTTAACCTTGAAGGGGAAAAATGTTATGTGACTCTAATATTCAGATGGGGGAAAACTCTTTGGATTATTACATTTGAAAAGGTAAATGTTTCAACACAGAGTAATACAAACAAGTTTACTCATCAGGTTCATTTCTCTAAGCTAGCCCATTTGTTTGGCTGAAGACTAAGACTGTTTTCAAAGCTCTCAGATACTCTTGGAGTTCTTGGTAGTGGTTTCCACTTTAACACATGACACTGGGGAAGAGGAGGCAGTTATGAGCTGATCTGACTTCTAGGCTGACTTGACTTTATTTCCTAGTTTGCTGTGAGCTTTATTATTTCACTAAATTGTCTAGGTGGGTTAATATTATGCTTGTTTTCTCAAATGAGTTAAACATTCCCTTTCAACTGTATTTTTTCTCAAGAATTACCTCAGTTTTATGTCTGAATCTACTGTAGTTTTACCTGGGAGGCATAGCATGGAATTTCCTGTTCTAATTTTCTCTTCCTACTCATCCATGGGTTTGTATCCTTAGTCACCTTATGGATTTAAAACTCTGAACAGAACTAACAATGCAACTTATGTTTTAAGTAACTTAATCTGCACCTGGAAAAGAAACAGCATGAGATATCTCATATTGAGCTCTCAAGCATTTTTGTTGTTGTATGATATGGCAGTTTTGCACACTATGTCAGAGTTTTAGGGAACCAGTGTGATCACCTCAGGCCCATTGTTGCCTTTCTTCTTTTTATTGATAAAATGAGCCTAAGTGTGATGCTGTAGATGGCAGATGAAAATCAGTAGTTTGGCTCTGTTCTGTCAAGCTTTGACAGTGATGGTTCACACCAGGAACCTAAGATCAGGAAACTCTTCTTGCAAAAGTCAAGCACTTCTCAAGTTTGTAAAGTATCTGGCCCATGAGTAAAAAGAATTATTTAAGTGGCAGCTTTCTCTGCAAAATACACTCCACGTCTTGCCACAACTGAAGGGGTTTGTGTTTTTTCAAGGTAAGTTGTAGTATAATAAAGCCAGAAAATCATGTTATAGTGAATCAATTAATTACTAAAGCAGAACTTAGGTAGGTTAGGTTGTACAAACATCTCTGGACAGGCTTGGTTGGTTGCTTAGTCCTTTCACAAGAAACAAATAGAAAACTTTATTTTAAGTGACATCCTGGAGAACTTTGCAGGTAAACACAGCTGGAGAGAGCATCTTTTTTTGTTAACTTTATAGGGTTATTGTTCATTTGGCTAGTCAGGAAATGGGTCACAGACAGGATGATAATCAGATGGAGACCTTGAACAACTACTTTTTTTCAGAAAAAAAATAAGGCAGCCTTTTTCTGTCCCTCCTCTGACGCCCACAGGTCAGTGACCAGTGACAGGGTGTTGCAAATGGGTCATCTCTCACAAGGACAAAGAGAGGAAGCACTTGCAGCATGTGCTTGCAGGAGAGACTTGGGTAGTCTTGCAGTTCAAGTAGAAAAACTAACTCAATGGGAGTCATTTATCAAACACTACTTCGTATTTGATGTCCTCCAAACAGGCTTTAAGCTAATAGAGTGTGTCAGTCAGTAGCATTCCTTCAGATTGCAGTGCTGTCAGTTGCTGAACAGGTCTTAGATGGGCATTATGAGATGACATGGTGAACTGAAATTAAAAAGGAAGAATAGTTTTCTGTAAGTGATGTACTTAATAGGCAGTTGTCACTTTGAAGGAATGAAATAATTTATTTTCAACATGAAGAACTAATATCAAGTACGGAATGGAAATTACTGGCCGCTCAACTTTACACTACAACTCAAAAGTGCTTCCAGTTTGATACAAAGAATTGATCTTACTTTATTTAATATGGCAGCATAGATTATCTGACTTATTAACTTGATAATATATTCAGTTTTTTAGCATACTGCTGTGTAAAACCTAGATCTTAAGCAAGTTACAAGCATGAAGCAGCTCCTGAAGATGACTGTTTACAGGCTTTGTGAGCCAGCTAAAGCCTGAACCTCAGCCAAGCAGAGTGGGGAAACTAGTGGCAAAAAAGCTACAGTGAAATGGAGGAGGAAGAGCTCATCTGTATGTGGCACTGCAGACAAAAATGTAATTGCACTAGGATAGCTAAAGAAGTTCTTGGTATGACAAACAGTGCATTTGAAAAGTGTGTCCCATCCTGGCTGTCGTCCCCTTCTCCTCCCGGGGTATTCACCAGTCCTGGTTACTGTAACCTGCAAAGAACTGTAGAATTAAAGGAATTGGAAGTATAGACATGGATCCACTGAAGAAACCAGCAGCTTTCTTTAGTGGCAGACAACTGCCTTCCACAGAATATCATTTTAGAAAACAAGCCCTTTGCTGCCTCTAGACAGTTGTCTTTGTGGGTATTGGAGTCTTTTCTATGTACGTACCTCTTCAGTTCTCCTGGGGAAATAAACCTCAAATGTTCTGCTGCATGGAACTACAGGATTTCTGTGAAAGACCCCTCTGATTTGCAAGTGAGTTTTGACACCTGATTTAGCTTTGCTTGTGTCATCAGATTTTCGGGAGTACTTACTGGCTTGGTAGACAATTTGATGCATGCCAGCTTGAGACACAAACACAATGTGCAGTAACACCTCCGTACAGTGCAGCTTCTCATGATGAGAACTGTACTGATTCCTGCAAGTTTAGTTGTAGCCTCTTTTTCTATATCATATTTCTAGTATAAAATCACATGGTATAGTCAGGGGTTTTAATATAGCACTGCCAACTCTTTACCTCAGTACACTCTTTATTAACTCTGTAACACAAGAAGTGGTGGGAAGGGTGTTTCAGTAGCAACCATTAAACTTCTGTGCCTACTTTTGTAAATGGATTTTTAACAGGTTTCTAGGGAGCATCCATTATGGGACAGGAAGACTGGCATGGTCTGGGCCAGGCTTGGGCTGAGGTAGTGTTGACTCCACACACTTCTAGATGAGGACTGTCTAGCCTAGTGAGGAAGTAATTGGCAAGACAATACAAGACCTAGTACTTTTTAATATTACCTGTTTTGTAATTAGCTGGGGTGAGCTCTTTGTGCTGTGAAGTGGGCACTTTGTTTTAACACTAATCTCTTTTTTACATAGATGGAAATGAGTAAAGCCAGGCTATTTGGAGCTGAAACTGCTGCTCTGCTAACCAGGTGATGCTCTCTCTTTGCTCATCTCGGTGGTTGGACAGTTTAGCTTGATTCTTAACATTTTTATCTTTCTAATGGCATTTGGGATGCGATGTTGAAGTTTGTCTACGTGTCGATAATGCTTGTTTTCTTATTGAGTGGGGAGTATGGAGGTACTAGAGTGTCAGTGATAATGGTTCTGTGCCTGGCTTGGACTGTGTCACAGCGTGGCTCTTGGCAGATGTCTGAAGGTCGTATCGTCTGTCTGATGTGAAAGGATTCACAGCTGGAGAGAAAAAAAAGAGCTGCACTGACATCCAAGGGGGGCATTCTGGTAAAAAAAAAGCCAAAGTATGTTGGAAGGGAGTAAGAGAGGGGAGTTACTTTTTAAACAGATCCCAAAAAATAAGCTGATGGTGCTTGAAGACTGAACTGAAATGCCATCTGCATTGACCCCAAAAGCTTTGAGTGACTCCAGAGAGCTATTGGCTATGAATTAACAGCAGCAGGCTGGCAAGGCTGGCCCTGCTGCAGCTGCACACCCTTCCATTGTCAATCTCTCTTCATCTGTTCGTAACTGAGTGCTAAAACTCGATTCCTACTGAACCGTGGTATGCAGATCTCTGGCCAGACACCGCATCTTCCTCCTCTGTAACAGCTACTTAACCTTTCTTCAAGATACCAGAGCATGAGGAGTATTTGAGGGGAATGGCTAGGTGAGAGACTGTTTCCATTATTTGAATAAAAACTACAATTGATGGAGAGCAAAATTTTGGGCTAAGTAGGACCTGAGAGAACATCTTAGGAGGGAAGAAACAGATTTTGAATAGCACTGCTTTTCTGCTGATAATGCCCATCCATCAGTCTCTTGTGCAGAGCTGGCGTGCGGGTGGTTGGGCACAAAACCAGAGAATACAGCAGGGAGAAGGGGGATGTGGAAGAGAAATGATCTTTTGGTAGTTCGTGAGACTTGGAAAGCGTGGTTGGTGGACTTAGGGTTGAAAAAGTGTGTTCAAACTCCCGTTTGCATCGAAGCCATTAATTGTCTTTAGGATAATGAGTGTTTTTTCCAGTGAACAGGCTTCATTATCTGGCATGTGTAATGAGCTTGAATTGATGAGACACATCATTAAACAGTATTTCTGGAGACTCCACTTAACAAAACGGCTAGTATTTATTGCTCTTGTGATGAGTTGTCTTGTTTATGGAATCAATATGTATGAAAGCAAACTGACAAAAAACAAAGTTATCTCGTGACACAATCATTTAGCTAGGAAGCCAATTAACTTTATCTTTTATTCTGCAATTTACTTGCTCTCTGGTGCCTATGCATTGTAACACACATACTATGCAATATCATTCTTTTTTTTAAACCTGTTCACTGCATTGGGCAAGAAAGGCCTGAGTTTAGCCTTAATTTTCTAACAATTCACAGGATAAGTACTTTAAAAACAGTGAAAAACTCAAAGAAGGTGAAAAATGCATAAAGTAAAAGCACAGTTCCAGACTGCTCACATAAGTGTCTTTCTAGCACCAAAACAGCATCCACAATAGAAGCAGCTACTTGCTGTAATAGTTTCAATTTATGAAAACTGTGTACTAGATAAAATTATATTGTGATGTGTAAAAAGTGTATTTTATAGCTTTGGTGACTTAGTTTACTGTTTTGTATATATGAATTTTATAAATCTATTAAAACTTGACTTGTTATACTGTTCTTAATGGGTTTTTATCTTTCAATAGAGTCTAGAGTGACTTTTTTTTGCTTTACTGAAAAAACTTCTGCAAGAGAGCTGCTTTTTGAGTAAATTACACCATGGACTGCATGAAACTACATGCAATAAAATCTTGTTCTGTAATCTTTACTTATTTCCCACTTCTCCAGTTCTGGTCTGAATCATTCTTCTCGAGTGTGTCCAGGAATTCAAGGCTAGTGAAACATTAACTTGTATAAAACTTGCAGCTCATTCATCTGTAGCATTTCAGTTGCTGACTGAGGCATTAGAACTGATGGGAAGTGGAAGGGGAGACACAGCTAGGGTTTATGCTTACATATTTTAAGCTCAGCAAGAGAAGATAATTAGGCTTGTTGAGTTGAGAACACCTGTTAGAGATTCTTCCTCTGCTGTGTAGCATCTGATAATAGCCATGGGAATTATACTTGGTGCTTTTCCAGTGCCAGTCCCCTCTGCTGGACTTGCTTACTTGTGTGCTGTGGTATCTTGTGCAGCATTGCAGAACGATTGACCTTTGGTGAGTCATTGGTACCCCTGTCTTACAGCATTACCATCCTGGCATCGACTAGTTCTGCCAGAACTTGAGCTCCAGTTCTTAGGAATGTCGTTAACCTTTCCTCACTTCTACTCTGAAAGGTCACATCTGGCAGATTTTTTTGTGGCAAGTCTTAATTCTTGTGTAAACTGTTAATGCATAATCAGTTACATTGGCAGGTACACAATTTGAGACACTGCATGGAGCGGTGTTTGTCTTTTTACTCATCAGTGGAAGTGTCAGGTCCTCAGCTACATCAAGCTTTTGGGGAGGGTTGACTCTTTCCCTGGAGGTGCTGAGCACTTTGAAGTAACAATGTCTGTATTGTTGGTGTTCAGCATGTCTGAAAATGAGGGCAGATAAATTGCAAATTCCGTATGGGCTAATAGGAGGTTTCCAGGTGTGATCATGTACTTTCTAATCTGAAAAGCTCTTGGCAACAGCAGCAGCTCCAAGTGATCTCTTTGATCAGCTCTGTGAAACCAAATCAACCCTTTTATGGGTCAAAATATTCCTATGAGTTACAGCCCTGTGAGATAGCATATAGAAAAGGTTTAACAGGTTTCTCACTGGAGCAAGAAAGAGCTTGTTCTGACACAACCTGCTGGAACTCATTGGTGGTGTAACTGGGGCCGTGCCAGGCTGTTGGGACACTTGTCCAACAGACAGGGAAGGGATTTAAGTTGTCACTTTTGTCTGTGCCAAAGCTGGTTGGGGTTTGGTTGGTCTGTTTTGATGGAGTTTCACTGATGTCTGAGTTGCTCAGCCTCCAAAGCTTTAATCAAAATAAGAAATGCTTTGTCGCTGGAGTTGTCTCCCTGAGTTTAGCTCTTCCCTGGTCAGCAGGTGTGAGCAGGTGCTCAAACTGCACCATTTTCAGTGGGATTTGGATTTTTATTTGGAACACACGGTGGGAGGTTTGAATCCGGGTATCTTGGTGACACCATTTGTTCATACTTGCCAATACTTCTGTGTACCAAACTATCTCACTTCATGCAGCAGATGTCCCTTTCATAATTCATCTGCCCGGTGTTGCCCCATAAGAACAGAGGCTGAAGCAGTTGGTTCTGTGGGTAAGCTTGTTCAGTGCTGGTACCCCAGGGAGAGCCTAAACTCAATGTATTAACTTTGAATTCTCCTCCCCAGATCAGCATGGTCACCTGTTACTAGGGTATCTCTTCTGTGTTTTCAGTAACCCAATGCTCCAATGGTAAAAGCTGTTTCCCAAGGGAGAGGCTTCTCTAGAAGACAAAGTAGGCAGGGCTGTATAGCTTTGTATCTCTGCTGAAGTGTACAAGGGTGTAAGGTTTGGGGTGGTTACAGTAATATTTAAGTATTCATTACAGCTCTTTGAGGAGATTAATTAAATCCTTGTGGTTTCTAGCTCCAGTCTGATATCCCAATATCCCATACAGACCTGGGAGGAAGTCTATTCAGTTACTAAAAAGTTATCAAATTTCTTGCCACTCTCCCCAAGACTGACCGACATCTTGGGGAACCTTGTGGTGTTATGGGAGGAAGAGTTGTTAGGATGAGTGTTCAGGGATTTTTACAAAACGTAGCTTTCCTTTAAAGCCTCAAGTCTGCACAGCAGAAACAGACTTCAGTTAAAAGTACCACTGCTAGGGGAGGGCAGTGGTCACATTCACTATTAAAGCAGAAGTGCTGGATACTGCTAATGACATGTTTGTGGAAGATGCTGGTTTCTCCTCTCCCACCTTTGCAAGATGTTGTAGGCAGTTTCACCCTAACTAGCAAAGAGTCTGGGTTTTTGTTGTTTTATTTTACTTTCCCTGGACTTGTACCCCCTTCCCTTTAATTACAGCAACTTTTTGTTTTAAGAGTAGGAGTGGAATGTTCTGCCTGTTTATTCTTGGGAGAAGATATTTGGTCTTTATGAGCTCGTAAAGCTATTAAAAGACTGTGTTTTCTGCTCTGTTCAGGATTATAGACTTTAGAAGTTGCTTCAAAACAAGTATCCTTGAGCTTGGGGCAGAAAGGGTACGACTGGAGTTACTTTGATCCTGGAGGATGCTCTGGGTAGCCACAGGATGGTGTGGTCTGGGAGATGTTCTGAGCCAGATGAGTCTGGTGTGAATCTGTGTTGTACCATTGCCTTAGGGATTGTTGTGTGACAGACAGCAGCTTCAGGGAGGAGTTACCTGGATCTGCTGGGGGATCTCCTGAAGGCAGGTCACGTGCAGAGTTCATTTCTAGATCATCTGCCTGTCACAAGGCACCCACAGGCCATGAGGCAGAGAAAATAAAGTGCTGCCATCCCGGGCTGCCACCCAGAAGCCGTGCTGGGAGAGCTCTGTGGCAGGCTGTGGGCACTGTTGCCCTTTTGGGACTTGCCTTTTTTTCCCACCTGGATGCCCAGGTCCTTTCACTGCCTCCCTTCCTGCGGAAGGTTCACCAAGCAGTGGCTGAAGTGCTGCACAATGAACACCCAGGTTCTGATCACTGCTTGCTACAGAGTGGAACTCTGTTCCTCGACCATTTGTAACCAAGTCTGATCTTGGCTGCTGAGTTGGAAGTGACTTTTGGGTGTGCATTTCTATATAGAGCACCCTACTGCTTCTTGCTGATGGTTGATCTGCAGCTTGACCTTCTAAAGTGACTCCTAAGTATCTCGTCTGTATTTTTGTTCCACAGCTTACTCAGCAGCTTATTAGCTGCAAGTTACGCTGCTGTTCCCACACCCTGCCAAGTAGAAGTGTCTCCCTGGGTACATGCTGCTTAAAATGCAGGAAGGAAATCTTATTTACCAGCTTATTTTCAATTTGCTTTACTTTCTAATTCCTCTTTCAGCTGTTTTCTCCCCCTCTACAACTCTGGTACACACAGAGAAGAGGAGGAATTGCACCTTCGTGCTTTAGTTCTGGTTATAACCTTGATATTCTGTGTAACTTCAGCCAGTCGTTTTATTCCTCTGTGACCCAGGTTGCCTCCAGTCCTTACTCACACTGGTGTAGACTGTGTAATGTAAATGTAAAGTACTGCTTACAGACCCTGGGAACAAAATGTTGTGCTGTAATATAGAGCAGCAGCACTGGAAACCTTTGCTGATGTGAAGAGTAGATGCCTCCACAGGAATGTGTTTGTATGACATTGCATGGACCTTCTCTCCTCCAGCTGCCTAAGGTCTTAAAAGTGTATTCAGCCACTTTCTACCTTTCACTGCAAAGTTACATCTTGCCTGTGGGTGCTGCTGAGCTGCCCACGTGAGTAGGTGGTGCTCTGAGTTGCTATGCTCATTTACTTCTTACCTGGAGCACTCTGGACAAGCTGAGCTGGTAAGTGGTGGTTCTGTCAATGATGGTGTCAAAAATGGGTCTTATTGATAAGCAACACCTTTTCAGCAGGAATTCATCCTTTCACAATGAGTCTATAACTAAGTGTCATGTAGGGAGTTTCCCATCTGTGCCTTCTGCCAGCAGTTCGGTTGGGTTCTGTGCCACCCCCTTTCTCTGTTGTCTTTGGACTTTGTTAGGATAGCAAGCTGCCTCCTTCCCTCGGGCAATACTGTCATCCTGAGTTTATGGTCTCTTTCTGGAAAGCTTCTAAAGTTCAGCCTAATGATTCAGTACAGCATCAAGTAAGAGCAAACAAGACTGAACAAAAAGTAATCCCGTGCTTAAAATAGTAAATCTGTTAAGGCAACAACTGAGCGAGTACGGAGCAGTACATGGATTTGTAATTCAAGCAGGATTTGTTTGGAAAATTGCTGCTGCTGGGAAGAATGTGTTGGATGAGAACCCCAGGGCCGCGGAGGCTGCCAGGAGCGGGCGGCAGCAGTGGCTGTGCTGCACCGCGCCTGCGCCCAGTGCAGGCGCCCAGCCCGGGAGAAACGTTTCCAGGAACTGCCGTCATCGTTCCTGAAGCCAGAACTCCCTTCTTCTCCCTGTGTGAATCACACGGATGTGAAGTTGCTCGTGTTTCCGGAATCCAGCTGAAGTTATTACGAGATCATCTTTCTACTGACCTGCACGAGTAAATCTCGAGCTTTTTTCAAATGTCTCCTGCTGATCCCCTCCCTCCCTGCTCCACAGAGGCACTGCAGGGTTACTGGGTGCTTTGAGACCCTCACAGTGCTCAGGGCAAGCGCCTGGGAAAGCCAAAGCTCTTTGTTCCTCTGAGGGAAACATCCTCTCTCTCTCCTCCTGGCTGAGCTGGACCCAGTCCTACCTGCTGATATTTTTACATGGGAGAAATCTGAAGCGTGGCCTTGTAGCTGTGAGCTGTAGAGAGCGTTATCAGTGCTGGGGCTGAGGGAACTGGGGAAGGAGAGGGTCAGCCTTCCCCCAGCATGGCGCTGCTACAGAGCTCCAAAACCTGTCATCCTCTGAGCCCCATCTATAAACAGCCAGCGAGGAGCGTGTGCCCCAGCACTGGGCAGGCTCCGCAGCTCCCAGTGCCAGCACAGCACCCCTTCCTCCTCAGTGGGTGACTTACGGAGCGGAGAGGAGGGAAGGGGCCAGGGTGTTAACTTCTCAAGGCAGAGAGAGGAATGCATGCATGGTTCCTCCTTTTAAGTTAATAATGAGTGTGTGGATGTTTTCAAAGGGTTTCTCTTCTGTGCCAACCTCCAGAGGATGTGAGTAGTTACAGCTCACGGCTCCAAGCCTGGCTTGCTTCGAGCTGAAGCAGCTCTGCAGATCCCCTCGAGTGTCTGCCAAAAGACAGGCGTCACACGAAC
Source organism: Podargus strigoides (assembly GCA_028020825.1). Lineage (NCBI taxonomy): Eukaryota > Metazoa > Chordata > Aves > Caprimulgiformes > Podargidae > Podargus > Podargus strigoides. The sequence goes on along the minus strand of CM051634.1, from coordinate 13,441,889 downwards.
GCTGTTCTTCATGGCAGAGCAGCTGCCAGGGACCTTTCTGCTTCACTCAGTGATGCGGTGCCTGCCCTCCTCCATCTCTCCCCTCTATCAGTCTCGCTGTGCTCAGCACAACTGCCAGCTGCTGGGGCAGCAACTGGAACAGAGGTGAACATTTGGAATGGGAAATGAGGGAGGAATAATACCTGTGCCTCGGTGTAATCGGCATCTGTTTGTTCAGATGGCCCAAGCTCCTGTGTGAACATGGTTTTGTGTTTAGCAGGGACCTCTGCCTGGCTGACTTCAGCCCCAGTGAAATATGGCATGAAAATACAAGTGCCTACATAAGACTTGACGGGGGTTTGGAGTCATGCTGTCGCTTAGGCCAGCGCAGGAAAAACCCTTAGAGAAGATCTGATCACATCAAGAGTATGTTAGGAATCTCAGAAAAAGAAACACCTTTTATTCCTGTGGGGAGTTGCTGTTTCTCTCTGACAGCAACAACTTGTGGTGAGAAAGGTCAGAAGCAGGTCAGGAAGGTAACCAGAGCTGTGGGAGCAAAGCTGGCCCAACCCAAGGCAGACCCAGCCTAGTTCTCCTCCCACCGCCACCGATGAGGGGATGATTCCCCTTTGGACAGTTTTCTGGAACTCAGTTTCCTCCGCAAGGAGGAAAATTTGTCTCCAAGAACTTTCCGTAGCCCAGTGTTGTCCCTGGCAAAGGATAGGTCCTTCTTCATCGCAGGCAGCTGTCCCGTAAACATTTCCCACTTTGCCAGAGCATCCACGGTCTTGTCTACTTGAGCCAGTTCCTCCTCGGAGACGTTCCTCTCCAGGGCAGCAATGCACATCTCCAGCCACAGTTCGTAATCTTTAATGGTGTCTGTGGACTTGGTGGGACCAGCGAGCTGGGGCTGGCTGTGTGTCTCTGCCAGAGAACACGAATGCTCCTCCTGCTCCAGCTCCTGGCCGAGGGAGAGCGCCTGGCTGCAAGTGTCCGGTGTCAGTGGCTCGGACAAGGAGGTCACAGCCTCCGAGTCGTTCTCGCAGCACATCCCAGAGTCCGAGCTGAACGGAAGGATGTCCTCCGAGGTGGACAGGTCTGCCGACTCCTGCCGTGGCCATGTGGACAGCACAGTCTGTGTCCAAGCGTAGAGTTTCTGCCATGGGATGGAAAAAGGTTTCATTTTAGAGAACGAGAGAAAGCAGGTATGCCTTTGCAGTGTCAGGTAAACCTATTCATCTTGGGTGGCTCAGCTTCACATGCTACGGTCCCCTCTGCCACAAGGTGGGTGCAGACAACTCATGGTCACCCTACAAAGCAGGGGCTTTCTCTTGTTCCCTTTTCTTGGAGTCAGCGTCTGTGGCAGAGCTGCCTCCAGTCAGATGTGGATTGTCTCTGCCCTGTTACTGAAGCTGGTAGGAGAAAACAGCACAAATTCACTCCCTGCTGTGTGGATATGATCTCCATGAGAGCTAAACCAGTGCCTTGCTAGAGGAAGCTGTGTCATTATAAAAGCACCTGAGACAGTGGTGAAGAATCTTGTCTCATGGTGTTATTAACTCCTGTGGAAACATGCATTTTTATTCCCAAGAATAGCTCTTCCCCTCTCGAGCTGAAATGCACAAGTGGGAAAGCTGGGCTCCAGGAAAGAATTAATGAAAGGAAAATGTCTGAGACAATTTCCTTTTTGAATATTAAATGCTGCAATGGGGCATATAACAGGTTGCTTCTGGCAGGTTTATTCCTCATGCCCTGGGGGTGAATCGCAGTACTCCAGTCATTGCTGTACTCCTCGGCTGCCTCGGTGGCATGCACTGGGGGTTTGTGTGTGTTTGTCAGCTTTTTCACACCCTTGTGGCCTCTTCCCTCATCTTTACTTTCTGCAGCTCCCAGCTGATACCTTTGCAAAGCCCTGCAATGGCTCTGGGACACACAAGGGTGACAGTATCAACCTGTGACGCCGGTGGCTGTGCTGGCCCATACGTGCTCAGCTCAGGGTGAGCTGTGGTGTTTGAGAAGGGGGCAGGAGATTTCCAGCCCTACAGAGCTCCCTTCTCCCGCAGCACCCGCTGCTCCCTCCCCCTTCCCCCCTCATTGCTCTCTCTTCAGGAAAGGGGCAGAAAGGATAAAGAGCTCAAATTGAGTGGGTGGGAGAAATCAGCCCTGTTTCTCAGTTCAGTCTGTGCATGAAGCCTCGGGGAAGAATTTCATACAAGAATAAAATGGACTCTTTCAGCTAAGTTAATCCACCCTGCCCCCTCCCTCTGGGGCAAGAAAAAAATGTAAAGGGACAACTTTTCTCCTGCCTCATCCCACCTCCAATAGCCCTTCCCTCCCTCTGGGTTGAAAAAACAAAGGCAGCACCAGAAGCTGCAGTAGGAGCCAGACTAGGGCAGGGGACAGCAAAGCTATCTGAAAGCTGCAACCAGCCCATGGCTTTGTCATGTCTCTCAAAACTCCCAAGAGTAGCGAATCTGGGGAGGAATCACAACTGCTCCTTAGCCCAACTCCCGAGAAGAGAAAAAGCTGCAGAGATGAAGATGCCCAAACAGTATGTTTGGATTATTCATGGCAAAAGGAGGGGATGGTTGACTCAAGAACGCTACCAACACCCCAAAGTCTTTCCTGCCTCTCATCCTTTGGGTGGTTTATTGATGTGAACTTGAGAAGAGTTTGTAGGGCTGCAGCCTCTTTCTGTGGTCTCCTGTTGGACTGAAAAGGGATAACCTCTTCATGGGTTTAGCTTCCCCGCAGGCAAGAGCATTTCAAGTGGATGCCCACCCCAAGTAAGTCATTAAGAATGAAACCTGTTGTCTGACACCTCAAGGGGCTCCAGATTTGGCAGTGGAAGTTTTTTGAGACCCCTCTGCCAGGGCATAGCTGTCGTCCCCAGCAGCACTGCAGCCCAAGAGCAGATCCTGCAATTAACACCCTGGTGAGGGTGTAGCTAACCCAGCCTCTACGAGCAGCTCCAGCACTGCTGGTGTGGCCACTGCAAACTAACCTAGTCCCTCCGTGCAGGACAGCCTGGGATGCTAAAGAAGCAGCAGGTGGAATTGTTGGTTGTGGTGGGGAAGCACCATGGGAATTGATGTGCTTTCAGTTTTCAAGATGACTCACGCTGGAGTAAGCAGCTGTGATTAAAAAAAAAAATTAAAAAGGGCATGTTTCTGAGTGCAACTTGGATAAATAAACTGAAGGGCCCTTCCTCTTGCATAAGAACTGGTTTCCTGTCCCACATGCTCTTCTGCCCCTAACCGTGTCTCAGGCGCAGACTTCAGCATTACCTGCTCCTGGCGAGGAACAGCTTTGTGTTCTGGCATTTCCTGTATTCATTACGAGCATCTGGGGCTGCTGAGTGGCAGGTGGGGATCCAAAGGGAAATGTGATTTCAGCCTCACGCTTGGCCAGCCACGACCTCTCGAAACGTGCTTAGCAAGTACCTTTGCTGTCTGATATTGTCTCCGAATGCTTTGTGCTCTCTTCTGCCAGGTTCCTTAACTATTTAATTAATCTCTGGCATTTGTGTCTCCTCTCTCAATGCTCTAGCAAAGCCTCTTACAGAGATTATCACAACTGCCTCGTACCAGCTTGTACTGCATCCAGCTGAGCTTTTCCTTGTCAAGGAAGCAGATGTGAGATTTGGCAAGTGTATCCTCTCTTCAGGTTTGTGTTCACTGTCACCAGGGGATGCTGAGCCAACTACCCTATTTACTGCAGGTGTGAAGGCAAAAATGTTGCTAGAAGAGCTTAGTGCAGATGGTAGTAAGCAACAGCTGGGTGCTGACAGGTTGGGTGTTTAAACTGGAGTTTATTCCTCTGGTGTTCTGGGCAGTTTGGGGCATCTCTTGGCCAGAAGCAGGGACTGAACAGCCACGGACTCAGAGCTGGGTCTAACACCACCACAGATAAGCAGCAAAACCACACAAGTGTGTTTCTCCTCCATATGCTTTGCCATGCTGCTGTGCATCTGATTCCAAGCTGAATGAAAATAGAGGCATCCCCATTCTCATTCTGCACATATCTTGTTACAAATACAATACACAGACTCTAAAATAGGCAGCTGTGGAAAATCCTGTCTCTGAACATGATATGTGTCAGGCAGGAATTATAACCAGGGAGGAGACAGAGTACTGACTGAGAACAGTGACGTTATTTCTGTTCTGCCAGCCACTTAGCTACTGAATTCAGCTTTTTAGACAGCAGAGGTAGAAAACCCTTTCTAGAGCTAAGGGCACATTAGCACTATTCCTGATAGTTGTCTAAATGTGGTGTTTAGTGGTTCTGTGGGTGGGAAAGAAGAGGCAAAAGATGAGTCTGGGACCCTCCACTTATTAGGGAGTAATAATTTGGGACTCTTTCTTGTATCTTTAAACAGAGGAACTGTAGCAAAGTATGCAGTTAACATTTTTTCCCTGTTACCAGCAGCCCCCGAGAGGCCGAAAACCATGGTGGCACATAGGAAGGGGCATAGATGTGGGAATCACTGTGCCCACTGCTGCTCGGGCCTGAAATCTGCCTGCTCTCCCCACCTCATTTTTGGAAGCAGCCAAACGTGGTCGGGCTGTTGCACTGCCCCTTGTTGTGAACAGCCAAAAGCCCTAGAGACTGTGTGAAGTGCTACGTTAGTCACAGACCATGTGTACGCCACCACACTGATTTAGGTGTAAGCTTTCTCTCTTAGCACCTTGCACCAAAAGCAGCATCTACGTTTAACTCCCTGCCACAGCACATCTAGCACTGTGCTTTGGGTGAGCTGCCCTGCTCCCTGCTGTGCCCCCTTCGCTCCAGGAAGGGCTGGTGGGGCTGTCTCACCCTGTAGCGCTCCACAAGTTTGAAGCCCACGACGTGCTGCAGCTTCCGCAGGCAGATGGGACACAGCTCCAGCGGCCGCAGCAGGGCTTCGTCCAGGCTCAGCGCGCCCTGCATGATGCACTGCAGCCAGCGGCAGGTCCCCAGCCCCATCAGGTGGCAGATCTCGTGACAGGTCACCTTTTAAGAAAGCAAAAATCACAGCAGTGCACTGTCAGTCCTGCTTCCACTTTCCCTCCTCCCCTTTTCCGAGGTGAAAGGGGAACGTGGCTCCCTTCTTCCCAAATACCCCAACATCCATGTTTGCATGGTGGAGGAGGAAGGGTGGGTATGGTTTTTAGCAGCAGCTGTGGGAAGACCCTGTACAGCTTCTTCAGAGCTGTAGGGCAGTGCTGCTGTCACTCTCCTCCCAAGGGACAGTGTTGTGGGGTTTTTTTTAAGGGGAAAACCAGTCTCACAGGGGTCTGAAAAGAGCAACACAGTCCATGTGAGAAATCTGTAAGAAGCTATTGGCAACAACAGATCTGGGTCCTTCCAAAGCAGATGCTCTAAATGTTTGTGCCAAAGCAAAAACTAAGCTGGAGTCAGCTGGCCAAGCATGACTGCCTTCGGAACTGGCAGCCATGGAAAGGCTGAGGATGGAGGATTCCCCTCCTCCTCCTGTTGCCACCTAACATCATTTGGAATTACTATAGGAAGAAACCTCAAACTAGAGGCAGAGAGAAATGGCCTCACATGGGCCAGCTTTGGGAGAAAGGCTAGCAGTAGAGCTGGTGAGAGGGCAGAGGAAGGACAGCACGTGTGAATTGGATGTGTTGGAGGTGGATGGGGTTTGAGGGCATCTGTGTATAAATACATGTGCAGACTTGTCCAAGGTATTTTTCTCATCCATCCTTGTAAGCAGGTCTGCAAGCAGTTCTCTCCCTTTGTGGATACCAGTGTCTGAGGAAGACACAATCAGCCCTTCCCAGCTATCCATCAGTTAACACACAGCTCCAGCAGATATTCTGATGAATCTCTGAATGCTCCATCAGCTCACAGATCGCACTGCCCATCCAGTGCCTGACAAGCAAAATCCTGAGATGCCCCAAGCATGAACCTGGGAGCTGGGCAGGGTTTTGTCTCAGTGTTGCAGCGTGACATAAGGCAAATCCTGCAGCCTCTCTATACACCTAACAGTATAGTTTGCTCCCGTGGCAAGGGGGGTAAGAGATGTCTATGTGGCACACTAAAATACAAGCTCTTCAGGACTACATAAGTGCATGGACCTAGCTGTGATTGCCTGTGTCTTCTGGGAGCAGTCTCATGCCTGCTTCACTGAGCTGAGATGGATTATGCCCAGCCCTGAGATATTTAACCGTACATAACAAGAAATATGGAATGCTAGATGTTGCTGGTCCTACCTTACAGCACTGGACCATCTCCTGGGCACTGAATGGCAATGCCCGCTCTCTGCTTTCCTTGCTGCCTTCACATAACTGTTCCTTCTGTGTGAGTGGATTCAAGCTGCTACAGCCAGCCTGGGGGAAATCCCCAGAAAATCTGGCAAAGCTGCAGACTCCCACTTCTGTAAAGAGAAGCACATACCAGTTAGGCATCAGCTCTGTAATGACTGTCTCTCAGCTTAGGCAGCATGAAAAGAAAGTCCTGTTGAACACATGAGGTGTGATGAGGAACACTTCCCAAAAGGTGTCTAGCACCTCAGTTACATTTGTCTGGATCAGGAGCCCTAACTCCCCTAATTTTAAATTGGGAAAACCTAGTTCCTCTTAGCAGGGAGTGAATAAAATGTTAAGGATAAGATTTGGCTATTCCAGTCTCCCAGGGAAGGCTTTTTGGAACAGTGCTGCTAGGAGATCATGGGACACCAATCCCACCTTGTCCTGGCAGGAATTTGCTGAATGTGAAGCTCCAGGTCTCACATGGGTAAAGGTCCAGCAGAGTGAGTCCAAGGACACACAGGGCATCCATGGGCTTGTTGTTCTTCAGGAAATTCAAGATCCCATCTGGACAAATAAATACAAGAGAGATGTTCATTAAAATAAAGCATCTCTGGAAGGCATGCAAGAGCCAGAATTTCTGCTGCTTGTGGGGAGGAGGATGCAATCCAAGCCACAAATGGGCAGAGCTGGTGGATTCAGCATCCTGGATGGAGAACCACAGCTGTGTTGACCATCCCCTCACATCAGAGTATGAGCACACCTGACTTTTGAAGTGGTGCTGAACACCAGAGCTAAAACAAAGCAGAGTTATGGGCAGAGGTGTAAGTGATTGCAGTAGTAACCCTGGAAATAAGTGCCTGGAAGTAGAATTTCCCTGTGGGCATTTCAGGCCTGAGCTGGAGCGGCCGCATCACTGGGTCTGTGCTGAGCACGTGCTGCCCGTGGTACCTGCGAACAGCTTGTTCCAGAGGGATGTTTGTGCAGCGTGAGTTTGGCAGCTGACAAACCCCTTTCCCTGGGGACCTGCGTGACACTTGAACCCAAATTTCCTAACATGAAAGGCCAGCGAGTTCCCCACCTGGGCCACCCAGGCCATTGGTTTGCTTTGGCTCTGGACAAGAGGTGGGAGAACTTGGACAACACCAAATCTACGGAGCTGATCTGATCACTTTGCAGAGCTGGACCTAAACATAATTGCACTGAAAAACACAAACAGCAGAGGAAAATATGATGAAAGTCACTTTGTTTTTTATTCCTGTTTCCAGCCTCAAAGTTCTGGGTTTTCCATGGGAACAGGATTTCTCCCTCTGCACTCCCTTCCTCCTCCCCTCCCTGCTCAGGCAATGAAGGGCTATTTCAGGCACTTCCTAAGGGAGGGCTCTTGCCCACGTGCCAAGCTGATGTCTGTACAGGCTCCCTGCTCCCACGTCCTCACCTGCGTGAAGCTGCACCCTGTCCGTGTCCTGGCTGTGGCGGTAGCAGCAGTGAATGGAAGAGATGGGGATGGAGGGAAGGCACTTCACACGGAGACCCAGGAAGAAAGACTCAACACAGCTCTGGAGGGAATCCAGCAGTGAGAGCCCAGCAGGCCCTTCGATTAAGTCTAAGAAAAGAAGCTCTGTTATCAGTTCCTTAAAGCCAGGGTGAGCTGTAAGGTCTGAAGGGGTTCTGTTGGGTTGGCCACAGTGATTGGGGAGGAGGAAGGCTGGCTCGTTCAGAAGTTAATTGCTTATTCTGGGATGTGATGGACATCTCTAGATGATTATACAGATCCTGAGGAGAAGAGGGGGCTCTTTCTGAGAGGTACTGGTACGCTCTCTTGTTAGCAGAGCAGATGTACTAAGGAAGGTTGTCTCTGTGTGGAAAGATTAACATGGGAACGGGTGGCTGCTTTAAATGAACCATCAGGGATGGAGCTCCAGAAATGCTGCTTTATCAAGCATTGTTTTACATATAGATATATATGTACACATAGCAAGTCTCACCCGGGGCTCACATGCCATTTACAGGGGAGATCGACTGGTGATTTTCATCATGGCTTGTGGTTCTGGACTGGGGGCATGTCAGAGCCTTCAGCATTACAGACTTATCTCTGCTACAGCAATTACACTTTGCAGGTGAGTCCTTAGAGGAGGATGTTAGCGTTCAGCACCACCCACCTCCCTCCCATATCTTTCAGTGAAGGTGCCCACATTACCTATAGGTTGCAGGTAAATGTGCTTTCGATAGAAGTTCTGCTTCCTCCTCAGCATGGCATGATAGAACGTCTCAAAGTCCTCGGGGGCATCGGGGTGGCTGAGGAGCCAGTCGAAAGCCGTCCGGATGAGCAGCGTGCAGAAGAGCGTTCTCTGCGGGTTGTAGGCTTCGGAGAGGAACAGCTTCTCCGCCCTGGAGAAAGCTTTGGCATAGAGCTCCTGCAGGGCTGGGTTGGTGGAGATCAGAGCATCCTTCAGAGCCCGGGGCCCGAAGCTGAATTCCTGAGCGTGTTTGCATTGCAGCATCGTGGAGAGACCCCACCGGCTGTGGCGCTGCCTGCGGGAGGGGATGCAGCCATCAGCACGTGGCCCCGCGAGGGACCTGGAAACCGTCTTGCACTTTGCTTTCAAAGCACTTTGCCCCAAGATCCCAGCTGTAAGGTTTGAGTGGGAGCTTACAAACGCTGTGCTTAGTGCTGGCCAGGAGCCCTGTGTGTTTACGTGAGAGTAGCTGTTACAGGGTGCTTTACATTGCGTGTATGTCACTGGTTTATGGACAATGTACCAGTAGATGGTGCTCAAGAATGCATAGCCCCATTATTGCTACCAGATGTCTGGATTAAATCAGATATAGCTTGATTGGGTTGTTGGGCTTTTTTTGTGCTCTATCCTGAAGTCCCAATAACACGGGAAACACCTCTCCGTGTGTTGTGCAACTGGCTGCACTGCCCCTCATATGATGCCAAAAGGTGGTGCTCCTTTATTTCTTGGGCTAAACCACACTCCTTGGGGCTCTCAAAGGCATAGGTGTATGGCAGGAAAACACCACATCTACACGTCTCTTAAATCACAGGGACAGGGACTTCACCACTGCCCTGGACAGCCTATTAGCAATATTAATGTCATTGAAGATGTGATCCTGTGAGCTACTGACTGCCTGTTGCTCCCAGGGAAATCAAGGGGAGACTTTGCACTTGGTCCAGGTTGAGAGTGATGTTGTCAAAGAAGGTTTCTGTGAAGCACGAGCTGCTTTCATCAGTGCTTCCTTGCAAAAAATGGAGCATGGGTCTGGGGGAGGAGGAGCTGTTAGCAAATGAATGGATTTTTCTCTTCTAAATGGGAAGTGGCAAAGAGTGGATGTATGCAACAGCAGATACAATGAGTGCACAGTCTTTTAGCATGTGTTCCCCCAGGCTCTCTCATGGAATACAGTGAGTAGCCAAAGCTATGGGATATACATTGTTTCCCAAGGCTTCCTAAAAGGGGACATTGACCCAGCTCCAGCTGTTCCCAGCTATGAGCATGGGTGTTTTGTGGTGTCCACCATGCCCAAGGATGCCCGTGGTTATGTTTGAGTGGTTTGAAAGCTCAGGCGTAGGAATTCACTTGGAACGCAGAGTCTGGCGTGATGTGTGACGCCTTCTCCTGGAGACTCTGGTTTTGCTTCCCACAGAAGAGCAGCAACCCATTATGTTCTCCAAATCCAACACAGTGACTTCTCCTTAACAAGCTCTTCTAAAATACTTCACCAGAGAAAATTAATGCTTCAGAAAATTTGTATGGACAACTTCAGCAGTTTAAAAAAGAAATGGTTCTACAATGTTAACTGTAGTAGATGTTATTTGTGCTTGATCTAATACATGGATATAGTGTTTCATTAAGTGAAGTAGTGCAAAAGGGCTTTGTAATTTTTAGCTCTTCTGTTGAGGGTGCCTTGCCTAAATCCCTGACACTGTGCTTCAGGAGGGAATAGCACTTTAGCTTGGATATATTTTTTTTCCCCTCAGTTTTTAAGATGCCAAGGTGGTGATGAAGAAGTGGAAGCACCAATGCATCCTTCTGCCCTTCAGGTGCGTAGGAAGGAGACATCATGTCTTTAAAGACAAAAAGCAGCTCATTTGACCCCTTGTTTAATGACAAGCCATAGGGCTTGACTAGCAAGTCCTGAGGAGGAGAAAGTAACTCTTATTTAAAAAGCCAGTAACTTGTAGTTGCACTGGAGGAAATGCTTTAAGTAAAATAATAATTTAAAGGTCTGCTGCAGGTGAAGACACTCACCACGTCCACTCCTGTGCCATTCTCTGCTTTTACCATTAGACAAAAGCATCCCGATCCCAATCTGTGTTTTGTCATTCCATCTTGCAATGTAATTCCATCTTGCAATGTAATTTTTCCAAGACAAGGAGCACCCATATTGGTTTGTGTGAAGGAGCAATGCCCGTCTGTGCCGTATAAAACATGAGCCTGTGCCCTCCTGGCACCCGCAGGGTCCCTAACAGGGCAGGGAAGGAGCTAGCCTGTGCCAGGAATCCTAATCCAGTTTATGGAGACCTCCCTTTCTCTTCTATTTTTCAGATCTTTCATATTATTCACCACCATATCCATGCAGTGCAGGGGGGGGACACGTAACCCAAAGGTTTTGGCACGTGGTTCCTTGCCCACTGTTGGGGACAGCCTTTTGCAATGATGATGCTGTAGGAACCCAGTTGTGGCCTTTCTGCATATTGCACAAATCTTTTTACTATGGAATTTGACAGGTTTGTGTTGTTTTCATGGTGGGTGTTTTCACAAGAAATGCCTCCACAATCCAGCCTCGGCACGTGACAGCTGAGCAGTCGTTATGCTCCCTTTCTTACAGCAACCTGTAATGTGCTTCATATGCCATTCAAGTTACTCATAAATTATTCTCTTTGCAAATCAGGCACCTATAAATTATTCTCTGTAATTGAAAATTACCTATGAATTATTCTTTTTCTAATTCACAGATATGTCATTTATTTTCCATTATATTGACATTGCTTGCTCAGATAGATATGCCCAGGGCTGACAGTAACAGTGTAATTCTCAGAAGCCAAGGCAATATCATACGGTGCAAGTTCATTCAGGATAATCTGACAAGATAGAAATGGTCTTGTGTGCAGAAAAATCTATATTGTGCAGGTTCAGAGAAGGGCATTCAGTACACAATGGATTTATTTGGTATTTTATGGAATTTGGCCCTAACATTGTACAGATTGTATTTTTATTTTTTTTTTTTTAAAAAAAATAAATTCTGCTGGTCATTCTAAGGTTGTTTATTTTTTAAGTCAACTTGTAAACCATTTCTGACTCTGACTCTCTTATACACTGCAGGCTGCAGATGCACAGAAAGAGATTCATTCTGTTTCCTTCCCCTCTCAGCTCTTGTGAAGTATTTAGAGGCAGAGTCACTTAACTGGGCTCTTTGGACGTCAGAGGGACATTAGCAGAGTCTCTTAAAACTGATTAATTGCCTAAATTAGGTGCTGTACTGTAAACAGGCAATGATAGTACAGAAAAATCATAGCCAGTCAACAGAAATGAAAAGCCCAGAGCAAACATAACAAGCGTTAACTAATTATCAACACATGCCCTAGTTGCTTAATAGCTCTTTTCCTGAGATTTGCAGTTGGTGTCTGCTGCTGCTGCTCTAGGATCAGTCTCTCCTTCCCAGTATCACACAGATGACAGCCCAAAAGCAATTTTTTCAGTTTATTTGTTGGCATGAATAGAAAGAGATTTTTCTTGACTGAGAAGCAGAACTCTCAATGGGTAAAAAAGTCCAGCATGATGGGACAGAGAGAGCACACTGGGGTGTGAGAGCATTTAAATCTGGTCTAAATACAATTCTCACTAGTCCAGCTCCTTCCTTGGGGATGTGAACACAGCCCTTGCACACAGCCAGGCTTTGCCTGCTGAATCAGCTCAGCTCCTGGGGCCAGACCGAATCTGTTCCGCCAGGCTCAGACCCGAAATGAGGCAACCCCCAGGGGCTGTGGGGGAATTTCAAGATGCTGAACACTTTTCAGAATCAATCACCTCTGCTCATGGATAAAATACACTCTGGACCTGATCACCCCCACACATGTACTCACAAGGAACTGTAGCATCTTCCATTCACTTTGCACTAAATGGCCACGAAACACTGAGTTAGATCTGTGTGTGTTCCAGACCATCAAGTTTGATAAAGCCTTCTGGCCTCCTGTACTGACAGATCCCAATAATATTTATGTGTAATGTCTCTAGAACATGTTTGTGACTTGGAAACAGATGCTACGTGTGGTCTCTCTCAAAATGAGTCATTCCTGGAGCTGTGGAAACCTTTAGGGATTCACACATGCGTTTACTGGGCGGCAAATCTACCTGTCATGTCAGAGCTGTGATTGATATGTTATTGCTGAGGGGCTCAGTCCTGGAAGTTTGCCCTTACGTGAATCCTCCTCATTATTTACTTGGACTGCTGGACAAATCAGATGGACAACTTGTATGCAGAAAGGTTTGCAGGGTTAAAGACCAGATTTGTAAAGGTCATTAAATATCTAAGATGGAGACAGATGCTTCCACTTGACCTTACTTAATTGTCCTTAAGTATTCAAGAACACCTACACATCCACTTTCCTATTGATTTTGTTTTACATTAAAGCCTGCTCTGTTCAGTACACATTTCTACATTTGAATAAATGTTAAGGACACATTATCCCTAGTTTCAGTCTTCTGTCCTACAAATTTTATTTATTCTGTGCTCATATGTAATGCTGTGGGGTTTTTAGTGCCTTCTATTTGCGACTCTCTGTGCTATACAAACACTCATGAACTTCTCTGTGCTACCCTCCAGAAAGTAAGCTGATAGAATATGCCTGTCCCCCTCCTCCATCACCCATTTATTCATCATTTTCAGTGCTTTCTCTGTTCGTTTTAGTCTGGTTAAACTCTCTGTGGTGCTTCTCCCATGCACACGTGATGGAGGGCTGGCTGCATTCTTCTTCCCTTACCCTTCCATGAAACAAACCTCTACAACCTACTGGCTGGTTGCTGTGTATTTGCTAACCAAAGACCCAAAAGCACTGAGCAACACCTACCAGCGCTGTACAACAAATCTAACACTGCAGAGATACCCCAGCTCTCATCATTCACAGCTCCAGGCGCTTTGCTTTTCATCATATTTGTCTAGACAGACTAAATGGTTTCTGTGAGACAAACCCCAGTGTCAGCCAGGAGAGTGGCTGCATTTTCCATACAAATGAATGCCCAGACAGGTATGGCTCTGGTTGGCTATTCCCCTGAGCACAGGCATTAGAAAAGTGGTTCATCATGCAGTATAAATGCACCGTAATGCTGTGCCTCCTCCCAAGAAATCAAGTGCTTTATAAGTGGTGCCACCAGGTAGGGGATGTTTATGTGCATTTTATAGCCAGGGAGGAGGAGGGGGCTCCAAGGTAGCGCCGCGGCATGGGTTTGGGGTGGGGGGGTCAGCAACACACTCAGACCCAAGATGCCTCAGTGGCCAGCTGTACCCTGCCACCAGCTCTGCCAGCCCGGAGGTTTGCTGGGTGAGAGGCATGTTCTGGAAACGCTGCAGAAGCAGGTCCTGCTCCTGGGACACCTGACCCCCCTCCTGCCCCCAGCCCTGCTGGTTCGGAAAAGGGGCAGTTGATGCTGATCCCCGGGATGGGGTTCGCACGAGTGGGTTTGTGGGGAAGGAACGAGTCCCCCCAGCACCCTGGGACGATGCACCGCGCTCAGCCCTCGGCACCCCAAACCCACGGGAGGGTGCACCAAGGACGGTCCCGGCACTCCAGGAGAGTGCCCCACGCAGGACGCCATCACCCCGTGGGCGTGATGCCCCGAGCACGGCTCCCAGCCCCCGGCGGGGCTTCCCCACGCAGGACCCCCATCACCCCGGCGGAGGGGATGCCCTGAGCAGGACCCGCCACCACCGGGGGAGGATGCCCCGAGCACGGCCACCAGCCCCCGGCGAGCGGCGCCCATCACCCGGGAGGATGCCCCGAGCCTGCGCTCCCCGGGGCCGGCCGGACCCCCTTCCCTCCACGCCGGGCTGTGCCCTCCCCCCCAGCAAGTGCCCTCCCGTGCCCCCCCCGAGCTGCCCGGGCCGGGGCAGGACTCACCGCCCGCCGGGGCTGCGGAGGCCGGGGAGGTGCGGCAGGGCCGGGGCAGCCGGCTCGGGGCTGGCGAGGCGGAGCGGAGCAGGAGGAGCAGCAGCAGCAGGAGGAGGAGGAGGAGGAGGAAGAAGAAAAAGGGGGAGCAGAGGGGGGGCTCGGCCCCTCCGCCCGCAGCCCGTGGGATTCGCCGAACCGGCGCTGAGAGCCGCCCCCCGCCGGGGGCTCTGCGGGATGCTGGGGGCGGCTGGACCCCCCCCCCTGCAAACTGGGGAGGGTGGAGAGGGTCCCGGGGTGCTGGGGGAGGGCGGGCTGTGGCCTGGGGGGACAATCCCGGGGAGAAGGTGTCCGGGGAGGTCGCAGGCTGGTGGCAGCGGGGGTCCCTCCCATCCCCCAGGAGCCTGGGGGAGAGGAATGAGAGCAAAGTCAGATCTCATTTTGGGAAGAGCCCGGGGCTGAGCAGCGTGACAGTGCCACAAGGGCTGAGAGCCCTTTAATCTCTGCGCTTAATGAGAAATGACTGGAGGAGTGGGTGTCTGGAGCTCTGTGGTTGTGCTGGCGACTGATGCCACCTCCTCCGTGGGAGCGGTGCTTGCGTTTGCTTTGATCCCCTGCTCAGTGCACCTCTTCCCACATCACCTGAATGTGTTTCCATGTCCCACAATGGCCTTTAATTTGGGAATACTATCTGTTCTAGGAAAGGTTAATTACATTAGAGGAGTGGATCTCCATTCCCTTTTTATTCCGGCTTTCATGTTTTGATGTCTTCAGTGCTTTGATCCCTCATTGCTGCCCCCCCGAGATGGAAGGAAAAAGGAATACCCTGGCTGGGACCCAAGTGTGTCCCTAAGTCACATAAGCTGAAATTAAGAAAAAAAATCTATTTTACAGCCTCAGGAACTGTAGTGGTCCTGGCAGCCCAAATGCTGCCCGTGTGGCCAGCACAGCCAAGGGCCTTGAAGGGCCAGCAGAAATGTCCTGCTGGAGCCAAGGTGGCCAGAGAAGTGGACAAATGACCATGTGCCGTGCTGGGGGTTGGCAAGCACCAGAATAAGACCATCATCAGAATAAGATCATTCAGAGATGTGCAGATGTGGTGCTGAGGAACATGGGGCAGTGAGGACTGGGCAGTGCTGGGTTAGTGGTTGGACTGGGTGAGCTTAGAGGTCTCTTCCAACCCAGGCTGTTCTGTGATTATATGCAGTCTGCTGTCCCCAGGACCTGCATTGCTCTTAAGGCATCGACAGCATCACTGGTGAGAAATTGCCCTAATTTGCTGCTATCATAATCAGGCCAAGAGGCAAAGCAGCAGCTTCTCCTGGCAGCGGCAGCTGCTCGCAAAGCCTCTTTGTGGGAAACCTTCCCGAGATTCAGCGTGTGGGGCGGGCGGGAGGGAGTGCTAAGGCCTTGCAATAGCATCATCGGCTGCTACTCCAAGTACAGGAGATGCCCTCTGTGCTGTTTTAATTAGTTGCTGCTTCTAATTAGAATTTATTTGTATTCATTAACTTAAATTATCTATTTGCGAGTCGCTCATAGTACACCATCAACATGTGCAGAAAAATACACGTCTCAGAGCTGGGTCCTGCCCTGAGGAAGCCACGACCTAAAACCAGATAAAAATACTGTCCCAGTATAGTGTTCTGCAAAAAGGTTGGTTTGTTTGGGTTTGTTTTTTTTTTTGCTAAGAAACCTGTTGCATTCAAACTTAATAATTAATACTTGGCTTAGGTGCCAGAGCACTGACTGACCAGCCCAGGCAAACAGGGCTGGACTTGTTATCAAATGTTCTCGTAAGGATGCATTTATCCTGGGCACACAGGAGGAGGTGGGTAAACCTTGCTCAGGAGAGCTTACGGTGAGGGAGACAGAGAGCTGGGACAGAACAAGTAATGAGGGGACAGGCACACATTCACTCTCTGACTTTTTAGGAGCGAGTGGTTTTATGAAGAGAAGATCAGTACAGTGCAAAGGGGGAAAGGGAGGAGGAGGTGGTCAAAAATCAGATGAGAATTCAGCCAGGAGTTAGAGAGGGTGCAGTGAACTGGAGGGGCAGTGATTTAAGGCTGAGGAGGGAGTGGAAGAGCACAGGGATGGCTGTGCTCAGCGTCAGCTCAGCTGTGATTAAAGCTGGTCGCAGCGGAGACGTGATGCTCACCACAAGCGGCCTTTATCTGCAGTGAGCAGCAGCAATCATTATTCTGCTTCTGAACTCAATTGTTTATGCCGAGTTGTGTTTCCTAGAGAGGCCACGATCTGTTGCTGGTGTGCAGAAGATGTAAAATACAGAGGAGCGTGCCTTGGGTAGGTGAGTGCTGGAAACTCCATGGAGCCACATCCTCAGGGGGAAGCAGAGTGAAAAACTCCCCAGACTGATGCCTAAGACTGGAACTTAAGCAACTGTGGTTGTTTAGCTGAAGAAAATTGTGTAGCAATACATAACTAGCTCCAGAAGGAGAAAAGGCAGGTACCCAAGAGCTGTTAAGGGAGAAGAGACATGGCCCAAACCCACAGCTGCAAGCTGAAGCCAGACAAATTGAAATGAGAAAACAGGCGTTAATTTTTTAAGAATGAAGTTGATTAGCTGCTGGAACAAATTACTGGGGAAAGTGAAAGTCTTTCCATATGGTAGTGTTTTCTAATCAAGATAAGATGCCTTTCTGCAAGATGGGCTTCAGCCAAGCAAGTGTTCCCAGGTTCAGCAGAGCAAGGATGGGGTGAAATGTGGTGGTTTCTGCTCCATGTGAGGAGATGACCTCGTGGTCCCACCCAGCCTTTAGGAAATGATGACTGTGCTCTTGGTGTGTATTTCTAAATCCCTCCTGGATTGCTGTGGCTGTACTGCATTGGGTTGTCTCCTGAAAAGCAGCTGGGTAAGGGCAGCCTGAGGATTGCTCAGACTGGTGGTGCAAACCTCTGCCAGGTCCCTCTGTGTTTATCAGCCCAGGTTGACACGAGGCTGCTGGATGCCTGGCTGGAGGTAGGTGACCCCCAGCAAGCTCTGTGTTGGCTGTCAGGACCTCTTCTGTTCTGCTGCTGACCTGCAGTGTGACCAGGAAAAATCATTTCCCTTCTGTCCTTCTGGTTTCTTTTTCAGCTTTGCTTGTTCTTTCAGTTTGACCCAGGGCTTCTGCAGGGGCTTTTTCACAGTGGAATTACACTCTGAATATCTGTGCAGTTATTTTTCAGATAGCCAATTGCTCACTGCAGGTGTGAAATAATTTCCTGGATATTCAAAAGTCAGAGTGTTAGTTCTACATCCTTGTAATCTTGAGGCAGTTTCCAAGGGGCCAGGCTGCCTCTTAATTTCAGTCTGTGCTGCCATCACAAAATGTAAAAGGGCAAGAACCAGCTTTAGAAAAGTTTGGGTATTAGTAGCAGTCTAGAGAGAGCAAAGTGGGTTCAGCTCTTGTTTTCTCTCTGCTGGTCAACCACACGTTTGGGCAGCACTGCAGAATTACTAGCAGCTACTTTGCTGCTGGTCCTAATGCAGTTGTACCCACAGCTGGGCAAGGAGCTGTCTCACCTTTGGACTGTGCTGTGCACAAGGAGAATTACAGAATGCAACAAAAAATAAGAATTTAGTCTCATGTTGCTGTCTCCATGCAAATGAGGCAGCTGCAGAATTTGCTAACAGGGACAGGCGTGAAAGCCAAAGGGTGAGCTCTGCTACATATTAATGGGTGATGGAAAGGAAGGGGAGAAACGGGACTGACTGGTTTGTGGTGGAGATGGAGAGGTCCCATACCAGGAGTTACTGGGAGGATGTAGCATGGACTGCCCTTCCAGGGACAGGTTTGAGGAATTAAAGCAGGCATTTACCTGGAGCAGGAGAGGCTAAGGCACCACGTCCCACAAGGCTACAGGAGCTTTGTGCTTCCTCATTGAAATGGGTTGGTTTGGCTCTATGTGTACATCAGAGGGTATGGAAGGGAGGTGAAATGTTCCTTGTCTCGTTCATTCACTCATGATACCCTTAAAAATGCAGAGTATTGTGCTGGTGCTGTGAAAAGGCTCCTCCTTTGCCCAGCTGCTGCCCTTGGCACTACCCAAGCTGTCCCTGTTTGTGTGCCAGGACGTGCCCCAGGATGCTGCCTTGCTCCTTGTCCATCACCATCCCTGAAGAGCCCTATGGATGGATGTCATGGAGGCATGGGTGAATAGTGATGTGAGTGTGGTACTGTATTTTCCCCTGAATCCCTTGAGAAATCCAAGTGAAGCAGCTCAGATTGCCAGCAGACAAGGACAGCTTCCTTCCTTGGTAGGAGGCGGTAGAAGAGAGCAGCAGGCACCTTCTGGTAGGTGATGGAGTGGAGGCATTAGTGTCCCTAAGGCAATGCTCATGCTCTGTCTGGAAAACGCATTGGACCAGCAAAATTGTCCCTCTCTGCGGTGTCCTGGCACGGTCCAAGCTCTATTGGCAAGCTTGGGAGGAACATTAACGAAAACAAGTGTCTGGCTGGTGTTCCTGCAGTGCCACAGACCTTAGGAAACAACCAAAAGGAGCCCAGCCCTTCGGTTAGTGAGTGCAATCTGCTGTCACAAGCTGATGCTGGAGGAAAAGATAAGAGAGAGAAAAAAAGAACAGCTATGGAGCGGAGAGGAAAACACTGGGCAGAAGATCTGGGGGGGAATGAAGGAGAACCATTTGTCTATTAGCAAATAAATTGCTAGATCATGTTCCTGTGTGCATCCTGGGCAGCTTCTAATACTGTGGGTTTATTCTGTGTGATTCTGTGATTCAGAGTTAAGGTTTTTCTTGGCATTAGAGACCCTCAAGAAGGTGCTGTCGACCTGTGGATCCAGGCAATGGCTGATCCAAACCTGTCTTTGTGCCAATCTAAGGAAAGTTTATTTTATCCTAAGCTGTGCCCATATGCAGGGTCTTCTTCCCTTTTTACCACTGATCTCATGTTTGAAGCCTCTCTGTAGGAAGCCAGTGGATGCTCCATGATTCATTCCCCTGAGGAAGCGTGATTTCAGGTCCCCATATGGTCACAGAGGCAGAAGAGGGGGCAGATATGTATTTTTCCAGCAAGGAGAATGCAACTTCAGTGTACAAATCTGGCCTGGCAGAGAAGATCTGGGGAATGTAGAGAGTGATTCTCCATTCTTTTGTTTTGTTTTTTGTTTGTTTTCATGATTGCTTCCTCTTGGCTGCTGATTAGGCTTTACAAATAAGGAGGAAGGAGGCTGCTGCCTCTGCTTTCAACTCAGCCTGGTACCTGCTCTGTGTGTTCCCTGAGGTTTGGCAGAGTCCACTTATTGAGGCCAGCAGAAATAGCATCTCGCTTCCTGGTTCCAGAGGAGGTGTTAAGTAGGACATAGTTAAATTTGGGATTATTAGTAAGAGAAGAAGTGTAGCTATTTCTTTTGAAATGCTTTGGTTTGAGAATAGATTTTTGGGCAGAGAACAGTGAAGAGCTGCCCTTTGTAGAGGGCTGGAGGATGAGATGTTTGCAGTCAGGAAACTGTCTCCCATGCAATAAATTATTGGGCAGAAGTGGATGTTTGGTAGCATTTCAAGTTTCTGTACATGCAGCCCTTCCCTAAGACAGAGACACAGAGACATCAAGTTTCCTGTGGGCAATAATCTAACTGGAGACAGTACCCTCTATAGAACAATGTACACCATATAGAAGAATGGAAGCCTGTGAACGAGAAGCAAAGCCCTGCAACGAGCTGCCTGCGTAATTAAAAAGCTGCAGTGAGATGAAATACGAGATGGAGAGGAGAGATAGTTGGAGGCACTGAGAAACAGAAGAGCTTTCAAGTATTTTACTGCAGAGATGATTGGAGAATTTGCCGGGGGCCTGGTTTTCTCCTTGTGCTGTCCTTCACCATGCACAGCACTGTGCAGCCCCACGGACACCGTGGCTGACCCCGAAACCTCCAAAGGCTGATACAGGTGTAAGGCAGTGGGGAGTCATAGGGCTGCAGAGCTTTCAGTCAGAGCTAATATCTGTGCCTCGTTGGACTGATGCCTGGCTGTGATTATTTTTATTTTTATATTTTTTTTCTCATGAGTAGACTGCAGCCCGCTTTGCTCAGGGCTAGGTGATGATCCACTTGTGCCCAGTGATGCTATGAAGGTGGCTAAAGTCCAAGTGCTGTCACTGGAAACCAGCTGCAAATTAATACATGGTGTGTGATTAACGTGCTTTTAAAATGCATTCATGTCCTGTAGCACTGGCTGCGGCTCTCGTGTCACATTCGGTGTTCTCGGAACATTTATTAGCCTTACAGATCCCTTGATTATTGCTTTCTCTTTTATAATTAAGCCATGAAACTCAGCATGATGCAGCTTATGTGGTATTAATTCATGCCTGGCGTATTCTGCCTGTGCCCTAGGAAAAGGCTAAATGCTGGCAGCTGGATTGCTCTCTGCACAGTTGCTATTCTGAAATTTTTTAATGTGATTATAAAAATCACACTCTGTGTGCATATGGGCAACTGAGCTCACCACTGCTGCGAGACGTAACGAGATGTGGTCTGAATTCCTTGGGAGCAGGATCTGTCCCCAGCAGTGCTGTGAGACGGGGCTTCCTCCAGCCTCAGGCACTGGCTGATGCTCTCCAGGTTGGTGCTATCAGCTCTGCTTCAGTGCTAACGCAGCCCTGTGTGCTCTCCACACCCTGCTTGCCCTTCTTGGGTTATGCCTGTGGAAGTGTGAGTCTTGCAGTTGAGTTCTGTTTCACTCCTTTTAGTCCTGACTTTTCTTTGTATGAGGTTTAAGCTGAAGCCAGGGTTTCCTGCGAGGCTGCATCTCCACATCAGCTTTCTGTTGGCAGCAGCTGCAATGGCTGTTTGAATAGGTTTCCTCCCAGTCAGTTGCTGCTGCCCCCAGTATGGCAGCTCAGCAGTTTGTGTGCATATATGGTGAGCTGAACAGGAAGCACAACTATCATAAACAATGTCTGGTTTACTTATTTATTTTTATTTTCCCTTTCCTGGTAATTAGTTGTAGAAGTGACTGTGCTGAAGGAATTGGAGCTCAGTGCTACTGGGAGGGAAGTCACTGGAATGACCCAGCACCAGTGTCCCAGTCACTGCTGGTCCAGAGGTAACAGTCTGAACTCAGAATTCATGAAGTGTTTGCTGGGCTGAGTGTTGGGTCTCTGTTGGGGAAGTCCAAGCAGCTCCACAGCTGCCTCCCCTGAGGCTTGAGAGTGGGCAGTGATGGGCTCCAGCAGCTCTGCCCACATGGCTCTGGTCTCTACAGCTGCTGGACGTCCTACCAAACTTCAGATGTGGGGACAAAGTGCTGGGGTGCTAGCTCTCAAAGAACACATGTGTCAGTGTCCCTCATCTACTCTGGACATAAGGGAAACAGCCTGGAAGCTGTAGGAGACAGGACATGGGACACCTCTGTGTACAGCTGAAGGGCTGTGCTCTTCGGGGACCACAGATGCTGTAATGCAACAGCAGTTCTGCTCCGTGGTGTGCATGTTACTTATACACATACACACACTGCTCAGGTTAGTGGTTACTACTAATCAAACCATTTCTGTAGAGACCTGAATGCTGATCATCTCAAAGCTTCTGTTTCGAAAAAACAGTGCCAAAACCTACGTGCAGGATGCAAAGCTGTAGTGCAGAAACTCTGAGCTCAGGCGTTTCCATGGAGATGGATCTTTGATCTCGTAATAAATAAAGGGCGGAGAAGATGCTCCCAAACTAGGAAGGACGGCAAGGCTGATCCCTATGGGGCAGAAGTTCTCAACAGGAATTAGGGAGACAGGAGATCTTTTTTTTACCCCTCCATGATGCCATGTCTGTAGGAACGGCGAGGCTGAGCTGTCTGCCCGCCAGTGCTGCGGCGTACGCAGAAGACGTGCCTTTCAGCCAGCCAGCCAGACAGCGTGCTACACCTTTGAGCTGGCTAATTTAATGCTGCTGGAAAGTCAGACCTTTGTCTGCACAGCAGTATTCACCCTGTGCTGCGGGATTTAGAGAGCGGTGACACAGGGGTTTAACACCAGTATAGAGACACGCTCGTTTTCTTGGCTGTGGTGAAGCAATCTGAGGAATTGGAACAGTTAGGAAAAAAGTACTGCATTTATGGATTTATAGAGGGGGGGAAAACCACATTTTAGTCTGGTACAAAGTGCAAAACAGAAGTGTTTAATATGCTGATGTGGAGATAGTGACCAAAGGCAACAGTCAAGTTGGCTTTATCCACGTGGATGAGCTTTGACTGCACTGGTGACCCATGTGTTGTTAGAGCTGTCAGCAGGATCAGGGCTGTTACTCCTGGCACTGGAAATCGAGGTTTCTGTGAATGGAGCCAAAAGAGAATTCATTAGGAAAGGGCATAATTTTACCAGGGCATGCAGTGATAGGATGAGAGGTGATGATTTTAAACTGGAAGAGGGGAGATTTAGACCAGATATTAGGAAGAAATTCTTTCCTGTGAGGGTGGTGAGGCACTGGCCCAGGTTGCCCAGGGAAGCTGTGGCTGCCCCCTCCCTGGCAGTGTTCCAGGCCAGGTTGGATGGGGCTTGGAGCAACCTGGACTGGTGGGAGGTGTCCCTGCCCATGGCAGGGGGTTGGAATGAGATGAGCTTTGAGGTCCCTTCCAACCCAAACCTTTCTATGATTCTGTGATAATTAGCTTCAGTAGTTGGTGAGAACTGCTGCTTGTCATGAATGTGGTCACACACCCTCTGGCAGGATGTTTCCCATCAAGATGCGCTGCATGGGCAGCTGAAGATGATCCTTTGTGTTGGAGTGCCTGGATATGTGTGTGTGTGCTGAGCTGTGCACGCCTGTTTGTGCATTTCTCGCTCCGTTTGCCATCCGGGTGGTGGCTTTTCCTGGTCGCCTCTGATCTCTTCACAGCACGTTGACAGATCTGTCCCTTTGTGTCTGCTACCAGCATGGCCTCAAACAGGTTCATTTTTTTTGTGCTGTGTAAGAGTACATAGGGTGAGCAAGCTATTGTATACAGCCTGTTGCAATACTTTTTTCCCCTCTTTTTAAAAAAAATTATCTTCCTCAGATGCATTGAGCTGCCAGTTGTGCTAATTACAGTCTCTCCAGGGGTTTGCAATACTCCACCCAGGAAAAATAGCACATAAGTACCTATTATGGCTTCCTCCCACCCAGTCCCACCACTGCTTTCACTGGAGCAAGGGACCCCTTTGTGCCTCGCTGGATCCCAGACTCCGTAACAACTCAACCATCACATTGTATAATTTTAAAGTTCCAGTTTAAATACTTTATTTATAAGGGTATATGTTGTTTGCAGCTCTGAAAAAGTTATTATCTTTTCCAGATGTTGCAGAAACCTTCAGTGTTGAACATAGCCCAATGGGTTTGTTTTAGAAGCTGACAGGTGGGGCTTTTTGTTGACTACTTTTTGTTGTTTTTTCAAATGACCCTCACTGAAAATACTCTCACTTTGCTCCCTGTTTTTCAAAAATGGACCATTTAGCCAAGAAAAACATGCTGTTGTCTTATGCACTAGTTCACTGGGAAGAAAATATGTTGAAAGAGCATGCAATATTAAAGCTATTTTGAATCAAACTCACTTCCACTGGTTTCAGTGGACACTTTAGCCTTGTTTTCACAGGGCTCTTTGTCAGAACCTAAAAGCATAAAATACTCTGACATGTCAAAGTTAAGATTACTAGATGGTAATGAAAACACATTTTTATCCTCAATTACATGGAGAAGATGGAATTGCTGTGCAGCCACAGCTGTTTGTCTCATGGCTGTGACAAGCCTGTATGGATGCTGTCACTTAGCAACCATTGCCATTTGTGTTTTAACTGCAGCTTTTTTGTTGTTGGCACGTAATGAGAGTTGTAATCACGAGATCAATCCCATCAAACGTGTCTGGTTTTGAGAGCAATGGGCTCCAGGGCTCACCTGTGCCCCTGCCCAGCCTATATAAGGGCTAAATCAGAAGAATTTCATGTGTGATGGCTAACTCAGCTTAATAAGGGTTTATTTAGGAGCTGGTTTGGCTGGGCCAAGTCGTGTTTCAAGGTATACAGCCTGGATTCACCATCTGCCCGACCTGGCTCTGCAGCTCCTTCATGCTGGGTCACAGCCCAGCCCAGAAGCTGGTTTGAGGCCAGAGCTCAGAGCGTGGTGGTGAGGGACCAGCCAAGGCAAGCCTTGATGTCCCTGCTCCCTTCTCCTGACCCAGCCTGAAAGCTCAGGGAATATGGGGTGAGTGGAGACTGGAAATATGAGTACCAGGAGATAGTGAAATGAGAGAACTGAAGGTCTGGAAGTGTATCTATCTCTTAAGGGTAATTCCCACCTATCTTGCACTGAAAGGGAGTGAAAAAGGGCAGTCCTACCTTGGTTCAATCCCTAATGCTCTACAGGAGCTGTGTAAGGTGGTGGTTTTACTTCACACCTGATCTGGTCTCATCAGGCAATGTCCCTCAAAGGAGTGGGTGTGCCCTCTGTCCCACACAGCCTGTTCCTGCCCTTGCACAGAGTTTAACAGCTGGGCAGCTGCAGAAGGAACTGGGGAGTAACGTGGTTTGGATGGGTTTGTTTTGGAGGCAGCCACATGAAAGGCATCTTTGCAGCCTTGTTATATGTTTACAGTAAATAAACACATTAAGCTGCTGTGCTCTAAGCAGAGACTTAGTATTGATATTGTGAATACTATTTTCTTTAGTTTCATTTTGCTTGAATTGACACAGTTGTGCAATTGCACCTGCAGTGTTGCAAGGACTTTTGATGTGGACCACTCATTTCCCCTTCCATCTGGGGATGAGTTATAACCATATCAATGATTGGGGCTCTGCAAACACACAACGCTTTTGTTGCAGCTGGACATCACCAGCTTTGTTCCACCTTCTTCAGGCAGACACGGTGCTGCTCTGAAAGCCCTTTGATTTCTCTGTGTGCTGGCTTGCAAGGTTGTAGGAAAGATCTGTCCTGCCTGTGGAGGAACATGTCTGATACAGGCTGAGGTCTGGCTGTGTTAAAGTGGTGCTTTATTTCTCAGCAGAGGACAAAACCCACTGTTCTAAAGGGAAATGACACAGACTACAGAGATGCTGCTACTGATGTATTTTTCCATTGTAAATTACTGAGAACTTCTGCAGTGAAGCTGGTTGATGAGTTTCCTCTCTAACGCACAGTGTTTTTTAGAAGCCTTGATGAGTATGTATGGAAAGGTAGAGCAAATTTTATTAGAGACAGACAAAATAAATTGCAAATATATGCATGAGTTGATCTGTAATCACAGATCACATATATCTAAGCTAAAGCAACAGCCTTAGACATTTATAGCCCATTTCTGACTAAGCTGTGCAATTAGTATAATTAGGCAAAGAATATTCTGTGGATTTTAAATGTCCAGTGTATTAAAACAGAAAATTAACAGCCGTTCTTCTGGCAGCTTTTATAAAGCCATTGCTAGTGTAGGGTTGAGCCAAAGATGTTTATTCTTTCCTGTATCTGTTTGAGCAGCTTCTTCAAAGCTCTGTTGAAATGTGTTGAGAGCAACTCTAGGAATTTCATACCTGTGTACAGATCAGGCAACAGAACTTACATTGTCCCTGTGCAGATAAAGAGCTTAAATGAGCTTTGGAATCTTCTTCTTTCACAGTACCAGCCATTAGAGTCGAAGCTGTGGTGTTCTGCATTGATACCACTTGTGTTGCTACTGCCTGCTATCCACAGCCCACCTTAAAGCAAATTACAGTCCTGAGCCTTGGTGCTGCTTGCTTTAAATGAGGCCCATGCCTGGCCTCAGCCTCTGCTGAAATCAGCCTTGGGGGGGTGTGTGTGTGTGTTGGAAAGAGTCTCTCAGTGATGCCTGCCTCCTGCAGGAACTGTACACAGCTACAGCACTGATGGTGTGAAAACTGCAGTTTCCACAGAAATCCATCTCAAAAAGGCAGCTTGGAAACTTCTCCTGTGTCCATAACAGCAGGCCAGGCAGCCCCACCTCCTCCTCATCAACGTCACCCGAGTCCTTGGTGTGTGACAGGAGTGAGCTGGGTGTGCAGAGTTTATGGAGGGACCACGGTTGTCACATTGTGAAGTGGTAAGTAGCAATAGCACTTGAAATGAATGCTCACTATGCATGTGGGGGTAACATTGCTTCTTGGGACTGTCTCCCTGAGACTTAACCCCCAGTTCCACAGCCACAGCTCCTTGGCAAGACAAATCACATGGTGTAAATTCTTAACCCAGCAGAAAGCTGTGTGGCTGGGATAAGGATCTTGTGGAGGTGCAAAAAAAGCTTTGGAGGTAGGATGAAAATGAGTTAGCAGTGTAAGTGGGGTAGGGCTTGCACGTGAGTTCTTAATGGTGTGCAAAGGTGGGCATCCTATGGAAGGTGTGACTTCCCAGCATGATGGATGATTCACATTAGTAAACACACACTAATAACTACTAATTCAATAGCTAAATTTTTATCTCGTAAGACCCACTGCCATCACTTTCTATTGAAAGAAACACAGGGTTTTTCTTTTGGTTCTATCTCCCACAATCTCTCTGTTCACTGGCATTTGTGCCTCATGCTGCTCAGACATCCATGACTCTTCCTCTTTCTCCCAATTATCAGATGCAGGATGTCAGTCCAAGAATCTCAGTGTTAATAAGACTCTTCTCTGCTGCTCTAGTTACAGTCAAAACAAAGCAAGGCAATGTAGTAAACTCAGAAGAGACAGAAGTACAAAATTAGCACTGAGTCACCTAATTGCTGGAGGTGGAGACCTGTTTCTATTGAAGGATGAAAGGAGTTCTTCATTCCCCTTTTAAAGATAAGGGGTTTGTTGTACATTGGGATTTTGGTGTACAAGCATCCTGTGTATAAACAAGACTTTGAACTGCAATTAGGCAAATGGTATAAACTTAACAATGTCAGTATCATCCCAGCTGATATAAAAAGAGAAAAGTTCCATTAAAAATTAATAGGTCTGGGAGTCAAGAGACCTCATAATAAGCAGTGGAGTTTCCCTTATGTAACAGTTTCAATTTGCTGATATTTGGGTAATTCCTTGGAGTCTTCTGAACTGCACAACCCTGAAATCACAAGTATTCTAGTGCTGAACAGGAGGAAGATGTTTACCCAGCAACCTGCTGTCTCCTTTCCTGGAGCACATCTGATCTATAGACAACACAAAATGCTAGTTTTGGAACTATAATCCCTTCACCAGACAGGAGTACTGAAACTCCACAAACAATCCAGGCTTCTTTAAAAGCAAATCCCCTCTCTCTCTCTCACTAACCCTTTCAATTTCTGAGAAAAATGCAGTGGCAGGAAAAGGCCTGATTTTTAGTGTCTTCTGTCTTTTGCCAGGTGTAACCCTGCTCAGGTATCAGAAGCAAGATACTGAAGGAGGAGATGGTAGAAGTTCTTCCACTACATTAGGTGCTACAGCCTCCATTAGCCTAAAATGAGTGGTGTGTTCCTGACTCCACATAGGCTGCAGGAGGATAAAGGATGCCAAGCAACACCTCAGTGCTGGAAAGGAATACAGCATGGTTTGACCTACTGGTAAGAGTACCTTTTTTACTTTTTTTTTCTAGGTTTCAGAAAGCTTCTTAGCACAAGGGAAGACATTGGAGTAGGTTGCAAACTACAGTCTTCCCTGAGCTTTTAAAAAATTGGCATTTTTTTTCTCAGCAAACAGTGTTGCTACTCACACTATAGCTGCTGTTTTCTAATTGTTTACCAAAGCTAAAAACAGACCTATTTTTATCATGAAAAAGCTGCAGGTGTCAGTTTCTCTCACTAGTTAGAAGGTATCCTAGTTCTTTAGGAATAGAGAATAGAAGCACTTAAAAATTCAGCAACATGGACTTGCTTCTGGCTTCAATTAAAAACATAGTCAGCTTTTCAGTGTCACTGCTGAGATCAAAGTATGTTATCTATACAAGAAAGTTTGTAATGTTAAGGATGATCAGCTTTCGATTCCTTAAATCCCACCTCTAGACCTCAAAATGCAACAGGGAACTCGAGAACTCTGGTTTTAGAATGGAAATGCAGACAAGGTCAAAACAAGTGTCCCTTAAAACCAGTCTTCATCAGTTTTAGCTACTCTGGCTCTAAAAGGAGCCTGCAACAACTTGTTTTCAGTCACTGTTTTGTTTTTTTAAAAATGTTTCCTTTATATAGGCATGGTCTGGTGCTTTCTTAAAAGACAGAGGACTTAAAAAAAGAACAAATGCACTTCTTAACGTGTTTACTTTGAAAAACAAATTGCAGTTTATTAGAGAGTACACCTTTTAATAAAAAATATCTTTGCAAAGATATTTCTAACCCATTTAAGAGCTAATGAAACCATCCTTTTCTCCATTCAGTGTAACGCTTCTTTTTATCCTCTCTCAAGAAAGATTTCATGACTGGTAGCAAAAAATTCTCCTCCAGAAGAAAACTGCTTCAGCAATGTTCCCTCAGAGCAAAAGATGTCTTCAGTAACAGTCAACTTCATTCTCCTCTATGGTCCCCACAGTAGCAAGGATGTCCTGTAAGAGCGACTGAGGACTTTTTTCCACGTGGTCACTAGTTTTATTTAGCTCATCATATAGCTCTTTTAAGTCTATCACACTCAAAGCTAGTATCACAGTCTCCGGATCTTGAAAATCCACCTCACTACCACCATCTGTGGGGAAGTTCTGGGCCAGAGAACCCTGCCTTAGTGTCCTTTGTAACCAGAGAATGCCAGGTCCTGCAGGTGAATCTTCAATGCCTTGTGAATTCTCCAGGGCATCAATTGCATTGAAATGACTTCTTAAGACAAGCAATACTTCACAGGCTTTCTGACCTACTGGTTTGTCACAGTCACACAGAGACCGAAACAAAAAGCTGAACAGTTTTGTTCTGCAAAATATCTGCAGCGACTCGTCATGATGAACTGAACTAGTGACTGCAGATGAGACAGGAGCATACAGGTATTCAGGATGGCCAATTCGGCACATTGTGTGTATACAGAAATTTTCAACCAGTTCCAAACCACCAAGTCTGACTTCCCAGTCTAAGTCATGCTCCACCGTTTGGATCACTCTAGAGACAAACTGCTCTGTTTCTTCTGGCTGACCTGTGCAGCATTCTTTCAGCCACTTGTTGAAGATGCTGATCACAGCCCTTCTAGGGAAGCCCTCTGGGTCTGTTGACAAGATCTGTTGAAGCTTTGCTACAGTGTTCTAAATGGAAAAAGACAAAGAGAAAGCACAATGAGGGGAAGAACATGCAAAGAAATGAGAGGAACAAGAACAGTAGAAGTAAAAAATCTAGTCTTTTCATTACTGGTTGTGAAATCTGCTTGCATGAGACTGCAGAAAACTTGTGAAGAAAGTTCTAAGTAGTACAGCAGTAAACCAATGTGGTGTTCTGCTTGATTCTGCAGTGGGCTACACAAAGTCATCATACCTCTTTATTATACTGATTCCCTATGACAGGTGACTCTGAAGCAAAGTAAGTAATGAAGGCCAAGTGCCCCACAGCAGTCACAGCACTCGCTCGCACGTAGCCTTCTGGATCCTCAAGAAGATTTTCTGTAAGCCTTGGCACCTCTGAAGACAGGAGAGACTGCCTGAACTCACTGTGGTCTGTAAACAAGACAGCAAGCCAAAGAAGCAATTTATTCTATCTGAGCACGAAGCTGTTTCCAATGCAAACAGTTCTTTGCGTCATACAAGGATGCCCACTGACTGCAGGGACAGCTGCCAGTGAGCTGAGCCACTGCAGTGACCAGGCAGCTGCTCACAAGAGCACAGACTCTCTGTGTCAGGCTCCCCATTTTCTAGCAGCTTGGTGACTTTCAGTCAAGTAGACTTTTCAGACAGTGAAACGTAGAAAAACCCATTTACAGTTATTCTAGTAGCAAGAAAAAACTTTCTGTGGGCAACCTTATGCCTTTGCTTAAAGGAGGAAAAAAATAGTCTTCCTTTCTTGTTGTCAAGGCATATGACAAAGAAAAAGAATGCAAGTGCAGCACTGAGAGGGGCTGCAGGGTAAACTGCTAATGTAGCTGAGTGTGCTGGATACTTCCTTTTGTGACCTGGGGACAACAGTAGTCGACAACATCACCCTCTCCTCTGAGATCGCAGCGCTACTGTAGGAGAACTCACACTGCTGCAAAGCCTGAGCTGCCAGTAAAGTGGAAACTCTGTAATTAATCCAAAGCATGCAAAGCAGCTCTAGGCTTTTAGCCTCCTAAATCCCAGCCCCCAGCCTGCTGAGTGAAACCAAACAGATTCTGCTGTAGAGCAACCTGAAAAAAGGGAAAGTATTATCTGCCATTAAGCATTGTCACCTGCCTTGACATATGTGTCTCAACATACATGACTGTCTCAGTACCCCTCAGTTAACTTGCCAAAACTGTCATTAAGGAGGGCACAGCCACCTGAGTTCAACAGCAAAGTAGGAGTTTATTAATCTTTTTGTCAGATTTTGATGATGATCTAAGAGTAAAAATCTTGACACTTATTTCTTTACTTAGTCCTCCAGTTATAGGTCAGAGGATGCTTCACCAGCCTGACTGACTTTAGTAACATTAAAAGAAATAGTTCTCCAGTCTGCAATGTTACATCTCTGTACCTACCTCTCAAGTATAAAATCAGGACAGTGAGGAACTCCAGAGAAGAATCTCTTACTTCCCAGCAAGGACTGCACAAACGCTTCTGCAGCACCAGAAACACATCTGTAAAAGACAAGTGACAAGCTTGAATGGACGTGGAAGCCTTACTGAAGCAATCACTGTACAACCTCTATGTCATTTTATCTGATGCAATCCCTTTTTGCTGCTGCTGTGTGCTTCTCCCAGAGTTCTTCAAAGCACTATTTGGGCCGCCAAACCTAAATTCAACATAATTGTGAACAAAGGAATCTTAAATGCTTTGAGTGGGAAAGGCAGGCAGGAGCAGATTTCATATATGCCACCAGCTGCTGTTTGTCCCAACTTAAATAGCTTCATTACCTTCCAGAACCTTCTGAGTTTGTTGCCACTGATTGTTGGAGTCAGACAGTTCCTGCAAGTGCACCAAGCACTTGGATGTAGCTTGAAATGTTTTCTTTAGAACCTGAAGCAATATAAAGCAGATTTACTTCACTACAGGAGGGAGGTATTGTTGCCTTTATGCTAGATAAAATTTGTTTTAGCCTCAAACTTACAGAGAAATTTTCAGAGTAAACAAGTACATATGCTTCCTTACCAAGAAGTAAGCACAAATAAATGGTGCTTATGTAACATTACTAACAAACACCTAAACAATGCCTGTTCTTCAGCTTAGTATTAGAAAGTTCTAGTACCTCCAGCTTTTGCTTTGCAGTTGTCATCAGAGGCATTCAAACAACAAAGCAGGAAGACAAAACCCCTTAATGCAAAGAATTCAATATAAAGAGCCACATCAAGTTGAGTATGTTGGTGCTACTCTTAGGTGTGATGGCTCCTGTCTTTTCAAGAACACTCAATGTATTGGTCAGTTACTTGCTCAGCAGAATTTTAGCTATTTCCTGCAAGGCACCCAGAACCAAGACAACTCTCTTATGTATTCTAATACAAACTGTGCTAAGAAACAACTATTGTCAGACAGTTTCTCAGAACTACATCCCACTGAGGCAAGCTAACAGACTTGGATCTCTCCACAGTTCTATACTCACAGTAGAGTTGGTGTTTGGACTCTCCAGATATGCCAGAAGGACATCTAAGAGACTTCCTATGAGCGTGTCACAGACTGAAACACAAAAAACCAAATTAAAGGACCAATCCTGAGAGAAAGAGCAGTTGAATCACGATTCAACTGCTGACATACAGAAAGACACAAGGCCTATAAAACTGCTTTGGAAAAGAAAGCAAGCGGAGTCCTCAGAGTAAAGGAGAAACATCCAGTTTCTCACAACCACAAAAACCTTTTTAATTACAGAATTACTTGTCCTAGCTCATCAACAGAAAGTAAGGTTAGCCAAGACAGTAGGAAGAGTTGGAAAAAATGAACAAGTTTCAGAAATGGAAGTCCTCATTCTGAAAGGTCAGTGAAGGGGAATGAAAAATTCTGCAGCTACAGAATAGCCAAGTATTTCCAAAATTTAAAAAAAAAAAATAAAAAATGGAAGTGCAAAGATTAACTCACCTCTTTGCTCTGGCAGTGCTGCTAGGACACCAAGAGCTGACCTCTGTACTCTGAAGGAATTGATCAAGATTTGGCTTATTGTGCTTCCCAGAGGAGAAGCTGGACTCAGGGAGCCATTACAGAATTGTAATATTGTTATGAGAGAGCGTACCAAAGATGGATAGGGTAAATGCACTGGCAAACTGATCTAATGGGAGGGGAGAAAGGAAAAACAAGTTTTCAGCCAAAGTCTCAAGCATGTATACAGAGCAGTTTTTGGTCAGGAGGCAGCAAAAATTGCAATTTCTAGTGTGTTGTTAAGGTACCACGATGCTAAGAACCACAGACAAATTACCCTCCTCTCTCCCAAGAACTACTGCACAGATGGAAGGTGAGTGATTCTTCTCACTGCTTGGGAAAGCAGTTCAATTTATGGTTTTTTACTGGATCAATAATTGCAGTAGAAGTAAGGTATGGTAACAAAGCTTGTGAAGATGGATTTAAAACTAAGTGCTGCCCCTCTTTACAAGCCTCAGTATTTTTCTGTTTTCGTATTTGGAGTCTACTGTACTGGATTTTCTTTAATGTATGGAAGCCCTCACTGTAAACCCCTTTCCATGCTCTGTTAAGCTCTATTGCAAAAGTTTGCAATCAATCTTAACACTGTCTTTCAAGGACTAATTTGATCCCCAGGCTTTTTATCTTCTTTGAATGTTACCAGAGACATCAGATCTTCCAGATGAGCGAGGGTCTGACACAGGAGACTAGCACAAGATGACTTGGAGGACAGAAGACTTTCAACAGTGGTAGGATCACTGACAGACTTATCCAGCAAACCTAGAGGATCAAAGGAAGGAAGAGCTCAGGTTAGTGAATACAAAGGACTGTCATTTTTAGAGTTTATCAAGATTTTCAGGTGATGTAGTATGAATATCCTTTCAAATGCAACTGTCGTGATAAACACTGCTACTGTCCTTTACGACTTCTACTCTTCCTCCTCCAGCTTTGTCTGCACCAGACACTTCAAACACTGGCAAGCAGACTAGCCTATAACTTTTCTATCACAACTGTACCTGTGTGTTCCAGAGGTTGGGAGGCTGCTCTCAAAATACAGTCCATTGGCTGAAGTAGAACAGTCAGTGCCTGAATCCTCACATGTCGTGGGCTTCAAGGAGGAAACAGCAGTTACCAAAATAAGAATACTTCAATTCCTTCCCAAACATCTGCCCCCAAATGCTGAGCAGAATAATGTTTTTCACACAGGCTTTTAAAAAAGCCAGTAATGACAGAGTAATTAAAGTATCACAATTCAAGCTTTCCTCCAAGCTTCCGTGGCTAACTGAAAGCAGAGGAGAAGTGGATCTGGAATTTATAAGCAGCCTTATCAAGCTATGCAAATAGAGTGGGGTTCTGTGTAAGAAGGGGGTTTAGAGAGAGGCATTTCTTATCAACAAAATAGTGTCCTTACATCTTAAGACACAGGTGTTCCTTAGTCTCTAAATCAGTATCCATATGTGTTGTATTCATTTAACATCTGATGATTTCTTGATGCTTTTTCACTAACTAAAGGGGAGTTATGGAGAAGATGCAGGCAGACCTCTCAGAGGAGCACAAGACAAGGATCTTAAATTGCAACAGGGTAGATTCCAACTGGATATACAGAAAACACTTTTCATAGTGAAATGAAAGTGGTTAAGCACTGGAACAGGTTGCCCAAAGAAGCTGTGGAATCCTCATCTTTGGTGATATTTGAAACTTGAATGGTGAAAGCCCTGAGCAACCTGATCTATGTTTGAAGTTAGCCCTGCACTGAGCAAGAGGCTGAATTAGATCCTTGTAACCTAAGTTATTCTACAACTGTTGACAGTCTCTAGATGCACACTTCTGCTGGACAGCAGTGAAAGCTCTTACACTAGTCAGTGTTTTTGCGAAAGAGAAAACTCAACAGAAACTACTAGATTTGACATGCAGTCAAATTGTGTCCATCTTAATCAACCTTGGCAGCATAAAGTTAAAGGAGTTTGCTATTTCCTCCTGAAATTGGCTGGCTATAGGTAAGATGCAAGTGTATACACATAAACATGATGTAATGGAAAATGCAGCAAGGAAAAAAACAGCTCTTGGAAAGACACCGAAGATATTAGTACAGAAACATTTGCAGAGTGAAAAAACTTCATTGCAGTAAGCCCTACCATTTGATGAGCTTCAGAATTCCCACCGCCAAAAGACCTGCTTGTACTGGGGTTAAGTGTTCCAAAGCAGAAGTCACTAATGCCCAAAACCTGCGTTTAAGGCTACAAAACGCAGGGGACCTGAGAAGAAAGAGGAGTAAGTAGTATGTCGTATTATTAGACAGTGGAAAACAGATATTCCTCATCACTGGATCCAAGGTCCCAGAAGATCTTTACCTTGCCATGTTAAGCACAAGATTTGGCAGCATATGCTTTGCTTGAACAGTCTCTTCCATCAAAAAGTATTCTATTCGCTCTGCTATGCCTGACCAAAGTACTTTAGTCCACATAGCACGACAACTACCGAACAAATTACTTAACAGTTTTAATGACTGCTCGATGTGAGAGGCAGAGCTCGACTGAAGGGAATCTTCTACATGGTTTATAATCATTTTGGCACACACTGGCAAGTCACAGTCGTTTGGAATGATACGTGCAGTTGCTTCATACTCTACAGAGAAGGTGAGCATGTGCACCAGAAGCTGACTGGCAGCTGAAGCCACAAACAAGCTGGGATCCCCTTGCAGAGTGAAGATCACATCTATGCTTCCTGTGTGAAAACAAAACAAGTCACTGGAGTTAAAAACAACAGCCTTCCTATTGTGGGGTGGAGTCTTGTCGTACTCCAACCATCTGTTAGTTTAATTCAAGTACCACACAGCTTTAAATGGTGTTCGTGGGGCTTTTATACTTTATTTTGTAGTCTCTACAGCTTTTCAAAGTCAGACAGTCCTTAATGACAAACAAACAGCAAACAAAAGAAGAAAGTAAAATTGTTTTCTGATCCTCAGGTGTTTTAATAACTCAGGAACAGAAAAGGATTTCAATATAACATTGAGAAAACAACATTTTCAATATAACAGGAGAGTTGACAGCACACTGTGTATTTATGGAAGGAGCCTGTACCATCTTCAGACATAACCAGTAGGAAAAACATGAACAGCAGCAACAGTACTACTTTTCCATCACATGGACAGCAGCACATGCTGCACATTAATACCAACCCAGCCTTTTAGGCTCCTCTGTACATGGGATCTAAAGTTGGTGTTAACAGCAGAATTTACATACCTGCATAACAACAACAGGACTGCAAATGTGTGCAAGTATTAAGAGATAAATGAGCCCCTGGTTAGTTTCTCTGCACTAAAATCATACTGAAATGTGCCTTTGGGTAAGAGTTACAAATAAGAACACAGAAGGTTTTTAATAAGTTATTTTTATAATGTGTTTCATAAGACACGCCCCTCTAAAAAGGGCACCATCTTCAGGGTTTGGAAAAAAAAATAATAATAAAGAATTAAATGCATAATATTTAACAAAACCCCCACCATCTTTCAATGATTCAGTGTTTTTAACAAATGGCTTATTTTTACCTTAAATAAATGAAAACCTCTCTCTCTCTCTCATTTGACATCTGAACAACAGACTGGAATGGAAGAGACACAGAGGATCTTGGGGAGTTCCCAGTCCTCCAAGTACTCACCACCATAGCAGAAGAAGTGGAGGGCAGGCTGGTGATGCATCATGCTGCGCACACCCTCCACCCAGCCACTTCGCACAGATGCATCTTCCCACACGGTGCTGCTCAGAAGCTCATCCCTGCCAAAGAGCCTGACCAACAGCTGCTCCTGCTGAGGCCAGAGAAGAACACACAGAGTACACAGTAAACAAAGGGGCTCGAGGGGAGTGGAGAGGCTGCTCTGTCATCTAAGTCAAGAGTATCAGTACTGTAGTGAAACCTTCTCTTGCTAGAAATATCACTAAAATAGAAAATTTTCAGCATCCCATGCTTAAACTCAACATCTTTCTCTTCCATGGACTAAGCAATAGAGCTCTTCAAAACCAAAATTGCTTAGTTTTAAGTTGCTAGGGATAACTTATGTATATACCAGTTCCACTGGTTTGCTTTATGTAGTTGTATGCACCTTCCCTCAAAGCCTTTTGGGTTTTAAGTTTTGTACTATAAATGTATTCTTATGTAGAAAGCAGGTCTTTAAGAATTCTCCCATTTTTGTAGGGAATCGGAGATTTCATGTCAGCCTACTATGGAGGGAAGTCTACATCTGTTAATGCAGTTTAAATCAAGAGGATCTGTCCAGGGATACAATATTTTGCAATGACTGCTGCGAGACAGTGTTATCCCATACACTCTTTTGAACTGAAAATGAGCAACACTGCACATTAGCATTCATAGTACTGCTGTGGCAAGACAGAAGTGAGATGAGAGCAGCTTTGCAGGAGAACTGAAAAGAACGGTATGACTGAAGCTCTTCATTACCATATCACTGTTTGCTGAGTTGTTTGATGCAGGCTGCAAATTTTATAAGCATATTGCATACATTTTCAGGTGTCCTCCATAGAGAAGGAGGGTACAGACACGTGGCAGCAGGTAGCAGGACTCACCAGCAAGTGCTGGAAGCGGATTTTGGAAGCGGCGAGTATCCCAGCTAAGCGCAGAGTGAAGGACAGGGTGCTGGGACGGGGCTCCGGCAGTGCCAGCACGGAGGTGATGAACTCTGTCAGACAGGGGTTGTCCTGCAGCAGCTTCATGGTAGGATCTAGCGACCGGGTGATGCCCGAGAAGAAGGCACAAAACAGAGGGTCACTGACAGGGTCTCAGGTGCTTACCTGAGCTGAGTGCAGCTGCTAGGGATGGATTTGGGTTCTGCTGATGCCCAAGCCCAGGTACAAGCCTCAAGTACCAAACCGCGTGTCCAGGTGTCAGCACCTCTGAGGGAGGCTTCCCCCTGGGTCCCTCCCCCTCAGACAGCCCCAGCCGGTCACCGACAGCCAGGGCTGAGCAGAGGGGACACCCTGCAGCGGCGGGCACTCACCGAACGCCGCCAGCTTCCGGAACCAGTCGAGCAGCTTCTCCAGGCAGGTGTCGTCGGAGCCGGGCTGCCGGGGGTCGGCCAGGGCAGCGCAGACGCGCGGCAGCAGGAGGGAGCACTCGCGGGTCATGCCGAGGTCGCGGCGGGGCCGGTCGATGGGCCATGATGTCTCGGTAGACATAGCCGGGGGGCGCCGGGACGCTCCGCAACTGCCCGGTAACCGGCAGCGAGACGCGTTACCGGCCCCGGCCGTAAAGCGAGTGTCGCAAAGGCGGGGGCGTGGCCAAGGGGAGAGGTCAAAGGGCGCGGCGCGGTCGCGCTAAGCCGGCGGGCGGTGCTACAGTCGGCGGCAGCGGGGGTACGGGAGGGGTTCCCGGGGTAGCTGTAGCGGCAGTGCCCGTGGGGGGCTGCTCTCAGGGCCGTGCTCCGCCTGAGGTTGTCCTTGGGCAGAAGCTGCTGGCGGGGTGGCGGAGCGGAGCGGAGCCAGCCCAGGGATGCTCCACAGCCTGCCGGGGTTTGCTGCCTTTCGCTGCCGCTGGGCGGCACTCGCGCTCCGCAGCAAGGCCCAGCCCCGCCTGGCTGTGCCGGGGGGCGGTGGCGGAGCTGCTGCACACCCCACCCCGCCGCCCGTTGCCGTGGTTTCCGCAACCCGGAAGTGCCGTGTGGGGGGAGGCCGGGCAATCGTGGCTGCCCTCTGCCCCACGCCGGGCTCCATGGCCCGAGGCGGCCCCCGCCGCCCTGTTGCCCCCTGAGGCTTTCCCGTCACCCTCCAGCCATGGCCCGGGGGGCCGGCGAGGCGGCCGCGGAGGGGGAGCTGGTAAGGAGCGGGCGGCGGGGAGGAAGAGGAGGAAGCCCCGGGCCCGGTCTGGGGAACGCTCCGGCCTGCTAGCGGGCCCGGGGCACAGCCTGGAGCCCCCTCAGGCTCGCCAGGCCGGCGAGGCGGCGTCTAGCAGGGGAAGAGGACGGCTTCGTCCATCTCCAGCCCGCGGGGCTGTGGGTTCAGCCGTGTCTCCGTGGCTGGGCGGTGGCACGGCGGGGCTGGGGGCGGTGCTGGCGTTCGTTTCCTTCCCTCTCAGCTGCCAGGTGGAGGTTTTGTGGCCCTTTGCTGGGAGCCCCCGTGTTCTGCTGTTGTCTGTGGTAGGTGGCGCGTTGGGCCTGTTTTGTAAGAGCAAAAGGGCTGCGAAGGTTTCTGAGGACCGTGGTGGTTCTGTTATGACATGTTTATATCCTGGTGTTTTGTTATTTACCATCCCTTATCAAGGCTGGGCACCATCCACGTTCTCCGATTCCTGATGTGATAGCTGAAGTCAGGCAGAGAGATGTCCCAGAGTGATAAAAAAAGCCTTCAAATCACATAAATAATCAGTCTGCTGCAAGGAACATTGCCTCCGGAAATTAAAAACTGTGGCATGGCGTGCGAGGTGTGTACCTTGCTTACTGGCAGCAGCACAGAAAGCTGGTTTACCTGCTCTGGTGTTGTCAATCCCCAGCTCCTGTTCTCTCAACAAGGGTTCTCAAAAATGCTTCACCCCACCCTGCCTCTTACAGAGAGAGATCAGCATCTGTCCAAAGAGTGGTGCTGCAGCTGTGAGCACCACGGTGTCTGCAGCAAGTGAAACACGTTCTTTCTGCGAGGGCAGCGTACGTTTGGATGATTTGAAAGCAAAGTGGAACTTTTCCTTCTGCTGTGGATACGCTGATGTTTGAGATGCAGGGAAAGTCAGCTTGATCTGAGGGAAAAATCACCCATTTCTTCACTCCTTGGTTTGGGTTTTTTTCCTCAGCCTGATCACTTCTCCAGTTGAGTTTGCTGAACATTCCCATAGCATAGCAAGGGTAGGAACAAGTGAATGAGGACAGGGAGAGTTGGATGAGTTGCTGCTTAACTCTTGCTGATGGAGAAATTAACGCGGCACCTGAAGGTTCAGCTGTGCTAACAATGCTGTGCACTGAAGTGCATAAGCCTCTGTGGCTCGAGTCTGAGGTGGCTTGCACTCTGTCACACAGAAGGTTTGTGTTAGAGCAAATGATGCTGGTTTTCGCAACAGCGGTGACACATTTACTAGTTGAAGTTATTACGCTCAAACTTTGTTGTGATAGTAAAAGGATATAAAGTTTTCTGGATGTATATTATAACCAATTATTTAGTAGCAAGTGTCACAGTTAATGTCTCTATTTCCCAGGGAGATGACAGCCTGTCTGCAATAACCTGTGAATCAGATACAGAAATGGTGAGTTTTATTAATGATGCGCTGTGAGTGAGTGCCTTACAAGGCCTGTCAGCATGTTCTTGCACACAGTACATCCGTGTGATGCCTCCTGGTTGGCAAGACACTCTTCAGAGAGGAAAGGTAACAACCTTATTGCAACGTAGTTAGATTGAAAAACCTCCTTGAATTCCAGATGCAATTCTGGCTTCTAAATTCTCAGCACTGGTGGCTGCAAATGATGTTTGTCTTCATTTTGTCTGTGCTATCAAATTATGGGCCTAAGTAATCCTTGTGCAGAGTTTTAGTGGAATTGAGTAAGTCTTTCTTTTAGCTAAGTGGTTCTACAGATCAGCCTTTACTCTGTGATCATCTGGAATTTCCTGATACTTTTATTTCGTACTGATGAGTAAGGCCTTAGTATTCGGAGCATGAATAGAATACTTTTTATCTGTAGCATGAAACTTTAGTAGGCACCACCTTAATTCTGGTGACCTTTGCTGTGGCCAAGTCTGCATATACTTAATGCTATTATTCTGCTTTTCTATGCAGCAGATTCTGTGTTTTTAGAACAAGCACTCTTCATACGAAATGGAGATTGAAGCCAATTTTGAGATTATATACTGAAATCTTTGAGGAATGGAATAGTTTAAATACATTAAAAAAATTCTCTTTCTCTTCCAGAAGTTAAAGAAGAAAATTTTTCACAAGCCTCCAAAGTCACCAAGTAAGTGTCCATCCCAAAACTTTTTCTTCTGGTTCCATTATTGCAGAAAAAGACAGATTTGTGGGACACAAGACCAGGAAGATTTACTTGAAACAACAGAACTATTCACTGGTGTGTGCAGAGCACACCTGAGATTTGTTCTGTAACCTGTGAAGTTAGACTTCTATAGGCAAAATATTGAAGTTTATGGGTTAGTTGTAATTCTTGACTCTCCAGCAGAAGCTACTTTTCTTCTCATGTTATCCCTTCTGATGACAAGCGTTCTGAATTTCTTTTTCTCTTTGTCTTTTTGGAGAAATGCTGCTACTTGCTGTGTAGAAAGAATCTAGAATTACTGGAGCTACTTACCATCCAGTAGATATCTATGTAGATTAAGCAGTTATATGTTTCATTTGTTGGCTGTTTGGGTTTTTTTTCCACATGACCTTAGAAGTACAGTGTTGCTATTAGATCTACAGTTTTAATGTGGGGTTTTGTCCTTTTTTTCTGGGGTTTGTTTCTTACTATACATCTCCATTTACCTTCCTTTTTATACTTGCAGTGAATGTTTCAAAGGAGACTTTACCTCAAAGTGCTGCTGATTGTTGTTACTTCATTTTGTTTCTAATAAATAATGTTTTATGTTGAAAGCTTGCTTTAGGTTGAGGAGGAGGCATGCTCTTCTGGTAGATGTACATCTACTCTCTTTTCCTGAAATCCCTTTGCTTGCCTGAATGATGGAATTTAAAATAGCTGTTTAATTTCAACTATGATGTTTGTGACGTTGCTTCTTACTGTATGTACTTTTCTTGGTAATTTGAAAACCAGCTAGTTAGCCCTTATAGTACACATCTAGACTAATAACTTGAAGTGGAATTAGTGTCAGTACTTGAACCTGGCCACCATATCTGAACCAGTAGTGGGAGAGGCTCCCCAGCAGTTGCATCAGACCAATTCTGTTCTTTGATTACTGCAAGAAAATTGCAGTGGATTAGTAGCTATGGAATTACTTCTGTCTGTTTAGCCATACATATTTTTCTCATGATTTTCTCATTTTTGTATATGTTCATTGAAAGGTCAATTTAATGTATGAATGTAGACACGCAGGTATCTTAAGGATGCCTATTCAAACTGTACATGTAAATATTTATACATGCATTGAGTCATACTGCTGTCACTATAACTCTTCCGAAGCCTCTTCATTTTTTTGGAATTAGATTTTTTCTTTATTGTGATTTAATTAGGTGTCACATTGCTCTGGATAACCCAGTATGTAGTATGCTGTTAAATTCTGGTTTTATAAGTAATAGGACTGTGTCTGAGAACCTGATAGAAAGAATTTTTCTGACCTTGAGCTTTTTAAGTCAATGCTGAGATACTTTCTTTTGTTTTAGAGTCTCCATACAGCTCTAGCACACAACTGTATCCTAAAAAAGCTGCAGTTTGGCAATCACTGCAGAGAACAGGGAATGCACGTCTTGAGAGTACAGCTCTCAAAAACCCAAGGCAGATGTGGCTGGGATCACTGAAACAAGGTATTTGTATAGAAACTTTATCTGCATATATGGATAAAATTCAGTGTGGACAGCTTAACATAAAAACTCTTAAAAAAATAGATTTGTATTTGCTCATAGGCTACGTAGGAAGTCACTGTTATTTATTTGGGTGGTTGGATTTATCTGATCTTTAGCATTGGGATTTTTAGAGGGAACAATTAACAGCATCTGGAGCTTTCTGTGTTGCATTTGCTCAGAATAAATCCACAAATTTAATTCATAGTTATCCCTGATTTTTGTTCCATTTTTGTTGGCAGGAATGAGTCATCCTCTGAAATCAGATGTTGACATGGGGCATATGCGAACTAACATTTCTAGTAGCACTCCAGAATATTTGAAAGAAGCTCTAGGAATGAAGAAACCAAAACATTCTCGTTCTTCTAGTAATGGTAAACTATGTAATGGCGTGGTAGATAAAAGTTAATGATCTTTTTTCCATGTAAAAGCATACATTGCTTAAGATTTTAGCTTTAGTAAAGCAATATCCATTTTGGTTTAGCCTCTATTAAAATATATGTGTCAAAATGTGATCCATGAGATACTTTTTGAGGTTTCTAAATAGGATAAGACAGGGGTTTCCAAATTTTTCTGAGCAGTGAATCACTGTTAGCTTTCAGAACTTTTTGCAAATTGCCATGCATTTGCAGCTGAAAACGTTGCAAGTATAATATAGTTCAATGGGCCAGCTGTAGACAATTTATTGTGACTTTGCAAAACATAATTTAGGAACCATTGATAGAAACCATCTGCTTGTCTGAAATTCTATGTAATTGACTCCTTTTACTTCTTCTCTAGAAAGTGTTTTGTCACGTGGTTGTGATGTTAAAATCAGTTGTTTTATGAGAAGAGGAAAATTTAAAACTTTTATCTTGCTTTTCTTAAAGGAGGACTGTAAACTTGAAAATCCCACTTCCATTTCAAGTGACACACTGTTACTGGTAATACACAGCTTCTGGCAACTTTAAAAGATGGACCCATTCTGGACATCTTTTTGAAATTTTTTCTAAATAATTTATTGGTTGGAATGAGAAGGCTGCAGTCTTCTGTGAAGTCTGTATTTTTCTTGAGATAGACACTTTAATCTAGCACCAGAGAGAAGTAATTAGGAGAAAATTGCTGTAAAATCTGGCAGAAGTTTCATACAGTAACATCTCTAATTAATTTCTATTTCTAAAATTAATTTGCTTGCTGATTTTTCTTGTAAAAAAACAACAACAAAAAGAGCCTAGTTTCCAGTTTGGTGCTATTCTAGATATTTTCCTTTAACTATAAGGTTTCTGGTTAGTTAAAAATACCTCTTTCAGATCTGCTTATTTTACATATCTTTTTCTGTAGGCTACATTCCTGGAACTCCTGACTACAAAGAAAAAGAAGATATGTATGATGAAATTATAGAACTGAAAAAGGTACAGTCTCTCTGGTACTTACACAGAAAATCACAGCGTCGCTCTGTCCACCTTTAGATGTCCAGGCCTTGTTGGTTCAGAATACATTGGTTTCTACAACTGGGACATCCAGCAAATTTTTTTTTGCATTTGTGATGTAAGGCTAAACTAAACTTGTGTCTGTTTAAGGCAATTTCATTGTTCTTATGGTGTGATAGATACTTCTGAGTACTGGATGTGGAGGCCTTGAAGTATACCCAGTCCTGAACCCCAGCCATGGCCCTAGCTGGACGCTGAAAAGGTTCATTGCATTTGGTTTCTTTGTCCCTCCACCTGTTTTGTTGTTTTGGTTTTTTTTTTTCTCCCCTCCCTGGTCGTTACCCATTACATTTTAACAATTTCTCAATTGAGTTTAGTGCAGTGTATCAAAGATGAGGACTGGGCATGTTGAACACTAGGAATACCTATAGGCAAATATCTTGGCTATTGTATATCATTTGTGTAAGGCTGCCTTTCTGTTAAACCTTTTCCTTTTATCTTTGCCCTGTCACCTCCCTTATCTGTCAGCCCTGATCCACTGTGATGCTCTCTCTTTTTGTTTTCCTTTTGCTTCATCCTCACCATTGTAACTGAATTGTTATTGACATCAAAATGTGTTTCTGTGTGAAAACTCTGTGTTTCTATTTCTGGCATGTGCTTATGGTTTTTCTCCCCTCTTTTAGACCATACAAGCTCAGAAAAATGAGGGACATCAAATGAAAACTAAGGTCCGTCGACTAGAAGAAGAGAATAACAGAAAGGATAAACAGATTGAACAGCTGTTGGATCCTTCCAGGGTGACTATTTCTTGGTGGGGATAGAAGTGGGGCAAAGGAGTGCTGAGCAGTGTGATCCTCTTCTCCTTGTCTCCCTAGATTTCAGGAGTCTGTACTGTGTTGGCTCCTAGGAATGATGAACTTGAGTATGAGAGGTGGTTGGTTGGCGTTAAGGGATTTGTTTTGTGTATCTCAACTCACCAGTCCAGCTCAGTGCAAAGGAAGATCATGCCATGCTGTGCAGATAAATTTACTTAGCAAAGGACTGTGAAATGACTGTGGAGATGAGTAGGTTAGAAAATTCTGTGGAAAGAGCTGGCAGCAGAATCAAGTAACAAGGTTGGTGGTCACTTGCTTTGTTTGTCCTGTCTTGCAGGGCCCTGAGCTGGCACGAGCTTTGTCAGAAAAGAAGACTGATAATGGATGGGTAATACTTTCTTCATTACTTTTTGCTTTCATTTTTCCTTTTTTCCTCTTGCCAAGCAGAAACACTACTGGTTAAAAAATAAGAAGTAAGAAAGAATAAGCAATTAGGGAATCATGTAACCAGTATTTCTGTAGTCAGATAAGAAACAGTAACAAAGATCTAGAGTTAATATTATTTTAGGGAGCCTTCTTTGATACTGTCTTGAATCTGTTTAGGAAGTATTCTCCCTATTATTTGCTGCTTTGAATTTATCAGGGTAATGGGCAGAGTTGTTTTTATTTAATGATTGTGGTGTATAAATATTACTGAGT
Organism: Podargus strigoides; assembly: GCA_028020825.1. Taxonomy (NCBI): domain Eukaryota; kingdom Metazoa; phylum Chordata; class Aves; order Caprimulgiformes; family Podargidae; genus Podargus; species Podargus strigoides. The sequence goes on along the minus strand of CM051634.1, from coordinate 13,397,041 downwards.
TGGCTGTGTTACCACAGATATAAGTTAGGGATCTGATTTCATTAGTCTCCTCTTTGTCACAAGGTAGCAGATGTGTGTGATTTACTGAGTACTGAAGTATATGGGAATAAGTACATCTGATTAGGTACAATTTATAAAGAGAGGGCAAGATTATGGAGAAGTGCAACTTCTGTGAAGAGTTGGATTATTCTAGGACTCATGAGCTCTTTGTTCTTTCTGTAGGTGGTTAGTGGATTAAAGCAGAAGATTCTCAAGCTAGAACAAGAGTGCAAAGAGAAAGACAACACTATTAAGTATGACATTGGGGGAGTAGAGGCTTATACTGAATGAGATAATAAAGGGAATTTCAAATCCATGTTACTTTTCGTCTGTATTCTTCTGTTCCTTAATGCGTTTTCAGGACCTCTGAGAACATGTTAGCAATTATACACCTCCCACCCAGAAATTGTAAACCAACAAGTATTGCAGCATCTTTGCTGGTCTGACCGAATTATTTGTTGTATTATTCTATTTTCAGCAAATTCCAGGCAGACATGAAGACCACTAATTTGGAAGAAATGAGGACAGCTATGGAAACCTACTATGAAGAGGTACGTCTGAGAAGACCCTTCAACGTGCACACAGGAGAGGAAATTGTTCAGTTGTTGAGCTGAAGTATAAATGGAATGTTTTAGATAAGTTTCTTACAGTTTAGCTGCACCTGTCACTGGAATCAGGTTTGCAGAAATATTCTCATAGCTCCAGATATATGTACTGAAAGACTTTTTTTCTTCAATAAGTTGAGTGTTTTAACCAAAAAGTGGAAATAAAGAAACTCATGTACAAGTGTCTAGACGAAAGCCAACATAACCGTAGCCTGATTTTCAGCGACAGCATCATTGCCTCTGCTGCTACCCAAAGTCTTGTTCTGATTTTTCATCTAATGGACAAATGTGTTGCATTAGCAATGTCAGCTTCCACAGCTAGCTCCTTAATGGAATCTATATTTCATATTTCACAGGTTCATCGTCTCCAGCTCCTCCTGGCAAAATCTGAGACTATGAGGAAAAAGTATGTTTAATTCTTTTGAGGCAAATGTTTACATATACATGTTTGATATATCACTCATATACTACTTTAATTGATGGAAAATAACTGCATGAGAACAGTTTATTTTGTCATTTAGATTGCTAGATTTGGTTTTTGGTACTGCTTTGGTTGGCTTCACAGCCTTGCCATATGTCTTAGTCACGTTTTTTTTCTTGTAGATAGATCATTTGTGGATGTAGAAAAAACACTAGAGCTATTTAAAAAGAACATGAAAGCTCTGAAAATTTATCTTTGTTAACTAAAATCCATCTTGCCCTGTAATTACATTTATTCTGATATCACTGCTGATTGAAACAAACTCACTAGATGTTTGGCATTTTACTCTTGATGAAGATCAAGCTCTGGGGTGTATGTTGCAGAGAAGATATTTTGGAGTAAACATTATTTTCCTGTGGTACAGAGAAACACATTTGCAGGTTGGGGTAGCTTTTGTTAGATATCCCTGAGTGGCACTAGTCAGAGAAGCTTGTACTAGTGTTTGTCACCAGTGTGCGAGTGTATACGTGGTGGTGAGGGTAAATGGTCTATAGAGGAAATAAAAATCAAAGCACAAAGGCAAAAGACAGCTTCAGTAAGACAGCAAAGTAAAAGCATCTATGCAAGTGAGTGTTATTCGAGCTGAGAAGAGGGTAATAGTCTTGTGGGGTAGGAAAATATGTTACCACACCACTTCAAAATATGCTTGCCCTCCTAGAGCTAAGTACAGTCAACTATCTTAATTTTGGGTGTAATTATTTAGATGGATAGAGACATATGAGAATTCTTTATGGGTCATTATGTATACTGCTTGCGTTTTCCTAACTCACTGTCTCTTGTGGATTGAAAACTGCAATTTGTTTTGTCACAGTTTTGGCTTAGGCATGCAGTGAGTAGCCTCTCGAGGCTGTAAGCCATCACACCTAATTTATTTACAGGTGAAAATGAGTCATTGGGTCTCTTCCTTGTCCTCATTTATTTGTAGCTTCAAAAAGCAGTGGTCAGGGCAGTCTCCCTCCATTATGTGACTGTCAGTCTCTACTTGAGAGGCTGAGTGCTGAAATAATAAATTATGTTGAAGGTCAGGACTGTGGCTCATAGAAAGAGTTGTAGGAGAGTGTTTCTTTCACAATGCTTGTCTACATTATTTCTGGCTGAAGTGAGTGGTGTTTAGTTCCTCTTTTTCAGTGTTAACACTGAAATATGGTTATTTATGTGTGAAGCTGTAGTATCCAAGTGCGACTAGAAACCAAGCAACCTTTCAGGTCTTCAAAATGGTCTGCAATTCTTTAATTTACATTTTGATGAGCCTAAAATAATAGCACTCAGTGATATGGTTATGACTTCTAGCATTTCTGTCACTTTCAGTTTGTGGTGGTGTGGTGTGTATTGATTTTTACTTTTTTTCCCTTCTTGCCTGTGACAACTTTATGAATAGTCATCTGTGACATCTGGACAGCCTTATTTGTTTGTTTTTATGGCTTCATTTCCTTTCAGTTTCCAAAAGGTAGATTAGATTTAGCTTTTCACTCTGTTATGACAATTGTAGACTGACTGCCCCTTTACCTTGTAATTATTCCAGTGGATGGGATTTAGGATTCCTTCACAAACTGTTCAAATCTGTTTCTAATCTCTCATTGATTGAAATGTATCTGAAATGAAGAAAGAAATTTCTCTGGGGTTAACTTTCACAAGAATAGTTTCTTTTACATTAAAGCAGCATTCACATTTATCTGAAAACACACTTGTGTGTTGTGTTTGTTTGAGAGTTATTCCATCTATGTATAGCACCTCCCCTCTCTCTCTTTCCCAGTGTCAGTCTGTTTAAATGAAAGAAAGCAATTCAGAGCACACAGGTTAGGTTCCCATGCTGAACAGTTTTTTTTTTTGGAGGAGTCTCACAACTGGGAGAGGAAGTAAAAGTAATAAATGAAGTTTCAAATTATATTCTTTCTTTGATGCAAATTAAAACAATTGTGAAAGTGTTGAGGAAGATGGTCTTTGCATGTTTTCTCCTGAAAGAGTAGATAACTCCTTAAGTAAAATATGTTAAGAAATGCTATTTGTGGGGAACTGAGACAGTTAACTTAGCCAGCTGACTTTAATAGTGAGGCTGTTCCCCTCTTTTTAATGCTGCTGCTTTGTTCTCTGCTTTTAAGTTAACTTTCTGGTTTTGACCCCATTTCCAAGTACAGAGGGCAGAGATACCCAAAAACGACTAAAGGCACTGAATGCTGCTGTCCTGAGATTATCCAGGAACATCAAGGAATTGCAGAACGAGAATCGGAGGCTGAAAGAAGATCTAGATCATGTACTGAGCAGTTCTCCTCCTCCCAAGGAAACAAAAAGTACGTGCTGAAAAGTTGGTGAATGTGGGGCAAGAGATTTAGGTACATTTGAAAGATGTATTTGAGAGTGGGACCCCACAATGGTAAAAATAAAGAAGTTGTTATAAATGTGAAGATTCAGGAGGGGCAAAGGTTGGAACGAGAAGTTTCTTACAGGAGTCTGACTTCTGGATATGCTGTTCCAGTCAGACCTGGGTTTCCTTTATATTTTCCCTGAGAATTCTGGGCTGGAATCACTTGAAGGCTTAATGTTTACTGGAAAACTGTTTTTCAGTTGTTGAAAGCTGATGAATGTGAATGGTTTATATTGATTTCTGAGCTAACTGGTGTACAAGTCAGATATTTTATTCCGATTTTTATATTGCTGCATATGTAAGTTGGAGCTCAGAGGTCTTTAGATGGTCTTTCTATATGGACAGAAGTTTCAAAAAGCAAAAACAATGTTGACTCAGTGATATAGTTTTATGTCTAAAGCTTTGTTACTGTCTTTAGGTTATAGTGAGTGGAGCAGACAGAGGCTGGTGAGGCGGATTTCAGAACTAGAAAAAGTAAGTGATAGTAATCATGTGGCCACCTTACCTGTCTGAGCAGATAACGCAGAACCACTGGCTTGTGGTCATGGCATGCAGTCCTTTAATGTGTCAGCCTTGTGCATTCTGCCTCATACATGTGAACTGATATCTGTACCATGTGCCCTTCCTCTCTTTTTTTTCTTATACTTGTTACATATAGATGCACATTTTAGTATGAACTTCCATTTGATCTTTTCTCATGGCCTAAATAATTTTATGTGAAATATAATTTTCTTCTTTTTGTATTTTTCTGTGTAAATTTATCCTGTTTAGAAAGTATGTGCCATGGAGAACACCAGGGTGTCATCAGCAGAGAGTGAGTCATCACAGTTGCTTGCTGGGTCATCTTCACTCTCTGTAGACCTGGATCATCCAGCCTCTCAACAGCTCAACCATGTCGAGGAATGTCGTCGCCTCCAAGGGCTGGTGAAGAAACTGAAGAGTGATAAGAAAGCACTGCAAAATCTCCTACTCAATAAAGAGTAAGTGTGACTCTTGTCTGAGATGGTGGTTTTCATGTAAATGTGAGTTATTTAATTTATTTCTATCACATTATGAAATGATGTAATAAGTCCGTTACATTTTCAGCAAGAAAATGAACTTCGAGGGTCCTTTCAGCTTTTATTTTGAAAGCTTCTTCTAGTCCTACCAGTGTTGTAAAATTATGTTGTAGAAAAAAGTCAGTGAGAGGATGGAAAATGAAAATTTCTGCTTGTTTCTAACACGTTTTTGCAAGGTGTATTTTTTTTGCCAGTCACACTGTAAACCTTTTGAAGGGTTATGTGTCACTTTACGCAGCAAGTATTTTGCTGTCAAAATTTGTCTTGTTTTTTCAATGTATTTTGTCCTGATCTACCACTTTCTCCATTTAAGCCTGCCTTCTGCCATATGATGCACTGCAACTTCTTTTCTCCCCAGTAAGCAATTGGGTAGGCAGGTTAATCTGATCCTGAGCAGAGATGTGCTGACAACTACATATTGTTGGTAAGACACTCTGCCTCCTGTGTCAGCTCACCTCTGAACAAAAAAGCATGGTGAGAGCCTGCAAAGAGGCCTTTTGCTTCTGAATATATTCCTTTTGTTTAAAAGGAAAAAATTAAACGTTTAGTAACTTTACAAATTTGAGAAAAGCTGTTTTGTTTAAAAGTTTAAACAAAAACTAACTACGTTGTTGAAGTATGAATGTCTTAATTATTGCTGATGTTTCCTTTTACCTTTAAAGATTAGATATCAAGCAGTTACTGCAGGCTAAGGCTGAAGTGGAGTTGGAGCTGCAGAAGTGGCAGAATAAGATGGAAGAAAAAAGTACAGAAGAGCAGAATTTAAGGTATCATATTTTATATTGGTAGATCCTTTCAAAACAAAAAAGATATCTGTTAAAGTATAATTCTCATATGAAGTGGCTCAGAATCCATAGGAGTTAATCTGAACTGCGGGAAGCTGTGAAATTATTTAAGCAGAACTGTTTCAAAGTGATGGAGTAAGTTCCTAGGGGAAGAATTCTATAGATTGGGTTTAGAGGAAGTAGAAGACTAAGAAGTATAGTAAAAATAAGAATTAAATTATAATAAAAATGAATAAGATAAATGGAAAAAGAAAGTTGCCATGTTGGACTCAGAAATGCTTTTTTTAATCTAAAAAAACCTGTAGTATCTTTACCTTAGCCTGTGCTTCTATACCATTGTCAATATGTCGTTTCATTTACTTTATGTATTCTGTGTAATTGTTGATGATAAACTTGTGCAAGGGTGGCCAAGAAAAATTAAGTAATTTCGTTATTGCTTTGTATGAAAGGACTTTGAGCAAATATGGAACTGTGGTAGATCTAGAGGCAGTATTAACAGTATCAAGGGAAGCTTGATACTTGTAACCTTGAGACTTTTTAATTTTAGTGTAAGGCTGTGCTGTTACAACTTAAGAATTGATGTTACATCTGTTACTGTAAGAATATGTATCATGTTATCCTGAGTGATTTCCCACTTTGGCCTTTAAAAAAAACCCAAAGCAACCAAATCTTATGAAATAGGTTCAGTATTTTCAAAGCTGAAACAACAGAAAACTTCAAGCTATAAAAATATTTGCTTTTCCAGCAATAGTGAGGAAATTCAGAACCTGACACAAAACTTGGGGAAATTGGAGTCAAAATTGGAGGAAGAAAAGACACAAATGGCAGAAGATACAACGGAAGAGCTTAATAAGGTACAGACACATGTTTTTGTTTGTATTGGTTGGGTTTTTTTTTCCCCCCTTGCCTCTAATATATTCCAAATTGAGCTGATAGTCTAAATAGCTGCTAGTTGTTGTCTATTTAGAAGGACATTAATTCTTGTCATAGAGATTCTGAATGATCATTAATGCCCAGAGTTTGTTGCTAAGTTGTTTCAATAATTACCACTGCAACTTGAGGGGGTTTTGGAGTGTTTTTTTAAATTCTACTGCTGATGGGACACTGTATTTGACTAAAGAATTAGTGAAGATGTCAATGCAATAAAATAAACCCTTATCCCCTTTGAATTGAAGTTTTTTCTAGAGTTGACGTATTCATAACCTTTTCTTTCTGGATTTTCCAGTATCTAATAAGTATATTTGTGCATCTGTTAATCCTTGGCAGTCCTAAATGGGGCTCTAATCAACTGGGGTATTTTTGTGAAATATGACTGAACTTGATGTCTTTGCAATCTTCTATCCCTCTACCAAACATGTTGTAACTGACCAGTCGAGATGAACGGGCACTGACAGACATACTTTGAGCTGCAGTGTGGTCATGTTAATCTCATTTCACTAAAAAATAGTTGAAAATTATTACTGTGGATTTTATTTGTTTGTACTTAAAAATATATAGACCCTGAAATACACAGGTAGTAAAAAATATGAGTAAAAATGTCCACTAGCTAAAGAGGATGCTGTTTCTTTATATACTGTGCAATTCTTCAGGCTCTTCTTTTTTGTGTGTTATAGGCTGATGGATGTTAGATGACGTTTGGAATATCAAATAACTTGAGGCTTTAAAAACAGCCAACAAAACCAGCTCCATTTTTTCCCCTGCACACTATATATATTCTTGGCCTGTAACCATGCATTTATTGAAATGTTCCCATTATTTGTAATTATCACGAAGTTCCTACCAATTTTTCATTTTAATAGTAGGTTGTCATTTTTAATATAATATCATCCACTTGCTAAACTTAAGCCTGTAACTCAGCACTTTTGGGTTATAAATAAATCCTTTTCACAGAATCAAGAGGTTTTTTCAGAGTCTATAAAATCTCTTGTTCCTCTACTTAGAATTTTACACCAACAAATTAAATTAGTCTCTTAAAATTGCAGTTAACTTTTGTTTGGCAAGTGAGGTATTACAATTAGTATGGAATAATTAGAGATCAAAAGGGATCAGATTGTGAGAGGTGGAATATGCAACTACATCTCAGAAGAAATAACTAGAACAAAATCTTGTTTTATTCTTGGTTTCTTTATTTTTGCTCTGATTAATTTCTTCAAGAGAGAGGAATAGAGTTACATCAATTTACAGAAGCTCTTGTTCGTGTCATATGATGGCCAACTCATCAGTAAGCTTAAAGATATGATTATGGGGCCACAGTTGCCAAGATGAGATATGAGAGAGCTCCCCAGTTAATTAATACTAGTCTTGCCTGGGGAAGAATTGCAGAATTAGTTATCCTGATATTTGTTCTCAGTCTGTGGATAACAAACAAACCATTTCTGACCAACAAGGCAGTGGGTTCCACTCTTGGAGCTCCTATTACTTCAGCAATGCGTAGAAAAGTAGGAGTATGTGTAAATGAAAACCATTCCATTCCCGTGCTCTGCTAACAGCTAAAATGAGGACAGGAATATGTCTCACTGCAACAGTCATCAAGATGATGTGTTTGAACATGAGCAGTATCCAGAACTAAGAGTTTCTTCTTTAACTTCCTTCTATCCTACAGGTAGGATGAACATTTAACAACTCCGGGGCTGGTTTTTCTGAGTCGTTTGTAATGTGTTTCTCTCATACAATTGCAACTTGTGTCTCTAGTGTACTAAATTAAAGTTTCTCCTTTGCAGTCTTCACCAGTCTGCACAATTAAAGGCGACAAAGATCACAGGAAGCAACAAGCAGCCAAAATCATCCAGAGACAGTGGAAGATGTACCAAAACAAGGTGAGATTCTCCTCCTGGGGCAGTGAGGACATCCCCCTCTGAGTCTTACTCTGGTTTTAGCATCTACAGTAACCTGCTGCCAGCCTCCAGGAACTGGTGCTTTCCAGTATGATTTCTTACCACCATATTCTCTTCCACCACTTTTTTTCAAGTCATCCCTTGTGCTCTTTTGCCTTTGCTCTATAAAACCCTGTTGTTTCTGCTGTGAGAGAGACAGTTTCTGAATGGGAGAGTCTGGGTGAGCAGAAAACTAAGGAAGCATAGAAGTGTTTGAAGTAGCACTGCTGCTGTTGCTTCCTTGGAGTATGACTGAGAAGTTAAATTCCCCTTGCAGAAATCCTCCGAAGAACACAGGAAGTTTTGTGTATTCGTGATTTCCTCAACTAGGACAACATGATGCAGAAGAAAAGCACTAAGCTTAAATTTTATTCTACAGGCAACAATATAATGCTCTTTTTTCCATGTATAGGACATAGGGTGTGAGGTGGGTCTTGTAAATGCTTCTTGGGAAACTAAAGACAAAAGAACTACCCACACATCTTTCAGAGATGAAGAGCTTTTTTTTCTTTTAAGTTTGTTGTTTGAGTTTTCAGGGGAGATGGCACAGGTATTTCTGTGTGTTTTAATTGTTGGGGAAAATTTGGAAGACCTTTATTAGCTAAAACTTGTATATATTTGTGGCATTAACTTAGGCATTTTTCTTTTCAGAAAGAAGAAATTGCTCTGGATGAGGTGAGTGTGTTTGACATCCAACAAAACAGTACATCGGATTTGATTGGTATCAAAGCACAAACAAATAACTTTTTCTTTAATATTATTTTTAAAGAGATTTTATTGTAATTGTTGTACCAAGATTATGTTTGTTCTTCAGGCTGGCTTATGATCTAACTTCTGACATCCTTGTTTTGTTTGATGTATCTCAGCAAAGTGTTCCCCTTTTGGTCTCAAATTTTCTGTACTTGATACCTTCTGCAAGATGAACACTTCAGAAAATTTTGGACAAAATTTGATCTAAACAGACAGAAAAGTTTTTCTATATTGGGTAATTCTAGTAAAGCTTTCCTTTTCACTATGATGTGTCTTCAGGAAGATTTGAAGTAGGAACTTGAAGGCTTTGCTATGAAGAAGTGTCTGAGTATTATGAAGAAATTAACTTGGATCACCTTGTCACTTTTTGATAAATGTTTTGCACAAAGTTTTTGATTAAACTGTTTTTTCAAATAGCACAATGTAGCATCTTAAATTTGCTTCTTCCAGAACATTAACAATCCTACTTTCAGAAATCAGAACAAATTCTAACCAAGTGATGCAAACATGCTGTTTTGCATCAGTAAAATCTCTGAGTAAAGACTTATGTTCAGCGTAATCACCACAATGGTCTGCCAGACTTGGCTTCATTTCTGGTTGTACTAGAGCATTACAGAGCCTGCTGGGTAGCTAGAATCTAATACAGGAATGGGAGAATGTTGCTCTTTGTGAAATACAGGTGAGTGTTGGCAGTTAGAACTAAACTGCATTTGATAGGACCAATCATGAACACCTCCCAGACTGAATTTAAATTTGAAGGTGTATGTCTATGGGTTGTCACAGGCTGAGGATTCTCTGGATTGCAGCAGAGTACCTGTGAAATAATGGGGACGTGTGTATCACTTAAATGTAAGACATCAAAGACTTTCCATTGCACAGGGAAAAGTTCCTTTCCCCATGTGCCTCTTCCCTCTGGACTCTTGTTTTAATTTACAGCTGCCATTTTTCAAAGGAGCTAACATCTACGTATTTCTTTCCACGCTAGGCAGTTGTTATGCTTCAGGCAGCTTTCAGAGGACATTTAGCTCGACAGAAACTGTTACTGAATAACAGGATGCACGATGCAAAATCTCACAACAAGGTAATTGTTGGGGCAAATGGGTATCCAGGCATCCCATTATGTTTAGTTTACTAGGTAAAGTACTGTACATCCAGACCTAATTCTCTGAATAACCTGGTGATGTTGTTTTAATGCACTGGTTGGCAGCACCACAGTAATTCCAGAAAGATATCGAGCTCATTCCCTAGCCTCCCTTTCCATCTTCTGTAGATCACAGGGTTTTTTCTTAGAAGTAAAGGAGTCTTGCGTGTGGCACGCTCAACCAAAGATTTGTAGTGTTGCTCCAGATGGCTCAGTTCTGAATATGAAAAAAATTCCTTACCAATTAAGCACTTATTTTCTGTAAATCATTTGCTAATGTATATGAAAATCCTTTGGACCTTTAGCAGGCTAAAGTTTAATTTGTAATTCTTCATCCAGGTTGTCCATCTGGTTGCATTTTACATGTGCTTTTATTTCAGTAAACTGGTCCAATATAGTAAGATGGAATACTTTTGCTTGATACAAGCAGAAGATATGTCCAATATGAAGGTTGCCATACCTCCTTTGACTTCAAAAGGTTTCCTTCCTGGAAAATAAATTAACTTTCTTGCAGGTATCTGCTCTTTCATTAATTGAATACAGACTCTTCCTTATATTTCCTGCTGATTTAGTCTTATAGCACCTTCAAGACAGCAGACCAGGTAGCTCTACTACCACTTTCACAATCAGAAGTAAAATTCTGAAAGCTGCTGTCGGGCTTCTGTGCAGTCTGTAGAAGGTCAGTTTTCTTTTGATCCAATTGCTTTGCAGATCTCCTGCACATCTTCTGTGTCAAACTCCTTGAGCTTGTCTTCAGATTGTGAGGAGAAAGATGAGATTGTGACATTCATCCAGTCCGTTTTCAGGGCTCACTTAGCACGTGCAGTACTGCTTGAGGAGAGGTAAGTGAAAAACAGGTATTTCTGCTACACACAGGGGCAAAATTGCTTTTCTTACAGGAGAGGAGACATATTTTATGGAATTTTAGTGACACTTGGCAGAGAAGAACAAGGCCCTTGTTCCAAAAAAGACAAGGGAGAGCTTGCTTGTGAGAAAATGCAAAGCGTATGCAACTAAAATTGTTTCTTGTTGCAGCAGTTGTTTTCCCATATCCTGTTGCATGTTCTCTTCCGTAGCAATGGGGAAAAGTAAAGTAGAAAAATAAGTTTTTGGAAAAAAAATTAAAATGGCAGTTTCTATCAAACTGTTTGCTAGTACATTCACTTAACATAACTGAATCTGCAGCCCTGGCATGTAAAAGTTAAGGGTTATGTGGAGGAAGAACAGGGAAGGGCTAGAATACTGTCTTGCTTACAGTCTAGTGACTTAGGAAGAACACACTGATTTGCTTACTGCTTAGGTCTGTGGTGGCTCTGTCATGAAAAATCCTTCCTTTATCTCCAGGGTTTACTGCTCTGAAGGTCTTTAATATTGGCTGCCATGGCTACAGGAGAGTTACATAGTTGTCACTTCAGTGTCTGAGTTCAGTTCTGCAGGTGACCAGCTTTTGTCTCTTGGAGGCTAGCAACACAAGAAACTTTGCAGTCTGTCCTTAGAGGGTACACTGAAGTTCCTGTTCTGTGCCTCATGCTGTGCAGTATGTCTTTTTGCAGGCCTTCTGTGTCCAGTGCACCAAGTGAGAAAGCAGATTCTCCAGTTTACGTTACAGAAAAGAAACCAGCCTCAGCAGCACTCCAGAGACCTCCTTCAGTCTTCATGTCATCTCCTCCTGGTAATGTCATTTCCCTCTGCATTGAAAAATATGTGGGTTTTCAGTGGATGCACACACAGTTTTATAGAGAACATCTGCACATGCACACACACATGCAAATGCATACTTTGTACTCTCTGTGTGTCATCTTTTAATTTGATGACACGTTGCTTATACTGGCAAGTGCAGTCCTTTATGTGAAAAATAAAAGCTTTGACAGTATCAGTACCAGCTTCCTCACAGTGCTTTGCTTATTTGTCACAACTGTGGTTTGGAAGGTCTCTCTGGGGTGAGTGGTAATTATTCAAGGAACATGGTGTTCCCCTCTCTTGCCTCTCTACTTCTTTTTCAATCTCCCCAGCACTGTAGCTGTAGCTTGGTACTTTCCACTACGTTTTGGGCCTGAAGCCATAGACAAGCTGAGAATGTTTTCACCATCCTGACTCAGTTTCTGAAGGGGACAGACATCTGGGAAAAAGAACCATCCTAGTCAGCCATGTGTGTTTAGTCACGTTTTTTTAGTTGCTGCAGTAAGGGGAAAAACAAAGTCCTGGATAACCTTGCCAAGTAGTACTACTATAATACAAACTGGGAGAATGTCTGTCTCTTTTATGGCTCTTACGCCATTTGGTTTCCTTCTTGAATTCTTCATTGCTACTTGTGAGAAAAGGAGTTAAAGCCAAAGAGGCTTTTAAGAAGATGTTAGAAGTACTGAGTAGGAAAGGCAAAACAATGATGCAGATAAGACAGCCTTATACACACAGCTCCAAAGGAGTTAAAACCAAATTGAAAAAGGTTGGTTCTATCCAGAGTGGGGTATTTTAGGCTTTTACAGACCAGTTGGAGAAAAAAGAGCAACTTTGAGGGTGACCTGAGAAACGTTGGCTTGTTTTTTGTCAGTGAACAGCTGACAGTCCCTGCAGACTTGCTCAGAAACAGAGCATGCTGTAAGCAGCTGAGGCTGTTTCTCAAAGATATGAGATGAGGAATGAGCCAGATTTGCAGGGGCTGTAAATACAGAAGTTACCCTTCAGTGAAGGAAAATGTGTTTAAGAAACTTTACTGTATTCATATTCAGGAGCAAATTCTACTATCTAAAGGAGTACGTAGTACTTGCTTCTGAAGGTGTTTTGAGTGACTTTAGTTATGTCTAGTGACAGTATCCAGGAAAAAAATGCTGCAGCATCCCGTTTTGCTTGGGCTTTACTGCAGTAGTTGTTATTGGTATGCTCAGTCTAAACCCAGAGTAAGTCAGTTGTAAAATTCTACCCAAAGAGAAAGAATCACTTAAAAAAAAAAAAAAAAAAAAGCTTTGTGCTTCTGAAGAAGTGCTTCTAAGACCCAAAGAAGGATGTAAGATGAAGCTAGCCTGGTAAATACAATAGTATGAATACTAATAGAGCACAGTCACTGTGTAGCTGTGAGGTCTCCAAAGCTAACTTTTGTTGCAGATTATGATGACAAAGTGATGAATGAAGAAGTTCTGGAAGAATTTATATCCAAAGGAATAGAGGGGAGTCCATAAGCATTCAAACTTTCATGGTGATTATCAAAAAAGAGAGACTGGGAGCAAAGCAGGTTATGTTTGCTGCCTGTCTGATGAATATAAGAGACATTTTCAAACTCTGGGATGAGCATAGAATCTATCTTAGGTAGCTTGTGAAGAGGCATACTGGATATGTGCTTCTGTAACTGCAGAACTGCCCAAGAGATGGTCTTGCACTAAGTAGCTCTGTGAAGGATTAGCTCTTGGTGCATTGGAGGGTTTAACCAAATTCTCCCAAAAGACAAATCAGGAAAAGGTTTTTAAAAGCAGCAGAGCATTCTGGTGTAAATGCCACCTCTGAAGAAATGTGACCTCTCAGCAATCTGGTTATAGCAGGTTTTTTTCCCATTTGAATTCCTGCAGCTTAAACAGGTTAAAGTTAACTAAAAGTCCAACAGCTGTCACTTCAAGCTTATGACTGATGTAAAAATCCACTAGCAAAATTGTTTTTTCATGTAATATATTTCACTGGTCATCCTGCAGCTTGGAAAGTACATGAGACAAGGAGCTTGTTTAACAGCTGAGTGATTTAAAGCAATCAGATTCCTTTAGCTTTAAATCATGCAGCTGTTGAAGCTCTTCCTTCATTTGTCCCAAGTCCAAATCCTTGCATTTTGTGACCTGTAGATCTTGCAATGATCTTAAACTTTCAGTGAAAGTATATATTGCAGTAAGTAATTTAGTTTCACTGGCCTTTCAGCATTATTTTGAAAGGCATGGGAAAGATGAAAATGTGTTTTTAAGAACCTTATATATCTGCTCAAATAAATATATAATCCTGGTCTAACATTGCAGACTTTTTAATTTATTGCTTGGATCAGGTTAGATGTCTGTGTTTTCTACAAAAATAAATAACAAAAGTGGTGTAGCATTCAATGCTGCTTTGCTTGTCTTCAGAATGTGGACAGTACATGGAGATTTGTGAGGCTGTTTCTGCTGTTTCCCATGAAATGGATCAGAGAACAACAATTCAGTCTGTGAAATTCAGCATTTTGTTTCTTTCTGTCAGGGGAGTAACAGGAAGGAAGAATGTTCTGTACATGCACAGGAATCTTGAACAAGGGCAGCATTTCTCTCTGCATATCACTACCCACTCTGGATACAACTGTTAATTTGAGGCTTTTTTGAAGTCATAATGAATTTACATACAACTCTTAACTTTAATCTGCTCTTACCCCTTCACAAGCACAGAGATAAAGTTGTTACTAAAGTATATTAAGCTGAAGATGGACAAGAAAATCTCAGACATCAAGAGCAGGATATAGTTGAGTGATTTGGACAATATTAAGCTATTCCATATATAATATCTGTTTATTGTTGGAGTTGCTTCTTCTAGTTAGCATGCCTGCTTCTGGAAGTTCTCTTTGCTCATCCTTATCACCAGTATTACTGGCTCATAAATCTGCCTGAAAACCTCTTATGTTATTTGTTGACTGATGCAGAGAAGAATTTCACTTAACTAGAAAGTCATGTGTTTCTTTGCTTCTGTAGGCTGAGGTCAGTGTCATGGCCTCCCTGCATTCCTCACTTCCATTCACAGGCTCTCTGTCTGTCACTCTCTATTTCTGGGCTGGTTGCAGTCCCCTTTCTTTATTCCACATTCCAGTTGCTGTTCATGCTTCCTTTTCCATACCAGGAGGGGTTTTGTTTCTCTGTCAGGAACCTCTTATTTCACCCATGGCATGTCTGTTGTTTTCCCCAAGTAATATTCTCTGTGTGCCCTCCATATTCCATTTCATAATCAAAATCTCAGTGTATGGCTTCTTACTTGTCTGTTTCCTCATTCTACCACAGGTCTTCTTGATTTTTTCATTGGGAGAGACTGTTTTCACAAAATTGATATCTTAAACTGAAAAATAAGTGGAGCTGAGGGGAGAATATTGTTCTAGGAGGTATTAATAGCTGAGAGGAGGATATTGTGCTAGAAGGTATTAATATCTGTCATCATTTGGTTCATAGATCTCTTGCAGAGGGGATATAAGCTGCTGGTTCTGCTTATCAGATGTGAGGGGCCTTGTATTTATCCATTTTATCCTTCTGATTTTCCAGTATTTACTGGTATCATTTTTACCCTGGACATTTCTTCAAGTGTTGGAATCAATGAGATGCATAGAACCATGCATCCAAAAAACCAGCAAAGAAGAAAAAGGGAGGAAAAACCAAAACCAGCAACGCCCCTCCCTCCCCCCTCCCCCCAAAAAACCCCAACAAACCAACCAAAGAAACCCACTCAAACCAAACACAAACCACAGTGTGGCCACTATTTTTGTAGTCTTTAAGGAAGGTAGTACAGCAGGTGAATAATATTTTTGGTATTTTACAGGTACAAGGATGAAGGACAGTCAGTGAGAGCTTCCATCCTGATTTCCATTATCTATATCTGACTGAAGTTCTCATTATGACCTTTCTGCTTAGCTTAAGCTTGTCAATTTTTCCTTTTCTAGCCGTCTAATAAATATTTGTTTTTATGACCTCAGATGGCTTCAGTATCAAATTGCTTTACTTTGTGGTGTGTAACCACTTGCACAACTTTAAAGACACTAAGACAAACCATGCGTGGTGAGTATGTCAACTTTAACGCTCCTCGTGCGTGCTCTCTCGTTAAAGAGGAACAGGAATAGTGATCTACATAAAAAGACAGATCAGTTATTCATACCTGTAGGTAATTCTGGAAACTTAATGGCTCAGAGAATATTACACTTCCCACAAGGGCTTGTTTTTGTCAATGTTGTTTATTGATGACCTTGTTTCCTTTGTAATTATTTCAGCCAGGTCCTCTGAGAAGCAGTCACAGCCTACTCCCCCTCTGCCCGTGGATGAAGCTCACTCAGACGATTCAGATGACATTGTCATTGTCTCTCCATTGTTGCAGATGAAGAAAAACTACACTCACTTTTAAGTTCTGGTAACAGGCTCTGGTGATACTGAATTACTCAATTCATAAAACTATCTCTACCAAGATAAAGCATGTCAAGGATGAAAAAAAGGGGGAATATCAGCCCCTTTTTAATGACAATTGTCATTATTTCAGCCATAAATGAATAATTGTTTTATATATCATCTCCGCAGACCTTATGGCTAAAAGCCACTGACTGTTAACCTTCCCCTCCTGGTATGCAGAGAGAGTTTGGATTTAAAACCTTAAAACAAAACACTTCAATATTTTGTCTAACAATGAGGATTATAAATTCAATTGCCAAATTTAAATGAAAGCAGTAAAGCCTTAAGCTATTTCACGTCAAACCAAGTTTTGTTTCTGGTTGACTAAAATAATTCATTTAATCGGGAAGTGGTTAATGACATGGCTCCAACTTTCAGCCCGTGCATGAAGAACAGCTTGTACTTGCTACCAGGTCCTCTTGATTTAAATATTTTACTGTGTCATATTTTAATATCTTTTTTGTTTATTTTTATACTGAACATTTGCAGTCTGTGCAGACCTTGTGAAGGCTTTTAGAAAGCTATTTCTTTGTCATAGGGCTATTCTAGGCCTACTGTATCAGCAGGGTTTTCTTATTTATTGCTTTTTCCAAGCATGCTTGCTATGATATGGATAGTACTGTTTTGTATTTGAAATGTCTGATCACATCATGAATTTCTTCTATTTGTCAGAGAAGGTACGTAATAGCAGGGGTGTTCTGTGAAGGATACCCTTGTGACTGCTTTTTCTGCTTCTGTATCACAAATATGAGTGGATTATGCAGGGTCATCTCTAATATGTGAAAACATTTGACATAGGCAATATGTTGCTTTATGTCCCATTTTAGCTTACATCACTTGACTGTCTGAAACTTCCTCCTAACTAGATTTGTCATACACTGAGCACTAAGGGGGTGTTTAAGGCTAATGTTGCTTTGTTGTTGTTGATCTCCAGAAATAACACTATTTAACAATATCATTGTCTATGGAAGGACAAAGACATAATGGGCTGTGGAGAATATGGTCAGGTGGGTCTTTCCAGATCTCTTATGCAAACTGTATCCCTCCTTGACTGGAAGGAGGACCTTATAGTTCCTGTTATCAAGCCAACATCCTTCGTAGCCATTACAATGTGTGTGGGATTTTTTAAGGTGAGCTAGATAAATTATATATTTACAGGAAGTATAATTTAATTTTACAAACAGAGTGATGTTTTTGTGGAGACTCTAATGGTTTCTTTGTCATCAAGGAGTAATAAAGACTCCTGTAAGCAGAAAGTACACTTTTAAATATAAGATTTTTATCACCTTTTCCTCCTTCTTTTTTAAATTAAAAATCAGTCACCATTCTCTCACAGAATACTAATAAGTCAGAGCTGTCTCAGTTCTTTGATTTCGATTAAGCGCTATCTGAGGCTTATCATAGTTCATGCCAGTACTTGCAGCCAAAGAGGAAACTGGATGGCTGCAGCACAATGCAGCTGATTTCATTTAATCCCATCAGTGGAAATGCTGCCTGTGCTATTTCCAAAGGCAGTTTTGGGAGCTCTCCATACCCAAAGCAGCCTGAAGAATGTCATTTACACTCCCCTTGGGTAAATTTTTCCTGCTGGTACTTGGGTCACATGACTGTCATCTGCAGAGAGGATTAAAAAAATATATAAAATAAAAGAATAAAAGGTATAGAATAATCTTGGCAGAAGCTGAGACCTGTTTCCCTCTCTTTCTGGAAATCATGTTATGAAAAAGAGTCGTTTTGTTCAACAGAAGCAGAGCTATACTGAGTTGCTTACGTATAATATTTCAGGTCTGTAACTGTGTCTGTCATGGATACCTCCAGAGAGTGGAACTAGAGCTGAGGACTCTGACACATTAAGGGGAGAGTATGTAATGTAGTGTGCCAGGACTAAGACTGATATAAAATACCTACCTAGCTGTTATCCTATAGGGAAGGACTTGACAGCAAATACAATGAAGATGACATTCTTTTACTTCACTGTGCTGCAATATGAAAGTATTAAGAAGTAGATGAGAGCAGAAAGACTTGTGTTATAACTGAGTGTATGACTAGCAGTAGTGCTGTCAACAGACAAGTTCTGGGATAAAGGGGAGATAGTATCTTGGTATGACCCAAAGTCACAGACAGAAATTGGGGTGAAAAGGAGCAAGTGTTTTCTGGGATGAATGAAAATGTATCTAGAGCTTCCAAAATTTGAGTCTGCTATCTCCTAGCTATCAAAAATCTGATCTTAACTTGAGCTGGGCTTCACACTCGTATCTTAGTTTGGAAGATAACTGTATGCTCACTGCACATCAAAAGTTTGGTGTGGTACAGCAGAAAGAGAAACCTCTGTGGTATTAGTAGCCTTTAATGTTGCTTTGTTATACACTACAATGGAATGTGTTGAAAGGAGTAGCCATTGACATGAGGTTTCATTCTGTGGTCATCTATATGAGTGCCAGCACCTGTAAATCTGGGAAGAAGTGTGGGACAATGAAGGAAGAAAAAAATAATTTTGGAATAAATGGTGTTTTTCCTCAACAGGGAGCTGAGGACACTAAAATCAATGTGGCCCAATACAAACATACTCAGTTTCTGAAAAATACAACTTCAGTAGAAAGCACTGGTAACCTTGTGGGGGCATCAAGGTCTGGAATTAAAGTTAAACTCCGCTGTAACCTAAGTAATCTAACAGCACACTTTCCATTCTACTGGTATGGGATAACAGTGCCTACCAAAAACCTTTTGCAATTTACCGTAGTGTTTAGTTAGAGATCGTGTGTGAATAGAGAGATCTGACTTTCACAGGATGTTACCTCTTGATCTCTTTTTGCCCTGAAGTGCCTATGTCTGTAAATCTTTACTGAGGCATCAAGACCTGAAAACTGTGGTGTTTTCTGCATAGCTATGAAAATGATCCCTGCGTAGGCAACTTTTAATGTAGTCAAAATGGGAAAGGATTAATCTTGGCATATGAGAGCGCCATTAATCTTTATGATCTTTTTAATATTTAGTTAGATCTGTGCAAGTCTTATGTAATTTATTTTGTTACCTTTTAAAAACTAAAGCAATTGCAATGTATTTTCTCCTAATTGTTGAACTTTCAAATAAAGTTAAAGTTTGTAAATTAATTGTTTGTGCATTCCTGCTGCAGTTGTTGCATTTGCATTGCTCCTCTGGCCTCTGCTGCACCCTTCTGTTGCTTTCTCTTTGTACCTCTGACTGGTGTCCCACGCTGATAGTAATGAGGTAACTTTAGCACGTGTAGGGTGTGAAATTTCATGGGACCATCTTGAATGTGTACCAATCAGGAGTGAAGGGTGTTCTTGACCACAGCTTTGTGGAACTGAAAGAGGTGATGGGCTTCTGTTTTCAGACTTGGCTTCTGGTGCTTTATTAAGAAAATAAATCCTCTCAAGTAGTTCTCTAACTAAAAGCCATGCCATTGCCTCAGACATACCTGGCTTTGGGTGGAGTACAGCAAGTTTCATTTATGCTTTTCCATCTGTTCTGCTGCTTGCTTGGTGTGACAGTCACACTCACTAGTTACCAGATCAGTGAAATTCAGATAAAAGATTCAAAAGAAGTCATTGTGGTGAGCGTTCGTGCCGAAATACTGACGGATACTTCTCGGAAACCTTTGGTAGGAGGGATGCAGAATAGATAACCAGTATTTGAACTCACTAGGGCCACAGCGTTCTCCCTGGTCTGCTATCAGCTGGAGAGAGCGTAGGAGCCTACAGGGTTCCAAAGACCGTCCAATTTATTTATAGTGTATCCCTGAACTCGGTTATTGCTGCTGATTGTGAAGCTCTGGTGGAAGGAACTAGGATGTATTCCTTTCCAGGTCCACCAGAAGAGCCTTCAGGGACTCCCAGGAAAAAGAAGCCTTCTGCTGCTTTATAGAGATAGAAAACCCTGCTAACTGCTGTGAAGATGGGAATCCTGTAGTCATCTTCCTCTCAAACAGAGTCCCTGTGGGACTAGAGCAGCTATAAGAGTACAAGACTGAAACAAACAATGTGTTTGATGAATATATTATCTAAATTTCACTTTTTTGTTCTTTCTTCTCTGCTCCGCTGACAAGCTCTGGATTTCTTAGCAGAAACTTCAGTTTTAAATCTTGAACACTGGAGGTAAGCCACGCAGCATGAGTGGAAAAGTTTTGATATGATTTCTTGGAGCAGGCCAGTCTTGAATTCAGTTGAAAGCTATCGAGTGTTCACACTAGTCATACTAAACCATACTTTGGCTTCATCTGAAGTCGGAGTGCCCTTGACTCATGCAAGCTTTTCAGCATCTGTTTATGATAAGCTTCTCTGCTAGCTAATTGCTTTCCCCACATGAACTTCGAAGGGAGGAAAAAAAAAAGTTTCCTTCATTCTGTGGATATCATTAAGACCTGCAAGGAGCGAAATATCCGTGCTAGACTGTAGGTTATTAGAGGAGGATTTTCAGGTCTGGTGCTGCATCAGTTCCTCTGACCTTTCCCTCTAACATTTGCTGATGTCGTTCTTTGCCTGGTAGAGACAGCACTGACATCAGTTTCTGAGTGTTTGCCCTAGTTTCAGATGTGTGTAAGGCACGTTGGCTCTTGCTTATATGTGGCCTTCAGCACTCATTCCTCACTGTGCTGAGAGGAATAGCCTTGAATGGTGTCTGTTACTCTGTTCTTATTAACTATACTCTGTTGTAGTCTCCTGATTATGTTGTACCCTTCTCCTCTTGCCCCTTCCACCATCGGGCTGTCCCAACTACCTATTTCAAACTGGAAAGCATATGTATTTGTACTGGTCTCCAGTTATTCCCCTCACCAGAGCTGTGTATGAACAAAATTTCCCTTCTTAAGGTGTTAATTGGACTGTAACAGCTCCCCTTCTATTTGGTAGGCTTTCTGCCAGCATGGCTCAAAGACACTTTGCAGTGGGTGCTGCATACACCCCTTTAGGGCTTCCATTCTTGGTAGTGCAAACAGTTATGTCACAAAATCTTGATGCTTGAAATGGTCTGGGAAGAACCAGGAGGGCCATCGTGCCTGTTGTAAAGGGCTGTCTTACCTGCCTCGCTATCGGCCAGATAATAACACATCTGGATCTTGCTCCTCTGCCCCTCTGCAGTCCATCAGCTCTGCAACAATGAGGCTCTGCTTCAGTAATGCAACAGAGCTGGAGAGTCTTTAATTTAGAAATGAAATACTGTAAAATCTGTCATTTGATTACATTGCTGCTGTTAAAAAAGGCTATGTTTAAGTGGCCTCTACTTGTGTGCATAGAAAATTAGAACAGCTTGTAATAAACAGGGGATTGACCATGAATGCCTATAGTAAAAGTTATAACGTACTGCGCAAGCATTACTCAGCATTGTCATTATCTACCAATAATCCTTATTTGTCTCTTACGCAAATGGTGGCAGAACCTTCTATTTATCTAACCTGGAAATTTTTCCTCAACAGGCTCTCTGTAATTTACACACAGAATTGGCAGTTTTCTTCCCCCTCTCAGCAGATATTTAATAGCCATGTATTGCATTTCTGTGCTAGCAAACCTTCATTATTATACAAAACGTACTAGAATGTTACGAAGAAATATCTTAAATAATTAAACAGAAACTATGAGTGACAAAGCAAACGAACAAAGTGCAATTTGAGCTGTGTTATTCTTTCCCTTTTATATTCACTTATTTGCTAATTTGCTGAACTTACTGAACTTCAATGGGTCTTGCTGTGATTAGAGAGAGTTTGCCAAGTTCCTTTGTAATTGTTTCTTTGCAATTAAGTAAATAATAGAATGTTCTGTGTGTTGCTCTCTGGGGAAAGGAAAGGAGCGGGCAGGTGCTTTTGCAATAGGATTTCCACGTCTTCCACCCATTTCCATGGAACTCACCGAGTATAAAAAGACCAGTGGAACATGAGAGAGAGAGCATTGCCTCAGGACTGGAAATGACAGAATTAACCTTTTCTTATTATTTCTTTGAGTTTGCTTAAAGCTTTTCTGCTGGCCCTGGTCGTGGTTATTCTTTGTTGAAACCCAAAAGTCCCTAGGAGGACTTCAGAGGAAAGCAATGAAGACCCAAATGTATGTTCCTGTCTGCAGACACCTCCACACAGAGGAAATCCTTCAAGCTGGGATGAGAAGTCAACTGAGAAGAGCCTCGGCAATGTGGCTTTGCTGGGAAGAGCAGAGGACCGAGCTGTCGTGGAAGGGGCAGTGAAATCTGGGGGAGGCTGGAGAGCAGCCCTGGCTTTGTTATTTCCTTTGACTTTCAGCAGAAAAATACAGAGGAAGCCCTGGGAGAAGAGGAAGGCTCAGGAAGAGGAAGTAGAGGCACAGTCTAGCTCAGCAGGAAGGGGACACGGCTTGATGTAAGGGCAGAGCTCACGGAGCGGCAGAGGCCAGCGGGGTGGAGGTGTTGCCCAACAGCAGCAGCTGAGTGCTGAGACACGGCTGTCGTGCTGACCTCCCTCTGACTGCCCGTAATTTAGTCCCTGGTCTCAAGAGGGTAACTCATCCAACTGCTGGCACTTGGAGTTCAGTCTTGCCTTTTTTTTTTTTTTTCCTTAATCTGTACTGTTGGCTAAAACCTTTCACAACGCACATTAGGTCTGACAGGCAGGGGAAGACTTCTCGCTTCACAGTATATTAAAAGCTGAATTATTTCATTTCATAGTGAATAAAAAGAGCCAGGGGGATGGGATTGCTGTTCTAAAAGGAGCTCTCATTGCAGGTATCACGTCAGCTGCAGGCATGTCTGGAGTCAGAGAGAACTTTGTGAAGAGTGAAAAACGGTACGTTTCTAGGAGTGCTTTTGCAGACTGCCTGATGGTCTCAGGGGGTCGGGGACAGCACTGCCTGCCTTATTTTGGAAGTTTAAAATGGTCTTTTTATCTTCATTGTCTTTAATTTGGAACATCTCTCATTTGCCTATTTTGTCCAGTGATTCTTTAGCAAAACCACTGTCAAAGCAAGTTAGTGAACACTAATACAGCTCTTAGGGTTACTTTTCAGCAGGATTACCAGCTAACAAGCTGACATTTGCAGTTTGCTTTGGTTGACTGTAGAACTGCTTTCCGTGCAAGGGTGATTTACTGTTAGTTTTTATTCCTGGGTTGTCACAGCAGTGGTTTGTCTGTTCACTTTGCTGTGGTGAAACAGAGTACCCTTTTGTGTGGTGAAAGGGAAGAGGCTGCTATAATCTAAACATGAGAGCCTTGATAATTGTCTTTTTGTCATGTAATCAAGAATTACCTGAATAGGATCAAATGAGAGATGCTAGACATCTAAGAAATGCAAGCACTGCTTCCTGACGTGGTGCAACAGGCTGAAGTGCCCTGCCATGGAAAGTACAGCTAGTGCTAGATTCTGTGGTTTGTCTCTTATTCCTAGTTTGCTGAGTTAATTTTACGCTTCATTTTCATATTGTTTGCTGAATTCATTTTACTCTTTGTTTTCATATTTTCCTATATCATTATAAATAACTGTGGGGGAGAAATTAAGACAGTTGATGCCTCTGTTTCTCTGTAATCCCAAATCCTCATTCTACTATAATTTAATCCAGTTGTCTCTGCAGCAAATGGCTGAGAGTGGCAAGCACACCAGCGCTGCTGAGCCTGCTCCCTTTCCCCCTTACCCCCTGTCCCCCATACAGAGCCTCAAACTGCTGCGCTGATGCTCCGGTGCTTACACCCACATTTAATAGCATCCAGCTTTATCTGTCATTTCTTCCAAAACGTTTTGTTCGGTTTGATTTACATCAACGCTGTCAAACAAGATCTCAGAGCGTTTGCTGCATCTGCTTCTATTCCATGTCTATCATTTTGCTGACAAAGGTACTTGGACTCAGAGCCTGGTGGGCTGTTTCTATCTATCCAGAGGCCCGCGGCACCAGGAACATCTGCAGGACAGATTCCAGCCTTGAGCAGTTTAGTGCCGAATTGCATAAACTCTGTGGCACAAGTGGCTTACGCAGAGAGATCTTTTGCCCCCAGCAAGGTCTCTCAGCTCCTTGTCTTTGGGTTGTTTGAACTGGGAGTGAAATATGTTAAATCATTGGGCTTTCAAATAATTTCTTCCTCATCCTTGCTGGCACTGTGAAAAAGAAAAAAGAAAAAAGAAAATGAAGAAAACAAAATTGGATGTTGTTCTGCTGTCCTGCAGAAAAATAAGAACTTTTATTGGAGAAGGCTGAAGGGAGTTGAGGTTTTATATCTTGTACCCTTGTATATCTTGTACTTGTTCACATACTGCGTGGCTGTGAACTCTCTGACGTGTCTTAACGCTGTTTGTGAACGATAAGATTTCTTTTCAGCTATGTTGATAATACTCATAGGAAAATCCTATCCTAGTCAAAAGCTAGTAAAGTTGATGTTATATTTCAGAACATCAGCAGAAATATGTTTATTTGGTCCTAATGTGTTAAATAGGCCATTTTAGCATTTTTTTCTCTCCTTATTTATAAAATGCATCAGTGAGGGCAGCATAAAGTGTAAAATCCTAGCTGCATTTGCAAGAAGTAATAAAATCATACTTGCAAAAGAGATGTCTCTGTAATATCTACTGATCTGCCACCATTTAGGAGAAAAAAAGCAGTTGGTATTATCCTTTTTTTCTCCAATGGGATACACAGCACTCCAGTATTTTTTGAGTTTTAATGGGCCATAATGGTTTCTAATTCTAAATGGTGCTAATTAGATGAGGGTTTCTCAAGCCCGTAAGACCTGCGAGACATTTGCTTGAAGTCTGTTAGAAGGCTGGAAGGTCCTTTTCCCCCTTCCAACTCCAAGTTGCATTGAGTGTTATTTAAAACACATTGCTTTCAGCTTGTCAGATCAGGAGCAGGTGAAGTGTGGTGCCGCAGAGCTGGGACGGGGAGACTTTGGTTCCTATGACTGTGTGCAAGGACCAAAGGCTCGGGATGGTCTGCAGAGACTGGCCAAGTTTAGTAATGGCTGCATTGATGCTGGACCATGCTACACGGTTAGAGCAAGAATGAAATTTGATCTATTCCATTTAAAAGAAGATAGCAAATATTTTTATAAATTTCAATTGTAATAGGAACAGTATGATCTTTGTAATTAAGCAAATGAATTCATGATTGCTGCTGCTTACTGTTGGTATCTTTTCTGTTTTACTCTGCTCTCCTAATGTTATCCAGAGTATTTATGTACTTACAGGTTTCTGACATGTCTGCCTGAGAGGGTATGCTCCTATTTTTTACCTTTAAGGCTAAAAATAGTTTGGTTATGTTCTGTTGGGAAAGAAATGAAAAGCCTTTCCCGTCAAGTCAGAGTATAATCCTTGGGAGAGCCGTGTCTGAGAGGCTCTGTGGGGAGCACCACACATGCTGTTAGGTTATGCACAGCTCCGCTGCGCTGTGCAGTAAGATGCTGTCATTGCTTAAATACCGAGGTGTTTAATTCACGGCTCTGATTTCTGTAGCCATCAAAACAAGCTGACAATTCCAAGTCCATTGAAGTTAATGAAGCAGTGTAATTGGCTTTGGGGCAGGGTCCGGAAGAGGCCAAACCGTTGCCTGCAGAAGTCTGATGGGGAGCGGCTCAGGGAACTGGGGGGTTCAGTCTGGAGGAGGCTGAGGGGAGACCTCATTGCTCTCTACGGCTCCCTGAAAGGAGGGGGTAGCGAGGGGGGGGTCAGTCTCTGCTCCCAGGTGACAGTGACAGGACGAGGGGTGATGGCCTCAAGCTGTGCCAGGGGAGGGTTAGATTGGATATCAGGAACAATTTCTTCACTGGAAGGGTTCCCCAGCACTGGCCCAGGCTGCCCAGGGCAGTGGGGGAGTCCCCATCCCTGGAGGGATTTCAGAGCTGTGGAGATGTGGTGCTGAGGGACATGGGGCAGTGGGGACTGGGCAGTGCTGGGTTAATGGTTGGACTGGGTGAGCTTAGAGGTGTTTTCCAACCAAGGCTGTTCTGTGATTCTATAAAACCAGAGCACTTCATGTCTCCGTGAAACAGCTGAAGATTGGGCACACTCAAAAAATCACACAACGGGTCCTGTCCATGTCTGCAGACATCTCGGTGCTTCTAGAAATTTCCCTCTGGCTTTCGGAGCAGCCAAGCCAGGCTGGGGAGGCAAACGGAGCCTCGCAAAGCGCATCAGCTCGAGCGAACGCCTTGGTGTCCGAGGGCTGCGAGCGGTGCTTCCCTCAGTGGCACCGAGGGCAGGAAAGTGCCAAGCGTTTGGCTCCACTTTGAGGTTATTTTTGAGGGAAAGGTGCTGGTGTGAGAGCGTTTGGTGCCGGCTGCGGGACGTCCACCCTCAGCAACCGTGCGCCCAGGCGCCATGTTACAGCACGGGTGGCTGTGGCGGCCGAGCAGGGCTGCCAGCCCCGGGGCAGCGGCCAAACGACAGCGGGGACAAAGGCGGCCCGGCCCGGCCCAGCAGCGGCCGTCCCGCTCCCGAGCCCACCTGAGCGCTCGGCCCGGGGGAGCCCTGAGGGGCCGAGGCGGAGCGAGGAGCGGCGGCGCCAATGGGAGCGGGCGGGCGGCGCCGGGCGCGGAGGCGGCGGAGCCTCGTAGCGAACAAAGAGGGAGCGAGCGGCACGGCGGGAGGGAGGAGGAGGAGGAGGCGGGGGGTGCCGGCCATGCGGGGCCGTCAGCCGGGGAGCGGGTGAGGAGGGAAGGAGGCGCTCCATGGCCGGCGGGTCCGGGTGAAGCGAGGCGAGGCGAGGCCAGGCGGGCATGGCGGGTGTCAGCTACTCGCCGCCCTGGTGGGTGAGCCTGCTGCACCGCCTGCCGCACCTCAGCCTGCGCTGGGAGCTCACCGCCGCCGACTTCCGACCGCACGACACCGAGTACCAGCAGGTGGGTCCCGTGCGGGGCAGGGGGCACGGAGGGGGCTCGGCCCGGCTGGGAGTGCGGGGAGGAGGAGGGGGTCCCGGCCGGCGCTTCTCGGGTGGGTGTCCGAGGGTGCCCGTGGTGCCGTGTGTCCCCTGCCCCGTGCGGTGCGTGCCCACCCCTCGAGGGGCAGGCCGGGAGGCGGGGGGGTCTCCTCGGCCTGGGCCGGGGGCAGGAGGCCATCGCCCCCCGGCGGGGAGAGCCCGAGCCCTGAGCCGCTTCCAGCGGGCTGGAAGCCCAGATTCTTTTCCTTCGGAGGTGAAGCGGTCCCCTGGAACGGGAGGCAGCCCTGGCCAGGTGCCCTCGCCAAGGGCTGCGCTGTCCAGGCCGAGGCACCGTCCCGGCGCGGTGCCCCTGACCGGATCGTAACCCCTCACCGCTGGCGGGAGCTCCGCCGGCCGCTCGCCATCCATCCCGTGCCTGTGACCGGCGAGCGGCCAGCTGTGCCTCTCGGAAACCCACCGCCTGCCTGCTGCAGAACGGATGACTTAATGCACGAGAGCGGCGCTGGCATCAAGTGCACGGGAAGATGCTCGTGGAATACTTGCGCGCCGCTTCTTTATCTAACGCTGCTTAGCCTGTATCCCGTGCTCGGTTGGCTGGGCACGTCATTAAAATGATTGTGAAGTGTATCTGTGTGCTCCAACATCTGTGTTCTCTGCTGTCATCTTGGAACAGAGCTGCAGTGGCTCTGCTGCCTCATTTTGCCACGGTCTCTGGTTTTCAAAACACCATTTTGCTTTTCGGAACATACTTGCAGTGTCCTATATATGCAGCCTGCTATCATGCACACAGAACAGCTAGGGCATCGAAATGCTGCTTCTTTATCCTAGAAGTAAAAGGCATTAGAAATACCTTAGAAAGCAGTGTGCTTGGGCTTTTTGTTTTAAACAGATGGACAGACCTGTGGCCTGAAGCTAGAGCGAAATGTGAGAGATGTATTTAAAGAGCAATGGGTAGATACAAAGAAACATTTTTAAACCAGTAAACAAAACAGACTTTTGATCTAACTTTGTATTTAGGGCTTCAATTTGTTAATTTGTTTTACTTCCCTTGGCTGAGCAGAGTTCAAGATGGCCACACACAGATGTAATGCTGCACAGCAGCCTAACTGTGTTTCCATGACCTCAGAGGGTAGCTGCCTTTAGAGCAAGGGATATGAGATGCTGAAGATCAGAAGTTAAGAGTTCACAGAAAGATGTTCTTGGGAGTGTGTTATCATGAAATGAGCACTCGTTGACCTTTGAATAGACAGCAGATGCTCTGTTTTTCACCGAAATTGCTTAAAAGCATTCTTCACAACAGTCTGGGGTTGCGTTCATTTGTCAAATAATTTTTCTACAGTAATCATACCCTGACTTAAAGCTTTCTGATGTCCTCCTCCTGCCTAGCTGCATCCCCTCCCTTGATGATATTAAGGACTTCTTGCACAGCAGTAGATGGCCTTTTAAGTCTTAACATCGCCTCGCAAGAAAACATCTTATCAAATCCAAACCCAAATGTCTGGATTACTGAAGCATCTGTCATCAAGGGAATGATTTGAGCAGCAGCAGCTTTGCTGGTTGTGGTGTTGGTGAGGGATAGCAAGCAGGCTCCAGTAATGCAGCCTGTGGTATCGGTGTCGCTGGTTATATAAAGAAGCTGCTGTGGCTCTGCACGTTGACTCTGGAGTTCATAGTCATGTAGATTAATTCTAATGCAGTGAAACAGGGAGACTTAATCCCGGAGTGGGAACTGTAATGCTAAATGCTCTCTCATGCTTTAAATTGTTCTGAAGGCCTTTTAGTTTGAATTCTAGCTTTTTCTATTAGCTATGTTGTGAATTTGCATCTCTTGCTCTGTTTACAGCCTGTGCTGGCATAGTCTCCCCTTTTCTTTGGGAACCTTTCATAGTTGGCAGGTGAGATCATATACATCCTGAAAATAAGAAATTCCATTTTAAAATTCTGCATATTTTTATTTTCTTTGTAGGTTTCATTGGAACAAATTGTGCATTTTTTTCTTTTCTATTTCATTAGTGGCTGATACCCCAGTTCTTAAGTATAAGCTATTAAACTGCACGCTGTGTTTGAGTTCTCCAGTGGATGAAGAGAGGTCAGTGGGGGATGCTAGCTGGGAGTTTTTGGAAATGGGAAAGGGCAGAGTGTCCCTAGCTGCTGTAAGGAAGGATTACCATTACTGCACTGAAAATACCTTTAAGTTTCCATGACTTCAAGTCATCAGGTAGCTAGACTGTTGTCATAAGTAGGCATACAGGAGGGCTCAGTGTCCATCCTCAATCTGGTTTGTTATGAGGAAGGAAGCAAGCAACATATCCTTTCTGATTCTTTACTGCTTCTCTAGAAAAGATTTCCCAACCCATAACCAAGGGAAAACATTGCTTTCCTTGTAAAAATGTTTTCTTTAGTAACTTCTTAGTAGAGACCTATCTGTTTGGGTTTTTTTTTTACTCGTGTTTTGATGATAGGCTTTGAACTTATGCATCAACTGAATGTCTCACTTCAGCCAAAAGTCAAATGCAGTGGCTTGGATTTGAATGTTGTTTGTCACCTGTTGCAGTGCCACGTGCTCCTGCAGGTGAGGAGGCTGCTGATTAAATGGGCTTTCCACCTCTGCCTAGCAAGGATTACTGTAATGCACAAGCCTCTATTCCACTGAAACAGCAGACAAGCTATTGTCCCCCCAAACCTCTCTGAAGCGCATGTAGCTTGTAGATAAGCACATACTGCTGGTCTTTGAAGTCTAGGTCTTTGTTGTATTTGGGACCCTGGATGATGGAGCATATCTAGAAGGATGTAGATCTAATAGCTAGTTATGCTGTTCTGTCCCATGCAGTCCCTTTCGTCAGAGCAGGAGGGACACCCACTGTGCACCGGCCTGTCTCAAGGCGCTGTGTCCATTGTGTACCAACCTACAGGAGCTTCCTCCTTTTGTCTGAGAGCATGAGAAATACTTACGGCCATGTTGTTGCCAAGGACTGAGATCAATGCAGCTGCAGGTTTTGGCTGTGTACCTTCTTCACCTGAGTCAGTCTCTAAAAGACTCTCTCTTGGTATTACAGACTTCTTATCTTCTTCACAGCGTATCTTGTTGCATTAGGTTAGAACAGTGTGTGCGAGTGTGGAGGAGCAGAACAGATCCTTCCCCTCTGGACTGGATTGTTTAAAAATGTATGTGTATATGTATGTCCTTCAGATGCTTTGCTTCCATCATCACAAGCTGTGGACAGCAATATAACTAGTTGTTTCTTTTTTCTGGGGGAATGGAGATGAGCTTTAATGTAGAATGAGCTGGAGTCGTGATCCTTCTTCTCCAGGGGGTTTGGCATTCTGGTGAGTTGTGCTGGAGCTGCCTTCGTGTGCTGCTTGCAGGACTTGCTCCATAGAGTCATCCCTATAGAGGATCTTATCATACCAGTTCTTTTCCTAATCCTCTCATGAATCATTGAGGTTGAGGATATCTTGATATGAACAGTTTTGTTCTGCCTGTATTCTCATCTGAGTCATACTGCAGTGCTCTGCAAAGCCTTTTCATTGTGTAGTGAGTCACAAACTCTGGAGTGCAGGGAATGTAAAAATGGAGCAAAGCTCATGTTCCTTCTGACAGCTTCATGCTAATGCCAGTTCTGGTCTCCGTGCCTTTTGCTGCTGAACAAATGATGATGATCTTACCAGTACTGTCCATTTACTTTTCAGTTCAGTTAATCTGTCCAGTAAGATGGTCCTGAGACTGCTGCTGTCGCTAGTTTAATCTGTTTAGTAATGTAAGTACTTCTATTTGTGATTTAGTTGGTTGCATGGCATTGAATTCACTTTATTTCTCAGGGTAGAGTTGGTTAAGAACCTTGAAGTAGTGTGGAGGTTACATGCTGGAAAGAAGTAGAATAGCTGAATAGCTTTTTAATGCAGCACAACAACAGGTAATGGGATATCTCCTTGAGACAGGGTATCTTTGGTACCAACAGAAAAGGGGCCTGCAACACTTTACTGTAGCTCTTGAGTCTCACTAAACACCAAAGAAGAAAAGAGGCTGTAAAAGCGAAGCTACAGAGTACCTCGATTTGAATGTGTGCCTTTTCCCAGTTGCTGCAAAATGGCACCGTTGACCTGAATCTGTGTAAACGCCTGGGTTATGCATGAATCGGGCTAAACTAAAGCAAAATTCTCCAGCATCTTTGAAACTCTTCCATTGCACCACTCTCATGCTTTTTCTGTGAGGGTCAGGGCTGCAAATGCACAGATAGTAGGTGCAATGGGAACTGTATGCGCTTTAGAAAAAGACTGGATGATTGATTCACACCAATTAAAATGCAGAACCACGCTAAAGGAAGCATTGATAAGAACAGGGGTATGCTCCAGTCCTTGGTTTTAATATGGTCTCCATAGTGTTGTTACCCAGGAGCTTCCTTTCATACATCTGTCAGTGCTTTTGTGTTGTAATATTCTTTTTGGACTAATGTATGCGTGTTGAGGGAGGATCCAGCAGTGAAAGGTGCTATGTAAGCCCAACGATGCTTCCTTTTTTTTGGCTTGTAGACTCTAATCTAAGGCATGTGTGTTTGAACCTGTAGGCAAAGGTTCAGCAAGGAATTAATTCTGTCAGGTACTTTCTGGCTCTGTGAGACTGTTTCCCTACACATAACAGCTAATGTCGTCCTTGGAAGTATTTCTTGGCTGGAGAAGCATGATGGAGCCTAAACTGCAAAAAAACTTGGATTAGAGAGATTGTTTTAGAACTTCTTCTACTGTACTGGCGTCTTATTTCAATTCTGAAACTTGGAGCCTTTCTGTAAATTGGAAACATGTGTATTAGTCAAGTTGTATGACGTGGGGTTTTTTGTCTAGTTGGCTCAAAGTCAGAGGGTAATGTGCCTTCCTTAAAGGGCTTAGGCTGAAGGTTTCTTTTTTGAGTAGATGGACCACTTCCAAGGTCTGATCAGCTATCCTGCTGTAGCACTAGTTTGCTCGTATTTCCAGAAAGGTTAGGTGACCCTGGTTAGTAGAATCTAATGTTTTCTAGTTAAATTGAAGTTGCTTTTAGGTTTTTAAGAACTGATGGTAAATCCTCTCTTCCCTTTAGTCATCAGTCTCGGTTGCATGAGTAACCATGCAGTAATACCTCTTATCAGCAAACTGGTGCTGTAGTCTGACTCCTCTATTCTGTGTTTGATCTGGAAGAGTGTTTACTAGGGAGCTGCAGCATAATGAATAGCCAAAAATGTAGAATCGAGACAATTCCTGATGGCTGGTTTTTACCAAAGGTAGACATAGAATGGTTTACTGTTGACCATCCGTCCAGTCATGCAGAACATATGGTATACAGACTGGAAAAAAAAAAAAAGCAACCTTTGCCAGATTTCTGTCTGCAGCCTTACTTTTTTTGCTGACCCATGCTGTGCTGCTACATTTTCAGATGGTCTCCAGAAAACTGACAGTTTCTGGAAACCCTGACTGTAGATTACCTTACTCTACTCAAGGTAACTGTTCCGAATGTATGATTTTAGCAGACCAAAGTACATATAGAGGGGTCAAAGGTGACTTGGAGAAATGTGACACACGTTGTGTGGGAGATGCAAGAGAGTTGCAAATATGTAAACTGTGCTTGCTTCATCTGGGTGGAATCCTAAAAGTATTAATCCTGCTCAGAGAAGATGCTTTTGCCAGTCCTGGTGAGCCTCCTAGTCTGAAGAGACCTCTGTGCAGCATGTGGTGCTCTGAAGGTATCATACTGGTCTTAGCTGGAAGAGTAGAACCAGAGTTAAAAGCATTGGTCTGGTCAGGTGGTGGCCAGCCACTGGCACCTGGGTGCTTCTGCACCAAAACAATGTTTGTCCTCTTGAAAATTCTCTGATTATTTTTCTACACAAGTGTAATAGCTGGTGTTTCCTGGTCTGCATTTAAGTACTTATGAAGTAGGTCCTTGGTAATGCATCCACCTCCTCTGAGTGCTGCCCATATATTGCACTTACCTGTATGCACACAGGTGTGGATAGGTTTGGAGGAGCTGATGTTCAAGAACCTTATTTTGCATTTGCTTTGGAAAAAGGGAGTCTATAAGAGGATCTGACAATGCAGATGAGGGTCTCTAACCTTCAGTTTGCCACCAAAATGATACAGCCACTTAGGAAGTTTATCTTGGTGTCTAGCTGCAAAGCCTGATCACTAGCATTCTGGAGAAAAGGCTAATCAAAATCAGGTCAGTATTACCACGTCTTCCTATTTTTTTGTTTTTTTCCCCCCCCTTTTTCCTTCCCCTCAGTGCCTTTTTGAGCACAGGAAACTCCACACTCTTCAGGTTAACAAAAAGCCTTTGTTTAAATGTCGATCCAATAAAACCAGTAGTGCTTGAAACAAATGCTGGTGTGGATTTTTAGTGCTTTTTATTTTTCATTATTAGGGAAAGTGTGAAATTCTCACCCAGAAGAACATATCCCATTAGGCATGACTCTGGAGGTTAAGGGTGGGAAGTCAGGTGCTTTCCTCTGACTTAATCCCAAAGCTCTGAATGTGGATTAAGGAGCTGTGTCACAAGTCTTCTTGATGTCTTGCTTTTTGGGATTAGATTTATTTTTGAACCTGTAAATAAAAATCTGTCTATTGAGAATGAGGTAGACAAAAGTTACGGGCCTTTGTCACATCAGGTTTCTTGGCATGCATGTCTTCAGACAGTGTGAGGGACAAGCACCCTCCAGTCTCTTGGCATTTATCTTTTTTTTGGGTGCGATTTTTCCTTTTTCCTTTTTTTTGTCTTTTTTTTTTCTTCTTTCTCTTCTAGGACAAGGCTAATTTTACAGTTCTTTTCCCCCACCCCTCCCCCCACCAGCACACTTACTGATGGAAAGGGTGAAGTCCAGAGTCACTGGTGGTTCATGCTATTTCTGTTGATGTGGTGAGACTGTGTTGTAGCAGAGCTTGCCCAGTCAGCTCTGTGTGACTCCTTTTTGGGGACACTTCTGTGCCTGTAAGGATCAGTATGCTGAAGACTAAGCAGTGATGGTTAACACTTCTGAAGTCATTCTTTTACGTTCTTTGATGTGGAGTGAATGTGCTTGCGTGGCTACAAGTAAGCACTGAGTAAGATGGTGCTCACTCTCAATTTGCTTGAGATGGAGCATCTCGTTTGTAGCTAACCTCTTTATGACTGTCATTTCTCCTCTTATTTGTTTTATCTTTTAGTAGTAAACTTTCCACCACATTGAGATTTCCCATTCCCCTTGAGTGGGCAGGAGAACTTGGCTTGTTTTCAACCGAGTGTAATTCCCATAGCTGGGGGAAGGGACATGATGTCTGGGAATCTATTTGCTCTGAGATTCAGACAAGACTTGAGTACCTTTGGAATATATCAGGATTACCTTCTGTACTGAGCTTTAAATCTCATGTTTAAGACATGGATAAGACTCAAAATACTCAGGGACATATTGATAGATGCTGGAGAGTTGTCTCTAATGATGATGATAAAACCAAAACCTAGTAACCCTGTTTATCTGTCAGCAAGGCTGTCTGTACTTTCTGGGTATGTCATCCTACCAGTTCTTTGTTTTAGGTGACAATGATGATTAACAAGACAGGGGAGCTAAAATGAAGGAGGATCATGAAAGATTTTAAGTCTTGGGGGTGCACTCAGATGACAGGCTAAAGAAAGGAAAAAGCCATCGCTGTTAGAAATCCCTTTCCTCCACTTCAAGGAGTGGCTGAGACTGTTGTATTGCAGTGGTGAAAAACTAGAAGTTGGTTATGTTTGTCCCCAAACCCCAAACTTCTGCTGCATGGTCTACAGGTATGTAGTGAATAGTCACTGTGAGGCAGTGCCATGCTGTTGCTATTTCTTTCTTACTTTTTTGGTCATGTTAGATGAACTAGGAAAGAGCAAAACACAGTGCATTTTCATGCTGCAAAAGCTTTAGTTTCAAACAGTTTGGTTTTTTTTAGATTCCTAGGTAATGAGCCACTTGTAGTTTTTTAGTCTGATCTTGTAAGTGTGAGCTTTGGGGTTTGGTAAGCCACAAATGTGCATGTCCTTGCAAAGTAGTCATCTGTATGCTTAAGGCTGTTCTCTTGGAAAAAAAAAAAAAGTAGGTTAGTGTGCAATACATGGGCACAGCAGTTGGTGTAACTCAGCCACGATACTTGTACTGATTCCCTTCTCTAAACACTTGGATCTGAGGGTAACATTTATAATAATGTGTGCTTTCGCATGGTTATCAGGTTGCTTGCTTCAACAGAGGTAATGCATGACAGACGTCTTTTAAGTTATTATTTTAACGAATTAGCATTTTTTGATCACTAGTAAGAGCAGCATTGAAACCAGCCAGGGGAACGAGCTGACACTCTCCCTACCCTCACTTAAACCAGAGCTGCACCCTCAGATTGTGATTTCCTCGGTCAGTACTAAATGCTTTTTCTGGCTGATATGTCTCAGACTAGTGCCACACGTGCATATGCATGAAAGTCCTTTGTAGTGTGAAATTAGAGATGAAAAGATATTGCTAATCAGTCCTAACAATGCCAGACTTATTCCTGGACAAGGGGAAATGGGAATGTGGGGAGTGGATGTTTCACAAATGTATAACACATTCAGACACGTTGTTATGCCAGTGTTGGTGTCTGTGCATGGACACCCTTTTCAGCCTGTAAAATGCTGCTGTTCATGCAGAGAATTTAAACAAGCCGCCTATTCAACACTGAAATTCAAAATAATGCCAAAATCCAAATGGAGGCACTTCACTTGCATAATAGTGTCTGTTACAAGGAGGACTCAGTGCAGTAGATGGTGTAATGTTCCTTAAGATAAAGCCCAAAATGGGGGGCAGAAAGGAAAGAGGGTGTCGTCGAAGGAACCAT
This sequence comes from Podargus strigoides, assembly GCA_028020825.1. Classification (NCBI taxonomy): domain Eukaryota; kingdom Metazoa; phylum Chordata; class Aves; order Caprimulgiformes; family Podargidae; genus Podargus; species Podargus strigoides. Next base: position 13,361,139 of record CM051634.1, on the reverse strand, counting down.
TAAGAGTATTGGTAATGGTATCAAAGCTATCCATAGGCTGTTAATTAGCAAACCTGAATAATCCCTAAGTTGATTGGGTTACAACTGTATGGGAAAAAGAATGACCCATTGCTTGGTGCTACCTGTTTTCTCCGATTACTGCAATTGCTTTGGTGTTGAATAGTACATTTCTGAATACCATGGTGGGCAGAGTATGACCTCACAGTACTTCATGTTCTTTTCTTGGGGTAAGCTTTCTTGTGGTTTAACAGTGTGCTCAAGTTCCTGCAGCTGATAAACCAGTAGTTCTGATACTTGCTGTAGTAGCTGAGATTTCTTCAGTCTGCCAAAGAGATGCTTTCTATTGCATTGCTGAAATTGTAATGCTTCACATCTGAGCTGTGCCTGTAGCTTTGCCATTTAAGTGCTAGTCGTAAAGGATGATGTTACTGTTGTGAGGCCTCTGGCAATTTGTTACCTTCCTTCCTCCTTAAACTTATGGTTAGCATATACTTATTTTCTTCAGTTTAAGAATAGTCCTTCTTTATGTTGTTTCCTTGCTGCAAAGTGTCTCTCTTCTCGGACAGGCATGGTCAGAGGGGTGGCACGTGAGGGCAGCCTCGCATACAGCCCCCCCAGCCCCCTTTTTCTCTTGTTTTACAGTATTCACTCCAGGAAATGCTGAGAAAGTCGAGAGTAATGGAATTCATGAAATTCAAGCTGTGCTTCAGTGAAAACGTGTTTTCAATTTCTGCCTCCTTGGGAGCCTGAGACTGAACTGTAATTGTTGGTGTTGGGTGGGGGCTGGGGCTGTGGATGAATGAAAGCAGTGGAGTCAGCGCTCTGCAGAGCCTCTCGCCTGGCATCTCGCAGCTTCTCGGCATTCAAAGGCTGGTGTGTGCTTTGTGGCAGCGTCAGGAAGCGTTTTTGTATTCAGCTGTCCAAAAGGCCCAGGCGTTTTCCTGCTGGGTTTGATCTGGCTGTCGGGGTCTGAATGACAGTGACATGTTGGAGAGGAACGTGGTTGGAGAAGCATCAGCTGGGGGTGGGTTAGCCCCCTCTCTGCTCTTGATCCTGCTCATGCTGTCCTTTGAGTGTCCTGCTGCCGATTAAGGGTGAGAATTACAATGGTGACTCAAAAGCCTTTGGTAAAACTTATTAATTCATTCCTCCTTTAATTAGACACCCAGCCATGGGCTTATAATTATCAGCGTCTAGGAACATTTGCAGCTGTAATAAGCTGTGCTGCATCAATTGCAGAAATCGTGGGCTTTTGGCAAATGCAGACATGGTGAGCTCTTACTCGGTTTGGTTCTTGATGAGGAGCATTGAAGGGCACAGAAATGAAGGCAGTAGCTGAGAGGACGTAGTGGCTGACCTCTGATTGAATCTTGCCTCCTCGTGTTAAATAAGAGGAAAGGGTGGAGTTGTCCTGCTTATAAATATTTATTTTTTTTTTCCCTTGGGAGGTGTAATAATATAACTTTCAGGGAGATAAAAGAGGAGGGAGAATCTAACAAAAAGTTATGCTAACATCTTTGAAAACTTTAGTGCCTGAGGGAATTTTACATTTGGAATAAGGGTGTAATGGGAGCAGCTGCAGGCTGTGCAAACAGTGCATGTGTTGCTGTTTGGAAGTTAGGGAATGGCCGAGTGTTTCACAACAAAAAGTATCGGGTACTTTTTTTCAGTCTTCTGGAGGCAAAAAAATCAATAGTGAACTTCCATTATTTTGTTATCTCTTCTCATTTCTGAAATATGAAGGAAGGTAATTTTCAGAACTAATTTGTGTGGGTGACTCCCAGCAACAGATAACTGTGGTCTTCTGAGAGAAGTCTGTGCTACTTCTGGTATCTTTGAAGTACTTGTGCTTTTTTAAAATTTTATTTTATTTTTGCAGAAAGAGAACTAGAGAGAAGGCTGAAAGGACTTCAGGGAAGGACTTGTTACTCCTACCCTTTTGCAACTCTACTCTAGTTATGATCACTGTGAATGCAATGGTAGACCCTGGAAAGATGATCTACTTTAACTTTGGACTGACAGACTGTCAAGTGCAACCAATACCAAAAGGCACAGACCTAGGAAAAGGCTAGGGATGGAGGTAGCTGGCTGTCACTGGGCTTGGACAGATACAATTAAAAGGATAGGTTTGCTTTTGTTTTTGAACTTGAGTAAGGTTAGACTCAATGCCTTGGACTTGAGTAAATGGGAGCTATTGCACAAGATTAGATTTAGAGGTACCTCTAGTCAGTGGCAAGTATTAATGTTCATGCTCTCTTAAGAGGGAAGTCGTTTCAGTTGTAGTAGGTGGCAGGAAAAAATGGATCAGCAGTGTGTTGGGTCTTTTTCTGTCTGGATTTAGTGGAAAGCACAGATAGCACATCCAGTGAGGATGGAATGATTTGCTTGACACTTCTGTAGCTAAACAGAAGTCTTTACTTTGGATGGGAGTGCTATTTTAAAAGCCCTGTACAATGTTTCCTGTGTGCCTTTTAGTATTTCAAAATGTGACTGATGTCTTCTGTTTGTCCTTCTAGTCTTCTTCCCACGCAGGCTGAGTTATTGTCAGCTTATGAGACTGAGTAGTGCATAGAGTTTGGGTAGGACAGGGCTTCATCTCCAGTCTCTGAAGTACACTGGATCACTGGCTATTTCTTATATATGTATATATCCAAAATTCCTAATGGTTAGAGAACAGTTGTTGAATCAACCTGAGTAGACAAATTAGCGGCAGCAGTAAATTTACAAGGTTAAAACAGCTTTTCATTCTTATAAGCACAACCAGATAAAGATCCTGGTAAAGTTCTTGGATGGTTTCAGAGACAGTGTTCTGGGGCAGGTTGAGTGCTCTAACAGTGAACCTCTTGAGCACTGCAGGGGCTGTTTTTCCAGCTTTTTCAGCTTGACCTTCTGCAAGTTAGTCTCTTCAAACACAAGCTCTTCAAAGGCATTCTAAATGCTTTCTTATTAAAGAGTAAACTAAAGGTGATGAATATAAAATATGTCCAGTGCTGTTGACAAAATCCTGTGTGTGTGGACAAGCAGTACTCTGGGACGTGCTTCCAGTGCCTGTGTGTTAGCAGGCAGCTCTTGGAGAAGCCCTGTGAGTGATAGTCGATGCTGGGAGCGTTCTGCTGAGGTGTAAATAACAAGGTTGGACAGTTTACGCTAGCTCTGCTGTTTTTATTAGTGCAGCTTAGCTTTTGCCCTGGGCAATGTGGAGGTTATGGGAGAAGGAGGAAGGCACAAGCTGTGAACTTGCCTCCACTCCCAGCAGAAGACGATGAGAAGGCATGGGGATCTTGTTACCCTAATCCCCCTTTGGCGTGTTAATTCTTCTTGTCTGTGTACTTGTATCCTAAGTATGAAATTCTTACTGAGGCAACTGCTTGCAGAGTAACGTGTGTCTCACTCCAGTGCCCTTTCAACCTTTTTGGTGTTTGTGTGGGTTTTGTTGCAGCTACTAAAATTCATTTGGCTGCTATAGTATTTCACTGCTGTTAATTTTGTTCTCAAGAAAATGTTGCTGCTCCTAAATGCCTTTAATAGCTATTTGCTAGCTATTGCATCTTCTGCCTGTGATTGACCCGCCTCTTAGTGCGCTCCCAGTGCTGAGGAGAACCACACATCCGAGTTTGTTCGGTGGGTAGATCTGAATCATCATCTGCTGATGTCAGCTGCACTTTGACCTGGGAGGAGATGTGCCTCTTCTACCACAGCAGTGGTGTATCCACCAGGTGAAATGTAGTTCTGCAGGTATAACCAATGGGCACTCAGGACTTTCAGCACTAACTTAATTGTTAGGTTTGGTTTACTTGTGCTGGCTTCAGTAAGTGATTTGGATTATTTGATGCAATAAATGAAATAGAAGTTCCTGAAGAAAGAACAACTTTGAAGGATACCTTGAATGCTCATCAAGGTTCAAGTTCAAACCAGGCATGTCTGTGGTGGCTTTTTTTTTTTCCCCCTTCCAAGTAAAATTTGCTGCTTGATCTCTGATGTAGCGAATGCTGAGCTTGCTTTTCAATACCTGTGCCTTCAGATGGGATCAACCAGCAATTTAGTTCTTTACTTCCTACTCACGAACACATACACCACTACTTCTTTGATATTAAAAGTAGTCCTACAAGACTTTCATCCTTGTGGATGTACTCAACTAGCCTTTGACGTGCTGTTGCCTTCTGACAAGTCACTGGTCACTTCTCCTGGGAAAACAGAGACCCTGAGTACAGCTGCACTTGGACCTTGATCAGTGCATGGTCTCTCCCATGTGCTATGAGCATTAACTGTGACTGAGAGCTTCTGGAAACTACAGCATAGTCCTCAGCTTTATTCTCAGTTGTCCTAATGCTGCAGTGAGGAAGTATTACATGGTGCAAAGTTTGATGTTAACTGTAAGCTATATATTCTTCTTGTAGTCAAAACATTAACTATACTGGGATAAGAATCTTGTTCTTGGTGCAGCTGTGGTTTGGATTGTGCAATGGCTCTTTGGGTCCTAATACAGTATTTCGGTATCACCTGATCTAGATAAGTATCCTGATGGCTGAAACTGTGCAATAGGCCACCAAGAGTACAGAGGCATGCATGCATATATACATACACGCCATCAGTTGGGCAGTGGTGCTAGCCACTGCACGCGAGCATTAATTACTTGGAGTGCTGGCTCCGTGTACAATCCTGGCTTTAAAGGCGTCAAGCTCTTCCAGTGCTGCTGAGTGGGATCTCAGTAGGTAGGAAAGTGTCTTGTTTGATTCTCAGCTGCTTGCAAGGAACGGGGTCATTAAGCTATTTATGCTGTACTCTTAGCTGTCAGGTGTTTAACGTCCAGGCAGCACCCAGATAACCCCCTATGCTTGTGCCCCTGGTAACCAGGCTTCCAAGCAGGGTTACACATTCCAGGCACGTACACTGTCCTGCTCTGCTGGGTTAGTCAAGCGTCTCACCAAGTGTGTCAGATCTGAGACTGTCTTTCTTGCTTCTGCTCTCTGAATCCTTGCTCGATAAAAGACAGTAATCAACAAAAGGGCAGTTAGAGTGGAGCTTGGTTATATGATCTTGTCACTTCTTTTGCCCTGATCTTTGGACTAGGAAGATAGTGTTTGGTGTGCAGAAAAAAATGTTGGGATTCTGGGAAAGTGGTTGGGACTGTACTGTTCAGCTGGAAGGGCAGTCTAAAATTAAATAGTGGGAGCCAGTGGCAGAAAAATGAAAAATCTGATTTTTAGGAGAAAACCAAATGAAAACTTCATGCCATACTATTACTCATGGTCATATTCTACATGCAGAAGCTACTGTTAAAGCTCCTAGTCATTACATGTGGGATTGCACTATCATATTTTTAAATGTATGCAAAAACCTGCTCATGTTCCTTCACTTACATGTTTTCTACCTGAAGGTATAATCTAGTGACAACATAATCACTTCCAGAGCAACAAGCATGTCGTAAACAGGATTCTGGTCCCTAGTAAGGATGGAGGGCACAAAGAATTGAGGAAGGCAGTATCCCATCATGTAAATACCCTCATTAATGTGGAGTGAAGACAGGTAAATGCAGTGACGTATGCAGAGAGCAGTATCCTGCTTGGCATGCTGTGTGGCACCTGGGGACGGTGTCACCGGGAGGACAGGCAAGGAGGAAGGGCAGACAGACATGTGTGGGGCATGAGATGTGTCCTTGAACTAATGCAACAAGGCCTTAAGAAGGTGAATCTGTGTCGTTTGCAAGCTTAGGTAAACCCTATAGAGAGCCTGTTACTGATCTCAAGGCGCAGGTCCATCAGGCTGCCTTGTCTTGGCTAATCTGATTAAAACCCTGAAGGCACAAGGGACATATTCTGGCCATCTCTCTTCCTGCTGTCCTTTCCATTCTCCCATCAAGAGCACTCTTACCCTCCAGTCTGGAGAGGGTGAGGTTTATCTGCTACAAATTACTGCATTTTTTCCAATAGTACTGTCTGTAGAGTTAAATTAAAATGCTTTCTCAATACACATTCAAGCTTGTTTTTTCTTTTTAGTACAGACTTGAGCTGGCTGTTTTATTGTTAAAGAAGATGGGAAGAACCAGCAAAATCAAAAGCTTCTCTTTAGCTCCTTCTGCAGTGAAGACTAACAGTGTCTTGTAATGTTCTTCTATGGACCCATAAAGGAAAGAGAGCTACTTTACTTGTACACAGTTACTGCCAGAGGTATCGTGGTGGGTTTTATTCTGCATAGAGTTAAGTGAGAACAGTTACTGAATGCTTTGTTAAGAGTCTTTGAGCAGATGCTCTGCTCTACTTTATTCTGTAGTTTGTGCACCACTTCCTTTCATTCAATAAAAAGCAACATGAAGACACGAGAGTTATTGCAGATATTTGCTTTGTGGCTTCGGGGTATCTTATCTTGGGGCTGCTCAGAACTTCTTTCTAGTGAATTGCTCTTGCTCTGCAGTGTTTGGGTGCTGTAACAAATGGTTCGATTGCTTCAGTGAGTCAAAGGTACTGCTTGGCTCTTTCCCAGAAGCTTTAACACCTGCTAAAAGGGTGAAGAATTCCAGGCAACTTCTGCCAGCCCTTAAGTGCTGTGAAAAGTCTCTTGTCAAAGATTCAGTTTTCTGTATAGGTTGGGAGTCAAATAGTGTTCCCCACTAATCTAATGCGGCTGGTCAGAGTGGATCTAACTCTGTATTGGGGCCCAAACTACTTTTCTTGTTGATGGCATTTTTAGTGAGCTGAGTCTGTGGTGAAGGATCGTGTTCACTAGTGGTGATACAAAAGAGGTGACAGAGCTAAGGAGGGCATAGCTCTCTCTTTAGCTTCAGAGAATCTGCAGTGGATGTATTTTGAGGACCTGGTGAGCAGGAAGCACTGCAGCCTGGTTCTTCATTTGGTGCTGGTGTGACTGCTTGTAGAGTCCTGCTCCGGTGTCTGCTCTTAATCATGTGCCAGATGCTGGTGCCAGATGCTGGTGCCGTGATGGGGGTGTGTTCACAGCAGCTGTTCTGAGTGAGGAAGCCTTTCCTTTGAGGTTTATCAGGTGGCTGTGCAACACCTTGGAGTTGATCTGTTAAGCTCTTCAGCTGTAGTACTTCTGGCTTGTGATTCTTCATGGATAGAAAGGATTCATTTGAAGCACTCACTAATCTAAAGGTAGCATTGAGAAGACATGGAAAAATACAGTATATACAGTAATTACAGTTTAGCTAGCTAGAGACAAAAGAAAAAGAGGTTGGTGGGAAGCATAGCTTAGGATTACACTGTGAGGGGGAAATATTGGCCAATTTAGGATGTGAAAGAAAACATACTTCCTCCTTCTTTATAGTTTCGTTCTCAGTGAGTAGTGTTGCTGCTGCTGTCTGCAGGAAGGCTTCAGTGTATTTCAGGTTTTCAAGGTCAAAGGCACAGGGCTGCTGACTAATGAGAGTGTCTCTTGGTGGGAGGATGTGATACTTTCAAAATGCAGAACTGCAGTGGTGAGATGAATAGCCTTTTAGTGGGTGGAGAAATGGGGAAAGTCTCCATATAAACAGGAAGTGTCCAAAGCGGCTTAAATTCCCCAATGAAGTGCAAGGTGAAAGACTGCAGAGGGTAAGTTCATCGCAAATGGGGAAACCAATTTGCAGTCAGTGCTTTTATAAAAGGCACGAATTTTGCTTTCAGCTTGTGGGAATTTTTTTTTTTTTCCCTAGACAAAAGTTGGCACTTACTGCACCTCTGCATCAGTAGCACTATGTAAATCATGCATTGAATGGTCCTAAAAGAACAGCGTTGCCAGATGAAGGCATGTCAGGATGATGGCTTGCCTCTCGGTGGTTATCAGCAGGTGGCTGAGGTGTGACAATAACAGCAGGGGAGCTGTTTGCTGTTATCTCGGTGCTAACACTGGTACTCCAGGCCCAGCTTTGGAGCAGCAATCCCAAGTAATGAAGTGTGCTCAGTGGCTGCATGCAAGTGACACGCACACAGCTCAGCGCAGAGGGCCGGGGTGACACATATTGAGGAGGCATGGATCTATGAAGCTCTAGGCAGCTAAAGCTTCAGCAGAGCATCTGGTGTTTGCATTTCTGCCTCTAAACCTGATCCAAGGAGTGCTCTGCTGAGAGGTAGGTGCTTTGCAGTAATTTCTTCCCCAGATGCAGCTGCTATGAAAACAAATGTTGAAGGACTTATTTTTTGACAATGGCCCTATCAAAGCCACTTCAGTGTTTGCAAGTTTCTGGATTAGCTGAACAGAGGTGGCTTGAAGCAATGCTGATAAGAGCAGTGTGTTTCCTGCTAAAATTATGACCAAGCAACTTAATTCTGCTGTCTTGCACATTTTCCAGTCACAGGCTTAATAGGGAAAGCTTTGGCTGCCTGAAGTGTCAACCACTTCCTCTTTTGCATCTGTAAATTGCAGAAGGATTTGGTGATGTCCAAGCCTGCAGGACCCAGCACTAGAAGAGGTCCCTCTTTGTTCTGGGAACAGTGAAGCATTGCAAAATGTTTCCTCCCTTGTGCTGTGTTCAGAAAGACTGTTCTTTCTAATAACCCAGAAAAACAGGGTGTTCTCAAGTCCTTTGTGAGTTGCTTTTTTTGGTTCTGTTAATTGTTGGGTTGGTTGTTTTGTTTGTTTTGTTTTTTTTTTCAACATGCAGGTGCTTGGATATGCTCAAAGGATCCAAGAGAAAACTTACTGTTGTCACTTTCCTTACAAATTGGGTAGAAGTTTGGAAGTTGTTTATAAACAACCAAAAAAAGCCACCTTTATGTTGTGGAAGTCCACACAAACAAATTGACTTTAGGTATGCCTGTTTGTACACTGAAAACTCAGGAAATACCATAATTATATGCAGTCCAGACTTTGCTGCGTAGTTTGTACTTGCTATCTGAATGTTTGAAGAGTGAGTCTGCTTTCTCTGCAGCGTGGCAGATGCTTTTTTGAACATCCACGAGTTGGTTCTGCTAGGCAGGCTGTGACTGATTTGGAAATGCACACTGGAAATCGTGCTTGCATAATGCCTGGGAGAAAGTGCTAATGTGCACAGGTAACCTCTGCTTGTGGCTGAACTGGATGTCAACGCGCCGTAACAGCATGCTCCATTCGAATGCACCTGAAGGTGGTTGTGCCTCAAACATCAAGCGTGGAGTGTGCTGTTCCTGGCAACTCTTAAACCACCTAGAAGCCTGTGGTAGCATGTATTGAATTATTTGTTGATGAAATAGAAGTAAAGCAAAAAGTATGTGAAAGCACAGATCTCCAAAGAAGGTTGGGGTGAGAGTGCCCAAGCTGTGACGCTAAGCTGTGTTTACAGGGAGGTGTCATTTATGGGGAACAAGGTTCTGACTAGCACTTCCTGGCATTATCTGTAGCTGTACACTCAAAGTCTCCTTATTAGCGTTCTCTAGAATTGCTTTGCACAAATTCAGCGCTGAACTGCAGCCTTGGAAAGATATATTTATCTTTTTTAACAGCATCAAAGACTTTTTTACTCCTGAACTCTTGTGGAATGGCACTGCTATGTGGGTGCTGCAGTGCTAAGACCTGTGTGTATTGGTGAAACTGCTTCCAGCATTTATTTGCAATAAACACATGTATTCCAAAAAATTGATATCAGCATACTCTAACATACTGAGCATGATTTAAAATTAGATTTGGGCTGTCAACATGGATGTTTGTCTGTGCTAGGCCTCTTCAGGCAAGAACTCAGTAGAGAAATAGTGCAAAACTGTGGTTTCAGCATTGTGCCTTTGTTTGTGTACATAGGGACCAATACCCAAGGGCGTGCCTGGGGAATCCTAAAATTGATGTGACTCTTCCATCCCTAATAAGCTTTGCAGCTTCAGACCCTATAATCATACCTGTCTGAGGTGGAAGTTTGAGGCTACTGAGGTCATGGTCCAGGAGGGCAGCTGGAACACTTTGCACCCCGGAGCTGTTCAGTGATTAAATCAAGGAAGTGACCTGGCTGAAAACAGGTTTCAACACCAGCACAGAGGTATGTCTGGTTCAAGTTATAGTGTAACTAGCTCTGGTGCAAAAAGAAGCAGTCCTGCTAACTAGAGGTCAGGGTATCTGAATGGCTGCCCAGTAAACCAGCTCGAACACCTGATCTAGGTGTAGAACACTGCTGCTGCTTGTCAGATGAGTTGTAACCCTGGTCTGGCATAAATGTGGGGCAGGAACAAAGTACCTACCTGTGCTCCATAGTGCTTCAGCACAGAGGGAGTTGGGTGGAAACGTGCAGGACGCAGAAGGCTTTGTGTTGAATCTCCCTTTTGGGCTATTTTGGGGTGTTGAATCAATAAGCAGAATTCAGGAGACAAATAAAAGGTTTCTGGCTGACTTCTGTCTTCATGTGACCCCACAGGCTTTGCTAAACTGTAGCTTTTTTTAAACCAGCATGGAAAAACCCCACACTTCTGGGTTTGGCTTATAGATTAGCTGTTTCCTGCCCTTTATGGCTTCTTTCTGGTTTGGAGTCGGAAACAATGCTGACAGCTGATAGAACAAACCACTGTGCTGCTGGTGAAAAGGGTCTGTAATAGCATTTTATTTCTGGTTACTTTGTGACCTGCGAAACTGTAGCTGAGCAGGGAATATTCCTGTTAAAGTGCTAGCATCAACCCATCCCTTTTGGAGCTTATTCTTTCTTTGTTTCTCTGCCCTGAAGACCATGCTCTCCATCACTTTAGCAGTCTTGAGCTGTTCTTGTTGCCACGTGAGCAGTTGATCAATTTTTCTCTTCTACAGCAGTAGACTCTGTGATTTGATACTCTTGTTGGGTGGTGTGTGTGCATCTCCTCTTCACCAAAGTGTGCTGAAGCTTTGAACATCACCTGTGTAATCACACCCAGCCATATTGTCCTGAATTGGGTGTCGAAGGTGGTGGTGTAGTGCTGCTTCAGAGGTGGACAAGCAGTAACACAACTATCCTCACTAGATCCTGGAGCTTGTGTCTGTAACGTAGCTACAGTCCCCACCTTCTCTCCAAGTTCCTCTATTGCAAGTCTCTTTGCATTTTGAAGCCCTTTGCAAAGCTGTACCTCTTTAAAAGAGTAATGAGGTTGAAAGCAAGACACAGGGCTGTGTGACTAGTTCGGGCCCATCCATTTATCAGAGAAATTGTTTTCTAGTGCTGCATACAGATAGAAAGTGTCAAGCCTGATAAATATGCTTGAGCTTCTTCACTTCTTCATTCTCCCTAGAGCTTAGTTTCTAGAAAGAAATATTGATATGTAAAATATTGGAGATATTCACCAGGGACCAACCTGGAGTGGAGACAGGGCAGGAATATTTTCATTTTGAAGCTGTCTGGATAAACAGTCAAATGAACAAACAGTTTCTTTTGTTTTATAAAGAATTTATTTAACTAAAAAAAGAGGAAGGGACCTGAACTTCATCCATTAAAGTGTCTGGGAGGGAACATCCTCTCAGATGTTTGGTGTGTTGTAGATAACAGCAGCCTTCCTTTAATCAGTAGCCTTTTTTCCAAGTGCTTTTTTAATGCAGTGCAGAGCCAGTGAGTCTGGGCTTCTGGGCATCTTATTTCTGTGCTCTGGCTGAAATAGCTCTTCCTGCTGGAATCTAAATCGGAAATGATCTGAGCTGCACACACTGAGCAAGAGGAAGATGGGGAGTGGCTTGCTGGCTAGAAACTTGTTCTGTTTATCTGTTCAGTAGCTCAGAAATAATTACTTTTAAAATGTTAGGAATTTGGCTAGTGGGAGCATTTGCTGTTTTATCTATGAAAGCATGATGCTGGGGAAAAATTGGTATTCTCCTTGTAGGATTTTAGTTATAGTGAAATTTGTGACTAATATAGCTACAAAACTTTTTTCCTGCCTATCATGACTTTATCATGGAGTTGCCTTTAATCTGCAATAGAACTATTAGTCTGAATAAAGATTTCTACATGCATGGTGAACAGGAGAACAGCAGTCAGTGACAGACATGCATGGGTTGTAGCTAGACATGCTTTAACCCAAATCACATTGGTTTGCAGTGCCACACTGGTCATCTATGGTATTTAAATGTTATGCTAATCTAGATCTTTGGCTGTGGCTTGTGTTTTCAGTTGGGGAAGAAAAGGAAAGAAAAAGGACATCTCTTAAGGGCAGACTGAAGTGATCAGCATGTATTAAATGTGAATGATGAGGTCTTCCTGAAAGTGAATGCTTTGCCCTGGCAATCTGTGGGTGCTTTTATATTTGCTTTAGGGTGGTCACTGTCTTCAGACTAGCAGTAGTTCTCAGGGATGGTCATGTTTTCCAGAGAGGCAAACTAAAGTTGAGGAACAATTCTAGGAATGGAGTTCTGGGAATAATAGCAGGTCTTTCCTATACCTAGGAGAGCCATTTTTGTGCCTGGAGTTCTTTGTCCAATTGCAACTTTTTTTTGTGTCTTACAGATTAATTTTTGCTCACATCTAGTATTGTTTTGGTTTAGGTAGTTGTGCTAGAGGAAAGCTGTAACAAGGTCTCCTGCTGTGAGCTGTCGTGCTCAGGCATTAGAACTAATTTTCCTCCTCCACATCCATAGCACACTTCACGATCTGTTTTGTGGCTGCAGTGGTGGTAAGCCCATCAGCTAGATCAAGTGTTTTTCCACATTATGCCAGTTTCTGTACTCTGTCCTGCTTGTCCTTCTGTGAGAAGCTCTGATCTCCTTTTGTAAATGTCAGTGTAGTCTAGGACCCTGAGATTGGAGTCTTCTAGCAGGGAAGCTGAGGCTGGGCAGCTTTCTCTGTTGTGACCATTTCCTCCCTCACTTTCCTGAATACCTAGAAGATACCTAGAAGAGCAGCACTCATACTATGCAGTGCTGCCTTTGAGGAGCATTAATACCTTTTGGGTGTCAGCACTTTTGTGACCTGTGTCACACACAAGCACAACTGCACATCTTACCCCTTCCTCTCCACCTCATCCCTATTTCTGCGGTACTGTGTGCCTGCTTGCCAAGGAAAACCTGTTCCATGGACCAAAGTAGAACATGAGTCTGTACTCTCCTGCTTTTATTGAAATAACCTGGTGTGGCTGCTCTGCATCGACCCTGTCATTCATTTAACCGAGGTCCTCCCTGCTTTGTCTGTCTCCCTGATTGACCTCTGATGAGGGAAGAGCGATCGATATTGCGATTAGCTGGAGAGCTGGAGCAGTATCAGTGCTTGTCAGGCTGGGCGGTGGGGATGCGGAGGAGGGATTGAGCAGGGAGCTCTCATGCGTGCTGGCAGCCTCCCACCTCCTGGCTCGTTGCTGTGCAGCTCTGGAAAGCAGCAGCCAATGGGAAGCATGAGCATCCATGCAGTTGGGCTCACCAAATAACTCCCGAGGTACCTTGTTTCCAGTCTGAAGTGTGTAACTTCTCTATTGCTGCCTGTTTTTTAAGTTCCCTACCTCTCCTTTCCTTCCCCCTCGGCTGTCGCATTTTGTTGTTTTGAGGAAAAACATCCATGCTGTTGAGTCTTTCATTTGGTCTCAGATGGTACTTGCTTCATTCCTCACACCCACAGAGTGACTGTCCTTGCTGTTCAGTGTGGGGGGAGATCTGTCACCTTTTGGTGCTTTGTGACTGTATTGCTTGGGGTAGGTCATGCAGCTGGAGGCAAACCTGAGCTCTGAAGGCTTGTGCTCTGCCTAGCCCTCTAAGCAAGCTGAAAATAGCCCTAAAATGGGGTCATCAGCCATTTTACATTCATGGGCTCTCCTCCAGTTATGTATGCCACCATAAATGCTGTAGAACTGCATAATGATTTGGGGGCCCCAGTGCAGGAGAGATGTCAGCTAACTGCAGCGTGCCTCAGGGAAGGCCACTGGGAGGGTTTGAGCCTGAGCTGTGAAGAGGGGCTGAGAGGTTTGCCTTCATGTAGGTGAAGAAGGGACTTGGAGAAGATGTCACCAGGCTCTTCTCAGAAGTGCTCACCAAAAGGACAAGCAAGAACCACCACAAGTTGCAATGGGAAATGGCACTTTGGTGCAATTGCTCATGTAAGTTTTTCTTCATAGTGCTGGAGCAGATGCTGATGGAAGCTCAGGAAACTCTTGCCTTAGAGACACTTGAAACTTTGCCTGGGCAAGGCTCTTAGCAGCCTCATCTATTAAATTAGCCATACTTCTAGCAGCAGGTTGGACTACAGTGACCTCCAGAGGTCTTTTCCAGCCTATTGTTTTCTGTATTTTATGGGATCTATGAAGTTGAGATTTGTCTCTGAAATCTCATTGCAGTAACTTGTTGACTTAGTGGAGTGATTGCTATAAAACTGGAACTTTAAATGTGCACATTTAACATTTATGGGAATGAATCTTTCAGGGCTCTGTGGTGCCCATTTTCAAGTTACTGGAGAAGGAGATCAGGTGACTGAATGCTGCTTTCCTTCTTCATGGTGTGCTGAGTTAAGGCTGAATGATGGATGCCCTGTTTTTTCTCAGTTACCCCCACCCCAATTAGTGTGATCTTTATTTTAGAAGTATGCCTTACATTCCCATATTCCCCATATAGTCTTTTCAAAATATATTGACTCCATGTCAGGAGTAATATGTAAAGAAACAATCATTTTGTCTTTAACTAATAAAGTCCAGTGGTGTGCAGGTGGGTTACAATCTAACTGTAATGAAAAGCTAATTGCCAGCCTTCTCCACCCTCTGGGATCTCAGGAGACTACTGGAGCAGCACACTGCCCCAGTTTCTGTTCCTCGTGTGTGTGATGATTGAATTTTGTTGTGTTGTTTGGTGTTTTAAGCATGACTCTTGATAAGCTAGTTTGATGGTTGGCTGCTATGTGTAGGGCCAGCGTTTCACAGATGACTTTAGAGGGGGAAAGCAACTTAAGTAGCTTAATAGGATTTAGCTCTGTCTACACTGTCCTGCCACAGCATGTTATAAACCACTTTAGTAGGATTCCTTCTTTAAATACAGCTATGACGTCAGTGTAGGCAGAACCCCTAAGAGAGCTCTGGGGACTTTCTTGTAAAATCAATCTCAAGATGCAGTTCAGAAGAACTGATGAATGAATTAATACCTTTGCAGGAGCACAAGGAATCCTACCAGCACTGATCTCATGAGCGGGATAGAAGGATCTCTGATGGAGGACTGTGTGCATATTAGTTTACCTGTAAAGTGCATTGATTTCTAGTGGAAATGATGCATCTGTCTTGGGAAAGCAGAGCAGTTAATGAAAAATCCTGTTAAGACACAGTGGGGCAAGCACCTGCTTCTTTTAACTGCTATTACAGCAGAATAGCCCCAAGTCTTATGTATTCCCAAAACTTGGAGGAAAAGGAAGCTAAAAGCAAGGTATATCAGCTAAATAGCTGATATAAACACAGTACTTCAGACTTTTTTTTTTTTAAGCTAGTGGTCCATGACAACTTTGAGCTTTGCAGACAGACAAGCCTTAAAGAGTAAATAGCTTTGCTTAGTTGAGACAGTTTCCCCTCTTCTCCTGGTCCCCTGGGGAAATGGAGAGGCTGCGAGAAGAGATGCTAAGTCTTGAAGCTGCAAAGCAGGATGCCCTCGGTAATTACATGTGTGGCACCATATTTGACTTGTAACTGCAAAGCTTTTTTTAATCTATATTCACATCTGCTGTTAGCTGTTTCCCTGTTGGTGTGAATGGCATTCAGGAGGTGAATTTAGAGCCTGTGCTCCTCTTTTGATCCGAATGACGGCTTGGCAGCAGAAACGGAGGGGGAAGGCTGTGACCGCTTGCCAGAATGCTGCTCTTGAGGGGGCAGCATCTGACTGTACCTTGGTTGCTGAGAGGGCCATCTGCAGCTCTGCACTGCTTAATGGTGAAAGCTGTAAAGAAAGCATCTCTATTCAAATTGTATTTCCCTTCAGCAGGGCTGCCGGAGGCCCTAATCCCTCCTCGTTTGGCGAGGAGCCTGCGCCAGGCCTCTCTTCGCTCCGCAGCTCCCCTCGCGCAGGCCGCGGCGCTGAGCGGAGCAGTGGTTAATGGCGCTCCCAGTCTTGTCACTGGTGCAGGAACACAGGCTCCAGCTGTGACTGTGGTGGGTCTTGGCTAGCTTGGAGAGTTTTTTGATCTGCTTCCTCTGTTAGTCTCTCTGTTTTGTTTTGGTTTTTTTTTTTCCTGGGTTTGAAGGTTCTCAGTAGTGAATATTGGTTGTCTTTGTCCCTGATTTTAGGTGGGGTTTTTTTTGGCCTGGGGGCTCTCTTTTTCTTCTTTGAAAAGGGGAAAAAACTAAACTTAAACCTCCCCCCCCAAAAAAAAAAACAACCCCAAAGTAAAACCAGGGAAGACAACTTGATGTGGAAATGTTTCCTGCACATGAATGAGCCTCTTTTGGGGGAGGGAAATGCACAGCTTGAAGGAAGAGATTTCCTCCTTTTTTTTTTTTTTTTTGTAACCCCAACTATAGTAGTCCTCAAAGAGGAAGTTTGGAGTGAATTTATGGTGAGAAGCATGGCACTTGTTTGTCTCTGACAGTTAAATGGCACGTTTGCATTGTTTGTGCAAGGAGGTCAGTTCAGGTCCACAGTCAATAGATAGGTCAGAGGTCTGTGTTCCTACTTCCCCCAGTTACAGAAGATATCCCCACGGGATACTGCCCCTTTCCAGTTCTTCACAGCCTCTCCACATGTCTGACATACTGCATTAAAGCTGACTTCAAATACAAATTATTTTAAGGAAGATGTCACATGGACTGCTAGCTGTAGCACAATAGGCTATGACTTTTTAAAGATGTAGGGCAGTTTGCCTTTGATTTTTGCTCTTTATCCAGTCCCAGAGGTCAGCCATCAGGGCAACTAGACCAGTCGAGTTTGCTAATGTAATCAAGAGTGCTGTTTCTCTCACTGTGTAGTAGGCTTAATGTGTATTATGAACTGCACTAAGTTTTTGCTGTGTAAACAGCCATTTGGCTTGCTTCAGTTGGGTAGACAAATGCCGGTGAAGCTGAATGGGGTAAATATCAATGGAAGTGTAGTGCCCTATTTTTATTTTTGTTGCTTTTTTTTTCTTGTTCCAAACTTTTGATTCTGAAGATTGACTTCAGGTTGCAAACTGAGCTCATACTGGGTGTGGATCTCCATGCTAAAGACACCTGAGAAGCACCAGTCCAGCCCATTCCTGTTACTGACTTATAAATGCAGAAGCCCGATTATAGCAACTTACCTTCCTGTCCATTTAGTACTTACAGAAGCAGTTTATGAAGCCATTTGCAGTGGACTTGTTATCTTGGCCAGAAGTTATCTCCCTCACGATTAATTTTTTTATTTTTTTTTTTAAACTCATGTGCCTCCAAATGCCAAAGTGTATGCTAGAGCTTCTTACTATGTCTTAAACACTTCCCTAACAGCTACTGGTTAGAAAAAGACCTCTTCATGGTGCTGATGATATGAAACAAGTTGTATAAATGTTAGTAGGCACCTTTAAGTGTCCTTTCAAATCTAGCATTAGTAAGAGTTTGATGTTAGAATTTCCATTCCAGTTTGGACTCTGTCTTGAATAATTCTGCATCACTTCTGTGGTTCAATGCAGCAAATGTTATGCTGGAGTTCATAGTGTGCAACAGCACCTGCATGGTGCAAAAATGCCTAAGACATAAATGAGATTAAAATGGTGCATGCAGAGATACTGTCATTGAGAGTTTTCTGGGCAAGACATCGTTCTGCAAATGATTGAAGAACACAGCCTCATTGGCTCAGTAATGATCACTTTTTCTACATTTGTCATAAAGTTTTTCATATCTATTAGGTTTCTTTATATTTTCTGTGTATAGCTTACTTAACAAAGAAAAAAGAAAAAAACCCATGTTTAATGTTCTTTGCAGATCAGTTATGGGTCTTGCCATAAATCATTGCTCTACCCTGAATAGTCTCCTTAAAAGTGAGCTTGGTAGGTCTGAGTAGACACTGGGCTATGTTATTAGCACACAGTACTGGGGAGCCAAGGTGAAGTTTCTCCTTCTATTAGTCCTGCTGTTGCACTTCTCCCCAAAGCGAATGAGCTTCTCTTTGGGCCTGATCAGTGAGCCTTACCAAATCCTGCCCACAGTCCCACCAAAATGAATTGGCAGTGGAAGGTTGAAGTGGTGTCATGAAGGGAATGAGGCACCATACGAGATCCTGTAGTAGAAACCTGTGAAAGGCAGCTTGCCCTGGCTTTCCAGAATCACTTCAGTCCAAGTGTGGTGGTTAAAAATATCTTCTCTTAAAATTAACTTCTTTCATGTGGAAATTTTGGACACGAATTTGGAAACTCAGTGTGGGTTTTTTATCAGTTGGGGTAGACAGGAAGTGGCCATACATGAGATAATTTTCCTCTCAGCTGCTTTGACATGTCTGCAAGTCACGAGCTGCACAGAGAAGATGCCAGAAATGTATAGTAAGAGGAAGAATGCACGTGCTGGGTGTCTGTGCATGCATCCTATGCAACTGAATGCATATGCTGCTCAGAAATTTGAACTAATTTTATTTGCCTGGCAAAACTTCTTAAGTAACACGTGATACAATATTGAATCACTGAAGACAATCTGGCAAGTTCAAAATATTGCAAAAAAAAAAAATATGGCAGAAGTGAGCAGAACTACATTATCTACAGCAGTTGTGCTTATGGAAACTGCCATCCCTGATGATGGGATGGGCTAACCATGTTGATGAGTTTATGTTCCTTTAGGCAGTGTTTCCACAACTGGGACAGGTTTGTTTTCTGTTCCACTTAGGGGTGGCTCTGCTCGTTTCCACTCTCCTTCCTCTCCCTCCCCAATGCCTTGTTTATCCTCTTCCAAATAGAAATGGTGTGTAAAAGCCTCTCTCAAAGCAGAATGAGGGCTGCCTGCTAAGGGGGTACTGCATGGTGTATGCAGCTTGCTGTGACCTCCCTGCCAGGCCTTTCCTGCTGTGGACATCACAGCTGAGGGTCGAGCTCCATGTCTTCAAAATCTATAGTGACTGATCACTTCCCATTTGGTTGGCAGGTTTAAGAGGAGATGGTTAAGAAGATCAAGAAAGCTGCTGCGAGCATAAATGCAGTATTTAATCTTAACTGGTGCCATGTCATTACTTATCCAGTCCTGGAAAGGGCAGGGTTTAGGTCCTACAGAGCAACAGGAGACTTGTAGATGATGCATGTAATCACTTCTACAGAAAGGTCCTATCTCTGTGGAGAACTCTTGACATTCACAGGAGCAGCATGAATACTTGTGTTTCGAACCATATCTAATAAGCAACAGCTAAAGAGCAGCTAAAAAGGGCTGGTAGCCTGCAGTAAAGCACAGACTCCTTAGAGCTGAAGTCTTGGAAAGAAAATCCTTGAGGTTGGTGTCCACTCCGGAGCATGCATGGTCAGCACAGGTAGATAAAAAATGCTGTGTCCCAGCGTGTTGCTTGATAGCGTGCGAGGATAGGCACATAAGTTCCCTCCCCCTAAATGAAATGCATTGTCTGAGAGCCCACATTGCAGGAGGGGGAAGGGGAAAAGGATGGAAATTGGATTAAGTCACTGGGCTTCAGGCCTAAGCATTTCCTGCTTCTATTTTTTAATTATTTTTTTTTACTACACCAGTGCTGCCTAGCTCATGCACTGGGCTGTGCAAGTGTGCCCTGGTCCCTGCCTGCGTGCAACAGGCAGCTTGGCAGTGCCACGTCTTGCCTTCGGGGAGTTCCAGGCCAACAGGAGCATAGCTGAGCTCCTGCTGCAGAGCCAGGGATGGGGAATTGTCTTGGCATGGGAATTTATACAGCACTTGGGCTTCAGCCAGGTAATGCAGGCAGTGCCTGCTTATCCCTGAGTTGTAGGCGCATTAAATTCATACTTCCTTTATAGTGCGGGGTCTTTTTCCATTATCCAGTTTGCTGGAAAATTACCTTGCCGAGGAGACTGGGTTTTAAGACTTAAATGGATGATACAGCTTTCTAACCAAGGAAATAAAGCTGCTTCTAAAAGATCTCAAGTAGAGGAGCCACTGTTGGGCAGGAATGTGTGAGCTAATGCGTTGTGGGAAAGGAATGTCTGGTGCAATATTGCAGTTCTGCCATGGGTGAGCTGAGTGTGGACACAAGCCATGCAGGACACCCACTGGATTCTTCCAGCTATCCTTTCAGTGCCCTTCGCCTCAATATACCAAATATTTGTCTGATTCTTGTCTTTAAACAAAGTTAACTAAACTTGTAAAGCCGAAGGCCTGTTCCCAGAAGGATTCCTGACATGTTTTGCTGGTCTGGGATTTGGGGCAAAGACCTGCATGAACACTGATGCATCCATGGTGGTTTGTTTCTTTTAGAGCCCTGCAAGGGAATTTGCAGAATCCCCAGAAAGGAAATCCGCCTTTTCAGTGAGAATGCTCATTTGAAAAGCTGCCAGTTCTGAGCTAAGCCTCATTTAATAAAGATTTAGTCTGTGGGGACCTGTCAGTGGAAACTGAATTTGGTGAGTGTGTCTCATTCTTTTCATCGCTGTAGTGCACAGAGGCTTTCAGCCAGCATTATGGGGAAACTAGGGATAAGAACATCCAATTTAGAGGACCCCCTTACCTCTGGGAATGTTTCTGTGCTGTGTGAGATGGAGATTGCTGAGTTGGTAACAGCTAAGGGTATAAATGGATTGTTATTTGACTTCAACCCAATAGGACTCCAGTGTTCACTGCTGATTAGCATGGCTTAGGTCTGCATTTGTGGGCAGAAAAAAAAAATCCAACCCAATTGTTAAGCAAATCCTTTCTACTCTGTGCTTTCCATCTCTCTTTGGTTTGTGATATGAGATGCTCTGAATTCTAGCACCTGCCCCCGTGTAACCTGTGAAAGTTGAGGTGTGCAGATCTACCCACTCTATATGTTGTCTAACCACAGCTCTCGGAACTAATGATGGTTACTGCACTAAACCAAGTATCAGCAAGGTTGTGTCTTTTTGGCCTCTGAACTCGTGAGTTCTGTGAATTGCACCATATATAAAGGCACTGTTGAAAGTCTTTTAATGATGAAATAAGGGGTCAGAATGTTAGTATGGAGGAAATGACGATGAATCTTTAATCAACCTAGGCTTGTTCTCAGTTGTTGTCTGCACAAGGGCACTTGAGAAATTAATCTGAATTAACTGGAGGAATAAATTCAAAGCAGATTAGTTAAACCACTTTAAATACACTAAAGTGAATTAAACTACACTGAATTAAGGCCATTCTAGTTAAACTACATTAAACCCCTGTGTGAACACTCACTTGTAATTAAAGTGGCTTTAGTTCACAGCTCTAATACCAATTAATTGGAATGCCCTTGCCTGTGCAGATAGCTTCTCAGCATTGAGGAAGCTAGCCTGTTCATTTAACCAGCTTGGTTAAATAGATTTGAGCTATCTAGTCATGCTGGGAGATGTTTCAACTGTAGATATTTTTTATTATAATGTCTGCTATATTGTCTTAAGGTGACTTAAATAGAAAAGAGCGTGACACAATCCTTGGCATTTTCTCTTTTCCGGAAGGGAAAGCCAATAGCCAAAAAAAGCTTAAGGCAAAGTGTTGGCCTGTATTGCTTGCTCCAGTGTCAACTTGCCCTAAATATGTATATGTAATCTACTGTAGTCCCTTACAGCATGCTTTCTCTGGGAGATGTCTGTATGAGATGGGACAGTGGAACCTGTCCTTTGTTTCCATGGTGTTTTTCTGTGCTGCTGAGGGATCCCTCACGAAGGAGAATACATCTGGGTACCGTGGGAAAAGCCTCTTCCACAGCATGCTTCCAGCCCAGCCTTGCTCCTCTACTGTGTTGAGTACAGTAATTGGCCTGGGAAGGCCTGTCCCCCGGGCAGAGGAGATATGGATGGTTTAGTGCTGAGATCAGCAGTGGTTTCCACATCCTCCCCCCGCATTACATTTGCCAATACAGGGTTGGCTGCGTTCCGTACCAAAGCCTGCATCCTCCTGTAGAGGCTGTGGGATGAATGACATACTGAGACACTTAAGTATCTCAACAAACACCATGTACAGCATTTTTCAGAAATGAAAATCAAGTCTCTGAACACACAGCATGGTCAGAAGTTGATGAGGGGGTCAGAGTGTGTTCCTCGATTTGGCAGTATTACAAAAAGAAATCGGTTTGGTAGGACATGGTTACTTATCTATGAGTATGTAAGTTTTTCTTAGAGATGTCCCAAAGTCTGCAAAAAAAAAAAAAAAAAAAAAAAGGTGTAGGAAGTAGTGTAGGCATGACACTATCCCACAGCAGTTTCTTTTCTTGCTAAGAAGACTTCCGTCCTTCATGGAATAAATAGAGATGAGTGCTCCCTTGGCAGCAGCCCAGTTTGCTTAATTTGTTCTTCTGAGTGAACGTTTTTCTCTTCCCACACTCCTTTAACCTCTCTGTTGTATTATCGCAATCTCAAGTCACTGCATGGAAATCCAGAAGGAACATTAGTTGCAGATTCAGGGGAAAACTTTCTTTTGGCAAAAGCTAACTTTAAGGTAAAGCTATAAACTTCTCAATCTGGCAATGATTAAGACAGCTGTGTTGTTGAGATGCTCAAAAGCTGTAGCTGTTTTGTTCTGTGGGTTGAAATTATGAAGTTTTAAGATGAAATAACTTCAAAATTATTGATGGAAGATGAAAGGTGAAACTGCATGCTTTTCAGGAACCACCTGAAGGCTTCAGCTTTGCTCTCAAGTTTCTTACTGAGGTTTTAGTGGACTTTCTAACTAGTAAAATAGCAGTGCTATCCAGAAGTGGCTGTCATCTATTCCATGTGAAGAACTGCTCATTACGCCGTGCTGCTCTTAGCACAGCTGAGGTCTAAACTGGAAGTTGGATAGATGAGTAAAACTTGTACTTAATGAACACATGGATTATTTTGAGCCCACGTGTATTCAGAATTAACTTTCTAAACCTATTCCGCTGCCAGGATTTCTTGTGCGAAGTAACATTCATGGCAGAGGGGATGTGACAGTGTGAGGAAGGGTCCCTAAGCCAATACTCCTTTGTACAGTCAAGTGATGAACAAACAGCACTTAAGGCAGTGCTAAACCTTGACAGTTAACGTGAGCATAACTCAGTGTTGACCTCCTGTGCTACAACGCATCATGACTTCTCTTATTTTAGGCTTTTCCTTCTAAGGAAACATACTCAAATGTATCCTGTATATCCCTTTTCTCATGTTCTTATGTAGATCGCTTCTCTTTGTCACTATGTGTACGATGGGGTGGAGTACACACCCTTTTAAGTGTAGTTCCAGCAGCTACAGTTAGCCTTCCAGGACCACAGTCCACAGGCATACTGGGTAACTAGTGACGTGGATCACAGTTTGGAACTTGCAAGCTGAAAGCGACTGGTTTGTATGGAAACTTTTCATCCAGTAGACAGGGCTGTAAATTGGTTTAATTGATCCATAGTAACATAAGACATGATCTTGGAGACCAAGGATTGTACCAACTGAAGGCTGATCTACGTATATATCCTTAGGAATAATGCCAGCACCTGTGGGTACCCTCATAGCACGTGGAAGATCTAATCGGCTCCCAGGTATTTTTGCAGGAGATGTTTTTGCCATGCCCTGCATTTCTTATTGTGGTGGTGCCCTTTACCATGCATGGGGACCTAGATATTTTCTGTCACTTTTTTTGGCATCTTATTCCCATTGAGAGGGTAAGTGCCATGAATCCTGGCAACCATGTTGGAGCTGAGAAAGGCTATTAACACTGCAGCATGCTGTCGAGCACCGTCCCTGCACAAGACTGAGTGTATTCAGGTTTCATGGTGCCTTTCCAAGAGCTAGCAATGCTGCTCATGGTTACTTCCCTGTGTACTGCTATTAACTTTTATTTTGAAAGTGCTTCCTAACGCTGTAGCTTCGTCTCCTGCCAGTCTGGCTGATACCACTTGGATTTACGCTCATTTTCAGGGACTGCTCTGTCTCCGCTTCTGCCATTAGTGTCAGCATGGTGGTAAAATGTTGCTCTTCCAAGTTGTCTCCATTTTCCTGTAAGGGCAGTTCATGCATCATTTGCTATAAAGGTTCTGATAGCTCAGCAAATGTTTGAAGACAAATTGATGCTCTTCTGCGGCAAAAGGCCCAGTGCATAATTTTACATTTACTCGGGATAACATGGCCTTGGATAACCGAGTCCCAGATTTACTGTTGCAGGATAGTGTCTGAGGGTTTATCCAGCCTCAACCCCCCTCTTTTTAAATACTGTCATTTAATCCTGACAAGCAGGCACAGGCATATCTTTGGTTGCAACCAGGCTTTCACTGCCAGCCAGTCTCTGGGTCCTAAACTGACTCATCAGTCAGAAAGATTAATAACTGCTCTGCTGGATGATTTCACTTGTTGTCATGGCACATATCCATTAATGGAAAACAAATCTTCTCTGGAAAATGAAACACAGATCGTGGTGTAGTGGCCAGCCAAGTCCTTTTGGCCAGATGCATAAATTAAAATATATATTCAGTGTTGAGAACTTTGGGTTGCTTGCAGTCTTTAATTATTTTTTTCCCTTTTTAGTGTTTCCTTTTTTCCTTTTAATGGGGGCTCTCCCCTTACATCTGGAGCTGTGGTGTGAATTTTTTGCTGATAAAGGGTCACTGGGAGGATGTTTTCAGCTGGGTTTGTCTTTCCAGTGGTAATGCCTTTTAGCATGTGCAGGAAGGTTGAGGGTGTGAAGAAAGAAGTGCAGGCGAACAGTGCAGGAAAGCTTTGCATTACAGCAGCCTGACATGTTTAAAAAATAAAGAATATCCCCAAGGAGCTTTGGTATGCCAAATGTGTTAGTTAAATTAGTATGGAGTGCTCGTACATGGCAAGCCTTCAGAAGTGGGAGAACGTGGGGCTCTGAAGGCAGCTTCCCTCTCGAAGGCCCCTTTCTGCTCAGGAGCTCAAACGGCGCACACACCATCTGGTGCAATCCTGGGAAAGGGGGACAGGGCTTTTTCCCTTCCACCCCCACTCGTTGGTAAAGATTCCAAAGTTCACTTTCTACAACAGGACCAGGTTTCTGCTGTTTAGCTGGGGAAAGCAGCACCTGTAAGCTCCCCCCATCCCAGTGGGCTTGGTGGGCTTTGGGTGGGTTTCTTAAGGCTGGGAAAGCAAACAGCACGTGGCTACGTGGAGTATCTGGGATGCAGCAGTGGAGTTCAACTACCGTGAATCTCGTTGTGTATGGCGATGGGCCCTGCAGTCCGTACATGCTGACGTTTGCTTGGCTGGGAAGTATGCTATGTGGCTCATGTAGTTTGCCAGGATAACAACTCAGCAGGGAGTACCTATGAAGCGGACTGGGGGGAAAGAAAGGGAAGAAAAACTTACGCAAAGCAAGTTACTACAAGACCCTGTTAGAAATGGTCACCAGTTTTGCTGAGAATCACAGCATTCTTTGTTTTAGTTTCTTTGACCAGGAGGAAATTACTGTTTCAATCAGGAGGAAGCATATAAACGTTCTTTAAGGCATTTCTGCATGGGGAGGAAGAGATACTGATTAAAAAAAACACCCCAAACCTTTGTTTTAGCTTTTCTGATACAGATCTGTTTGCCTTGCCAATATTGGGGCAGCAGTAGGTGACTTTAGACCCTTCCCAGATATTTAAGTCATTTCTAATAAGTTGGCATTTGTCACCACTAGCAAAGGTTTATCCAAAAAAAGCTCATGGGTTAAATACTTTATTCATTCATTCATGTGTGAAAGTGTGGCTGCATTTGGTGTTAGAAAGGATTTTAATTTTTTTTTTTTTTTTTTTTTTTTTAATTTTATGTTACTTAACAAAATTGGTTTGCATTTTTGGGTTTGGGCCAGGATTTTCTGAATAAAAAGAAATTGGAATGGAGTTAAACACTTATTGCTTCCCTTTCTTCCCAGGAACATCTGACTAGAAGTAGGTATAACACAATAACTCAGCTTGTGACAGCTTCAAGCCAGTGTGTCTGTAGCATCCACGTTTGTTGTACCTATGTATGTGGATGGTATATGGAGGGATTTAGCATTTATTCTAGGTCTAGCTTGAACAGAAGCATTGCATAGGGATTCATTTTTTAAAAAAAAATCAATCTCATGCATGTATAATAAATTCCACCCCCTTTCAAACCCACTCATGCACTTGGTTTTCTAATGAATAAGCCTGCATATTTATTCATGAAGATTAAAGAACTGTACAGATAGAGGCAGCTGGCTGAACTATCTTTTTTTTTTCTTTAAATCTGCTGACCTCTGATCAAGAGTGAAGAGCAAAACCTCCCTGATTCACTTAGGCTGTCTGCAGATTGGGACAGACAAAATGGCTCAGCTATTTACTGCTTAGGCACAGAACATGGCTCCATCGAGTGGGATGCAGAGGGGAGAAAGTGGGGCTAAAAATCTCCTGGTTATGTTTAAAAAAAAATGTACCAAACCCACAAAACAACTTGTTTTTAAGGTATGACTGCAGTGCTATCTTATTGCAGAGCCCTCAAACATCTGGGCCCTGATTCATGTCCTGTGCTGTGGGCAGATATGACACCTCTCTGTTTCCCACAGGCCCTGTTGCTGTTGGGTGGCATCGCACTCGCCTGCCTCGCTCTGGACCTGCTCTTCCTCTTGTTCTACTCCTTTTGGCTGTGCTGTCGCCATCGGAAGAGCGAAGAACATCTAAATGCTGACTGCTGCTGTACGGCGTGGTGTGTCATCATCGCAACCCTGGTGTGCAGGTACGGGCAATGCCTGAAAGGGATCGTCCCTGTTCTTTGGGGTGACGTGTCCTATGTGAGTGCATTTTCATGCTTGGTACAGAGTGTCTGTAGTCCATGTTGGCAGTAATCTCTCTTTCCACTTGGTATATGTATGTTTTAATTATCTGTAATGTATTTCCTGCCTTTCTACCACTGGCTGAACTGCCTGATGGTTTGAGCAATGTGAAAAGGAATAGTTCAAGTCCTGCTCTTTGATGCTTTGCGAGCGGTAAATCAAGGACACTGCGCCCTCGGGAGTCCATCACTTAAATAGGATGGATACAGTTGAAATATTTATCAGGTCTAGGTGGAGATTTCTTAGAATCTGGTGTCCAAAAAGAATGACTATGTAGGAGAGTAGACTAGGAAGAAAGAGGCAAGACGATTCTTTTGGGTTTGGAAGTATTGGTATTTGACTGGAGTGGATGTTCAGATTTGGCAGTGTCTGTGTAAGACACTGCTGCATTTCATTATCTGTACTAATGTGCCATCTCTGGCGATTGCTAGTAATGGTGCTACTGTCAATAATGCTTCATGCTAAGACTGAGCAATAGAAGCTTTTGGAGGTGAGGTGAAAAGAAGGGTTGCTGGAAAAACAAGGAAATAAGCAATTAGTGGAGAACATGTGCAGAAGTTAGGAGAGAATTTGATTTGTTTGTTTTTTCTGGGTTGTTTTGGTTTGGTGGTGGTTTGTTTTGGTTTTGTTTGGTTTTTTTCTCACATAGATGAGGATCCCACTTCCTAGATGGTTAATGATGGGGCATCTGAAAGCAGGGTCATGTTTGCAAACTTCTGGAAGGAGCCTTGCACTTAGTTTGTTTTGATTTGGGCAGAATGAATACTCTGAGCACTAGGGACATGTGCCCTGAGATTGAGTGCTGTGTTTCTCACCCATTCCAACCATCTTCTCTTGCCCAAGATTCCAGGTGGTCTTAGTTGCCCCTCCACAGGGCTGGTGGGTCTGTGAGCAGTCTCGTGTTCAGAAAGGAGATAAGATTGTATTTTGCAGTGTCTCATGGCACACTTTTTTATATTAACCTGCTGATAGGTCATGGATCTGGTATGTGATTTTTATTTTTTTTTTTGAGGTGAGCATGTTCCTTGAAGGCCAGGCTTAGCTGTTCAAGGGCTGGGTTGAGCTACTAATGCCTTTGTGTATTTGCTCTTTCGAGGCATGTACTTAAGAGAACAGAAAACCCCTGAAGGACTGGGACAAACACTGCAGAGCAGACATTATGTTGTGAGTTTAGCAGCTGGGGATGGATTTTCCTGTAGAGGCAGGGGCTCAGTGTTGAGGAGGAGGGCTGGTGCACTAGCCATTACTGCTGTCTTTGCAGGGAGCTCTTCTGTACTTTGCTGACTGCAAATAGGTGTCTGGAATGGAAAGGCAAACCAGAGAACAACTTGCAAAGAAGAAATCTCAGCCTAATTCACCTTTCTTTTTTAGTGATCTCAAGAGCTTCAGCTGCATCCATTTCAATCCACTGAAAGTGCAGTGATCCTAACCCTTTCTTACAGAAGCTCTAGCTGATGCTATTTATAGTTGTGCTGCTGCTACAGGTTCTTGTTAGCTCTTATTATGCAGTGTATGTGTCCTGGACAGCTGCTTCAGAGTGTGGTGGTTGTTTGTTTTTAATTGTAGAAAGGGTAAGAAAGAGGTATTGTGCACATCACCCAGAGCGTGTGTGAGACAGAGTTGGAAGGTTAGCATATAAACTCTAGTAAACATGATACGACTCCCAGTCAAGTCTGCAAGCTGGGAAACTGCTTAGGCTTCCTCAAAATCTGAACTATTGGTCCTCATTCTTGGTGTACCTTGGTTTTTTGGGGCGTTTTGGTAAGTATTAGATACAGGAGTACCCTTAAAACAGATTCTAGCTGAATCTGCAGTGATATTGGATGAATACTTATTTTGACTTATTTTTAATTAAGTTTTAAATTTCCACTCTGAAGTTGACATGCTTGAGCAATAGCAGGTTGGTACCATCCATGGTGAGTGAAGGTGCTATCCAAGTGCTGCCATTCTCCTGCAAAGTTGAGGCTGGTTTTCTGCTACTCTTACAACAGCTGGACACAACAGTGCACTCAAACCAGTGCCTCTTGGTGCTCTGTGCTGGGCATCTGGCTGGGAATGCAGATACGGCTTCGGACAAGCAAGGGATCTGATCTGTGCTACCCAGAAGTCCCAGTTGGATACCAGCAGTTAAAGATTAGTCCACTGGATATATCCTATCCTAGCTGTGCGTCACACAACAGAAGTGCCAGAGCAGCAGATGCTGTTACGTTTCAGAGTGATGGGGAATAAGGCTTTTCCGAATGTCTGCCTGACAGCAGGCTGACCTGGGAGGCAGTTTGTAGCACTGCATGCAAGGGGAGAGAAGTGACTTGAATGCTGAAGCAGCGAGATATTCCAAACAGGAGCTGATCTGGTCTGTCTGAGTACTGTGGACTATTGTCTTCCTAGCTGAGAACTAGTTAACTCTGGTTAAATCCAGCTGTGCCCAGTACATGCTGTCTAGGTAATCCTTAATCCCAGAGGGATGTTTGTACTGTGAACCCTGCTGAGTGCTGTGGATCCCTGTTTCCTAATGACTTGATGTTTCCTGCTGAGCAAAAGGGAGAATGCTGAGCCAGCAAGAAGGCGTAAGTGGTTAACAGGAGGTCTCCAACAAAGTGTCTTTCTGAGTCTTCCCAGTTGCTCTAGCCACAAAGCTGCAGGAATGATTTGCCTAGATTATTCCTTGAACACTTAGTTTATTCTATTCGTAACCAATTTTGATCAGTTCCTGTGTATGGGAAGTTGTCTTAAATCATCTCATCCATCAGTCAGGTGATCCTAACTCTTCCAGAAAGTAGCTCAGCTCCAAAGGTGGGTAGGAAGCTTTGTGGAGAGGATACCTTAAAGAAATGGGTACAAATAGATGGTGAAAACTTGTTTTCTCAAGTGCCAGTAATAGCGCTTTCCCTTGGTGTGAAAGTGCAAGGTGGTAATTAGACAGACAAATTAACATTCCTCCCGAGAACAAGGAGTCTAAAAAGGGCTCTCCTTATGAAGTTCCTGTAATTAAAGATGACTTGGTGCAGTTAGATTATTCATTTCTAAGAATGTGATGTGAATGGCTAGTGTTCATCTTTTCAGACTGGTGACTGGGTACCCAGAGGGGTTTTCACTGTGTGTGTGGGTATTACAATGGGAGGATCTCTCCACCAGAAGGCATGTGTATATACTCTCTCTGTATCAGATTAATACTCTGCTGTTCATGTATACCTTGCATAATCCAGGAAAGTTTTTTGCAGGTCATGTTGTAAACTAATTTGGAATTATGATTTATTTTTCTTTTCTTGTCCTTTATCAAGGGATGTCCTAAGCCCATATGACTCTTACATAGAAACAACAGGAAATCTATTCTTCAGACTGGTATTTCTTGAGTCTTGCTGAAAAGTGATGCTATAGTGTGTGTACACAACCTACAGTGCTTTAAATCATTCTATTATAACTGTAAGAATACACAGAAATCATGGCATGCTGCTCTTCTGTCTCATGTCATATAACTCCTCACTGAGTTGGTACTTTCTCTCTCCAGTGTGTTTCTGTGGTTGTGCACTGGTGATGAGAGTGTTAAGCTCAGGAGTGCAGTGTTTTCTTGATTTAACATAAGTGGGTTTCCTGAAATTTACCAAAATGACTGAGTAGCCAAGTGGCTTTTTAAATGCAGGATATTGAGCAGTGGGAGCAACTTTTAATGGCCTGTAAGAGCTTTATAGATTTGATTTTTAAGGTTTTTATTCAAAAATGAGTGAGAAGGGGAGAGGTGGGGCTAGTGAAAGTGACAGGAGAATGATAAAGGTAGGTTTGGGAGGAGGAACTGAGGATGGGTCAGTGTGGATTCAGGAGGAGAAGTATCTGTCTGCTAGGGAGGGGAGTGTGACAGAAGCAAGAATAGCAGAAGTGGAGATGTCTTTCCTATAGAGGCATTGAAAATGTGTTGGAATATCTTCCAGAGGGTGTTAGGGTGGGGGGAAAAAAAAGCTGTGTCATTCAGGAATGCTGTTCTTGTATCCATGCTGCATAATAGAAATGCAGGCTTCCCCATTGGGTGGTGATTTTGTCATCCTGTACTGGGAGATAGATCTGCTATACCTTAGGCTCCAGAGCCTCCCAGGGTTTGTGCAAGAAGCCATGTGATTTGTCCTGACCTCAAGGACTGTTGGGTTAAGATGAGTTGATCTATTTTTACTTTAAAATAATGTGCTTAAATAGAAGGAGCCCCTTTGTTTTCCTTTAATCAAATAGAAGGTAGTTAAAAACTAGTGCAAATCCTTAAATCTGCTTTAAACAATAGCAACTTCTACCAGTGTGTAGGCAGGGATTTGAAACAACTGTTGGATTTAGATGAAGCCAAATACAAACAGAAAACTAGAGAGGATAGAACCACTGCTCTTTCCCCACCCTCCACACACACCCCCAGCAGTTTCCCCACTGTTGCCCATCAGCTCTACCCTTCATAAATGGTACCTTTGAGTAAACTGGCTAATGTACCTAGCTGTGCTGTATCTTTAAGGACAAGATGAGTGCTGTGATTTGAGTGCTGTTTCTGAGTCTTTTCCACCAAAGCAGTGCTGCTGTGCTGGGAACAGTGAGAGCCAAGCAGCAGGTTTTGGGCATTTACCGAGCCTTTGCTGAAAGAATAGGCTTCTGGTAGCTGTAACAGGCTGAATAAAAATTGCTCACCAATTAAAGGGGTCAGATCTGCATATTCAATGTCAAGAATGTTCTGAAATTTATTTGGTGTCTACAATAGAAACAACTGTGTGAAGTTTGCTGCTGCTCAGGAGAGTGTAAGGGTCTGAATATGTTTGCTCTGATAAGACATGGGAAAATTCAAGCCAGAGGTTTGCAGTTGCCACAATGGGATGCTGAGTTGTCTTATCCTTATCCTGGGCATAGCTCTGGATCTGTAATCTCTCTGTTTCAGGGGAAGGGGTGCATGTGTCTTATCCCATCCACCCCTATGCATCCTAGGCGTCTGTTTATCAAGCTCTGATAATAGCTGCAACCAGGGAGGAATGCAGAGGGCTTTTCTCTCTTTAATTATCAGCACCATTTGCATTGGGAAAATGTTTGAGGAATGATGCTGAAAAAGAAAGAGGCTGATTTCTTGTATTGGTACTAAGAGTTACATACCTGCTGCTTCTTTTTCTGTATATGATGTAGGCTGCCTGCTGTCCCTGGAAGACTCTTCAGACGAGGCTTTTATGGGCCAAGCTTTCTATAATTTATGGAGATTCAATTGTTGGAAAAAGCATGAGGCTAACACAGATTTTCATAGTGGATCTGCTTCTAGTGCATGATCTTTGCTTCCATTTCTTGTTCGTACGTGGAGAATGTAGAAATGCAACCAGGTGAACACTATTATTCTGCTCAGTCTTTCTGAACTGGATGAGCCCCAGAAAGGAGGGATGGATGCTGTCTTCCTGCAGGAGAGGAGTGAGAGCAGAAACAGTCTTTTGAGCTGCAGATTGAGGTATGTGCCAGAGCAAATCTGTGCAAGGGTCTATTATCTAGACAAAGCTTGCTCTGGCCTGCCTGCTTGGGTTCATTTTCCAGCTGGGTGCTCATGGTGGTGTAGAACGTCTAATGTCCTTTAGTGACCCTTCCTGTGACACAAAGGCACTGTGCTTACTTGTTCTGAAAGCTGTTGTTTGACTTGCTTCCTTCCTTTTTTATTCCTCCTTCAGCTGTGTAAGGGCAGTGCTATAACCTAAGCACAAAGTTCTTGTGAAGAAGCTAAATGTTTCATGCAGAATAACTTTAGATTTACACCAAAACCACCACCTCCTGTTCCACTACCACAAACACAATCCTGGTGTCTTGAGAACCTTTCCCAGACAAGATCCTAGGTACTCTGAAGCTAAATATGACAAGAGAATAGGAAATTTGTATATTGGTAGTGTTTATTTGCCCTGAGTTTAGTTGTGTGACCCCTTCACAAGTTCTTTCATCCTCTATTATTAGGAAAAATGGGCTTGGGAAGACGAACTGTGAGTTCCTGCAGTGATGTCTTAATAGAAGAGGCATCGCTGACTTGTGTGAGATAATCTCCTGGTTGCAGCTCATTTACAGGATCTTCCTCCTTTAAGTGAGGCTTAAGCTAATATGGTTTACTTCATAATTGGGGCACACTGATGTGTGTGGACAGTTATGGCAAATCAGCTGATAGGTGGTAATTTGCTAAGCAGCTGGAGTTGAATTGTGTCTGCAAGCTTGAAATTCACTTGCTTTAAATAAGCCTCTTGTCCCACTAAGTTATTAAGCTTTCTTTTCCAGTACTCTAAATCAGTGCAACACAAATGCTTCTAATGGGAAGATAAATCAAGATAGATGAAGTTCATAGATACTTCACAGTGTAGAAAAGAGGGCATGGAAAATGCATCTAGAGGAACCACCACTATGGGCAAGTCGACAATGCAAGCTCTTTGTGTCCTGCTTTTAAACAATGTAATGAAACAATCTGTATTTCATGTCCAGAGAAGGCATGTGTCTCCTGATGTAGCAATGGTAGCTCTTGCAGGAGCCACTGGAGAGCTGCTTTGCTGGTTGGATTTCTGGTTGCCCATGGCTAGGTCTGAAGTCTAACAGTTGTCTTGACAGACTTGCATTATTGTACCATAAATGAAACATTGAGAAGGGATGGTGTTTTGCTATTCGTCATATGGATGCTGTACAGAGAATTGGTGGTTGTGTGGAAAACATGAGTATTTATAGGTGAATTTTTTTACTGGTTGCTGAGAAGCATGACTACCCCAGTTACCCTTTGGGAGGCATGTGGCTTCCCCTTCTGTGGAAAGAGCTGATGTGAGTATGAAGGGTGCTGTAGTGATAAGCTGTGCATTATATAGCTTGCCTTTTTAACTTTAACCCTACCCTTTCTTGCTTGCTTTCTCTGCAGTGCTGGAATTGCTGTTGGCTTCTATGGGAATGGAGAGACAAGTGATGGCATTCACCGGGTGACGTACTCGCTACGCCATGCAAACCGCACCGTGGCGGGTGTCCAAGACCGGGTAAGCATTCAAGGAGACACACTAGCAACTGGGGAGTGTGGGAATGAGCAGACTTGCTCAGCAACTCTTCTCTTGAATCTGGCTGTGCCTGTATCTCTTCCTATTTTTTTGTTAGTCTCTGGGCTTAGAGATGTGCTAAAATTCCCATTAATGGAGTGGTGCTTTCTTCAGCTCTTCTAAAAATATCAAAGGAAGCACAGCTTGTTAAATGAAGTCTGCTATTTGCTAAGTTTAAATAGAGCTTCTGATCAACTGTCTTCCACACCAAGAAGAGGAGGCAGGCCAAAGCAGAAAAGTCTCTTAATAAAACGTATCATTTTAGTGCAATCAGTTGTTGCTGTGCTATCTCTAATTCCATGGTATCATTCTGCAACCCCGATGGCTGCGAAATGTGTACGTGTGTCAAAGGCTCAGCTGAGATGCCATCACTGGACTACTTGCAAACAATCTGCTTTATAGATGCTTGTAAGTTGCTTTTGAAGGGTAAGCAGTCTGAGCCTCTTAAAACAGAAGACAGGTAATCTGGAAGCTGTCTGTAACTTGCTAGTAAGGATGAATCCTCTTTTACTTCCTTGATTTCCTGTCCTTCAATTATTTTTCCTCTGTTTTCATTCCCACACTATAGGTACTAGATACTGCAGTGGCCCTGAACCAAACAGTGGAACCAAACTTGGTTGTCCTAGAGGAGATGTTCGCAAAGCAGACAGACTACTTGCATATTATCCAGAAACTGCAAAGTCTCTTGGATGATCTGGTCAGGCAAGCAGCGGAGATCCCCTTTTGGAAGAATGAAGAGCTGTCTCTGGAGGAGCTGGCAATCCAAATTGACCTGTATGACTGGTACAGGTGTGTGGCGCTCTGTAGCGCAGTGGTCGTAGCATCTGTTTTGGCCTGGTTTGCAACAATGATGTGCATGTTTTGGGTGGCTGAGCCAAAAGCTCTGTGTTACTACAGGTGCTCTTGGCCTACCTGGCTGATTTGTTTCTTACAGTAAAATTGTATTCAGTTTAAATCAAAATGCATGACAACAACTTTTTTCTTAGCTGTGTTTATTACTAGCTGAAGGGAAACTTATTCTCAATGTACAAATTTTGTAGCTTGTTTTAACACTGGGGGGAAAAAAAACAGCCATGGATAGCTGCTGTTGTGTCCTAATTAAGTGTGTTGTAGTTGTATGACACACTAACTAAATAGAGTAGAAAACAGCACTAGTTCTGTAAAGTTAACACCACACCCTAGCATTCCTGTTTATTAAACTTATTAAACAAAAGATTACATGAACTCTATTCCACAAAAGGAAACCTTTATTCACACATGGAATAAGTAACTGAAGCATTTTCTAACAAATGTCTAGGAAGTTCAAGAAGCTGCAATGCCTCTTCTTCACCTGATGGTGTCCAGTTGAGTATAACTCTACACTAGAACAAGATTAGCAGTCTCGTTTCTCAAAAACTGTGCTGGGTGTGTTGTGTAAATGCTTTTACCTGCCTCACCTCCAGACCCAGCAATATCCAGATCTCTGGGAAGATTAATCACTACTGGTGGTTTTTACTTGAAGAGAAGGGCTATGTTTTTTGTATAAGTCTCACTAGCTTCTTATTCTGTGCCTTTTATACACCAGTTTTCCTTTGCAGACTATATGTTGGGGTTTTTTTTTGCTGCAGGTGGCTGGGATACCTGGGCCTGCTCCTGTTCCATGTCCTGATTTGTCTGCTGGTGCTCTTCGGGCTCATTAGGAACTCCAGGGCCATTCTTATGGGGTAAGTCCAGACCCAGGCGCAGTGCGTAAAGGAAGGTGAATTAGCTGAATGCCAGAACCTGATAGTTTAAACCTTGAGACTCTTCTCAGTTGATTTCAAGGACTTCTGAAACTGAACAGCTTAAATTTTCCTCTTGGTATTGAGAGACTTTGTTACTGCATAGCTATATGGGTAAGATTAGGGCTACATGACAGATGTTCACAGGAAGGTTCTTGAGCTATAAAATGTGGTGGTACTGATGTCCATTGCTTTTGCATCAAAGACAAGGAACTCATCTGGACTGTCTGCCTTTTGCTGGGTAGCATTGGTGGCCTCTGTTTGCTGGGAGATAGTAATGTGTACATCCTCCCTTGGATTTACAGGCTTGAAAAATCCCCCTTTAATTCTCTACAGTTGTGAAGGCATTTGTTAATCGGTGATAAGGATTGCATGTGTCTACACAACCTGGTAGCACGCCTTTTGTGTCACGATCTGCTCTTGTTTACCTTTGGCTGTCACACCTGAAGAAATGTTAAACTGAGAACAAGCAATGGTTTGTACAGTTATGAGGAGGAGTCTTGTTGCCATGGTGCTGTGATGTTAATGCATGTCTATTTCTAAAAAGCATTTGAAATGCTGCCATGCTCAGGCCCATTACAAGAAAAAAATATTCCTCTCCCTGTCTTGTAGCTTGGTTTAGCTTGGCATATTTGGCAAAGATACTGGTATGATAAACACAGCGACAGTTTGACAACTGACATGGCCAAGAGTTTATCCTGGTATATGGTGATACCATTAATAATTGAAATGTGTATTCAGATTTATTATTTGCCAGGTGACTTAATACCTGGCAGGTTATACAGACAAAAGTCCAAGTGTATGCACAGATGGTAAACCCAGGGTTTAAATTAGAATCTCTTTCCCTGTTAGCCAGAAGTTCATATTAAGGCATTCCCCAAAGGGAACACATGGCATAAAGAAGCAAGTGTATCCTAGCCAAGCGAGATGGTGAAATGCCAGTCTTAGATCTTTTAGCCAAGCAATCAGTTACCGACCCAGTCGTCTTCATTTTAAGTAAAACAACAAATGTGTCTTACTGAATTGATTACCATGCTCAGCTGGAGGCACCAAGTCACGTTGTCCTTATGTTATAAAACTACAGATCCTTGCTGATCCATGGCTGATAACTTTTGCATCCATTTGGAAAACGCATAATAAAATCTTTAGCCATGTTATTCCAGAGTGCTGCGCAGAGGTCAGTCTGGTGAAGCTCCATTACTTCTGCAAGATGAGCCACAGACCCATTCACAGAATGGGGATTGCTCAGTTAAAATAAGCTGATAAGTCGAGGGATAGATTTTTATATTTTTGTTTGAATGTAGGCCCATAGATTTATTTTTTTAAAGCTCTAGTCTTCAGCAAGACAAATGTAGCAGAAAAGAAATATGTCCCTTCCTCACAGAGATACTTGTGCTAGGTTTGAGTAAAGAGTATCTTGGTTATGAACAGGTTTTTGTTTTGTTCAGGGGGAGGGCGGGAGGAACCTACTTCTGTTTCAAAGCCTGAAGGAAAAAAACATCCCTGCGAGAGCAAGCCAGTGTCCCTTTACTTTGAAGACAGGGATACATGAAATGAAACTGCTTATTAGCCTGCATCCCCATACCTGAGGGAGTTGAGGAGGACTTTTGCCTACATATCTCTGGCACTCACACTGACAGCAAAGGTGAAGAGTTAATGTGCTGGTTGGGGAAGTGCAAAAGCCTTTTCCACCAGTGTGTTTTAGCTGCATGTCACTGAGACCTCTGTTCTGTCATCCCTCTGCTGTGTCTGCTTGATAGAAGGCACTTCCCACTGTTTTTCTCAGTAATGAGGTCCAGCTGTCAGAACAAAACTTTTAAATCTGTGCAGAGATGGACTCGCGTGGCTGTGGTAGGCACCTGAACTGTTTGTCTGCAGGTGACTGTCTCTCTCCTGGGGCTATGTGGGATGCTTAGGTGGTGTTCAGATGCATGCAGCTTGGAACCAAAGTTAGGTGTCCTAACAGGGCCTGAGTGTTCTCTCCCACCAACTGTAGCTGTGCAGTGCTTATACCTGACAACCTCATTTATTCTAGAAGCAGGAGGAATTTGTCCAATTTTGGATCAGTATGTTTTTGTGGGGTGTTTTTTTGATATGGCATATTTTTCTTTGAATATCTTTGGACTCAGAAAGTAAAGTCCAGAATGGGAATAGTGGAAGAGATGGGATTGTTGTTATCCAATCATTCCTCAATCTGTCTTCCCTACAGCCACCCCTTTGTCTTTGTGCCTTTGGCTTCCCTGATAGAAGCAGGGTAAGACTTTTGCTTCCACCCTCATCTTCCTTCCCCTGCAGCCCCAGGGCCAGGTAACTTGAGAA
Organism: Podargus strigoides; assembly: GCA_028020825.1. Taxonomy (NCBI): domain Eukaryota; kingdom Metazoa; phylum Chordata; class Aves; order Caprimulgiformes; family Podargidae; genus Podargus; species Podargus strigoides. The sequence goes on along the minus strand of CM051634.1, from coordinate 13,323,366 downwards.
CCAACTACTGGACATAAACTCTGGCTGCTGCTGCCCACAACCTATAAAATGAGTTGGTTTGTCTGAAGATACAGTGGTATTTCTTGGTTTTGGTAATTGCTTTGAACTCCAAATAGTACATCTTGTGAAAGGATCTGCTTGAAATCAGAGCTTCTGCATCTGCCATCTGTCTGTCTCCCACAGGGTGTGCTTGCTCGGGGTGTTTGCCCTGATTGTCAGCTGGGGATCCTTGGGTCTGGAGTTGGCTGTCGCTGTGGTAAGTGGTTCCGATCCAAGTCCCATTCACCCTTTGCAGGTTTATCTGACAGGATACACTCTGCCTGTTTTATAGTGCATCTTCTTCTAAGTAGCTGTCCTAGCAATTTGCATCTATGAAAAGTACCAAGCTCCTCCTTCCTCTGTGGTGTGCAGTGCTAGCTAGTGCTGCTGCAGTTCTGTAAAGCAGCACTAGTGGGGATGGCAATGAGGGACTTCAGCATCTGAAACACCCCGATAATAGAGGGTTCCCTGATGTTAACCTAACTCAACTGCTCTTTGATGCTGGTGTTCTTTGATATTCCTTTTCCCTTTTGTCTTGCATCTGTCTAGGGCTCCAGTGACTTCTGTATTAACCCTGATGCTTATGTCTCCAAAGTCGTTGAAGAGAATGCAGTGCTTAGTGCTGGTAAGTGCTGGGACTGGCTTTGGCATGGGGTACTGTGGCTCCAGCTGGGACACAGGAGCATGGCAGTGGCTGAGAATTTAAGACTTTGTTTGGAACACAGGAGCTTTCATACAGTGGGAAAAGCAGACATGTATGGAGCTCTGGAAAACCAGTGTTCTTCCCAAAGAAGCATTTACACCCTGGTCAGAAGTACACATTAACACTTTTCTTTGTCAGAAGAGCCCTCAGAACCTTTCTTCTGTCTTGGCCCTTAGGTGGAAATAACTGACAAGATGGAACAGAAGTCCCTGGATTATTTTGCTTTAAATGTAGCGCTCTTGAATCTTGTTCTCTAAGTGACAGAACTGCAACAATAGCTGAGTGCAGTTTGAGTTGTCATTTTTCAAACTTGCTCTTGGGTCTGTGTTCCTGAATCTGGAATACTTATACTATATATTTGTTGATAACAGATATAAATATTTTTTTTTCTCTTAATGGTGGCTATAAATAGGAGTCTTTTTAAAGCTAATTTAAAGGGTGAATGAATGGAAACAGCCACAAAGAGAAGTATGAATTTCCCTTTCCATTATAAATGCAGTATTTTGCCTGCTTTGTTTGTCCTGTTCCATTTAAAGCAATATGTCTGCATCATAGTGGCATCCAGCTGAAGCAGTGATGGATTTTGAGTTTGTTGCTCCTAATTTAGACTGAAGTGGCTTGTGAGATGAGGGGTGCCTCCAATTTGGATCTCTTGAGGGGAAAAGTGGCTTTCAGAACTGTGGCTTAATGAAAATGTTGTTGGGTACCTGCCAGCAGAGATACTATAAGTGCTAAAAAGGAAAAGTATTTTTCAGGGCTGAATTTGCTGCTAAGGTAACAAAGTTAGCTTTTCTTTTCTCCTACCTTCTCTCCTTCTGATAGTTCCTCTATATAGTTCTGTGTATGACAAAACACAAATAAGCAATGACACTGATGTGCAAAAGGAGCCACTTGTTTTTCTTGGTTCTTACTTGCTGGAATTGGAGAATCTTTGCCATGTATACAGAGGATCTAATGTATGGCCATGTGCTTAGCCAAATGCTACCTCTTACTGTGCATCTAACTGATAGGGAATTAGGTATGTAGCTATAGCTAGGGTACAGGGACTGGAAGCAGTAAGAAATGTTTATGTCTGGAGGCAGAATGTAGTATAAAAGAGTATGTTCAGGTTGATATTACCACCCTACAGCTTATTTTTGGAATGCTTGATTTATTGACTTCCTGGGAGGGAGAGGATAGAGCCAGGCAGCTCTTTGTAACAAGGAAATGCAATAAGGGAAGAGAATGAGTGTTTCACACAGCACAAGATGAAAATCATCTCTTGGCTGTGAAGGTGACAAAGATGCAGCTTCAGGTATCAAGCTAGCCTCCTAGTTTTTCAAGGAGGCAAATGAGTCAGTGAAGCCAAGGGTAAATATCTGACACTAATGCCAGCTGTGTGCTGTAATAATTTAGTAACCCAAATCAGCTCTGGAGCATGTTTGCTGATGAAGAAATGCCCCTTCATGCTACTTCTCCAGTTGTCCTTATCTGCTTGGCTCCTGCAGATTTTTGTTAATCAGTATCATTCATTTTGAAGCTAACAGTGAGCAGAGGACTGACATTCCTGTCCCCCCTCCTGCTTCCCCTGGCAGGGACAGTCAGCTCCCCTGGGTGAAATCAGGCTCTGTTCTGGCAGCACCGCCAGCTATAACAGTTGTTAAGGCTTCATAAATAACAGTGAATGGGTCTGAGTAAAACGCTGAAGAGGAGGCAAGAGCAGGTGTTGTCTCAGGCTTGAGTTGGAAGGGTGGCCCCTTCCGTGGGCTGCTGGTGTGTCAGCTCCCTGCTGTTAGGCAGCCGTTGAGTGTTCGTGAGCTCCTCTTCCTTTTTTCAGGAGGAAATCAGTCTAACTTCTGAGCCTGCCATTTCACTAGGCAGCTGGTTGGGAGGTGATTGAATGTTCTGCCTTCCCATGTGGATTTTCACTGCTGTGTCATAGTTTATGATGAGGAAACTACAGAAATAGCTCTTGATCCTCGATGTCGTGACCATCCTGGGCACATGAGCAGGGAGGAAAAATCACAGCACGAGGACTGCAGTGTGGCATTGCTCAATGGCACTTTAATCTCAATAATGGCTCCTTAGAAACATCTTTCAAAGTCTGAAATAAGTGTTGATATCCCTTAATATGCTTGACTGTGAATTGTAGCAGCTGCTCTGGGATCAGTTGAGCCATATATACAAGAGTGATGAGCTCAAGGAGACAGGCTGGGCAGCTGGGAGCCAGCACTGATGCTGTCTTCTTGGAGGAAGCTGCCCTGTTTGAAGCCTCCCAGCTGTAGTGCCACGGATTCTTCACACTCTGGTTTGTTGCCTCTCTTTTGTAGGTGATGCTCTCTGGCATTAACAGCAGTATAGACAGATGAGGCTAAAACATGTTAAGGTTGCTCCAGCTAGTTTCACCAGAGGGTATCTGACCATGCATTTTTTTCAGTTCAGAAAAGAGTCGACTAAGAGAGTATGAGTGGATGGAGGGGCTCAGGTAGTCTGTGGAAGAAGACTCCATTGGGAGTTGCCATATATGTAGGAATTGCATTTACCTTGGGAATCACTTGAGCTGAAGTTGGGCTGAGAGGGCACACATGCCTTGCCTAGGTGTCTGCTTTTGGCCAGTGCTGGGGTATGTGGCACACTGAGCTAGGTGCTGCCAGCTTATTTAAGGATATAAGAACCATGAATTAATCTTGAGGAGCTTTGTAGTGCTTGGTCACTTTTTTCCTTTTAATTACTACTTTTAGTTGTTGTTTTTAAATATGTGTTGTTATATTCCCAGCCCTATGCTCTGGCATTTAGACTATGACTGAGTCATCTAGGTTTGCATATTGGCAGTGCTTTTTTGTTGGTGGTGTTTACAGAAGTTTTCACAGAAAAATAACTGTGTTGGATACTGGGCAACTAGTATGTTAATATTCCTGTTTGTGTATTAATTGCTGTTTGCAAATCTAAATAGAATTAATGGAGCTGAGAATAATCTGATTAAGTGCATTATTATTGTTGTCATGTTTTTAGCTGGAGAGATGTTTTGTAGATAAAATGTGCTGCATTAAAAAAAGGAGGGGGAATGGGGAATAAAACCTTAATGCAGGTTTCTGGAGAAGGAGAGACTTAAATCATTTTGCAGAAGAGGCTGATACATGTGCTTAACTTGCCAAGTATTCATTATTTGAGATAAAGCCAATGGAGTTGAACAGTGGCTGTATAATCAGCTCTTGAGCTAGTAAAAAGACTTGGTGTAGCCAAGATGTTTATTTTCAGAGCAGGAGGCCATCTTCTAGTCTTATTCTTTTTCATTGATATTATGTTGTTCTCGGATGACTTATTGCATAAAATTAAATAAAAAGGCACAATCTGTCTAAACATCAGGAAGAGCTTTCTCCAGATTCTCTTTCTGGAAATCTGCATGGTGAATAGACACTTGCTTTGTCTGAAGGAACTGCAAACCTCAGGGGTTGGATAATGGAGCCTTTTGCCTCCAGTCCAGCCAGGTTGGTCAGGCTGGATGCTGAGACTTAGTTGCTCAGATGTAAGCAGCAAATGTTCTTGCTGTGCACAGCCTCCCAGTTGGCCTCTCACTGATTCACTTGCATCTTGGAAGCCCAGAGATGAATGGTCCAGAGGACTTATGCCACCACCACCTCCCTTTCCTCTCTTAGAAGTAAGGTCTGGACAAAATCTCACTTGGGTCATGTGGTAGTTGCACAGTTATTACTTCAGCTCAGGGAGCACTGCAGAAAAGAGTTTACCCAACTCTGCTGAGCTGATGTCGATGTTGAGAAGCTATTTTCCTGCATGGTTTTGTTGGACTCCTGATTAACAGAAAGCTTTGAGTGGAGGGTATACGTGATGGCTGTGACCTCTTTGCTGAAGGCTCATGATGACTGATTTCACCAGTACAAGAGCAGCATATACGAGAGAAATGTAAATGTTATGCAGATACCTTCCTTTGCTGTCAGACTGTTCCCTTCGGGAAACAAAACTCCTGGTGGAAAACATGTTACCTGGGCAAGAAAATCTGGCCAAAAGGGTCTTCTTCCTTTGACATCACAGGTGATATACTTCAACTTTCTCTGACTGAACCCACAGAGACAGTCTCATCTGGGTGTATATGTAAAATGCAAGCTGCTTAGAGAATGCTTAAGTGGAGATGAAGGGCTGGGAAAAGCTGTTGTAGGTGTGGGGATTATTTTTTTTTTTTAAACTAGGATCTCTTTTTCTGATTGCTTTTTACCCTACAGACCTTCTTGCTGCCTTTTGGTGGGTGCATAATACCATTTTTGCATTTCAGCTGGGCTTTGAAGTGAATAGTAAGTCTCCATGGTTGCAGAAGCAATAAGCAGTTCTAGCAGCTGAAGCTGTCTTTAGTAGGCAGTTCTACTTTCCTTTCTAGGAAAAACAGACTTGTCAAAAATAAAGCATTTTGGGTAGTTCCCTTCCTTGCCTTCTGTTCCCACACTGCCTGTGCACCAAGAGTGGGTCAGGAGGATTGCTGCTAGCAACAGCAGGCATAGGCAGCTGCGGATGTGACCTGGCCTAACCCTTCTCCTATGAACTAGATCGCCTAAAGACCTGCTTCAAAAATCAGATCCAACCTTTAGGAGTCTTGCTTGAGAGGAAAATGCATCAGAAAGATAATTATAGAAAGAAATTGCTTGGAGCTGTTAGAGTGCAAATGATGGGTTAGTATAGCTGTTCTCTGGAAGGAAATGTCAGATTCGGTGTTGTACAGGATAGCCTCCATCAGATTTAAAACTGATGAAGGCATCTCTTGCTCTTCCCTCTTTCCTGTCCTGGTGGTTTGGAGGAAGGGATCACGCTCCTTTTAATTTCCAGGCTTTGCAGCACAGGATCACTTTAAGGCAGCTTCACTGCCTATTGTAGCTTTAGCTTTAAAGCACCACAGCTATCAGCACACTGGGTTCAGTGCAGGGGAAAGCTGCTTCTGCTGGCTTTGCTGTTTTGGAAAGCTCGTTTTATGTACAGTGTCACAGTTGTCAGCTGCAAAGCCATTGCTACCACAGCGAAGCCTTGTTGATCCTGCCTTCCAGGGTGAAGCAAGGGAAACACTTATTTCACTGTACCGCTTTTTGCTTCACTTGTAACCAGCAATCTTTATCCTGGGCTTACAAGCTGCAAACTAGGATGGTATCAGGAACTCTCATCTGTAATCTGCCCACCAGGGATGATCCAGAAAGCCCTGAAGAAACATTTCTGGAGCTATGTATTAGTGGCATGTCATGCAACTTAGTGTATCTACAAGGTGATGTAAACTTGATACCACTGTGCGAGCCTAAGAGAAACTTTTAGCAGTTTGTTGTTTTAAAATAAATAGTTGACAAGATCACAGCTCCTTTAGGTCACAGTGTGTGATGCTGTGGATTGCTGTTGCTATGCTGTTCTCTCAGTGCAGCTGTGGTTTAATCCATTTTTCCATAGCCTCTGAGTGTGATTTATGAGCCTGGGAGGAGCAGTCCTTCCTTTCCTCGGCTGAGTAGCTGTGGAGAGTCGTTTGTGTGGTCTGCCCTAAGTGAGGCACACAAAGCAGTCCTTGCTGCCCTCCTATCTGCCCAGATTTTGCTAATTGCTGTTTAGAGGCTTGGCTGGGGAGATGTAAGTCATCCCAGAGAAAGAGTCGGTGGGGGGAGATGGAGCAGCTGGCAGAAGCTACCCCAAAGTAGGCTAATGAATTATAAATAACAGCTGTCACGTTGTATTACCAGTGAGCAGGAGCTGGCAGTCTGTGTTGTACCGCTTGGTCTCCAGTGTGCTGGCTTGCCGAAAGGTGCATTCAATATTTATGGGAAGCAGGGCAGAGTCAGGATACAGTCAGGTCTGCTTCCTTCACAGCTCTGTTTGCTTGTGGTTGTGCCTTTTACTGGTTCCTGAGTTGGGGCTGATTACAATACATTTACAACCTGGAATATGCATTACTGAAAATCACAGACAGAATTTTAAAAGGAATGAAGAAAAAGATGTTAGTGGGGAGGGAAATGCAGTGTGTACGTGTGTTTTGGGGCTTTTGTCATATTTACTGAGACCATTGATTTTGCATAGCTGATGCACTCCCGTTCATCTGAAGAGGAACTGTAAATGTTTGAGAAATTATCTAAAGGTATTTGGATAATCAAGTCTTACAGAGCTCCCTCCCTCAATAGTGTTATTGAGAATGGCAGGGGAAAGCCTGATATCTGTAACTTGTGTGTGCTGGCAGTTGGTGTAGTACTACAGAAGGCTCATGAGGGTACCAGGCTGGCTCGATACATATGTGAATGAGGAGAAATAAAACTGTCTTCAAGCCTAGAACTGGGTGATGCTGCTAGCAGAGCACTTTAATGATTTTACCTGGAAGTTTGAGTATGTCTTTGCTATGCTGTGATTACTCAGTAATAAGACTGACTTTTGGGATGTTACTAGCAAATAATCTGGGCTCCCTTGAACAGATAACATGTTGCTGGTGTCCTAATACATGGGAAGAGTTTTCTTTCCTGATCAAGTCTGCAGTATTGATTCAATACCCAAAATAATTTTTTTTGCAAAAGTCAAAAGAAGGATGCAAAACAAATAACATTCTTAGGTTTTAATTAGACAGACTTTAAATAAAACTGCATGCAAGTGACATCCATCACTGATGACATCATCAGAAAACAGGCTACTATTTACTTGTTCATCCTTAGTAAGTGTCAGAACGCAGAACTTGTTTTCCATCTATTTCCTCACTTACTTTCAAAGTGATACCATTTATAGGAAATATTACTGAAAGCTATGATTTTCTTGAATTAGGAGGACTTTCTTACATTCTACAAAACACTACCTAAAACCAGTCTCTGCTTGAATGCGACAGAAGAATCCCCAGTTGTGAAGAGGTTTGGTTTTTTTTAAACACTTGAACTTGTACACTTAGGAAGTGGTACATTCAGCTTTGTGTAGTAGCACAGGGATGTGTATTTGCACTGTCTTTGGCCCAATGTGCTTCTACAGGTATTTTTGATAGCAGCATGTATTTATATCACTGCTGCCACCTCTCCTGTGCTATTTTGTGGCTGTGTTGTGACCTAGCTGGTGAACTGAATTGACTGAAAGTTGAGCTGTCTCTTTGCTCTGTGCCTTGGGCAGCAGCCTGTGGTTGCTTTCAGTGACCATGGAATGGTATTCTGACACACGAGTTGCAGAAATTAAACTTCCAGTTGGATTTATCCTAGGCTGAAGTCTTGTCTTATGTTTATATAGGGGATAGTGCTGACTTCTAAATAAAACTTCTTGGATGTTTCGTCAAACTATTTAAGTGGGGCAGTCCCATTGCCTTTCACTGTTAAGAAAGAAAAAAAGAAAACAAATATGTCTTTCCTCCCCAAAGGCAGCTTACATTCCTTTCTCTAGTGCCATCCATGCACTGTAATCCTACACGGAGAGAGAGAAGTGATTCCACTTATATTGCATTTTCATTTTGTGTATTGCTTTCAGAACTTAAAACCTCCCTTGTGGCAGTCCTAAAATACTGCAGAGCTGGAACAGTGTATCTAGCATGATTTTCTTTTCTTTTGTCTTTGTAGATACTCTCCATTATTACATGACCTGTAGTGCAGGATACCCCAACCCTTTCCAACAGGTAAGCATCCTAGCTCCCTTCACCCCTTCTCAGCTTTTGATGCCAGCATGGAGCAAGTTGCAAGGTGTTAGCTTTAGGGAGCGCTCCACCTCTTGGTAAAGCTTTGGTAGCTACTTTCCAGCTGTGCAGGAAGTGGCACTGTGCTTCACTGAGCAGCTTTTTCCACCTTTGTCACTACCTCCATAGCTTTATGTCCAGGATGCCCGCTTAGATGGGCCCATGTGTGATGTGGTAAGGACCACAGCTTTGTTTGTGGTACCTCTGTTTACATGGCACTTTTCTAAGGACAGCAACATGGAGACAGAGCACCCACCACTAATACTGGGGTGGGAAACTACATGTTCCCTGCTCTGAATCTCTTCTTGTAGGTTCTTTTGGGTTAAGCAGTGGCAACAGTCCACTCCCAAAATTCAACCACTTCTGTGGGTGAGGGAGTAATTCTCACATACGCCTCTTAAATCCCTTGGATGCTGGAGGGTTTGTATCCTGAAGTATAAATGTGAGTCATTATTCTTTTGTGCGGGGGCTGAGGAACAGCACCTGGGCCCATCCCAAACTTTGTCTTATGTATCAGAGGCCAGGATGAACCCACACCACCCACCATTTGGCAGACACCAGCTGCTTCACCATTTATATTTAGGATTTTTTTAAGTCTTGTCTTCCTGTGCTTTAAAGGGTGGGGTAAGAACACTCCAAGCTGAGATATGATGCACCGTTGCCATCTGTTGCATTTCTGGTTGCTCAGTATCCTCTGGCATGCTATTGCATGTGAAATTCCCATGGATCCTTTAATGGGATGCGAAGGCTGCACCCCAGTACAAACAACTTCTAGTATTAACATTATTTTTTTTTTTTTCTCATCCATCTGATTTAGTAGAAAAATCCAGCTGTGCTTTGTGGTGATAACAGGAGTGCTTGGTGTCTTTTTTTTTTCTTCTTCCCCTCTGTCATGGAGCTGGCCCCAGCTGTGTATATGTTTTGTGGTGTTTTTTTTTTTTTTTTTTTTCTTCTGATTCTTCCCTTCTTCTTTGTCTATACTTCTTCCAGGTTGGTAAAAGTCAAACTTAACCCTATCCCAGCTGTGCCCATGTCAGTTGAGACATCCTTAACTTGTACCATTCATACAGATGGTGCTTTGGTATTTGGGAGCAGGATTTAATACTTATTTCTCAGGAGTTCTGTTGGTTCATGTGGCCTGAACTGCTGAAACATTACATGTTCTGTGTTGAGCAGAAGCTGTCAGGAAGTCACAAGGCTCTGGTGGAAATGCAGGATGATGTTTCAGAACTCATGAGGTCTGCGAGCAGAGAACAGCCCACATCCAAGGTAACTCTCCTCAAGTTTGTTCTTCCTGTGCTTTCTGGCTTCCCTTACCCTTGTACAAAGCCCAAGATCAGCTCCTGCTAAGCCATTTCCTTGCTGTAATTACTAGTTTGTTGCTTACAGGAGTATCTTACTCGGATCCAGGAGGTTTTAAATTCAACAGAGATCAACTTGCAGCAACTGACAGCTTTAGTAGACTGTCGGAGTCTGCATTTGGTGAGTACTGAGCAACTGGGCTTGAGCTAAAAAGAACAAACGGGGTAGAGACTGTAGTGTACTGATGATTTTGGAGTTTCAGATCTCTGGCATGCCAAAACAGTTTATAACAGCTTTTACTGATTGACTCCAGCAGAAAGGGGAATGGGAATTTGGATCAAGTTAGCTTTCTGTTTAAATATCAACATGGGAAACTAGATAACTTGCCTTTGTACATCTAGAAGCTGCAGCCTTAAGGTTTCAGGGGCCTTCAGGGTTTTTTTTTCTATAGCACATAGCTTGTTGCCTTTCCTGTGGAATGCCTTACAGCTGCAGTATCACATGGCCTAACTGTTGCTCTAGCTGTGTCTCTGAAAGCAGAGAAACAGACAGCCCATGATCATGTTCTTGGGCAATGGGACATAGTGAAGGAGCCGAGAGGCTCAATGAAATATATGGTATCTTAAGTTGGGTGGGTATGTTTGCCTTGGATGTTTTCTTTCTTTTTCTCTTTAAAGTCATATTGTGTGGGGTTCAAAATATTTCCACATCTAAATCCATTCTGGGCTTTGTGAGGGGAAATAAGGGTTAGATCAGTTATGAAAAACACTTGAGGTCCCTAAAATTAAAATAGAAATATGCTCTGGAAAGGAGACTACAATCCTTTAAGTTGTTTCAGAGAGCGTAGTCCACAGGAAGGGCTTTTGAATTGGAGCTCAATGTTAACTCTCTAGTGATGAGGAAACTCTGCTCATTTCTCTCTCCAGGATTACGTCCAGGCTTTGACGGGCTTTTGCTATGATGGAGTGGAAGGCCTCATCTACCTGGTTCTCTTCTCCTTTGTCACAGCCCTCATGTTCAGTTCCATTGTGTGCAGCGTCCCACACACTTGGCAGCAAAAGAGGTATAGAGAGGGTTTAGATCCTGTAGCATTGTAGAGCTCTTTCCTAATGAGGACTGGCTATTGGATTTGTGCCCATGAGCATATGGAGCTCTTTCCCATATAATCCCAGGAGTGTGAGGGATGAGGCTTTATAAGCACAGGTCCAACAGAAAATAAACTATTGGCTTTTGCTCTGGCTGTGGTTAATACTTACATCTGAACCTTATTGCACTGGGATACTACATGTGCAGAGTATTCAGTACACTGTAGGACTGTTAGTCAAGTCAGAGAATAATAATTATAGCTGTAGAGAGAGGTAATACTTGAACTGTGTGCCATCTCCATAAGGTACCTATTCTCCTGCATTGCTTTGAGACATTTGTTCTACTATGGGGAAGAGGACTGGACTGAGAAGCAGTTCACACTTGCCTTTCTCAGCTTTGCTCACACTGAGGCGACTGACCAGCATAGCTAACACGAAATGGGAGCTGTTTTGATGACAATAGCATGGGCAGATGAGATACTTGCAGACTGGTGGCAGTCATCTAACAGCAGAGATGTGTGGAACTAGGATTAATGATGGTAACCAGGTTGATCAGTAAGTCTTGAGCAAACCTTTGCAGGGCTTCACAGGCTGGCTGCTGCACCACTTGGAGTTTTCTGTCCTTGCAGAAGAGTGGTAGACTGTGCAGCAAATTCTCTTCTGAGGTCCTGAAACATGATTTTTGTGGTCTAAGCCCAGGCCCCAGGCCCAAGGTTCAAAGTAAAATGGAACATCCTAAACAATAGCAGGAAGCCAGAGCCCTCCAGGCCTTCAGTGCCCACAGAGAAAGCCTTGGGAAAGGCGTCAGAATAGCACTTAAGAAAATGGCTTTCCTTACCTCTTCTACATGTAGCTGCAGAGGTGTTGTCAAGAAGAGAATGATAGTCTGGCTGTTCAAAGGTTTACACAGTGGTATCTCTTGTGCTGCCTTCCATGTGGGCTTCTGTTTGCCCTGCCAACCCTGGCACGGCTCAAGTTGCTGCTGTGACCTGAAGGATTCCCTCTTGCATTCCCCAGAGCACCATTTCTTCTGCCTCCCTCTGGGAGGTGGAAGATGTCATACTTTATTGCCTGTAAGAGACAGTGCAGGCTGTAATTCCCTGAATAAATCTTCAGTGCCACCTTGTGGTACAGAAGCTGCAGGTGATGGTTGGGATATTCTAGCGATGTCCACGCTGTCTCTCCCAGTAGCAAAGTGCTTTCTGTAGAACCTTTTTCTAGCTCTGTCAAGTGTTGCTAAATAAGATTTCAGATCTTGGTGTTTCATCCTATAATTAGGGAGATGAAATAGTAGTGTGTATTACATAAGAGGGACAAGAGAATACTATGGGAAGGGGGAAAGGAACCAGCTGGCAAACTAGCTCTGTTCTGCATTAAAATTGATTGAAAATCCTGGCATTTTTCAGAGAAGAAAGCCTGTAGACACAAATGTTGCAAGTTAGTCTCTGTAAAGACTTCTGAAATTTTGTTAGAAGCTGAAGCAGGCCCTGTGTAACCAGAGCAGGAGTTCAGACAAGTCCACAGCGACTTATCCTTAAAAGCTCTTTGGACAGGGCTACAAGAAATGGCAGGACAGGTTGCAGTTTTGAAGGCTGCTTTCTGTGGAGTGCATGGCACTACATCCCCACTGCCTCTCTCTTTTTTTTTTCTTTAAGTGCTGTGTATCTCAGGATGTGTGTCCATCCTTTGGTTGTATGACTGTGCTGTCTGCCAAGCCCTGAGAGAAGACCGCAGGGAGACTGTGGGGGATCACGCAGTGTAAAAGTCCAGATGGTATCTGTGGGAGGTCTGAGTCAGTGTGGTGTAGGCTGTGTTTGACACTGCCACCCTGAGCCATCCCAAATGGGTATAAATGTGGAGGTGTGGAAGGTGGTTGGGAGGTTCTAGGATTACCATGGTTTCCTGCAAACCCCACATGTTGGGTAATTGTAGGGTTCTAGGAGGAACTTTTTCTCCTTCTTGCAGAAGCTCAGATGATGATGGGGAAGAAGAATCAGCTGCTCAAGGGAGTAGACAAACACACGATAATCTTTACAGAGTGCACATGCCCAGCCTCTATAGCTGTGGGAGTAGTTATGGCAGTGAGACCAGCATTCCAGCAGCAGCACACACAGTCAGCAATGCTCCCGTCACAGAGTACATGTGAGTATCCCAACAAGAAGGTTGTATTGCAGCTTGTCCAGGTTACTTCACTGATTTCTGTTGTTGCCAAGAGCTGTGAGGCTGGCACTTTTGACTAAGCAGTAAAGTGATGAAGGATTTTGGACAAAGTGTCAAAAGGCATGTTTTCTGATTGGTGCCTACTAGGAGAAGGGAATAGCTTAAAACTGCTGCAGTAGAAAGAGTTGTTATTAGCATGCTCCCAAATGTGAATGGCTTTTTCCTGCAGGATTTAGAAATCTGTCTAAAGAAGTAGGAAAGTATTGCCTGGGGTCCTTATTACACAATGATTCTGATCACCAGAAGACTTAATTCTTCAGACAGAGCAGTCTTGCCAGAAGATTTTAAGCCTCCTGAGAGACTGAGAGCCCAGACAAAACCTGCAGGCTCTGTCCTTCCACAATATTTGCAGCCAGCTCTGACATCTGTTGCAGTCCAGAGCTACCAGATACAGCTACCAGAGCTTTCTCCAGAAGTGCCTAACCCTGATCACGCTTGGACTACCTTCAGGGCCCATCTTTTTTTAGGCTGGCACATCATTTTGTTCTTCCCCTTAGACTTTGTCCTCATTTTATCTCCCGTTTCTGCAGCTTGGCAGTTCTGATGCTGCAGGGAGGCAGATTTTCACGCAGACCTATTTTTAAATCACTTGACATGATTCAATGTGGGCCCCTCTGAGTAAGAGTGTAAAGATAGTGCTTAATCTGAGGAAAATAATGCTAGTTTTGTGCCTGTGTCTGAAAATGGGGATCTACCTGGCCTGTAAAAAGCTTGGAGGGAGACTGACCCAGTACAGTAGTTCTGGGGGTGCATATGCTCTGTCCCATGTCGCCATCAGAGACTTTCCCCAGATAAGCGTGGCACGTACCCGCTGTTACCATGTGTGTCTTCCTTTCCTAGGAGCCAGAATGCAAATTTCCAGAACCCCCGTTGCGAGAATACCCCGCTCATTGGCCGGGAGTCCCCACCTCCCTCAGTAAGTCTGTCTTTACTGCTCCTCTCTGCTTCAGCAACTTTGGGGAATACACACTTACCACTCCTGTATACTCTCAAGGGAGTTGATTGTGCAGCCAAACACAGGATGTGGCCCATAAATGGCAGCAATTTGAATTTACAAGCCATGTCTCACCTGCTATGGAGAATAAAACCCTGCTATGCTACCTTGGACATTGCACATAAAAGGAATAAAACTCAGTCTATTAACACTGGTAATCCTATGGGCACAGTCCTGTCACCACTGAAGTGCATGAGTATCTTGGTGGGTGACTTCAGCAGGATGATTCACTTGCATGCAGTGTACTTGCTATCTGTGGCACTAGTTCCTCAAGTTTGAAAAGAAACTTGCTAAAACAGTAAATTCAGAGTTATCGCTGAACCTCTCTCCTTAATCTGCCCTTCAGACATGGTAGGATGAAACCTGTATTATTTTTTGTTGAGATTTTTTTTTTTTTAAAAACCTTTCTTTCACAACTGTTTTACTTTCTTTAGAATCTATTTTTGTATTTAATTTCCTATGGAGGAAAAAAAAAAACTTTCATGGAAGGTTTTGGTATTTGGAGTGGCCTGATAGCCATTTCTGTATGCTGGATAAAACATGGGCTTGCTTCGTGTCCGTGTATGAACTAGATGAATCTTGCCCTCCTTCACTGGATCCTGTAAGCTTTACTTACACCAGCACTTGGAGAACATGTCATCACAGTGCTCACTAACTTGGTGTGGTTACAGAGGATGAGTCGTAGCATGCTTAATAACCAACCAGTCTCCAGGTATAGGTAAAGAAAATACACTTGGTCATGCATGGTTCACATTCATGGGAAGGGGAGGAAGGGGGGATTGGAGGATGAAGGAGTAAGCATTGTGGTGGGAAAGAGGACATCACATTCATGTTTTCACTTCAAGAGGACCAGTTCATCTTGCTGTAGAGAAAGTGGAAGAGAGTTGATCCTTGTCTTTGTACTTGGCCAGACCTCTTTGAACCTTCTCAAAGAGCTCTCCCTGATCCCTGGTGGTACTCTGATTGCAGGCTCTGGTAGTGTTATCTGCTCTTTGCAACAAGGTGGTCCTCAGGAGAAGAGCTGATGTGCTGCACACAGTACAGTGTGACAAATGCTTTACTGCTGGCGTTCCCCATTGTAGGAAGGGCACCATCCCTCTGGTACTGCCCAGGCATATGTTCATTCAATGTCTGTAGACAAAGGTCCTGCTTCCCCTCACCCTACAACTCTTCTGCTTCAGAGAAAGCACACTCTGTTCTGCAAGGGCTGTAGTTATGCAAGAAGTTCCTTGGTTCTTCAGTAGCTGTTTGTGTTGATACCCTGAGGGGGGATCTGAGTCCTTAGGCTGGTTTCTGAGAGTAGATAAAGATGAGATTATTTTTTTTCAGAGTAACTTGACTTGGCAGCCATCAGTCTGGGCTGCAGGGAAGTGCGGGAGCTGGGGGAGGAGGAGAGTGAAGCACTTCACCCATAGACAAGGGGAGCTTCTCCCTAGACAAGGCAAGGAACAGGCTATAGGATAAATGTGTTTTCTGGAGGGACATAGCAGATGAGCAGTGGAGAGAAGAAAAATTACTGTCTCTTCTGATATGGGCAGGCAGCAGGGAAGGGGACCTTTCTGGGATTTTTGTATTTACAACTCTCCATAGCAGATGGCTGAGACCATACTGAGGCAGAAGAAATTGTAACTTTTCATAGCAAATCGTCTGTGGGAGGAGAGAGATGAAAAGGGAATACCAATGCACATGTTCCTGCCTCTTTCTGGGAGGGAGGAGAGGGGGATAACCATCCAAATACGTTATGTCCAGTGGGTGGACAGAGCTGATGTACTCCACTTAGCTTTCTGTGAACAGATGGTGAAAACTAAGATGTGATGATCCTGCTGCATTGTTTGTCCGTTACTTTTCCTGGCTTTTTGTTTGTTTGTTTGTTTTTTCCCTTCTCTCATTCCTTCTGTTTTCTCCTTCTTGCCACAGGGCTATTCCCTTAGGGTTGTAGAGCCCACCTTGTCGCTGACACACACCACAGCGTTTCACTTGCTTGCACTGTGTTTTTCATGCACGTTGAGGCTGCACTCTCTTTTTCTCTCTCTTTCTTGCGTCATCACAGTTGTATTTGGCTGCCATGGACAGTAGCAGCCATATGAGCTGGCAGCTTAAGCCCTCGGACAGTGCACGGACATACTGGTAACAGCGCCCGCAAATGGAACAGGTACTGGAAAAAAGGTCCTTCTTGCTCAACCCTTTCTCCACTCCCAACCACTCCCTTCATCCCTGCACTGTTTATCCCAGGCCAGTGCCTTTTATTTCTTCACATTCCTTCCCTCTGCACCTCCCACCCCATTCCCTCCTGCCAAGGGTTAAAATTAAAATCAGCTTTTGCTCTGGTGCAGACTCAAGGAGCGCTACCAACCTTGTAAAGGCTTCTGGTGCATGTTGTGAGGGTTATAGGCACCCATGCCTCACAAAAGGTAACTCACAGCAGCTTCAACTCATAGCCCACACTTGAGAACAGCTTGAACACTTAGTACTGAGTGCTGCTTGAGTGTATAACTAATCCTGCACTTCAAAAAGAAGTTCTCCCATCACAAGAAGCCATTTTATAGAAGTAAAGAGAACCAATCTAGCAGCTTTTCAGTCAGGACTGGTTGTCTTAATTCAGCTTTTGGCTTCCCTTGAGCCCTACTGCTGTTCTTTTTGTCTTGACTGTGCCCAAAACCACTGATACTTAGCTGCCACGAGCTTTTAGCTCCTCAGTAGGATTTCTAATTTGTTGAAAGATCCTAGCTGATAGTGGTGGCATATCCTCAAGAGTTACTTCATTGCCTGTTAGATCTGTGAGCAGCTTCTCCTTTCATCCTTGCATTTGAAAGGAGCAAGTTTAAAAAAAACAAACCCACCAAACTTCCCTAAGGGTCCAGGCATAAGCACTAAGATCTGTTTCATTCTGTTTCAAAACCTTTTACTGTTTTGTTTGTTCTCTGTGTGTCCAAATCATCCCATCCATGTCCCACAGGCTCTGTGACCAGGGCCCTCCTAGTACCATTTCACTGTCTGAATTCCTAATGGGCTGTAGTTGCTGTTCTCCAGGATAGCCAGTACTTCTTCCCTCATAGTGGTCCATGACAAAGCCATGTGCCTACAGAAAGGGTTGGTGGTCTGTATTAGGCCTTGTAGTTTTTTAGCTTAGTTGAGTATAGGGTATAATTAGAGCTACCAGGCAACTCACCTGGTATGAGAGACAGTGCTCCTTCAAGGGAACTGCAGTCACACGGTAACTGGAAGGTGTTGGTTCTAGTTGGAGTGGAGGGCCCATTGCTTTTGGCTCATGCAATCAATGACCTGTATCTTACATTCTGTTCCCAGAAACACATGTCCATAAAGCTGCTGCTTCTTCTTTTCTGGTGTTCTTGTTGGGACTTCTGTCAGCCTTGCCCTGGATTCCTTTCCGTCACGTTGCTGCTTGGTCTGCATTCTTGCTGCCTCTTGCTGTTTGTCTGCCTGCCTTGTGACATGCTGGGAAGGGTGCTGTCTGAGTCGGGTGTCTTGATGCTCTCTGTCATGGTGCATGAATGCAAACGTGTCTTGAAGCATGGTACTAGCACCCTTGAAAGTCACAACTTTTCTTCAGTCTTAAGTCTTGCAAAGACTGCTCCTGGATATCAGCTTATGGTGGTTATTCTGCTTTTTGGTTCCTGCAGGTGGTATTGTAGTGATGTTAGATGGGTCTATTCCATGAAATAAAATATTGCTTAAATAAAACATTGCTTGTGGGGGGTGAAATTCTAGTGTCTTCATTCTAGACTTGAAATCCTGTCTGGACTGAAACATGACCTGATCTCAGTCTGTGCTGTCTTCTGTTTACTGAAGGTCACACTCAAAGTCTAATGTGGCTGGCTGCAGGGCTAAGAAAAAGGCATTGCATTCTTTCCAAGACTTTAAAAACAAACAAAACAAGCAGAAGCTTTGTTCTTTTGAACTGTAAAACTTAAGTCCCTTTGAATCTAGGAGTCACTGGCTGGAATTGGCTGCTTCCCTGCATCTTGTACCTCCCATACATAATGATACCAAACCCTGTGTGTTTACTGTGCTCTTGCAATTTGAGAGGTAGATCAACCTTTAAGAACTTGAATCCAGAAGCTTTGGTCTTTATTGGATAACCTGAATAGCTCTGGCAGGAAATCAAAGTCAGGGTAGCTGAAGAGATACATGTGGGGTTTTTAACCACAAATAGTAAATTATTTATACTCAGAGTCATGGTGTCATATGGTAAGTGATTTTTCCAGCATAGCTCAGTTAGCTGTGAAGTACTCATGGTCTGCACAGTTCACAGGAGTTGGTAGAATTTATGGTCTCTAAAATTAATAGCTGATTATTCCCATTATTTTTTATTTTTTTTTTTGCAACCAATGATTCCTTTGTACACAGGCTATATGTGTTAAGCACCTAACTAGTATGTGCTGGCTAACCATACCTATGAAAGTTTATACCCTCAACAAGGCTGGATGTGAAGGAGAGACCTTTTTCTTTGCAGAAATACAAAAATAAACTTGTGTGCAATCAGCTGTGTTTTTCCTAGCTGGCTGGTAAGTGTCTGAGAGGTGTGCTGTGTTGAATAGCACAAGCCACCAGGAGAAATAGTAACAAGAACTCTTTTAGGTACTCTTTTAGGGTAGCTGACCATGTGGTGAAGGTATGGGTTGGAACTTGTCCTCCGTGCTGTTTTTGAAAGAGTAAATGAGGGTGTATAGGCACATGGGTACTTCCAGTGAGAGTACTGGAAGAATGAGTGCATTGTGTGTGTTCTTTAACCTTCTATGAAAGCTCCTCTTTAAAGGAAACTAAATGCAACTATATACCTTATAGCTCTGTCAGGCACTGTATCCAGGTTAGAGTTGAGTCCAAGACCTCCTTAGCTCTGAATTGTGCTCAGGCTTTAAGTCTTTAGAATTACTTTTTAAAGGAGCTAAAGACTTAGTTATTTTAATTCTGGATAATATATTTTGGATTTGTATCGATGTGACTGGCAAGCATCTGCTGGTACATCTTCATCTGCTGGCCTGTCCAGATGTTGGGATCTGTGTATTCCACAGCATCTTTCCTCTGCTTCCCAGCAGAGGATGTGCTGAAGGACTTGGATGAGGGACTACTGTTGACAGCAAGTGGAGCAAAGCATTTGTACATGGAGTCTAATGCAGTGACTGCAGATCCAGTGCGTGCTGGTAGAGCTGTGCTGGTTATGAGGTGCGCAGTGGAGCGTTAGCTCTCTACTTCCAGGTTTCAATCATACTTATCATGATCGTAAAAAATACCCTTTAACAGAAAGAGTAACTGCTTCAAACTGTAATGGGAAAAGATAAAAAGGCACAAAAATCCTGAGTTAAGGAGAGAACATCAGCCCTAACTCTGACTACTCTGAGTCTTGATTTGTTCCTCATGGCGGATTGCAGGTAGGTTTGAATGTCAAATGCCCTCTGCTTGATTGTCCAAATCTTGTGTTCCTGATTACTTTGTTTTAGTGACACTTAAACAACTGTGGGGTGTTTTCTTGGTGGAGGAAGGAGTGGATTCTTTTTGCCTTCTCCCTCCATAATGGATGTACTTTGTACATCCTTGAAATGCAGTTCATCAAGTGTTCCTTCTTGATTTTAATGCTCTGAAAGTTGATGTTGTGTTGTGTGCTGAACCTATACGACTTGTCAAGGGAGATGCACAATAACCTTCTGTGATCTGAGATTTATTTTTCTAAATGCTTCTTACAAAACCTTAGCACCTGCAAGTTCTCTGTTCATACTCATCTCCTGTCACATGTCACATATAGAATACAAATGAAAAATGAGCAATCAAATGCATTTTTCCCCTCTAAGGCCCTCTTCTTAGCCTGATGCTGGGCTTGGTAATTTCAGCATTTTGCTGCCTGAAACGTGCCCTACTTTGTGAGAAAGTTCTTTGACTTCTAAGCCTCTCTGAGCCTGTTGAGTTAGTCTCATGTGTTTTAATAATGCCCTAAACTTTATTTCTGAAACGGTAATCACATTTAATAAACTGTATAGGTTAGAGTCCTTAAACTGGCTCAGCTTGGTATTTTCTACCTTTTTGCTTCTCATCTTAAAAAGAGAAAAAACAGATGTACCCTTTGTCTTCTAAATATAGATGCCATTTCTGGGCCAGGGTTTTATATTAAGATTCATGTTCTGCAGAAAGTTTTCCAATTATGGAAGACACTAAAAGATGAGTGTCCAAATAAGCCACAGGTGTCTTCATCTTGTAGTGATGGGGTCAGCTCTGCCAAAGGAGCAGATTTTCTC
The DNA here is from genome assembly GCA_028020825.1 of Podargus strigoides. Taxonomy (NCBI): domain Eukaryota; kingdom Metazoa; phylum Chordata; class Aves; order Caprimulgiformes; family Podargidae; genus Podargus; species Podargus strigoides. Next base: position 13,303,133 of record CM051634.1, on the reverse strand, counting down.
TTCTATTGTGCAGAGGTTCAGCCTGGGTCAGTCTTTGAAGGAAAACTGATAAAATACTGTTAATTCTCTGAAAACCCCTTTGGACAGCTGAGCTTTTAAGAGCCTAAAGATGTCTCATAATGTTCTTTCCCAGTGGGCAAGATAAATCATACCTCCTGGTGAGGAACTGCCTTTTAGTTGTCTCTTTGCCAGCTTAACCAGCTATTTTGTGTGGTTCAGTTTTAAAGGTGATAAAAAGTCAGCATGCTGAAAAAGCTCTCTTGGGAAGTAAGATGTGGGTATTATAGAATTATTCAAGCTCCAGCTGGTATAAAAAGAGGAGTAAAACGTCTGTCCTCATTGCTTGGTTGTTAACATCATGGTAGCAGAATCTCAGCAGCAGTAAGGTGATGAAGGCATTGAACACGTTGGCATAAAGAGGCAAAGTCTCTTGGTCTTAATGCTAGGTATTATTTGCATGCTTTTCAGCTCATTATTCAAAGCTGAATGGCACATGTTATCTCAGTAGCTTCTGGGAGCTGTTTTAGATTACCTTGCTTAGGAAAAAAAAAAAAAGAGAAAACAACCCCCGCAAACCAAAACAACCTCTGATCTTTCTGACTTTCTCTTCTCACCCCCCAAGCTGGAGTCTTATCTACTGCTGCATGGTACGCAGGTTGGATCCCAGGCCGTGGTGGATTATTACCCATCTGATAACTGTTAGCTAATATCATCTTGTTTGCTGGCAGCCTGTTTCCAGCCTGACAGGGTCTGTTCTCTCTTGGGCGTAAATTATTCAGGGATTCATTGTTCCATACTTTTCTTTCAAACTGTGATGCGTGCAGTCTTCTGATGCCCTTCATCGTGGTAAAATGTAAAAGTGCAGCGTACACCCATTTTCTTTTCAACCTCCTCTTCTGGCGAGGTTGAAAGCAACAACATGTATAAGAGAGGATGAAGGTGTGAGGTGGGTTTTTACATCTGCATTGCTTCCATTTCCCTCTCTTCTCCCAAGCAAAGTATGGTGTATTTTGGCTCCATGACTATTGGATTTCCATCTCTTTAGAGAGCTTGGATAAATCATTAGCCCATCTGCACTCACCTGGCCAGCATCCTTACAGCAAGGTGACAGTATATTACCGAGACTGGACTATGCAATGACTCGTGAAACTTTCCTTGTTGGACCAAGCCAGCAGCTCCATGATATGCTTGCTGTAAATACAGACCATTTAATGCTGGGAGGTGGTCATAATCTGTGGTTCTGTGTTTACATTAGTTATTCTGACTTACTCTTCATTTGTTTTGTTTTTTGTCTTGTCTTCCTCCAGTACACCTCCAGCATGAGAGCCAAATACCTCGCCACCAACCAACCTCGTCCAGATGCTGGCAGTGTGCATTAAAATGAAAAAGCAAAAGCAAAAAAAAAAAACCCAACAAAACCCACACGTGCAGTCAGACTAAACAATGTGCCAACTGCTGTGCCCCTGTGCTGTCCTCGTAGAAAAATCCTGCTGTTCTGCCCCAAATCCAGTGCAGCTCCTTCTGTTTCTCCAGTCCAGACCATCCCTCCAACCTGGTACCTGCCCACTGGAGTGGAAGCCCCTTTTGAATTTAAGCCTTCACCTTGTTGTACCCGATATGTGAGAGAGAGCAAGCACATACAGGCAAGCAACTGAGAGCACCCAGGCAAGAAACAGATCCACCTGCCTGGGCCAACTTACTAGAGTAGTCTATCAGGAAATGTTGGTGAATATCTTCTGCCCCATTTTTCCCCTTCTGTTCCTCAGAGGGACTTGGTGAAAGATGGTGGTAGATCATCTTCACTTCTGCAGTGGGATCAGCAGTTTGTCAAACACTGAAGAAGTCGAGGCTCGGTGCCTATGACTAGTGTACAACGAGGGAGTGCTGAGTCAGTGCACGATGCAGCATTTTGGTGGGAGTCCTTTGGTCTGGTGCCCTGTGTGAGGGAGGAGGGAAACTCCTGCCTCATGGTGTCACTGCATATCCACTGTAATTTGGGAGCCCGGGGCTCTTCTAAAGCAAACCATTCCACTACCCTGGTTAACTTTTTTTTAAAATCTATGAAGAGAATGCCTTTTTCTTTCCCACTATATCTAGCATGTGAATTCTTGAGGAGCAGGGGGGACTCAGCACCCATCAACTACCCTGTCCATCGCTCTGAACCTGACCTCTCTGCTCCATCAGGGAAGCCCAGGTACTGGCAGATGGCATTCTGGGTGCTGCCTTTACAAGGCCAACACACAGATCAAACAGGAGCGAGCCAGCCACCCACTTGGTGCCAAATTTTTCCAGGAAAAGACTTGTAAGACTTCATGGGGGGGTATTTTTGCACTAAAGAGTTTCAGCTCTCTGGTGCTAGATCTTATGGGACAGTCAGCTTACAAAAGCAAGAGGAACTGGAAGCACCAGTGGATTTATAGCAAATGCAAACTCTCCCTGCAGGAGTGACCTGTGAACTCTGCTGGTCTTATTTTCTTTTCTTTTTTAAATCGTAGTTTACAGCACAGGGTTGCTGAACTGGCATTGAAGGAGGTTTTTGGAGCCTCAGTTCTAACAAACTCACAAGATCATCAGTATATCTTCTGTGTTCCAGAATCAGAAACCCAAATGACATCTGGAGAACATTGTGACTGTTGGAACAGGCTTTTGTTACTGTATTTCATTTTATTTTTGTTTCAAGGCACATTGCTAACCACTATCTGACCATATTAAGGCACATGTAAGGCATTTTTCTAGATGTGAGGCAGAACAAGGCTTGCAAAGGGGCAGCTGGGTGCCTGCAGCGGGCAACATCCTCCATTGGTGCTGTACTTTCCACTGAAGAGCAGTGCTCTGATGGGCACTGACAGCTTCCTACTGGAAGAGGAGACTGCCTCTTGGGAGATAACTGTCGAGTACTGCCCTTTCAGTAGGGTAACTATGATGTTCCTTTTTGTCTTTTTACCTCTGAGCAGGGACATCTTAGTGTAGCTACTGAGCATTATATTAAATAACTGGCAGAGTAAATGAAGTGGGAGATGTCTCTCAAACTGGAATTGAGCCATTGGCAGAGGCAGTTAGTCTTCACCTCAGTGATGTTCAGACTCCGTGTCTGTTTACCCCATGTTTTCTGTACGGGGCACAGAATCTACCAATCTGCCTTTACTCCAGTCAGTTGCCTTCTTGCAGTGAGGTAGGAACTGCTCCTAGCAGGTAGCTAACTAGGACGATGGTATCTGCTGTAAAATGGTACCAGCTCTGTGGAAGGGCAAGCTTTGAGACTCCTCTTAAGATAGAAACCACTAATAGACTGCAAAAGCTGTAGGCCAACTATTACCATTCAAAGGAGTGAGGGAGACAGGGAGGAGGCACCACCATGCAGACAGGAAGAGAAGGTTTTGGGGAACACTTCCACACTTTACCATAAATCTCTGGAAGCAGGATTTTCTTGCTCAGGACTGGATATGCCCTTTCAGACACATTTGATGGGCATCACACTGAAACATACATACCTCTGTTATCAAATAACAAGGGCAGGGAAATGTAGTCACAGGTGACATGGAGGGACACTGTGGCTCATGAGCACCAGGTTTTCCACCCTGTCTTAAAGCCTACTGGGAGACCTGGGTGTGCAAGCATGTGGCATGGTTAGCTTGCAGGATTCAAAACACACAGCTGGGGGAAACTGAACCTTCCCCTCGCTTTGAAGAAAGAAGCAAGAGCCATATAATCTGTATTGAGACTGAGTTGTTCTGCCATCATCTATCCTTGCAAGGATGTGCTCAGATTACTATTTACACTGTCAATTTTAGGGGAGCTGCCCTGAAATCTGTGGCCTGGTCCGACTCATTGAAGGCAAGTGTTTTGAAGGCTGGAGGGTGTGGGGAACCCTGTGAAAACAAGTGCTTCTGTATGTTGGGTTTTCTGTATACAGAATACGTCCTAAACATCCGTGTGGCTGCACTCTGGGCTGGATCTAAGGTGTCACAATGGTGTGTCTGTGCCAGCAGGAATAACGGGGGAGCAAGCCTATGCCTTTTTGTTTGCAGCATCTAATGGAGCAGCCACCTTGACCTGCTTCCTTCCAAGGTTTGGCATAGCCACTCATAACACCCAGAACAACTTCTGATAATGTTTGGGGCTTGCAGAAAGGCACAGATATGGAGATATGTGCTCTGTGACTTCAAAATATAACTGGAAAAAATGTTACGGCGATAACGTTTTGTTCTCTGGAGGCCAGCGTAACGTGACTGCAGTGTGAGCTGTGTACCTTTGTCCAGCCAGCACTTCCTTTACTTGACATGGATATTGCACTTTTATAAAGCATCCTGGAACTCTGCTGCCCCGCTGCATGCTGTGCAGAGCGCTGGATAGGAAACACAGACAAATGGGTTTCTTTTGATTTACTATTATTATTCCTACTTTTTTTTTTTTTTTTTTTTTACTGGAACCTTGGGCAACAGTGTGGCATTTCTGCAGGCTGGGCTGAGTGGATCTGCTGAAGAACAGATGGCCTTTGCCTATTCTTACGGCTGCGACGTAATCAGCCTCATCCATATGGTCACATTTGGTCTGAGGAGTGGACTTTCAAAAGCCAACATCTCCCAGACTCTGTGCCTCCCTCTCGGGTGAACAGCAGGTGCTATCTGGCGAAGACTCATCTGTTCTAGATGGCATTCATGGTTGAGGGAGTCCAGACTCTTCAAGCTGCAGGAGGTAAAGCTGTAGAGACTTCTCTCTCTTCCATTGTGTCTCTCTGGTTTTAATGTGACAAAATGCCAAGGCCATATCACTTGGTGTGTCCCAGCTGACCTTATCAGAACATTACTCCTGTTACTGGTTGCTAGCAAAAGGGTCCAGAATTCAGGGGAGAGGAGACTGGCCTCTGGACACCTCACTGACTGCAGAATGGAAGGCAGCTTGTCTGGTTGAAGGCGACTGCATTGGTGAAGACACTTCATGTTACTTTTTCAGAAGCACAAATGTGGTCATGGGCTTGTCTGGTTGGCTTGGTTTATTTCCACTGCATCATCATCATCATGTGTGAATGACACTTTCTTTTGGAACTGAGAACTCTTCCAAGCACACAAACATCTCCACAATGTGAAATGTAAATAGCATGTTGGACTCTTGTGTCCAGTGTTCAAGACTGCATTGTAACTGTAAAGGAAATCGAATCAAGACTTGGCTGTGAATTTCTTGTGCTGTCTTGGGAATATAACTGTAGTGTTTGTATCCTGTATGTATTATTAAACTGAGTTCATTTTATGTGCTGATAAAAAGGGTTCAAGCTAAGATTTTTAGTGTGCATCCATGTATCCAAATGTGAAGGATGGAGTGCTCCCTTCCCCTCCTGTCCTTTTTAAGTTTTCTCCATTTGATAAGTGTTAATTTTCCGTGTACAGTCATCTCAGCCAAGATGCAAGGATGTTCATTTGAGTGCTTTGAGGGGGGGACAGCACATGGGGTTTTCAGTGATCCGAAGTTAGGGTTTCCTTAGCAGTTCCCTGAAAATACTTAGTGTTCACAGGAAGAGTTTGGCCTTTCTGAGAGTAAACCATTTCTCAGGGGGCTGCTTAACCATTGCTTATGAGAGCTCTGGGTGCTGCAGAGTGCTAGCAGCCAGGAGTGGTACAGGTACTGGTGTGGATAAACCCATGTTGCTTTCCAACAGCAACTGAAATACCATGCTGAGCCCTTTGAAGAAGAGAGAAGTGTCTTGGCTTGTTGATTCTGACCACCTCACCTGATTCAGGAGTTGATGAGGTGGGTGGGTTTTCCTTTAGCTAGGGAGGGGAAGGGTCTTTGAAGTACTTCCTACCTAGGGACCAAGGAGAAGCCAGGGTCTTCCCCAACTCAACAAGTCTGCTAGAGTAACTAAGTGAACATCTCTGTGTGGGAGTAGAAAGCCCTCCAGGCAGATACCAAGGAGTAGATTTAATGCCTTGAGAGAAGAGACCCGACAAGACTTAATCTGAACCTTTAACCAGATGGCTGCTTTCATCACAGCCTACTCCCCTTTTCTTGAAATTATTCATGTGCATGCTATGGATGGCTTCCCTAGTCATTCCAGGGGGGCCAGCAGAAGTGTGGGATGTTTTGGTAGCAGTTCTTACATGGCTAACAAGTGATCTGTGCTTTTGAGGGAGGAGAGTGGGATCTCCTGCCGAGCTGTGATGGTGAGAGAAGGGCTGGGTTACTGGTGGCCTGGAGCTCCCGGGTGCTCGCCCAGCCCCTGTGGCTGCATGCATCAACAAAGTGGAACATAAATTGATGTACAACCAGAAAGTTCAAAGTACTCCTTTCCTAAAGAGGATAAACTGTAGCATGAAGCTCTTAGGTGCTCTGCATATTTGATACCACATTGCTCCTCGCTATGCAATTCCCAACTCCTTCCTTCCTGTTCCTCCTCTAATCTCACACCAAGACTTCTCCAGTGGCCTCCACCCAGGAAGCCACTGAAGTCCCAGAATCATTTCTTTCATCGTCCTCTGCATTGGGTCCAGGTGCCCAGCCATCACGTCGTGTGCCTCAGGTCCCTTGGTAACGGGAGGCCCCATGAGTTTTAGTCACATCATTCAGAGGGAAGTTTATTTTCTTGGACACTGTGCACAGAACCTAATGGTGAACATGTACCTGGCCTTTTTGTAACTTTTCTGTTTTTTCTTCTTAACCATAATGGTTGTATATCATACCACTTTATATACATATATAATATATAAAATATATATAATTTTTTTTAAAACTTTGGACCTGCTAGTTTCTTTCAAGTGTTCCTGCACTTACCCAAAATGTTTTTAAATTGTGGGGGTTAAAGAGGATTGAGCCCATTTTTGTATCTTTACTTTTAATTCTGTAGTTCTCTTGATTGTAATGTAGCTATTTTTTACTGTAACTTTTTGGTTTGCAAATACTAAACAAAAAAACCTAAATGTAATTTCTGTGGTTTCTATTCAGCTTGGGTTTCATGTTTTAAAAATAAACAATTTAAAACCACTGTTCCTATTTATTGATTCTTCTTTCTCTCTTTTTTTTTTTCCTCTTTTTTCATAAACCTGCCTGAATTTTTGTTACCTTTCATACCTTGTGCTAGATCCATGAACTGAGATGGGTAATAGAGCCATCAAGTCTAACAGATAGTAGGGGGTGGAATAGGAACATGAGTGCCCTGTACTGGTCCGGTCCCACTCCCCATGGCAGTGTGTGTGCACAGGCATGTCCTGTTCCCTTGGAAGGCTGGACTGGTCTAAGCAAGGATTTCACTGGGTCTTTGTTCATACTGTGGCTTTTTTAAGTGCTGTGTGTGTTTGTATGACTGAAACCCACACCCTTGCTCTTGAGTCTGGCCCATTGGTACAGTGCAGAACCACAGAGGGCTTTTTGCTGCCTGTCACTCTGTGGCTGTGAATCATTACATACACCACTTTTCCTCCTTTCACTAATAATTGACAGATTTGCCTTCCCTCTTTTTTTCCCCCTAAAGGAAGGATCCACGTTTTCTATCTTCACCCCTGATCTGAGGTGATTAAACCTGCTCTCTGGTGCAAAGGGCTTGGGGAGCAGTCGAGGGAATCTGATGGCATGAAGGAAAACAAAGCCTCCATCAGAGTCAGCACATAAATATTTTACCAGGTTTATGGACTCCCACTGGGGATGGGACCACACGAAGGCCACCTGCCCAGTGACCTTTCCCAGTGCTTTCCAGCCAGCCCTCCCCAGCAGCTGCAGGCTTTGTGCACCCTGCTACACTGCTCCCTGTCCCAGTGGGAGCAGGGCAGGGCTCTCTCCTGAGCAATGCAGGAGCTGGGAGAAAACAGAGGGGAGGGTGAAGTATGTGTTGGAATAAACCTTGCCTTCTGATCAGCCTTCAGTAGTGGTCCGTTAGATCTCTGGCCTTGAAGATAAGGCAGGGAGGGATGCCCCGGGGAGATGCTTTCAAATGTATTTGTTCCTGTGGTGTGCTGAGCTGTGCTAACAGGAGCAGTGCCTCCAGGAGCTGTCGGTGGGTTGGGGGCTGGAAAACTGGCAGGCAGAGCTGGTGGCTGCAGCGTGCTGGCTGGGACGCAGTTGCTGACTGCCTGCCCGCATCTTCTGTCACCTCTTGGGGTGGGAAATGGCACGTGCCAGGGGCAGTGCTTTCTGCTGAACGTGGTGCTGTGCACGCAGCACCTGCTGCTGCTGAAGCCTGGATCTGCCCAGCTTTTTCCATCAGCTGCACTTGAGAGCTGGAGTCACAGCTCTCCTTTGGTAGGGTCTTGTCAGGACTCTGCTTCTCCATGTGTCTGGGGAAGGCAGCAGGCAGCTGACATTGCTTCTCATCTCCTCTAACCCCTTCTGAAGCACCCCTGTCCCCAAGGAATGACCCCATCTCCCCATCCCACCCTGCCAGACCACATCTGCTGTCAGGAGGCCGTGGCCACTCTTTGCACTGCCAAGGAGGCCAGGACAGGCAGTGAAGTGCCTGCTGGCCTGTCGGCTTGAAAGAAAAGCCTCAATAGGGAGGCTCAGATCTGTCTGGCCACATGGGGATGCCAAAGTCATGCTCTTGGCAGATGGAAGGGTTTGCAAGGGGAGGCAGACACAGGAGGGGCAAGGGGAGAGATGCTGCTGCAGCCCCAGGGCTCGGCAGGGCTCCTCCACACCCCACATTTGCAGCCCCACCTGGACCAGCCCCGTGGGTCACAGCACCACGGCGCAGAGGGACAAGACCACCCGGCGTATTTCCTGGCAGCCTTCACCAGCTCAGGTGGCCGGGCACAGGAGGGTGGCCTGGCTGCAGCCACCTCGGGTCACAGGTCCAGCCACCACGATGGAGCAGCCAGGTCCCGCAGCCGGGCCCTTGTGCTGTTGCACGGTGGGGAGAGGATGGATGGTGGCAGGAGCAGAAGGATTTTCCTCCTGTGGCTGATGTCTCTATTGCTGCAGGCAGGACTGCAGGACGGTTTGCCTTGGCTCTGCAGGCAGGAAGGTCTTTGCCTGGAGCAGGCGGCGTTTCTCACCATGATCTCAGGAAAAATTCCTCTTCAGGGATTTTTTTAATCCCACCCCGGTCCGTGGAGGGGAGTGGGAGGAAGCACAGCTCCCTTCTCACTGTAAGGTGTTGCAGATGCTGGTGCTGGAGCCCTTCTCTCACCCACTTCCTCTTCCCACCAGCAGAACACCATGGGACCTGGCACTTGCGCCCCATCCATCACTCAGTCACCCATGGTCTGTTCCAAGTGGATGGGCTGCTCGGGCAGGGCGCAGGCATGGCCCCCCACTCCCCAAGGGGCTTCTAACCCAACAGCCCATCCTGTGCCCCTCTGAAAAAGGGGGTGCTCCCCACACTGATGAGGCTGAAGCATCACCTAGTGCTGGTCACTGTGGTGCCGCTGCTTTGCTGTGTGGTGTCACTGCTGCTTTCAGTCCCCTGCCCTCAGCAGGGACAGGCTAAAAACCAGCACTGTACCCTGTCCTCCACCCCGGTGAAGCCACCTCGGTTCTGGGGGATGGAGGAGGACACATCCGAGGAGGAGGAGGAGGAGGAAGGACTGGGAGCGGGGCCGCACAGCGGTGCCGCAGCTTTGCGGATCTCGTCCGGCAGCGCCACGGGAAGTGTTTCCAGATGCTTTTAAGATGCTCGGTTCATCTCCTCCTCCGCTCTTGGCTTGCCAAATGGCAATAGAGCCGGCCCTGCTGCACAGCTGAGGGTGCTGGGAGCCCTGGGGCTGGTGGGGGGGAGGAAATTGGGTTTGATCAATCCAAGGCTGGTCTTAAAAGTCAGAAAGAGAAAAAGAAACTTTGGAGGGCTGGGGAGGAGGTATTTCTTTTAACTACCTGCAAGTGATACAGGGGTGGGAAATAGTAGGAAAGTGAAAAAATAATGGAGATATGGATGATGGTTGGGAGCTGCTTTTAGGGGAGCTGCCCCACACACCTCAGCTCTGCAGCTCAGCTGTCCTGCAGCCATCACTCTCTGTGCAGCCCATTGCTCCAAGATAGACGATGCTGGTCGGGGATTTAGTGGCCTCCAGCTGCACCGAGGTGGTGGGATGTAGTTCATGCCCCCATGGAGACCCAGCGCTCTCCTCTCCCAGCACTGGGAGGGATGGGTGACTCCCAGAGCTGCAGCTGGAGCACTGCGTGCATTGCTCAGACCCTGCAATTCGGCCACTTTTATGTTCGTTTCCCACAAATATTCCAGTTTGCTGGGCCAGAGCAGCTGGAAGTGGCGCTTGGAGCCGATTCACACAAGTTCTGTTGTCTTCCAACACCCTCCTCCCACCCCAAGTCTCAAGTATTTCTCACCACCAGCAGTGCCAGGACGGTGTTTGTCCCATCACTGTGCAGACACAGCTCCCCAGTGAGAAGTCCCCACGCCACGATGCTCCCGTGGCACAGCCAGGCTGGGAACACAGTGATTCACACCGAGTCCGGAATACTGAGTGACCCAAATGCAAATTAAAGAAAAAAAAAAAAAAATAAATGAGGTGAAAGACTAAAAAGGACTAAAACAGCTTGTTACTCTCTGCTCTGGATGCTGCAACCACCCAGGGACTGGGAAAGCCTTTGGCCAGGCACAATGCCAGAGCATCCCTTGGGCACGATGGTTGCTACAGCAGTGCTCTCTGCGTAACAGCAGTGTCCCCACCAAGCTGGGCTTGTCCCCACCCCGGCGCTGCACACCATCACTCCCCAAAAGGTACAGCTGCCTTATCAGCTGCCACGAGCAGGCGAGAGTAAACAGGACGTCCCACACCAGCGCCAGGGCACAGATGAAAGCAGGCTGGCTTGAGCAGCCCACCAAGTGTGCGAGAGCAGCAGGCTTTGCTTTTGTTTGCCTTTTGTTTATTAATGCGTGTATTTATTTACTTTTCAGCCCACGAGTAGGGAGAGAGGAGGGAGAGGCTGGGAGCCTGGAGTGGGACAAACTGGAGGGCTGGTGTGCTTCCCACCCTTGCTCCTAAAGGCTCAGTGAGGTGTACTTTATGTATTTATTTTGTATTTTATTTTATTTTATTTTTTAAGCCTCCTTCTTCACCATGCCCAGCACCGCTGCCTCCAGCCTTTCCCCCTGCCAAGGTGCTCCTACTCCTCGTGGCAGCATCCCAGCCCCATTCCACAGCCCCTGGCTCCCCAGTGCCTCAGTGGGTGCTTAACACAAGATTTGGGCTGTTTTGCAGTAAACAGAGCCCCAGCACTCAGCCCTGCCTAGGGTGAGATGGGTGCTGGCCCATCCTGGCTGCATCTCCCCCCATGCCACCCGGGGGGGGCCGAGGGAGGGCCCAGCCTGCAGAAAGGGTGACGGCACCGCTGCCGGGAAGCGCTGCTGAAACCACAGCCCCATGAGCAATAGGAAAATACGCGGGCGAGGGGAGGCTGGCACGGCTTCCTGCGCCTGACGCAGTTCCCCTTCACCCACCCTGTGCTGGGGGGAGCCAAGGGGCACCAAATCCTGCACCCACCACGCGGTGCCTGGCCCCAGTCAGTGGGTGCTGGGGGAAGGCAGGTTTGCTGGGTTTGCTGCCCATCCTCCCCTTTCTCCAGAGAGCTTTTTTGCGTACCTGTGGGTTATTCTGGGGTCCGGGTCAGGGTGATGCTCGGTTCCCTGGGGCAGGAGCCAGAGCCTCCCCGCCTTGGCAACATCCTAAAAGCTGCAGAGTTTCAGGGAGTTTTGATTTTTGGGGCTCTCTGAAGGGTGTGCGGGTGTTGGGAGGGGGCGGTTTGCTGCTTTAGCACACGCCGACTTCCTGCTAGGCTGTATTTTTAGCAAGGCCAACCCCTGATAAGCCACAGATTGAAGCGAAACTCTAAAGTAAGTAAGTGTGCCTTGAAAAGAAATTTTAAAAAGATGCTGGGTAGGGAGGAAGGTGGTGGGAGGAGGCTGGCACAGGCAAAAGCTGGTACCACTGCAGCACAAACAGGGCTGTTTTTAGGAAGGAGGGCAGATCTTATGCTATTGCCACAGCCCACGAAAGCTGGGGCTTGTTCCTGGCAGGTGGGTGCTTGGTGTCTGCTAAAACAGCAGCAGAGAGGGCAAAGGGAGGGAAGGGGCTCTGCCCCCTGCAGCCCCCAACCTTCCCACGCAGACGCCTGCCCGCCGGCTGTTAACAACACCCTGCTAACAACCGGCTCTCACCTCATCCCCGCCACCTCCACTTCCACCCCAGAGCCTGGGAACAACCAGCCCTGAGGCGCCAAGCTCAGCCCCAGCCTTTTGGGGAGGGGAGGGAGGAGAGGACCCTCACCCCCTGCGATACAAATGGCCGGTGCATCCCGGTACCCGTGGGAAACAGGGATGCAGGCACAATCCATTCCCAGTGCATCCCTGAGAGCTTCATCAGAGGGGGAATGAGGGGTGTTCAGCACAGCCCATCCATAAAGAGACACCGGAGCCCAGGACCAGGTGACTGTGGTCAGCAAAAAAGCTGCTTTATTGGTGAGGGCTCCCACGGGGACCCCGTGGCAGCGACCGGGTTCAAGTCCCTGAGAACACGCTGTCCATGCTGGTTCCCTATCCCACATCTATTGCTTTAAACACATCCTAGTTACAAAAAGCACAGAGTGATGTTCCAGATACTGGAACATATAAATTAAGGTGATAGTTACAAGACATTGCAATTTTTTTTTTTTTTTTCATTCTTAAACAGATTATCAGAAGGTTGGGTTGTTTGTTTTTTTTTTTCTGATCCACAGAAAACATATAAAAAGCATTTGAAGATCTACATATTTCTCAATGTTTGTTGTTTTTTTTTGTTTGTTTTGTTTTGTTTTTTAAAAAAGGCACAGTAAAAAAAATACTGGCGCAATAACATATTTACAACGCACCCATTATGGGCTATTTTCACTCAGCTTCAGGTTGGAAACGTTCAGCTCCGGCTCAGCTCACTTACGCCAGGGGCACAGGGCTGGTGGCGGCAGGCAGGGTGGCCGGGGGGGGGGGATATGAAGTCCCTCTCCCTCCCCAGCTAAAATCCCTCCCAGCAGGGAGAGAACAACGGCCAGGCTGGGAAATGCTGCCTGCCCACAGCAGATGCCCATCTATCCGGGCACCACTCAGATGCTCCAGCCACCCCAGCAGCACCCACAGCCAGGCCAGGGTCAGAGGATGCTCCAGCCCCATGAGGGGGTGGGGGACACCCCTGCAGCCCCCAGCCAGACTTTGAAGTGCTCCTTTGCAAAGATGCAGGGGCTGCCCGTGCTCAGCCTGCCTGCACCCGGCCCACGAGCAGGCAGGGGGGCGGCACTGAAGGGAGACCCTCTGCAAACACAGTGCCCACCCCTCACTGGCACCTCTGGACAAGCCCTCCACCCACCCCCCGTATTTATAGAAAGTCTTTACAGTAGTCTCTATAAATAGTGCGTAGATCGGTGCTGCCAGCTCAGCCAGGTCGGGGGGAGCTCCAGGAAACGGAGTTAACGCCAATGCCAGCTCGCAGCCCACCCCACCGCCTCCCTCCAGTGCAGCCATGGAGCAGCCAGCAGCTTTGCAGCACGCTGGAGCAGTGGTTGGCATGGCCAGGGAGCAAAACTCACCGGTGACCCTGCATCGGTACCGGGAGCTGGAGCTTCGCCGCTGAGATTTTGGGGCTGGGAGAGAGGATGAGGTGGGTGGGGGGGGTTACAGGGATGGGGTGGGGGAAGCACACACCAAAAAACTTAACATTTGAAAGGACAAAAATAAAGGAGAAGCAAGCCCAGGGGAGGCAGAGCCACGCAGCGCTGCGGTCGCTCCCCACGCATGGCGTGGGGCTCAGCAGCACCACGGGGGTGCCCAATGGTTAAGTGCTCAGGACCCCGTCCCTCCCCGCCATCCCAGCCAGAGCGGGCAGCGGGGCAGGCAGGGCAGGCAGGGCAGGGGACATTGGGGCCGCACAGCAGCCTTCAGTACACACACACTGTGCAATACCACAGCAACGATGTCCATCTGTCCGTCTGCCTCGCAGCGAGGCCGGACCGACGCACCCGCACGCAGGTCCCGCACGCCCGTTGGATACCAGGGAAACACGGGACGAGGCTGGAGGGGACACAGGTCTCCTAGTAAACCACACTGGCGGGGCACCACGGCGTGTCGGGGTACAGCAGGCAGTGCACGGAGCGAAACCTGCGGAGGAGAGCAGTGACGCTGAGCATGGGGAGGTGGCAGCCCTGTGGTAATGCGGGTCGGGGGGCACAGGGTCCCCCCATCTCACCTGGATGGGTCCTCCTCGACAGAGAAGGCTCCCTTCATGTGGATGGAGTTCCGCTTGTTTTCGAACATGCCATAGCTTAGTGTCACCTGGGGGGAGGAAGCACAGGGTGGGTCAAGCAGCTGACATCAAGCAGGGGCATGGGGGGGGCTTCAAAATTCACCCCTTTTCTCACAGCCTCCGCTCACGCTCTGCATCACCCCACAGGAATGGGCTGATGGGGTTTTCCCCCTCCACTGACATCAACCAATATCTTAGCTGCGATGACCAATTTTTAGGTGACAACACAAAACCAGATGACAGTACTGTCCACCCCAACCCCTCCATCCACCCCAGGGTGTCAGGACATGGATACCTGTTTGTGGATCTCCGTCTTGGGCACCTGGTGGAGGTTCTCCAGGTGCGAGTGGAAGAGGTTGCTGCGGATGAGCTTCACCCCCAGCACAGACTCGATGATGTAGCCTATGGTGCAGTCGTCGGGCAGGCGGATCTTCTCCGCTGTGCTCATGAAGTGACCCCCACTGCGGGGAGACAGAGAGGAGCTGCAGAGGAGTAAAGCCTGGGGGGGACGTGGGCACCCCATGGGGTCTGGGCTTGGCCAGCAGGTGCCCAGCTCTAGGTCTACTTAAAAGCCAACTAGACTTGGGGGAACTGAGGTCCTTCCCAGCTTATTTCCAAGCCCCCCGCGGAAACCCCCAGGAAGGCAAAGAGAGCAAGGTGGTAGGACACGGTCCAACGTCCATCCCCAAAGATGCTGTTGCCACTCTATGCCCCACTGGGACCATGACAAGTCCCTACAGGAGTGTAACACCAGTGCTCTTACCTGGCCCATGGGCTCATCTTCAGTGCCAGCCCCCGGCTGATGCAGAACCCCGCTCCGCCCGTAGCAAACCAGAAATGCACAGGGTGCTGGGAGAGAGGGGAAGCAGAAGCAGTGAGACCTCCTCCAGCCGACCAGGGAGCAAAACCCCAGCCCAAATTAAGCCAGCCCCAACCCCTCACCCCCTCCTCACCATCTTGTTCTCACTGATCCTCTCCGTAGCCTGAATGGGCCGGTCCAGGCTGGGCTTCCCGATGTAGATGTCCTGCGTGTGGGGGTAGCTGGAAAGCAGCTTCACCAGCATCCGCACGTTCACGTAGTTGTCATCATCCACGTGGCAGAACCACCTGCGGTGGCAGCAGTGTCACGCCAGCCCAGGGCACGTCCCCAGACCCCATGCTGAGATACAGCCCCAAAAATGCGAACAGCCTCTGCACTGCCTCCCCCATCACAGCCCCGCAGAGCCCTGGGTGCCGCTTACTTTCTGCCGGACTCGATGAACTTGTCGTACTCCACAGCCATCTTGCAGGACAGGGCCTGGCGGCTGTGGGCGGCCGAGCAGTTGGTGTTGATGACGTTTCCTGCAGGAAGAGACGGGGGTCAAAGCCTGGTGCTGGGTATCCCACACCACCCTGCTTGCTCGAACAGTGGTGCTTCACCACGCGCATTCCAGTGGCACCAGGGGGTGGAAATCCCGTGGACCTCCCTGATGCTCAGTGGCCTTCATGTCACATCATTTTGGGCAAAGAATGAATTTTTTTGTGGAAAGGCTTTTGGATCCACAAAAGGGAGAAGGGATGCGGATGCAGCAGATGCACTGGGGTTGAGCTGTATCCCACGTGCTATGCATGATGCCACCCTAGGTCACCTTGCCTGTCCCTGGGCCATGCACCAGCCACCCTGGGAGTGAGGGGGTGTCCAGCCTCTCCACCCTGGACACGATAGCCAGAATCCTAGCCCATTCCCGCTGCCTTTTCCCACAGCTGCCACCTGTTATTTGCTCGCTCAGCTCAAAGGCAATCGCTTCCCAGCCTGAAAAAGCATCATTTGCATGGGGAGAATAGACAGAGCTGACCCTGGCCCCGGGAGCGGCTGCCAGGGAAATGCTCCCATGAAACCCTGGTGCGTTGCCCATCAATCCCAGCTGGCCCCAAGGATAAACTGGTGCAAAGGCACCGCACCCTGCTAGCGCTAGCATGCTCCCCAGCAACATCAAGCAGGAGATGGGCTGGGCTGACTGGGAAGGAAACCCATCCCCAGGCTCCATCACTGAAACGAGCAGCCTTGTTCTCAGCCCAGGTCTCTATGGTGAGGGCTCCTGAGATTAGTGTCTAACCAGTGGCATTTCTGTGCCCGCTGTGCTCCCTGGGTGGTGGGTCTTCAGGGTACCTGGCCAGGTTATACATGCAAAGGGACAAGGGCCACAGACTCACGTGCTTGCTTCTTCAGCTCCTCATCCTCCCCGTCTGTGAAGATGAAGGTCTGAAATAGAAGATGAGGCACCTTTGAGGACCGAGGCCACGCAGCTTTGGATGCCATCCGGCATCCCTGGGCAGCACTGGGGCCCCCTTGAGCCTCGGTATTGACTTCTTCCTCCTTGCTAAAACCTAAAGCAGCACCAGAGAGCTGGGCATCCCTGCGACACACAGCCTCAGAGAAGCAAAGCCATCCTGGCAGGACACGGCATGCAATGCTACACCTCACTGGGGTGCAAACCCCAGCCCCCTGCAGTCCCCATGCTGAGCACCCCCATCCTCTCGCCTTTTCCATGGGGCAGCAGCAGGCAGGAAGATTTTGGGCCATGCAAGGGCTGTCCCCAGCATGAGGTGGGTGTGCAGAGGAGTAGGTGGTGGGGAAAGGGTGCAGAGTGTGGCTCGATTTGAGCGGAGACTTCAGACTTTAGCCCGTGCGGCCGGCACGTGCGGCCCTGGATGCCACCGCAGCCACCCGGCGGCTCTCCCTGCCCAGGCAGGTGTGTTTGCCCACAGCGCCGGCTGCCAGCCACGTCCCCACCTGTGTCAACAGCACGTGGCCATCCCCGGCCCCTTGCACCACATCCCCACCCGGGGTGGCTGAGCTGGTGCTGGTGGGTGCCTCTTGCCAGCCCCGAGGAGGGGACAGCCCCTCACTCTCCATCTCAGCACGGTCCCTGTGGTGCCAGGCAGCACCCTACCTCCTCCCCGGGCACCCGAGCTGCCCGCCCGGCTGCACTCCTCTATTTACACAGCTAATTTCTGGCATATGCTGCCCGGGAAGGAGGACTGGGGGGGGCTGCTCTTGGCCTGGGATTTGGGGAAGGGGGGGAAGCAGGAGGAGAGAGCAGGGGGTGGGAAAGGCATCGCCATCAATCAGCGGGCAGCAAACAAAGCTGGAGGAGAGAAACCACAACCAGCTGCCAAACGCTATTAAAAACCAGACGTGCACAAAAGGGCAAAGGAGGAAAGACAAAAGGGCTGGGGGGGGGGAAGGCAGGAGGTGGTGGAGGGGGGACGATGGAGCCCGAGCACTGGGGATGATGAATTACAAGTGAGCTGGAAACTGGGTGCCACCCCGCAGCCGGCCGGCCCCGGGAACGCGCTGGGGTTGTGTGGTTTGTTTGAGGAGGGGGGTACAATAGAGGGGTTGACTTTACTCAGCGGAGGAGAGTTAAGCGAGCAGCGGCGTCCATTAGCATACAGCTGCTCTGGTTAACCCAGCCAGCCCGTGTTTGCTTGGTCCCGAGCGGGGAGGCTGGTGGGGAGAGCCCAGATCTGCAGGGAGGCTGAATGGGAGGGGTGGAGGACACGTTCCTAGGGACGGGGCTACAAGTGACCTTTGGGGCTTGAAAAGGAGAAAAAAAAAAAAAATAAAAGGGAAAAAATAAAAAGGATGGAGGAGGTTGGAAGGCAAGTTCTCACAAATGGGCAGCCTGCCACGCAGCCTGGCTTTTGGGGAGAAACAGAGGTCAGCCCCCCAAGGGGTCAGGAAGGCCTTGAGCAAAGGGTGAGGCGACGGGGGACCTGCTAATGAGGAGGGGACAGCCAGGGGATGGGGACCTTAGCCCATCAGCTTCATGGCTAAGGATGCCTGTGGTCACCGTGGCCCCAGGGACACATCACTGCTGGGGTGGGACAGGGTCAGTGCAGTGCCTGGAGGAGGAGGATGTCATCCCCAACCAACACAGGGTCCAGCCTGCACCTTGCTGCTGGTACTCATTTCTCCCAGGTGCTGAGGGAGGGGTCAGGCAGCTGCTGGGGGTACCAGCTGAACCAGGGCAGCTGGAGACCATCTGAGGATGCCCAAGATGACCCCATCACAAGCCCTTTCTCACCCACCCCAAGACACATGGTGCCCCAGCACCCCCCAGGCTCCATCCCTGCTGGAGCGGGACGGGGGAGGCAGGGGACACACAGCCTCCACACAGGCTAGACAGAAAATGTTTGCTTGATTAGCGCAGAAACGCCATCCAGCAACTGCTTTCAGCTGCTCCAAAAATAACCCTACAACAAATCCTCCAGCTCAGCTGCTATAAATAGACCACAGGGACAATTGTTCATCACCCGCCTGCACCAAGAGTTCATCCATATGAGGCATCTTCCCCCCACCCTCTCCCCACATACATCCCCATCATTTTCCTGGTGCAGGTGGTGCAGGTGGACCAGGTGGCACCTTGGGGACCAGGACACAGGCACATAGTCCTGCAAGTCACCTCCTGGGGGCTATCAGGGTCTCACAGGTTCCCCACCTCTCTCCCAGTCCCACTACAACATTCAGTTAAAACAAACAAAAAAATAAAGCCTTTATTATTTTAATTCATTTGCCTCCATTTCTTGGAAGGGAGCTGCACCCTTCCCATACAGCTCCCTCACCCAGGGCTGCAGGGGGAGAGGAGCAGAGGTGCCAGCCAAGCCTGGGAGGGGGACAAGAAAACACCGTGTCCCTGTGACAAGGAAAAAACACCCATCAGCCTTCAGCATCCCCATTGTAGGGTGCTGGCTATCAGGGCAGCGCCCACTTTACAGCAGTGCAAGTGGGACAGGACATTGAGCCACCACCTCCAGACCCAAGAGCAGCAGGGACAGCCCCCCCACTCCTCTGGGGGGGCAGAAAGCACCTAAAGCCCTTACACCCACCTCTTCCACCTCTCTCCCACTTGGCCCCTGTGCCAGCCATGGCACTGAGGGGTGCCAGGACCTCTTGGGCCCCCCCACAGTAACTTTTCCTGCGGGGTACAGGAGAGGAAGGGCCCTTTGCCCCCCCCGCCCCTGCAGGAAACTTCATTGTTCTCAAAACTGCAGCTTCAAGAAACACAGGATGCCAAATCCCTCCCGAACAATAGCTGCCACCGCTCCACACAGCCCCGCACAATGCGTGGCCCCCGCACACGGGGACCGAGAGGCACCCGGGGTCCCTGTGGCTGGGATGGGGTCACTCCCCACCCCACCCCCAACTACCTGCAAGGAGCCAGGCAGCCGCCGGCAGCCCCCCACCTCCTCCTTGCCCTTGGGGAGGGCCCATTTCTTTTTATCTTCTTTTTTTTTGCCCTCCCCTTCATTTCTCCCTTGGCAGTGACTCATTTCCCCCTCCAACCACCAAGCTCGTGGGCTGCTCATGGCTGGGTGCTGCACAAGGCGTCCCACCAGCCAGGGCCACCCCGGGGTCATCCTGTCCCCCTCTGTGCTGCCTGGCCCAGTGGCCCAGCCAGCATCCTGGGGTGACACACACTCAGCAAATCCTGTGCCCGCCACTCTCCCCTCCATCCCCGGCAGCCCACCCACCAGAAAGGGGAACCTCGGCCAGGCAGGCACCCCCGTGACCCTGCGGTGCACAAATCCTGCCCCCACACCATGTCTCACTTCCCTGTGCTGGGAGAGAACAGAGCATCCCAGCACCCACCTACACAGCACCCGGGGGGGCTGCACCCCCTTTCCCCCCAAGGTCAAGGGGAAAGCAGCTACCCTGCTTGAGTGCAGGGGGAAGGAGGCAGGGAAGAGGTGCTGGAGGGGGACATCAGACTCCAGCTGGGCAAAGGGCTCTGGGGGGAGGCGAGGGTGCTGCTGGAGCAGGTCCCTGCCCAGCTTTGTGTCCCCCCGCAGCAGATGTTTTCCCCACCCCGCTTCACTGGGTTGGGAGCAGTGTGATGGCAGTGTCCCTACGATGGCAGTGTCCCTACGATGGCAGCGTCCCCACTCCCACGTGGTGATGGCATTCCCCAGGGTGGGTGGGGACCACGCTGGCACAGTGGTCCCACAGAGGCAGGGAAGGGGCTTGCAAGGCCGCCGGCTCTTCCTCCCCCTGCTCCTTCCAGCAAGAGGAAGAATCCTCCGCTGTAATTTTAAATGCTATAATTTTTTAATAACCTCCTCGCAAACAATGAGCTCATTGTTGCAGCGAGGGTCCCCCACCCTCCCGCCTGGCGCTCCACGTGCGCTGCTCACCGGCTCCGGGGCTTTCATAGACAAGGACTGCAGCATCATTTGGGGCAAGCAATAAAGGGGTCCCCACCCCCAAAAAAAACACACAGGCTGCCCAGGAAGGGACCCTCACACATGAGCTGAGTTCAGCAGGTCCTGGCACACAGCCCAGGGCCGGGGGGAGTCAGCTGCACTATGGAGCTGGTTTGGGATGAGCTGCCCCCCATCCCAGCTGCACCAGTGGGAGCACAAGTGGGATGTGTTACAGCACACTCTGCCACGGTCACCCCAAGGATGGGGACCCTGGCCAAGGTGCTAGAGAAATCTGGGAGCCGCCATCGGAGGAACGTGCTCTACACAAGGCCAACCCATTCCCTCTGCCCCCAGAGCAGGAATTTTTCAAAGCCTGCAATTATCGTGCCGAGCTGGAGGAAGCCAGCGGATCCCACGCTGGTGGGACGGCAGCCCAGTCCGGACCCCTCACGGGCATCGCGGCGTGTGCCGAGCCGCCCCGCCACCTCAGGGGTGCCCTGGGGACAGGGGATGGTCCTTGTGCAACTCTGCCATTGCAAATCACTCAACACGAAAACAGTGGGTTTGGACTCGCTCCTGTCCAGGATTTCTGCCTAATTGCTATTTTCTGTCCCCCCTACACCCCCCTTTCTTTCAAGTTCTTTCCCCAGACTGCACTCCAGCATCCTAAGGATACTGAGACAGCTGGAAACTCTCCCCAAAGCAAGGAGGGGAAAAGCCATAACTCTCCTCCAACAGCAGCTTGTCCAGCTTGGATTGTGCAACCCAGGGAGCAGATTTAGAAGGGAATAGGGATCTGCCCTCCCCATGCAAAGAGAAGCAGGAAGGAGAAGGGGGTGCCCTTTGCAGTGTCTTGGAAGGGACAGAGGGCAGGAAACAGGGACTATTGTGGGCAGAACAAAGAGCAGCCAAGGAAGGACACAATAGCTATTCCCCCTATCTGCCAGGGTCCAGCCTGAAGTTACCTGCTGGCTTTAACCCCTTCTCACCAGTGCCTGCATCCCCCCTGCCTGGCTAATGAACAGCCAAGAGGGAGGCTGGGGTTTGATGCGAGAGGAGGGTCAGGGGAAGGAGAGACATGAGGCATCTCAGCCCTTGGGCAGAAACTTCCCCGTGTCAGTGAGGCAGAACACATGCCCAGACACCATTAGTGAAACGAGAGAAAAGGAGACAGGATGAGCAGAAACGGGCCTGACTCAGACCCAGAGAGACGTTTGAGCAGAGGCAGCACCCCGCTGTCACCACACCACCCTCCTGGGGCAGAAACCACAGGGACAGGCAAGGAGGGCCTGCAGGAGCCACACAGGGAAGCAGGGCAGAGGAGCCCCATGACACCAACCCTTCACTCTGCAGGCACAAAAATGCAACTTGCTGCCAAGTTTAGGGGAGCACAGGGTGCCCCAAATCTTCCCAGCCAGGTCAGCGTGGGAAGACTGGAGCTGATCACCACCGGCAGCGTGGGTTCATCCCCTCTGCCTCCATGTGTCATGTCCCACACCCCCCCCAGCCCTCACTTTGCTCCGCAGGAGTTTGCGCCGCCTCCAGCTCTCTCGGCAGCTCCTTGTCCTCAAGTGCTGTACAAGAGCCGTCACTCAGCGGCTTGGCTTGTCAGGCGGGCACCTCGCCGGGCTGCGGCCCCCCTGGCTTCATGGCCCTCATCTCTAGGCAACCTGACCTGGACACAGCCGGCTCCAGCTCCCCCGTTCCCATGGAAAGTGCCACACAAGAGGCTGCGAAGCCTTTTCTCTGCGCCAGGAGAAAAGGGGCTTTGTTAGCTTGCCCAGGGGGACAGCGTGAGAGCTGAGCCTCGGGTCTCTGGGAATCCAAACGGACAAACGAAGCACAACACAAAAAAAAAAAACCCTAGAAGAAAGCCGGAGCTCGCAAGAGGGAGGGGGGAAAAAAAAGAGCAGCCATTCCCAGGATCATCTGTAGGTGCTCAAAGAGCCTTCCCCCCACCATCACTTGCCATCCCCTTCAGTGACAGCAGAGCATAAAAGAGGTTTCCATTAAATAACTGTACCAGGGCGAGACAGCAGAGCCACTGCTAAGCCCAGGAGACCTGAGCTAAAACTAAGGGACAAGATTCACAGGGGGTGGGGGGGAAGTAGGATAATGCTTGGGGTACACTGCAGGAGCCAAGATCCCACAGGGTCCAGCAAAGCTGGGTAAAAGAAGCAGGGGCAGGTCAATATCCACCCCCCCACACCTCCCCCAGACACTGCAGATTTAAAAAAAAACCAGTTTGCAAGCAAGAGACCTAATTCCAGGCCAGGAGGAAACACGTGAAGACAGTAGGATGGAAAGGTTAGGACCAGACATAACTTACTTAGGAAGCTGCCTAAGGATAGAAAAAGTGTCTTAAGAGCAGATGGCAAGGCACATTTCCTAAGGAAACAGCTTTTTTTTTTTTTTTTTTCCCCTTTTCAATTTTGCTCCACTATTTGAAGGACAGAGTAAGGGCCTGCCAGGGCTCTGGGCAGGACATCAGGAAGGTCAGGAACTGGACTGGCTGGAACTGCCCCGGTGTGGGTGAGCCAGAGCAGACCTGCAAGAGCCCCCAGTCACTCCAGTTATGTCCGATCCCTGGCAAAGGGACAGAGAACCTCAGCACATCCCAGTGTTCTCCCAGCCCTGGGCTGCTAAACTGGGTGTCCTTTGGGCAGCCCAACTGCAGGCACATCACGGGGCCCTGCTAAACCTCACCTGCCACCGGGCTCTGCAGCCCAAGAGAGCACCCACAGCAACCTGACCCTGACTGTGGCACCAGTGGGTTCGGGTGCATCCCTTCACTGTGCCTCAGTTTCCCCAGTGGAAGCCAGCTCACAGCAAGCCCTGCAGTGGGAGCCACTCAGCAGGAAGGACCCAAGAGCAGAGTTCTGGCACGCTGCTGAGCGTGAGGAGCACGAGTGAGGATGCCTCCATCTCTCACCCATCCCGAACTCACCCTGTAACGCCGCATTCACTCTCCCAAACACATGGTTGGCTCCAGAACAGGACAGCCTCGAAATGCCACCCTGCTCAGCGATATGGGGGGAGCAGAAAGAGGAGGTGGCATTCTCTGGGTCACCTCACCCCACAGAGCCCGCACAGCAAAGGGCCGGGGCTACAACTGACACCCGTGGGCTGCAGCCTGGTCCCTGCCGCCCCATCCCGGCGGGCGGTGGGGACCGTCCCCATCCCTGTCCCCATGCCCTTACCATGTCGCGGTTGCGGGAGATCCAGGTGTCGAGCAGCAGCTCCAGCCGCGCCTTGTGGAACTTCTTGGTGGTCTTAACGGCGATGAAGACATCGCGGGGGGAGATGTCCTCTGCCGGCGGCCGCGGGGGGCTCGGGGGGGCGGCAGGCAGCTCCCGCCGGGCTCGGCTCAGCCGCCCGAAGTAGTCAGCGAAGCTGCGGAGCCCGGGGGGACCCTGTGCCGCCGGGGGGGCCACCGCCGCCGCCGCCCCCAGGCTCTGCAGCGCCCGCTGCGCCCCGCCTGGCTCCCCCCGGGCCAGCCCCGGCCTCCCCGGCGGCTCCACCATCAGCACCAGCAGGCAGGTGAACATGGAGCCCACCAGGGACAGGAGCAGCTTCCTCCCGCAGCTCTTCAGCATCCTCCCGCTCCTCTCCGCGCCGCCACCGGCCGCGCTCCTCCCGCCCCACGGCCGCCGGCCCCCGCCGCGCCGCGGCCTTTAAACCGCCCCCGCCCCGCCCGGGGAGGGACGGGCCCGGGGCCGCCCCCTACACGCGTCCTGCCCGCCCCTCGGCCCCTGCCCACGGCCGGCAGCGGGTGGCAGGATGCCCACCCCTTCATCCCTCCCATCGCAGCGCCGGGGGATCGTGGGCAGGGTGCGGGATGGGGGTACACTGGTCCCCGCAGCCCCCAGCGTGTCGGGAGCATCCCTCACATCGCTCCCCCTCCGGCTCGTCATGTTTCCCAGAACACCGAGGTTTTCTCACAGCCATGTGTCCGAGAGGTTACCAGAACTCCAACCAGCCTGACCAAACCTCAGGCAGTTTCCCATCAGTCTCCTCTGAGGCCGAGCATAATTAAACAAAAAAAAGAAAAGAAAAAAAATCCCCAAACCATGGGGCATGGGGGGTGGGGGGTGTCTGTTCCCATCCCTGCTCAGGGAGACTGGGAGATGCTCCCAGACCTGGCTAACCCCATCTTGCGTGCAACACCATGCTTTGGAGCTGGTGCAGATGAGCAGCCCCATGGTGCAGGGGTGTCTGAATATAAATGCCACATAGATGCCAAGCAAGCCCCCCACCCGTGACTGCTAACCATGATGATGATGCCTTGTCATATGAGCCACCATTTTTCCAGGTAGGCAGTGGGAGAAGTGATGGCTGCAAGGGAAAACTGGGTGGAAATCAGGTCCTGGATGTGCCACCAACCTGCTATTTTACTGATGCCAAACCCGGGGGCCTTTTCCCCCTAACCCACCCTCTCTGCAGGCAGGGAGCTCTTGGGGTTTTCTCTCCCTCTCTGTGAGCTGCTGCAGGGAGGCGGGTTTGGGTTTGGGTTTGGGCTCCAGTGTAATGCCATAATCAGGGGCTGCTGCATTTTTGGGCAGGGACCTGGTCCAACTTGCATTTTTCCTGCTGTCACGTGCTCCATTCATCCCTGGCACTGGATAAACAATACCATAATACCAAGCAGGACGAAGCAGGGAAGCTGCTTCCTCAGGCAAGCCCCAGCATTTGCCTTCTGATTTTAGGCTGTGCATTCCCTCAGTCAGCCCTTGAACCATGGCCCTGGGCTAGAAATGCTTGGGGAGGCTGTGGGGCTGGGCTTTGCACAGCACTGCCCGTGTCTGGGGAGAGACCTGTGCTGCCAAAGGAGCCTCCCACAATAAGAGAAAAAAAACAAAACAGTTAAACCGTACAAACACAGGAACCGAATCCCACACTCCCCACTTCCCGCTATTGCTGCAGCCTTCCAGTCTCAGTTTGTGCTTTTTTTTTTGGGCGCCCTTTGTCTCCCACCCGATGGCACAGCGACCGCTGCTCGAGAGGCAGCTGAAAAGCCCGATCGGCGAGATCCTGAATGAAGAAAGAGCTTCTTTCTCCAGGAGCCAAAAGGGGAGGAAAGGCACTTTTCCCCCGACCAGCTGCTCTCCCACTCCCGCAGCCCCGGCGCTGGCTGGGGACACGTGCCGTGGCCAGATGTTGGGGTCCCGGCTGGCGCCGCGGGGCGAGTGACAATGTGGGCTCTGTGTGCTGCCAGTCCCCGGGCGATGCAGAGGGGTCTGCCGAACTGCCGTGCCACCGTCAGTGCTGGCACAAGGGCTCTCCTGGCCCTCTGGTGCTCTCTGTAACCCTTTCCCTGGGGCTGGCACTTGGCATTGTCCTGCCAGAGCGAGACTCCTCCGGGACTGTGCGCCGCTGGCCATGTCCCTGCAGGCTTCCTCTCCAGGCGCCTGGCCTCCTGGCTTGGCCCTCGCCTGCCACGTGGATGTCCCCAGTGAGGCTCTGTCCCCCTTGGAAAAATGGTGATGGGGTAAGCGGTTGCCCTGCTTCCCCCTCGGTGGGCACAGGATGGTACCCAAGGGGCAGGGAGCAGGAGGCTGCCACGGGGAGGATGCTCTCAGGAGTGCCCTGTGCCTGATCTGTTGGCATTCAGCCGCTCTTTGGGGTACAAAGAGGCTAACCCTAACAGGTGTGGGCCCAGAACCAGACAAATTTGGGTACCCCATAAATACAGGGGCCAGGGGAGAGAGATGGCGTCACATCTGCTCTGTGGGATGGATGCCAGGGCTGGACCAGGAGGGGCATCTCTCTTCCTCCCCAAAAAGGATCCCATTTTGGACATGGCCCATAGCTCACCCCACTGAGATGTCACAGGGTGAGCCTGGCTGTGGCTGCGAGGTGGTGGTGTGCTCCCTGCTCTGCCCGGCTCCACAGGGATGGATCCAAGCCAGAACCCATTGCCACATCTCAGGGACATGCCCTTTGCAAAGAAACCCCACCAGCTCATCCCCACTGTGAATGAACCTCACTGAACCCCCATACTGGTTTCCCACTGGAGCTGGCTGGATTCAGACGCAGGGCTGGGGCTGCACGTGGGGTATCTCCCTTTCAGCCATACCGTGGTATTAGGTCAGTTTAAATTGGTTTAAACCCTCCACATCGCCCCCGCTCACAGCCTGACCCCGGCGCTCGATAGGTGGTCCTTAAGAGGCTCCCAGGTTCTCAGGGCTGCTGAAAATGGTTAATAAATCCCCAGTAATAAAGTGTTCAGGTCATCCAAGAGAAACGCCGCGCTCAGGCTGCAAAGCTGCATTGTCCGCCCCGAGCGATTTACGCGCTTCGCCGGACAGGGGTTAAAAGCTCTGTCGGGCGCCGACTGCGCTGCCGTCGCATTACCGTGGGTATTTAACGGGGTTCGGCCCCGACGTGAGGCCGGGCGGCCGCTGCTCCGACTGCACGGCCGAGGTGTGCAGGGGAGACGTCGGAGGAGGGCGGCGCGGGAGATGGATCCTGCTCACAGTCCCCCTCCCACCCCCCGCTTTTTCTTTCTGGGATTTTCTGAGAGCACAAAAGGGACTTTGCATCAATTACTGGTAGGAGAACGGCAGCGCTCTGCTGCAGACTTCTGTCCTCCCGGCCCGGGTTTGGTTAACTTCCCATTGTCTGATGGGCTCTGCCATTCAGGGCCAGCACAAGGGCTCATTTTTTGTATCTATTGGGGTTTTTTTAACCCCCCTGGGAACATAAAACCTTCCTGCCCTTGTAGCAGAGGGTCCAGCAGTGCCATCGGTGTGGCTGCGGAGAGAGGAGCACATCAGTGCCTCTCTGCCCAGCACCCAGCTCTCCCACAATGGGTGCTCATGCTGCACCTCCTGATGCTGAACCATCCTCATCCCCATCGTCCCCCTGCTCTGTGCCAGGACCTGCTGCAAACCCCATCCACCCTCCATGGCCTTGGACCCTACATCACTTTCCCCCTCCACCTCGGTGCACGTCCCCTCGGTGGGGCGGGGGGGACACGATGCGATCCATGCAGGGCACTTTGGGATCCCACAGGGCTAGGGGGCTATACAAATGCAAAACGTTATTATTTTCCTGGGGCTGAAGCAGAGGCCTGAGAAAGGTTGAGGGAGAGAGGCAGCAAGCGGGGAACAGCGGGGGATTTAGATGCTGAAAAGGAGCCGGGGAAAAAAGCGGGCGAAGAGCTTCATTGTGCGCTGGGCAGAGGGGGTCACGAGCAAGTTAAACTGGTTAATGTATTGGAGCAGCTTCCTCCGAGCTGCTGGGAGCAAGCAAAGCCCTGCAACAAAAGGCCAAGGGAGCATTCTTGCGGGGAAAGTGGGCTCTCTTTAAAAGGATTTGATTTCTTTTCTGTCAGTTGAATGGAATTTGGTGGTGACTCCTCCAGGTCTAAGAATTTGGGGCTTTGGCGGTGGCGGGAGGGGACAGTCCCCGTCCCCCCCCTCTCCACTCCTGCATTCTTCTCCATCTCCAAGCCCGCTGCCCCCAGATTACAGTCCCCGGTGCTGCGGGGGGAGAGGGGCTTGGGGAACACAAGTGGCCCCGTAGACGCGCTGATCCTGAAAGAAAGCGAGGGGCACGGGGCCATCCCCGCCCGGCCTGGTTTCTCATGCTCCCTATTCAGCCCAGGGGAGGGGAGGTAGATGTGGGCAGAGGGGAGGGCGATGGGGCAGCCGCCACTGATTTAATGCCTCTCCTGGGGCTTCGTGGTCGAGGTGGATCTCAGGGGGGTTTCAGCTGTGTAAGGTGTGCAAGGGGAGCTCCTTCCTTTGGGGAGTGAATTTTTAATGTTAAAACCGTGTAATGAAGGTGAAAACAGGAGGAAAAGGGAACTTGAACAAGTGAAACCAGCTGGATCCAACCCTGCTTTGCTGCAGCCTGCTCATCTTTCCTCCCAAGAGCAGCTCCTGGGGCAGACCTGGCCTTAAAGACCTGGCTCTCCCACCCCAAAATCCCCTGGCTGGCAGGCAGGAGCCCCCCCTGTTCACCAAGCTGTGAAGGGGTGAACTGCTGCCGGCCAGGGATGCTGGGCTGGATACAGGCTGTCTCTGGCTGCAGCTCTCTCCTTTGGATTGACCCTGACGGCAAACCCGGGAGCTTTGGAGCTGTCCTGGGCTGGAGGTTTGCTGTCACACATGGCTTGGATTTAACTGGCAGTGTGGGTTTTGGGT
Organism: Podargus strigoides; assembly: GCA_028020825.1. Lineage (NCBI taxonomy): Eukaryota > Metazoa > Chordata > Aves > Caprimulgiformes > Podargidae > Podargus > Podargus strigoides. Next base: position 13,274,590 of record CM051634.1, on the reverse strand, counting down.
GGTAAAAGACAGGAATTAATTAAGCAGAGCTTAAGTGACTGGTGTCCCTGCACTGCATAAGCTATTGCAGAGCCAGAGCCTTCAGCCACGATCAGCTAGGCAGACAGACAGACAGACAGGCAGAAGTGAGTGGGGCAGCAAAGACTTGCAGTGACTGTGCCCAGCTCACTGTGCCTCAGTTTCCCAAAAGGTGACATGTCTCTGGCAGAGATCCCATGGTCCCTATGCCCTGGGCAGCTGCCTGCTTGGGAGACTCCCCTAAGGGCTGTCCATGGAGCCTGTGTGTGTCCGTATGTACAGGCAGGGCCAGAGCACAACAAGCTGAGATCATGGTTTGCTGCAATGATGGCCAGCCTGTCCCAGGCTCCTTCCACCCAGAGGTGGGGTCAGAGGAGCTTCTGGCCTTTAATTTCTGGCCTCTCATTCTTTCTGGCCCTGAATTTTTTCACATTCCTGCCCTGAGCTGTCCCTCTCCCCACTGCCTTTCTGAAGATGAGCCAGAAGCTGATGTCAGGGGAAGCGTTTAGAGATTACCCCAAGGAGGAGGCAGGAGTCAAGTCTCATACTGGGCTGGACTGGGCTGGATGAAGGCCCAGTGAACACAGTGTCCCACCTCCAGCAACAGCAGAACCAGAGTATAAGGAACAGCAGATAAAGGGGAGCTGTTCCCAGACCCCATCCCAGGCAAGCCCTGCCCTGTGCTGGGTACCCCTGTGGGAAGGGAGCAGAGGCAAGGAATGAGGGAGGCAGCAAGCAGGAACAGGTAAGGTCAGGCCTTGAAATGCATCCACATTTAATGCAGTGGTGGTCCCTCCTGTGACAGGACACCAGCCACTCTACCTACAGCTCCAGGTCTCCAAAACCTCCTGAGAAGAGGCAGGTAGGGAGAGGACTGGGGGATGCATTTTTACTCCTTGCCTGGACCTGAGCATCTCCATGCCTGCATCTCGCCCCAGAGCAGCAATAGCTCCCGCAGCCACCTGCACACGCCCTCCGCATCCGACCCAGATCAGATACACGTGTCACCCTGGCTGTGATACACTCCTGCCAAGGCTATTTCCAAACTCTGGCTGCCCCCAGGGCACCTGGCTTCTCTCTGGGCCCCCACAACTTCTTGGCTTCTTCCTTGCTTGTGGGATGTCCCAATGAAGTTGGTTTTTCAAAGGCAGATCAGCAAGGCAACATTCACCCACCACTTCCCCCAGCTTGCCTTGATGGTCTCCAAAAGCCCCTTCCCCATCACACCCCTGGGAAATTGTTTGCTCCCTTCCCATACCCCTTGCAAAGGGGATTAAAAGCAACAGTTCATTTTTCATGTGATGTTAGTTTAAACAGGAATTTTGCTGCTCTGGCTTCGCCTGGTTTCCGGGAGCCGGAGCCGAGAGAGGGTGGTATTAGTGCTGTGCGAGGCAGGGAGGAGGAGAGAGGTGGGAGCTGAAAGGGGGAAAAGGGGGGGGACGTGCGGGGGTGAAGACGGGATTAAAACATCCCATTAGAATTTCTGTTTTTGGAAAGCTCACAAAAATGTTGACATGTAGCATGACTAACATAGTGCAAATGTCAGCCCGGCTCTGCGAACGGGGGCCCTCGCTCTCCTCCCAACACGCTGGCCCCCTTTTAAGGCAAAAATATACAATGAGCCGCACAATGGCCGAATTCCAGAGAGCAGCGCTAATTGTTCCTCACTCACGTCGGGCTAATTGCTTCGCTGAAACCATTCCTGCCTGGCCTGGATCCCACGTGTTTTTACCATTTAATGAGGAGAGAAAAGCTGGGGCCAGGAAACGGGATGAGATAAAGGCAGGCAGAGATGGAGGACAGGTCAGGTGCCCTAACCTGGAGAGGAGACGTGCTACCTGCGCTCTAGCAGGTGAGCAGGCAGGGACCAGCCTCTGCACCATGCCAGCCTCTGGCAGGATTGAAGCTCTGGAGGCACCCAGGAGAAGAGTGGGAGACTGGGCTGGCTCATGAGCCCAGTGAGACCAAATGTGAGATGGAGAAATGCCACCAGTGGCAAACATTTGCAAGAAACACCTTGATCCGGCTGCTCAGTGACTGCTCCAAGGCTCACGCAGACAAGTGTATGTGTAGCTCTTCAGCCAGTGCTGTGACTAGAAGGTCTATCTGTTTGCAGACCATGCGTAAAGCTTGATCGGGACCCAGAGAGGGGAACAATAGATGGGCAGGAAATGCCTTTTGATGGCTGCTTATTGTCTTCCACCTTCTGGGGGAACTGGAAGTTTAACTATAGTCTTCCTCTTTCAGGTATTCCCGTATGGCTTCGTCCTCGGAGGATGCGCCTGGACCACAGCATCATCTCATCGTCTGGCACCGGGCTCCATTGTGCTGAGGAATGTGCACGTGGTTTTCCCCTTGAATAGCTCCTCTGAGACTGCAGCGACCCAGAAACATTTCAGGGCCCCAGCACATCCCCTCCAGGGGAGAAGGGTTTGCTTATGGGTGCCACTGTCTCCTCCAAGGTGCAGTGCAGCATCTGTGCTGCCTCTCACCCCATGCTGTGCTGCAGGTGATGCCACTCCCCATGTTGTAAACAGGGGTGGGTGTGCAGGGTTTAATATTAGCACTTCCTTCCCTGTCTCCCCATCCATCTTACTGCTTGCTCCACAGCATCCTCTGGAAAGCCTTTATCCAGGCTGCACAGTTTCATAGGCAGAGAAAGCCACTTAATATATATAATCTGACACTGAAGTGCAGAATCTTCTAAGGTGGTCTCTGATGGAGCTGATCTGTAGCTCCTGGAGGCATTTCATCTCCCTGTGAGTGCAAGCAGCCAGGGATTCTTCCATTGCCCATCTACACATCTTCCTCTGGTGAGAGCAACCAGCAAGAAGCCACCAGCCTCGTTCGTGCAAGAGGCATTTGATTCATTGGTCTCAGAGATGCTTCATCCCCCTCACAAGTGCTCCCAGCACTTATGATCACAGCAATACAATTTGCACTTGGCAAGTTTAATTGCTCAGTGGCCTCCATGTCCAAACAGCTCTTGGCCTTATAAGGGTTTAGGTTTGGGCAGTCAGAACAATCATTTCAGATCAGTGTGAGAAGATTGTAGCACAGTTCGAAGTGCAAATCTCAAAGTGAGCCTGGCTCCAGCCTCTACTGACACTGCAGAATAGCCCCAGGAGCTCTGCTGATGGGCTGTCACAGCCATGTGGGCAGAGGAGCTGCTGCATCTGTGGCTAGAGGCGTTTTCTTCCAGCTGTCCTGGATGTGAGGGATGTGTTAGGACTCTGCATCCCTCCCAACCCAAGGCTCTCAGCTTTCAGGTTTCTTGAAAATAGGAAGCGCTTTGCAGATGAAGGAGGAATTAATGACACAAACCTCAACCGTGAGCAGATATGGAAACTGCTGAAAACAGGGAGCTCAAACTCAAAAAGTTAGCCAAAAGATCTGCAGTTCTCTGTCCCGGTATAACAAGAGTGATCTTCTCTTTGTGTTTCCATGAAATCCCATAAAAACACGCCCACACCCTGAGGACAAGGATGTTAACAAACACTGGAATTTACAACAGTGATTTATTCAGAAGAAAGGCTCCAGGTGAAAAGGACTGATACTTAAAAAAAGGCAGAAAGAATTCTTCATGGATGCAAATGCAATACTTGTAAGTCAATATTTGCTCTTGAAATACTGGCACACGCAGAAACGGTTTTCCATCATGAATAAGGTTCAGCCCAGCTGCTCCAGGATTGCATTGTTCAGAAGCATTCAGATCCATTTCTTGAACTTCACTTAAAACGTGTTTTTTTAAAGCCTTTGGGGAGCAAAAGAGTCTTTTATGACTCTTATGACTTCTAGCCATTGAAATCCGCCAGCGCCATGGGGTGGCCTTGTGGTAGCTAACCAAGAACAGATGATCCCTTTGGGAAGGGAATATTTAAAACCCCAAAACATGGACAAGTCAGAACAACTCCGTGTGACAATAAGAGAATTGAGAACATTTCTTCTCAGATCAGTCCGTCATAGACAAACCCCCAGATAATACTTAGTTTGGGACTCACCCCCTACCCCACACGTTTCCAGCTCCCTCCATGTGCTGATCACTCATCTGGGGTTTTGAGCAGTCCCCTTGAAGTTACTGTCACGTGTATATGATCAAGGAGCCTGGGAAGCCCAGGTGATGTTAGGACCTGCTGGCCAAGCACAGCCCATGTGTACTGCAAGCCAATGTCCCTGCCCCAGTCCCTTATGCCTGTCCCAGACATAGAGCCCAGTGGGGAATTCCCCAGCCAAGAGATGTGGAAAGATGCTCCCAACACCCAGAGAGGCCAAGAGCCTTTTTTCAGACCTGGATTTATTTACACAAAAGAGTCAAAATACTGGGAATTAATTTTCCTGACTGGGACAAGAGAAAATAAACCAGCCAAGCCATTGCACTGCTCTGGGAGCAGCTGCCCCAGTTTGCCAGGTACCCTGGGACTCATGGACAGCCTGTGTCACCTGTTATCCTGCTGTAACAAGACCAGCCAAGAAGCAAGCAAGTCGAGTGTAGGCTGGGAAACCAAGATGTGATGGAGAACTGTGCAGTATTTCTGCACACCTCCAGGGAAAAACTTAGGTCAGTGATCATCATCGAAAGCTGGTAGCAAAAAATGAGGAAACTCCTTATTCCTGTTCCCCACGGCTTGGAAGGTTTGCGCCAGGAAGGGTGGAGGCGACACGTTTTGTACTCTTGGAAGGGACTAGGTGTCCTCGACAAAGCGATTGCTCCTCTTGTGGCTGCAGAACAGCCTCTGTCCTTTGTCCTGTGGGGGTCCCTTTTGTCCCTCATTCTCTGACCTTGAGGGACCACATCTAGGGATGACAATGGCATTTCTTTTGGGTTTATTTCAAGTGTTGCCCAGTTAGAGAATTAACTGCAATCTTCATTTAGGAATAGCATCCTGGGTGGGTGTTGTCCACTCTGGTGGAGAAAGGGCATTATTCAAGAACAGTTATCCTGTTTTTTACATTCAGAATAACATGACTTTTATTCTGGAATAAGCTGGTTGCTGGCTGCTCATCTGGAACACAGGGAGCGTGCCAAGCCCACAGAGGGGATGCAGCCACCTGCCCCGTAGGAAGTGGGACTGCAGCCAGACGGCGTGGTTTGCGCACACCGCTGGACAGACACCCAGTGGCAGAGGTGTCCTCCACTACCGACCTGGGCTGGATTCAAACTGGCAGCTGAGAGGGAAGAGGAAACCATAATATATTGTTATCTCTCACCTTGCTTCCCTTTCGTAACAAGCCCATCCCTTTGCAAAACAGAAAAACACACTGGTGCTTTGCAGGGGCTGCTGGAGCCCATGCACTGAGCCAGGGCCAGCCAGGGCTGGTGCTTCCTCCACTGAGGGCCAAACTGGGTCAAACACAAAAAGGGAAAAGCTCAAAGAACAGCAAGACTTTGTTTCCCAGCTCTACCTTAGCCTCTGCAGGGTGGGATGCTGTTTCAGGCAGGTTTTCCCCAGGGGGCAGGACTGTGCTCCTGCTGGTGTACCATCTCCAGCCCTGAGACCCTCCAATACCAATGGGAATATATATTATAATTGCACAAACTAGTCAGGGGTATGTATCAGAAATGTGTGGGCAAGAGAGACTAAACTCTCAAGATGCCATCACGCTTTCCCCTTGCGCCGTGCAACTGTCCCAACTCTTTTCAGTTTAAGCTCCTGATGTCTCAGTCCCAGGGTCTAACCGAGTGCCTGGCTGTCAGCTCTGCCCCTAATCCATTCATGTGGCTCCTGCACAGGCTCTCAGGAGCGATGGAGGCCGTTTCTCTTTTTTTCACATTGAGAAAATTCATGAGTTGGATTCACATTTGTTTTTCTTTCAAACTTGAGGCTTTACAGATATTAAAATATAATCCAGGAAAAATCTGCTTTGTGAGAGAAGAGTGTGGGATCATGGAGGGGAGAGGGGTCAGTGGGGGAGTGCAGGGAGGTGGGGGTGGCAAAGAGATTTTTATTTCCCCTCTGCGTCCCATTGGGATCAAAGTTTTTACCTCCCTGCAAACAATAGTGGCCAGTATGGGACCAGTTAGAGGCTTTGGGAGACTCCAGGCTACCTTGAGCTGGGAATTTCCTTTTGCAGCAGGAATTTTGGACATTGCCCATGGTGAGGGGAGAAGAAAAACTCTTTGCAGGTGGTAAGAACTGGAAAAGGTGGCTGGGACCATGGAGAAATGAGTAGAAAGGAGAGAAGAAAACATCTCTCCTGGTTCTGAGTTGTTGCTCTGCATTAAAAAAAAAAAGGAAAACAAATATAATTTGTGTTATAGGTAAACAGAGGAACTGGCCAGGCAGGACAGGAAGGCAGAGCCCCGTCAGAGCCCCACGCTGCACAGGGAGATAAACAAGAATCCTAGAAATGTAGAGAGAGGCTTAAGGTGATTGCTCAACGCGCGAGGAAATACGGGGCAAAAGCCAGATATCAGGGAGAGGAAGCTGGAAAAGGGCAGCCTGATACGAGCAATGAGGTCAGCGCTGCAAAAATAGTGCGGGAAGGCTTCCTGGAGGCAGCAACCAGCAGAGCACAGTGCTCCTGCTGCTCCTCCTGCCTTAGGTGCACAGGTGGCAAGGGCTTATTAGCCCGATATTGGGTTAAAATCACTTGGTGGCAGTGAGTTCAGTCCATCGAAGGCTCCTAAGCTGCAAATCCCACTTCACAGCACCTGCAGCTGGGCTTTCCAAGGCAGTACTTCCACACTGATGCAGCTCCGTTGGCAAAGTCCCACTGAGTTGCCCTAGCTGAGGCCGTCACCCGAAAAGCATGAGGAATGCATGGCTGCATCCACTCAAAACAGCCATTTTTCTTGAATGAGTATAAAACTGGCCCCATCTTGCTGTCAGAGCCAGCATGAGACAGACAGACTGCCCTCCCGGCTTGGGTTTGATCTCCAGCCCCGTTGCGTGGTGAGCTCATCTCTTCTGGACTGCACAGCACACTGCTGGGAGAGCAGCCAGCTGACCTGTGGTCCCACGAGCACTGGCAGCACGGTTTGTTTGGGTTCCTGATATGCCAGGGGTCTTGCAGCTTGTTTGGAGTTCATCTCAGTATGGTAGTTTTGATGGATTCTGCCTTTCTGGTCTGGTCACAAGCAGTTGGATGCTCATACCAATCTTGCTCTAAGACAAACAGCACCCATTAAATCTCTGGGTGAAGCCAAGAGAGTCTTGTCTTTCATTGCTCTGTGCTGTCCCCTCAGCCCTTTGAACCCCCAGTGCCCTCACAAGCATGGAAGCCATAATGGATGTCCTATCAGAGGGAGCAGAATAAATCTTATTATCTTGTGAGACAAGGTCACACTCCCTGTGTGGCCGTCTGGCAACAGATGGAGCTGCTCCTTGGGTTGTCTTCTCTTTGCAGGAAGTCTTCCATCAACTCTTGCAACACATGAACCTCTATATGTCTCCAAAACACAGTTTCAGCAGTTGGCCCTGCTGTGGCTTGTTCAGGAGGGCACTGCTCAAAGCAGAGGACTTCCCACTATGGTCCACCCTACCAATCCATCTTGCTCTATATGGCATGCCTTCAGCCTTGCCCCCAGGATCCCATTAGGGATGTCCTATTAGGATCCTATGCAGTATTGAGTAACTTCTCCAGTTTCTTTGAAATATGACTGGTTTTTCAGTCACCTACTGAACGAGGGATCTCTTTCAGGAGGAGGCCATGCATTACAGTCCCTTGTGCTTGCTCAGATTTATTTCTCTAGCTCATCAGCCCTCTGTTCCTTCTGCTCTGCCTCCTGCCATGTTCCCAGTCATTTGTTAAAAGATTGCACCAAAGCCTGACAAAAACTGCCTCTAACATCAATGAGTTTGGGTCAGACTTTGAGCTTGAACTCGCAGAAAAACCTATTTTCCTGCCCCATTGCCCTGGCTTCCCTGGCCCTGCTGCTGGGGCCAGTGACCCGGGGGTGAGGGCAGCCGTGCCCACACAAACACATGTTTATAGACAATTTTCCACCCTCAGGCAGGGAAGAGGATGGGGATGTTGCATGGCTGTTTGAAGATGGTGCACAGCTGATAGCAACCACATTCATGACAGTGTTTATTTGCATTTCCAGCGAGCCTTTGATACAGCCCAGCTCCTGCCTGCGCTGCCCATGCTCCAGGGACCATGGGAATGCTGGGAGGACCATCTCCCCATCTGGGAGAGGACACAGCAGATCCAGCACCCAGCCTGCTGGCCCAGCAGCACATTCAGCTGGACACACATCCCCTTCAAGGGACAAAGGGACTCGTTGTGGCCTACAGGAAGGAGGGGGCTGAAGAGGACTTGACTTCACCAGCAGTGGGGAGGGAAGATAAGGATGGAAAATCAGATTGTTTCCAGCTCATGTCCGGGCAGTCCGTGGGGAAGAGGCTATTGGATCCATGTGTGGTGTGAAGGGGCTGGAAGCTGAGGGGATTTTGGAGAACATCCAGCAGAGCCTGTGAAGCCTCTTTGTCTCCAGGAAGGTGATGTCTTTTGCCATGGTGGCAGTGGCAGGAATGCTGGATCTCATCATGGTTGTCCTTCTCAGAGCCCAGAAAGGATTTGTGGGGAGCATCAAAGCACCTCACCCCATACGAAATACTGTATAGGGTAGCTGGAGAGACACGGAGCAACGACGGAGCGTTTCCCCTTCTCGTCGGGTACCCTCCAGCCCTGTCTGCTCACGAGGCCATCAGCAGCGAGGAGCTGCTGGGCAGAGGCATCTGCTCACACTCCCTGAGAACAGGAACCCTTTTCTGCCTGTCACCCTATAGCCATGACCCAGTTTCACTGTGGCATTTCTCAACCCTGGGCTTTTTCCTTTTTGTCTCCACTCTCGCCGTTCCCCTCCCTCCCCTTTGGCACCGGCATTTGATATTTACTTTCAGGCTGGGAGGGACAGAGGAGGCTTTTCCTTGCGTTGCCCCCACATTGTTCCCTGCTGGTATTTGGGAACAAGTGTGACATTCAGGGGAGCCGGAGCGGACAAAGGTAATCATACCGCAGGCGGGCATATCGGGTATCCGTGGATGCAGAGCATCCGAGAGCTTTTGACTGCGCCTTTTTTAGGAAGAGCTTTCTCAGCCTCGGTATCTCTCAGATTAGGTTTTGTCCCCAGAGGAGCCTGTTGTGCCTCCATTGTAGCGCAGCTGTGGGAACCCGTGGCACGGCTGGGCACCGGAGCAGCAGGACAATGCCGAAAGGCACCAGTGCTCCTGACCTATCTGATGGGCGGCTCTTCCTGCGGTCCAGAGGGACCAATCTCTAACGAGGAGGTTGTGTCGACATCTGCTTCCCGGCACTTTCTTTTCTGTGCTCAGATGTCCTCAAAAGAGCAGGTATGGGTGGAAGCCCTGTGCCCTTGGCAAGCATCCCTGAGCCTGTGCATGGAGATGAGAGGGTGAGATACACACATACACACACACAACTGGGGAATGGACGGTGACTGGTACACCACATACAAATCCGGGTTTGTGCCTTGGATGAGCAAGAAGAAGGCAACACAAGGAAACCATCTTGTCATCCCTGGCTCGGCCAGGGCACTGGGGAAGCAGCAACAACCTCAAAACTCAGCAATGAGTGGGAAAATGCAGAGGAAAGCACAGGGCTGTCTCCCTTTCCTCCCATGCAGCCTTTGGCATGGCCAGGCAGAGCACCCACAGCCTCTCAGAAAAAGTGGGAGATCTATCTCCAGCTATCTTTTGCGCTTTGGGATTTGCAGGACTGGGATGCTAAATGCTTCCCAGAGACACAGGAAGGGATATGGGTCCTCAGCCTCTGCTGCAGCACAAGCTCATAAAGCTGTGTGTCCCATCTGAGGATGTCCAGCCCCATCCAGCCTCGACAGAACCTGGCTGCTGTGCAGCCCTGCCCATCTTGGGATGGGATGACATCTGGAGCACTGACAAGTCCAAGGAGATTATGGTGGCTCTTATTCTCAAAGAAATCAGCACCTGCCCCTCCCCAATCCCATTAAAACGCCTGATTTAGTACAGATACTAAGTGCATTTAGTCCATGTAAAGCCACTTCTGGCTCCTCTCAGCTGAGGAGCTGCGTAACCCCGGTGAAGCCTTGCTGATATAAACCAGCCATTGACTGATCCCTTATCTCCAGCCTTCTCGTGCTGACTGATTGGTTCCTCCCTCTTCTCTCGGCCGAGCCTCTGCTCTGGATTCATACAGACTTTTCATCACTTTCAAAATCCTGGCCCAATAAAACATTAAAGCACTTGAACATGAATGGGACTGTTTACTTGCTTAGACCTAAACATGGGATGTAGTTGGATCAAGACCTTTCTCTTCCTGCCCAATGCTTCCTCCTCCAGTGTCCTGGCTCCTCTCAGTATCATCTGTGGTTTCTCTCCGCTATGGAGCAATGTCAGGGAGAATAGGCAGTTTCCCATTTGTGACACACTGGTTTTGCCTAAGGTGACAAATGACCTTCTCCTTTAGTGATAAACTGATTTACTCATCCCAGGCTGCATCTGCTGGTTAGTCACAGCCTGCCCTCAGAGCTGAGGCTTTCAGTTCTGCTCAGCATCTGCACTACAGATGTTTGCCATTGACTTTCCCCTGTTGTCTTTAGCACCCAGCCACTCGCTTCCTATTGCACTTTAGCTTGTTGTGTTTCCTTTTATTATTCTTAGCTCTCTAAACTAAGCTGGCTCCTTGCTATGTCTTCTGGGAAGAGCAATCCTCTGCCAGGCTGTGAGGCAGCCCTCAGCGGCTTGGGGTGGTTGAGCCCGTTGAGTTTGGTGGGAAATCATGAGCATTTGGGGGGATGATGGGACAGGCAGGTGGGAGATGCTGCTAGGGTGGCTGCCATCCAGGATGGCTGGCTGGGGAGGGGACATGACCTGCCACCATGTTCCTGGATGCGGAGGGATGTTCTTGGATGGGTAGAAATGTCCGTGCAGCAGCTGGGGAGCATGGTGGCGAGTCCAGTATGAGGCTGGTCTCTCCCTGACGCTGCATGGGGCTGGCTGCCCGCAGCTCCTGAGCCATCGCAGCATGCACGAGCGTGCAGCCCATCGGACGTGGCCCCAGCTGAGGTGTTTGGGAGCAGGTCCAGGCTTATGCGAGTTGGGCTGCCTGCCAAACACACACATCCTCCATGCAAGGAAAAGATGTCTTCGTGGGGATACACAGCACACGATGGGCAGGTCCCTGGATGAAGCCACTTCCCTCCAGCACATCTGGAAAATCGCTCCCATCCTCTGGTAACAGGCTTCCAGAGGAAGATGTGTGCTAGTGTTGTCCTCCCTCTGGGATGTGGTGGAGCCAAGGTAGGAAAATCCAGTGGGATGGGAGGATATAGGCTCTCCTAGAATAACTTACAGCTGTCCTGGAAGCTTGGAGACCTGGAGGACTGAGGAGTGTGTTGGCAAAGTCACAGATTTAATCAATTTTCTTTATTCTTGGCAAAGGACTGGGGGAAGACACGGTTTCTGCAACACAGCAGGGATGATGGAGGTCTGTCTGGAGTCCCTGTTGAGTTCAGCCTTTTCTCCCACCTCCATAGAACCAGAAGAGCTGCAGTACAAGTGGGTCTCTGGGCCACTTTCTCCTCCAGGAGAAAGCCTGGAGGAGCCAGCATAGCTGATACGCTTCCTCCTGAGCAGAGGAGGTCTCAGGAACCCTCAGTGATGTGGTATCTTTAAAAATCATTGCATAACATCTGGCATCACTGAGGTTGGGTTATTGTTTTAAGGGGCTGGTGAGAGAAGAAAATAAGAGATGTCATGGTATGAAGTCCTCCAAGGAAGGGGAAGGATCCAAGAGAAAGACCTCAGGTCCTTGGCCCTGGAGCAGAAATTTGGAAGGGCGTATTTCCAGGCTTCTGCTCCAGTGCAGGGAGAAGCTATGAGAAAGTGCTGTAGTGCTTGGAGAGCAAAGGGAGGGTTCACTTAAATCTCTGGTAACAATAATTATGTCACAGCTGCCGAGGAGATGGCCCAGAGCTATTTTGTTAGCGATTGTAAGCCCAGATATGGGTAAATCAGGAAGCTCAACTTTCTCCTTAGAGGGGGATAAGCAAGGAGGTTGTTCTCCAGTGGAGATGTACATGGAGCGCTGTGTTCCCTCCTGGCACCACAGACAGTTGTCACACATGAAAGAAAACAAACCAGAGGCGTGATTCACAGTACATTGAATGTGATGCTGAGGTCCTGCTCCAGGACTGCTCCAGCCTTGCCCAGCAGCCCCAGGCACGGAAACCTCCTGCGTACTGGAAGGAGACTCCTCTTAGGAAACCAGGAACCTGCTAAGTTCAGCTCTGGTTACAGCCTTAAACCATCCTGTCATAAATCTCTTCTGTGGCATCCTTGGCAAGGGTGTTCTCCACCAAAGCCTTGCTCAGCAGCATGGTGAAGGTGGAAGCTGGTTTTAGGGGTGTATCTCTCTGCTATGAGGACAGTCCCAAAGCAGCCCTCAGGGCACGCTCGGGCACCCCAGCATTGAGGCCCTGGGGAGGTGACAGACGATGTGGCTTTTCCAGCCTCCCCAAGGCGTCTCCAGCAGGAGCTCTCAGCCTTTCTCAGCTGAGCCTCCCCAGGCAGCATGATGAGGCAGTCAGCGCTGGACATGCGGCTCCAAACATGCCAGCCCTCCTTCCAACAAGACAACGTGCCCAGACAGGCTGACCAAAGCCAGAGCAGTCTCTCCTCTCCACACCTATGCCCATGCACTCACTGGCATGAGAGCCAGGAGGTCCCAGTGCTGCTCTGTGTCTGGGCCATGGGTGCCCTGGGAGAGAAGTGAGCTGGTGGGGGGCACCACTAAAGATGGGGGCTCTGGGTTAAGGGGTCGGCACTGAGCTCTGGAGGTTTTTTAATACTGAAAAAAACACCTACAGGAGTCTGTTGAGACTAAGCATTTCAGAGCTCTCCCAGGCACCTCTTTCCTGCCTCTCTCCCTCCCCCCGTGCAGCTCAGTCCTGTCTCCTGCGAAATCTCCAAGTGACAAAAGGCTCTTTGGGGCTCAGCATCAGCCACAGCCCATCGCCAGCCTCCCCGGCCGCATGGACGGAGGACAGGACCATCTGCTCCAGAGCAAATGAACCCCATGGCCAGATGCTCTGCTTTGCTAAGGAAGCTGTAAAAGCCTTGGACCCCGTTCATGGGAACCGCTTTGCTCTCCCCCGCCTCCTCCTCCCACACACATTAACCTCTTTACTGCCACTGATGTCTTTACAGCAACATCTGAGGGAGGAGAAGGAGGTGGGTGAGAAGGCACGGGGGCGGAGGGGAAGGATGCTGTGGAGGTGTGCTGGGAGCTTGCCTGACACCGTGGTGTGAAGTTTGCCATCCTTCCTTCCCGCTTTGGGAAGGTGAGGATTGAGAACCCCTTCCTGGCGGGGAGGCTGCAGGCAGCACGGGAGCGGGTGTGGAGACACCGCAGGGGTGGGAGGAGGAGGTGGCAGGATTGGCACTTGCTTTGGAAGTGTCCCCGCAGGGGTTTGCTCTCCATCACTGCTGATTCCCACGAGCCAACCAAGCCCCATCCCCCAAAGCATGTCCTGACGTTTCCATGAACCATTCTGATGGTTCCCATTCTTGGGGCAGCAATGAAGGCACATAGTTCTTGCTCAGGTGCATTGTCTGTGGTGGAGAGGACAGGAGAACCTGTAGCTGCCCACAGGTCTGCAGCTGCGGTCCCCACCCCATCCCATCCCTGTACTGGTCACCCCACAGCCAGCTGCTGGAAGGGGGAGACACACAGCCCAGTGTGGGGAGTGGGGTGCCATGGTCCAGACCTGGGTCTGCCCTGCCAGTCACAGCTCATGTCCTGCCTGCACGGTGTTGCTAGCAATGTCATACATTTGCAACAGGATGTGATATACATTTGCACCAAACAGCATCATTTTAGGCAGGGAGAGGAACCTCGAAGTCCTGCCTGGTAGTCCCTGGTCATGCTGCTAATTGTGAAAAAGTCACATAACCTCTATATTGCCCCTATTCCTTCCAGTGACAGAAAGGTGGTATCAGTCCCACCTGGCAGGGTGCTCCCACGCAGCACCCCAGTCTTGGGCAGGGCTGACAAGCATCTGGGCATGGGGATGTACCACCTATGTCCTGTTCAGTGCTGTGAAGCCCATGGCATAACAGGTGAGCAGCTGCTGATCTGGGCTGGATCTGGCCCTCCTGCCCAACAGGGAGGCTTTCAATCTATTAACAGACACAGGGTGATGCAGCTTGTACCACCACGCTGCATCTGCCTCTCCCCTCCCTCCCCCACGTGTTTTCTATCCCTCTAAATTCATTTCCAGTCACCCAGGCTACCAAGGGTTAACACCACCCCACTCCGGTGGGCTGTCTGGAACTGGGGACATCACAGGTGGGATGCGAGCTTGCAAGGCACGGTGGCCTGCTGGAAAAGACCTTGACTATTGAACCCTGAAAAATCTCCTCCATTCTACCAGAGCCTTCCTTGCCCTGGTTCCCACAGGGCTCCTCAGCCACCCCGCACCTCCGGGAAGGTCACACGCCACTGCTGTATCTCACCCGGCACGGTGGGAATCCGATTAACAACCGACCCCCGGCCCTGGGATTGGGCAACGATGGGCGAGAGAAGGGCCCCGTGCCCAGAGAAGAGCTTTCCCACACTCTGTCCCCCCTTCTCCGGCGGAGGAAATCGTCCATATCTAAATGTGTCCTGATAGCTGCGCTAATCTAGGGCTGAATGTGCAGCTCGGGGTGGGCTTGCCGGCAGCATTAGCGCAACACATGGCCCATATTCAGCTCACACAAAGGGCCGTATTCTTCCTCGCCCCGTCCAGGCTTCGCATGCTCCAGTGGAAAAACAGAGCGGTGTCGGGGGTGAGGGAAGAGAGGAGACCGTTGAGATGGAGCAGCTGGCTCCCCTCGGGGACGCGGGGGGATTTCTGACCCCGAGGAGGGTTTGCTCTTCACCCAGTGCTTGTCCCCACCAGGCTGACAGGACCGCGTGGTGCTGCATTCACAGCTCTGAAAATTTGGCAGAGAGAAGGGGAAAGTGGGGTTTTCTAAGTAGCAGGGGGGGTATTTTGGGGTGGCTGCGTGGCAAACTCCATTCCTGGTTTGCAGGGGTGCCCCACAGGATGGGGTTTGTCCGCTCGCTCTCCGTGCCAAAAAAATACCAAGGGGAAAATAGTTGGCAAGACGTCAAGAAAAAGTCAGTTCAGCTCAACCTGAAACATCCCTCCAACCAAACCCACAATGTTTTCTTCCCTTTTTGGGGTCTCTTTTGCACCTTTTTAACCCTTCTTCTCCTTTTGACTCGCAGCGCTGTTCAAATAGGAAAAGCTGTTTTGAAATAAAGAAGGGAAAAGAAATGTTTTGTTTTGAAAAAGTAATGTTGAAACAAGACGTTTCGACATCTTCCAAATGATCTCCCTCACTTGTTTTGGCTGAAGCCCTGCATTTGCATTTGACCTGGATTTGCACATTGTTGGTTCCCCACAAAAGGGCACATTTTTTGCTGAACTCAGTCCCGTTCACCAAAAAGCAGCTCGGCTCTGAGGTCAAGCTTCTGTAAGCAGAAATTTTTAAAATGATGGACTAAGTGATTGGTCTGGATAAAGGTGAAGATCCTCTTCTCCAAAGGACCTTAAAGTGCACATCTTTGCCCCACAAAGTTCCCCTTTCCTGTTCCCTCTTTTTCTGCAGTTTCTTCTCTTTCTGCCTCCATGCTTAGACCAGTCTCTCAGCTAAACCTCTCTCTTCCTCAAATCCTCTTTTTGGGGGTCATTTAGTGAATAAATGCTGCTGCCAGGCTTGGATGCAAATTATTAGAGCCCTGGAGAGCCCAGAAAACCATAAATCCCACCTGCAGGATGGGGTAGTCTCCCCTTGAGGACTGTTCTTGGCCAATGGAGAAACCCTTCAGCCTTGGATAAGGGAAAATTTCCCCCTAGGAAAGAGGCACTCCAATCCTGCCCCTCCCTTCCTGAGCCCTGGGGATACTTTGGGGCCAGGTACAAGGGAGCAGCGGGGCAGACATGCTTGCACATGCAGGGATGCTGTCTAATCACCCTTCAGGTCACATTAGCAGCAAAGTCCCCACCCTTGTTTGGAGCCCCATCGGGTGGCTCCCCATCACCTCCCCACCCTGTCACCAGCAGGGAGATTTTCCTCCCACCCACTGGGAGCCACCTCCTTTGCATCAGCTCTAATGGGTGCCAGTGGGGGAGAAAACCCCCATGCCAGGAGCTGGGAAAGCAGTGACCTTCCCAATCTCCACTGGGAAGGGTGAGGAGCGAGGGGAGGCAGTCCTTCTGTGCCTGGCAGATCTTCCACCATCCTCTTTCTGGGCCCTGTCGAAATCTGCCTGTTTTAACTTGTCTGTATGTCTCACTGGGGAGATGGACTGGAAAACACAAGGCAGATCCAAGCAGCTTTCTCCATGGGGAAAGCTTTCAGCACATAATAGTCTGGGGCTTGTTTGATGCCTGGTGTACAATGCAGCTGAATAAAACCACGTAGAAGGAGCATGAATAGGAAAGGGCATCTTGAGAAACAAGCAGCCTTTTCTTCCCTCCCCTGCTGCAGAAGCTGCCCCAGAGCTTCTGTGTGTGCGGGGAGAGGGGCTGGTTCCCATTTAATCTAAGGATGAAGGCTGCCACTATAAATGAAAGTAAATATATAATTCCTCCTGTTCCTGCCCAGTTGCTATGGAGACCACAGTTTAATTAACCACAACGCTGATGCCCTGCATGCCACAAAGCTGCCCGGGAAAATATTACGTACATCTCTATATGTGTCAGTCCTGTGTTTATTTCTCAGCTTTACTCACTTCCAGAACTTGCCAAAAGTACTCGATGGGCACGTGGTGCAACCTGGCATCATCATCATATGTGCTGTGCTCACTCTTCCCACCTGGGATGGACCAGGAGGGCAGGAGCTACCGAAACCAGATTCCTTGCTATGATGTACAGGCTGGATGGAAAAACACGTACCCACAGGGAATTTCCAGAGGAGAAAAGGGAGGGATCAACTCTATTTAGTCTTCCCAGGACTTCACTTGGAAAACCCATGGAGATACGCCTCATGCAATCCCAGTTACTTGTGTCTTGTGGACTGCGGCTTGGCGGGAGGCGACGGAGCGGAGGCAGAAGGCAGCTGCACATCTCACTCGTGCAAGGTTAGCTCTCAAGACATCCTCCAGCCAGGCCCTGGGGAAACCACTGCAAGGAGCTGGGCTTGGAAGGGGTTTTACCACCCTGCTGAAGACCTGCTGGAGGATTTCCATCGCACCCAGTCTCTATTTGAGGGCTGAAGCTGCTCTGCTCCAAGCCCCTCTTCCCCTGCAGTCCCTCCTCAGCGTGGAGCACTGGGGTGAATCCACTGGGAAAGCTGCCTGCGTGGTGGGAGGTTTGCAGACCCCTCACTGCACCCTGTATTTCTCCAGTCTCTCCTCTTCAGCGGAGCAGCAGCCCCCACAAGCTGCAGGAGGACCGGGGAGAGACCTGCGGCAGGGAGCTGGCACAGGCACAGGAAATCCAGCTGTCAAGAAGACTCCAGCATGCTTACCCATCCCTGCCTCCCGGCACCTTTTTCTGGTGTGCATTTGTGTTCCAGACAGCGCTGATCCTGCCGGCCAGCCCTTACCTGCCAGCATCTGTCAGACACCGCAGGAAAGAGTGGCCCCAAGGCACGAACAGCCCGCCATAGGGGCCGCACCTATATCCACCTCCGTGATGCAACGTCTTGCTGCGCAGCTGCTCCTCTCGCTGCCAACAGCCCCCGCGGCTCCGCTGGAGACCGGCTCTCCGAAATAGAAGCTTTGGCACCTCCCCAGCTGTTTGCTCAGCCCCAGCCTTGAAAGTGGATCTCAACAAAAGCCAGAAGAAGCTTTTTCCTGCTCCAGGGAGAGAAGTCTTGGGGTAAAGGCATGACTTGGTCAGCCAAGAAAAGAAGGGATGAGCAATGCAAAAGACCTGTCCCCGTGCCCTCACAGCCACTGTCATCTTGTGTGCCAGGGAGAAGTGGAAAACTCATCTGCTGTCAGCAAGGTGAGAGCCAAGCCTGGACAACCACCCCAGCTGCTGCCATGGGCACCCCAGTGAAGATGCACCATGGCGGGAGGTTGAGCTGTGCCCTCGTCACATAGGGTGCTGTCACAGGGTGTCACTACGGGGCTTGGAGGCAACACAATCAACTGTGCTGCCACTTTATGTTGTGTGTGACAACATGCCAGTTAATAAATAAAAGGAGGGCAACAGGCAGAATGTTAAATTTTACCATCTGGGTCCTGGTGAGAGCTGGTACAGGATAGCTCTGCCACTGTCCCAGCAAGAGAGTCCACAGAGACTACACTGGCATTACCACAGGCTCTCTCCCACATCCCTAAGAGCAGTGTTAGCACAGAAACCAGTGCAGATACCCAAAACCCAGCCAAGGACATAGGAGACAGAAGCCTGGGCCCTGAAGGGACAAAGCCAGGGTACTGCAGAGGAGGATAAACCGTCTGGCTGCTCCATATTTTCAGAACATCTTGACCCTGTCTGGAGGGATTCACCTCTCTGGCTCATTGGGAGGGTTTATTTTTCCTGTTGGAAAATTATACCCTCATTCCCATTCCCGAGCTCCCCAGGGTGCTGGAGGAGTCCTTCACTGTTTTTACAGTTTGCATTGCTTCCCCTCTCCCTCTGTTTTCCTTTTCCTCTTCTCCGTGACACGAAGCTTAACTAAACCCCAGGGAGGGGAGAGGAGAGAGGGAACAAGATGCAAACTCCATCTCACTATTTCTGTTAGATCCCCAGAGGTACAGGCATGGTTTTAAGCACCCTGAAATATGCAGGTAGAGGCAGAGATGTGTGTTTTGCCAATCACTAGGCCTAGTGCAAAGGATGCAGCCAACAGAAAAACAATCCAGTAAGTAGGTTCTATTGCACAAAGAGGAGTCAGATATAGGGGATCGCTGGGTGTACAAACAAGTCAAACAGATCACGCATAATAGACACCAACCCCAGCAACGACACAGCATGACCAATAATAGGTGGAATAAACGAAGACACAAGGTATCCCATAGAAAAAATGGGAGACACCCAAGTCAATAGGCTGATCACATACAACAGAGATAGCCCCATGTTGCCTCCCCACAAAGCCCGTGTTTGTAAGTGCCAAACCTGACTGGGGCCCAGTTGCATGAAGAGTCAGGAGATCCTTCCCCAACAGGAAACTCTGCACAGTGCATCCACCTCACAGACAGACACTCAACCCCTCCTGCAAGTGGTCCCAGCTTTTATGCCCACAGCAGACACCTGGCACTCATTTACCCAATGGGGGCACCTGGGGCTTGTTTACCCAAGGGCTTTCCCTGCAAGGGTGGCTGCACCTTGGAGGAAAGCCAAAAGGCAAACTCATCCCCTCCTCTTAAAGGACCGTGGGGACCACCCATATGTCAACCTTAATTCAGGGCTCGGGGTTCAGACCCCAGCACTTCAATGTGGGGTTGCCTTTTGGGCAAGCCAGAGCTGTTCACCTTTTCCATGAGACTTTTTCCAGTCACCTCATCTGGGCTCCAATCTGAAGGTGCACGGCAGCCAGGACGGCTTGGAAGGATGTTTTTCTGGGATGGTTTCACTTGCACTTTCTCACTGTGGGAAGCTGGTATCAGTAGAGTTTCTGCCCTTTCTGCTCTCTCGAGTAAGATATTAGTATAGCAGGGGATTTTTATTGCTGAAGAAAGCCATAAGATGCTCTCAGTGAACCACAGGTTGGCAGTTAGGAAGCCTGTTTACAGCCTCTGCAGTCTGCTGGCCACACTGCACCTCACTGGGAAGCTGACACACTTTTGGCCTGTGTGGTGGGAATTGAGCTGAGGATCTCCAAAACACAGGATAGCTTTAAAAAGCTGGTTAGCAGGGGGCTGTCATCATGACTCTGATCCCCGCGGGACATGCAACATGCAGCGGGCATCCGTTCAGGCTGGCTACAGCACATAGCAAGGCTGCTGGTTTGGGGCAGGTTTTGGCACTGCCCAAACATACCCGGTGCCTCCTCAGTGGCTCATCCACCAGCTTGAGGACAAGGGGGACAGCACTCTTGGGAACAGCCCTGGCTTGAGGGCCATAAATCACAGCCAGTGGAAACAACAAAGGCGCCTCATTGGATGGGGTGGGGGGCAAAAGGCATTGCTCGGAGCTGCCTGAATTTATGGCACCCTCTGGCTCCTTTAGCAATGGATGCTTTCGGCATAGGACTCAAAGCAACAGTCTTAGAGAAAGAGATAAAAGGCTGGGAGAAAAGAAAGCATCAAGTTTTTCTCCTCTTTCATTTTTTTTTAAATCAGCAGAAGGAGAGGAGGTACCATGGCAACGCCAAGCTCCACGGGCAGGATGCTCAGTGGTGGAGGACCCGTGCTAACCATCCTTCCCTTATCACACAGCCCTCAGCAAACCCCACTGTGAGGCCATCCCTGCCTCCACTACCCCGTGCATCACGCATCCATTGCTGGCACTGCTCGCCCGGCTGGCAGGAGAATCTGTTCCCAAGGATGGGATCAGCCCCTGCTTTGGCTGCTCAGTGCAGAGAAGGGAAGGGAGGAGGAGAGAGCCCCTGTTAACAAACCTTAGCTAAACAGGCTGCTTGGGGCTGTGCAGGCAGAGCCGATGCCCTCATTGATATTGAAATCAGGTGCAATCCATCACGGGGTGAACAGGCTCCTTTCATGGGAAGCTGAAAAGAGACACTCTCAAAGGGAGGGGAAAAAACTTGTCCAGGGGAAGGGCGAACCAAAGCGTGGCAGGTGTGGTATGGAGAGGGATGCTGTCCGCGCCAGATGCTGATTCATTGCCGAGCGGCACCGTGCCATTGCCAGGGCGGGAGCGGAGCGCAGGCGGCAAAGTGTCCCCTGGATGGCGGGAGGACAGCGGGTCTGGGGACACGTTGGGCTTTGTCGGGTTCTGACGAGAACGCTGGCATTGTGGAGGGGGAGCGGCTTTGGTTTGCACCCCAGCATGGGAAAGTCCCTGCTGGAGGAGTTGGTGTGACCAAGGCAGCTAGTGGGTGTCAGGAGAGGAGGTGGCATCATCGCCTGGGCCACCCCGACTGCTTTCACCTGGTGAGCAAAAGTGCAATCTGCACTTTAACCCGTGGGCACTGCAGGTCCCCAGGGGAGAGCACAAAGCTGCTGCGCCCAGGGTAAGGTACAAGGAGCCTTTTCACTCCTCATTTCAGTCCACATCCCTGCATCCCAGGGCTGCCACTTGCACTGGGGGCAACACCGAGATGCCCCTGGGAGCTCCCCAGGCAGGGATGGAGACCAGACCACAAGAGCCCTTTAGCTTGGTTTGCTCTAATATCTGTAGGTTTAGCTCAGTGTTTAAAAAAAAAAATAACAACCCAAAGTGAAACTGAGTTTGGTTTCCTGTGTCTCAAACCAACTTTCCACCAAGCTGGAGGGCCACCGCTGGCTTTGGTGATGGGGACCACCCCCTGTGGAGTGGGGTGCAAGAGTCGGGTTGATGGGAGGAGAGGGCACTGGGGATGGTGACCAGCCTTGTGAGCTCCCCAAAACTACCTCCCTGCTGCAGACAGCCCATGGGCTTGAGGAACAGTTGCTCCCACCCTGCAGGGTCTTGTCTTTCAATGTATGTGCCGAGGGTCAGCCTGGAGTCATCCTGCTGCAGTCAATGCTGTTCTAGCAGAACGATGCCAAATCTGTCCCAGCATCTCAGCACTCAGCCTCCGGCCTCAGCTCCCTGCACCTGGATGCAATCACAGAGCCGGATGGGGAATGGGAAAAAGCCGTCGGATCCAGTTCACCAGCAGCTGCAGTTTATTTACCCGGGATCCTTCCTATCAAGGAAAGATGGAGCAGGGGACCAATCGCTCCCCACCCCCTTGGGGCTGCCACTCCGAGATAATGCGGGGTGCGGGGGATGCGGGGGGTGACATCCTCAGCAGAGCTGTGAAAGGACCGTGGCAGGTTCAGCCTTTCCCAGCGCAGTGCTGGGGGCCCGGGGGAAGCCCACATCTGTGTGCGGGGGAGCTGGGCCAGCACCGGTGTCCTGCGGGGGCGGGCAGTGGAGGAAGCCAGCCCTGGGGCTGCAGACCCGTGCTACCCTGTGGAGGTGGGAGGTGTTTTTAAAAATTGCATTCTTCTCTGCTTTTCTTTCTATTTTTTTTTTTTTCCTCCAAAAAAAGAAAATCATACAAGCTCTGGAGTTAATTAAGCAAACGACAGAGAGGCTGGGATGTGCTGGGTTGCAGCTATGAAAGCTATTCTGCTCCAGTGGGAAAAGGGGTTTGCTTCTTGAAGGCTTCCCCTCACACGGTGCCATGCTTTGTGTTGGCTGTGGGATGAGCCCTGGGCGTGGCAGGGTTGCTTTGTGCCCCCCATGGCATCCCCTATATTCTCTCTGATGATCATCCCTGTTATTTTTGGCAGGGCAGCTCTGTACAGCTCCTCACACCATAGTGTGCTAGTGAGACTTGCAGTGCTCCCACCGAAACTTATCATAACAGCGAAGTGAAAGGCACATGAGACAGGAGCCCACCAAGGGAATCTCCTCTTCTAGCCCTGGGACTAGGGCATTTATCCCGGGGTATGGTCTCTGCTACACCAGAGCAGGCAGGCATCCCTCAAGGGAAGGAGCAACATCTCAGTCTGCATCTGTGCCATTGTGCTCAGCTGAATGGTAGGGAGGGGAGCGAAGGGGAAAATTAAATTTACACCCTCAGCCTGGAGATTAGTTTCCCCTTATTGTTGTAGGAATAATTAAAAATTGTTGGCCACATTGTCCCTTTCCACCTTCTCATAACCCACTTGCTGTATTTGTTTTTCCAACCTCCTGATAACTGCACATCACAGTGTGCTTTTAGGGTCCTGCACATTCCCTGTGACAGTGGGCTCTTTGTCATTGCCACCCTCCCTTTTCACTCTGCCATTTGCTGGTAGCACTTTGCCTGCCCATCTGAGTGAAGGCCCCTCATCCCCCAACTCTGAGCTGGGAGGCCAGCATGGGTCCCCATGGATCAATGTGGGGCAGCGATGGATGCCCACATTGCCTTAAATAACTGCATGCAGGTATGGAGGGAACAGAGCCACCTCCATGTGATGCTCTCCTGGGCTTGCTGAGGAACAGAGCTAGTATCCTGGATTGGTTATTGCTGCTTTATTCCTTCCCATGTTGCTGGAGCTGAGTTTGACTGGGCTCTGCCTTAGCACTGCACTATGTAAACCCCGGGAGAAAGACGAGGAGAAAGCACGCTCCCAGCCTTGGGGATCTGCAGAGTGATCCAGGCGGGAAAGCACGAGCATCGCTGGGATGAAGGCTGCCAGCCAAGCGGGGCCGGCGTGGACCAGCCCTTTCGGTCGTGTTAGACAAATAAACACAGAGCCCTGGGCTGGTGGGGGCTCGCCGGCAGTGACCGGTGGCGGTTTCACAGGTCACCCGGCCCCCACGGCTGCCATCTGCTACTGCAACCTGCGGGTCCCCTGGGGATGGCAAGAGGCTGTGTGTAGGGGTCCCTGAGGGGATGAAGATGGAAGGACAGGGATGAGGAGGAGGAGGAGGAGGGGGAGGGGGAGGGGGAGGGGGAGGGAAAGCTGCTCCTGGCAGCTTTGGAAGCAGGGCTGGCGTGAGGCCGTGAGCTGGAGAAGGCATATTCTGGCAGAATAATAATGAAAATAAACCACACAAGACTTATTTTTAGCCCTGCTGATGATGCTGGGACTATTTAGAGGTTGGCTGACACAGTGGTCTGGGTCTCCTCAACTAGCCTCAGTTATCTTGTGTTTTGTCCTTTGATCGTAAGACTTGGTGGGACAGAGAGAATAATTTCTGTGCACTGGCTGGGGACCCCATGCCTAGGATGCCTGAGCCCTGTGGTGTTGCAAATAATAAATACAAATAATGATCCACCAAGAATTTACTATGTCTGATACAGACTATACAGCTGTTCAAATGGAGAGAAGGAAATCTGCAGGGATGACTTTGGTCAGTCTAAGAGTGAGATGGATGCAGAATCAGGCAGGGAACTCATCAGACAGCAAGGCAGATGTCTAAAGTCTTTTCCAAATATGCATGGACAATGTCAATGAAAAAAACCAAATGATTCTATGGAAATGAAATGAAGGTCAAAGCAGAAGAAGAAGAGGTGGCAAGGTCTTGCTATGGGCACACTGGAGAGGGAGATGGGGTAGCTAGGTTTTAGTGATGGTGGGCAACTCATCAAACCACATGTGCTCCCATGGGTGGATGGGGGACAACAGCAACGCTGCCCTTCCCACAGGGCACAGCCAGACCCCCAGACAGACCCCAGTCCCAGCTTTGCTGTGCAGGGTCAGAGTCAACATGATGCACAGCAAACCAGTAGCTCTTACATTTCAGCCCACGCAGCAAAGAGACTTTTCGGGAAACTAACACAAACCATTTTTTTAATGGCTTTAAACCCTCCTTGCAAGAAGGTTTGACAGGGCAAACACATGCAGACCCATAAATTAGCTGTAATAGCTGAAGCCCCATTGTGCAGGCAACGGCTCGCAGCACACAGCAGCTACTCCCGCTTAACAATGTGAGGAAAGTCACTCTGCACATTTCTTATCCTTTGACACAAAGTACAGCTGCAGGAATACCTCAAGCTGGATTTTAATAAAAGACAATCATGTTCTCGCGGCTCTGCACATTTGAGAACGAATCCGTGGAGATAACGGGCCTGGGCTCACAGTGATAAACATGTCAAGATAATTAAAATTATGTCTTTCTTCTAACAGAAAGGGCAAGATCCTCATCTGATACAACTTGTTGTAGCTCCGTATGGTCAGGGGAGTCACTCCTGCTCACCCCGCTGGAGACAGCCCACGGAATTGGCAGCAATGAAATGGGATCCAGCAACCAGGCTCTGAGCGTGGTCAGAGAGGTCGCCGCTTGGCTGTGCGTGCCAGATTCTCATCTTTCCCCATCCAAAATAAATCCGGGATTTTTCTAACTCTGTGCAAATGTCATTTAGGAGTTAAGCTGAAGGCAGACAAGCTGCCTGTGCAATAGAGGAGCCAGTTTTCAGGGCTGCAGGCAATACAGAAAGGACTGGGTGCTAAGCAAAGGGCCCAAATGAATTTTCAAAGTGGGAATGATGGCAAATTTGGCCGAGAGGCTGTTGTGGGGAGCAGGGACAGCAGCAGAGCAGGGTCACACGCACACTTGGGAAGGGCTAGGGGCAGCTTTTGCTGGGATGAGAAACACCAAAAGTCCACAAGACAGCCTGGGCCAGGTTCCCGAAGGATTTTCAGGCAGGGAGAAGTGCTGGAAAATGTCAGCCTGAAGGAAAAAGCATGGAGGAGCCTCAGGCAGCAGGAGGGCAGAGCAAGCAGGCAGGATTGCCCTGCAGAGGAGCAGGAGCGTGCACAGGGCCAGTGTCAGGGCTTGTCGGCACAGAGGAGCGGAGCAAAGCTGCTATTGTGGAATAAAATATGCTGGAATGTGGACACGCCTATTCCAGAATAAAGCTGCTTTTTCCTAATTTAACTTAATCCACTATTTGTTTTTATTATTTTTATCATCATCACATGCAGCTAATTTGGAAAAGCTGTTCCAATTAATTTCCCTGCATAGACAAGCAGTTACACGCTGGAAAGCTTTTGTCTGTTCAGTGGCAGCCTGACCAGTAGCTTCTATTCATTTCAAAACCAGCTCCTTTCTTCTCCCCTCTGACCATTTTTTCTACTTTGTCTCATCAGACCATGAAGGGAACAGGAGTGGGAATTTTTCCTGGGAGTGTGGAGTAGGCCTGTTTATGGGAGGGAGAGCAGGAAAAAAAGTGTTATCTAAAGGGAGGGAAGAGAAGGACCTCAGGAGAACAAGACTTTAAAGCAATGGTCAAGGAGGCCAGGATGAACTCATGGATGGCCACAAGGGATTTGGTGTGAGCTAGTGTCTGCCATTCACTCTCTTTATACTATTTAAACCTTGGGGTACTGCACAGCCTGAGACTGAGCAGGGGGCAGGAGGCTGGAATGCACTGGGATGTCCACACTGGAGAGACTCACAGCTTGAATCAGGGCCAGAACGACAGCTGTTGGTGGCACCAAGACAATGACAGGGATTGAGAAGCCCCCTTGGATGCATCCATGGCGCTGGACAGCAGGAACATCCCATTCCAGGAGGGCTGTGGTCGCTGCACAGCTCCTGGCAAGGCACAGCCGGCTCTCGCAGAGCCCAGATGCTGCAGAGGAAGCTGCTGAAGAATGATCCATCCTTTCCTTTGGCTCGGAGATGAAAGCGGCTCGTAGGAGCTCGGGGCTATGAGCAAGTAACTGATTAACCAGTGCCGCAGCCGCCGGGCTCTGCAAACACAGAGAGAACCGCCGCGCTGTTTCTGCACAGCTCCTTCAAAGATCCCTCTCCGGCTTTCGGCCAGAGCGAGCTGAGACAGGGGGGACCTGCAAGTAGGAAAAAGCCAAGACATAAACCCCTGTCTTCAAGCTGATTTTTTCCCTTTGATTCCGCAGTCTGACTTTTTTCCTACTTTTCTCCTGGTTTTCCACCCTTTGCTTTGGGACTCTGCCGTCTCCTCACTCCATCCCATGTGGTCTTGTCCTTTGGCACATCAGAGACTTGGCTCATCCTCCTGCCCACTGGCAAATGCTGGGAGGCCACATCTCCAAAAGCATCCTGAAAATGGTCCAGTCCATCATCCCCTGTGGTCTGGTCAATGGAGCCAGTGCCAGCAGAAAGAGCCAAGTGTATCCATTGCTTGTGTGGCAGGGAGCTCATGAAATAGAGGCCCTGGGGGAGAAGGACACAAGCTGACCTTGAGAGACACTATAAATGCTTGCAAGTTATTTCAGTGTGCAATCAGGTTGCTATTTCATACAGTGCCTCTCTTCCCTTCTTCCCCTCGTGCCTTCCAGAGGGCCGTATTCAGGGAAAGCTCATAGGTGAACACCCCATGCCCAGCCTCTGATGAGTGGAAAAATGAAGTCTTCTGCCCCCACCAATGCAGCTGGTCCCTCTCACCCAGTGCTTGCTGCAGTTGTACCTCCCTGCTAATAAAATCTGGTACTTTGTAGGGGCAGGCCCACAAGAAAATAACAAACACCTTCAGTAAAAGGGATGTGCTGCCAGCCCCTCTCCTCCCACAAGTGTTTGTACGGTCCTGATTTCCGCCCAGAGACTCTGATCTGCAAGTTGTATTCTTGACCATAAAACAGAGATTAGCTCTTATCTCTGGCAGGCAGCAATATCAGGCACCAGCCCTCGTGCCAGAGCATTGGCAGCTGAGGACCAAGCCCAGAACATGAAGATGAACTCGTTGGAAGAGGAGGAGGTAAACAACACGGGGAAAACCAGTTACGGGAGGTGAACCTGGAGGATGGGATGAAGCCAACCTGCCCTGTGCTGCAAGGGAGCCCCGAGCCATGGCACAGGGCGAGAGGCAGGGGAGGAAACGGTGATTAGACACCAGCATCTGCAATCAAGAGGCAGGAAGCATGATTGCCAGGAAGTGCTCACCTCTCTTACCGTCCACGATAAGCCTCTGAGTGCCCCGCAGAGGAGGCACCCA
This sequence comes from Podargus strigoides, assembly GCA_028020825.1. Lineage (NCBI taxonomy): Eukaryota > Metazoa > Chordata > Aves > Caprimulgiformes > Podargidae > Podargus > Podargus strigoides. The sequence goes on along the minus strand of CM051634.1, from coordinate 13,247,126 downwards.
GCCCTTCCGTGCCCCCCCAGCATGGTGCCTGGCAGGCAGTGCCTGAGCCCCACACACAGAGCTGGTCCTCACCACTGAGCCTCTGGCAATGTTTCCCCTGGTTTCCAGTGGCCACTAATTGTCAGGGCTCCTACAGAAATCTCCATGTCTGTTGGCTCACAGGAGAGGTGTCTCAGCAGGGAAGCATTCCCAGCATCAGTCTTTCCCTGGCAGTAGGGTGTCATTGTACCTGGATGGAGGAGCTGTATAGACAGGCAAAAACCCAGATCTGGTTTGGAGTCTTACTCACAGCGAGACAAACACAGCTCCACTTACATAGGTGTTTGGATGGATTCAGCAGTGGTGTGTGTAGGAACAGGCTTTGGTTGTCAGATGGCTGCAGGACAGAAAGAGAGAGAGAGAGGAAGAGGGGAAGGGGAGAGGAAAAAAGAAAGAGAAAGAAAGCAAACCAAAAGAAAAGAAATAAAGAGGAGAAAAAAGGAGAAGAGAAGAGAAGAGAAGAGAAGAGAAGAGAAGAGAAGAGAAGAGAAGAGAAGAGAAGAGAAGAGAAGAGAAGAGAAGAAAAGAAAGGAAAAGAAAAGAAAGGAAAAGAAAAGAAAGGAAAAGAAAAGAAAGGAAAAGAAAAGAAAGGAAAAGAAAAGAAAGGAAAAGAAAAGAAAGGAAAAGAAAAGAAAGGAAAAGAAAAGAAAGGAAAAGAAAAGAAAGGAAAAGAAAAGAAAGGAAAAGAAAAGAAAGGAAAAGAAAAGAAAGGAAAAGAAAAGAAAGGAAAAGAAAAGAAAGGAAAAGAAAAGAAAGGAAAAGAAAAGAAAGGAAAAGAAAAGAAAGGAAAGGAAAGGAAAGGAAAGGAAAAGAAAAGAAAAGAAAAGAAAAGAAAAGAAAAGAAAAGAAAAGAAAAGAAAAGAAAAGAAAAGAAAAGAAAAGAAAAGAAAAGAAAAGAAAAGAAAAGAAAAGAAAAGAAAAGAAAAGAAAAGAAAAGAAAAGAAAAGAAAAGAAAAGAAAAGAAAAGAAAAGAAAAGAGAAAAGAAAAGAAGGAAAGAGAAAAGAGAAGAAAAAAAAAAAGAAAAGAGAAATAACCAACCTTTTGAAAGCCTTAAACCTGCCTCTTTATCTCCCTAATCTGTATTTCCCCCCCAAAGCCTCTTTCTGTACAGGATGAAAGCAGATTTCTCCTCTTTATTTTCGTTTTCTGTGTCCTTTAGGAAGGCATTTGCTCGAGACTAATTGAATTTTGTGCCCGTGGAGAGAAAGACACGACACAGAGTGAGTTAAAGTCCGACACCAGGACAGGGCGCAGGAGCCGTGTTAACTGGTGTGGGGGACAGCCCCTCACTTAACAAAAGTGTTTAATTCTGTCCCCTCTTGTTAAGAAGGGTTGGAAGGAGGGGATATTTATTCTGTTCCTTTCTCAAGGTTTTTCCTTTCGGGTCACAAAGTGCCCCCCACGCTCCCGGCCCCCCTCCTCTCCCCGCTTTTGTGGCAGCAGCAGCTGGTGGGTTGCAAAGGGGACAGGCTTTGTCTTTTGACACACTTGAACATTTCTGCACAGAGCTGGGGAAACCTTTCCCTTCCCCACCTCTTGCCTTTCCGGGCGAGAAGGAGGAGGGAGCGAGGGGCGAGCAGCAGAGTTAGGGCCGAAGGGATAAAATGGCACAAAGGGCTGTGGAGCTGTGGTGGATGAGGGATTGGGGCTGGGCTGTGCGGGGCTGCAGCGAGCAGATGGTGATGGGCGCTGGGGAGGGGGTGGGATGGCCCCGAATGCCAGGGAATCTTGTGTTGAGCAACCGGTTGAAGGGAGAAGGGAAGAAAGCAATGCAAGAGGCAGTGATCCTATAAAGGAGAGTGTAGGGGCTGCCTCTTCCCAAATCTGACAAAGGAATCTCTTCTTTCTCTTTGTCACTCTCCCAGGGACAGGCGCCAGTTAATCTGGCCGTGACACGTGGAGGATTCGCTTGGTTTGTGCTACAAATCCATAAAAAGAGCTCCTTTTTCTGCAAGCAGCACACTCAAGTCCTCCAAAAGAAGGGTGTGCAAACCTTGTGGTCCCTCCACATCTCCTCCAGGGATGGGCCATCGAGGCTGAGCCCTGGGAACAGGTATGATCCAGCCACGTTTGACACCAGGACCACTGCTAGATGTGAGGAACACCATGGTGTCACCAGTGGCAATGGCCTGGGGCTGAAATGGGATCAGGGTCCTCATCAGCATGAGCAGTAAGCTGGGGCTTGACCCCTGAGCTAACCCTGTGGAGATTAGTGCAACCTGCCTGTGCCTGCCCCGTACCATGAGGGTCTGCAGCCTGGGAATGGCCCCAGAGCTTTCTCTGTCCTGGGCAAAGTGAAAAGTAGAAAGCTAAAACTCAGCTCTCTCATGAGCTCACAGCTTGAATTGCAGACTAAATCCCTTCACTGCCTTCCCCATGACCACGCACCTCATATGTGACTCACAGCCACATCTTTATTCTGAAAACTGAGCCCTTGCAGATTAATTTCTGCCACTGTATGTTTATGAACAACTGATACCCAACAGCCTGCACTGGGAGAAGGTCCTCCCTTCCCAGGCTGAAGATGGGAGCACCTCTGGACACAAAAGGATAATTCTCCCATATTGCAGCCAGTGGCTTGACTAACATCCATCTGGCTCTCCCTTAACCTGGTGCAAGCTGGCAGCTTCAGTGGGTAGACACAGGGGTAAAACCAGTATGAGGTGAGAAGAGAGATGTGAGGTTTAGCATTTCCACTGCACCAGACACTTACACGAAGCTTTGGGAAATGCCTGCTTCCGCAGGAGCTTTCAGGAGAGTCCTTAAGAGTGGAAAATAAATAGATGCATTCATTATCCAAATCGTCTTATTTTTGTGGTGCCTCTTGAGTACACCCACTTCTGAGGCTGTCCTAATTGCTTTGCAATAGAGCAGAGATAAATATTTATCAAACAGCTGCATCAGGAAACCACAGCTCAGAGAACCAGTATCGGGCGATGTGTCTCGGGAAGGATGAGTCTGAGTGGTTTTATCTTGCTGACCTGCCAGGCTTCCTCCCTCGCACGAGGCAGAGCTTCAGCCAAGCCCGGACCCACGTGGCACTGCACCGATCCCATGCCATTGCTTGGAGCTGGTCACACAGAGCCTTTGGAGGACTCTTCTTCATGCTGGAGTCCCCCCATTGCCCCATCCCATTGACCTGGTGTTGTCTGACACCTTTTCTTCCTCTGACTTTGTGGCCTCACTCGCTTTCTATTAAAAACCCCAGAGATGTGGCCTATATTCCTCTGGGAGCCCCAGTGCTAAAAGAGGCCCACATGCAAATATTTAGTCTCACTATTATTAGCGCAGGAACATCCAAACAGATGGCAGCGTTTCTAGGTCTTGCTGTGCTAAACTGGCTCTTCAGAATAAAACAGGCTGGGATGGAGGCCCGGATCGCCTGCCGCTCCCTGAGATCCCAGACCAAGGCAGCGGGACACTTGGGACAAGGGCTTTCCTAGCATCTTGCATGTGGGACATCCCCTTCACAACTGGTGCTGCATCTAGAAAGGGAGGAAATGATGCTGACAATCAAATTTTGAGGTTCAGTGTGCCAGTTGAGAGGGTTGGCTTGCACGTGCTTGCAGCATGGGTGTGCAGATCTCCCCTTGCTCTGTGTGTACCTGATCCCTCATCAGAGAGAAGGCATTTTGCATTAACCACAGTCTGTCACGTGCTGTCCATAGCTGGGGAGGGCAGAAGCCCTGCTGTTAACATCAACATCAGCATCAAGCAGGCTCAAGAGCAAAGAGCAGCAGAATTTCCTCTGCTGCACGGTTTGCACCCATCTTCTAAAAATCTCATCCTCCCAGGAGCACTCTCTCAAGCTAGAAATGCCCAAAGAGATGATTGCAACGCCGAGCAGAAGCCAGCTGAAGTGCCGGTCTAAACTTCAGATGGATGGCGTTCCCGTTTAATTGGGAGAGGGTGTTTTTTTGACTCATGCAAAGGGCATGCTATTTTTATAATGAGCTGATTTCAGATCACAGCCTCCTTATGTTAGGCTCTGCACATACGTCTAATGAAAGCCAGGTCCTGCCTAGAAGCCCATACAACAGGCTGAGAGTTGGGAAGAGTGCTTAGAAGCATCTCACCCAGGGGCTTTGTGAGGTTGCCCGCCAGGGTCTATTTTTTCCATCCTCACTCATGTTGGAGAAGTTAAATATTTACTGGAGCCATTAAATATTTATGCTAAGCTGCTCCTCCCGTGGGGAGGCATCCTATCGCCGGCTCCCGGGGGTCTGCGGCCAACTCGCTCACGTGACTGCGCTCAGCTCAGCTCTGCTCCAGAGTGCAAACACACAGGGACTTCACGGGGCTGCCAACTCCTGTGGGGAGGGGAAGGCTCTGGGTCTGGCACCAATACAACTATTAGGTGATGGAGGTGCTGGTTCTTTGAGTGTATTCCTTAAAGGTCAAGTTCTTCAGGAAGGCGTGGGCTGCTCTTCGCTGTCCTTCCTCCTGTGGTTTATGATGCCACCTCGTCCTTAGTCTGTGTGAAGCTGGGGGAGGTCTTCCAGTCTTTCCAGCAGGTTGCCACCAGCACCAGGAGGGCAGCAAGACTCAAGGCAGTGGGTCCCTAATCCACAGCATCCAAGAGAAGTTGCAGCTGGCACAGTAAGAGCAGGAAATCCAACTGCAATGCCAAACCTTGCTGTTCTGCAAAGCTCAAGCCCCACGGGAGAAGTCCCATGCCCAGGGATGTCAGCAGCAGTGCTGGGATGGGGTCCCTGCTCCCACTCGGGCTGAGTGGGTTAACGCTGCTGCGCCTTCCCACTGGAACAGGGCCAGAGGAAAAAGGCTCCGCTGTTTCCCCGTCCGCCTGGAGAACAGGCCGGCTGTTTTCTCCAGCAGCAGCAGGCTGTTTATTCTGGGACAGATTCAACAACGCGTCGTCCCCCCACCTCAAGCCCTGGCCCTGTGGGGAGGCTGAAGGGCACAACCTGCCTGGGGGGAGCCGGGCGCTCTCCCCGCCTGGCGTGACCCGCCCTGGGCGCCACTCTGCCCTTCCTGTCCCCATCCCTTTCCTTTCCTCCACGTCCCACTCTGTGCGGGGCTGGGGACGCCCTTTCCTGCCTGGCACCCGGTTGGCCCACCGGCAGAGATGGTGCCGCCGAGCGCCACGACACCGTCCCCCGCTCCTGCTCCCAGCCAGAGCCCCGCCACTTTATCACACTATCGACCTGAAAAATGTGCCTGGGAAAGAAAGAAAGGAAAAAGAAAGGAAGAAAGAAACCAGCCTTTGGCTCAAGCGTGCCGAAGGGAGCGACAGCGCGCGCGGGTTTGGTTCGCGTCCTCGCCAGCTCTCTCCCCGCCAGAGCGATAAGAGACAGGGCGGGTGCAATCATGAGCAGGTCCCAGTGGCTTGGATGGCTCTGGGCTGGGATGGACGAGGGACACTGAGTGCTCCTCAGGGACATATTTCCAAAATAAAGTCATTCTGGTGCTTCTTCAGCATCGCCAGCCACCTGACAGCCTGCTGCAAAGCATTGCTGCGGCCCCCACGGCCAAAAGAAAGCTGTGAGGAGCCCTGACCCAGCAGAGGCACGTTTGAGTGCTCCCCAGGCAGCCCCCTCCTCCAGTTGCGGCAGTTTTTGGCGCAAAGAGCAGTGCATGAGCTCAGCCTGATGAGCCCATGGTCCCTGCAGCCTCCTGCGTTGCCCTCCACCCCATCTCCTCTCCCTCCCATCCTCTGCATCTCCTATTTCTCCCCCAGCATCACTGCCTTCATCGCTGGGTATGTCCACCCACACTCAATGGGGCGCAGACATGGTCTGTGCACCAGCCTGGTTTGCTCCCTGCAAACTGAGCTCGGCTCATTCTGAGCACAGAATGGATTTTTTGGGCCCAAAATAAAGCTGGTGGTGTAGAAGAGCAGCTTGGAGGTTCGTTTTGAGCCTGACCCTCAGCTTGCAGTGCCAAAGCCCTTCTCCACCTCTCAGCAGCCCCACAGCTATATCCCCTCCATCTCTGCACACATGGATAAAGAGCAGACCCTGCCCATCTGCTCTCCCACAGCACCCTGCTCACTGAACACCAGCCCATGCTGTCCTAGAGGTCCTGGAAATGTGTAGGATCCCAAGACCATTATCTACCCCAATACAACGATGTCATACAAGGCTCCTTGGAAGTCACAGCCACAGTCCTGAGCTCTTCACGGAACCTCTGAAATCAGGAGGCCTCACAGGGTTTGCCCACCTCAGTCTCCAGCACAACCTGGAAATGCCACAGCATGCAGCCGGCACACGCAGCTGACCCTGACCACTGCTCCCCAGCCCTTCCTCTTAGTCACCTCTTCCTTACCAAAATAAATTAAAAATCAAATGGGTATTACAGCACTGATGGCCATCCTCATTATCCTCTCATCAGCATTAAATTAGCAACCCTGACAAAGCCCTGAAAGGGCACCAGCAGGGCAGAGATAAGCAGCAGTAACAAAAGCAAACCAATCTTCCATGGCAGCCCGCAGGGCTGGGGATGTCCTGGCAGGCAGTGCATGGCCAGGCATCCAGGGCTGTCCCACCAAAGAGAACATCTCCCCCTGGCCTCCGCACCAGGGATGCTCAGCACCACATAAAGGACCCAAACAAGCTGGGGGTCAGCAACTGGGACCCCCTGGGTGAGCCTGAGAGCCTGTACCTCTCCATGGTGCAAATGGGATGGAGGAGAGACCCCAATTCCCATTAGAGGAGGTCAGGCCTAAGCAAAGGTTAATGGTGTCCTTACAGGGAGCACTCTTCTCCATGACAGGGAGATCAGGATGTCTGTGGGATACCCTCTGCCTGGAAACCTCATCTGAAATAGCTGTGGATGCCTCACTGTCATGGCCCATCCCCAGCTGACGTGAGCAGGAGTTGGCTTGAACCCACCAGCAAAGGTCTCAGTGACATTTTGCTCAGAGGCTCTCACCGGAAGAGGCTGTGAAGGGGGTAACACATCTCTCCTTCCTCATCTTCCTGGAAAATGGGCAGAAAAGGAAAAGTTGCAGCAGAGATGACTTCACCCCAGATGAGGGTCTGGACAGAGCAGCCCTTGGAGGCAGACACCATCAGGCAGGCTTGGGCCACCCCCACTCCCTGGGGAGAGGTGCACGGAGAGGTGGGACACACACCCCTTGGGAGAGGTTCCTGTTTTGAGGAAAGAAGAAAAGGACACGGACGTGGCGGTCAGCGATGTACTGTTGGCCCTGCTAATAGAAACCCTCTGTATAAACAGGGAGAGGATCCAACAGAGATCAGAGATGGTTTTTCTTTCAAGAAAATTAAACATTTAAAACATTTGAGAACACACGCCCTCACCCCCCGGACAGTAATTAACTTCTTCCTGTGCAGAGCATGGAGCACTTTCCAAAAACAGAGTTAGATGGATTATTTTTCAAAGGAAATGTTGTTGAAAGGATCTTCTGTTATGTCCTAAAGTGAGAAAACAGTCACAGTGACTGAGGAAGAGCTTGCTCCATGCATGTACCATGTTGTGGCTGCCCAAGGAGACAGTGACACTCTAGATGCTGCAGGTTTGGAGGACACGTGGTGGCTCAGCAGCAGTGACTGACGGAAAAAAGTTCTTGTTTGGTCATTGTGTTACTGCAAAATCAATGCAAATTAAACCAGTCACCAACAGCAAAAAAAAAAATAAATCCCAAACTCAACCTGTGAGGGATGCATTGCGTTTCCCCAACACGCCATGACTGGGGAATGTTGCAATGAGAGAGGGGATGTAAATTTAGATGCAGATGCAAATATATGCAGTGTTCAAGGGGATTTACATCCCACGTCCCATCTGAGCCCATCTTCCTGTGAACTTAGGATGAGCTCAGTCCTCGTGAATCTCCGTTCTCAGAGCAGTAGCATGAAAAGAGGCAGCTGGTATGTGTGTTAAACAAGCACAGTGTGAATGACATCCCGGCAATAAAAGGACTCCACTGCTAGCCAAGGTGTTTGGTGGGAACAAAATAACTTCCCAGGCTGATCCCACCGCACTCCCCGAGCCTGCAGAGAGGCGGGGAGCAGCGTGGGGAGGCAGGGCTGGACAGAAACATATAAGGGCTGCTCTGAAGAGACAATTGTGCTTTGTAGCAAAGTTTGAGGTTTGGATGTTTGTTTTCAGTGCTGCATTGGGAGGAAAATAAAACCCAACATTTTTTTGTGACACAGGCTTGTGGGGAAACAGCCATTCTCTGGTTGAAAAGGTCAGGTTTGCTTTCTATATCTCCCTTGCATCAAAAATGTCCTGCGATCCCTGGAGCTCGGGAGAAAATTTCCTCTCGCAAAGTTAAGTGAGGGCAGGCCTGCGGGGAGAGCCGATTTCTTTTCCTAGAGCAGCTCAAGCCAGCTGGGAGAAATGGGTCTGGGTTGGAGCACCCAAGTGCTCTTTCAGGTCTGGGGTAAGGGGTCAGGAAAAACAGGGACCTGAACATCCACCAGCACATGGCAGCAGGAGCACGGCTGGAGATGAGTCAGAGTCAGTGCTAAGTTTGCAAAAGCAAATGGTGTTACTGGGACAGAAGGACAGCCATGGTCCAGTACAGAGCCAGTCCTCAGTCACTGCACAGCAGCTTCGGGCAAGCAGCCAGGCTCTCAGCAGGACCTGCCTGCCCAGGGGACATGGGCAGCCCAGGACATGGATGCCCACTCTGGGGTCCTGCACTAGAGCAAGGGGCAGCAGGAGCTGTTGTCACCCAAAGCTGCACATGGCCTGTGCCAGAGCAGCCCTTGCACTCCTCTGCAGGATACAGCATCCATGGAGGCACACATGGCTCCACAGAGCCAGGGGATGGTGCTGCATTTGGCATGGGAAATGATACACTTGGGGTGGGAAATCTTCTGGCTCTACTCCTGCACTTTCTTTTTGTCCCTTTTACTATTAACAATCCTAAAATCACTCCAGAATTTCTGAATCCCCTTTGGGTATCTCTCCTCTCTGACTTCACTCTGCAGCTTTCCCTTGGCTGAGATTTTGCTTTTAGCATCTTCACTCGAGTGAGGATCCCTTTGCATTAGCATCATGAGCAGCTTTGGCACCGCTAACCAGTGTCTCCCATATAATGAGACAACCAGTGCTGAGTCTGGGAGGACAGCAAATGTGTACAAAGAAAAAATAATTCACAGAGAGAAGACAAAGGGATCTGTTGGATGGGGACCAGTGCATCTGGGAAAACATCTTTGGTTTAGAGGAGTAACAAAGCAAGAGGGAGAAAGAGAGAGAGGAAAAAGGCATCTGGAGCAGGATTGTTCCTTGCCTGCAGGTGTGTGTGCGGGGAAAGCAGGGCAGCACTGTGCATTTTTGACATTAAAAGCATTGCAGGCCGGTCACCTTCGGCTGTTCACGCTGCACTCCCTCCCAGGGTGTTATGTTCCCGTGCCCGCAGGCAGCGTGCTCTGTCCTTTTCTCTTTTCCCCACCATCTGCCGTCGCAAATTCCCCCGAGCGTCTCCCGCCTCGGCGTAGAATTTCAACCCCCAATAGAAAACAAGAGGGAGAGAAACCCAAACCCAGCCTACAGCAGCGCAGTGAGAGACAGGACCCAGCTTGTGCCCGGACCCCATCACAGTGTTGTCTGGCCTCTGCTGTTGGGTGCTTTGGGGCACCCCTGGGTGTCAGTGGGCACTGGGGGCTGCTTGTCCCAGGCTGGGGCAGGGAGAGGATGGGGAATGCAGGGCTGTGCAGGCACTGGGATCCTCTTCCCTTGTATGGCCAGGCCTGCTGGCAGCACAGTCCCCACTAACCCCACTGTTTCAAATTACAAAGCTGCCCCGATCCCACCGAGCCACCTCGGATTCAGGGAAAGAGCCGGCGGCTGCTTTGAAATCTAGACTGGGGTGTATGCAGCAGGCAGTGCTTAAAACAGCTGGGCTCCCTCCCCACGGGGCACAGCACCACAGCCCTGGGTACCAGAGACAGGACCTTGGGTTTGGAGTCCTATGAGGTAAGGGAAAAGGGCATTTGGACCTGGATCATGGCTCTCGCAGCCCCCCAGAGCAGCCAGCACCCTCCTGCATCATACCTGGCCGTTACTCATCTCCCTTCAGAGCCCAGAGAACACCTTGGGTCCTGGGGAGTGCTGCACAGAGGTGCTTTCTTGCACCCCCATGAACCCTGGTCCCTTTTGCGTGGCCCATGACAGCCATCACATGAGACCTCTCCTCCAGCGCGTGTTCAACCCATTGTCTCCTGAGAGAGCAATCATGGGCAAAGGTCTGGGATAATTACATTTATGCCAAGCTTATTGCCCTAAACATAGCTTAAATCCTTTTGTGCCTGCCAGTTCCTCCAGCACACCCTCCTGGGTCCCAGGCCACCTGTCCCTGACCTTGAGACCCTCTGTTGTGGCAGGAGCTGCGAGGGCAGACAAGGGACACTGGGAGTCCTACGGGCTGATCGGATTCTTCACACATTGTTAACCCCCTCAGACAGTCAGGGAGGGGAGCACAGGGCCATCGCTGGGACAAACTTGGTCATGCTCGGCCACATTCCTGCCTTCAAAAGGGCCCGGGGTGCCCAGGCCTCGGTGGACAAAGGCCCCAGGAGATCACATTACTCAGGGCTTTTGTAGCCTTAACAGCCATGACAGTGCAGCAAAAAACTATTAGTGTGTATGGCTGTGTGTGCGTGAGGGTCAGGGAGACACCATCCTCTCCAGCTCAGCCTGGCATTAATACCCCTAACAGATTAATGATACTTAGTGCTTTGAAGAGGAGAAAAAAGAGATGGGAGACTAATTGGGGAGATCAGCAGGAGGAAAACTGGCACGTACTCCTGCCTGAAGCCCCAGCCAGAGCTTAGGGGGATCAGCTTCTCCCTTGGGGTCCCCCATCACACCAGTGCAGCTGCATGGGGAGCTCAGCCCAGCACAGATCCTGACGAGTGAAACCTCTTTTGGGGTGTCCCACCAGCCAGGATGGGGTGACAGAGACCAGCAGTTGTAGCTTGGTGCACACCCGGAGCTCCTGCCACACTCCCAGCCCATGCCAGGAGCCAAATTCAGACCTCAGCCCCTGCAGCCTTAAGCCCTGGCACGCTTGTGCCTCATCGCTGCGAGCAGCCTGAACAAACGCGGGCTGTTTGCAGAGCGGCAGCAGGAATGCTGGCCCCGAGCCCGGCACGCTGCAGGGCCAGTGGCTCCCATCCCATCCCATCCCATCCCATCCCATCCCATCCCTGCCGCCAGCCCGCTCCCTCCTGCCCCACGGCCCCGGGGGAAGGAAAAAGCCTTCGAGGGGCTGGTGGGCAAAGAGGAGAGGATTTGTCAGCACGAACAAGTCAGCTGCTGTGTTTAATAGGCAGCGACAAACCCACTGTGGAAGCGTTGGCTGCCTCATGGGATGTACCTACCCACACTGATGGGGGTGCAGCAGCAGCCCCATTCCTGAAAAGCTGTTACTCATCTTTCTAGCTGCACTGGACTCTTCATCGGTGCGGTCCCCCCTGCTCTGTCAGCATCCCACTGAGCTTTCACCTTCCTGCAGTCCCTGACACCCAGCCCAGGGTGTGAGACAGCAGTTTTCCAGGGTCTTGGACTGGCATCAGAGAATGTGCTTGGCTCTGGCTTGAGAGCCATGAGCAGAGTGCTCTGCCTCCTGGCTTTTATAGCAGCTTCCTCCCCCAATTAGAAACATGCAATCACCAATTACCTGCTCTCCCCTTGACACCTGTGTGACAGAGACCTTTCTCCTGCCCAGCCGTGGGGTGGACAATCAGCCACCACCCTGCAAACATCTGGTGGGGAAAGAACCCATTCGAGGATCTGGCTAAGCAGCTTTTTATTTGCAGTCACCATCCTGGCCATGGTTACTGCTGCAAAGGCTGTTGGTATTTGCTCCATGCTTTACTTTGCAAAGGGCTGGCACCAGATGACAAGGCTGAAGACCTCCTAAGCTAAAAAGCACATGTTTCTACATTGTGCTCAACAGGGCCAGGTTCCCAAGCTGATCCAAGTCTCTGGGTCATGGGCAGTTGATGAAGCATCCTTCACCCAAGGGTTAGCTGCTCCAGCCCCCCACTCCGCCTGCCCTGCAGCATCCGGACCTTCTCAGCCCATTCCCTCTTCCCAAAGAGGAACGAAAGCTCCTAGGACCAATTTACCCCATCTGTGCAGCAGGGAAAGCATTTAAGCCTTGGAGGTGTATCAGGGCCACTGCATGTAGGGAAGAAAAATAAACAGGCACAGGATGTCCCAGCAAACCAGCAGCCTTGAGAAGAGGAGCTGGCATCCCTCGGTGTCTTGAGGGAGATGGGTTTGTCAGGGTCTGGATGTTATTGCCATCATTTGCTCTAATCTGGCACAGGTAGAGCTGCAGCCTCTGTGCTGGAGACATAAACACATCTGAAAGCTGCACATTAGCTGTCACATTTTTTTCCAAACTTGTCCTATGCCCCACCCAGTGGGGGCAACAAGCCTTGCCATTCCTTTGGCCAGGAAATGCCTCCCAGGCAGTTTGGGGCAGGGCTGCCTTCCCTGTTCCTGCTCTTCCTGCTCATCTGGGTGCTCCCCTCTGCTCATGAAGGGGTTCCCACATGCCTGCAGAGGTGCTCTGGATGTGTGGGGACATTCACAACCTAACTGACTACTGCAAACATCGCTGTGCTCCTTGTTGCACCATCAGTGCCAAAGTCCTAATGGGAACCTGGGCTCTTCATCCCACCGTTCCTCGGTTTCCCTCTGGCACCACTGTTCTGAGGGACATGGGAAGAACCTCTGTGAAACTTTCCATCCCACTCCTGATGCTCTGGTGATTTCCTTCTACGTTATTCCCTCCCATCTCTGCTGTTTGGATATAACTGTGCATCTCTTCCCCGCTGAGCTAATGGAAGAGCCTCCTGGTCTCCCCGTCACCCTTCGATGCTCCGTCACAGTGAGCCCCTGTTTTGCAGAATTAGGAATTAAAGCAACTGGTGATGCTTTCAGGCTCATCTAACGACTTCCAAAGCCTTAATTTAATTTAATTACCATCCCCTTCTTATCTTAATCATCCTGCCTGTGTTTATAAACAAAACACTGACTCCCTGCCCCACGGGCTGCAACCTGAGCACGGCACCTCCCATCTGCACAATTCATTACATTCCTCTCTTGGCCCATCTGCCAGATGTCCGCAAGGAAGCTGGTGCAAGCTGGGACTGGAAAGCCAGCGCAGAAGAGGTGCTGCATTAACCACTCGGCTTTCATCCACCAGCCCAGATTTTCCCGGAACGCCCTCTCTGCTCCCTGCCCGGGGAGAGGTATTTGGGTCGGGGTTGCTCAGCCCATTCCCTGCTCTCCCGTTGGCGGTGGTGGTTCCCGCTGCTGCCAGCCCAGCCCTGGCCCCTCAGTCAGGGTGTTTATGCCAAGCAGACTGCCTGACTGGTTGATTTGGGGAAAAAACAGCATGCTGTGAGCAGCCAGAGTGGTGTCTGCAAGCTCCTACCTTACAAATATTCAAGGGAAAATGTGCCCTGAGACATCCCAGGCAGAGATGGGCTCCTGGGGAAGCTCCACTCCTGCCAGCGAGCAAGGTGGCATGGCTGGAGCTCACATGGTGGCTCTGCAACCTCAAAATGAGCCCAGAAATGGAGGAAAATTCCCTCCCTGGGCAAACCCGTCGCTCCTAGGGCTGCCGGGGGTCCCTCACACCCAGTTTGGAGCATCTTCTTCCTGCAGTACAGATGTGAGATGAAAGATGGCACGGCTGATTCCATCTCTACTCTGTGGATTTCGAGGTCCTGTTTTCAAGGCTCTCCCTGCTGCTCCTAGAGGATGTCCATCTTTTGAAAATCTGTCTCTTCCTCTCTGAGTAATCCCAATCCTGATTATCTTCCATCTGAAGAGAGAGCTGGAAGTCTTCCAGTAGAGCTGTCATTTGCTTTCTTTCATGATGTTGATTTTTATTCTTTCAAGAGCCCAGATTCTTGCCAGTCTGGACAAACACCGCCGAGATAACCCCACTGTTATAAAAGGTGAGGTGAGCTCCCGCTAACCGAAGAGACTCTCGTAAACACCAGAACAAGGGACTTGGCTCAATGCAGGCATTAAAAACAAACTTTGGCTTTGACTTCAAAAGCCTCAGAGTTTAAAAAGCAGTTATGATGCAATCTCCTTTGTATGCGAGCGGAGATGGTAGTGCCGGTTTCTGCAGGAGGGCGGGGATGTGTTGGCTGGCCCACAGGGGCATTTGCAGAAGGCTTTGCAAGCCTGGTGTGGGCATCCTGCTCCCAGCGTTCAGATCCTGCCTCCTCTGATGGGAATGAAGCTTCTGAAGGGCTGCCCAGGGTATGGGGAGGGAAGAAAATATCTTGCTCTGCTTTCTCTCCTTACTGTAATACCTGTGTTGCACCCTGGGCTTTCCTCTGCCCCATCCTCTGGCCAGCTGCAGTGTGGCAGGAGCACAGAGCATCGCTCTGCTGAGGCATGGTACAGCTGGGATGAGCGACCACCATGTGCTGGGAAGAGATCCCAACCAAAATGTGAAAGTCAGCCTTTTCCCCATCGCTGGGGACTCTTGACAAATTTGTAGCCTTAGGGCAGGCTGCACAGTATCTGTTGGCCCAAAATGCTTTGAATAATTGTCCCCTTCTTACAGAGAAAACAACAATAACTTGCGGCTGCATTGTTTTCCTGACATGCTGATCTCAGCAAACCTTGTGTGTTCCATGTTACAGGCCATGTTGGGTCACAGAAGCTCCTAATTCCTTTCCATGGTGCCAGGTCCAGGACAGTCACGCACTCCAGGGACCGCGGGATTCCAACAGCACAGCCGCAACCAGCCAGCATCCAACAACATCTCTCCTAGAGATGTTTTCCTTTACCCTGCAATTTAGACAGTAGCCAGGGAAGTGTCCTGGTATCTGCTGTCTCAGAAGCAGAAGATGTGTTCCTGGAAAGGAGCACCCATGAGAGCTGGTGCATTTGGTTGATTCTCTGACATGGACCTCCCAGCTGGACTCAAAATTGCCTGAGTTTTACCTAAAAACTGTGACCAAACAACTAACTTTAGTGGAAAATGGAGCTGCTTAGAAACCCTCTCCCCCTGCCCAGACGCAGGGCCCCCACCTCTTTATTTCAGATGTCCTGTCAATAAAGTTGGCTGCAATAAAAACTTATCAACCCATAAAACGCACCCTCCTGAGTGCATATTCCCAGAGCAAGCCTGTGATAAGGGGTTCAAATATAATAATCAACAGAGACAGCTCAACAGCAAAGGCACTTTAGGGAGGTCCTACATAAACAATGGCCTGACTGTACATTGAATAAGGGATGGGGCAGACTGTTCCCATCCCTGCAGCAGCATTGCACGTGTCTGCAGGGTGTGATGGAGATGGGGCAGGCTCCCTCCTGATGCTATGCCAGGCATGGTGTCCCATGGGTGATACACTTGTGTCCAGCACCCCTGTTTGAGCTTTCAGTCCCTCAAGGATTTGATCCAGGGACACAGGGGTGAGTGCAGTCAGTGGTGACAGTGGCAGGGAGGGTCACCTGAGGGAACTGCATGTGGCAGAGTCCAGTAACCCCCTTTTTTTTCCTTTTATTTTCTTAAATTTATTGTGGAATATTATATAAAGCTTGGTAAATGTTATTCAAATATTGTTGAAGTCAGGGCTGGTGTGTTCGTGTCTGACAGCAGCTTCCCTGTGTCCTTCCAGCTCGGAAAGATCAACCTATCTGAAAGGAAAATACTTCAGTGACATGTTTACTTTTTTCACAGCTTGTTTTCTCGCCTGGTTGGGAAAGCCCGAGGCCATCAGCAGGGTTTAAATCCTGCCAGCCTGCTCCGGCTGGCAGGTGGAGGTACCCGCTGTGGCATGCAGGAGTCTCTCACCCTGCCTCCCAATCCTTTCTGCAGAAGTTAAGGATTTCATGGCAGTCACTGCAGGGGGACAGGTTGTCCCAGTCTCCATTTCTGCATTTCAGATGAGCTGAGTATTCGTTCCAGCCCAAAGTTGTCCCTCTTGGTATCCATCCATTTGATCTTACCCTGCTTTTGTCTGTTGGCCCAGGAAACCCTCTCCCATCTCAACCCTGACATTTAGGGATACCATGATCCATCAGTCAAAACTCTTCCATGCATAATGCTAAAATAAATAACACTCAATAAATAAACCGAGATTCCACACCTTGTCTGAGTAGGCAACACTTCCAGTCCCTGTGTCACTTCTGGGTCTCTTTTCCTGGACACTCCCAGTGTGCCACCCTCTTCCTTGGCAAGGGGACACCAGAGCTGGGGACACTGCTCTCCTTGCTCTCACCCCACTGCCACAGCAAATAAAACCTCCATCCTTGCCCCACCACATCCAAGGACGGTGGTTGCCCTCACGGCTGCTGCGTTGCACTGGGGACACAGAGTTACTGCAGTACTTTGCAACAACAAATCTGAGGGCCCTGGGAGCCTGGATTACTCTGAAGGACCACAGAAAAGTTTTTAGAGGTTGACCCACTAAAATAAGGCTAAACCCCATGGTTCTGCCATGTTTTTCACATGCTTTTCTTCCCAAGACAGAGTTGTTGTCCCATCCTATAAAAAACAGCTTCCCTTTTTGTTCCTAGACTCTTTATGTGGTTGTACTAAAAGAGGCAGTTTTGGCTTGCACCAAGCTGAGCATTCTGGCTTATTCTGTAACAGCCATTTACAAATGTTATTGGAGGGGTGGGGGTTTTTTTCATCAAAAGGTAAAACTGGGGAGGCTGAAGAACCAATTTCTGTGCAACCCCACTGGAAAGGCGGCTGCGTGACCGCAGTTCCCCAGGGCAGCAACATCTCCCAGCCCGTAGCCAGCCCCATTTGCCCTCCCATCAGGTGAGCCATGATGGTTTTGTATCATTAGCATTTATCAATCTATCTACGCAGCAGACTCCACTCCAGCTCCATTTGTACCATGGCCAGACGCCAAGTCAAACCACACAACCAAGGTTGTTGCATTGACAAGATCATCTTTTATCAGCCCAAATCCTAGCTCTGTAGAAATGAAGATGTTAGCAGAGATCTATTTTCATCATTTTCTGGGATTAGCATCAGTTACACCCATCCTTTAATTAACTACATGCTGCTTGGTGTAAAAGCCATCTCAGTATTTCAGCTGTGATGGATGTCAAGCTGGCAGCCTCCAAATAACCCTAGGGGCGTCGTTGCCCTTTCTGAAATACTGGTTTCTTTCTAGACCTCCTCCCAGCCTGAGACATAGGAACAGGTTTTGGGCGTGCAAGACCAAAATGCCCACACCACCCTTCACAGCTCAGTGCCACATCCACGTGTGAAGGCGATGGACATTGATGAGTGCTGTTGGAACCTCCTCCTGCAGGCATGGTCCCTGAGGAGCAGGACCCAGAGGCACACGGTGGTGTGGACAGGGTCTCACCGGGATTTTTCCAACTTTTTTTCTTTGTGAGTGGGGTGAGGATTTGAACTCAGTCCTTCCCAAGTGCCACTTTGACAGAATCACAGAATCACAGAATGTTATTAATGCCGCTCTCGAGCATTAATCCAACAGGGTGCCTCTGTTTCCATGACCCTATTTCCACCCTCAGCATTACACTCCACTCCAGCTCCATGAGCTGTTCCAGATGTTTTGGAAACCCCCTTACAGTTTGGTAGAAACTCCAGAAAAAAAGATAATTTCTCCCAGCAGCCAGATCTAAAGGAGGAGGAGGAGGAGAAACAGGGTGTGAGGAGCAGACCCATGAGCAGATAACCTCTCCCCAGGCTACAATACACATCAAGTACAAAACAGGATTGATGAAGTGCTGGGGCAAATCAGAGCTACCCCAGATCACTCTTGGAGATGGAGGCTGAAACCCTGCAGCCCCTCTCCCTTCACATCTGTGGGAGCTTTGCCCCTGACTGTGACAGACAGGCATCCCCCTCTGTGCCTGCTCCCCAGCCCTGAGGGGCTGGAATCCCACCATTCACCATGGCAGGAGTGGGGAAGATGGATACAGCACATTCTGGAATTGTAGCTCTGTTCTCCAGTCCAGAGCGTGCCTTGGCTTATTCTGAGCTGCTGCTGGGATGCAGATGAGGCTTCAACCCTACTTCCCAGATCTGCTCTACAAACAGGAAAATAGCTGTTAAGGTGTGGATGAGTCTGGGTTGAGCCTCTCCTGGACTGAACCTTTCCACAAGGCATGTGGCATCCCCTCACACCATGCTCTTGCTGCTAATTTATATCCCTTCCTTTTGCTGAAATCTTGCAAAAACGAATGCTTCATTTACAAAGCATGCCTTCACCTCCCTATTGAAATTCTCATGCTCAACTATATCCATAACTATATAAAATGAAATGATATATAAATCCAGGACCAGCACTAGAGAGGGTCTGAATCAGCAGCCTGGATTCAGCCTCCACCCAAGTCAGGAGACACTGGAAGCTGGACCTGCCTCCAGACTTTGTGGCTGGAGCCCATCTGCAACTACAAAAGCCGAAATGAAAATAAAGAAGAAACCAAATAACATGGCATCTCCTCGCCTTGACCACAGGCTCCCTGGGGCAGTGACTGTCTTTTTGTCTCAAGAACAACTTTACTGTAGAGAGGAGCAGAGTTGCTGTGGGGGAGATGGGCAGCAGGATGGGCAGAAACAAGCCAGCTATAGGGAAGGCTACTATCCCTCTCTTTCACCCCCCAGCACTGCTGTGTGCCCCAGAATCTCCTAAAAATATGGTGCCACTGGCTACTGCCTCCTTGGCTTCCCCTGCTGCAGCCCCAGGCTCTGGGGTGCGACTGCAAGGCAGCTACTCCTGGTAGCCAGCCCTGTGCAACGGCTGGGGAAGAGGTGGGAGGGGAGCCAAGCGAAGGAAGTGGCAGGCATTTGGGTAAAGGCACCTCCCAGCCCATGAGCAGGTCAGGGACCAAGGGATCTGGTAGGGCGTTTGGTCCTTTCCAACCAAACAAGGGCTGCCCTCGCCCTGGGACAGGAGGAGTCACAATTTAGTAATTTGTGTCTCTCGGTTTGAGCTATCCTGGTCACATCAGGAAACAAATGCATTTGGTTCCCTAAATGGGAGGAGGTTTTTTGTCATCGTCGTCATTTTTCTAGTTTCGTTCTTCGTCAGCAGCCGTTCCTCTTCCTCCTTGCTCTCCAAAATAGCAGAAAGCTGTGTCCTCCTCACCAGCTGCCTCTTGCAAGTTGCTGCAACACCCAGCACTCCTCCCCACGTGGAGAGGACCAAGTCTGTTTGTTGACTTGGTTGCTTGAGGCAGATATGTATGGGGTCTTGCTGGTACTGGTCCCCTTTGGATGCATGTCAGGCCTTGCTGGGATGAAAATGTCCTTCCCACCTCCCATGTGTCATCCCCCCTTCTCCCAGAGGGTGGGATGGGGAGCGCACCCTATGTCCCCTCTGAAAACAACATGGTCTCTTTATGCTGCTGATGCAGGGGTGCAGATGCCAGCCTGGGTGGCTTCAGTGCAACAGGACCAAGAGAAGAAACCAGTGGTGCTGCAATGAGTGAGTCAAATGCTCAGGGATGGAGGGAGGACATGCTTGACCCCAGAGCTACAAAACCTCTCAGTTCTTAAACCCTTTTCCTTGACCAAACCCAGAGTTCCTCCTCCACAAATACCTCTAAAACCCCTCAAAGTTCCCTGGAGATCTCCTTGGGATGGAGTTCATGCTTCCATCAGCAGCTCCAGGAACGCGGCATGGTGCCCGTCCTATTGTGTTCCAGTGCTACCCACTGCTGATCTGCCTGGAGGCAAAACTTCTCATCCTGGTGGGAGGCAGTGCCGTCTCTGGCGCCTCTCACCAGCCCCCATGGATGGTGGCTCTCCGGGAAGAGCTTCCTGGGCTGGCTGCCTGCTGGGAAGGGGCTGTGCTGCCTCTGGACTTGACACATCTTCCTCTTGGTAAATATTATTTGCACTTTTGTGTCACTCAGGTCTGGGCTGAGCAGCTGGCTGGAAGAAGCTAGAAGGTTTGTGACACTGATCATCTCTTATTTTTCTCCTCCTTTGAGCTTTTTCTGCTTTCTTTGGTGCCAGTTGCCAGCTGACCCTGAACTGGACCTTCTCTAGGACAGCTGTTTTCAGGGCTGATGGGGATATCAAATATGGACATTGGAAGGCTTGTATGACACTAGCACCTGGCTATGATTCCTTATGTTAATAAACCTCAACAAAAGACGGTGGAAAAGCAGGACTACATAGATCCTGATATCCCCAGACCTGAATTGTGAAACCTGCCAAGAGCTGTCAGGGCTCCAGCATGTGGGATGCACGTACACCTGGCCACTCCCTGAACCTCAGAGCATCCCCCAAACCTTGCAGGTTGTCTCCTTTCTTCTCCCCAGCTCCAGGCTCCCCTCTCTTACATGTCTTCTCCAAGCCCACCTGCAGGCACACGACTGCGGCTCCAGCCCACGCATTGGTCCCCGGGGGAGGAATCCAGGCTTTGATACGCGGAGCGTGGCCCACCTGTGCCATGCTCAGGCCTGTTGCCATGTGGATTCCCTGGCCAAGGAGCTGGCATGAAGCTTTCACGGGAGAGCATCAGCAATAGATGATCATGCTGTTACTTGTGCGCATAGGAGCAGAGCAAGCCACTAAACTGCAGCCCCTCTAGTGATGTGCCTCCTCCTCCTCTTGTCCTTTAGGGCAATAAATCATTCAACACCAAATCAGGGCTGCTCAGACTGAGGAGACCCGGCCCTTGGAGACTAACGTCACCTGAGAAGCCTCTGGGAAACACTTCTGAATTGGCAAGAGTTAGCCATGAGGTGACGGGGGATGGAGGGAACTTCAGCAATGCTGACACCTTTCCCCAGATACGAGGAATTCAACATCAAACTGAGCAGGAAGAGTTCATACATATCCTCCCTCCTCCTGAGGATCTGTCATTGCTTTAGCTTGGAGCCAGAGACCACCATGGAAGGACAGGCTGTACACCCACACGCTGACTCCAAGGAGCATGGCGAGGCCCAGTGCCAGCTCTCCTCCTTCCCCATTAATCACTGGGAGATAGATGTCTCCCCAGGGAGTTTGGAAGATATCACCGAGGAGCAGGATTAACCAGGCCCCTGCATATACAAGGGGGCAATTATTTACGGATGATCAAATATTGGCTCTAGGAACCCTGGGCAATAAACAACAGCCCGTGCCAGGTCGCGTGTTAACCTTCTGCCTGCACCTCACAGCACTGAGCAGGGATGGTGGGTGAGGACCAGCACCAGCCATGCCCCAAACCCAGCACTGCTGGAGCCACTGGCAAGGGCAATGGGACCTGCTTTGACGTAGCTTTACCGTCTTCTCACTGGGGAACTGAGCAAGAAACAATGAAGTCATGGTTCCCAAAGCCTGGCTGGATAACAGCACGGCAGGTATGAGTACCAACCAGCTGGGATGTTTGTGGTGCAGCATGTCTAGCTGCCCTGAGCCAAGGAAGTAGGGGTATTTACAACCTGAGCTCAACTTCTGCCTCGTGCCTTTCACCTCCGGAGGACCCCGGCTCG
Organism: Podargus strigoides; assembly: GCA_028020825.1. NCBI lineage: Eukaryota > Metazoa > Chordata > Aves > Caprimulgiformes > Podargidae > Podargus > Podargus strigoides. The sequence goes on along the minus strand of CM051634.1, from coordinate 13,225,696 downwards.
GTTTCTTGCTGGAGCCTGGCTATGCCCCCGACATGAGTAGCAGCAAGGTGGCAGCAAGCAATGTGCAGTGGGGATGCCCATATAAGAGCAAACTCGAGCTCTACATCACAAATGAAACCCTCCCCTTTCATTTACTCATCTGACCCGGTGGTGCTGGAGCTGATAATGCTGGTTTCCTTTTAAGCGGAGGCTAGTCATAAGTAAAATAAACCAGGCATGCTTTGTGTTTCCACTGCCTTGCCTTTCATCCCCGCTCCTCAAAGCCATGCGAAAGGGAAGTCCTGAGCAGCAAGCAGGAGCTGTGCCGGGAACAGCAGTGGCTCCGGGCTTGGCCTCAGTTGCACTTGTGCTGATTCATGGTGCTGGCGGGGTTGGGATCACCTTCCCCTTTCACCAGTGCAGGGGAAGAGTGCAAGGAGAGGCAGAGATTTTCCTTGCAGTGATTCACATCCATGGCACTGCCCAGGACCAAATCACGACCCTTTTCTCACTGACCAACAAGTGTAAAAGCAGAATTTCATGCCCAGCTGCTGTCCTGATGGCTGCCAGAGGAGAGGACATGCCCTCCCCTTCCCTGGCACCAGCGCCTAACTGGGAGGACGATGGGACATGCTAACAACCGTCCAAAGGATGGAAAATCTGACAAACGAAACCGCCTCAGAAGCCACCAGTGTCAGGGCCATTCCCAGTGGCTCAGCAGCTTGTTAGTGGAGCTGACACAAGGCACATGAAGCTCGGTCAACACTGGGCCAGAGAGGTGTTAGCTTCTCCCTGTTTCTCTCACCACCTTGCAGGGTGTGATGTTTTCCTTTCCTTGCTCTCCAACGAGTGATTTTTAGGCTGGGCAGCTGCAGGGGCTCCTTCTGCAGCACATTTTGAGAGAAACCGGAGGCTCCTTAAAGCAGGTAGGAGATGCAGGCTGCAAAGCTGACCCCCACCCCAGAGCAGCAGCGGGTGTTGCATCAGGCTCTTGTAGAGTTACACCCCTGTGTGATTTTTGTAAGATTATAATTTGTCTCAGGGATTTGCCTGGAGTCTCCAGCCCTCTTCTGGTCAGTCCTGTAAAGCACATCAGGGTGAAATTGCAGAAAAATAGAGATAACATTGACTGTCGCACTGAGGTGTTGTTTTGAGTTAAATAAATAGCTTAAATAGTTTATATTTATAAAACATAAATAGTTTTTTTCTCTCCAGCACCAAGCCTGAAGGAGAATTCACGCTGTCCAGCCCTGGCATGGCACTGAGATGGTTGGAGAGGGATCCCAAGCAGAGCAACCAGGAGCAGGGAGCTGATGCAGAGATGTAGGTCTGGGGGAAAGGGAATCAGGGTGATCTGGCAAAGTGATGTGCCAAACCCCTTCCTGAGGCAGCATGGCTGGAGCAGAGGGCTGACTCCTGATTGCATGGGGGAGTTTTAGGAATTCCTTGGAGGAACTGAAATGGCTGCGGAGGAGGTATAAATACCGCCAAGCGGCAGATAAGCAAGTCTGGAGAAGCCTCGTACAGAGGCGTGCGCTGGGGAAATTGCAGCCCCTGGTTTGGTCTGGTGGGGGAAGGCTCCAGAAGACTTGCCTGGATTTGGGGTAACCCCAACTCACCCTCCAGGAAAGAGCTGAGCCTGCCTGAAGCACACAGCCGGTGGGCAATGCCTGGGAGGCTCTGCTTGCACCCCAGCTATTGTTTTATGGTATGTTTTTTATCTGCAAAGCTATTGTCCTAAAACAAAGAACATGGGGGTTTAGGGAAGCCAGTGAGTCGCTCTGGCTCCAGAGGCAGAGGAAAAGGTTTGAGTCCTTGGGCTGGAGGAGGGAGGCATGGTGCTCTCCCCAGACAAGCATTGGTGTATTTAAGGAATGTGGATTGATTTGTGATCACAGGCCTCCAGTAGCTATATATGGCTGAGGTGGCTGCTATTATATGTGTGTGAGTACCTATACAGGTGAATATTAATAATGTGTAATAATGCCTGAGGACACTTATAGCACTATAATGCAGGCATGGGCACAGCCAGGTCTGTGTGCTGATGTTTCTGGCTCATAGGACTAGATAAATACGGGACAACACGTACCAGAGTGTGGAGAGTAACCTGGGGCAATATCCAAAGGCACATCAGGGCTTGACTGTGTTAACTATGGGATGGACATCTCTTTCCTCCAAGAGCTCACAGTAAAACCTGAGCCAGTGTCAGAAACTGGAGCATCACGCTGTGGGTGAACTGCAGAGCCAGGCAGCACAACAAGGAGAAGGAGCGAACACGTGTACGGAGGCAAACACGGTGTTCAGCTCCTGAAAATCCAGGCTGTGTGTTTGGAGACCTCTAGAGACTGATGGAAATACTCACATGTCCAGGATCTCACCCAGTTTAGTGCAGGGGAGCCTGGCATGAGAACTCCCACGGGAAGCGTGGGAGTGTATGACCAAATGGCTGACAAATGCATAAGCAGGTCTGCTAATAAGTGATTTGATAATCACCACAGTGTCACGCTAACGAAGATCCCCTGTGGTTAAGCAAGCCAGCAGGTTATCAGCTCCTTTCCTACACTTGCCTCCTTCCACCCCAGACTGTACCTGTCTGTTCTGTATCCCAGTGGCACATAACCAGTGTGTTTGTTGAGTTTTTTTTCCATCCACCACCAAAGAGAGGGAAAAGTTATGGCATTGAGAACTAACAACCCAGTGCTGCCCCCAACATCTGAGATTTTAAACACATTTCCAGTCCTTGCCTCCTTGCTAAACAGACAGAAGCTGCAGTGGATTCTGAGGAGTGGCACAACAGGCAGAAGGCAAATAAAGGCACACCTGTAAAACCAGTCAGTATTTGGGCACCACTTACTGGTGAAACACATGTGGTTGCATCTTTCCCCAGCAACCTTCCTGGCTCCCACTGAGAAGCCAACAGGAAGCAAAGCCTTGAATTTTGGGAAACACTGAGCATCTCAGAAGTTGCTGCCTCCAAAACTGGAGCAATCCAAACTCTCCCTCCTTCCTTGAGTGCTTTCTCATCTCTGCCTTCACTGGCTTTTTTTGCTCTCCCACAGGGCAGCCCTATGGCTCCCAGTGCAGCTTGCCCTGATGCAGCTTTTTGCAGCAGAGGAACAAATTCCATGACTCTTGCTGGTGGTGGCACCAGCAGAAGCTGTGGTGGGAGCTGGAATGAGACTCAGCATGGCCAGGACATCACCCTGCCAGGACAGGCTGTGTGCACAGATTTGTGGCAAGTGCTTGGTTTTACTAGACAAAATAAAAGGCTACAGCAGCTTCTCTCAAGGTTGTGACTCATGTTAATTCCTGCACTGCGTGGGTGAGATGCAGCCTCTGGGCACAGAAAGAAGCTGGTATTTGTCCCACCACATTTTGCTTGGCATGGTCCTCTGCTATCCCACTGCACCCTGACCTGCCCAAACCTTCCCCAGTCCACTGATTTCATTAGCATAATTATGATAAACTTGGCACAGTTATGTAGCTTGCAGATCATTCCCTTCTTACGTGCAGGGCTGCAATGCTGTGCCCACTGCCATGGGGGTATCACAAAAGCAGCCCCTTCTTCCTGCAGTCCCTTGCCTGGATGGCAGGAGAAACAAGCAAGGAGGGAAGAACTGTGGGGTGGAAACACAACTTTGAGTCCAGGTCATATGTCCAGCACCCTATGGCAGCCCAAGAAGGGATGGGTGGGATGTCCCTGGCCTTGTCACCACCACCTTGGCACCTCCGCCACTGGCTTGTGGCTCCCTTGCACGTCCCAGTGCTGCCATCTGTAGCACAGAGCTCCACTCCGGTGCTCCCTGGCACAGTGCCTGGAGAGCCAGAGGCTGAGCAAGGAAACCACGGCAGACCTCAGCTTCACATGGTTTGGTTTTGTAGGGGTCCAGACGGGAAAATCCCAGCCTGGGAGACTTGGCTTTTTCAGCCCTGAGAGAGGCTGTTGGCTTCTATGTCCACTGGATTGCATTTTCAATCCTCTGCCAAGGGCACCAGAGCCTGGGATAGCAGCTCTCATTCAGCTTATCTGCTGGAAATAAAACAAACACATTAAATAACATCAGCACTGTGGCCTACACAGTGAGGAGGTTTTAACCACGAAAGCCATGGATTCCTGCAGGACCAGCCAGGGAGCATCACAGCCTCCCATGCAAGCAGGGATGGGGCCAGCATCTGGTTTTAATGCATTTACTCCATGAAGAGGGGGGGGGATGCACAGCCATCCCTTCCTTCCCCAGCTCGGCTTGACCCAGCCGTACATTAGCACATGCCAACTATCAGTATGAAAACCCTCACCACTGAAATTAATTTCATTGCTGTGCTTTTCTCGGTGCCTTTCTGTGGCAGGAAATGTCAGACAAAGTCTCCCTCACCCTTCTCCTAAATCCCTGTATTGTCTGCAGCAGGGAGAGGAAACACAGGGCTGGGATGTGCTGAGCTCAGCACAGCAGCATCCTGAGCCCCACCAGCCCCGGGGTGCCATGAGGTGGAAAAGTGGCTGAAACAGCTCATTTCAGGCCAGGCTCTGACTCAGAAAGAGGGAGCAAAAGGGAAAATGGGGAGAAAAAGAAATCTCTTCTGGTCAGGGTGATGCTGAGCCTCCGTAGGAGCCACCATTTCTCTTCTGTCACCTCCCTTCTCTCCAGACCTTGCAGCAGATGGGACTGCTGGTATCTCCCCCAGCTTTGGAAGTCCCCATTCTTCCTTCATGCATTAAACACATCTGCCCCCCTGGATCACAGCCTGAATGCCTGTCCACCCCATCGCTGCTGCACGCCAGCTCCATCACGTCACAGCTCAGGACTGCCCGGCCGCCGCTGCCTTTGGATTAGCCCTGGATTAGCCCTGCATGCATGAGCGGGCTGACCTCGCCAGGCAGGCAGTGGGATTTGCTGCTCCCCATCTCCCACCCACGTCCAACAACCCACTCTGAAAAGGAGACTTCAGCCCACTGTCACTGCTAATCCCCACACACGTGGGCTCCCAGACCCTATATAGACCCCTCTGACTGTACACCCAGGGTGGGTCTGCGGTGCAGGGACAGGCGAGCGGGATGGCATTGCGGGTAAGTGCTGGGGACAGGAGCCAGCACAGCCTGGTCTGTCTGATGGGTGACAGTACAGGGTCAGGCAGTGGATGAAGGAAAGCCACACAGATAAGGGCAAGAAAGGTAGAAATCTGAATGATGTGGGGATGCTACTTGCTGTGCTGCTCCTCTGTTTCAGACTGGTCCAGGCTATTACAAAGCTGAGAGCTTCGTGGCTTTCAAGAAAAGGAGATGGGACAGATTTTTTTTTTTTCAGTTACACCAGGGCTGGCACTTCTGGCTTGGAGTGTGTAAGCTGAGACAAAAATAAAACCAGTGCTTTAGCAGTGGTGATCTGTGCTTTGCCATTCAACTCCACGGGGACAGCCAGCAGCAAAGAGGGAATTGCTGTTTCCTGCATATGTGGTGTGTCTTCTGCTGAGGGTGTTGTAATGATGACAAGCTAAGGGTCAAGGCAAGGCTAACCTGGGTGCTTCCATCACCACTCGCAGTTTGAAATCGTACTGTCAGCTCCATCAGCCCTCCCTGTTTCACAAGGGAGAACACTGGTGTGGTCAGAGCGTTTGAATGACCATGCACAGGTTCCTAAAGCCACCCTCCAAAAGTAGCCAGGCATGAGGGCATGAGGTTGGCCATTGCCACATCTCAGCTCCTGCCCAAAGACGTGTGTATCCCAAAAATGAATTGGAAATGGGAAATCGTGGCAGAGAAAGAAACAGGAGAATGAAAGTGCTGAGCTATGGGGAGGGAAAGCAAGGCATGGAGCTGGCAGTGGAGATGCCAAGGCTGGAGAGATTTTTCCAGTGTGAGCAATCAGTTTGGGAGAGGAGGATGCTCAGATATGCAGGATCATTAGAGTGCTACAAAAAAATGGGGTGAAATGGCAAGCACATCTTATTAAAATGAGTTATTTAATAAAACTATGAATTATTCAAAAAGGAACATTTTCCAGCTCATTTTATGCAAGTTTAACCTTGGAGATGGGGGGGAGCAGGTGGAACAGTGGATCAGGCAGGAGCTTGAGGAAAGAGTCACCCATGAAACCCTGGATGAGGATGGGCTGGATGCCACGTTATACCCATTCCTTGATCAGCCCTTGTCTTTCACACCCTGCTTCAAAGCATCACAAAGTTTTCTGCTTCAGATTTTACACTGCCCAGGTAGGGAGAGGGAGTGGAGCATCTTTGTGTCCTGTTGACAATGAAGGCATTCAGGTTCTTTAATAAGAGCCCCAACATTTTTCTCTAAATTGATACAAAACGACGTTGCTACAACATCCGATTGATGAGATGGGATTTGCTGCCCCTGAGGTCTTTTGTAAAGAGCTGGGTGGGATCAGGGAGCAAAAATAAAATAGCAAACTGAGAAAGATCGAATAACGTCAGCCCCTGAGTTTATTTAGGAGTGAGAAAAAGGCAGGGACAGACAGTGTGCCTGCACGGGAAGGGGGGAGAAAGGAGAAGACGATGAGAGGGTGAAAAAGATGGAGATGTGTAAGGGATGAGCAGGGTTGTGCCCCTCTCCCATCTTGCCATGCTTCACCGTCATCTCCTCGCCGGCAGTTCGAGGCCCTGTACCCAGAGGGGATGTGTCCCGGCTGGAGCGTCGTGGTCAAGGGCGAGAGCAGTTCCAGTACGAGCATGTAAGGACACACTCCACTTGCAGCTCTCCTGGCTCGTGAGAGCCAGCAGCGTCGCTCCATGGCTCTCCATCATGCCCTTCTCTCACTGTTTTAGGTTTGAAATTAATTTGCTCTGTGATCCTGGAGACCAAATTGCTCTCCACTTTAACCCTCGCTTCTCCAGCTCCAGAATTGTCTGCAACTCCTTCCTCGCCAACCACTGGGGGAAGGAAGAGATTAATAGCATCTTCCCCTTTGAAGCAAAGGAGCCATTCCAGGTAACCCTGTGCCACCCCACGGGTCTCCTCGGGTGGGACAGAGTCACCCAGCCAGTGTTGGGGTTCTCCTCATGGATCTAGCTCTGCCTTTCCTGCCAGCCCCATATCCAGTAACATCCCCTCTCTGACTCTGTCTCCTGTTAGTATTTCCATTGTATCCTGATTTGCTGCTGATTTAGACCCAACTCTGACATAAACCTCCAGAGCTCCAGCAATAATCCCTGGATCCTGCACTTATTTTCAATTAAGGCTTTCCATTATCACCAGTTTCTGCTATCATTAAGTGAAGAATTCAGTAATTCCCTCTTCTTGCCCAGAATGGGGCATTTGAACTGGGTTGTAGATGCATGTGCCCAGATCCAGGTGCTTGCTGTGGTCACATGGTAAACCTAACACAGTCTCTCTTTCAGGTTGAAATCTACTCTGACCAGGACTATTTCCACATTTTCATCGATGAAAACAAAATCTTGCAGTACAAGCATCGGCAGAAGCAGCTTTCATCCATCACCAAGCTGCAGATTCTCAATGATATTGCCATTTCTTCAGTGGAAATCATCAATCGAGGCCTTTACTAGAGACTGAAGTTGGAACAGTCTTGCAGACCATTCCCTCTGATCCATCCAGGGACCATCTCCTCCCCTTTTCCACCCAACACATGCCATCACTGGCCAGAGAGGTAGCTACACATGCATCACAGTGGAAGTAATGGTCATTCCCATCGCACACCACTACGACAGCACCCAGCCATGTCACTAATTGTAGACCAGATAATCAAAGACCTTCTGCCTCTATGCCTTAGGGTGCACAACAGGCTTTGTAGGACTTATCTTTGTTGTTGGACAATCTGACAGATCACTACAGCACATAAAAGTCTGCCTTTAGTAGTCTGGACACCTGAATATTACCCTAGAAATTGTGTTTGCCCCAGACTAGGGTGTGAATTAATGCTAGCCCTTAGCTGGCCACGTAGTGAAGGATGTAATAGCTATGGATGTTAGGGATGGAAGAAGACATTTCTTTCCAGGAGCTGGGTAAACATGCCACCATATTTGCCAATAAAACCAAACAAGGAAATTCCTGCTGAAATGTCCCTCCCTGGGCAGGTCAATCAAGTTATTCATTCCCTGCAAATCTCTAGACACTTGGCATGAACAAGGGCTGGTGACTGGGCAGGAAGACACAGGCTGAGGGTTGCTTGTTTTCAGCACTGGGAAAATGCTGCCCTTTGAGGGCTAACACAGAATTAAGGTCCTATGTATGCAGATTAGGGTGATAAGATTCAACTTGCAGGATATTTCCAGAGATTCCTTTCACCAATTAAGAGATGTTTGCTCAGCCTGAGCCCCACCAACTCCAGGCTTCTAGACAGACCCTAAGACTGATGTAGTGGGTCAAAAAAAGATAAAAGCTTAGAGACACATAAAAACACACAGTCCTTCATCATGCACCAGCAATGCAGCTGGACTCCAAACAAAAGGATCTGAGTAAATCAGGGTATAGAAATTATGATAAGTTCAGAATGCACAAATTGCCATTATTCCTGTGGATAGTCTCTGGCTTTCCTCTTTACTCTGTTTTCTTTTCTCCTTCCTTTCAGTTGTCCCTTGCACCCTCTTCTCTTTTCCACCCTCTTCCCTGGCACACAGTATAGCTCCAACTCCTTGACCAGGCCACAGCAGGCTAAAAGATGTTATTTTTATTTTGTTTTAATTACGCACATCATAAGCAGCATAATGTCACAGCATTAAATGTGAACAGGAACTCACTCCAAAAACGCTATTACAGCTGCCCCCAAATCGCTCCTTTGTTCCTCAGACATAAGACAGACCACATTCCTGATGCAAAAGGCAAAGATTATCCCGCCTTGCCAGCCCTTTCCATCAAGGAGAAATCACTTAGTAAGAAGTCAGCCCTGCCCCATCCTTGCCTTTGGGTGGGATTTCTGAAGGTCACAGCCTTTTCTCAATGCTTAAATTGGCCATTCCCAACACTTGCCTCTATTTACAGTCCCAAGGACTCTCGAGGAAGAGGTGACCGTGTAGCCAACCACAACACAGGATGTCACAAAGCTGACATTTATGAGTCTGCTAAAAAGTTTATAATGTTTTTCCAGACCATAAAGAACACTAACTGGAAACCACACTGTTCTTGTGACAAAGAGCACGACAGGAACACAAAATGGTCCCAGACAGTACCTCCACCCTCCAAAAAGAACAGAAAACAGGGTTTGGACACAGCCACGGTCTTGGTTGCAAGTCAGGAAGGTGAGAATCAGAATGGGGAGACTTCCTCTGGCCTGCAATAAGTCCATCACCCCCAGGACAAGAGGGTCAGCTCAAATTCTGGTTGTCATGATGTAACTCAAGGGGTTCAACAAACTTTACCCTTACAGCCATCCCTTCAGTAAACCAGGCACAAACACAGACAAAATCTGACCCGCTGGGATCGCTGTGTCATACATCTAATAATGCTGAACCACATTTGAAAGAAATTGTTCTTTTTATTTGTGCTTCTTTGGGGGTTGATACAGACAGATTGTTTTTCATGGAGGGAAAGTGATGAAATGATTTATAAGGGTAATACTTTGCACTTATATGGCTGCAAACTCCACAGCTGCAGAAACACACCACAATTTCATGGTGCTCCAGAAGCAAGCACCAAGGACCACAGACAAACAGAGCAAAAAAAATATTTCAAGTACAAATAAATAACGAGATGCCACAAAAAATCAGGGAGCGGCAGAGATTATTCCCTGACTCTTGAATGCGTTCCCCTCAATTTCTGCCAGTGGCTGATCTCACTCTGTTACCATCTGCACCGAGAGAGCCCAATCTCTCCTGACACATCCACAGCATTGCTGCGTGCCTCAGGATTTTATCTGCTGCCTCCTCCAGCCAAAACATTCCCAAGGGTGAATGAGTCTTCACAGCAAGAGAGGTCTGGGGAGCTACAGAGCATCTCTTGGAGGAAAACTCCAGGGCTGGCTGTTTATAGCTGTTTTGCACAGTTTTATGGGGAATGAGAGATGCCCTCCAAATCTGTGACCCTTATCGGCCCCTTAAGGAGAAATTCTGGAGGAAAACAAAGCTCCACAATTATGATGGCCAATTAAACTCTCAGGAAGGGGGTTGGCACATCAGACTAGCACTGAGGCATTGCATGCTGGTATTGAGATGATCAAGGGGAACAAACCAATCCTTCATCCAAATTTTAACCAGCCTTCCTATTCGTGATCTGGGGTTTGAAATTGGGGAGGGAACCGATGGAGATGAGCTCTTTCCCAGCTTTTTTTTTTTTTTAAGAGTTGGAGGCCTTTTGAAGAGGAAGGAGCAGAGGCAGCTGGTGGTGCAGCTCTGGGAGGGACCAGCTTCTCACAGCCCAAACTGAAGTCCAAGCTCAGTACTGTTGCTGTGGCCAAGTGCAGCCCAGGAGCCAGGCTGAAATGCTTCCAGAGAGAGCAATTACTGTGGGACAGGATTGGGACAGTCCTAGGCAGGAGCTGCTTAGAAAGCAGCAGCTTCTGACCTTAAAGCTCACACACACTGGGGAAGGACACCTGAGAGATGTTCCTCAGGAGGCAAAGCCAAGAGAGGCAGCGAGCTCCCGTATAGGCTCTCCCTTTCCCACTGATTCTCCTCATTTGGGTTGGATCTGCAGAACTCAGTGCAAGGTTCTGGCTCATCCCCAGATCAATGAGAGGGAAATCAGGCTCATAATCCTTCGTGCTTGAGCTGTGCCAGGACTCCCAGGGCCAAGGTCCCCTCTGGCAGTGTCATAGTGCTGCAGATCTCCTGTGGAGCATCTGCCTACGCATGATCAGAGAGCACTCCTTGGTGTGGCTGGCACTGCTGGCAGTCATCGTGTACCCCAGCAGCAAGCACCGGCCATTTCCTCACAAACTGGTGAGCAAACAGCTCCCACGTCAGCGACAGTCACGTCTCAGCAGAGCAGCAGCCTGGAGACATCGGACTGAGTGACACTGTCTCTGCCAGCCTTAGCCAGGGACACCTGAACATCAGACACAAGGTCCTGTCTTGAGATAGGAAAAGCAGTGCCAAAAGGGGCAAAGACTCGTTGCCAATACAATAGGAAAAACTTCTAGGAAAGCACATAAAAAGGTGAAAGTCATGCAGGTTGCTTCTGCCTCGTGCTCAATTTCTGACTCAATGCCCCCTTTTTTTTTTTTTAACCACTACAGAAAAAAAAAAAACAAAAACAGGAAAAGACTTTCATACTGGAGCTTTAGCTATGTACTCACGGCTAGAGGGCAGCTCTGGTGAGGAAAGGCAGCAGGAGAGCAGCTGTTAACCATTTAACAATTCCCTTTCTCCTCCCATTTCAATGCCCCCAAGAGCATCTCCTGATGGACAACAGCTGCAGCGCAGCAGAGATCTTCGCCTCTCCACTGATCCTGAGCAACAGTGTGGTGATGCAGCTCAGTGATCCTGGACCCACATCTATGGCATCTCTAATTTCACATGTCCCCCAAGGCCTCGGTTTTCCCAACACATTACCACACAAATAGCTGCTAGAAGCGCAGAGCTTATCAGCAATGACTTCCTTACATCTCTGAGCCCTTATCTAAGAGGCTGCTTATTCCAACAACGTGAGCTGTCAAACTCCTTAAATGCTCAGGAGTCACAGGTGTTTGCTGGCAGGACTGGGGAACATAAAGGGCAAATGTTCAGCCTTTTTCTGGAGTATGAAATAAATAAAAATACATTAAAAAAAACCAGCAACAAACAAACAAGAGGAAAGGAGGAGTACCTCTCAATTCTGGCCTGGAAGAGGCAGTTCTGATGCACCAGGCAGCCCCAGATTACAGCTGGTAAGGAGTCTCTGTTGGAAAGCAGAGGGATGTTTCTTTCATTGCATTTAAAGAGAGCTTTATAAAGCCATTTTAACTCACAGCATCTCCATCCAGAGCCAGCTCAGACAGGAAAGCACACCTCACAGCCCTGATCTTGCATGCATGGTGGCAGGTACCAGCTGCAGACATTAAATGCAGGCTGGAAAGTGCTTATTTTCTGAAAGAAAGGATCTGCTTTAAAGGTTGAAGAATTGGAAGCTGATGGTATCACTTTATTTGGCAGCTGTGTTATTCTACATCACTGCTGTCTAAGGAAAGGGTGACAGAAATTAACCTGATGTCCCAATTTTCTGGCCTTCCAGTTCTGCAGTCTGTTCAAGACCCTCTTGCCAAAGCTGGATGCAATCTATCATGTAATTCCTTCAAGCTATATGAACATAACTGTCCAAATCTCTGACTGTACCAGAGCACAAGGCAACAGCCTACAGAAATCAGGATGCTTTCTCTGCACCATCACACTGCTGTAAGGCTGTCTGGGTCTTATAAGGCACTTTAAAACCATAGGGATACAAGTAAACCATAAAGAGAAGTGTCATAACACTTGTTCAGGAAACCAAGGTACATGGAGGAAAGGAGCAGAGCAGAAAGGAGGGAGGGAACCAGGTGCTTCTGCTTCCAGCCTAGTGCTCTCACCCTGGAGCTCATGGCCTGGCCATGTAGGCTGTGGGAAGGTTTGGCTGGGACTTTAGGTGATCCATCAGATGTTGCCCAGAGCCTTAATGAGCTAAAAGGCTCCACACTGAACCCCTCTACAGCCTGCAGCACAGTCCAGGTCACACAGAGGAGCCAGCTCCTGATCTTAACTGAGGAGCCAGGGCTGCTGAGCAGCTCATCAACCCGAGGAGTTTTCCATCCATCTGTACACAGATGTCATTGCTGTGGGCTCAGTTACTAATCAACATTTTTCTAGCTTCTTTCATGCTCCAGCTCAAATGACCAAAGAGCCACCAACATCCTTTGATTTTCTTCCCTTTCCTTGGTACACCACCTGCCCAAAGAAAGGCTTAGCAAACGCTGGGTGATTTATCACACAAAAAGCTTTCTGGTTTCAAAAACTGGGAGTAAAACCAAGACGCAGCTATTTCACCTTCTAACCTCTGCCTTTGCGCTAAACTCCAGCTATTGTCAGCTTTCATTTCTTGAAGTTGCTCTGTGCTGTGCACACACACTGGAAGCAGTGGTCAGTGGTGATGAGAGGGCAGTGATTGTACTTCCAGTAAATTGCCTTCCCAGATGAGTCACTGCACAGGGAGAGGTGAGGCAGTAGTACTAGAGAGAAACAGTTTGCAACTCATCTTGACAGAGGTTAACAACCTCTCAAAGCCTCTGCCTGCCTGATTTTCTACAACTAGTTGTGGAGAGTCCTTCTAAAAAGCTGTCCAAAATAAGAGTGGGAGTTTTTTCCCCCCTTATCTTGTCAAAACAGCAGAGCAGGCTGCTGGAGAGCATTCAGACCCAGGTTCACATCTCTCCCTGCCTCTCAGCTGATCCCTCTTGAATCTACAGAGCAGAAATTCTAAGGATTTCCTAATTAGAAGCACAGAATACAGGAAAGCTTATTTTTGGACAGATAACACTTGATCACCATGCCCCTGTGACAAATCTGCTCAAGTTCTAATTCTTATTGCAATCTGATCCCAGGCCCATCCACTTTGTGACAGCTACCCGCAAAGCACCACCTAGGCTGAGAGTAAATCATCTTGCTCAGAAGGACAAACTCCCTCTTATTGTATTCTCTAAAACCTTTATCTCCTCCCTGACACCAGCAGACCTGAGAGTGCTTTTCTCAGAGCCTTTCCTTCCTGCCTGCCTCCCCGCATTTTCCCTCTGCAGCTGGGAAGAGGCAAACAGTGGTAAATTTAAAGCCTTTGTCAGAGACTTCCCCCAGATGGCAATCAGCTGATGGAACCGAGAAAGCTTTCTCATCGGAAAAGCCCTTTATTAGCCTGTTGCACCTGGGTATAGAGCACCAGGGAAGCAGTATTGTTATGGAAATCTGGCAGCGTGCAGGTAGGAGAGAGGACTGACTGCCTTAGCAGCCCCCTGCTCTTGAGATTGTGTTATCTGCCTCCCTTCTCAGTAGTATCAGACCACTAGAGTTACAACAGGGTGAAACAGAGCCCCACAAACCTGACCAGACCACCAGGTTTCCTCAGTTACCAAATCTGCTTGATCTGGGTTTTGCTCTCTGATTGTTTCTCCCCAGGGATGATGGTGCCTGTATTGATCAAGAGGGTGAGACCACCACGCAAAACACAGACACGGAGTAAATCCCACCGTTGCTTAAGCAATCCTGGGTCACAGCTCAGGGGAGAGAAGGGCTGGGTGTGGGCAGCGTTAGGTGGTTGCTTTGCATGTCAGCTGCCAGCCCTGCTAAGTCCTGGCTTCTCTTCTCTAAGACATGACTTGGTCAGTGCTCATTATCACTTCAAAACCTTGTCTGTAAATTTGTGCAATGAATTAGGGATCTACAGAACTGATTTCTCCTTAAAAAAAAATACCCCACCCTTTGTTGTGCAGTACATCTCCATTTAGTGACTCTCCCTTTAATGACAGAGGGTCAAATTCCCTTGTATGGTCCCATTTTTAAGCAGAGTCCCTGCAGAGGCACATTCAGCCCTGCGTTCCCCAGCCTGCCACTTGCCTGCACTTCTGCACAAACCAGAAGCAAAGATATCTGAAAGACAGATTTTTTCAATCACGCTAATGCCAAAATGGTGTTTCATTGTTCTTGAGTGAGTGAGCATTGTATCAGACAAATTCTTCTGTACAAAATTATCTTTTTATTTCAGCCACTACATTTCCGGAGCACTCAGTCTAAGAAGCTTCCAATAAAAAGGACAGAAGATAAGGAATTTGGCACATATCTGTTTACGAAAACAGACATCAGTGCATATTCTCAGGCACAAAAATGCACACATTCCCCATTTAAAATCCTCCAAAGGACACTTGAAATACTTTAAATGTTTCATTCCTTGATTGAGAGGGAAGAATAGTGGGAAAAGAAACGTTTTCACTCTCATAAAAGTAATTACAAGCCCCAAACATCAATTCCCAGATGTTTTTTATTTGTTTTGTGATTTTATTTTCAAAGGATCTGAAGTGCACTTGGCATCTTCTGTGTTTTGTCTTTGTGCACAGCATTGGGCTCTTATCTCCTCCTGGATTCACAGCCACGTCAATGCGCTGACACCAGCAAACGCCACGCCAGAGCTGTGCCAAAGACCTGGACCACGGTGCCAGAAATACCTCACATCCCCGCCAAAACAGCGGTGCCAAGCAATGGTGACACCAGGATGGAGCAGCCAGCAGCAGAGGGAGCACCAAAACCAGCTCAGAGGTGCCCCAAACCAATGGCACCCAGGATTTGGGGGGTTTTGTTGCTGGGTTAGAGATTTGTAAGAAAATGTCCCAGAGAATGATGGACACCTGGTTTTTGTTCAATACAAGTTAGCAAATGGTGATGGCAAGAGAGACCCAGAGAGGCAGGTTTCAATGTTGTTCCAGTTTATATCAAGCATTAGAAATGCTCACACAGACCCCCCCTGCAGCAGTGGGGTCCTTGGGAGGGGGAAGGAGTGCGCACAGCACAGGGGCAGATGCAAGGGCTCCGGGAGCCTCCCTTACCCCATGGTCCTCCTGCCTCCATGCCATCATGAGTACATGGACTGCTATAAGTAGATGCAGAACCAGAGGAACTGTTCCACCTTCACACTCTCAAGGTCCACCTGGTCACCAGCATAAGCTGGAAAAGCCTCAGGGTGTCCTGAACTTACACCAGTCCTTGGGCCTGGGACAGTCAGAGCATCACTGCGGCTGCGTGACTCCCAGCTGGCGCTGCAGCGGGAGCAGGGAGGTTGTGCTGAGACAGCTATGCTAAATTTACCCCACCCTGGGACTCTGATGTGCAGTGGGCAGAGCAGGCTTCGACAGCCGTAGCAGGCTTGAGAGCTGTTGTGAGTTTTTCTGAGATTCTGGCAGAGGCCCAAAGCAGCTGATTCACTCCTCCTCTCAGGTCAGCTCTTCACAGCTGTAACTCCGGTGAGACCAGTAGGTTATTTCTGATGTACATTGCTGTACAAGCAGAGTCCAGTCCATTACCCTTGCTGGTGAAGGATGGCTTCTGTCTCCAGTGGGCTTTATTTAGCTTCCACTCCAAAGTTGTTCTGTAAGAGGAGAACCAATGCGAAAAGGCTACGGCATTCTTTCTGTTGGAGATTCCCTGTCTTGAGTTATCTGGTGACTTTGAACTTGTTAGAATCAATGAACTCTTTATAATCAATGCCCTTGTCCTCTCCCTTGGCTGTACACAGCATATAGATTTGTCATTTGTTGTTAGAGATGACTTAGCATCCGCGAGTTGTGTCAATGCATGCAAAAGCAGATTCATCCTAATTATATCGAACCACTGATCAACTTAGTAGTCTAGTCTAGTATTTTAAGCCCTAAAGGTTCCTTAGCAGTAAATCATGTGGGTTACAAATAGAGTGCATGAGAGAGGAGAAAAAAAAAAAAAAAAAAAAAAAAAAAGAAGTTAACTGTATTTATTAGCTTGGACATTTGGAAGGTAACTTCCCAGGCAAAATACATTCAAAGAGTCTTGGCACATTTCTTCACTCTCTTCTCTTATATTCTGTTAATACCCAACTAAAACTGTTGACTTAAACACCTCCATTCTGTTGTTTTCTGCGGTTAATGGCAGGTCTGCTTCAGGGAGGCTGGGCAGTAGCTGGCAAGGGCTTGGGTGCACAGAGATTTCCAATTGCTAGCGTCGACCCTGGCCTCTGTAGTTGCCTGTTTGCAACAGATCTATTTGCTTGTGGAGCAGCTGTGAAATTGCAGCAGATTTTAGGTATCCGTATGAGTACCCGTGCATTTCACTGCATAGAATAATGTGTACCTTGTGCTCTGGGCAACACATTATAATTAGTTTGTAGAAGTCATTTGTCTCTGAAGATCTATAAATACACATACACAAAACTACAAGGAAATAAGCAGTCACATGCTTAAAGCAAATGCATTCTAATGCAGATGAGTTTTATAGGCTGATCACATTTCCCCCCAAAAATGTGGTTCCATTGCTGATCTTTCTTTCTTTTCACGTAAGGCTGAACAAAAATATTTACTTTCTTCTTTCACATAAATAGACTAAAATGGATGGAGAATTTCCCACTGAAATCAAGGACAACCACCATTCAATGACAAACAGCCTCCTCCTGGGCTGTATTTGTTACTTTGCTGTCTCTCAGAGAAGGCAAAGAAAGAAAATAAAAAATAAACACCTGGGGCAGAGGTATCAGTTCCTCTTGTCAAACATTTTCTCCTGTGATTCACTGACATCACCCAGTACCTCTGGTCAAGAGCTTCATTTTACAAACCAACCTTGTTCCCTAACCAAGCCCTTCAACTTTTCCAAGTGACTTTTTTCCATGACCCATTCCTTCAGTTTAAGAGAAAAGACAAAAAGCTGTGTTTCTTATTGGAACGCTCCTTACTCGGGTGGGTTCCCACCAGCGGTATTATGTTAACCATCGGTGCATCGGCCTCTGTGAGAAAGCACTGATTTGGTGTTAGAGTAGAAGTGAGCGCTGAAGTGCCTGTGTACCTCCTGCCTTGCTGTAGCTGAGCCCAGGGAACCGTCAGGAGAGGAGAAGAGTGGGAAAACCACAAAGAGTCCGGTGATGTGCATGCACGTCTCTGCCTGGTGCTGTCTGGTCCTTGCGCAGTCCCTGCCTGGTCCTGCCCTACCTGGTCCCTTGCCCAGACCATGGTCGGTCCCTGCCTGGTCCTGCGCATCCCTGCGCATCCCTGTGCATCCCTGCCCATCCCTGCCAGCTCCTGCCCGTCCCAAGAGGAGCTGTCCCTTCAGCACCACGGCCGGGGCGGGCGGGCACTTGGACCCCGACGCGGCGGGGGGCACGGCTGGCACGGCTCGGCTCGGTTTGGGCTGGGCAGACACCGAACCCAGCCAGAGGACGGGGGGAGTCCTCTGCAGGGCAGAGCAAAACGGGGGGCGAACGGGTGTCCAAGTGCAAAGGGGGTGCAATGGTCGGGGCGTACCTGCAGGGAGGGTGTGAGCCGGAGGGTGGAAAGAGGGCGCGAAGATGCAAAGGTGCGGGAGTGGTTGGGGGGGTGCAGGGGGTGGGTGTGCGGGGGGGAGGAGGGGGTGATGCATGCGTGCGTGGGGAGGGAGGGGTGTGCAGGGCACCTGTAGAGAGGTGCGTGCAGCCCGGTGTTTGCAAGGGGAGTCTGCACAGCGTGCGGGTGCGTGGGTGCGTGGGGGGGGTCTGTAAACGTGCGTGTGTGCTGGGGGGTGTGAGGAGGGACTGTCGGAGGTCCGCATGCAGGGCTGCAGGGCCGTGTGTGCCGTTGTAGGACAGGGCTGTACGTGTGTACAGGACCGTGTGCGCGTGCAGTGCGTGTGAGTGTGTGCGTGTGTGCGCGCCGCGGGGTGTGCGGGGCGCAGGGGCCGTGCGGGTGGCAGCCGCGCACGCAGGGTGGGCGCCGGGCCCGCGGTGCTGTGGGTGCGTGGAGCGTGTGTGCGTGTGTGCCAGCGGGTCCCAGGGTGAGGGCACACGGCGGAGTCGCCAGCGGGAGGAACCCGGAGCGGCGCTGCCCGCCCTCCGCCCGGTGAGTGCCGCCGCACCGCGCCGCGGGGCCGGGGGAGAACCGGGGACCGGGGGAGAACCGGGGACCGGGGTATAGGGGCACGCAACTTTCCCAGAATGGGGCGGGGGGAGTGGCGGGGAGCCGCGGCCGGGGCTGCTCCTCGGGGTGCGGGGGGGACGGGGACCCCCTTTCCCCGCCCGGAGGTGCCGTCTCCCCGCGGCCGGGCGCGGAGCTCCCCGCCGGTCCCGCCGCCCCTGCCCGAGCCGGTGCCCGCGGAGCCGCGCTGCCCTCCCCAGCGCTCACGGCCGCCTCTCAACTAAGTTGCCGAGGAGCCATTTCTGACCCGGCACCTTCCCCGGGAAGGGAAACCACTGCCAGGACCGCGCTCATCCCTGCTCTCCGCACCCTCTTTTGCAGGCGTGGCTGATCCCCGCTAACCATGCCAGGAGCGCCCAGGGCAGCGCGGCAAGCTCTGCCCCGTTAGCCCGGGGTGCCCGGGGGGGCTCAGCCATGAATTCCTCCCTTCTCGCCCCCGGGCCACCCCCCGGGCCGCTGCAGCTCTGGCAGGAGGAGAATCAGACCCAAAGCGGGCTCTGGAACGGGAGCCAGGAGCTGGGCTGGGAAGAACTGGAGAAGATGCTCTTCCTCTTCGCGAAGGAGCCTGTCACCATCAGCCTCACGGCGATGTACCTGGTGTCCTTTGTGGTGGGCTTCGTGGGCAACATCATGTCCATCAGGGTGCTCACCCGGAAGCGCCGGAGTCGCGTGTCCAGCCTGAGCGCCACCCGCAGCCTCCTCATCAACCTGGCGGTGTGCGACCTCATGGTGGTGTGTGTCTGCATGCCCATCACTGTGGGCAACCTCATCTACAAAGCCTGGGTGTACGGGGACTTCCTCTGCCGGGCAGTGCCCTTCATCCAGGCTGTTTCTGTCTCTGCCAGCGTCCTCAGCCTGACCGTCATCAGCGTGAACCGGTACTACAGCGTGCACAACCCGCTCAACGCTCGGTCTTTCTTCACCCAGAAGAGGATCCTCAGCACCATCCTGGTGGTGTGGTTGTTGTCCTCAGGGATATGCATGCCCCTCATCTTCATGAACAAACGGGATGAGATTGGGGTGGTGGAGGGCTTGCCTCTGGCGTTTTCCATCTGCAGGGAGATTTGGCCTCAGGAGAGGCTCAAGCAAGCCTACAACTTTCTGCTCTTCTGTGCCCTGTACTGCCTGCCAGTCCTGTTCAACATGGTCATCTGCTTCCTCACGGTGCGCCGGCTGTGGAGCCGCAGCAGCCAGCTGAAGGAGAGCACTGTCCTGAACCGATCGCTGCCAGCCTCCCGGCTGAAGATCCGTAAGAAGGTAGCGCAGATGGTGGTGGCCCTCGTCCTGCTGTTTGCAATCTCCTGGCTGCCTGTCTACCTGATGGACATCTGGATTGATTTCAACATCCCCAAATCTTTGCAGGATGTGACTCCTCCTCCTTGGATCCTGCAGCTCAGACCTTTCGCCCAGTGGCTTGGCCTCACCAATTCCAGCCTCAACCCTATATGCTATTGCTTTGTTGGGAACCTCTACAGGTCAGCCAAGGAAATGAAGAGCAAATACCACCAAAGAATGGTCTCTCTCTTTAACTTTTCTCTGTCTGAAGGGACAACCCGCTCCTCAGTCCCAGAGCTGCTCTCTTACCGGAGTCCAATGGAGCCTGCAAGGAAAGGGCCCTCCACCACCCCCACCATAGGCAGGAGATGTCAGGGAGGTCATGGCCATAAGAACAAGTGTGGACACTTGAAATCCTGTCAGCATTCACCCCTGAACACTGTCTCCAGTGAGAACACTTCCTTGTAATTCTGCTCAGGAGGTGCACCTCATACCCTCGTCTGCATTTCATGACTCTTTAGAGGTCTTTCTGAACCAGATATTTTAACAATGGAAAAAAAACTTTCTTCTAATCACTCCCACCACCAGTTCAAAAATACTGAGACAGAAGCAAATAACGAGAGAAAAACATAATGTATTTTAACTCAAATCAAGTTTTAAATTATTTTTACTCAGGACAACTAGATGTGTAGCCTGTTGCCCCGTCAACAGTCACACAATTAAAGAGATCAACTTCCCAAGGAGTGAGTTCTCCCCACAGCTCCATCTCCGGATGCAGAGATATCGTTTGGATACAGCAACGATTTGACTGCTTGCTGCTGCTCACCCTGTGCTGATAAAGAACAGCGATGAGAGGCTCTCTCTGCTCTGAATCCATCAGTTGTAGTTGCAAGCAGTGAAGAAACGCTAGAAAAAGCATTATAAAAAAAATAGTAGTGGAGAATTTCATACACTTTATCACTTGAGATTTCATTGTCTGATTGTATTGTTTCACTTCTCCATGCAAATAAATTCTGCTGTGAAGAGACAGTGCCAGAAGTACTAAAGCAACCATCACCACCCCACATTTTGGAATTCTGAAGGGATAATATGGCCTTGGAGGTGACTTAGGAAAGGGAATAGGAAAATATTCCTTGGGCATCAGCTCTCTTACAGCTATGTTCCTGCGGGTGGAGTGGAAAGAACCGGGTGTCTATTAACATGATTTGCACTTCACTTGAAAAACCAGCACTTGTTCAGCTGTGTCTGTACCAAACAAAGTCAATGGCATGTGAAAATAAAAATAGAAAGTGGTTTATAGCTAATAAAATCAGAATCAACTAATGCAATGCTATTTGTCTGGGAAGGAGAGAATCAAAAGTGCTTGCTTTTCCTGAGGATCAGAAGTAGGTTAAAACCTGTTTCTTCCATCATCTCCTTTAAAGGAGGCTTTGATAAATAAATTGTATATTTTTATTACATTAGCATTGAAAGGCCCCAGTAAGGCTAGAGAATGCTATTGGGCTCAGCACTGGATCTGTATTCATAAGGAAAGGAAACCTTTCTCCCAAAGATCTCAAAGTGAAAATACATCAGACCAGACAACAGGTGGGAGAAAAAGCAATACAACAAAGACCCAAAAGGCTGGAATGAAACTAGAGATCAGCCCCTGCCCCGTGCCTGCCCAGTGCTAAGCGCAGGGGGATGCACAGCATCCCCTGATGCCACAAGAGCCCATGTACCCGTGCCCAGCGCAGCAGGGCTCTCCTCTTAGCAAGCCCCAGGATGAATGCAGCAGCCTTCCCAGGAGAGGATCTTGCATTTAATGGAACTCAGGCTTTTGAAAACTGGGGGCTTTTTTTTTTATTACTGAACAAGGGAATGATGTTCTGGGAAATCTAAGTTTCAAATAATATCCTCCTGCCTCCTAGGGAGCCTTTTGCTCACCAAAAATATGTAGAGACAAAAAATAGCCATTCAACCCACCAGGATTCCCACCTTTGTAATGATCACACAATAACATTTCATGTTACTAATGATCTGCCCAGAAAACAAAAGATTCCTCCTTAACAGGCAGTGCCATCTGTAATTTGTATTCTTTTTTTTTGTGTGTGTGAACAAGAAAGAAATTACAACTACCCAGATTTACTTTGGGTGAGAAATGGCTTTTATGTGTGCTGGGAGATGAGAACATCTGCATTTTTGCAGGTGATATAGGAGTGTACCTATTGCTTGATCTCTTAGTAGCTGTGGAGAAAAGTCTGTGAAGATTTTATTTCCTGTTTCAAGGTATATTTTTAGGGCTGGCAAAATGCACCAGGCTGAGGAACAGTAAAAGCTTGTTCCGAATGCCCACTGACTCCACGTCCTGGAAACAGACATACTCCGCCTCCAGAGCAGATGTGACACAAACTTCCCAACGTTGCCCTGACCAATATATTTAATCCTGAATAAACCACAAAGGATGGACTGTGGAGATGCCAGACCAGCTCTGTCCCATGTGGTGGCCCAGCTCTGAAAATGGACAGGATCAAACGATGCAATCAAAGGTGTAAGAAATCGACATTTTAAAGTATCCCAGAAGACAATTTTTTCTTTTCTCAGCTCATGAGCTGTTTCCTGGGTCCTACCCTGAAGATCTCTGTGCCCTCCACATGGGCAGAAATACCAGGGACTGTAGGTTCTCCTGAATGTGCTTGTGCCTTCCCCTCCTGATGCAGATGTCCCTCCCTTTCTCCAGCCCCTCACAGCTCCTCACCACCAAGACAGACTGTGGCAAGGACCACTTCCACTGGGCAAGGCCATCTCCTCTTCACACTTTGAAATGTGTTTTCCAGTTTCGTTCAGTGTTCCTGTTTTCCTTTAATAAAGTTGAATTGCTCACTTTAACTCCTCTTTGTCTCCCTCAGTTGCTCCCTCCCCTATACCCCATGCTCCAACCTCTTCTCCACTGTTCCTATAGCGAAATCTCCCCCTGCCTCTCATCGTTATCACTCTTTGCCTGCGAATTCCCCCCACTCTAACAACTCATTCACGTCTTCACTCCTCTGATGAAAAATCCCTCCCTGCACTGCCGGGTTCAAGCAGCTCCTTTTGTGCTGCAGACACCTGTTTGCGATGGAGAAGGCTGATTTATTTTGCACAGCTTACCTGACAGCTGCCAGGTAGCAATGAATTTCGGTCACTATCACCCGAGGGTAAATGAGAAGCAGTGACGTCAATGTGAAAGCCACACAGCATCCTATGAATCTGCCCGGGCTTTGGCAGTGATGTTATTGACCTGAACATGTCTGTGTAACGCAGTGTGACTCACGCCGGCTCCCAGAGAGGTGAAACCCTGGCATTTGGAAAGTGGCTTTTCCCCCCTCCTGTCTGATCAAAGATCTCTTTATAGTTAGGGCGGAGAAGACACCTGAGGGTCCTCCAGGCCATGCAAGCTCCTTGTTTCAGGTGGCAGGCTCTTTGGTAGGCATTCAAGGGACTCCCAGCCCTTCGAGGAATCAGGAGCAGACACGGCTCTGACTGGTGAACACAGATGGTTTCCTCAAAGGAGCTCAAGCCAAACATCTCGCACTCAGTGTGTGGTTGAGGAATTGTGTTTCTCTCTAAATGCACCCAGGCAGACTGGAAATGTGAATTTTAGATGTCTCGAGGACCATGTTTTCCCGTAGCAATGCTGCTAATGCATCTCAGTCCTGCTCCTCCCCACCCCATGGGTCTTTCTTCTCTGCCTTGCCATTTGAATCAATGCAGGCATCTTATCACATTACCAAAATAGGATGTTTAAAGCAGCTTCCCTTGAATCCCTTTGCTGTGGTAAGGACTTACAGAGAGTTGCTGTTCGGTAACTCTCTCTGGGAATATCCCGTGATCTGTTCTTGTACTATCAGTATTGTCTCAAAGATGCTACAGGTTTATTTTCTGCCTGTGAACCACTGTAGAGACAAAAAAAGAGATAATCTTTCGTACGAGGTATCATAGAGGTACATACAGTCACGACTGGTACGTAGCCCTCGAATGGAGAATGATGAGTCACCATTTCTTATAATAAAATACTCAGAGGAAGCCAGTGAAATGATTAGATCATGTGTAAGGGCATGGCAGTACCTTTCCTCACACCATGAGCAGCAGCTGAGCACAGGCAGAGGAGGTGGGGAGGGCTTAAAGCAATAGAAAGGGTTCAAGAAGAGACTGGACTGTCCACAGCAGAAAGGGCCACCAAGTGCTATTAAAAGCAATAATGCAACTTCTGGCTCAGAGACATTGGGTGTATAACCTATAATTTTCACTCTTACTCCTTCCCAGGACTCGTGCTACTGGTCACCACTGGGAGCAGGATGCTGGACTGAGAATTGTTTGGTCTGTTCAGACCCCTTGTTCTTACATTCCTATGCAAAAAAACCCTTCCACATTAACCTAAGTGCTGTTTTAAAGAGTGGGAGGAGAGCAGGGGATGTTTTCAGACATGCCATAATTTGATCAACAGTAAGACTTTGCAGGACACAGACATCTGGAGGTAGGACACGTTAATGCTGACACAGCGTAGGCTGAGAAATGCTCACTCAGTCACTTGCAGAGCAAGAGCTGAGCAGTCCCAGCGGATGGTGCACGGTGCCCACTCCAGTGCAACACAACAGAAATAACAGATCTGTCCCTCTTCTGACATTTATCAGCCCTCTTGGTGGGTCAGCACCTTCACTGCAACAACCCTCAGAAAGAAGAATGGCCTCCAAAGGGAAAAACTCCTGCCTGTTGGTATTTTATATACGAGACTTATTGATGCTGGGATTCAAACTAGGATGGAAGCTGGCTGGTGAGTTACCTGCAACACCAGCAGCCCCCAGCATGGCTCCTGTGTTTCCTCCCACACTCCCCCATCACCACAGCACATCCCATATGCAAACACCTGAGCTCTCCTGACGGGAAATACTTAAAATTAATAGGGAGAGCACAGGAGGTGCCTGGGTTTCCAGCGCATTGTGATGTCCTTGTTGTAAAGAAACAGAGATCCATCAGTGTGAATTTTCTAGGAAATACCAGCACAGCTCAGTTTACCTTTGTGATTATATCCAGCATGAAAAAAAATCACTGAGGGCTGCTAGAAGAACAAATAAAAGAGCAGCTATGAGCAGGTATTACCAAACAGATTGCTGGAGCCCTCCAGGAAAGAGTCAGCCTCCAGGAAAGTACAGCTCACCTGGCACACAGGGGGACTGTATAAGAATTTCCCAGGCTTTCTGGGAAGAATCACTACTGCTTAGGTCAGCCCCAGGGGCACAGGATTGCAGTAGTTGCTTTCTCTGACTCCTAAACATCTTTAGTTGAAGTCTCAGGACTCAGAGCTGAAACAACACAGCTGTAAAGTCAATGCAGTCTCATACAACTGCCTGCCCCTGGATTTCCCTGCCAGCCCATGATGGAGACTCCTGCCTGCCCCAATTTAGGGATTTTTTTCACTCTCAACTTGAATCACCTGGGAAAACCTGGTCTGGGGCAGAGGAGGAGACACACTAGGATAAATGCCCCATCTGGAGAGGGAAGGATGCTGCTTTCCATCTTACAAGGGTACTTGCTCATTAGAAGTTGTGAGGCAGTCATGTAATTAAATTATCTCACTAATACTTTATTCAAATAATAACTTCAAAATATTTCAGCAATAAAGATTGATTCAGCACTTGCAGAAAACATATTTTTCAAGTGAGGAATCTACACCAGTCATCCTGTTTGGTGTCTCTTGCTGATTGCAAGAAACGCCCTGAAAAAATCAGTGCCTGGAGTACACTGGCAAAGAGCTGGCTCAGGACTGTCAGAGGAGGGGACACTGATTACCCTGTGATGGTCCTCACTGCACAGGGAAGGGGAAATCTCACAGAGCTGCAATGTGACCTTGGATTTTAAATGTTTTCTATGCCCTATCTTTTCCCTCTTACCTCATTGTACCCTAAGACACCTGGTTTATGTTGCAAACTGGGAGGGAAATTATCCAAGGAGACTTTATGTTTAAAAATATGCATGAAATATTTCAGCACCTGAAAGATCCAGGAATTAATAGCTTCTCCCTGCATACCTTCCCCCTGTGAGTTTTTATGATAACAGATACTGTGGAGAACAAAATGCTGCATGCACCATAGGACAAAACCACCAAACTTCAATCACTCCTTAATCAGGCAGGTGTTTCCCAGCCGCAGCACTCTGCCAGGCTTGCTGGGTCCAATCTGCAGTGAAGCAAGCAGCCCACACAGCTGCCAGCCAGGCTCGCTGTCCCATCTGCCTGGTGGCTTGGCCTTCCCTGCCCCTGCAGGAGGTGGCTTTTTGGTGCCTGGCCAAGCCAAACCTCTCAGCTCCGCACCTCCAAACGCTGAGGACCACGTCCTCAAGCAGAGCCACTGGGGAGGATTCCCAGGCTGGCTCCCATGCTCCATGAAACAGGCTTGGCCACAGCACAGGGATCTGCTGCACTTGGCCAGTGCCAGATGGGGAGATTGAACTATTCTTGTTTCTAATCACTGCAGTGAGGCTGAGCTTGTGGAGAGTGACTGCAAGGACCCTCTGACCACAAACCAGTGATGCTCCAGCGTCTCTGAGTGGCTGCACAGGCGTGCTGCTACCCCAGGTGCTGCATAGTCTCTGCCTTTCTTCATTTTCCACTTGAGGTGTTTTCAGTCAATCCTTGCTTTCCTCTCCTCAGCCATTCACCACAAGAATGGAGCTGCTGAATTAGAGAGCTATATGAATGAGTCTTTAGGCAGATGTATCCCACTACCTGGTGCTCGCAAGTCATGAGCTGTTATTCCTCAGTGTGAGGAAGGAAAATGTGGCAAAACATTCAAGAAACAAGCTAAAGAATAAAGAGGAGAATGAAAGAAAATCCAGACAGTGAAATAAAATCATCTTAAGACTATTATTACCAGGGAAGAAATAGAGCTGCCAAGGATATTAAAGCTCTCACGCACCTGCTAATCTCTTCTGATAAAGGTCTGACTGGCTAAACTAATAACGTTATTAAGTCTGCAATAATCATTCCCAGCAGCAGCCCAAGGCTCTCACAAAGCCACGTGCCTGGAGGAAGACTGTTTCCAGCACGAACATGCCCGACCAGCAGCAGGTAAGTGGCCCCTGCACCTGAGATGTCAGCGTAATTGCTGAGTGGCTGTGACTCAGTAACCTCCCTTAATGCCCTCCCTCAGCTGAGAACTGAACCCAGATTTCCTACGGCTCCATTCAGCACTTCTGCTTTTTTCAGACTCTTCTTCTGGGCTCTGGGTAGCAAAGGTAAAAACAAGAAGTTCCTACACAGCCTCACAGTACGGATCAGTGTTTGGAGTGAGCTGACTCATAAAGTCTCCACAAAAAGCTGGGATGTTCTCTTCCAAAGCTAAAGACGTAACACGGGCTCTAGCAGAAATGCATCAAGGAAAGGATATGTAATAGCAAAAGTATCAAAAATCCTCCTCTGAAATCCCTGTGGCAGGGGCAAAGCTGCACTCCTTTGTGAGCAGGAGGAGAAACAGGCTGGGGTGGGACGAGCAGCCCCACGAGGTCCACGTGGTGACCCCGACACACTGGGGAGGAGGAGCAGAGGCACATCCACGCAGCAACATGAAAGGCTGATCAAGGCTTTATGCAAAAATATTTGGGATGCCATCGCTGCCACACGGTTCCCTTGTGCCCAGCAAGGCAGTGAGGATGCTGCCTCCTCTGTGGCAGGAGAGTGTGCACAGGTTATCTGCTGCCCAAAAACATGCGGATCCTGCTTCTCTTTCATTCCCTCCCCACCACTATTGACTTCAGCAGAGTTTCTTCTGATTTATACCAGCAGGAGATTATAGTGAAGCCCATAGTGAATGAAATACTCTCAAGGTGAGGCTGCTGTCATATCAGCTGCTGTAATTTCATCGACTTAATGGATCTGCTCCTAATTTACAAGTCAGAGCTGGATCCTGAACCACAGGCTGAGTACAAAGGTGTCATTTTTATATAGTCAAATTTATCTCTGAAATAAATACCACATTATATCTTTCCAAGAGGTCTGAGCTGCAATATACTCATTTTTCTCCCTACAGAAAGGTGAAATTCTCACTAATGTTTTCAGGTTACTTTTAAGTCTCAAGGTTGGATAAGTTTCAGCCATCTGTTTGCTCCACACAGACTCTCAGGGGCCAAAATGAGCAACTGTATCCTCCAGGGAGTCCTGCAGCAACTTGCTGTGAGGGTTATTAAGCCCCTTCCTGAGGCTGCCATTTGCTGGGAACAACACAGCAGCCTGATGATGTACAGCCCCTTGTAGTGAAAATTACGATAGCGAAGAATAAATAAGTTTACATCTATATGGGCTTTTCTTGCATACTTCAGAAATAAGGAATATTTACACATAGTTCCCAGCCAATAATGGTGTAGGCATGTCAAGTTCAAAACACCTTGGTCCCTCCAAAAATCAGTGAATATCTGTGTGATTGCAGGCTGTGAACGGAAATTCATGGCTTAACCAATATCACCTCTCACAGGACTGACTGTGGGAGTGTGAAATGGATCTACACAGACACACATCCCAGAAGAAAAACACATCCACAGCAGCCACATGTCCACATCTGCAGGCACAGTGAGGGAAGACTGTGTAGGGTGGGAAAGTCATTGCTCTCAAGTAAAATAACAAAATGCTCTTCTTGATTTTTTCACCCTAATTTCCTTCCTGAAGCCCAGGCAGGACAGCCCAGAAGCCAGAAAGCTGCCAAAATTGTCATAGAAAGAGCAAAGCTTTCCTGCCAGGCACAGTGCCAGAACTGGAAGTCAGAACTCCTAGCAACAGCAAACAATTCTTTCCCCAAGTCTTTCGCTCCATCAAGCAAAAAGTGAAACTTGGGAAAATGGGGGGCAGTGATGGGTGCAGGGATCTGGGCAGTGGTAACGGAGCAGCTCCCCTTCCTCCATGCCAAGAGACACACCACTGGGACACGGGGAAAGCTCCTTGCTCCAGGTTCAGTTGGCTGCAAGGGTACCACACAACTGGACAGCAAGACCTTGAATTTCTTATTTGCAGACTTGAAGCTGCTGAAAAAAAGCAGCAAACCAGACAGGCAACCAGAGGCATTCTTCACTGCCTGCTCTTGGAGCGTGGAAGTATGGCCAATAACCCATAGGCTCTTCTCACACTGGCAATAGGAAGGGACTGGAGGAGATCCTCAGGGCATGTTATTTTCTGATGAAGGTCTGTATCCTGCCCTGCTGGTGAGAAGGACTCAAAAGAAGTGAGAAAGAGAAAAGCAGCGTTTCATTTTTGCTGATAAGCCTCAGCATGTTCGGTCAAGCAGCCTTTGCCCATGGGAAATGTTTTGATAGATTATTGTTGCGTTTGGGTTTTTTTTCCCCAAGTCACTTCTCAACTGTGAGAAAAGTTAAGCATTATTTTTTTTTTATTCCTTGGCATGCTGTGCTGGAATAAGAGCAATCTGCAAATAAAGGGGTGAGATGATGGAGTGTGACTCTGAAGAAAAAGCTGGACACATATGGAGTTGAAAACAGCTTAGATTGGGAAGCAGCAAGAAAGAACATAAATGAAGTACCCTTTGGTGAGCACATGTTTGTATCTATCTCCTCTGCTAGGAGGAGCTGCTCCAAGAACCAGATAGCCAACATGGGAACTACATGAATTTGTCTTATCCTATATGCCTCTCCCCTTAGTACATGATGGTCTGCCATCCACCCAGAGGAAAGGGAGGACAACTGGCTTTGGCAGTACCTGCTGTCCTTTCCATGGCCCCCTCAAATGGAAAATGCCAAGAAACTCTGGGACTTGACTTCCCTCAATCCTGCCTTCCCTGAGGAGATGCCAGGAGCCTGGTCCTGCAGGGTCCACAGCCCAAGGAAAGGATGGGCTGGAGCTGTAGAGACTCCATTGCACGGACTGGGTCCTCAAAGGAAATGCTATCAGCATACATTTGAAAGCAATCTTATCTAATTTGTCCTTTCTTTGCTCCTATTTTTATTGCTAGCCGTTTAAATTACACAAATGAGGTTTTTCTCGTCTCACCCCCAGAGAGCCAATGCATTAAACAAAACATGAAAATATACTCATAATCACGGAAACTCTCTCACATATTTATATTCTCTGAATTACTGGTGTTCATGCAGAAGTGGTTTCTATGTGCTTATCTCTTCTCACTGCTTCTATATCCAAAATATACAGCACACAAAAGATAAACAAAGATACCCATCCATTAACACACCTGCCATCCAGAAACAAATGGAAAGAACAAATTTAGAAGGAAAAGCCAGTGAGGGATACAAACACAATTACAGTGATGTGTCTGCACCACTATCTGATCATTAAGGATGACAATAAGAGAATTAAGTCTCATTCCAATGACTCTGGCTACTTGGGGGCTGTTTCCAACATGAGAAGCACTAAGCAGAGGAAAAAAAGCAAGGCAGAAACCCACAGTGACCCAAGGAAAACAGGCTGGCTTGTTATCTTTGCGTAGCACAGGAGCCTCCCAGTACTTCTGGGGATACAACGAATAAAGAAGGCAGGAATTAGCCCACATTTTCAATGGTTGCACCCAAAATACTTCCCATTTTCAGAGAAAGAAGAGACCAAGAGCAGCCCTCAGCCATGCTCTGCAGGAGAGGGAGGTAGGAAAGGATGAAGGTGCTCAGGACTTCTCAGCACCAGCAGACTGAGCAGCCACTACCTGCTCCAGCTCCTCCATCACTCTTGAGCTCCTGAAGATGTGCTCTGCCCCATCTTGGCCACAGTTCAGCGGTGCTTTCATAGACCAAGCTGTGCCCTGGCAAGGCACTGGTGTCCAGATGCCTCCCTGAGAACCGGGCGATGGTTGCAGATCATCCCACAGCCTCCAGCAGCTGTGGAGCCCATAGGTCTCCCCTCTAAACAATCACCAAAGTGATGGAAAATGACCTCCGCTGCACTCCGAGGTCTCTCTTCCTTCTCATATCCCCCTTGCCTTTCTGTTTTTCCTGGGGAGGCATTGCTGCAGCTTTATCCCAGGGTGGGAAGAGTCAGGTTTGTGTACCTAATCGAGGAGCCAGCCTCTTCCTTGTGCTCCAAGCACAAAAACAGATACAAACCCTCCAACACACACAGCTCAGCTGGGGCATCTTTACAACCCCATGAACAGCCCCACCACTGTACAGCTTTCCTCCTAAGATCTTTGAATTCTAAGGCAGGAGTTGCTCTCCAGCACACCATAATAATAATGATATGGTGACTGATAATCTGACTTATTAAGTAGCCCTCAGCCCCCAGTTTCCACTTCGTGCCAACGCTTTGCGTCGCCAAAGCGCCAGTTTGTAGGCAGCCAGCTGTCTGCTTGATTTGTGAGTACCCCTGAACCACTCACAAATTCAATCAACCGCTCTTGCAGGAATCACTCCCACAGTGGCACAAAATTCAAGGGATGTTACGAGGAATGGCCAGTCATGAAAAGCTGACCTTCAGCATCAATAACTAATGTTGCTAAAGCTGACTCCTTAGATGTCAGTGAGACTGACTGCTGCTCCCCATAAGATGCATTGATGCCAAGTGCACCTTGAGCGTGTATTAGCAATAAGTTACTGCAGGTACCACTCAGTTTCTTCAATCAAAAAGCAATCACCCTCCTCCCTTCCCCATGGCAACCAGGGTTTAGTAATCACCTCATCACCTATTCCAAATTGAGGCTGAAATACATGTTCCCAAGGACTGAAAGCTCCAGTCTTTATTAAACTGCAAATATTTGTTACTCGCTCACACAAAGCATTACCCAGTCTGCACATGGATAAATGTTCCCTTTCCCGATTTGAAGTATGATGGGATGGGAAGGGCAGAGAAGGTAAATATTTAAACAGCCTGCTAAAGGAAAGCCATGCTTTCAGCCCCAGAATACCGAATGCTCCACAGGTGAAACTTCCAACAAAAAAGCAAACAAAGGATCAGGAATGAAGTATTGCGTTTCGGCCATCGGGAAGCCTTCTCTCATCTCTTTTTTTCCTGCCTTTTGCAGACAAGTTGACAGCCTGAATTACCAAAGTGTTTGTGCTACACAGAAGGTACTCTCATTTTGGGGCTGATGCAGTAGAAGACACCTAAGCCAGAAATGGAGGTCACCATTTGTTTCTTTGCTGTCACCTCTGATTACAAGAAATTACCTACTATGACTTCCAGACTGGTCAGAGGTAAAACTAACGTGGATCTGACAGCACTTGCAAACATGCTGCCAAGGAATCTGAAAAGAGAGCTAAGACTCCTCAAGACACAACTGAGGATGCTGAGCACCCGCTCGCAACGTTTATTCTCCAGAACCACTTGCTTTGTAGGATTTCTCTAACACTAGATTCTGGCCCAATACAAAATCTGAGCACTGAATTTTACTCAAAAAACATGAAAAGCCAGGGAAATTATATCAATTCAAACATGAATGATCACAATTTGGGCTTTTTTTTTCTAAATACTTGTATTGTAAAAATGATGCTAAATAGTGTCAGGAAGAAAATAGTGAAAATTTCAAGGTAATATTCAAGACCCGGGGAAAAAACTCTTTACAGAGGGGGCAGGAAAGAATTCTGCTGGATAGCACGACGTGAAGTCCTTGAAGGAAACATAAAAAGCCTCCGATAAGAAACCGCTCCAACAGATGCGCTACGTGGTGGCACCATCTACTGGGTGACAACAGAAACAGTCGAGAAAAGGAGGAATTGAAATCCGAGTCATTTGCTGGATCCAAGACACAAGTGAGTGATGTCTCGGGAAATGCAGAACGGGGTCGGGCTGTTACGTGGGTCTGTTGATGTTCAGGATGCACAAAAGCATCTGCAAAATCCAGAAGAGCAACTGGCTCCATCTCACAGAGTCTTCCCTACCATCATGCAAATGGATGAGAGACCTTCTTCCACAGGCTCTTTCTTGGTGTATTCTTCAAAGAAAACTGCAAAGTAGGATACATGTCTTTCTGGTGAGAATACATGAACCACACACAAGCTTTTAACTAGGAAATACAATGTGCACATTTCTCCTCCTACATCCAATATAAACCTAAAAGAACATCCAACAGAAATGTTAAATAACTGCTTTTGAACCAGCTCCCTTTCAATCCACACAGTGGAAAAGGCATGGAGCCAGTTCAGAAGAAGGGTTTAAATTAAAGCATACAGTATACACAATGCCTTCATAAAAGCCTCCCTGCTGGACTCGCCCTCAGTTGACGTGTTTGGCTTCCAACTTGCCTAATCCTTGTGCTCTTCAATGGCTCCAGGCCTCATCCTTGGCATGCATGAAAGCAACCAGCCCCTCTGCAATGTCCTGGAGGTGGCCTCCCATGCCCTTGCTGCCCGACATCCCTAAAGTCAGCGTGGATTTCCAACAAAACTCCTCTTCCCAAGCCCTGATCTCCCAGGCACTCCAGCTCTGTAGGTCACAGAGTTCACCTCTGCTCTCTTCATATCAGCCTCCTTCAACAGTAGACCTCACAGTACTCTTAAAAAGAATGCACATCCTTAATCTTTTCCTTGCAGGTTTCACAGACTATATGAAGATTTCCAAAACACCTTGCTCCTAGAGAATTACATACTGTGCTAGTCACCGAGTTAAAGTTATAAGCAATTGTAACAAGATGCCGGTTTGGTATTGTCCTCTGTTAAATTGCTTGGCACCAATCCAAGTTTTTCACAAGACTGCTTTCAGGTATATGCCTGGAACATTTGATATCTGGATTTAATCTCTACCATCACAGATTCTGTGGCTCTTGAAGAAGTAATAAACTTCTCCATGACGTAGTTGGCCCAGAGATCCTTAAGATGATAGGAAATCAATAGGAAGCCATGCATTTTCCTATGTCTGCTGCTGCAAAGCAATACCTCGTTAGACCTACTGAGAAGCTATTAGTACTTTTATGACCCACATCTCCATGACAGTTGGGCATGTCACTATGCCCTAGAGACGCTCCAGTGTCCTAAGAGTGAATTCTGGGATATCTGACATGGTGGTTCATTGTGTTTTGTCTTGTTACAGCTCTGTAGGAAGCAGCCCAGCATTCCTACCCCATCCCTGAATTGTACCATGCAGCCATTCTGTAAGCAACCCAATTAAAAAAGTAATGTCGTATTAAAAATCAGTTTGAAAAGAACCCAGCATTAAAATTACTGAGTCTCTGGACACTACAAAGAAAATTTAATTCCCATGCTTCTATAACATATATCAGATAGACAAATTGAGAGGGTTTTTTTTTTAGAATTCAGCTTTGAAACCTAGTTGATGCCTCAGCAGAATTACTGCCCTGCATCCCACGCCTGCTCACATCAAGACTACAGCACCACATCTCAAGGAAAGAAAAAAGGGGATTTCCATAGGGATTTGTGATGAAACAGGATACAAGTTGTTGATTGTCTTTATGATGGCCTGATGAGATACCAGAATCTTCATTCCATATAAGTGGAACTTTATGAGCTACTTCAACCACCAATTTTTGTGAGGCATGAGGAAAGTCTGGATTTCACTACATTTCCCAGCTGGAGATAAAAACAATTTGGAAAAGATTTTCTGACTACTTCGTGGTGATTTTGAACTGTAGCTTCTTCCCCAAGTACCATCTTGGTGTGTCTCACAGGTCACAGTCATGGATTTCATTACTTAGATCAACTTTCATTTATGGGGAGAAAGGATTTATCTCTGCTCTGACCTACACTCCTCTGATATCTGAGCTTTTAAAGCAAAGAGCAAAACTGGATTTCGTATGACCTTTAAACTTGCAAAATAACTTTTAAAAAATGCCTGTAGCACTGGTTCTATTTTTGTTCTAGCCACTGACAACTCTGTTTTGCAATTTAATTCCATTTTTAAGACCATCAGAAGGATGCTACTTGAGACAACTCATGTATCTGCTGCAGTGATATTTTGGTACTTTGCTTTTAAGATACATAGGGGTAAGCTGAACTCCACACAGTTTGCATTTTGCAAGCTAGAGGAATATACACAAGGGGCTTGTGAAAGCACTTGCCAAGGATGCTGTTTATCAGTTGCTGCAGAACCACAATAGAACATGGTTTAGTAACATATACTTCATAATACCAATCAATAAAGCAATTTAAATATTTCAGATACTTTTGCTTTTCATTAGAAATGAATATTAGACATTAAACATATTCTTTCAAAACACTTGAGAGTTGCAGCTTTTTTTAAAAAAAAAAAAAAATACAAAGCTCTGAGCCTTCTCCTGTCTTTTCTCAGCCCCTTTGTATGTCTCAGATTTGTTAGAGCATAGTCCACTTAGAAGCCATTAGTCACCTACTGGCATATTTAGGAGGCTAATAGCTTTGAAAATCTGATCCTCGTGAGCACAAAGTGTTCGGCCACATCAGATGCACACAGCACCAGATCACTTGGCAGCACAAATACAAAGAGGCAGAAGGACACGCACGCATTGCCCATCCTTGCTGTTGAATCAGTCGCAGTGTGTGGTGCCGTGATGATGCTAGCTAATGCCAGAGCTGGGCAGATGGTCCCCCAGATGGCAAAACATCCACCCTGGGTGCCTGCCTCTCCATGAGCATCCTCCAGATGCAGGCAGGATGCTTGTGGGAGGCTTCTTTAGGGTAGGAATTTCTCTCCTAAGTCAGCTCCTGGCTAGGAAAAGCACCAAGTCATTTCCCAGGCACTGTGATATTTGTTCCTCAGCTGTTTCCACGTGCCATTTTAAGGCTGCATCTCACAGCAGCAGAAATTCACCTCTGACAGTGGCTCTTCAAGTTCCCCTTTCCCAGTGAAACCTGGTGATGATGACAGATGCCAAATCCCCGTGACAGAGATACATATATGTGCTGCTCATGCCCTGTCTTAGGAGCCATGGCACATGAGAGAGCTGACATATTGACTAGTGGACAAAAAGGATGCTCTGCCAGGCTTTGCTTACCTGTGATTCTTCAGCTCCATCTCTATCTTCTGCCTTCTCACCCTTCTCCACCAACAGGACATTTCTCCCTCATCTGCAAACTGTCATAGCAATGAGGTGTGCTCCTGGCCAGTTGAAAACAAGGCAGAGGGCTTCCTCTTCAGAGCTTCAGCCCCACCATCAGCTCCAGATCTACAAAACATTTGGACAGCAGGAGCGAGCCACTGTCTGAAGGATGAGAAAACCAATATAGACCCAGACAAGCAACTGGTACAACTTGTTTTCTTGCCTGATGTTCTCCCAGGTCATCCCTGTCCTTTCTGCCATTTTTATTCCCACCCAGCTCTACCACCCCATGTGATACTCATCCCCCAGGTCAACAGGTCTTTGCTCCTCTGCTTTCTTCACTCTTTCCACCATCACCTTTTCAGAGATACATCAGGAATGACAAGCATGGAACAATTTAAGATTTTGAGATCTGCTTCAGAAACGAGATTCCAATAAGAACTGTTGGCTACAAATGAGTCTCACCCACAGAAGTCCCTAAATCTAGGCTCCTGCATCACTTTGGCCTCCTAAATTACTTATGCTCTCCTAAAAAAGTTATCCCCGGGGCTTTGCCTGCAGCAGGCTGCCGGCTGAGATTTCCCAGCTATGCACTAGGTGGCAAAACATCCCGAGAAAGGGAATTTCCCATCTCAGCTCCTTTGGAAGGGGCTGTGGGAGCTTTGGGATGTTTTTCAAACACAGCTGAAAATGCAGAATTTGCAAATCTAAGTGCATAGAGCCCAAGAGAGACATGAGTTCATTTGTATTCTGGTCCTACCTTCAGGCAGAAGTATTTGTGTACGAGCGTCTAAAGCCATTTCCTTCGCCGTTCTCTCGCTGACAGATTGTGGCCACAGTGCTTCAAACACACAAACAACGGTGCCGGATTAGAGCAGAGCCTATCTATTTACAAAGATATTCTGGCTCCTTGTGACGGGCACGGGACAAGAGAACGTGTGGCATGTGACTCATAGATGTCTTCCAACCTTTTGCACGGGCAGCACCACTGGCCTCTCCCTTTAGCAGCTCCAAAATGAAGAACAGACCATTTTGGCTGCATGGTCCCCCCACACCTCTCCATGCCATCTGTGACTTTCCCCTCTCCTCCTCCCACACCCCCTTTGGGGTGGAAAAGGTGCAGCTGCTGTGTTCATGAAGGCTCTTTCCCCCAGGACCTCTGTCCTTCACTTACCAGCATGCTTACCAGGTTCTGCCTTGTCCCTCCTACAGCATCCACTGCTTTGGCCAGATGCAGGGTCCAGAGCAGGTGATTGAAAGCCACTTGCCCAAAAAACAAAGCCAGGTACTCGGCTCCATGCCCTCATGATTCCCTGCTGGCAAGTGCCATCTTATTCTGTAGTAATTCACCCCTTGATGAGAGTCAGGGACCCAGCAGCCTCAGCTTGCAAACTGGTGTCAGTCATTTCTGCCTTCCCTGCCAAAAGCTCTCCATCCCCCAGCTATAAAACATCACACATCATGCTTCACTGTCTGGCAGGAACAAACCCACAAAAACTTGACCTCACAAGCTGCTTTTTCCTCCTCTTTTAGCTCTCAGGATGTCAAATTCTCACCCAGATCTCTCCTGACTCTTTGCACTTCTACAGCCCCTTCGCTCAAAGGCCCCACAACAATTTAAGGTACAGATCATAGAGGCAGTATTGACCAAAAGGCAGAGTCCAGCTCTCCAGCCCTTGATGCTCTGCACTGCCAGTAGCATCTATGGGTGAAGACATCCCCGCTTCCCTGCTCCAGGGAAGCTGGACTGGAAAAACAGCAAGCAAGACCCCCATCAAGGAGGGGATGTGGAGGGACTTGGGGGCACAGGGTGCCTGAGGCTCTATCAGAGCAGGAGACTCTCAAGTGGGCACTCTCAGCCTGCATCACATGCATCTGGTGGAGCAGTTTAATCCTACGTGAAGGTATTGGGAAGGAATGCAATGCCAACTCCACAGCTTGGCAAACAGAGAGGAAAACGTGTTACAAGCTACGACTTCTGAGCATGTTCTCTGTCTGGAATCTGCCTGCAAAACAACCCAAATTTCTCAAAGGGATTCATTATTCAAAACTATTTGCTGAATAATTTCTGTAAGTAATTGCAGGTCTGAAGCTTGTCTGCAAACAATTCATTAGGAGCATCCAGGCAGGC
Organism: Podargus strigoides; assembly: GCA_028020825.1. Lineage (NCBI taxonomy): Eukaryota > Metazoa > Chordata > Aves > Caprimulgiformes > Podargidae > Podargus > Podargus strigoides. The sequence goes on along the minus strand of CM051634.1, from coordinate 13,187,867 downwards.
AGCTATAACTGTGCTCAGACTCTGGTCTGCGTTCCCTGGCTGTGTGTGGATAACTCCAACCAGGATAACCCGCAGGCAGGAAGGGTAAACAAACTTGTTTATAAAATCAGGATCTTGAAAACCAATTAAAGAAATTGTATCAGTTTAAAATTAGCTGCTTCCACCAATGCTTCTAGATGTAACTGGGGCTGAAATAGTCAGGCAGAGAGAGCCAGGCACTGGGGACTGGTCCTAGGCTGCCACAGCCCTGCACATGGTGTGTGGCTCTGTCCTCCAACTGCCCCGGTGTCCCCGAGGGAGCAGCAAAACTGGTCCCCAGGCAGGGCAAGGAGAGGAACAGGAGATGGGGAAGGAGGAGTTGCCTCCAACCCTCCACCCTTGAAGGGCCTGGAACATCACAGAAAGAGCTGTCTGCTGGAGGAGTGCACTGCAGAAATGCTGTCCCTAGAAAATGTCACCAAGCAGCACTGACAATTCACATACACATTTGGAGAAGGAGCAGAGACTGACTGGAAGCGTTTCCACAATTCAGGGCTCAGAAAGTGCACAGCAGCACTGGGCTGGGTACCAAAGTCATCACTCAGACTATGTTTCCTGCTGAAATCATGAAATAATAAATGTCCAATTAACTGGCAAAGCGAGATGCAAAGAGAAATATTGCTTACAGAGAGCTGGCATAGTGCCCATGGAGTTATTATAAGAATACTTTATTTGCCTGGGCTTTAGATAATCTATTTCTATTCTCTCTCTTATTGCCCCTGAGGCTCCTGAGAGTATATCGGTTTCTTGGAATAACTTTTCTTCTCCAGTGTCTCTGAAGTCCTCTCCCAGCTCCACCAGCTGAAATAAAATCTCAAATACCACTAGACAGCCCTAACAGCTGGTGTTAAGAGACTAAAGTATCTAACACACTCAAACTGCACAGACTGCAAAATTGAGGCTGTTGTACTCTTCAAAAGGCATCTGTGTGGGAGCAGGGAAGGAGAATAGGGGCTAAGCCTGCTTCATCCTTTAAAACAGGCAGAGCAGGCAAAGTTAAAGCAGGAAAAGGAAAAGAAAAAAAAAAAAAAAAAGAAACAGACTAGGAAAAAATGTATTTGGCAGGAAAAAAGCCTGCCTCACATTGCAGTTTCCTAAGTCAAAATATAACCAAGGAGGTGCCAATAGGACTAGACAGATGTCAACTTACCATCAGCCTGCCCAGGAAGCTATTAACATCCAAAGACTATTGGACTATTGCATGCAGAAAATCTTGTGCCCAGAGCTCTGGAGCTAACAGAAGGCACGTACCACACATCCCCAAAAAACCCAAGAGGAAAGGATCCAACTGCAGCACACTGAACTATCAAATAGGCATGATTTAGATTACGGGTAACTAGCATAAACTCAAACCTCCCTACAAGGTGTCTAGCAAAATCAGATTTTTAATGGGTCAGTACCTCCCTACAGGCACCACAGCAGTAACCCAATTGTTTGCTTAACTTGCCATGTAACCACAGCCCAGGGCAGTAAATAGCTGAAACCATTTCACTGTTGCAGCCATCAGCCTCAGACGTGTTTTCTGTAATTCTCTGTATCTGTCTGGCCCTAATCCTCAGAAATAAGTTACTCGTTTCCTCCAGGAAAACTGGAGGCATCAAGCAGATAAGTGACTCACTGAAGATCAGAGTGTGACTCAGTTGCAGAACTAAGAAGGGAAAACCCTTTGCCTCGACCTCTTAGTCATGTATCCCAGCCCTGGGGTACAGCCGTGTTCCCGGGGCTCTCTGCCCTCGGGCAAGGCAATGCAGAGGCAGCTCTGAGACATTTACACACAGGAATGTATTTGTATTAAACTGCTATTGAAACAGCCCAGAAATGTGACCTGTCAGTTCTGTTTCCTTCTTCCTTTTTACTTTGATTCTTCAAATTTCTTCTTATCTTAAAATAAATCTTTTCTTCTTAAAACTCCTTTATGCTTCCTTCCTTCCTTTTTATTCTTAAACTCCTCATTTTGCAAAACCTCTCTTTATTTGCAGAGAATGTCTCTGCAGAAAAAAAAGGAGATATGTCCCTAATGGGAAGGGAGCCCTTATAATCACCTGCCCGTTAATGATTTCCACTCTCCTGGCCTGACAACAGCCAGGAACACAAGGGTGGATGGCTGTGTCAATGTTCAAAGCATTAAATGCCTTGCAGTCTTACAGCTCAAACTCCTGATAAGCCTGTGCTGCACAGCAAGAAAAACACATTGGTGTTACAGCATCTGACTGCCCTGCCTGTCCGTCAGCAGCCCGCAGGGGATGGGGCGACGTGGCAGATCCCAGAACTGACCTCCTCTGCAGCCGGGCCTGAGACCTTGCACATTGGTAAATCCCCTCCACATCCCTAGCAGGGGGTGAAGGGGAACTGCTCTCCATCCCTTGCCCCAGCTCTTTTTGGTTCTGCTCGTGTTAAGAAACAAAAAGCATCAAAATGAGCACTTTCCCAGGCGTGGGGAATGAAGTCACATTGACATGAGTCAAAACACTCAAAGATTTGACACAACTAATCCTGGGTTTTTCTTCCCCTTCCGTGCCACAGTGTCTTTAGGAAGGCACAGAAGTTACGTGCCAGGTGGTGGTTGCATTTGCTGAAGAAAACATGGCTTTACCTTCCCATAAATTCAACCCCAGTTGTTTGTGTCAACGCTGTGATCCTAAAGGCAGTTTTACAGCACACAAGGCAAAACCATCTCGAGGCTAACTGCAAAAGTGGAAATAGCATAGCTGTGACACAGCTCCGAGCCAGAAAAGTCCTGCTGAGGAGCTAATTTCAACTCCATCACTTCTGGGATGGAGCTGGTGCCTGCTCAGTGCTATGGTGGGCTCACAGCCGCCCACTCAGAGCTGCTCCAGAGACCTTGGAGGGATTGATGTGAGCTTGGGATTTTACCCTGTAAAGTGATGACAGAGTGAGAAGGAAAACACAGGACGCGACTGGGGAGTGGAAGATGTTTCCTCTCAGACAGCACTGTTCTGGGAGCCCAACAAAGCCCCAGTTCTCACCAGTGGAAGCCTGGTGCAGGTGCAAAAAAGCAATCGAGTAACCGAAAACACAATGAGACAGCCTTTTCCTGCCTTTTCTTGACCTCATCCTTTCTCAAACCAAACACTGTTGTTCTTTCAAGGGGGGAAATATCCCCCATTGCTTTTGACCAAACAAGAAAAGGAAAACAAATCCAAATCCAGCTCGTGCTATCTTTGGGTAATTGTCTAAAGAGGGCTGAGAAGAACGATGTCTCAGCATCACGCTGTCAAGCCTCGCAGCTGCGGGGCAGTGAGCTGCAGTAGCACAATGGCCCCAGAAATGCCTTGCCAGGGTCAGGCAGATCAAGCCAAACATGTGTAGTTCCCCCATTTTTACTGGAAAGGCATCAAATGAGACCCTGAAGGCAAATACATAGTGTCTAACTCCCAGAAGGAAGAAGATCAGAAGATGAGAGAGAAAACAGGTTGTCTCCAACACCTTGCCCACATGTTGGTCCTTCACCAGCTTATTAAGTCCATCCTGATGGGACTCCTCCTGCCATTGCTCTTGGCTCCCAGTACTACACCGGTCTACAGAAGGGCCAAGAAAGGATCCTGCAAGAAAACTTTGCTTGTGAACATCTGAGTGGCATCACAAACTCTGTGGTGTGATAACAGGCTTGTCCAAAGTAAACACCAGGAAAAAAATACCTCACATAAACAAAGAATATGTCAAGCTTGGAGTTAAGAACAAAGCAGTCAATTGCCGTGTGCCTCACACTGAATGGAGTCACTGCAAGAAGCAAGTCAGAACATATTAACCAAAATGTTCCAGCAAAGAATCTGTTTCTGGCAACTACGCTGTATTGGAAATTTCCTTCCAATCAGCAGAGCCAGAAAAAAAAGCTAACACTGACAACACCAACCTAATCTATAGTGAAAGCTTTTTCCTGTATGTGGGAGGAAAAAACAAAACAGAAAGCAAACAAACAAAAACCCCAAACCTGTCCCTAGCTGTCTTTTTAGCCTAAACTGACAAACTCAAGAGCTAGATTTCAGCTAGCATCTCAATTCCAAAGGCAAACTTTGCAAGCAGGCTGTTTTCCTCTTAGAAATAAAATGAAAAGCATTGCTCCCAAACCTGCAGACTTTCCAGAAGTCAGGAACTGCATCCAAGCACGCTGACCTTTTGCTAAGCTCTAAAAAATTTAATAAACGCAAAGTGCAACAGCATCTGGAACCTGCCCTGACATCTTGAATTCACATTCTCACTTGCTGATGAAAGAGGCTTTGCATCTTTAAACAGATTTCAGTCCCAGAGACCATGCCATAGCTGTGTTGAGGAACCTGGTCCCAACCTGACGTGGTTTTGGTCCGTGAAGGGGACCCCACCACACAGCAGCTTCATCTCGTCACTCTGCCTCTACCTGCTGCTGTGGGGTGGAATAGAAACACTTTGTCCTGGTCTTACAAAGGGCTTTTGTTTTCAGGCTGGCTTCTAGCACCCTCACTTTCCCAAAGAAAACCTGTGTGTGCGATGCAGAATGGGTCTGAGAATTGCCTCGACTCGGTGGTACCTGTGGAACAACGCTCCGAGTTTCACTGCCCACCATACACTATACTCTTTCTCCTGTTGCAGCTGGCAGGTCTTAGGAGGAAACCTGATGCTATTTTGAGAATCCAAAAAATGCAGAGAGCTCAGATTTGAAGCATCTAAATGAGAAAAGGAAAAACCAACATGATCCCAACTCCATCATTTTGCAGCAGGGCTCAGCTCCCAGCCCCACGAACCAGAGACCTGCTATAATCCCGGCATCCCCGCAGTGGAAACCGGCCGGTGCACACAGCAGCCGTGTCTGCCTATGCTGGGTTTGCTCCTTGGCTGCTAATGGTAGCTGGAGGAGGAAAAAAGCAAGCAGGCTCTGGGATGTACAGCCAGCAGGATGTCCACAGCCGCTGTTAGAGCCCGACTGCCCCACACCCATCACAACACCCGCTTCTGCCTGGTGGCTGCACGGCAGAAGCACCCCCAGGACACAACGGGGGCTGGCTTAGGAGAAGTGCAGAACAGAACTGCGTTAACAGGGAGGAGTGACCATCCGAGAAATGACAATCCATTGCAACACACTAATCACAGTGACAAAAATGACCCTCTGCTTACAGAAAACAGAAAGCCATAGCTTGCAGATATTTCTCCCTATCAAAAACTTACATGTTTGTTTAAACATTCCAAATGTGTTCCCCTGCCCAGGATTGTGGATTGATTCTGACACCTGACTTTACATACACATACCTTCACACTCACAATATTGAAGACACAAATAAAGATAATCAAGAAACATAAGTCTAGGTCATCCCAACCTGATGCAAGAACCTTTATCCAGAAGATCTGCACGCCCAGACTGCTCCTGGGTGGCCGTGTTATGCCAAGGGGGGTCCCCACTGTGCAGAGCATTATCCAGCACTTGGGAAATGCCTATATACACTCAGTTCATTGATTTCCCATTAGCTAAAGGTCACTGAAGGCTTTGTAAAAAGCTTTATACTCTCAGCATGACCATTCTAGGTGACAAATACTTCTGATTTACCCAAGAGCCAAAATATACAGAGTCTGAAATCAATAAGGCGTGCAAAGGTTGAGAGAGAAGAACTGGAGACAGACAGAGGTGCCCAAGAGCATGTGAAAGGTCACTGGCACCATCTCTTCCATCCCCTGTGGACGCTGCCCAGCTTGCAGATCCCGATAGCTGGTGAAGCTGCAAGCCTTTCTCTCCCAGTGCACACACCTTAGCCCACTGCTATTTTCAGTCTGCTTCTCACTGACTGTTTGGTCCAAGCCTACAAGTCCCACCACCATTCATGACGCCACATCTCTTTCAGATAATCTGACCCCACATCATGTATCAGAACCCCTTGGATTTTGCCCATTGTATTCTGATATAAGCTTTCACTTAATTATTCAGTTATTTCCTTTCTCCTCTAGTCTGGCCCCCGCTCCCACCCCTGGAAAAGCACACAGGACAGGTCTCCACACTCCAACTGATGACACTTGCTTTCTCAGCAGCCCCTCTTGCTCATCTCAGCATTTACCCATTCCATAGCATTCCCATTTTGTTTGCAGATGCCCTCAACTCCCCCCACCCTTTTTATCCTTCAGAAAGGCATCCCCAGCCCTGCTCCACTCCCTGATGGCCACTCCACTCCTCTTTTGGCCACCACTGTCTTTTTGACACGTCTTCTTGGCTCTTCTCTGTCTTCTGCGCTCCTCCCATGTTTTCCACAGAGACCTGTCCAGGGTCCAAACAAAACAAGAGTCAATCTCGATGGCATTTTGTCCCATCCATTTTGAATTCCTGCAATGACAGAGAAATAAACACTGAAAATGCTGCTTCCCTGCCACAAAATGTGACTTTGCCAAAGCTGTGTGTGATCCATCTGCCTGGGGGATAAAACATGGGATTTGTGAAGGCACTGCCTGGTGGGTCAGGAAAAGTCTCCCTCATTTATTTAACACATGGTTTGGGCAGGGCTGGGAGTGTTTTGATACCGGTACTGTCTGACACCCGGATTTGGCACTGCCTGAGGATGAGAACCTGAGACAAAATTACAAATCCCTTCACTAGCTGCAAAGCAACAGCCCAGCTAACGCTCATTGCCATCTTAGCTGGCTTAGCACCCTCTGCTCAAGGACACCCAGCATTTTCCAAGACAAAATACAGACATTTTGTTCAGAGGGATGGCACGCTCTGCACCTTCCCTGCATCCCGAGCTGCCTAGAAGCCAGGCAGGGACAGCAGGGTGAGCCATGACCTCTGTGCATTTCCATGGCTGAGTTTTGTTCATGCATCAGTACGAGTCCTTGAGCTCTCCAGAGGGTACCTACTTCTTGAATCAATACAGGGTTTTCATGCCAACAGCTTCCAGACTCACTCTGTGGTAAGAAAAGTCTGAACTGAGGCAGTTTTGCAATGGCTTTCGTTGCTGAGGGCTGCAGCCCTGTCTGCCAACGCTCCCACCCAAAGGCTGGGCACTGCATGCAACACAGGTTGTACAAATAAAAGCTCCTGCTGAGTGCAACAGCCTGACTGCAGGTTTGGGTTGTGCTTTGCTCAATCGTTTCGCAGGGCACTCGTCACAGGAACTGCTGCTGACAGCGGGTGTAAGAGACAGACCCCTGCTGTCACAGGAGCCAGGCTGGGGGGAGCAGCAGCGTTTGTCAATGCCCAGGAACAGAAAATAGGTTTCAGATGTGCCACTGCAGAGCATCGGCATGGCCTCAGCTCCCATGGTGCACAGACACAGTGACTGCAGCAGGAGGCTCAGCCAGCCCTGCGGAGCATCGCTCCCATCCCAGCGCGGGGGCTCTCCTGCTGCACCCAGGCCAAATGCTACCCAGCTCCTGCAAGGACAAACCTCAGCCTCCACAGTGCAAACTAGATCCTCAATTCAATTTAATCAAGGAGAGAGCAGAAGAGCTGCATTATGCCTGCTCCAGACCCAGCACTACCCACTCTCCCCAGCTCTTCCCCGAACAGCCAGGTATCAATGGATTTATTACATTCTGCTCTTTTATTTTCCCCTTCTACCTTTGACTAGAGGGTTTACAAGCAAGACCAACGTGGGCAAGCCCTTAAATTCAAGCAACATGACTTCCTTGCAAGTCACCACACCCCGCACCCTCCCTGGCACCGCTCTGCGCCACAGCCACACAGCACCCTGCCAAGTCACCAGCTCTCCCCGCGGGCTGCCGCAAAGGTCCAGCTTATATAAGAAGGAACAAGCTAGCTTTTCTTCGCCACCCTTTCAATGCTGCCATTCATCCCCTGCCCTCCATCTTCCCAGTGCCACCTTGAGGGATGCAAAACACACAGCCAAAACACTTAATCTCACACGTCATCCCAGGGCAAATTTTTGTTGTCTGTGGATAATGGGTCTACCATATTTTTCCCCTCAAAAACCACAAGTGATTTAAAGGGTTAAGGCAAAAACTACTGAGGTGCAAAGGTACCCATGTGTTAAGGACACTCCTTACCCTGGCAAAGCCACGTGCTCAAAAAGCAAGGAGCTCTGAGGCCTGACAGTCCTTCCCTGGAGAACGCAGGGGCTGCAGGGCCAGGTCACACGCATCCCACCATAGCAGTGAATCCAGCATCAAACAGCAAGGGACTGAATCTGTTCAAAGGTTGTGTAAAGACTTTGGCTCTGATGCTGAGCAAGTACTAAAGCTAGTCTCAGTTCTACCCAGTTGGAAACATCTTGGTCAAACCCCAGGTTATTTTTGCATCTGTGGATTGGTTCTGTCTGGTTAGAGACTCCGTGCTGACTTTGGCCAAGTGGTCAACCCCAGGGAAAAACAAGCCAGGAGGGAACAGGACGTAACTTTGCAGGCTAAGCATAAGATGACAAAGCCAGGTTTATTCAGACACAAATAGGCCGCTTCAAGGCATTTTTCCACCCCTTATAAAATCAGTACTAGCATCAAACCAAGCTACACTCCAGGATTTTTAGCCCTCTTCTGACTTCAGGCCAGCACGGATGCATAACGCCTGCCCTTTCCAATCATTCAACCATTATTTGTCAAATACCAAATTCCAGCTCCTTCAGGAAACCAGGGGGAAGGAAGCATGGCTGGTTGAACTCTTCGTCCTTCTCTCTCCCCTTCGCACTTTTACATCACCAGAACAGAGAAAGAAACCCACAAAAAATGCACATTGCCAAAGCTGGAGGCTACGTCCCAGTTCTAGCAACCCAGTGGTCTTACCACAAAGCTCAGCACAGCCTGGATCCCCTTTGACTTCTTAACAATACATTCACAGTGGTGGAAGGGTGGGGAAGGAGGGCTTCAAAAGACAGGAGCAGCAAGGAACAAGCTATTTTGAACCCAGAAGCCATCCACGGCAACGAGAACCTTCTCCATCTGAGCTTCACTGCTTCTCCTGGCAAGCACTTTGAAGTGTGGCAATGGGAAATGAGAGAACCAACAGCACCCAGCACGTTGGTTGGGTATAGGTCTGCAAACATTAAAATGTCTTGTATGTCAGTGAAGGCTGGATTTGACAGGGTGAAAGAGGGAAAGCACAGAAGACAGAGCCTTCAGTGGCCTTATGCCATCCATCCATTCTCCTGACTGCAGCTCTCAGGGAGGCTGATGAAGCCACTGGGATGCAGGCAGCTGCTGAACCTTGCACACAGGGTGTGTTGGACCTTAGTGTGATGCAGGGCAGCACTAGCACACAACGCTAAAATTTACCCCCTTTATCCAGCTTTGGATGGGGAGAAAGAAGTCATTGCATTCAGCCTTAGCTCTCTAGCCAACATCCACAAGGGAAGGGAGGGCTTTTTCTTCTATTGCTGTTAAATAACAAGGCAACCATAAGGAGAGGACACACCCTCACATCCCAGGGAACAGCTGCTGTGCAGGATTTGCAGCCATTTTGCACCTTCTCTGCCAATTGCACAACCAGGACCTTGCTGATGGTAACGTTCTGCAACCCATTCCTCCTCTTCCCCGGATGACTGACTGACAGCTGGTGACCCTGCAAGGATGTTCCTGGGCTCTTGCCTGGGACAAGCCACAGCCATGAATCACAGGACAGCAGCTGGGTTGCAGGCTGAGCCAGCATCACCGGGGCCCGTCAGCCAGGCACTGGTCAGAGGGGCAGGAAGAGATGGGACCAGATGAAGAGGTGAAGGGGAAGCAGCTGGAAGGAAGTTTGCACGGTATCTGCGCTACAGTCCCAGCTGCCCATGTCTACACATACTAAATGTCAATTAAGTTTAAATTAAAAGAGAAAAAAATAAACACTTTGTAAAGACAAGAGATGAAAACATCCACGCTGCAGCTTTGAAGAGCGAGATGAACCCACCCCAAAGAAATGTAAATATAGCAGGCACCAAGAGACTCCTGGGATTACTCATTACAGGAGACGAGATTCTCAACATCTTTCTGTTTTGCAGCAATTAGCTGGTAACTGGAAAAAAAAACTGAACAGATCAACACTTTTCTATTATTAGTTTTAAATAATGACTCAGAAACAGGCACTTCCTTTTTCCCCAAGCTGTGAAGAGCTAAGCACCAAGACCCTGGTCACAGGTTCAGGCTCATTTAAACTGCAAATAACTCCGCAGAAATTACAGGAGAGTGGTGTGAATACAATGAGAAACAAACCCTTTGTTTTGAGCATACATACTAGCAATTACCTTTCATTTATAGGTTAAAAAGCTTGATATAACATATTCACTAGGAAGAACAAGCAATGCCAAGAAGATATATGTGCACAGAGATTGGGGAAGCAAAGAAAGAGAGGGGAAAAGTCACATCTGCTGATGGCCTTGGAAACTGAGTAAAAGGACAAAATAAAGAAGTCTGCCCAAAACACAAGGCTCCCTCCCAAGGCCTGACCCTGGACTTTAATCACTGATACCATCCACAGCCCAGGGAAATAATGAAGCATTTCAGCTCCAAAAGCTGCCTGCCCAGTCTGCTAAGCAGACAGTTTTTGCACAGCAATTCAGAGAGAAAAGGAGAAGCAGATTCAGCTGATGAGACACAAAAAAATCTCTCTAAATGCATTTAAGTTCCTTTGGGAAGCAGCCCGCGTGCTCCTAGCTCAGTGGGCAACCATCTCTCCTGCAGCAGGTCCCAGGAAAGCAGATGATTAAATCTGCATCAGTCATTTGGTACGAACAGAAAGGCAGCAGACAAGGATGCAGTGTCACGAGCAGTAGCTGGCACTCTGAAAACAAATGAACTTTGAGTTCACCTTGATGCCTGCTGATTGCAAACCTTTCAGATCTTGTTCTTCCAGGGATAAGCATCTTCATCCTTGCCCCATTCCCTTACAGCATGCACAGGAGCGAGGACATAGCGTGGTTCTCAAGGGACCTGCCCTGTACGCAGCAGTGACCAGCCCACAGAGCAGCACAGCACCTCCCCGTCCTGTAACTGGCTGCAGTACAGTGACCTGCATTCCTGCCTAAGGTACTGCAGTGTGCAGCCTGGATGCCAATTTCTGGACAGCACGTCCAAACCAGAGCACGCTCTGCCCATCTAGGTTGGCCACAACCCCCAAGAACTCCAGGCACCATCCTGGAATGGGACATGGAAGATGCTCCACACTAGCAAGGCATACAGGGGCTGAGGAACTTCAGCTTTTTGGAAAGTAGAGCCCCACTTTGCCAAAAGCTGAAGCAGTGCAGAGATACTGTGTTGGCTTCCTGCACGTCCTGAAATACCCCACGGGGTTTGGTGTCACTGCTCCCAAACACCATTTCCTTCCTGTGACCCTGGTGTCACGCTCACCAGCTGCCACCAGTGCACATCACCGGAGCACTGGTATTCTTCCAGGGCTGTTTGGCAGAGTCAGGCACTGACACATCCCATGTGCCTCAAGCCCACCTCAGAGTGACCACCAGCAGACACGGCTGGTGAAGGCACCACCACCAAACCCAGCTCCCAAAGAGATCCAAGTGCTCTGCAAACCTCTGACCTCCAGAACAGCAGCCCTGAGACAACACACAGAGGCAGGTGCATCATTTCATTTTTTTCTTTTACTTATTTTTTTTTTTATTCCTTCCCTTCCTTTGCCATGACACACACTTCGTATTAAATATCTTAAATATATTAATTTTTAAAAAGTATTAATAAAAAGCTACTGAAGGGGGCAGCTGGCAGAGTGACCAAGGGCAGCGACCCATTGAAAAACATGGTGGCATTTTAAAAAACAGAAAACAAATGATAACCAAAAAAACCCTGGCATTTTTTGCATATACACAGCTGGCTGGAATACCCTGGACCCTGGCATTATTGCAAAAACAGAAGGGGAAGCAGTAGAAAAAATATATTCCATTGTACCAACCTGTATGGGGAAAGGAGTTAAGAGCAAAAATGAGGAGGCTTTAAACATTTTTGGTATTTCAGATGTTCCCTCCCACACCCACCACCCAATCACTTTTAGTCTTTAAGCAAATTTTCTGGCTTGGGGTAACCAAAGAGTACAAAATCTGCTTCATAAAGCTTGTAAAGCTGCTGCCTCCAAGCCAGTGGGATTTTGGAAAACCAGTTATCTTCCCAGCTGCTGGCAGTCCTGTTCCGGTAGCTGGGGGGGAAGCGAAGCAGCCTGTCCACTTTGAGGAGCTGCAATAGATAAGCAGCATCCTCATCCAGCGTCTCCAGCTTTCCGATGAAATCATAGTCTATCTGGCACGGATGGCACAGACGGTAAATCTGCCTCCAGTGCTCATTGAAAGGGACCATCTTCTCTGTCCTGGGGTCCAGTAAGTACTGGATGAAGTCAGAAAAGGAGACTTTGAGGCCTGCCCCGAAGGCCTCGCTAACGGAGGTGGGAATGTTGGTATGGTTGGAGTACAGCTTTAGCATGGGGATGGCAAAACGCCGGTAGAAGTCCTCGTTCTCCAGCTCAAATTTGCTGCGAAAGGCAGAAATGAGGCGGACAAAGGGGTCTCGTACGAAGAGGAACTTAGTGTACTTCTTCAGCTTGATCTTCATGAGGTGCCGGGAGAACTTCCCATAACGGCGCCAGAATTTGTTGAAGGTCAAGTGGGTGCTGGTGTTGTGGACATGTTCCCGGGGGATATCCAGAGGGTTCCGGTACGGGACCCCTTGGTCCAGCAGGCTCTCACTTAGCACAATCATCACCCGTTTCCAGTTGGTGCAGGCCACCTTGGGGACATAACAGTAGATGATGCCATGGCGGTCGTCCACGATCAGGTGGTTGAGCTCGTAGTTTGGGATGTCATCAAAGGAGCGTTCCTTGGTGGGGAAGGTGAAGCTGGAATTGGCACAAAACTCACGCAACGTTCTCTGCCTCTCTAGCTGCAGTTTCTCTTGATCCAAGCTATTTCTGTCATTGTGTGTAGACCAGTCATAGCCCCTCACGTTCTCCTCCAAATTGCTCACCACAGGCTTGCTGGAGCCCTGGACGAGCAGCTGCTCTGTCTTTCGGGGGATGGTGCTATTCTGTCTCAGGCTTGAACTAAGCAGCTTTGCCAAAAATTCATCCACATCTGGCAAGGCTTCCCAGTCTTCACCTGTCGTGATACCAGGGATGGCTCCTGGGGAATGAGGCCTGGAGAAGGACGTATGCAGGTAGAAGTGAGCCGTTCCCACGTTGTCCCAGTACACAATGATCAGGAGGATCATGAAGATGGAGACCAGCACCACAGAGAGACGGAGGAGCCGTGCTTTGGTCATCCTGACACCTACTGTGTTAGTTGGCTTTCACCTGGATTCACCTCCGGCTTGCAGAGTGAGGCCTGGGATCCAGCATGGTGCTGCAAGACCAGGGGCCTGGAAAAGTACCAGAAAAAAAAGTTAGTTGAACCCTTCATCACTTTGGTTTGGAGAGAATGACCTTGCACAATCAAGACTCGTTACAGGGCTGACCATCTGCTTTCGCACAGGGAAAGCTGTGCCTGAGGTACCTATAGAGACCCTTGGGGAGAAGAGCTAAATGGCCAAAAGGAGGCATAATGCCTTACAATTTTACCAGTTTCCATAACAATCACGACTTCTTTACCAATCTCAAGCTTCTAGAGTCATGTGATTTCAAGAGAAGCTCTGTTTTCATTAAAAATAAAAATATAAAGATCTCAGGTCTAAAGTTTACAGAGTAGTCTGAGAGCATTAAAAAAATACAACCACATACAGAAAGTATGCAGAGCTAACTACCTTTCAGACCTCCTTGATTTTTAAACATATTTAACACACTATAGGAAGAAAGAGGGTTCAATCCATGATTTCAGCTTGTGGTATCACACTGTGGTCTCATCTCCCTGTGAAGATGCTCTGTACCACTGTGCTGAAAACAAAGACCTTACTGGAGCTATAAATACACAGCTGAAGATGCTGTAGCCTCAGTGGCTAAAACAAGCCCCTGCTGAGAGAACATCACTGACTTGAATGCACCATCTTATCTTAGCTGTGTGAAGGCACCCAGTAGATGTCACCTCCACAACCTTTCTTAGTAGCTACTTCGTTTTGTCAAGAACAGAGATTATACAGTTTTCCTACAAAAATCCCCAAAGGGACACGGCCCTGATGAGAGCCACACATCAATAAAAATCTAAAGGAATGATTACTTTTAATTGAATGATTTATGAGATTAAGGATGCTCTGGTAAATCCTTGTCCATGTCAGGACCTCTTTTCCTTGTTTAATGTAATTTATATTTCCATCACACACATCCCTAACAACTCCTGATCAAAGACAGGCAAGAAATCACAGTTAAAAGGGCAGCTCAGATCTTCTTTTCTGGAGGGTACAGCAGGTTTAGGCTTTTTACTTCAACCAGTCTCATCTTTTCACTGCTACTCACTCCCTGCTGACTCCTAGCTCCTTTCCACCAGGAAGCTCATCGAGGGACATCTGTCTCCCACCCCTGCTTCATGTTTTCTGGTCCCAGGCTCCACACACAGGCAAGCTGGCGAACCAGCCTTGCTCTCTCCCAGTGTGATCAAGGAGCCAGTGCCTACAGCCAGGGAAAGTAGAACATAGTAAAGTGAGGAACAGCTATCTGATATTTTGAGAGAGAGACCAAGGTTTGCTGTTGTTTTACAGTCTCTGCAAGGTTTAACCTCAACAGATGAGCAAAAAGTAGTCACTCTGATCTCCTCCTCCCCTCCAAGCACAGTCCAGTGCCTGATCATAAACACAACAGCACCTACAGATAGGGAACAAGAGCTGTCTTTTCTGCAGACATCCCCATTCTTTGTAAGGACTTCAGAACAAACCCTACAAACACCAGCTCTGAAAACAAACCACTTCAGGGCAAGCTGTCCTGAAAAGCTTTTCAAAACAAAGACTGGGTCTCTCTTCCTCCAGAAACACAGAGTTGCTCACCAGTCAGTTCACACACCACCCTGTACAGGGACACAAAGAACTTGAGAGTCCAGATATGCAAAAGTGCTGCGCTCTGTTATTCCTGGGGAAACACGCTCAGCACCTTTGAAGCTCGGAGCAGCCCTGCATTGAATGACTTGGCTAAGGAGCCATCTGCGTGGCTGTGCTTATGCCTCAGGGGTGCCAGATTTTAACAAAGTCCTGGTTTCAAACACTAGTCCAAAATCATTAGACCAGAATTTAGTAACAAAGAGGGAACAATACCAGATATGGTTACATATCAAAGTATTAGCTCAGCTTGTCCAAAAAGATGTCAAACGCAGAACCAAAGGTTTAGGGTTTTCCACCTTGGCATATTTATTTACACTTTGGAGGCAGGGAGAGCCAGAAATCCAGTCTAGTTGTAGCATAACATGTGGCTTTACTCTGCAACACCAAACGCTGTGTTGCCTGGAGCCAGGCGCTCGTTCTATATGTGAGGAGGAGTTGGAGAAACTGCAGACATAACACTGTGCACTCTGTGGAGGAAGAAGCAGGTATCACTCAGCAATAGTTCTCTACATTTAGCTAGTCAAGACTGAGGATAGCGCAGATCTAAGAAGAAACACCCAGAGAGATGAGCATGGAGTTAAAGAAGGGGCAAATTACATATGTGCGTCAGCACTTCAGGCCCAGCATCTCAGTCCCACAGCAGAAGATAATGGAGTGATGCTGCCAAGCCTCCTGCTTGGCACACTTAGGGGTTTGCTTTTTGCCTGAATCCGTTCTTGCTTTCAAGCCGGTTAGCTGTTCAGGGCAGGGACTGCTTCCTATTCTGGATGAATAGGGTGCCCACTGCGCACATAATTCCTAGCACACTGGGTTTCCAACGCTGCTTGAGACCTGGCTGGAATG
The DNA here is from genome assembly GCA_028020825.1 of Podargus strigoides. Lineage (NCBI taxonomy): Eukaryota > Metazoa > Chordata > Aves > Caprimulgiformes > Podargidae > Podargus > Podargus strigoides. Next base: position 13,172,126 of record CM051634.1, on the reverse strand, counting down.
CAGCGTGCCTGGGAAGCTGCACAGAGCATCCCTTTCTGCCATCCCTATACCCAGCAGCTTCCACAGCTTGGGGCAGCACAGCAGCCTGTTAGCATTTCTGCGAAGCTATCCCACCCCTGTGCAGACAGATCATCCTCTCAGCAGGAGCAACAGAAGCAAACGAGACTCTCTGTGTGGCACATGCATTCCTCAGGCAAACGGAAGGAGGGCTCTTCGTCAAAGCCACCACCATAATGTAGCTTCACCGAGCGCACCCCAAGGGCTTGAGACTGCTTTCCAGGACACAGCACGCAGGCCTGCCAGAGCGTTTGGCTTTTCCAAGACACACAGCAGCAAGCAGCACAGAATCGAAATGACTCCACTTCTATTAACTCTATCAGTGCCAGAGAGGAAACCTGGAAAAGAGCAATAACACAGCTTAATTCCCCCTCAGTAGAAAAATGCTACAGAAAACAGAATCACTCTATTGACTATGATACATCCTCTTCCTGAGCACTTCATAAAAGATGCCAGACTGAGAGCACAAATTAGAGGTCTCTGTGTACATCAGAGGGAACGCGCCTCCATCCTCCCCTTGCCAGAATCAAAAGGAAAAGCCTCCAGGAGCAGCCAAGAATTCACATTCAGGTTTAACCCAAAGTCACCAGCCAACACGAACGTGCACGAGGATCCACACAAAGCTGCTTCTGTGACACGACGCTGGCAAACCGGGAAACAGACCAAGTGCTATAATCATCCTGCAGAGTCCCCCCAGCAGACATCCCATGTTCATCTCCAGCCTTGAACCTGGCCTGGGTGTGAACCAAGGACTCTTCTCCCCATCCCAAGCCAATAAAGACACTGAGGTCTGAGGTCACTGGTCCCATTCTCTCCTATCACAAACTACCAAATAACCACCTCTCAACTCTCACTTAAAACTATAATGGGGGGGAGGGGGGGGGTATGTGCCCCAAGCACTCTTATTGTAAAGCTATTGCAGATGCAACTCCTCAGGGATTTGGAAACCTTATTCACACTTCACAGCTCGATTGTAACTGTTCGTTCTCAGGGCAAACAGCAGCTTAAGTAATTCCTGTATCTTTCTTCCTCTCTTCTAGGCTTTGTGCAATGACCACATTCTCTTACAGCTTCTCTTTGCAAAAGAAAGTAACTCCAGCTCACTTACAGGAACAGTAAGGCCTACAGAAAATAAAGGAGCTTACACACAGGTATGTACCCGAGACAAGGGCAGTAACTCCTCTCTATAAATGGCAATGGGTTTGAAGGGAATGTGCCTCCAAAGGCTTGGGTGCCGATTCCATCCCGTCTTGCTTTATATTTCCCCTCCCATTGACTGTCCCTCTCCCATTGCTCCTAACTCCTTGCAGTGCAAGGCACAGTTCAGGCACTGAGCACCAGCTCACCTCCTCCAGCACCCACTCGTTCTAACGTGAGAAGATACAGGATTTCAGGTAGCTTGCTTGGGCTCTGTCTGCTTCTGAATATAGAAAGAGGTGGAATGAGAACTTTTAAAAACATACAAACCCCCCCAAATTCAAATGGATACTTCCCCTTGGGGCACCTGCATTCATCAGTGATCGCTCAACCCATGCAGCCTTCTTTACCCAGGTATCATGGCACACACCTGCTACCAGTTATGCTTAGGGAATAAGCAAGCTCTAGTGAAGTGAAACCAATTTAACCTCCTGCAGGTGCAGGAGAACGAGGTCCCATGAGCCAAAGCAGATAGATGCTGTACCATCAACAGATTTCATGTGCTTGGCCATCACTCAATAAATTGCTCCAGTTTTCCAAAATTCTAGCACCCTTTCCATAACCCATGCAATGACATCAGCAGTCACAGCAGTATAAATGCACTGCATAAGCAAAAAAAATAGGGCTTGCATTGCATGTTTTACTCCAACTTCTTAGGGACATGGTTTAGTGGTGGACTTGGCAGTGCTAGGTTAACGGCTGGACTTGATGATCTTACAGGTATTTTCCAACCAAAACGATTCAATGATTCTATGAACTTAGCACATATGTGCTAAAGACCAGCAAAAAACCACCCTAACCTACATAGCTATCCCAGCACCTTCCCTCTCACTGCTGCCACAAAGCCTGGTCCGGACAGACTGGGCAGCACTGGTCGCCTCTTTTTTAATACCCATACTTGGGACTGGATTCAATACCCGTATTTCTAAGACTTCCAGAAAGAACCTCCCAAAACGCAGCACGTCCTGTTCGTTCATCGCCTTTGTCACAAACCACACGCGCACCCATCACTCCTGGCCTTACGGGCGCAGGAACAGTCTCAGCAACAGACACAGGTACCCCTGTATATTTACGTACCGACAGCCTGCGCCCACAGCACCCCGGAACGTTCGGTGTATGTCAGCGCAGGGGCCAGAAATCAGACCCTGCCTGCGTTTACCTTACCAACACCCCATTTCAGCATCGTTTCTGCGGTACAGAGCTCGGCTCTGCACTGAAGTTTTGTGCGTGACGTTCGGGTGGGATCAATCACACCAACAGCCGTCCCTGCAAAGCGACATCGAACACCGGGCTCCCCCGCGGGCAGAAACGCTCCCCCGAGGAGGCTGCTCCCCGGTTTTTGCTTTCGCAGCCGCTCGCCCCGCAGCCGCTCCCGAGTCCAGACGCAACCCAGACTGCAGAACACCACAGAAACTGCACGGGAAGCGTTTCACCACCCCTCGGGGCCCAGCGCCCCATCAGGGCTCGGGGAAGAGGAGCTGCCCCACGGACCCATCACCGCCCCGCGGACCCATCACCGCCCGGAGGGCCGGTGCTGCCCAGCCCAGCGCACGACGCCCCGGTGCCGCCGGAGCCCTGCCCGCCCAGCCCTACCTGGCACGCTGAGCCCGCCGGGGAGAGCGGAGGGAGGGGAAAGGCGGCGGGGACGCCGTGCCCCGGTGCTGCTCATAACTAGAGCTGGGCCGGCCCCGGCCCCGCCGCGGGGCGGCACCCCCCGCCGGGACCGCCTCACCGCGCCCCGGGCAGCGCCGCCGCCCCAGCCGTTCTCTCCGGCGCCCACCGCGGGCCTGCCCTGCCCGCAGCACGGCCCGGCCCCACGCGGCCCCGCGCTCACCTCCCGCCCGGCCAGCGCAGCGCCGCTCCCCTGCTGCTGCCGGCCCCGTCCCGCCGCCACCCGGGAGCCGCCGCCGCCGCCTCTCGCGAGACGCCGGGCACGGGGGTCCCCGCGGGGCCGTGGCGCAGGCGCCGCTCCGCCCGCCGGCCCCGGCCCGCCCTGCTCCGCTCGCTCCGCGCTTCGCCGGCGGCCTGCCGGCTGCTCCCCGCCACGGGGGGCGGTGGGACCCCGAGCCTGCCGGGAGGGCCCGCAGGCCAGGCCGGGAGCGGAGGGGCCGCCCTGGCAGCCGGGCACAGCACCCCCGGCGCCTTCCCTCTGCACGGGGCTCTGTGCTAACCCCGCTTTGAGCAATTACACGAGGGAAACTTAACCTAACCCCTCAGTTTTTCACTCGTTACAGGTGTGGGTATTTAATTTCCCTGCAGGGATCAGAACCACACCCCGCAGCACCTGCCCTAGGGGCAGGATGAGGAAGAGCCAGCGATGGATGCGGTGGTGACAGTCGAGGATTGTCCGAGATTGAAAGCATCCGGACACCCAACATCGCTGCTTGCTGGAGCTCAGTTAGATACAGCCATTTCCAAGCCGTTTTGGGGAAGAAAACCCAACCTTTTGGGTTCTGGCCCAGCAATCTTTAGTAGGAACAAGGTATAGATAACTGGATATAGCGAGACTAGAAAATGCTGCTTGAAAAGGCCAGAGCAGGTTAAGCTCCCTTCTCTACTCTTTCTCATTCATAATAAAGAAGAATCAAATCAAAACACCACTGGCCCAGCACTGGAAATGGGCACTGTCCCACTTTGTCCATGGGCCATAGCCTCACCTCCAGCACTGACCAGAGCTACAAATTATAATTTACAGATTTCACCTCCAACCTCTCCAATCTCCAACTTCTACATTTATTATCCGGCTAAAAACCGTAGGTTTTACAAACAGGGAAATTAGCACATCGCGTGGCTGTGTACTCTTCACAACCGTCATGGCAAATTATCAAACTCTTTGTTACACAACCGCCCTTCAGAGACACAGCCTCAAACTGATGCATTCAGCTCAGATGTCCCACTCGTTGTATGAGAGAGCTCTGAACACTGCAACTTTTCATGGTGATTCAGCCCAAAGGTATTTAGTGGAGATGTGTATGTTTGGAAAAACTCCGTTTTCCCTCACTTTTGGTCCTTCGGTGTTCACGGGTCACGTGAGGCTTTGTAAACACGGGCTTGGCTCAAGACCTGCTGGCACAGGTTTGCTTCACACACGGTCTGTGCTTATTTTATCTGCGTGTCCTTTTTTTATGTCTTTGTTTATCTGAAAAGAGTCAGCCCTAGGAAACAAGTGTTCCTGACCTTCTACTTCACCATCACACCTCTTCCTGCTTCTTTCATATGGAAAATTGGCCGCTTGCTGTACCAGGTTACGTACTTGCATTGCATCCCCATTTCAGGTCTTTAAGGCATTTTATAAATACAAGTAATCTAAGCTTCCTCATCCCTGGAGTGAACTATCCCTCACCTCCCTGGCAGACAGCAAAGCAAGAGGGACAGAGGAATAGGGAGCTGTGTCACGCAGCAAGTCAGAAAGAGCATGTAGGAGAATTCTTTGCAAGTGCTGCAGCTGTAAAAAAAGGTTCTTTATGCATTGGAAAACACACAAACCTACCTGAGATTGTCATCTTAGATACTTCTGCAGACTTAGGAGGGAAGCCACTCCCCCATTCATGGCATGGAGTCACTATTTATTCAGTGCAATGACCAGAACCACTTTATTTGTAGCATATTTAAAAAGCAGGGAAAATACTTTTTAAAAAAAAGCCCCTTATGGAGAAGGCTGCTGGCTGGAGATGTTCCAAAAAGAAAAAACACGTTCCCACGGTTTACCTCCAGGCTAGCTTTTATCAGGGTCTTCACCTATCACCAGGCTGCTTCTCCCGGCTGCAGTCACATCTGAAATGCTCTGTAGATGGAAAAGAGCTTAGAGCAATCTCTGGCTGCTCTCACAGCCAAACATCTGCTCATCCAAACAGCATTCCAGGCATGCATTACACCTCCCAGCTTCACAGCAACATGCAGGGACAGCAGGGAAGAATGGGGAAACTATTTCTCAGGCATTTACATTTGGTTTTAATAGTCAGGGAGCCTTTTGGATGCATGGGTGGCATCCACACTCTTGCCCTGGGACAAAAGGCGGTTTGGGCTCCGTGCTGACATCTTCTGGGAGGCAAACACTGCTGGGAAAATGAGGTTTTCCTCTTGTCTTTGACTCTGTTAACACCCTACATGTCTTAAACTGAGGCTAACAGAGTGCACAGTACAGAGGAAAGACTTGCAGTAGGAATGTGGAAAAAGTAATCTACAACGTATAAAGTCCTTCTCCTCCCTGCTAGCCTTCCCTCTGCTTTCCAGCATCACATCACAGAAGCTAAAATGCGTTTTAAGGCACAGTCCCCCTGCATCTGCTTCCCCAACGACTTCCAGCAGTCTTGAAATTGCAGTCCCTAGGGGCCAGAGAGATTCCTGCTCCCCCGGTGACTTCTGTTTAGTCTTCGGCTGGTTCCCCAAGCGGGCGACTGACTGCTGCTTTTGCCAACTGCTGGCACCATCTGCAGGCCCTGCAAGTGAGGGAAGGTGAAGTACTTGGTCCCAAGTTTCTCATACTTCAATTTGAATCCAGTTAGCAGTGAAAATGGGGAAGAGACAGATCGCCACGGGCTGTGGAGGGGCGGGTTTGGCAAAGGCAAGAGGATCTGCTCATAGTTGCCTTAAGGTGACACTTTCAGTGGAAGCGGTATGGTGTCACACAGCTAACTCAGATTAAACTTTGTACTTCACGTATGGATTAGACTAGGATTATGAACACCTCTGAAAATGTTATTTTCTCTTCCTAAGAGGTTATTTTTGGCTAAGAGGGAGATGGAGTGTAACTCATTCTGGAACATTGCCCATGTCATCTGTTGCAAAAAAACCTCAAGGCTTAAAACTTGGCTGTAAAACCCCTACCCACATGACTGCTTTCCCAACTGAACCGTTTGTGTTGCATTTACAGCTCTTTAGGTTCAGCTTGCAACAGAGCAAGTGCTGAGGAATATAGCAGTGTCTCCTGAGCCAGGCAACCTGATATTTCACACACTCACCCTTGACTTGCTTCTGTAGGAGCCGTCCTTTGATGCGATCAGCGTTGCTCTGCTGGATGGTGCTTGCAGCAGCATTGTCTTTTGGCAGCACCTCTAGTGGAGTCCCCTCTATCAAAGGCAGGGAGAGTCTCGTTATAAACAGTAGGAGCAGAGCACGGTTTAAAACCATTTTGCTATGAGTCACTAATAGCTAGCCAAAATAAATTATAGCATTGTAAATCAAAAGCTAACCATTTTTTACTAAAAGAAAATTAGCATCAGTAAGTGCCTCTTGCCAGAATGGGTATTCAGTTCCCCTAACCTCATCCTGGCCTTGTGTGTCTGCACACGGTAAAACATCTGGAGCCGACAGATGGTCAGTGCAGCCTGTCATGTCTTGGTCTTCTTGAGGCTTGGTTTGGGTGTGAAACTGAGTGACTAGAGCAGAGATCAGCAACTTGTTGCATGTGAACCCAACTGAACACCAGTTCTTCCCTGTAGATTGGAGAGAGGCATAGTTGAGGCAGTGGTCTGCAAAGGATATTCTTTCTTGCCCATCAAAAGCTACTTAGACCATATTAAAAAAAAATGAATATCATATTACTAATATTTCTGACCATTAGCCTTTACTCTGGCTTATTTCTCACATGACAGTCCATGTTTTCCAGCAGAGCTGATGCAGGATCACCAGTGGCTCTTTGGCCCCTGCCTGAATGGTGGCTGATAGGAACCTTGACCTTTGTGGCAATGGATATGCTACTCGCAGCTTTTGACTGATGGAAGAGCCTAGCTCAGCGCAGGTGGTTCTCACAAGCTTTGTCTGTACTGGGGCTCGAGGGAGTCCAATGCTGAGCTTTCGAGGTCTGAAAGACACCAAGTTGAGTTAACCTCAGTGGTGATGTCTCTCACCTCCGATTGTTGCCACGTTGTACCAAAAAGATTCCCTTCAGACCTGATTTTGGCTTAGCTGTTTAGGCAGGAGTTCAAGGGCATTGTGGAAGAATAAAGATATTTAATTTATTTCCTCATGCAGTTTGTACTGTTTCTTTTACCATATTTACAACCCTAGCTCCACTGAGTCTATGCCTTCTACAAAATATAATCACCAAAAGTGATTACCAAAACATTGAACAATCAATGAGTGACAAACCTGCAAAATGTCCCTGAAAGGGGAGATGGGAAGAATTATCCCAGACAGTGGGTTTGTGATTTTTCCTCATCCTAGAAAACACAGGGACAGAGGCAGGATGCAAACATCAATGTTCCCATGCTGCTTCCTTCAGCAGCCCAAGGTGTTTAGGAGTCCAGCTGCAACACAGGTGCCACACTGCTTTTGCAGTGCTAGCCCAAAACCATAAGAACCTCTCTGAGTTACCCTGCTGCCATCCTGTCCCCAAGCACCTGCTGGACAGAGGTCAGAGTTGTGACCACAAGGGTGCCTTCACCACCTCACCTTCAGAGCCACCATCTTGCGCTGCTCTGCCAGCAGCAGGTTGATCTCTTCCCTTGCTACTGTAATTTCATGAGGTTCAGGTGAATTTATGAAAGCTTCCATTGTGTTTTCATCTTTCTCCTCCTTTGCTGGTTTGTTATACTTGCATGCACCATGAACCTTCTCTCATTCCCAGCTGCCAGCAGAAGAAGAAAGGAACTTCTGGGACATGGTGACATAACTAATGATGCATGCAAAGCCTTTCATTCTCTCTGTCCAACTTCTTGCATGGCAGCAGCAGAGCTAATTAGTCCAGGCTGCTCTGTAGCTGAACAAACCATGCAGAAGAGCACAATTAGCTTCCTCCCATTTGAAAGTAAGACAGGCCTCCTATGTGATCCTTCCATGGCAAGGAGAACAGTGCTTTTGCCCATTCTCATCACAAATTATTTCTAATTCACAGGTACTTGGTGAAGACCTTTAATGTCCTGAAGACTGTTTTAACTACAAATGACCCAAATCCTAAGGGACTATAAAATCTACAGAGGCATTAAATGGATAACTAGCAATAATGAGAGGTTCTCTCTGTTGCAGGAGAAGACATTTCTGATCTGACATTAGGCCAGGTAAACTTCTGCCAAACCCCCCAAAAACTACCTGGTACCAAAGTCCATGTGTTACAAGGCATTTGTTTATGGGACTCTGCTTCATTCTGCAGTCTCTGGAAGTTAATCATGTGCTTAAGACATCTGATATATCTTTATGATTGTATTATAAACAATGAATAGGTCTCATTGCTACTGCTTTTCTGAGTATTCAGAGGATACTGCATTGCAGAGACATCTCCTCCCACTTTCCACCCACCAAAAAGAAAAAAGCATCAGTTTTCTGTGCTTGTTATCTAGAAATGACCTTGGGTATCGGTAGCAGAGACCTATTATATCTCGTCTTGTCTGTCAGAGAACTTGACTATTTTTGTTTCATTCCTTGCCAGATTCACTGACAAAAGGAACAGTCCCCAGGGCGGAACTATCAGTGTTTTAAAAGCTTCACCTTGCCCCCCTCTCTGTTTTATTTTTTTTAATTACGTGCAATGAACCATGCACAGAGCTCTGTGTCCTGACACAGCCTCAACCCGTGATGACGCAGGCTACAAACTCGGTCACCTCTCTGTAAGAGTCTGGGCTTCCCACAGCAAATGCCACCACTTGATGTCAAAGCTCTTGTTGAGGGCACGTTTGTGAGATTTAACACATTTAAATGTTGAGGAAGATGCTGAGAAGGTTGAATCACAGAGCACAGAGGCAGGCTCACAGGAAAAAACAGCTTCATTTCCCCTGTCTGCCTCCTCTGCCCATCAGACTCTGTTCTCCGCTCTGCTTCTCTACAAGCATTGCTGAACCAGCTTCCCCCCACTACACCTGCATGGAGGCACACCAAGTGCTACCACAACACATCCACACAGCTCCTCTCCCAGCTCCCTTCCCTCCAGATACCCCAGAACCATTCTTAATCCTGGCTCTACCTTGCAGATGCCCGAGGTCAGTGCTGACTGCACTTTTCTCCTTCTCCTGGTTCAACCCTCTCCTTCAGATGCTCTGTCTCCCTGCAGAGCTCTGCAATGGTGCAGGTGTATTGGTCAATGTGGTGGGAGACATTCTGCAGGTTACATTTCATCTGGTGGTCCAGAACAGGCGAGCATTTGTCTCACGGTCCATTATTGGTACAATGGGTGCAAACAAAGCTATGCTTTTAGTTGGAGGGGCACTGAATCCTGTGGTGGTAAGAGTTTTCACTCATGAATAGGGAAACTGTAAATTAGTGGTTTTCCCTAATTCTAGAAAATTCCAAAAGGTAACAGAGAAAAGCCAGGGACCCTGTGTCCACAGGAAAAACAGAGAGATCCACAAAGAGCAAAAACCCTGTTGTAGATCATTGTTCATCTTCCTTCACCTCACAAGCCTCTCCATTTTATTCCTCCTTTCTGCAGCACCTCAGTTCCTCTTCCAGGCTCAGCACCCCCCCTAGGATGTTCTCCATATGTTACCCTCTCAGTTGCCATCTTCCAGCTGTCATTCCTTATGTTCTGCACCCAGGTCTATGCCAGGCACATCATCCTCTGCCTTTCCTTAATTCTGCTCCCTTATTTTGACCCTTATATTCCTTTTCTTATCCACAACCCATACAATTTACTTTACACTGTTCCTTTCATCTGCTTTTCTTCTCTCACACTGAGCTTGTATACCATCCTGCACTGCCTCCCCCTGAAGTTTGTTCTTCCTTCATCCACTGCATCTTTATGTCCACTTTGAGAGCTTTTAATCTCTAACCCCCACCCCCTCGTGAGTTGTTTGCTTATTTACCTGTTTCTTGATGTTTTTTGCTCGATAAGCATACATCAAGCATTCGAAATTCTTCAAAGGAGGTACTGGCTGGGCTGATATGTGCAATCATAGCAGTCCTGCTGTTACCCCCTAACGAGTCCTAGAGGGATGCAGTGTTGATGTGGTTAGTATGGACACAACAGGGGCTTGCTGCTCAGTGGTAACCACCTTGGCCGTGCTTCACTGAGATTTTGGTGAAGAATCCCAATCAGGAGGGAAGGAAGTGCTGGTAAAAGACCATTCATTAGGCCCTCTCTCCATCAAGAACAAAATCAATAAGTAATTAACTTCCTACAAAAGGAGAATTTTTGCAAGGAAATCGCAATTACCACAAGTGTGCTGGCAGCTTCTCAAATCTGCTCACAGCAGAAGCCTGCCTCTTTTTTTTCCATCTCTTCTCCTCTCCTCTAGAAAACATCTGTCATGCAGCAGCAGTGGGAGCTCAGAACCAAGGCTTGAAGTGAGGTCCATAAATGAGGTTGTCTGCAACCTTTGATTTCCTAAGGGAGAGACAACTTACGGCAGCACACAGTCACTCTCAGTCTGTCTTCCTCCTGCCCCCAAAGCATCCAAATTTATTGGCCAATTTCAGCTAAATGTTATAGAAGAGAGGAAACATTCAAAAGCAGTAAGTTAATTAAAAAAAAAAAAAAAAAAAATATCACTGCTCAACTGTGAGCCTAGAGACATACAACCCAAATCTATAGGATTTCTTTAACCCTATAGGAGATCCTTCCTTAACCACAGAGCTCACAAGACAACATACTTGTTTACAGAGACAGCACTGTGCGAATCAAGCCCTGATTGCATTGCAAAGTACATGCAAGATCCTGGAGGAGTGCTCCAAGCTGGATAAAGACAAAGCACAGAGATATTCAAGGATCAGCTCTCAAGCCCTGCCTGCTTTGGGCAGCAATACCAGCAACAGACACACCAAGCTCCTTGCTGACCCACACTGTGCAGTACCTTCAGCAGGTGTGCGAGTTTGCTGTCTCAAAAATTAACAAACTGGGCCCAGCTCCCCCCTTTCTCACTCAGAGCGTTGATGCAGTTGCCCAAAGCCAGCAGCGAGCAGTTGATGTGGGCTCCTTCGTTCATCCTCTTGCCCTGGTTCCAAATCTGTTGGGAGGGGAGGGAGGTAGGGGGGGACAGACAGACAAAGCACGCAGTTCAGAACAGTGGGTCTGCAGTTGGGGCTTGTGCAGCATCACCAGGGTCAAGGTTTGAATGTCAAAGCAACACCTCCTCCAAAATGAACCTGAAAGCACAGGGTTAAACCCCACTCTGTGGCACAGGGAGAGAAACACAGTGCTGTTTTCCCCAGGGGTTGAGCACAGGGATGCAGACCCTACAGGGCAGGCCAGGGAACCCAGCCTGCTCTCACGTAAAGCTGCCGAGCTCCAGCCGTACCTGGGCTGCTCTCTCTGACCCTGCCAAGTCAGCCATGAAAAGCTTTCCAACCCACACCTCCTCACCCATCGCCTGCCGTCGGCTTTCCTGCGTCACCGTCACCTGCAGCACTGCCTGCGAGCGGGAGGACGCCGTGTCGGCAGCAGTGGGTTCCTGGGTGCGTTGACGTTTCCTTTCATTAACAGCTGCATGATGTAAATGATGCAGACAAGCACACAGATGTACAGCTCTGCCTGAGCCACAGCATGGCGTTCCCCACAGACTGAACCCCTCACCCAGGGCACAGGCAAGCTCTGGTCCTTCTCATGCTGGCAGATTTGCTATTGATTTTCCCCAGATCTCCCCCTTTGGCTTGTGACCTTGGCAGTGCAGGTTTGTTGGGTTTGGGGCTGTTTTCCTAGGAAGCCTAGTGCACATCAGTGTAGCCCAAGGGGGTTTTCATTATTTCTTGTCCCTCTCCAAATGGTTTGTTGACACATGTGTACACAAGCCAAAGCACTCCCATCCCTCCAGGAAAGCAGCACATACCCTGGGGAAGCAGAGCTAGCAGGAAGTTAGCTGGGGATATCAGCCTGGTTTCTACCATGTCATGGCTCCATGATCAGCCCTTTCCATACATTTCGTCACATCAATCCAGTTCCACCAAGGTCCTGCTACAAAAGGACATTGCTACTGAGTAAGGCACAGGCAACAGGAAAGTGTAAGGAAATTTGAAAGCGCTGATGCATGAAAGCAAAACCCCCCACCATTTCCCCTCACTGTGGACCATAGCCCAAGGTACCTCCTGAGCATTAGTAGTGGAGACTTCCATAATTCCTGCTATGTGGATGCTGCCTCTCGGGTCCTCTCACAGGTCTAGGAACCCTGAAGATGGGTTCAGGAGGTCACAGATCACTTCATTATAGATCTGAGGGTAAGAAACGAGGGGCTGGTGTGAGACCAGCATTGGGTCCTGCATTGGATCTGCAAAGAGAGTTGAGTTGATCCTGTATTTCTTTGGGTTGGAAGGGAAGAAGGGAAGACTTGAGCTGTATGACCCAAGGGGAGTGCTGCATGATGGATGGATGGACACCCTGCTTCCCATTACACCTGCTTCCAGGGGCTTGTTGTATTCCCACAGAGCCTGGATCCAGGGCAACACAGACACTTCACCTCCAGGTAGGACATGGGGACTCTGTAATCGATCTCACTGGTAGCTTCAAGGGCTTTAAAGAGGTCATCAAGAGTGTGGATGTAAATCCCCAGTTCACAGTCTGTCCCTAGCATTGTGTAGGTTTTTCCTACTCCTGTTAAAGACACAAAAAGGAGCAGCAAAGGCTAACTTCCATGTGAGCAAGTTTCCACAACAAATAAAGCCTGGTTTCCTACTGACTTCTGTCCTTCATCCCCCAACTTCCTCCAGTTTCTTATCCCACGACAACACTGATGCTGGAAAGACATGGCACACGTCATCCAAAATGGGTAGGAAGAGAACTTGCAGATGGGCAGATGAATAGGTTAACTGCCCACCTGGGTGTTCAGGCCAGGGTAGAAATGTATTTTCATATAAGCTGTAGTCTATAGGTGCTTTTCACAGCTGTATCTATTCTCCTGAGATCAGTCTCTAGCATCTCCTCCTCCTTTTTAATGGGAAGATTTGTCTCCACTGAATTCCACCCCAATTAAGAGACTTCTCAAACAGGGCAGCTTTGCTGTCACTTTAGCATTAAAGGAAGATCCACACTTCCTGATGAGAAGGGTATTTTAATACTTCTGTCTTGTCCTCACAGTGGTCAATTAATTGGCATTCTAGTTCATTTCTGGTTTCTACATTTTATTCATCTGGAGCAGTGCAGCTACAGGGACCACTTTACCTGTTGGACCATATGAAAACACAGTTGCATTGTAGCCAGAAATGACTCCTTCTATCAGGCTTTTGGTCGTGGACACATATACTTCCTCCTAATTCAGTCAAAAAAGCATAAACTTATGGTCAGGCACAACAGCTGTCCAAACAATCTATACCTAATTACATTCCCCATGATTTTCTCACTTTGTTTTACAAATTTACTGGGCTTTAGAACAACTCCTGAACCATTTGAATTTTGATACATCATCAAAATGAGCAGCAAACCACAGAGGTTTATTGAATTTTCTAAAAGCAGGCAAGATGCAGGAGCTTACTAAAATAAATGTCCTTAAATTGTATTATTTTCTTGGACTCTGAACATGGAATGTTTTGGTTTTAGTTTGTGTCTGCTGAAGAAGGGAGTAAACTCTCTCTGTGGCTTTATCCTTTATTGAGAAGTGCCACTGGGCCTCCAAAAATGTCTTGGGTTGTATACAAGGGTGCTACACAGAAGTTTCATGTGAAAGAGTGCACAGATGATGAGAAGCAAGGCTGCAGTCACATTACAGTGATCGCAAAATGCAAGTGCTGATGAAATCCTCATACTGCACCTTACGTCTGCCTGCAAAACACAGCTCAGTAAGGGCAGCAGAGGTCAGGAAGTGAGCTCTACAACGGAAGAGGCGCAGGAAAGAAGAGTGTGAGCAGTAGAGCCAAACAACGTGACAATGATCTCCTTCACTGGAGACCACAGGAGACAAAGCTCTTCATCTCTGCTCAAGTGTGTTGCATCTGGGGATCCCCAATGCAGGAGGGAGAGGCAGACTGAACACTGCTTCTCTGACAAAGGAAAACCCTCACAGTCCTCTCACCTTCAGCACCATCACCTTTTATCTGGGTGACATGTGGCCTCTGGGATGTGCAGTTCTACTCACCTGCCATAAACATTCATCTACACAAGGAAAACAATTCTAATGTTAAGCCTTCTAGTTAAAAAAAAAAAGAGAAGGGTGTTACCTGGGTTGCTCTGTGATCAAAAACCATGTCAAAGACAAATGTTTTTTCTCGAGATCTGTTAGCTCTCAAGATGTCACCTGGATCTTCACTCGGATCCATCAGGACCACCCTCTGTTATCAAATAAAGTCGAAAGCACCACCATTATGTCTGGGTTTTATCAACAGCCTGCTGGGATTTCTTGCGGCGCTATCACCATCACATCTCTTGGCCAAAGGAACGTTGTGCTATGGCTTTGCGTGGAAAACACACTTACACACACGATGCAGAGGCCACCAAGCTTTGTTTTGTAACTGATGTCACAACTGCTGTAATTTGGAGAACTAGTGGCTGCTGCAAAACGCTTTGAAGGTCCGTTGTGCAGTGAGACAGTCGCTGGCATTGGGTAATGGCGGCGTCTGCAGGGCCGTGACAGCCAACCAACCCCCATGCCAGCAGGAGGGGGACAGGATCTCTCACCTCAATATTCAGACAGAGGAGCTGTGAAAGAAAATAGAGAACCAAAGTGCCCAAAATCATCTTCCAAAGCTTTCCTGCAGAAGGACTGATAGAAATATCCACATCGCTCAAGGACAGAATCTTCATTCCATTTCTGGTTTTTATTAAGGAAAAAGCAAAGGTGGGAGAGGAGTTGCAGCAGGTTACAGAACTGGTTCTGTTTCTTTTCAGTCCCTTCAGGTCTATTTTAGTACATAATTATCACAGTATATAATTATTGTGGAGAATGGTATTCTTTCTCCTCCACTGAATCGGCTCATAAGGAGATGGTCAGGCCTCAAGGGAAGGGACAGAGGACCCTGTTCCTCCTGCTCCAGAGCAGCTTACCCTGCCTCTCAAGTAAACAGATCATTAGATAAGCAATTAGAGCACAGATCAGCCACCACTTGACCTACAGAATAACTGCACTGGTGTGCCAGGCATGGGAGAGAGATGGGCATTCAGGAAATGTCATGACTTGGGTTTTGGTTTTTTTCTTTTGCGTTTCCTGCTAAATTCCAAGTCTCTAACAAGCATCTCTGGTCCTGATCTGCAAGTTTTCAATTACCAGAATGACTCTTTTTTTTTTTTTTAATTAAGTTTTTTCTAGTTTTCACTGGTCCAGCTCAGGCCTTAAAACCTGAAGGAACAAGAACAAGCTCTGAAAGGAACTGGTTTATCCTTGGCGGCCGCATTTGCCTGCAGAAGATGGGCTGACACGTAATTGTGTGCACATGCAAGTGTGACAGCCAAGAGCAGAGCTTGGAGAATGAGGTCAGCATGTTTCCTTCAGAAATTCTGCCTGTAACACTTTTAGACCCCTTGTACTGAGTCCTTGTAACATCCAAATTTTGCTTGCAGTGTATCCACACATCCAGAAGAGTCCTTCTCTAGGGCTGACATCTTGTCTAACTAGCTGTATTCTAAAAACATAAATCTACTGCACAGAAGTATTAAAACATAACGAGATACTAACAGAGTCAATTTTGAGTTAGGATTAATAGGCAGACAGGAGCAGCTCTAAATGAGTTAGGCTGGGAGTAAAAATAGCAGGGAACATGATGTAAATCAAAATATACCAAGAAATCTAAGCACTTCAACTGCCCAGTCAATTAATTTGCTTTCATAATTACAGTTATTTGCATTATTGAGAGAAATTCATTCTCACGGATAGAAGTTACTCAGACTAATGTAATGCACATTTCCTTCCCAGATTCCCATTAGAGAAAATAGATCTCAGGGCAGATGATGCAAGTCTGAATGAGCTGTATAAAAATAAAGCTGATATCCTTGTGGGGTTAATGGCCACTTTAAAATAGGAGGAAGGGGAAAAAAAAGGTTGTTTCACCAATAAGGTGCTAAACAAAAATTGCATTTTTAAGATAATCCATAAAGAGAGGAGATTCATGCTCTCTGTGCTTCTGAGGGCTGCTGTCATTTGACTGTCACATGGAGACAAGATATAGTTCAGAATCAGCGTGCGTTAAGAAAGGGTTCAGAGAAAGATCAGCTGAAGCATGATAGAAAACAATGGGATTTACATTGGAAAAGGTAAATACCAAGGGCACAATAAAAATACGTAAATAGATGTAGTGATGTAGAAAATGTAAGTGGGGACTTGCTGCAATCCCTGCCTCTTAAAAGAGGAGCAAGAGGTGAAAGACGCAGAACTGGAGAACAGCAGCGCTGCTGGCAGGGGAAGCTGCATCCCTGCTGTGTCACAGCAGGGCCAGGAGTTTTGCAGGACTTGAAAGCGAGTGTTTGCATGTGAACCAGAAAGAGACAGAGCCTCGTGGTAGTCGGAGTGGTACCCATGGGACTCCCTGGTCCCCATCGCGGGGGCTCTCCTGCAGCCCAGGCACAATCCCCCCCAGCTCACCTGCTCACAAGGGCAGCTCCCTCCTCCATTTCTGCTGGCTTGGGTGTGCTGGGGCCACCCAGACTCACCTGCAGTAGGGCTCAGCTCTGTGCAAGCACCAGCACTATCTGCAGCTCCTCACTGCATCTCTTCTGCTGATCCATCTTAAAACATTAAACTTAGGGCCGGGAGAGCTTAAGGAAGTTTATGAAGTTTAAACCAGTTAATTCTCCCATGATTTGCACTTTTATCTTGACAAATTGTTCCTCCCTCTTCCCCTATTTCTGTCTCTAACACAGCAAGACTCCAACGGATTGACAGAGAAGGCGGCAGAATGAACTCAGCCGTGTCATTGCTGCTGCCAGCAGGAACCTTTGGAGATCTGGGACCAACAGCCATAGAGCTGAATGTGCTTACAGATTCCCCTGGTGTTCCCAAAACACTGATTAAAGTTATCCCTGACAAAGAAAGGGAATTGCATTTCACTAAGTACCCATTTCATTTAATCCCAGGTAGCAATCATTATGAGCCTGTCCAACCAGATCAGAGCAAGTTGGCCCTGATGTGTGCAGGTCCCACGGGGTTCCTTGGAAGCTGGAATTCAGCGCAGGAATGGAGTGATTATAAAGTAGCAATTAATTGCCAGTGCCTCATGCCACAACGCAATCAGTCAGAAACATGGTACTCCACTTTGAAACACAGACGATAATTTGACTCAGAGATTTCAAACACACAAGCTGGACCTGTCTGTATTAATAACGGACAGGAGCACATATATTTTAGCCTGTTTAATCTATAGGTGAAGTAAAGTGTGGTCTCATAGATCAGTTGTAGGATTATTTGGGCCCCTGGTCTGGCCCTGACTCACTGCAGCAGTGGGTGAGATGCATGGTCCCAAATCCCAAACCTGTGTGCCCAGTGGAGGGTCTCCAGAGAAGATCAGCAATTTGAAATCCCACCTAAAAGCTGCCCTTGGCCTCTCAGCTAACAACAGGTATTTGAAAAATTCTGTTTTTACCTTTCCATAGCTGTTTTCCCTTTCATAAAATACAGCAGCACCCCCTTTGCAGCGCCTGACAGGCGAACTGATGCTGGTAAAACACTGCATAATGCACATAAATGATGCCTCATCAGGAGGGTGTGCAATTACTGAAACAAGCTTGTTCTATGGCCCCACCAGTCACAAGCAACTTGTTTCTATAGGAACCAGATTTATTTCCACAATAACAAGTCAAGCTACCTGTCAGTTTAATGAGGGTCTCACGAACAGCTCCCAGTCTCAAGTGCTGTAGTAGACGTTTTTGAGTACCAACAGCAAAGGAACATTTCTTCGCTATGAATATCTCAGAGTACAAGGTGAACTCATTGGCTTTGGATAGCTTTTAATATTCACAAGAACGCAACAATTAACTTAGCTTCATCATCTCCCTGAACACATCTGAGTGACACTGTTATGAGGATCTCATTCCCATGGGCTGAACTCATTTTACAAGCATTTGGAAGTATTATCTTGCACACCATAATCCCAGATCCTGCAGGAGGAGCAGGGGATAGTGCAAGTCTCTCTTGGACAGCATTAACCTCTGGTTAATCACTGTATTTGGTAGCCCCAGCCACTGAGGGTAAGAAAACAAACCCAAATAAGCAGCATGTGGAAATAGGTCACACCGAGGACTAAGGCTTTTTCTTGCATTAGACAGGAATGCAAGATATGCTAGATATTGTTGACTTTATTTTAAGCAATTCTACTTAGAGGTTTCTGTCTGCCCCAGTCGTGTTTCAGCACAATGTGAGGGCAACACTTCCGTTTCACGGAGAGCCACAGGGCTGAAGGTTGAGACTTGGGAAAGGATTACATTTTCAAAGCACTCCTCTGATCTGCAGAGAGATGCCGAGGTCCTGGAGCAGTGGTGAGAACTCGGACAGGACTATAATCCCAGCTGCTTATTATGAATCTGTCACTCAAACAGATCCCAAAGAGATGGGCACTCTGAAAATCACTGTTCAAGGAGGACTAACCACCACCCCCTGCCAGGTTACCCAGCCTCACCTCCCCTAATACACGTTTTTCTCCCCTGCAGGATATTTACATTCAACTTTTGCTTTAAATCACACAGAGCTTTGCACAAAGAGAGCAAGTTTGGGTTTTTTTTTTTTACCTCTGGCTGGGCCAGAGAGCCCAGGAACACCAGAGGAACAACACAGGAAGGATGCTAGGGCTGGGTACAGCCCAGCTGCTCCTCATCATCCCACATCCTTCCCCCAAGCAAGTGGACTCACCATAAGCTGCTGCTCCTCCGTGGCCGAGCTGTGGGATGAGGTGCACATCGATTGGAGTCCTTCAAGACTGCACAGCAGGAGACTGAATGCTCAGAGGCAGCAGCAGTCACCCCAGGGAAGGGAGGGAGAGGCAACACCTGCACTGCTGAAGGTGGGAGATGGCTGCAGGGAGAGCAGGAGAGGCAGCAGTGAAATACTGAGCCCCAGGGTGGGAAGGGGCTGCAGGAAGCAGTGTGCCACCACTGTACCTTGCACAGGACACAGTGAAAAGGGTCAGGATAAGCACAATGACCCACCTGTAAGCCCAAATTAGTTCTTTACATGCAAATCCATCTGCACACACCCTCAGTGAGCCGGCCACAGCCTTCATCTTCTGCCCTCTAGGATGCCAGATATCCCCTTTCCCTAGGATCAAACCTGCAGCACCACCAGGTACAGCGGCCACAGCTCCACCACAAGCTGAGCAAGCAGCACCCTGACCCCTCCAGTCTTGCACAAGAACTGACACCAGCCATCAAGACCATCAGGAGACAGTTTGCTGCCTCCCCAAGCTAAGTGCAAACGCCATCATATTGTCACTTCACACACAGTGGCGTTTCATGGCATTACATTTGTGTCAGTCCATTCATTACAACCTATTAAAAAAACCACAAGATTGCCTTTTGTCTTCATTATTTATTGATAGTAAATGAGTCAAAGCTCATAAAAGTTACAGTAAGGCTTTATTAAAAAAATATTAGAATTTCAGAAGTTAAAACTTAGCATAGCAAGTGAATAAAACTTGCTCTATGGAGTTTGCATTAAGGAATGGAGATGGTTAAAAGGCCATGAGAATGTTCCAGATAAAGACTGTGCAAGTGAAGACTAGTCCAGGATTGTACGAATTGTTCCAGTTAACCTTGCTATTTAAGAATAATCATTACAAATACTTAAGACAATTGACAATGAGAGATACTATCCTACTTAATGCTTAAGGTTTGTTTCCCTTCCTCCTGCCCTGCCCAAATTCTGCACCCTTGAAGGCATTTAGTGGAGGTACAACTGCTGTTGGAAACGCTTTCCCCATCCATCCATCTCTCTATACAGCACCTACAAACCTGCTTCTGTTTTGACCATCCTTCAGAAACCCTTATGAGAAACACAGACCACTGGCTGAAAAACAGCAGCACAAGAGTGCTTGAAGCTACAAACCAACATGGATTCAATTCAACAAGATCCTTGCTCCCTACTACAACCCCTCGTTATTCTGAGATATACCAAACAGACCAATTTACCAAATACATACCCATAAAGCAATTTCAGTAGCATATAATTTGCAAAAAAGCATTTGAAGTAAGAAGCACTACAGAAGACAGTAATTGTAGGGAGCAGTGTCAGAAATGCCAGCGTTACAGATGAGGAGAGGCCTTAACTGCTGGTCAGGACATCTTGTCAGCCTGCAGAGCTACTACAGGAGCATCAGGTTTTGCTTTTCTGGTTGTTTGGTTTGGTTTTTGTTTTCCTCACTGATGATCCACACTTCAGAAAAGCATGTTACAAGAGAACTCAATTCATTTAACACTGGCATCACATTTCTTTGCTTTGAAAATGGACAGGAATGACACACGGGGGGAAAAAAAAAACCCTTTCAACTCAATTCCTTACTCAGAAAACAGTTGAGAAAGCATAATTAAAATGATTCCTGCTATAGAAGTTCAAGCCATTACTGGAAAACTTTGATGTGCTAAAAGTCCTTCTGCATTGTTTTGCCAGAAAATATTTTTTTCCCAGTCCAGTTAGTGAATATTGTGAACAAAACTTTAATCATCTGTATATACAGATTTTAAATGAACAAATGTAGAAAACTGGAAACTAATAGAGACTTACAGGAAAAAACCCACTCACTGGTCTAAGAGTAAACTATTGAAACTAAGTCAATACCATCATTATGGAACAATTACTTTGAAGAGTCTTCCTGAGAGAACATGGGAGTTAACTGAGTGGTTAATTGAGTGATAGCATTTGCTGTCACAGCAAGTTCACCTAAGGACAACGTGAGCACTAAAAACATCCCTGTCCCTTGGCTGCTTCCAGCTGAGTGGAGCTACCCTTTGCCCAAAGGGTACTCTCTGCATTCCACTTGTCACACACTGCTATGGAAGTGAGCTCAGGGTTTGAAAAGAGCCAGTGAAGAGGGCTCACATGAGCAATTTCCCTGGCCAGACCAGGAGAGAAGACAGGAACATCCTCATTCTCCTCTGCCCCTCAAAGGGCAAGCAGCAGGTCAGCAATCTCTTCCACTGCTCTGACAATATCCAGAAAAGAATTTCTACTCATAAATACAAATACTGCTCCACCAGCTTTAAACACACTTTTCTGAGCACAGAGCTTTAGAAATGAAACTAGGTACTGTAACGTGGAGCAGAAGGCATGTGTATACAGAGCTTGCAATGTTTACTAATAAGACTTGGACTAATCCAGTTAATTCCTGAGGCTATTATCAGTTTACAAATGGTTTAACAAATCCACTCATTTTCTAGTCACTCCACCATAGTGAACAGGTTAACCTGTCAGATTAATGAGCAGTACCATCACTAAAAACCAAATAAACCACAACACAAAACCAGGAACTGAGGTTAAAAATAATCCAAAGCAATATAGCAAACAGACTCTTATTACTATGGGTATGTTTGACTTCTGTCATTCAGGGAAAGATTCCCTACAAACAACACACAGCCAGCCTGGTTTTAGTATAGGTCTGCTTTTATTTCCATATTCAGCTCTTTGAGGGAGACATCCTTTCACAATCTGAAAGGAGGAGGATATAGCCCACTGTAGTGCTGCTTCAGCACACTAAACCACATAATACAAAATATGGTTCTGTTGACTTTTCCCCGAACAAAATGAATGCCTGTCCATGCACTCAGGACATAGAAAGAGTCCTGAAACAGAAACATTGTGTGTGTGTGTGAGACAGAGGTGCACTGATGAATCTCACCTCACTGGCAACAGCCAAAACCTGCCAGTTGGTAAGTACTGCACGGGAGTCAGGAGGTAAATACTGGTAGTAGTGGATTTAAAAAGAAATAAAAATAAATCAAACCCTAGGAAAAAAAAAAAAAAAAAAAAGAATAAGAATTTAAAAGCAGCGCCTTTCCAGTATCTCACTGCAGCAGGCAGCAAGACTTAAAGGCACTACAATGTGTCAGAATGCAGAAAATCTGGTGCATCCACCCTTCCGGAGCGCAAGAATATGGATTAAAAATTCCCAAGTTGATGTAGGCTTTCTGAAAATGAATGAACTTCTTCTCAGCACAAGATATGGTGATGCTGCAGAAATAGAAAAAAAAGAGGTGAGTTAGTTACTGTGCTTTTATACAAACAGCTCAACCTAACTACAGATGCTAGCTGGTGAAAGGCTACCAAAGCATGTTTTTCACCTGTTCTTAAACTGATGTCTCTTTAAATGCAGACACTAGGCAGCTTCTCTTCCTCTTCCTTCCATAGAAGATGTGTTGTGCATGGGATACAGATAAGCCAGATCCAAAGGTATGAAGGCTATTAATTCTTTTACAGGAACAAGAGGGGTACTGCTCATATTTTACCTCAACTCCTTAGATATCTGGAGGCTAAGGAGCTGTTGGGTGACTTAGACTTGCATACTTCCAGTCTCCCCTTAAGTGAAGTGCATGACAGAGCAGGAATGCATTCCAGGTTTTAAGTCCTACGTGAGTGCCTTCACTACCAAAATATCTTTTACCCTTCTCAACACAACAAACAGACATAACTTTCTCAAGCAAATTGTTGAAATCTATAGCAACAGCCGACAGAAAAAAGTTTCTCTCTACTGAGAGGTATGCTATCTTACCACAGTTTTATTAATTATTCTGGTTCTGCAAGGGTAATAATTTCTTCATTGATAAAAAATTCAACAGTCTCCTCCTCCCAGTCATCGACATTGCTGTCCAGTTCATCTGTGTCTACCCCTGGAATGGAGAAAACATTAACACTGAATGCTTCAATCAAGGCAGCAGGGAAAGATTTAATGCTCTTGGCACAAACAGTCCTTAAAGCAGCAGTGAAATAAGAGGTATTAGTGCTTTAAATCATAACAAAGACACACTAAATTCATTAAATGACAAACAAGCATTACTGTGTCCCACCGCAGGATTTTCTGGTTAAATGCAACAACCAAATCTCTTCAGCCTTATCCTGAGGCTCACCTCCTCGGAGCTCCAGACGCTCGTTCCTCTGCTCCATGTATAACTCTTGTGCCATCTTGCGGTACTTCCTGAACTCCTCCATCATTGTACGCCTCCTTTCCACCAGCTCCTACAGGGGCAGGGAGAGGTTGTTAAACTTCCCCAACAACTCAAATCCACATGGGATGCATTTGTTAGCAAGTCAAACATTTTTCTCAGGAACATACTTTCTACTGACTTAGAAGAGAAAAAAAAAAAATTGTCTCTTAATCAATCAAAAAACTGTTTTGGTGAGTTGGCTCTAAAGAATCATTACTGTTAACCTGCTAGTTTAGTAGCACCTGTCTGAACTACCTATTGGAACTAACTCTAAACATCTAGATTCAAATTAATACAGATATTTGTTATAACTTTGTTAGCTTACATATCACCATTTCAGAATAACTAAGGGCTGGTTACAAGAGTTTAATCTACATTATTATATTCTAAAAGTGTCTTGCCTTTGAAGCTTTGGACTGGCTCAGGCGATCCTTCTGCTCAAATATCTTTGAGTATTTCTTCAGGTCCTTCTTAATTTGCTGTAAAACAAGGAATTTTATTCAACTAGGATATCACACTAGCAATCAAAACCATCATATGCTGTAAGAACGCCTTCATTAGGCCTAAGCAGGCTTCGCACTTTGGAAAAACATCTTTCTTCTAGGCAATTCCCCTTCACTATGATTTTGTTTGTTCTTCATCGCTTACAGAAGCATTCACATGATCTGTACACAAGCAATCAGTGAAGTCTGGACAGATAATTCAATTTTGTTATTCTTTATACCCTTTCACTATAAGAACAACCAGTTACAATTTCTATTCTGTGCTTAAAGAGCAGTTAATATCTACAGTCATTACCACAAGTGAGGTCTCCCTATGGCAATACGGTGGTGGTTTTTTTTTTGTTTTGCTTTCTTGTTTTTTTTTTTTTTCCCCACAAATTCAGGGCAAAAGACAATTGTGTGATTCTGTAACAGTTCAAGCATCATTCTCAAGAAGAGGGAGCAAACCAAGTAAGCTTATACATCCTGTCAGTGTCAGCAGAAAGAGCCAGTGGAATACAGTACCTTTATCTGATCCTCACTGAGCAAGGTAGCTGGTCGTGGTCTCCAGAGCAGCTGACAGAACCTGTCTTTATTGTTTTTCTGAAGTAGACGGCCTTGGAAGGTCCATAACCAATATGCATTGTCCACCTGCAAGAGCAGTGCACCATCTCCATCAAAATAAACTATAACTTAACACTCTAGTCTTCACTCTATGTCTTCGGGGTCTTTCCTATAAAATCAGCACCATTAGTCAAAAGAACCAGGGTGCTCTTTTATTTATTATTGCACAAATTCCTCAGCAAAATATTTGTTCCACTGAAGCTTTGCAAGAAGTTACCTTCTGGATGATCACAACAGTTTGAAACTAAGCCAGCCCTCCTCTGATACTGTTAAGTCTCAGATTCTGTACTTGCACAGGGGAGGATTACAGTGCAGTGGCTGGAACCGTGCAAAAGGTGCAATAAATCCTCTGTTCTGTGTGGACCACAGGGAGATCAAGTTTCAAACCGGTAGAGGCATAATGAAAATTCAGGGAAAGGACACTCAGTTTAGACTCACAAACTGCTCTTCCAGAACTTAATTTGGACAACTGGTGAAACTGATATTCAGAAATTAACATATAAAACTATGGTGCAGGTTTTAAGTCATATGATCAGTGACAGGTGTTAGTTTTGTCTTCCTAACCAACAGCACTTTCCAATACCTCTGTAAGAAAAAAAAAAAAAAGAAAGCATTAGTACCTTGTGGCTCCACCAAGACACAGAAGTCACAATGTATCTGCCTGTAGGATCCCACTCCACATCTGAAGCTGTATAGTGTTCAGCAATATTCATCATGGTGCAGTCAGACGTATCAACAAATGCTAAGGCACCATTCATGCTGCAAAGACAAAACAAGACACTGTTTTACACACTGATACAGCCTGTTTGGGGTTTTTTAAAGCATTTCACAAGCCACATCTTTACAACTCCTCACTATAATTTTCACAGCCACCAAGAGACAGGCTCATACCAGTCTCTGGGACTAGAAAGCAATGTGATGAATAAAACCAAAAATCAAGTAACGATGACACTTTTGTTTCTATGTTCAGTGACATTTAACCCATTTTATTTCTGCTCTTAAAGTCACAGTGAAAACATAATATATGCAAGTTACAGCCAAAGTATAACAACCATATGCTTAGACATATTTAAGTAGTGAAGACAAGATTTCCAAGATGAACAGCAGCTCTTGTCTAAAAGCACGAAAAGGCAACTGGTTAATAAAACTATTTTTGCTTGCTCTAATGTGAAACTTTCTCGATAACTCTTTTACAAAACAGCTTTGTCATTAGGAGGTATTGTCCATGAGGAGGCACACGACTATGACAACAAATGCATTGTAAGACCCACGTGCATGTTGCAAACTGGCTTAGTTGAGAGTCAGTATTTAACTTGAACAGCGGAAAAGTGCTTCCAAATATCCACTTTTCTGTTGAAAAATGCATTCTTCATTTGATGTGGCAAAAATAGCAAGTAAAAGTTACAAATTACTAAGCTACATCATGAAACTGCATCTCTTTTCCTTTGCTTTTGCAAAGCTGCATCAGGATTACACAGCAATGCAACATTCACGGAGATACCAAACACTTCTTGATAATCTTGTCTTTTTCCTCCTTAAAATGACTGTGAGTAACCGGTGCAATACTCACCTTCTGAGGCCAGCCAAGACTACAAATTGCCCTTGAGGACTCCAGAATATCGTGTTTGCCTGCTGTTTGTCAAATGTTTCTGGAAAGAAACAAGACAAATTCAGAAAAAAGATCTCAATACAATGCCATCAGTTAGCTTACAAGCAGCCAACTCCATCCATCTCTGAAGACATTTCTGAACTCTGCAAGCAAGTCCTAGCAACAGTCCTTAGCTCTACACTTATACAGACAAACCCAGTAGCACCAGAACATCCAAAGCTAGCAGAAGAAAGGAGAATATCAGAAGACCCCAACACCTAACTTGGGAATAAATTTTATCACATCACATGAAATTCCCAAGGCCACAAAATTATTGTGGCTTGCAGGCCTTTTATCCCCAGACCATGGACTGATACAAAGTGAACACAGTTTAGCTGCTACCACAAAATTAGATTTCTAGAACACAACATCAGACATAGCAACTACTGCCATACTACCTACCACAAACACCCACAATTTTGAGTTTACTGTATCTACTGCCATGCAAAATGCTTCGTATCTGCACCTTTCACTTGGTTTTCAGTTACTTACTTATGAGTTCTATTTTCCCATTGTTTTTAACATGGTAAAAGGAAACTGAAATTCGTGGAGTTTCTCCATGCAACACAGCAAACTTGCTTCCATTTGGTTCCCAAGCAAAGGCTATGATGCTTTCTGTAAACAAACAAACAAAAAGGGTCAAAACTCTGTAAAAAGACAATACAAAGCTTTGATTTCAAGCAGTTACCAAAGAAAAGCAAGAAGAAAGGGAACCCATCAGTTAACAGGCTACCTTTTAATACACAGGTTAAGGCAAATGCAGGGAGTTATGGGAAGTGTTTCAGTCAAACCATAGCTCCAAAGTCTCTCATCTTCTGCAGAATACACCCATATCAGCCCTACCATTTTTATAATAAAAGATTTTCAGTTCTGTCATTTTTCAAGTCAGTCACAAGCGTGAATAGCAAGAAAAGTTCTGATCTTTCATTTTTACATGAGAAGTCCTGCAGCATAAATACTGTAGCTCCACTCAAAGGAGTCAACTTCCTAATTATGTTATGTGTTGATGGGAATTTCTAAGAAACACGCTAGTGTCTACTCAAAAAGTTAAAGATAATTACCTTTCATTTCCACCACATCCACTGGCACCTGTTTCTCTCTCATTCGGAATATTTCAAAGTTGGTCACTACTCCCTGTAAAGGCCAAGATCAGCTCATTATCCAGCACAGCAGCAGCAAAGCAGCAAATTTTATTGCCACACACAGAAGGACAGCTACACAATTAGCCTGCCAGGATGCAGGATTAGAGACAGAGTCAAGATTTGTTTCTTTAATGAGAGCAGATAAATACAGCATACCTCATCACCAAACACATTCTAAGTGTTTCTGTGCTGATAAAGAATAACTGAAGAATTGTACAAAAGCATTTGTTTAGTTTGACTATTATGAAATTTAATTAAGAGATAAATATATGGCACACTGTGCACCATGACCTATGGGTCGTTCAACAACTGCTTAACAGTGAGTAGGAGAAGAGGTGAGACATACAGCTCTCACCTGAGTTGAAGATGCCACTGAAGTCAAAGCAAAGCTTGGATGAAAACTTTGCATGCATTTTGCTTTCCATATGCCTCAAATTCAAATTGAAAACTGAAAAAATAGCTTTGACATCATATAATTTATACTGTCTATATGAAAAAAAAACAGTACTGTAAGAAAATGAAGTGTCAGCATGAGATAGAACCAAGTTTTATGAATATAATCAGAATCCACTTACCTGTGTGCCTTTGGGAGTCCTGTCTACCTTCACGCACAGGTAATCCCCGTTCTTCTGCCAATGTAGTTTACAGTCTACAACATTGAACAAATTCCGCACACGAATTTCTTGTCTAGAAGGCAGCTGCATCAAAGTCACTCTTGCTGGGATGTCTTTGTCCTCAGGCACCCAGAAAGCAATTATGTTACCACCTGGAGACCATGAGAAATCTCTACAGGAAGAAAGTTAAAATAAGCCATTTTAATTTTCAGTTAGAGACACTACAAGCAGAAACAATTTTCATCATCATATCTGAATGCTGCAGAGAAGTATCAGCCCTCAATAATAAAAACACATACAGACAAGCAACTGAGGACAATTTAATAACCTTACATGTATCATATCAAAACAGGTTTTTAATCTGCTACTTAAACTTGCCATATGACCATTGTTATCAAACCAGAACATTTCACTAAAGAGTAGGGGTTACACCCAGTGTAACCACCAAGATCTAAGAAACAGGCTTATTAAACCAATGACAAAAAAAAACCTTATTAAATTACACTGATAACCCTGTTAAATTACACTGGAGACAAACTTCTTGCACCTGGATACACTTAATTTTCTTGTTGCTTTACAGAGAGGTACCTCAAAAACTCTCACAGTAATCAGTGTCTATTGTGCATACGCACAAAACCAAACCTGCTCCTTGCCAATGGCCAGCACACAAACCCTGCTAGGGAGATATCCCTAACAAACTACACTCCAGTTTGGTTTTGTAGACTGGGGACAGAACTCCCAAGATAGACCCTGGATTAAGCAGTACCACAAAGAGGATTTCAAAGCACAGAAGCTGACAACTGTGGACATCAATAAATGGAGAATTTTCCATTTCTTTTTGCCAGTTTGTCTAATTGGACCACTTCAGCTTACGAGACCATTTGCTCTGCGTCAACAGCCTGAAGATTCCTCTCACCGTAACAAAGCCCCAGACACAAAGATTCCAACTAAAGAGAGCAGTTATCTTTACAAAGCAATAGACTCACCTTATCCCAGTGATTTTCAAGCTTTTTTTGTCCAACAAACCCATAGACTAGAAGAGAAAGGTGTGAATTTTCAAGTTAGTAACTTTCTTATATTTACACACGCACCTTCTACTCTTATTATTACAGCACATAAACTAGGAAATTGCATAGTTTGCAGAGATCCTGTATTCTTATTTTTTGTTATGAACACAGGTATACCACAATTACAAAGAAAGTAAAAATTGTTGCACAGAATTAATGAGTACAGAATCCTGAATTATAATGATAAAAAAAAAAAAAAAAAGACTAGATTAGGCTGCAATTTATAGTGCCTTTTGGGTACTCTGGCACTCACCTCCTACTGAGCGCTGGGAGGCATCACATAACCTTGATCCTATCGACTCTTGTAAGTAGTAAATTGAGCTGTCTAGTCCTTCTAGAAGTGTGCTGTGAAATCTACTGACAGACTCAGCTAAAGTTTTTCACCCAAGAAAGAACTAGACAAGAGCAAATGGATTTCTCCCCTTTTAAGACCAGCTCTAGAGTGTATTATTAAAACATATCCTTCAAAATAGATACCATAGGAAAGACTGACATTGTAATGCAATAAGTGTTACGCAAAAAAAAGGGCAAGAACTTACAGGTGTTTCATAGATGCTGAGGGTATCTGAAGTCATTCGAGCAAAGAATTTACCATCATGACTCCATCTAAGCAAATAAAAAGAAAAAATAATATTAGATAGGAACTGCCTTTTTATTAAATGAAGTCTGGGACTGCTTGTTCTCTCTCATTCTGTTTCTCAACCTACTTAAAAATAGGCCAGTGAGCCGAGTTTTCACAGTGGAATCCTCGCTTCTTTTGCCCAGTCAGAATATCCCAGATGATAATAGCCTGAGGGTCATCCTGCGTGTCCATCAAAGGGCTGAAGGTCACTAAATACCTACAAAAGGAATAATCAATTTCACTATCAAAACTTCATGTAATATGTCAGTACAAGCAGGCTTTCATCCACGTAATATTTAAATACAACGCACTTGCAAATAGCAGTTTCTGTAATGGGATTTTTTGGAGAGGAGGGAAAAATAAGAACAGTATGATAAAGGGGAAGAAAGCTTCCAAGAAACATTATTTCCCTGGATTCTCTCTGGCTGAAAAAACTCTAGGTTTATGTGGAAGCCTTCTTGCAGCCAGAATGTGTACGATTAATGCTTCTGACCCTTTAGCCCAAACCAGTGTCATACTCCATACCTTTCACAGGGCGAGAAGTCAATAAGCTGCACTCCCTGGTGACTAAACCTTTGAATCTGCTTGAATTTCTCTCCACCCCAAAGTGCAATGCCTCTCTGGTGGAAGGTAGCCAAGTAGGTACCCTTCGGGGACCAACGCACGTAGGTTTCTGTCCACCGCTGGATTTAAAAATAAAAGTATACACAAAGGTTTAATTTCATGCTGGGTTCCCGAAGGGGAAAGAATTAACGCGTGGTTTGTAGCATCACATTTTGCAAGCCCATTTACTAAGTGAAGATCTCAGCATTAGCAATACCTTGGACTAGTTGTGGAGTTCCATTTCACACACATAATGCACAGTAGTTATTCTTCACATTGAAAACTGTCAGTTGAGACCTTTTCAACTGACTGATCACCAAAAACATTTTCCAAGTACGGTGACAATCTTTGTATAATAACAATGAAACCCACCTAACAGGCTTGGGTTTCCTTGTTGTCTTTCAGCCCTGGCAAAGACATACTCTCTTCTCAGAAGTAAGAGTAAGTATTTGAAATCTCCTACAATAATACAGCTCTGGACTTTCAGCTAAGTTAGAGGTATCAGCAATACAGACCACAGCCAGTGACCAGGGTGATGAGCAAAATTACTCATCATCCCAGAATCAACTCCTTTCTACATAATGGTCATGAAAGAAAATGCTTGTGGGTACCAACAGTTCTCAGCAAGTCAACTGCCTGCAGCAGACAGGCTCACTAACTCTCCCTTTTATGTGCTATTACCAAACCAGCTATTCCTCTTTAGCACCTCTGCGGTCAGCAAAAAGTCATCAGACACAGCATACTTAAGCACATACTC
This sequence comes from Podargus strigoides, assembly GCA_028020825.1. Classification (NCBI taxonomy): domain Eukaryota; kingdom Metazoa; phylum Chordata; class Aves; order Caprimulgiformes; family Podargidae; genus Podargus; species Podargus strigoides. Next base: position 13,141,409 of record CM051634.1, on the reverse strand, counting down.
AGCTCTAATGAATAGTACTCCTCAAACTCTGACTTTGCATTTTCAGGTCTTTCTGAATCACCTATAATATACAGATGAAGGAGACTAAATAGGCATCAATGAACCAGTTCAAAAAAAAAAAAAAAGAAAAAACCCACAAAAAAACCCCCCACCCCCAAACAAGTTAACTCCACATTTGTTTTACCTAAGCAGCTAAGTCTAATTCTAAAGGATGTAATTTCACCACTCCTCTTCAAAAGGAAGAAAAAAAGTATTTCAACAATGGGGGGGGGGGGGAGAAAGTATCTTTTTTTCTTTTAAAAAAGAAAAACCTGAAATGTCATAAAATGAATGAGACTGACAGTGTATCTGCAATGTACAGCACTTCCAGGACACTCACTGCTCTGTCCTCAATTTGAACAGGTTCCTTGATATCATTCCAAAAAATGGAGGTCCGATCTCCTGACTCAAAGATCACACTGTACTGATCCCTACAATCAGGATCTTCCAACCAGTACCGGAGATTCCCCTAAGAAAAACAGAAGCAAAAAGATTATTATTAGTGAGTCAAAGGCTAAGATGACAAGTTCCTCAAATTAATATCTATCTGGCAGGTGGCAGTCAGTCGTACACAGAGCATGCCACTTTGGAGTCCTACCATTGCAAATAAGTTTAAGTGAAATTAAATAATTCAAACTACTGATTACTAGGGGCTAACAAAACAGATCATAAAAAGGTGGAGCTTCAAGGTGGTTTGATGATGTTTAACACGTCTGGCCTAAAATAACTTTTTAGGTGTTCGTTTGTTGTCTGGTTTTGTGGGGTTTTTTTAACCCATCCCTTCCTCCACAGAACTTTTTACAAAGCCAGTGGTAACACACACAGAAGTTTACCACAAACATTTAAAAATATAAGAAGATGCTTTCAAAAATCTGTTTTTAAATGACTTGTGCAAAATCATTATTTACTCGAGTTTTACTCTAAGTGGAACTAGTAAGCAGAACCACTAAGTTCTTCCTGTCACTTCATGACAGTGAGAATGAAGGAACAGGAGCATGCGGTCACTACTCCTACTTATAACACATCATTTCTATTTTCATATGAACACTCCAGCAATGAAGTAATCATCTCTTGTTACACTGAATATTCTTTCCACTTTTAAAAAAAATCCTTACCAAATCCTTAAATGGCTGTTTCTCAGGGATTTCCCATTCATCACTGATTGTCATGTACCTGAAAGAACAATTTATTGGTTACACGCCATGCAGGTACTCTTGATTAGAATCTCAAAAATCAACAGATACAACAGCTGCACTCACTTATCAAAGTCTGTGAAAAGATTGACTCTGAAAGTATGCTGTTTATCCAGTTTGTATCCATCTGCATTCTTCACAGCATCCACCGCATGAGATGGAGACATGTACTCCAGAAAGATGTACCTACAATGAAGGACAAAAGTAGGAAGTCATTGTGGACTACCTAACAGGCTCATAATTAAAAATAAATAAAACAAATAAAAATAAAAAGAAACAATGAGAATGAACTAAGAAGTCAGTTCAGAGCATCTACAAAATAACTTTTTGTCTTGTCCCTAACCAATTAGGATTAAAAGCAACTAATCACTATTTTGGCCACAGGCACATACACACTTTTTAGCTGTATGGGCTTGATCTGAATTAAACTGATATATTTTCTGTAAACGGGGTAGACTGATGAATGCAAGTTCAACACAGCACAAAACAGCAATGAGAGCTAGCAACAGGCAGGTTCAGTATGCAGCTCTTCCCAGCTGAATGACAGGTCATGTTTAGAAACTGTAAATCTTGCTATAGTTGCTCATTCACAGGCACCTCAAAGCACCACCCTTGTTTTTCAGTTACATTCAGCTTCCTTCTTGCCATTCAATCTAACTTGTGGCCCAGCACACTTAAAATTGACAGTACCTTGAAGACTGTCGAGACACTGCCTCAAAGAGAGGCATGAACAGAGACAGAATAATTTCCTCATGCTTCTCACGCTGACCTTACAGAACCAACAATCACTCACTCCAGAAAACCCACTTTTTAATGCCTTCTGAACTATGGATTCCTCCTGAACCAATGCATATATGCTACTCCAACCACACTAACATACTTACAGATTGATTTTTGCCTGGTTTCTCTCCCTAAAACTTTCTTTCCCTTACCCTCTTACATTGGGCTTGAGCATTTCTGGTTAGTTTTCTTCTCAATTTCAGATGCTGCAATTAACCAGGAACAGGGATCAGAAGCTGGCAAAGGGGAAAAGGGTCCCAGGAAAGGCTTCCTGAACTTAAGGAAGATGGAGTCACTAATATAAGCATAAGCATTGGCAACCAGAGACAGAATATTGACAGCTGATTTGGCAATAAACAGTACCTCCACTGCTACTAAGTTTTTAACTAAAAGGGACCTTTAACTTATTTATTAGCTGTGGCAGAAAATTAACCAAAAAAGCCTCACTATTGCACAGAAATTTGTCTTCCAAACTCAGCTAAACTGTTTCCATAATTAATTCCCCATACACACTGTAGCTTAATGAGCTATTATGCTTCTCAGCTCCCTTGGGAACTTCTGTTTGTCACTAAGACTAGATATCAGGATTGGACAGACTAAGGTAGAAGAAAGTGATGAGCGTGACTATGAGGTCGCCATAAAATACTGACACTAAGAATTAAGGGTAAGTCAGAGCAATGCTTCATTCCTATTTCCAGTAGGAGTTATCATGACATACCCTTTTGTCTTTCCATCAGCTTCTGGATAAAATTCATTGATGATTTTACCAAACTTGGAAAAGATTTTGTGAATTACATTCTTCAGTTTCTCAAGTCGGTCTGGTCCAACCTGGGGAACGTTATCCACGACGATTACTGAGTCAATTCCATCTGCTTCCTGCGGCTGATCTTTCAGTACATCACCAAGTAATTCTGCAAAGAAAAAACACACAGGAAACTGCAGCACCAGTCTACATCACTGGGGAAGAAGACAGAAAGATGAAAATAATAGTGACAGGAAAAGAAGAAGATTTCAAATTTCAGGAAAATGATTCATGGATCATTTAAGAAACTTGGTAGTGAATGAACACCCACAGTTAACTCCAAGTCTTTCTTAAAGAAATAACTTACTTGAGGACATCAACACTTGTACTATTAGTTTATTTCAGGAGTTGGAAATGGCTCACAAAGTCCTCAGAATTGCCAACAGAGCAGACAACTATAAGATTCACTAAAGCTCTGACTAGTAGCCTTGTTCAAATTATAACTGGATGACTTTGATAAAAAGAAATGTACCATGTACCTCCCTCCCACATTACAATAGTTTTAAAATAATTCAAAACTATCTGCCATACTGGAAGTTCTACATGTCTTGGCATCATTATAATTATGTTTGAGAACTCATGCTCCATCTAAACCTTTAATTAAACACAAAAAAGAAGGTCTAAGACACGACACTTAAAGCCGTATTTACACATGCAGCAAGCAATGACAAGCACACACCTTTTCACACTCTGGATATTCTCCAACCTTACCAACCCCCTTTCCTACATCACCTTACAAACCGAGAGTACTTGCTGATCAGATTGATTGTTCAGTCCCTGCACTGTCAGCTTCAAACTTCTTTCTACTGGGAAGAGATTGCTTACACCATTGTTGAAGTTCCCCACACACAGAAGGGGGAATATTTGGAAGGACTGTAACTCTGCAACCTTGGCTTGTTTACTACACTGGGATAGAAACAGTTATAAGGTACAAAGTACACCTATATGTTATGCACAAAAGTAGGAGCTTCAACAACAACACTGCATTATTTTTATCCAGTAGGCTTCTAGACACAGAGTTCTAGACATATCTAACTTTATTCCTCAAACCAATTCTATCAGATTATTCTGTATCCACCAACTAAACCCCATTGGTAACATACAAATTTAAACACACTTCCCAAATTGATACTATCTAACTACAGAAATGTACTGACCTGTACCTCCAAGAAGAGTCAGAAAAATTACATCTATGACTCAATCCTCAATGGACTGAACTACAAGGGCTAAAGACGAGGATATGCAAACCACCTCAAATAACTTTAACCTAAGGTTAATTTTAAACCTTTCCAGGAATAAAATCCCACACTATCTCTAGCTATCCTGTTCAAACATACACTTCAATTCTTGACTAGATTACTGGTAGTTTCAGAGTAATCAGACATGTCTCTGCAACTTATTACCATGATTGCATTATTGTATTCTAGAGAAACATCATTCAGAAGTGGCAGATTGTTTTATTGAAATTTTTAGTATTGTGTACTTAAATGGACCAGAACAGACATTCTGCTAATGAAAAAGCCTAATGTGTTGAAATGAGTGGCAGTTTTACACATGCCATTTAAACAGGAAAAATATACACGCATATCTGCAGTAAGTTTTAAGCTTATGTGAAGACCACCATAAAATGCAAAACTAGTCAGAAAATAAGTGCATGACACTGTACTTCCAAATTAGAATATAAAGACAGACTATATAAGGCATTCACAGACTGGGAGAAAAAAAAATCCAAACACATGTAGAAACATTTAAAAAACAAGAACAAATGAAAGAAGGGTGGTAGATGTGTTGATAGTTTGAAGACAGTTTTATAGAATTTTGCTGATTTTGGAATTCTAGAAATTATTCTGCCCAGAAACAGCACTGGGAAGATCTCTAGCATTGAAGAAATAAGTTTACTTTGAATTTCAAACTTCCAAAAAACATTCTGTAACTTTAAGGTTCAACAGGTTATTACACATGAAGCTTTCCATTGATTTGGGCCAATATGCTTCACAAAAGTTTATGCATAAGCAGATGCTATCACCACCAAGACTGCACAGTATTCACAGAATGTTGTTTGTAGTATTTATTATTCAAAAAGATGCTCTCTGAGTGCATGTAGAAACTGTTACAGATCCAGAAGAGAACACCACATGAGTGCTGCAAGTTAACCTCCTAATATATACCTCAAGATACTCTTTCAGGAGTAAGCCATTCTCCAGGTAGCTGACGAATCACTGAAGCTGTGGATAGGCAATCACTTGCCTAGGATTTAGGACACATGCAGTGAAGTGTCTGCTATGCCTACAATAACTGTAAGGATTGAAAGAAGGAATTTAGAAATCTGATGTTACAGTAAAATAACATCTAAATTTCTTATTTACTCTATAATCTAAGTTTTTCCCTGCATAGAAAATGAAAGCATGTCCTACAAGGACATTTCCACAGAAGCCTGCAGGAAAAAGAAATACACAAAAGGGTAATTTTTTAGGCTGTTAGTCATTTTTTTCATAATTACTTCTCACAAAAGACTTTGCAGGCCTTCAGACAAACCAAGGAATGCATATTTAGGTTCATGTACAAGAACACAATACAGTTTTGATTCACTATGGGGTAACAGACTAAAGACAAATATCTACATTGTTCCATTTCTCTACCTTAAATTCAAAATTGTGAACAAAGGAATCTTCAAAGCGTGAGAAGCTGGTTTAGCCAGCTCTTATTGCACCCACAAGAAAAGAGGGGTGTGGTGGGTACACAGCTATCTTCAGTTGGCAGTATTCTAAGGACCACTATCATTATCTGAACTAAAACTTCATTGCACCTAAATGCTTATCTGACACATCCCTTTCTCTGGCTTGAACTTGGATCAGCTGTTCAGCCATTTTTTTTTCCAGAATGGTGGTGGCAGGGCAAAAGTAATGCATTTGAGATGGTCCAAACCTAAAGCTGTCCAGCTCAAAGGTGTTCCTGAAGATGTAACGTTACCATAAGCACTGAAACAGCCTTGGTTCTGTGACACTGATGGACTGCCCTTCTCCTTAGGGAGTCATCAGAATATGGGGAAAGGAATAAGGAAGCTCAAGAAGTAACACACAGATGGAAAGCCAGACCAGCAAGAGTGACTAAACTTAAACAGGCTAATTCAGCTAGTAACCCTGTATTATTCATACAGTTGAGAAGTTAATGAAATTAATCTTTAAGAATAGGGGAGGATGGAAAATATGTCTAGTTTCTGAATAGACAGAAACAAACATAATACTATATATAGGCAAAGTGTATCATGCAAACACTTAACTAGACAAAAAGAATCCAACTACATACTTGCAGACAACTTTGCCAAAGCCTCTAAGAAACAAACACACAAGTTCAAAGAGCTTTACAGACTACAAAATTGAGAATAGCAAACACTTTCTTAACCTAATCTATTTTTCTGCCATTTTATTAAGCTGAACACAGGATTGGAGCACTAGAAGGCACATATATCACCTGTATTCCACTGCCAATTGTAATAACTGACTTAGAAACAAGTTAGGAAATGCTTTAAGAAAAATTTTTCCAGTTCTGATACACGCAACATAAGACCCTACAACATGTAGGATCACGTATATAAGACCCTACAACAGCACATATGCTAGAACCATATTAGCAAAATAAGTATTTTTGCTGCTCAAGAACTGAGATGACTCACCTAGAAAGATTTACTTGAAAAACATTAAAACAGAGTTCTAACTCCTGTGTGCCAAAACTAAATATTCCCATAACTATCAACGCAGTTACACAATGGCTTAGCCATTTTAAGACAACCTCCAATACTTTTAGAAGAGCCTCAGTTTGAATTTTCAACTGCCAGAAACAATTTTTTTCCATAATTTCTTGTATTAAGTACCTACATATCATCTTCACGAGCACTAGCTCTTCTCAAACCCGTACTGTGTACCTGTGGGTTTCACTCAGATGGAAAAAATAGAAGGATGAAATCTAGTTTGTACAAGTTTGCTCAACAAGTTAAAACTTCTGTTTTCCCATCTGAGTTTAACTAACGGAGGCAAAGGGAACACACACAAGTCGCTGACACCACTCCGTGAGGGCAGCCCACGGATGGGCAGGCAGGGGCAGAGCCAGCTGCCCGCGGAGGCCCGGGGAGGCGGGGTGTTCCCAGGAGAGGGCCCGGTGCCGCACGCACTCCCCCGGGCCGGTTCACCCACCGGACACACGGCACCCCCAGGTGCCCCAGTAGCGGTGGGCGGTAGAGCACCCGCCGGCCCAGCCCGGCCCAACCGCGGCCTCCGGAGCGCTCCTTCGCGGCGGGCAGGGCCGGGGCCCCCCGACCGAGCCCTCCCGCCTGCTCGCGGCCCCTCCCTTCCCTCACGGCCGGCCCGGCCAGGCCCAGCCGCCGCTGCCCGCACCTTCGTCGCTGATGTCGTCCACGAAGTCCTCGGGGTCGCTGAAGGAAATATCGTCCTCGGGCTCAAGTGGGACGGCGGGCGCGGCCTCCCCATCCTCCTGCGCCGCGCCGGGCTCGGCCGGCGGCTCGGCCTCCGGCGGCTGCTCGGTCTTGGCCTCATCTGCTAGCTCGGGCTCGGCCAGCAGCTCGGCCTCGGGCTCGGCCTCCGCCTCCTCAGGGCTTTCGCCGCCGGACGGCGGCTGAGGCGACGGCGGCTGGGGAAGCGGCGGCTGCTCGGGCTCGGCGGCTGCGGCGGGCTCCTCGGCGGCGGGCGGCGTCGGCTCGGGAAGCCCCGGCGGCGCCTCAGACTCGCCTTCTTCTTCCTGCCGCTCTCTCTCCTCTTCCTCCTGCTGCTGCTGCGGCGGCTCGGCTGGCGGCGGGGGCCCGTCCGTCTGCTCGGGCTCCTCCGCGGGCCCCTGGGCGTCGGGCGGCGTGGCGGCCGCCGGGCTCTCCTCGGTGTCCTGCATGGGGCTCGGTGCGGGGCCCGGCTCGAGCGCGACGGGGAAAGGAGCGGGGGAGGGGCGGGGAGGCTCCTACCGCCGGGCCATGTGCGCCAGGCCCAGCAGGCCCCGCGCGGCGGCGCCTACCAACGGGCGCGGGACGGGAGGGGGGTTGGAATCCCCGCCCCGCCGCAGCTCCTGCCCACCGACGCCTTCTCCCCACTCCGCTCAGAAGCAGCTGCCGTTCCTTTCGCCGCCCGCTGCTCGTTCAGCCAGGGGCGGCTTCCGCTTCTTCTCACCCGGCAGCAGTCGTGACTCCCCCCCCCGCTTTGTGCCTCGCTGTGGTTGAGCCCAAGATGGCGCCTCCTCCCAGTCTACTGAGGTGGGGTTCGGCCGAACCATTTTGCGAGAAGCGGAAAGCAAGAGACGCCGTGACATTTAACTGCGCAGCCGTAGAGTGAAGCCTTCCTACGTTCTCTGCAGCTCAGCGTATTTTCCTATTCAGCGCTAGGCAGAAGGCGATAGGACAGCGCACTAACGCAAAACCTGCCCGGCCCCCCCCTGCAAACCTTCCACCATGCGCTCGCCCGAAGGCTAGCAGAGCCCGCGCGGGCGCTACCAAGCGCGTGCAGAGGGGGAGCCGTCCGCACCGGCGTGTTTGAGTTGGGGCGCGGCGAGCGTACTGTGGGCAGCCGCACCCCCCCCCGCGGGCTGCTGCGCCGCATGGTACGGCCCGACGGGAGCCGCCACATCAGCGCGGGAGGGGCCCGGCCGGGCGGTACCGGGGGCTGTCGGTGAGGGGAGCGCGGCGGCAGCAGCGAGGCCTGTGGGGTCTGAAACGACGGGAGCGGCTGCTTAGCTCGCAGCGAGCCACGTCCGGGCCAGCTGTGCGTCGAATCCGCCAGACCGTTTCCGAAAGTTGTATTCATTCCTACGGGACCTTTGTGGTTTAAAATTAACGGTTTTTGTGAGGTAAAAAAATGACTCTCGCCGTTCCGTAGCACTGCTGTGACAGTCGGTTAGCGGGAGAGGCCTTCACATGGGCTGTGAGCAGGACGGCACGGCGACACCTCGGTGGAGTGGTGCAGACAGGACAGGCCCAGTGTCCCTTTCCGGTGTTTGCTGGCGATACGAAGTGTTACCTTACATAATCCTAAGGTTTTAGTATGATTTTTCAACTGGTAAAGTTCTGTTCTCTGGCCACCAACATGGCCAACTTTCTGAGGGACCTGACCTCTCTTTATCCATCAAACCACTGCCTGCTGTCCAAGGCACCTCAGGCTGATGCAGAAACACGCAGAGGGTCATTTTTTGCAGCATGCATGCTAATACGATACACTCAAAGTCGCTACAGGAACTTGGAATTTATCTTGGATAGCACCTTGAGGTTTTGGTGACATTTTTAGAGAAAAAAGATCAGAGAAGTTCTTAAGGAATAGTTAATCTGTGTTCACTTCCGAGATGAACACTTGCAATTTGTGTAGGATTTTGGTTTTGGGGTGTTTTTGGTTTTTTTTTTAGCCCAGTGCTTTCAATCAAATCATCAAAACATACAGCATAAGAATGCCAGCATAAAAACTTCATGAGAAGAGCAGAACAGAACAGGTATTGTACTTAGCATTTTAAACTTAGACCCTATCTTATATTGCAGTATGAAGTCTTGAGAGAAAATGTTCAGGAAATGAAGCCAAGAACCCCCAGTTCTGTAATTTATCAGCTAGTCACAAGATGGCATCCTGACTCCACTCAAATGCAGTTGGCTGAGCCTGTCAATTCTGCATTTAAGCTATGAGCGATGCTTCTGAATGGAAATGATGACTGGCACTTTGTGCAGTTATTTTTTTTCCCTCCCTCGTTGTATCATGGTAGTTGACCAGACTTTGGCTTCCTGGTTTGCAGCAGCATTGGGTAAAGAAAATGCTGTTATCTCTCCCGCCATCACAACCATGCATTTTTCCCAATGTGAGGACATGCTGTGGTTTAATCCACAGTCCCAGCTGAGTCCCCAGGATTACATGGCTCTTCCAGGAGTGTGGATGTGGTCTCTTGCGCCTGTGTTTCACCCCTCTCACATGTGTCTCTGTTGCTGGAACGTGCAATTTTTGCGTGTTACCTTTCTTCCTGTTTGCAACCTAACTACTATTTTTACAGTTTGGTTAAACACTGAATCTAAATGTTGGATCCTCCTTTCCTATCTTTGCATAGTCTTCTGTTTCCACTTTACAGCAACTTTTGATTTATCTTCTCTTCCTTCCTTCCTTCCTTCCCCCTCTTCTGCTGCTATCTTACTGCTATTCTTTGTCTTTCAGTCCTTACTCAGCAATCTGAGGGTGAGTGGAATCAACTTTTAAAACCTGAGATTTTTGGGACTGGCAGCTGGAGCCTGTTCCTGTAAGTTTTCTACATGCAAAACTCCTAATCAATGGGAAATTTGGGGAAAGAAACCTAACAGGAATGGCTTTTTGTAACACAACTCCCAAACCAGCAATGCCTTATGAATATTACCGAGTGCAAGTGATCTGAGAATAGTGGAGCGGGCAGCACTGTTTCCTAAACTGAATTCCGAAAGAGTGAGTGAGCTCTTGGGGTTTGTGTGGGGTTTTATCTAATACTGATAGGACGTGCACAGAATGAGGCAGTGAAAGGCTGGGGCCTCAGGTAGCCACATACATTTGCGTTACATTTGTTACCTGGAACCTGCTGACACGTGCCCTTTCTTTCTTTTTCTAGTAATTATAGTTACTTTCTGCTGTAGCTTTTCCAGAAGCTTTTGCTGCATTTACAGCAAATCTGGAAGTGCTGAATAACTTCTGTCACAAATTATTTCTGCAATTGAATTATTTTTCACAGTGTTTTTCTTCAAGATTCCTCCCATGGATTGCAAAAGCAATCTTCAGTTGAGAATGTCTTATTTATACCAAATAAATAGTTATGCTATTAGCTTAAGTACAGACCAATCAAAGATCTATAGCTAGATGAGAACATGTTGATTCCTCCATTCATTTTCCCAAAAAATGCTATATAGGCGAAAAATGGTGTGGCGCTTAGTTTTCAGAAGTGCTGAGCATGCAAAACTCTCCACTTGGCTGCTGTATAAACATGATTTGAAGGGCCTCTCAGCTTAAATAATGCCATGCTTTTTTAATTTTATACACAGCTTTAGTCTGCACCCACGCTTGTGGGGATCTCAGCTGAAATAGCACTGAGGCAAGAGGCAGAGGAAAAGGAGAAGCACTCGAGTTACAGGGTTTCAAGGGAGAGCATTAAGAGCGTAATTACTGACACCTGAAATAATTCTCACTTCATGATTTTCTGCTTTAGTTCTCTATGCATATAGAGGAAATAATTATTTATCTTCCCATTATTGGGAACATTATAAGGAACATTAATTAGTGAATGCATCCAATACTTTGGATATTAAAAACGTAAAGCTTTATTATGGGGTAGTGGCATCTTAAGCTGGAGGTCCAGAACCTATACATATTTTTGTGTCTTGCTGGTTTGATGGTGTTTTCAGGAAAACTCCTGTAAAAAACATATATTTCACCAGGATCAACCATATTATTCCTGACTAATAAAGTACAGGAAATGGAAAACAAAAAAATCACTAATAAAAGGAGAGGCATTCATACCTGAAATTCTTATTTTTATGCAGTTTTAGAAAGTGTATTTGCATTCAAAGGCTCATATTTCTGTGCTTTCCTGCATAGGTTAATGTTTGTTTCTACTGTGTTTATCTTTATTAGTGCATTCCTTCATAGTATGAAATGCTACAGTGGCTTTTCCTTCAGGAAAAAAGATAAATACCTACTTTAACTTATCTTCAAGAACATTTCATACAAAATCCAAATGCATTCCAAAAATCACAAATATTGAGTATAGGGAACACCCTGACTGATTGACTAGATGGCAGCAGGAATTAAATGCTGTGGAGAAGGTAATTCAGTGAAAGAAAATATATCGTAAAGTTGTCTTGGAGTCTCTCATCTGACTTGAAGGACGAAGGACAGCCTCCCCGTCCGTCTCCGTGTGACTGGGAGGACTGTCTCGTCACCACTGCTAGCGGTTTATTTACTTTTCTGTAGCGCTCAATGAAATCTGCCTGGAATGTCACATCCCAATAACCATCCCCTGCGCTTTAAAGAGAAAAAAAAAACAATTTGATTTTGGAATAAAGCCTCTCTTAAGCCCATGAGATGATCACTTCTTTTTGTGTGCTTTAAGATGTTTGAAAGATTTGTGAATAATCTTGAAGTGGTTTAGAAGTGCCTTGAGCAATCCAGTCAACAGCAGGGATGGCTTATTGCCTCTGGGAGTGTCTGAGCCCGTCTGTGACAAAGCCAACGCGTTCCCGGCAGCTTTGAGCCTCCAGACCTGGAGCGTGTGTTGAAGTGTGCCGCCTCGCTGGGGACACTATCGTGAAGCGCTGTCACCAGCGATGGGATTTTGGCGTGACACAGTCGCTGGCCTTGACCTCGCGCTGCAGAAGGGGGAGGCTGGGTTGGGGGGTTGTGCTGGCAGGGATCAGAGCCAACACTGGTGGGGACGTGGTGTCCTGGGCACGCCGCAGGTGAGGACACTCGTCACGGGGTGCGTGGTGGTGGCACTCCCGGTGAGGAGAGCCCGGCCAAAGGCCCCTCGCCGCCCGGCCGCCCCACGCCCCGGCCCCGCGGGAGGCGGCCGCTCCCCGCCCGCTCCGCCCGCTCTGACAGGCGGGCGCTGCGGAGGAAGGGGAGGGCGGCCGCCGGGCCCCGGCCTCACATGACTGCTGGCGCGATGGACGGCGAGCCGCCCGCAGGCACGGCGGGCTCCGGCACAGGTACGGGGCGGTGAGTGCCCGCAGGGCGGTGCCGTCCGCTTCCCGGCTCCGGCGGGGCTGCCGCGGTGCCCCTTCCCTGCCGCGGGCTGCTCGGGGAGGGTGGCAGGGCTGCTCGGGTGGGGTCGGGGCCGCTCCCCCCGCCAAAACCTGAGGTAAAAAGGCGCCGCCTTCCCCTTCTCCCCCCGGGGCAGCGGGTGCCGGCTGGCCCAGGCCCTCAGTGGGGGCTGTCCCGCCGCCAGGCCGCGGCCGGGCCTCGGCGGTGCCCGTTTCGCCGTGGCGGGGGCTCCCTTCGCCTTGCCTCTGCCCCTCGGTGACAGACGCGGGGCAGCGTTGGTGGGCGCCCCAGGTCGGGCCCGGGCGGAGGGGCGGCCGGTCCCGTCCCTGTGCCCGGCGGCTCGGCCGGAGCTCCGCGGCCCGGGGAGCCCTTGAGCCGGGGCTCACGGCGGGCACTGGGCTGAACCAGAGCCTGTGCTGCGGGGAGCCGTGCGGCTGGGAGCGTATTTCGGCTCCGCGTACCCCGCCCGCGGAACGGGCTCGGTTAAAGCCTGCGGGGACAGTTCGTGGGGCGGTTCGGCGGGCACTGTCCCGGTCAGCCCGGCCACGTCTGCCCCTCGCCCACCCCAGCCAAGGGCAGGTCCAGCGTGAGGAGGAAACGCTGAGTTTGAGGAGCGCACAGCTCAATCTGAGAGAGAAAAACTTCCAGGGAAACGCTGCCAGCACTTGTTGTGAAATGAGGGAGAAACGGGGTGATACAGTTGTCTGAAACACTCTTAAAGTGGCTAAAGTTTCACACTGACAGTCACTGCTCTGCAGTCTTTAATCTGTTTGGAAATTAAAACTAGTAGAGGTTACAAGTGGGTAAACTTTATGCAAGGAAAAAGGTTTGGTTGGATTATGTTCAGGATCCGGTGTGAGTGTGTTCCTGTGATGCTCCTGATGCAGATAATGCTTATAAATAAATTATTTTGGAATATTTCTGTCCAGGACTGATGTAAGATATTTGGATATTGAACAGCAGCCTTTGTGGAAAAAAAAAATGTCCTACTGTACCAAAGAGAGAGCTTGTTCAGGTACGTCTATTACAGATTTACCATCTGCTTCAGGAGCCTTATAGAGATATACAGTTGTTTCTGAGTGTTCTTGGCCTGATTAACCTCCATGCTGGTGGTGGTGCTTCTGTAACTCCCTGATTTACTCAGCCTTATTTAGAAAACGTGGCTTTCTTCGCCAAAGGTTATATTGTGACCACTGAGAGAAGGTATCTAATGATCTCAGCAAAAGAAAAATCATGCTGTGAAAGCAGGAGTGCATTTATTTCTAGCATCATGATGCGGGTTCCGTGATCTTGGAAGTTTCACTCCTATATGTAACTTTTTTGGAGATCAGCGGCTTGTCAGTGAGTATTCTAGGAGGATCTAAATCTCCTGAGTAACCAGAGTCCTGACAGGGACTGTTCATGTCCACCTGCAAATACTGTCTTTTTTATTTTGCAGGGTTAGAAGTACTTTAACACACTCAAGAGAGGAAAGAAACAGGATAATGTCCAATAGAGTCAAGTCAGTTTTGCCAAGTCACTTGTATTGACTTTTTTTTTCCTTCTTGCTCCCATTTGAGCCTGTTTTGCAATGATTGCAGGGAGCTAACCCAGGTGTGGTTGCTGGGAAGGGAGGGGGTGTCTCCTTTTCTTCTAGTGGTAAATCTTTAACTGTGTGTGCAGGCTGTAGGAGGGCTTGGTAGGGAGGGCAGGCAGTAGCATTTGCACATAACCACTCTGATTTCCCCCACAATCTTGGAATTTCATGGGTTGGTGCAGATTGATGGAGAGAAATGTATCAGTTATGGATGTGTGGACCTTGTATGAAAGGAGGGGAGCTTTGATGATTGCTTTTCAACAGAATTTGAGATATGAATGAGCTTGTTATAAGTATAAAACATGCAAAAAGCACTGGGAGACTGTGGTGTGTGGAGTGGCATGCCATTTTTTTACTGCTTAAATACTAAGATCAGTTTTTTCCCCAGTGTGATTAAGAAGGTGAGAAAGGTGTGAGGAAGACAAAAAGCAAAACAAAAAGATAAACAACTTCTGATTGTGTTTTCTTGACCTGTGTGAGGAGGATGATTGTAAGAACTTGGCAATTTTATAATTAAGCTAAAATGCCCTTGTAAAAGTTTCCTGGAGAACAGTTGTATGTGTTACTGCCTTTATTGGGTTACCTTTTTGAGTCTGAATTTTTACACTTCCTTCCTCTTTGTTAGAGCTGGGTGTGAAAAATGATAGTTTAACCATCTTCTGTTGTGAGCTGGGAATGTGCCTTAGTGAGGATTTGACTTTTTGTCTCTGTAGTCTTTGGGAACATTCCTCGATGGGCTTTTCTCCCTTAATCCTGTTATTTCTTCAGTGTTTAGCTCCATCTCACTTTATTGTGTTTGCTACAGCTTGGAACTAGGCTCTGTGGCTGATTTGTGAATGAAATGTGTTCCTTGTGTTCCCAGACTTGGGAAATCGCTTAATTAACCGCTTGATGATCTAACAGCATAGTTAAAAGAACAGGGCACTAGGCTTAAAATTAGTTCTTTGTTCTGTCACACAGGTTTACTGTGTGCCATTGGAAGGGAGATAACTTGGTGTTGGGCTTTTTTCCCTGCTGCAGTATGTGATTATGGTATTTTGAGAAGCAGTTAACGGCCTACAGCTGTAGGGGAATGCAGAAATGCTAGTGGTTTTTTGTTATTATTAAATAAAACTTAGATAACTTCACCTGACTATTTTTGAGTTGTTCCATTACTTCTCTGCTTCGTCTTGAAAAGCACCAAGTGCTGAATAGCAATCTGAAACTTGGGGAAAAAAAAAACAACCAAGCAACCAACAGCCAAAAAACCCCCAAAGCCAGAAATACCCCCAATACCTCAAAAACAAGGAAAGAAAAAATAAAGAAAACCAAACCAAAAAACCCCAGACCAGCCAGCACAGGATGCCTCTTTGATTATTTGATATCTGCACTGAGAAAGCTGTTGTGTTTTGTTTTTTTGTTTTGTTTTTTTTTTTTTTAAGGAGAAAAACAAAATGTTAGAGCCTGTTTTCCAACATCTGATCTTATGAAAGTACGTGTATTATTTTATCTTGTGGTGGTTTGACATTGGATAGCTTCTATTTGCAAGTCAAGGAAGGACACTATCGCACTATCTCTTAATTAGAGTGAAGCTAAATATGTTTACTTCTCTTGAACCTAATAAGAAATACAGTCCCCTCTTCCACGTTGAACATAAATCTGTGTATCGGTCAGCTTTGTTAGATAGAATAGACTGATTCCTTTACGTTGCTCCTTTCTAAACAAGAATTGCTTAGGTTTAAATTCCTTAAAAAAACCCTAAGCAAATTGCATACAGTTATCTCAAAAATATGTAAAGCCCTTAATAGGAAGAAAGTTTTTGTGTTTTGTGGTTTCTTGTGTTTGTTTTTTTTGTGGGTTTTTTTGGTGGAACTTCTGTTTTTCTTTTCTTGTTTTTAGGGGATTTCAAATTATATTAAAAAAAAAAGAAAAAAAAAGGCAAGGAAGGGAATCTATTTGGAATTGTAGTTGAAATTTGCATTAGCTTTCCAAGAGGTTGATGTGGACACTGAATTCTGGAATTACAGGGGAATGTGTTTGACACAATAAGGGGGAAAGGCATTTCCATAATTCCTGAGGCTTTTCATGAGAAGGCAGAAAGGAAAGGGAAATGCTGATGAATGATATTTACATTGCTGCTTTCGTATTCCTGACCCAGCAGTGCGTGATGGAGCCCTCATTTTTGCCAGGGAGAAATCTGAGGTGTCTGTGTACAAAAAGAGAGCTGGTTCTCGTACTGCCCTGCGTTTCCCGTGGGTCAGATCACCTCTGCTTTACAAGGCTGTGGCCTGGGATGATGGAGAAGAAATCTTAGTTATTTTTAAATTTAGCTGTTTAGTACCTTGATATAATAAAGAGTTGTTAGTAGCAGCCATCTGTAAAATGGAGATAAACCCTCCAAATTTGGTTCACAGAACTTAAATCACAATACAGATCTCTCTTCCCTATTTACTACCTATGCTTCCAGCCCTTGCATTGCCTTTCTCTTCTGTGTGTGCTTACTCACACGTAAAGCCTGCCCGCAGCTAATCAGACACTTGAAATTTTACTTGGGGTTTCATAAATGCATGATTTTAGAAAATTTGATTGAGGAAACTGGTCAGTCTGTGGAGGGCAGATTGCTCTCTAGTGTGTGAATGGGAGTAATGAATGTCGAGTGCTAACTAAAGCATGAAAGGGGTGGTATAAAGGAGAAAAGCTTTCCGTTTCATTTGTTTTCTGGATAAGTTTCTCAAGTCCTTTTGGTCCAAAGGCTACCTGACTTGTTACCAAAATAAAAAAAAAAGTATTTTGCAGTGTTTTTATAGTTTCCTTTACAACTAAACAAATATTAGGCTATGCTTTGGATGCCTCTTTAAACTTTTATTTGTTGTCATCTTGTTGTCTGCTTGTTTGCATATGTATGCATATATGTATTTTTTAAACTTTTGTATCAAATTGTTTTCAGTTATACCAGGCCACTTCCTGGTATCTTATTGACAACAGATTGAGACACTCCGCTGTAGCAAAAGGCTAGCTTGCACAAAAAACCCTGATTTTATTTTGTCTGCTTCCTAGTGTTCCAGGGGACCATTCCATACCTCGTTTCTGTACTCACTTACTGCTGTATGTATATAAACTTTACTAGATAATGATCTGCTGAAACCAAAGGGAATGTTTTCAAAAATAGCTGTTCTCAAGCAGAGAGTGCGTGATGGGAAGCATTAAGTGTTCTGTTACAACGCATGTAAATCCTTTTACTGGTTGAACACAGGAGCTCATACCAATGAGTTCCCATTATTACCCCCCATTCCTGGCCAGGACTCTTGAGGCTGTTTCTGAATTGACTCTTTAGTAAGTAGAATGAAAAATGAGCTTCAGAATAGCTTCAGTATATATTGCTCTGCAGGGTTAGTGTTAATGCTGTGATAAGTGTTTTCTAAAACAGGTTAACAGCTGTTCCAAAGTCATCTTATTATGTTCTCAGACCAGTGTTTGAGGGTGTAAATTCACCCTGAGTAGCTGTCTTGTTGATATGAAACACGCTGAGATTATTAATTAAACAGTAATTATTCAAACTTGCTTGTGTGGTTGTCTGATTTGTATGATTCCACACATGTAGACGAGATTGAGATCTAAAGAAGCTACAAAATATTTCAGGAAGAGCCAAGTGCATGAACTGCTGATAAAGAGAAGGTATTCCTGTAGATGAATTTTTGAACCCAAGTTTAGTGAGTAAATTGATAAAAAATTGGCGAAGTATTACAAATGAAAGGAGCAACGTGGCTGAATTATCAAAGGAGCGCTGAGTCTTGTCTAGATCTCCCCATGGGGGTTCACTCTGAGTTGGTTTATAGGGTGATGTGGGTTCAGGTCACTGTAATGAACCTGAGAGTCAGTTTGGCTGATCATGCTGCAGGTTGCAGGACTTACAGATGAAATACTGAAGGATTCATGGTTCATCCTATAAATATTTTCTCCTGATACCTATCTTTTGCCAATAGGAGTTTCAGCGTTTTACCAGACAGTGCTGAACCCCGTTTTAGGGAACAATTCATGCCCTGAGTGCCCTGCTTTGTCGCTTGGCAAGCAGAAAGATGGAAATGGGGGACAGTGATTCAGTAGGCAGGAGGAGTGTTGTGTTGATACAGATGGGCACTGCTCTCGGGAGAGTAGGTGGGTTTCATTTTGGCCAGCCCCTCTTTGGGAGGCTAGCTTGCTGTGTGACTGCCTCTGCCACATGAGCCAGAGGTTTGGCAACACGGAGGACTCTGGAATTCTGTGTTTAATTCTGTGTGCGTGCATTGGAGGAGTAACAAAATCTACTGTGTCATGTTGCATTTCACTGATGTGCCTTGAGCAATTAAATCCAAGAATTACAAGGGTGTGCACCCAGAGAACCGCTGCTCTGGAGAGCACAGCTGGCTTGTGCTTTCCGTAGTTCTTTTTGTGTGTGTTTTTGACACTTGGATAGTGTGGTTTATTATACCTTGCTGCCTCATGAAAGGTCAGGTGGGCAATTATTTTTCTACACTAGAAAATCTTTTGCCTTGCTATCTGTGTTCTGAATTTTCTTTCCTTCTTTCCTTCTCAGTTCAGCATCTCTCTGAAAAGTGGATATACAGATATGGTATCACTTTACCCAGCAGTATTCCATGTCAATATTGAATTAGTTTATATTATCTTACCACAGATTGCTGGCAGGTGACTGGAACTTTTCAGAAGCTGTTAGGTAGGTGGGGTTAGTAGGTGATACATTAGTCTGTTAAAGCAGAGGTGTTAAGACTTGCTTCTCTGAGTCACATTGGCAGGAATCTGAAGCCTGATGAGACATGTGGGATAAGGTCATTTGTCCTGGATTTGGTGTGGTTTCCTTAAGCCGTTTTATGGAACAGAGAGTGAAGTCTCTATTCTGAAGCTGTGTATCTGAGGACTCGGAGATTACCCATTTTTCAGGGCCTAAAGCATATGAAGGAGCAGGTGGGAAATCCTCATCAGGAGGAGGTCAGGGCTTTGTTAACTTTATGAGCTGTCTTCCCTGAGTTCATTTCTTACAGTTATCAGCTTTTTGAACTATGTATCAAAGCTTACTGAAAAGGTTCTTGCTTCTGTAGTGTTACTGTCTTTTTGTGTTCTCAAAATTTTAGGTGTGTTTAAGAAGAGCTGTAACTTCTGCACAATGGCAAGGAAGGGATGATTATCACTGCCTGGCTTTTCTAGATAACTTTTTATCAGTGGATTCAACTTGCTTTGTAAAAGAGCTTACGCACACTATCCCTCTTAAACAGCCATATGCAGAGAGGAAGCAACCCATCTGTTCCAGACCTGAGAGCAGAACTCAAGGATGGGTTGAATAGATTCTAGGGTTATATACACATTTTTCACCCTGTTTCTTCTGTGTGAAATGGGTAGGAAAAAAGGATTGCTTTGAAAAACGATGTAAGCTGAGTTTACAGTCGCATAATAGGTGTAGTTATGAAGTCGAGATAATGGGCTGCAGTCAGTCAGTTGATAAGAGAGCGCTCTAAATCATCATCTTTGCCCCTTCTTTGATGTAGTTTGTCCTCCAGGGCCATATTCTTTTTTCACTTTTGCATCTGGCTGAGAATGAGTTCAAATCTTGCTGTTCAAAGCTGTCCAGCCATGGTTGAGTTCACTGTAAAAAGATGTTTGTTTTTCAGCTACGAGCAGTGGAATAGGTATATGTGAAAGATGTTGCCAGAGCTCACTGTGACTGAGGAATTGTCAGGCTGATAGCCCTTATTAGGAACCCTTTTTCCCCCTGCTCTTCAACTTAAGCATATTGACATAGTAAATGATTGTAATTCATGCCCATTCTAGCATACTGTCATAGAGTTTAATAAATTATGCCAAATTAAGTGTCTCCTTCCTTTGTAATGACATGTAAAATTAATGTATTACATTTCTGCAGTGCAGTAAAATAACACATTTTCTTTCCTTCCATGAGTTGTTCTAGGCAGGATCCAAAAGCGCTGAGCAAGGGTTTTGTTCATTTTGGCAGATCCTGCTGTGGTGGGAGCTGGACAGACAGGAAATGCAGGCCTCTTAGCTGATTCACAGAACAAATTTGGCCTGTGAAGCTTCTTTTGCTTTGCAGAGATGTCTTTCAGACTAGGTATAATTGGTGCTGCTCCTGGGTGTTGTGAAGAGGGAGGTACCAATGTCTTGAACGTGTGTGAAGCAGCATAGCCTCCTGGAGGAGTGGCTTGACTGTTCTGGTTGTGTTGCACCACTGTGGGAGCACTGAGCAAGGACACAGAATATTTTAAGGCTACTTCTTTCACTTTATCTTATCAGGTCTACTGAACTGTTTTTCCTTTATTTTGTCTTTTAGATTTGGCAAAGCCTCCAGTAAATGAACCGAGGGAACCGGAACCGTTTCTAATGCAGGCGCCACAGGGAAATCCATTGCTGCTTTCCCACACCCTACAAGAGTTATTGAGCAAGGATAGTGTGCAGGTGGAGCTTATTCCTGAGAAGAAGGGCCTTTTTCTGAAACATGTGGAATACGAGGTTTCTAGCAAGGTAATGTGAACAAGCATTGGTCTTAAAACATATCCTCTTAAGAGTATCTGTGCAGTTGCTGTTGGCAAAGTCGTGTCTAATTTGATAGATGTGTTGGGTGATGCTGGTTTTGAGCAGACCAATTGTGTGGGCTTACTTTAGATGCAGTAGCACTGCTTTTTTGACCTGGGCTTCTGCAGTATGGAGCATCTAAGATTCCTAAGAGCTAGAGCTCAGGGACTTGCAGTACTTCAAGAAAAGAGCTCTTTAGATCACTTTAAGAATATCAGCACTACTTCTGAATGTTCTGTCTAATTTGGAAGACCAGAGAGTTTGAGGGAGCAGTGGTATGGAACCATGGCAGATTTACGGATATTTGTAATTTCTTGGGAAACTTCTTCCTCTCCATTTCTAGTCTCTTTCATCCTGTGTGTGAATGAAATCGAACTTATGTTTTTAACTGAAAATCTTATTCTCCAGAGGACTGTAGTTAGAAGAATGCCATCTCTATTCGTAAACACAAGGTGATGCCTTTTGAGGCTTCTCCCTCCTTCCCACCACAAGGCCTCTAAAGAGAAGAAATATGTAATTTCTGCAGTCTCTGGGTCTGATTTGCTTCTTTTCTTTTTTTTTGTTTTTAGTGCAGCTAATAGCAAAAACAATTATGGAAGTGCTGCTGATTGTCCAGCCTGTGCATTGATTTATCCTTCCCCTTTCCTTAATTGCAGAGATTCAAATGCTCAGTCTACAGGCGATACAATGATTTTGTGGTGTTCCATGAGATGCTGCTTCAGAAGTTCCCGTATCGTATGGTGCCAGCACTTCCACCAAAGAGGATGCTGGGAGGTAAACATGGCTCTTTCTTATGACTGGAGGGATTGCAGTTGAAGTGTGATCAAGATGATACTGTTGAAACTATATGTTTAAAAGACCAAAAGTCTTTGCTTCTGTTTGGCTCAGAAAACAACTTTGAGGTTATAATACACAATTTGGAGGTGTGAATAATTGCCATGCTAGAAATTGCCTGTAGACAAGCTATTAATGTAAAATTTCAATGGAATTACTTTCAGTGGAAGTTCAGTTTCTAATGGCTTTTCTGATAAGATTTGAGGTGTAATTCTACACAAGAGGGTGGCAGAGTTGCAGGTATTATTTTGTGGGAAAATAGGTTATGATGATCAGTGCTGTAATGCTAAAAGTGTAGAATTGCTGCCATACTGTTGAACAACTGTAGTACATATTGTAGTGTGTTTTGTGAACTATTACAGTATTACCTTGGGTAGAAGCCTTATGATGCAGGTAATAGTAATTACACTTCTTCAGTTTATGTACAATAAGGTGTCTTTTTGGCAGATGAATCAACTGCCTTAAAGTAGCTATGCCCCTTTCTTTTATTTTCCTTTTTAAAAAGGAGTTTGTTGATCTGCTTAGGATAACCAGAAACTAAAACCTGAGGCTGGCATCAGAGTGTCAGTTCATTCAAGTATATTGTAGCTGTTAGAATAGAAACCAATGAGGTATCCCAAGACTGAAGGCATATCAAAGCTCCTTCAGGTACATTTTTCACTAATCTGAAATATTTGTACTGGTTTTAAACTTTTATTATTTCCAGTGTTGCATAACTGTGTAAAATCCTGTCTTGTTTTCTGCTTTATCTGCAAAAGAACAAGCTTTTCACTGTCTTGTCTCCTGCCCATGCTGCTAAGCTTAACGTGTTTCAATAAATAATTGATTTCAGTCAAGGAGTCCATGTATTGCTACAGTAAAGAGGAATTGGTAAACTGTGAGGAGAGCGAGGTGTATAGTGAACTGGAACAAAGCAAAATAATAGTGCTGAAAAGCTTCAGTGGTCATATATTCTTATGATGGAATGTAAATTGTGAAGACCTTTCTTTTGAGATTGCGAAAACCTGTCTGTTGAATTTGACCTGATGCAATGTTCTCAGCCAGAATTTCCACTTCATGCAACACCTGTAAGCAAAGTGACCTTCTCAGATTAATCTTAGAGGAGAGAGGATACTTGAAAGACACTACCAATATGTATCATTTGTCAGTCATTATTTCCTTGCGTTGCCAATGTGTTGATATTTCTGTGCATTCACTTTTGCATTTCTTCCCACAGATATCATATGTTTAATTAAAAATGACAGGATTAGTTCCCAAACTGTGCTAGGAATACAGTTCCTAATAGAGTCCAAAACGGTGTTAAGGCAGAGTGATGATTGCCTTTAATCCAGTGACTTTGTGTATAGAAAAGCTTTGTAAGTGGTCTTAATAGAAACTACAAACAGGAAAAAGGAAATTGAATGGGTAGTTCTTGTTTCTGAGTAGGTTAACAGACTGAAAAATGGAACTGCAGGACATAGGATTTGATGGATTAGTATAGATGTGTGACTCTTGCAACCTCCTTAGTTCCAGAGCAGAATGGGCAAAGCTACTCACTTTTTATATTCTGCTCTACTAAGTTACACTCTTGTTTTCGTGATGGTTTACTTTTCATCTGTTGGTCAGATGAAGAAGGACTAATAGTCTGCTCTGCTCATTTTGGAGGACAGCAGCAAAATGAGGCAGATAGTGTAGGAAGTGTGTGGGAATCGGGAATCTCCATGTAGGCTAAAGTATGAGCAAAGCAGAATAAAGATCTGCAACCCTAGTGACTGAAAAATCATTTGATGGGTGATACTGTACTGAGGATCATTAGAGAGAGTCCATGCAGCCAGCAAAGTCCCTGCTGAAAACTGAGTCAAAAGAGTGATATGCACAGATAAGTGCATTCCTTTAATTTCATTCTATGGTGCTTTCTTTTCCTTCAAATTTATTTTAGTTTAATTTTTCATCTTTCCTGAAAAACTCCAAGACACAGTGTGTTGTGCATTTCCCAAGAGTTCCAAACAGGCCAAGATTCCCTCTGGGGATCAGCTATGGAATTGATTCAGAAGAAGAACAAAATCTTTGTATGCCCACAGTTTGTAAGTGGAGGCTTCAGGCCTTAGACTTAGTTGTTCATCCTGCTTACCTTACCCGCCCTGTGATAATAAATGCACATAGATATATATGCTGGATTTCAGTAAGGTGTAAAAGGCACTTGAAGGAATATTTGTTCTGGTGGTCAATCTAAAAGATCTGTTTTAGGGAGCTGACAGACTACAGGTGATCATTCTTTGGTTTTGTTGCAGTGTTTAGCAGGGGTTATAAGTTCAAAGAAATAATTGGACTGGGTGCTTTCTTTTTTCTCTTTCTGAGCAGCAGTAATATGTGGTGCATTCATTGAAATTCAGTGTTCCTTTCCATAGCTGATCGAGAATTCATAGAATCCAGGAGGAGAGCGCTGAAGCGTTTTATAAACCTGGTGGCTCGACATCCCCCTTTCTCAGAAGACGTGCTCTTGAAACTCTTTCTGTCGTTCAGTGGCTCTGTAAGTACTTGTTAGCAATAGTCTTGAGTTTGCATGTCTTCCTGTATCTGCTGTGCTGGGCAGAGTCCAGAATTGCTTTTGACCTACACATTGTTGCTCCCTATGATGAGGAGAATTTTCTCTCAATAGGTATTTCTAGAACTGGAAAATGGAAGGTAATTTCACTCAGTGCCAGGAGTATAGTATTTTGAAAATAACTGTTCTTGGGGGAATACATACTATGCTTCTCCTTGAATTAAACCTGACTTGGATAAAGCTGTATCTGCTAAGCTGTGCTTTACTATTGCAATGTATCAGACCTGTGTGAACTGCATGTGCATTACTTAGTTCTTTCACACTCATTTGATCCTGTATCTTCTCCAGGATGTACAGAATAAGCTAAGAGAGTTGGTGCAGGGAGTAGGAGATGAATTTATGACCTGCAGATTAGCTACCCAGGCCAAGGTAGGTATATGAATTTCTTGCAAAGTATTCTGGTTTAAATGGATCTCTCCTCCTGGTGTATCAGCTTTGGCATTTGTTGAGTGATGGAGACCTTATGTAGAAGAGAGTTGTTTCCAAAGTTTGAAGGTCTCTCAAACTTACAATTTTATCGAAAAGACCAAATCAATATTTGACTCTTCAGGGCCTGATATTTCTAGATAAATGCTGGTTCATGAATATGATAAAAATTAAACAGTGAATCTTACTCAGAACGTGTTTTCTTACTAGTTACTCATACTTGCGTAACAAACAAATGCACATACTGCACAATTTAAAAGCTAATATTTAGACTGATGTCTTCTCTATGTGTTCATGCCCTCATTCTGTCTGTTGTCCTCTCCCTGTGGGAGAGTAATTTGGACTTAAAACTCCATATATCTGTTTATCCCAGTGATTAGTGCAATGGCAAGTTTTAAATATACATTCACTGTATTCATTGAGCAATTTTACGGCAAGTTGTTATTCAGGTTCCTGCAATGCTGGCAGAAGGTTTTGCAACTGGAGCTTAATTTGGGCTTTTACCAGTGATACACGGGTTAAAAAGAGCTGAACTTTTAGTACATGCTTGACTTCACCAGGCTGGCAGTTACTAGTAGCATCAGATCAGAACCTGTGAGCTTGAAACCTCAGAAATTATTTTAACTGCATAGTAGAACTGCAGATATTGCCAACTCTGTCTACACTCAGTATTTGAACCTCTTTCTGCCTCTGAAAATTAGGGGTATTTGTATGACATCTGACTTAGACACCTAAATTGTGACACTAATCCCTTCAGGGTTGTTACAACATGGTGTGAGAGTGAGCACAAGAGGGAAACCTCTGCTGACTGTATGGTCTGCCTGCAGTTAGTGTATGTGAATGTGTCTGATTTGTCCACTAGTAATCTCTCTTGCATTTCTTCAGGACTTCCTTCCAGCTGACATACAGGCCCAGTTTGCTGCCAGCAGGGAGCTCATCAGAAATATTTATAATAGCTTTTATAAGCTTCGGGACCGAGCAGAGAGGATAGCTTCTCGAGCCATTGATAATGCCTCAGATCTTCTCATATTTGGAAAGGAGCTAAGGTAGGTTGGGAGGAAGAGGATTTGGTAATGTGAATGTTTCTACTGCTGTTTCAGAACTCAAAACTGTTGGAAGGTTTACCTGCAAGTGGTCTGGCAAGAATGGGTATTCCAATGCATGCTGTAGGTTATAATAACGTTTTTCCTACTATAAAACAAGAAAATGTGTACTTTCCACTAAGGTTGCATTCCATAGAGCAAGAAATAAGAAAATGCAAATGCCTTGACATTCAAGTACTGGTTTTCTTGCATTTGTGATTGTGCAGTAGCAGCTCAGCACTGTGAGCTATTTAGTCAGATTTGAAACTCTGAACTGCTCTTTGCAAATAAATGTATCTACTTAGTGGAATTTGTCTCTTAGTGTTGAATACTACTTATTTCTTCCTAGTGCTTTGGGCTCAGACACTACACCGCTTCCTTCCTGGGCTGCTTTGAATAATAGCACATGGGGTACTCTAAAACAAGCCTTGAAGGGTCTGTCTGTTGAATTTGCACTCCTGGCAGATAAGGCTGTGCAGCAGGTGAGTTGTTTATTTTTTTTTTTTTTTTTTCGTAAAATGAAGGAGATGTATTGCTGCCTTAGGTTTCATCTTGACCCATAAACTCTGTGGATATAGGCACTTAAAGAGTTAAGAGGGAGATTGTAGTCCAAACTCACATCCTCAGCCACCAGCCTGCTTGTTCAGGCTTGAATGAAAAAATTGGACTGTGTTTAAATGGGAAAAAATACAATAGGCAAGGGAAAGGAGAGAAAAGCCTGCTTGCTTTTTTTAATTTCAAATGGTTATTGAAGTTAACTTGTACTACTGCACTGAGCTGTCCAAAACTTCTGTGTTCTGTCTTATTAATCTGCTACAGAGAACCCAGAAGCACTTACTTCTGAATCAAATTTTGATGTTCATGTACTTAAACATTACATGAGAGTCATTCAGACAGAAGCGTCGTATTCCTGTGAGTGTGCAGTGTGGTAATGGCTGTTAGAGTAAAGTGAGAACATGACAGTCTGGGAGGGAAAAGTAATAGTTATGTCTTCGCTTCTCTTCATCTCATTGTGTTAAAATACTCAGCATGCTTTTATAGATTAGTCAGACCAGGTCTTTTTCTCCAGATTTTATGCTCTAGAGAGCTCTGTTGATACAGGAAGAAAAGACAGTATTTAATACAATAAAAAAACAAGTAGTGAAATTTGGCTTGGTGTCTCATCTCTGCCTTCTGATGCATGAACTATTATGGGGAACATGCAGGTATTGATAGCTTTAATGGATTAGTTATCTTTGTAAGAAGGAAAGATGAAAGATTGGAGGAATCTGCAAGAGCAAGAAATTCCAGGCAGAGAGCGCTGAAAAGACTGACACACAGGCCTGTGAAACTAACTCCTCTTGTTATAAAGATCAGTCAATTGGAAAAGCTGTTCCTGCTCCAGTCAGATCTTTGTTCTGCATACTGAAGACTAAACACTCCAGTGCCATCTAAAAGATTTTTGATGCCGTTGTGTAAGCGGTGATGTGCCCTGGAGAACACAGTGGAGGGCCTGCATGGTGTAAGGATGTGAAGCACTGCGATGACAGTTCTTGCCAGGCTTACATAAAATGTACTTTTTTTCCTTGTTTTCTAGGGTAAACAGGAAGAGAATGATGTGGTGGAGAAGCTGAACCTTTTCCTGGATTTACTCCAGTCCTATAAAGTGAGCTCTGCTGTTCTTCTGCCAATGAGAGAGTTGTTTAGAGCGAGCTTGTGCTCTTTAGAGGGTGTAACGCCAACTGGATGGAAAAGTGTCTGGGAGGCCAGTGCAGAGGCAAACTGGGCATCTGGCAGAGGGAGGGGAGTGGCTGTTGGCCGTAGCTAGCTCTGTAGCCTGACTGATCAGCTCATCTTGTGATGAGAGCTTGCCACACAGCAAACCCTGCAAGGAATTTAAGAATATGACTGCTTGAACTATATGCATTAGCTAACTTTTTTCCAGATTTGGCTGCTTTTGATTCAAAGCAGTGAATTAGATGGCTACTGGTCTGCTCATGAAGACATGTGTTCAGTTACAAATGAAGTGATTTTTGTTAATACTAATCTTTTGGTCAAAGGCACTTTTTTCTAGAAGCACCTACTGGAACTGTATGTGACAGCCTCTCCTGACTTTTCCAGGCCTGGAGTGAAATAGTAGGACACTGGCAAGCTTTTACCACAGTTAATTACCAGCACTTAATATTGAGAAGGGCAGAAAAGATAAGAGGCGTGATAAGATCCAAAATGTTGGCAGAAGTGATGCTCCAGATTGCCTCTTGAGATCACTGGTCTGGGTCCAAGCAGTTTTATTTTTTGAATTCTTAGCTGCCAACATTTTTTTGACCCTCTTGAGAACAAAACCCAAAAAATCTGCAGCATAGAAGTTACATAAAGTGTGACTAGGTGTTTGTGTTCCTCATGTACTTGGCTTGGGTGTTTGCTGTCTCTTAGCTTCCACTAAGTACCTGTTTTTTTTTCCCTTTCCCATAAAGGACCTCTGTGAAAGACATGAGAAGGGGGTATTGCACAAGCACCAGCGAGCATTGCATAAGTACAGCATGATGAAGAAGCAGATGATGAGTGCCACCGTGCAGAACAAAGAACCGGAATCAGTGGAGCAGTTGGAGTCTCGGATTGTGGAGGTATGTCTGGGAGAGGAAAGGGTGGTACTGGGCTCCTATCATGGTACTGCTATGTAGCTCAGTTGTGTTTGCAGAAAGCCAGTAGACCAAGAGGGTAACCTGTACTTTGGGTAATTTGAGCTGCCTGCTGAGCTACATGGAAAACACGTTTGTTTTCCTCAACACTTACTATTGGCTCTGTGGCAATGTGTCATTTGCAGAAGCTGTGGAAAGCAACAGTCTGCATGATAGAAAGTGCAGCTGCTGTCATGTCAAATGGGTCCAGGAACTGATTTTTTAGGTTTTTGGTCTGTGTTTGAATTGGTAGTATGGTGAGTAATGCTGTTTTTTCCTGCTGCAAGTGAACCTCCTTGGCACCCTCTTCCTGGCAAGATATTTCACCGAGTTCCTTTTCTTTCAGCAAGAAAATGCTATCCTAACCATGGAGCTGCGGAATTACTTCTCTCTGTATTGCCTGCATCAGGAGACGCAGCTTATCCACATCTACCTGCCTCTCACATCTCACATTTTGGGGGCCTTTGTCAACTCCCAGATCCAGGGTCACAAAGAGGTGAGTTCTTCTGGACTGTATTCCTTTTCTCAAAATATGAAGGAGAGCTTGAATGTATTTGTTTTCATCTGTGCACCTTCCTCCTCTAACCATCTGTCCAGCTCTTTCATAACATCCTAACAAGTCACCTAAGGTCTTTCCAATTTGGGGTGAGGATCAGGGCTGGCCTCTATAACCCCTCTAAAAGACTGGGTTTTTTTTTTTACTTCTCTTTTCTGCAGATGGCCTTACCCTACAGGTAGTTGAAGAAGACCCAACCATTAAATAACTAGCTGTTCTGTAACCAATGATTCATGTTTGCTAGATGAATCTATTTTTTGTTGTGCTACACAGAAATTATGTAACAAGGAACAACTTCCTTGTTTTTGCTCTAAATCCAAAAGCTGCCTTTTGTTAACCCCTTCAGCATTCCCCATACACAGACTTTCTTGCATTCATTACATTAAAAAAGTCTCTCCTCCTTCAGCTCCCTTCCTTTCAGTGAGGGAATTTGACCCAGGTATGGGAAATCTCCTTTCCATGCACGCTCAGTGAAATGCTCAGAGCGCTGCGTTATAGCACCAGTCTGAAAGGGACAATCTGGATCCCCTGGACTTCCCCAAAGTACTTCAGTGAATTTATGTTGTGCTTTTGAGTAGTCTGAAACTGCTGCTAACATACAGTGTGGTGAGATGATTACCTACCATGTTCTCATCTCTGTTATCTCTCCTTTTCCACTCACAGATGAGCAAAGTTTGGAATGAATTGAAGCCGAAGCTGAGCTGCCTCTTTGTGGGATCTAGCAATATGCCAACTCCACCATTGTCAC
The DNA here is from genome assembly GCA_028020825.1 of Podargus strigoides. Lineage (NCBI taxonomy): Eukaryota > Metazoa > Chordata > Aves > Caprimulgiformes > Podargidae > Podargus > Podargus strigoides. Next base: position 13,111,834 of record CM051634.1, on the reverse strand, counting down.
CTCCAGAGGGAAACTTCTTCTCCAATTAATGCTCTGAGCATCTAGCATGGAGCAAGAAGTGCAATCAAGGAAGGGGTGGGACTTCTACCTCCAGATGTTAGAATGAATCCTCCAAACAGCTATTATTTTTTTTATTTTAATACCGTTGCTTTGAGCTGCTCTCTGATTTAGACAGACTGGATGTGAGGCAGAACGTACAGATACAAAGACAATCTCTTTAATTTTGAAATGCTCTGGGGCAGAGCTGGTGTTCGTTATCCTGCAGACACCTCATGGGGTCAGGGTGTGACCTGGTGCGGTGAGTGCTGCAGCGTTGTTGCTGATGCCTCTGCAGTAACAGTCCTCCAGTAATGTTTATCTGCACACATGCTGACACATCTCTGCGCATCTCTGAAGTGCTGAGATGAACAGGACATCCGAAGCACTCACTTCTAGTAGAGATGGATTGCCTTTTAAGCGTGGGAGGGCTTGTGTTAGAGGCATAAGGACAGCTGACCGCCATCCCCCATCCCATTGATAGGTGTCTGGATTTGATTTCTTACTGCTAGACCTTAGTGCAGAATACGTGAATGAAGTGGTTGGGTTCACTAGCCCAGCTGGGTAGGGTTGGTGCTGCTGGGTGACAGTGATTTTCCCAGTGACGCTGGGGTGACTCTGTTGTTGGTGTGTTTCAGTTCATGGTTGCAAGGCAGCCTAGGGACTTGCTCATATTTTTCAGTTTGGGGCCAAAGATGACTGAGTTCAGGAACTCAGAGGAGTTTGCCTGGTATAAATGAGAAAATAATTGAATAAAACACTCCTTAATTGTAAACCACTCTTCCTACATGAGCAGAACAGCTACAAGGTAGCTTGCTTATTTTCTTCTGGAGGTTCTGACATCCATCTGTTGATGGTTCTGTCATCCATTGGAGAGCTGCTGACCTGAAGGCTGATGTTCTCTTTGGTCTAATATCAGATGAAGTACCCTGTTACACCAGCAGGCTGGGACACAATGCTGATAAAGTTCATTAGCAAAAAATCAGTATTTATCAGGATGTTACTGTCATTTCTTTTTCTGGCTGTGGGTAGCACTGAAGTGTGTTTGTGAAGGAGAGAAGACAATTAAGTGACAGTTCCCTATCTCTCCAAAAATAGCACGGCCTTTGTTAATGGGGTTTTTGGGATGATTTGTGACTGTGATAAAGGGACTCCACATTCTCCATGTTTCACTTTGTATCTCCGGTGACTTTCCCTCATGAGGGAAAGGGTAGGGGGAGGAAAGATTGCATGTCCTGTTACCTTAGGGGAAATTGTGCATATCCTTCAGAGAAACTGATAAATGAAGAAACTGCAGACACAGGCAGCAAAACCCTATGTGAACAGGAGTCCCCTGAACTGAACTGCTCTGGGGCCACAATAGCTGCCAAAGGGGAATTTGAGACTTGGCTTCTTAGCGCTCTCTTTGAGTGGGTAAAAAGGAAGCACATTAACAAGGATGAGTGCTCGCTGTCATACTGGAACCATTACAGTATTTTCCCATTGGGGAACTTCCCCATTTGCAGGAAATATATTTAAATCCTCCAATCACAAAATCTTTTTTTCTTTTTTAAATTTAGAAAAATCAGTGCAACATGAAGCTCTTCCTAGCCCAGGGAGAAATGAGGGGTTAGTTTCTTCATCTACGAGCAAGATAAGTTATTGGCCCAGTTTTATGAGACTGGCATAATCATTGCCTACACCCTCAAAATGTGGTGAAGTGCACTAAATGTGGGTGGATTTCTTGGGAGCTGGGCCTTAAGGAGTGTGTAGGGAGTCTATAACAACCTCGCTCAAAATGCATTATTAAGAGGGTTTTTTTTTAATAGCAATTCAGATGGTAACTCTCTTCTGAGTATTTCCTCCTACTTAGTGGCCTTGCCCAGTGAGACAGATTAACTGCAAATGGCTGTGACAGATTTGATTCTCGCTCCTGAAGATTTCCAAAGTGATGCTGAAGAGATTCTGCTCACAAGCCAGAACAAACTGGCTGGGGAGGGAAAAGTTTCTACAGTAACAAAGAAGATACTATCTCAAGAATGGCACAAAAGGTTTTTCTGTTTGACCCTCTCTTGGTTGGGAAGATAGTCTGTGGTTAAAGTGCAGAAAGCGTGTTATCATGTTTTTTAGATGATCTTTGCTCCTAGCATCTTTGGAAGGTGCTGGTTGGCTGTGGCCTGTCATTTGCTTAGTCTTAGGCCCTGTCCACCCTCATTTAGCCTTGTTTGCCTGATAAACAGTTAAATTGAGAAAATACTGTATGTTTTGGGGCAAGATCTGGTATCTCTATGATGGATCTTCTACGTAACTTGTCTGGCTGGGGTAGGTGATGGCGCTGTGTTCTGTAGGAGTATTTGCCTGGATGGAACTTTGCACTTCTTGCATTTAGGAAAAAAGTTACGATTTTGGACTTTATTTAAAAACAAAAAAACCCCAAACATCAAAACCACATTTTGGGCTTTAGACAAACTCCTCTTTCTTGTTCTCCTTCAAAGCACGAATTATACAGTCCAAATGCAGAGACTGTAATAATGATAAACACAGACCACATGACCTATAAAGAAACTGGAATTATGTTGTTTTGAGAAAACACCTGTTCCTCCATTGTCAGCCCTTGCCTCTCTGAGGAGAGCAGTTTTGGGGGTGGGTTTGTTTTGTTTTGATTTACTCTGTTCACGTAGTGTTTTGAGAACAGAAGTTTAGTAATCTCAAAGCTGATACAGCTAGTGGCACTTTCAGAGTTTATTTCATGATGGACTGTCAAGCTTCTGTCTCATTCCTAAACACATGCATACACTATTTCATACAACTCTTAGTTTGCAAACTTTATTTCTGGGAGACTGGTCAGTGTGCAGATAGCACTATTATGTTTACCTCAATATGTGAGGGATTTTTTCTTACTGTGTTTGTGCCGTTTAGTTTAGGTATCTGTCAGACTTGGAGAGCAGCAACAAGTACAGCTTCCTTCCTCCAGAGGACTGCAGCAGGGAATCAATCATCTGTCTACCCTAATCAACATAGGGCAAACAGTTCTAGTTACCTCCATGCTCTTGCCTTCTGTGGCAAACAGCCTAGCTACACATGAAGGTAAGAACAAGACTCTATCAAGTCGGTTCTGTTGCTGGTAGCTGGGTAGATTGCAATAAACACTAAGCAAACCAGAAGACTAATTGAAGAGCACATGCTGCCTGTCCCAGAACTGATGCTCCTGTAAGATGTAGTGCCAAAGAGTTAATGTGCCTTCTTGAATGGAAGCTTTCTGTGTGTTGCTTGAGCTCATGGGGACTTGCATGTGTTCAAAACAGTAATGATAGAAAAGGCCTCCAGTCTTTCTGTCAGTGTCTCTCTCACTGGTTGTGGAGGTACTGGGGTAGTAAATAGCTAAGAGCCTGAAAAATGTTTTATCCAAAGGGCTATATGTTTTTGTCACTCCTGAGGTCTCCTCTGCTTCAAGCAGTGAAGTGGCAGTATACAGGCTTTTTGACCGGTGTCGTGTGTTGAAAGGCTTTCCAAACCATATTTACAATAGAACTTTGATCTTTGTTCCTTTCTTCCTTCTCCTCCCATCTTCCTTATGAGTTGCTCCTCCTAAGTTGTGACATGTTCTTAACAGTGCCTTGCTGCATTCCACTGCTTTTACTCTTCTCCTTTGATCATGTAAGGGTGTAATTCCTAGAATTTGTAACAGGCTAATTCACAATCTTCAATTTGTGCTGTTTCCTCAAAGACAAAGATCACCAGCTGGGGACAGAACTTATTTAAAACATATCAGCCTCCACAACTGCAGCAGGAGCAATAACACCACTGCTCTTCGACATGAGCTAAAAGTGCTAGTGAAAGCATCTTCATAAAAGGATTGACCTGACTGCAGAAGAGGGATAGCAAACAGAAGCGCAGGCCTGAGCCCCATTTGTTCTGCTCCTACCTAAACTTCTGGAGGTACAGAAACTGACTTGCTCTCTTGCACCATGCAATTTACAGTTTCCACCAGGAAATAAATCAAGATAACTTAACAGGTACCGGCCGCCAGTCACTCGCTTTTCCTACCACGCAGTAAGGTCTTACATCCTGTTACAAGCTACCTATCCCCTTGTGCTTATTTTCTCTTCTCTACTTGCCTCAAGCCATTCTCTGCATTAGAACAGCCAGAAACCCTTACTGCTAGGTCAGAAGCAGAGATGAGTAGCAAAAATTCTGTAAATAAATCAGTGTGCAGCACAAAAGGAAAAGTAAGAGTCTAAGGTGTTGACTCTTATCCTCCAAGTCTGAGCTGTGGCTTACTGAGCATATGAAGAAGGGCATTTTTGAATGGTATAAATTATTCATAACTGCTGGAGGGAGACAAGAAGAAACAATCTTGTTCAGAGGGTGTGAATTTTGCCTGCCTGGAGTATCCTGTATCTTTGCTTTGCTCAAATAGCCTTATGTATGAAGCACTTTATCCAAATGCAGGAATTAAAGAACTATTACTACAGCTGGTAGACTGGAAATGTTTACAGATCTTGTATTACATTCCAAAATTCTATCTGTGTTATATGTGTTTGTAAAAGTGTTTAAAAAAAAAAAACCAACCAAACAAAACAACCCAACAAAACAAACACAAAACTTGTGTAAGAAGTTACATGTGTGATGTGTTATTTCTAGCACAGTTTCTTTTGCTGAGCAGCATGCTGCGTTGGGCTGACCTGAATGCTGAACAGCTCACGTGTGGGAAAGCCTGCAGCCATATGTGATGGTACTTTGCACCACGAACTTGCTGGTAGTTGATTTTGTTCAGCAAACTTTGATTTGAAATGCTCAAAACAGTTCAAGTTCACAGCAGGAGCTGCAAGAGAAAATGCAGGGCTTGAACAGCGTCATACATCTACCTCTAGCTTTTGTTTTCTTTACTCTTAGAACCTTCCTCTACCTTCAGCTGGAGAACCCTGAAGGGATCTCTACCTCAACTTTTCAAAAGGCTTTCACAGCACTGGTGGAGCCTCACTGTGTCCCAGGAATTAATGCTGAATAGGGAACCATATAGAACTGGCACAGAGAAGGTACTTAAAGGATTCTGCTGCATCACAGTCCACTTAATATTTCTATGAAAGGAAGCCAACACCTGAAAGGCCCTTAAACAGTCTAGAAGGTCGCCAGCTGTTTACAACAGAACAACACACGCTTTTAATAAAAAATATTTTTAATCTTAAAAACATTTCCAACCACAAGGGAAAAGCCTAAACAATTAGCCACCTGTGGAAAACAGGGTTAACACTAAGTTTTTAATGATTGTGATCACGTAACCACTAAAGTATACCACAGCCAGGGACTTCACAGCGTGGGAAATCTCATTACTTTTATTTCTGCTCTAAGAAACCCCCTTATTTTCCTTACTTCCTGCTGACCTGGCAAATAATTCGTCTTTGCTGGAGAGCTGAGAAAGGAGAGCCTTACAGTAGTACTGGTGGTGTTCTGGCCCAATGTGGGCAGCAGCACGTGGGGTGAACGCTTCCCTTTTCTTAAACTTCCTCCACTTCTTTCAGGGTGTGCTCCAGGATAGTGTCTTGTCCCTGGAACTTAAAATAGCCACGAAACAACTTTCTCTGAAGCAGCAGGGGAAACCAATAGATGTCATCTGCCCACATGTGATTGAATGGCACCTCGTCCAGCTGGAACCACTGGGGACGCATTTCTGGTGGGAGGAAACAAAAGAACTTTGCACGAGACTTTCTCTTGGGGATTTTTTTGCTGCCTAGAATGAATGTTTGTCAACAAGCAGATTCCCTCTACAGCCCAGCTGCCTCCCTTCCCAAAGGGATTTCAGCATGAGTAGTTCCGCATTTCTTAAGAGCCATACTGTCTCAGAAGAGAATGCACATCCTTCTTTCCCCTCCACTCGCTACCTACCATCGCTTTCTGTTGGCTCCCCGTGAAAATGATCTGCCCGGAAAATGTGAACTTCCATGAGTTCAGAGTTGCCTACAAATTCAAATGTGATCTGACCCATCTTCTGCAAGGTGTCCACAGTCAGTCCACTCTCCTCCAGCAGCTCCCTGCACAAGAAATACACTTCTTTACATGAAAGTGAGCAGAGAGAGAACAAGAAAGCAGCCATTAGCTTGACTCCCACATTCAAAACACTTCCAGTGAACCAAAAGTAAAAGCTGCACCTATAAAACAGCGCAGGGCACAGCTTGCACCAAATTGCTGCCCTACTTACACCACAGTGGAGCTGTGTCAGACTGGCTTGTGTGTTATTTCAAGCTCCTGAAGGCTGGTAGGAAAATAGCCCATGTTGGAAGGGGAAAAATTAGTATGATTTATGCTCCTTGCAACATGATGGTCTTTTCTGAGGCTGGTTAGAAGTGGGCTAACACTCATGGGGCTTAAGAGAGGGAAAAGGCTTTGCCAAATTCAAGCTAAAGCTTTGAGAACTGCAGAGAAGCAAGTAGGAAATACTAGAACATCTGTACTTGCTACAAAATCAGCTACTTCTGAGGCTAACTGAAGCATATTTAAGTAATGCTGCATACTACAAAATAGGATTGGCAGGCAGAACGTCAGGAATACTGTCGCCCATTCAAATGCCATATAAAAAACCCAAAGCAATTGTGTAAACTTCCCATTTCTGCTCCTTGGAAGCACATTTAGCATAACGAGAGGCTAGAAGGCAAGACTTTGAAAAGCACTTTGAGAGACTTGCCAGACAGCTCTGCCATACATCGCCATGCACGGCTACCTGAAGCACATTCAATTATTTGCTCTGTTTATGCTACACACTTAGGGCTTTTATTATTTTTACCTGCCTGTAACAGAAGCAGCATAGCTTGAAGGTAGTCCTGGTTTTTCTAATGTAAAAAAATAAGGAATACTTTGAAACAGCGTATCTTCAGTTAAGGTTAATAATTAATTTAGTTGCATATTTGGCAGTAACAACAATTTTAAAATGTAATGGAAATGATCTTTAAGGGTTCAGCTTTCTTTGGCATCGATTTCATGAATCCCATCCTTCCAAATTATATTACAACTTAATGTCTTACCTAATTTTAGTTTATCTTCCTGAGAAACTATGTCTAAAATGGAGGCAGTTTTCCAGCAACCAAGCTAAAATCCTCATTTGTACAGGCTGTGCTAACTGAACAACAAAGCACAGCACTGGTATGGCTCTCCAAGCAATTTATCTGTCAGCTGCTTGGCTCCATAGGTTCTAAGGGGAAACATTACAGGTAGCAAACTAGAAAACAATGAACCTGCTAAATGCTCCCATTACAAGATGTGCTGCTGAAGAGCTGTGGGTGCTCACAGGAATGTGGTGTACCCAGTGGAGTACAGAAATCTTACTGATACAGGAAACTTTTGCTCATGTTTCGGCTTAAGATTTAATTATCTGTGCTGTGAGGACACTTCACACCTTATGCTGCTGCAAACCCAACTGAGACACTGCAACACAGAACCAGAGCCTAAACCTCAACTCTGAATACAGAGCGGAGGTGGTGTGAGGTCAGTTTGATTTGGACACCCCTTGGAGGAGAGCTGCACCCTGAGGCAGCGCTGCGACAGTGCCTTTCCCCACCAGGAAGGTGGGCTATGTGCCCAGCCAGCCCTGCCTCTGGGGACTGCTAACTGCTCAGTTGACCTCGGCAGGAAAACGTTGTGTCATTCTGCAGTAAACTCCTACCAGCTCGGAGTTCTGCAGTCCACAGCAGCAGGTGCTGGCTGCACTGTGGCACGTTGCACTGAGATCGCTGAAACTTTTACCACTTGACATCTCGTATGGACTAAAGCTCCGGTTTCTAACTCCAGGCTGGCACAGATAAACACGCACCTTGGAAATCAAATGCTACATTAAATCCTTAGATTTACACCCCAGTCAGTGGCAATGTAAGCCTAGTGAACGGAGCCCTGATTGAAGCAACCAAACTGATCTCCCTCCCTCTGCTCGGAGATGATAAATTACACAAAGAGCTTACACGACGTGTCAGGTATGTTAACACCGTGTACACCTGCACCAGGGACCCCCCTGTCCCCAGGGTTAGCTCACCACAGAACCCGGGCGGTTGGGCTGGCGGAGCTGAGGAGACAGCTGAGGGTGGAAGCTGTTGGGTGGCTGTTGAGCACACCAACGCTGCACTTCCTGCAGGTGTGAGGGCAACGTTGGGCACGGATCAGAAAGCGAGGAAGGTCGCAAAGTGTGGCTTTGTATCAGCAGCATTCACGGAAGGAATGAGGTACGTACTTTTTAGAGGAGTTCAGCAGTTCAGCTACGATCTATTTCATTTTGCTGACTAGACAGAAGAAAAAAACTTCAAGAAATCGGTACTAAAAGCTTGAAAAATAGTACTGTACCTTTGTATTGTTGGAATTAATTCCCTGACTCAGCATTAGGGCTTAAAGATGCCACTGTGCAGACAAATAATGACTTTCTACAGTGCCTTTCATAAGGATCTCTGAGGTTTTCTAATATTTTGTCCCTACATTTTCACGCAGTACTGGAAGGTGGCACCTGTTCAATAGCTTTAAAATTTAGAATATAAGCAATACAATGGCATCAGTTGTAGTTCTGCTAGATAGCCAGAATTAAACTCGACACCTTCCTGAAGAGTGCCAGAACCTCTGCCCACCACTAAGATCACAGTCTGAGGTGTGGGAGGGAGGATACTCGGTAACCTCCAGTTACTCATAGACTGGGCGAGTGGTAAAGATTTGCAGGCAACGAGGAGCAATCCCATCTCTTTGTCCATGTGGAAAAACCCCCATCTCCTGTGGAGCAGGCGATTTCCTCCGTCCAGAGGTGGCTCACGACTGCGCTGGCAGGTAACGCGCTGGGTACGAGGGCGTTATTGATCAGCTGGGCCACGGTAACTCCACCTGCATCCTGCTGCCGACGGCCTAACCCCTCCGCTGCCCGCCCTGTGCCCCCGTGGCGCCGGGCTCACCTGCGAGCAGCCTCCTCGATGCTCTCCCCGGGCTGCACCTTCCCCCCGAAGCCGTTCCAGAGCCCCGCTCCGAACCCGCGTTTCTTCATGCCCAGGAGGACGCGGGGCGGCTGCACCACCAGGACGAGGGTGAAGAGCCGGGACGTGCACATGGCTCCTGGTGAGAGACCAGGAGGGTGTGCTGCACCCAGGGCTGCCGGCACCCCGCTGAGGGGAGCCCGGGGTGGGCTTTGAGGAACCCTGGACTGACTGCTTGGGCCCAGGCAGCCATGGCACCCCCAGACACCCAGCGCCCCCTCCCCAAACGCCTCCCCACCGCCCCTGGCTCCCCTGTTCCCCCAGCACCCCCTCCCCAAGTCTTTGATCTCCCCCTCCCCAAAGCCTGCACCCCTCATCCCCCCTGCCCCGCTCCCCGAGCACCTCTGCCCCGCACGCCCGCCTTTCCCGCCCACCGCCGCGACGTCCCGCGGAAGCGAAGCGGCCCGCCCCCGGTAGCGGTGAGGGGAGGCGGGGCGGGCCGGGCTGAGGCGGCCGCCATGGCCTGGCACCGGGGTGCTGCCGCTGCCGGGGGCAGGTGCGTGGAGGGGGCGCTGGGCCGGGCCGGCGGGTCCCGCCGGGGATGGTGGGGTGTCCCCGGGGGTGGTGGGGTGTCCCCAGGGGGTGCCGGGTTACTGCCCGCGCCGTAGTTTTCGCCAGGACTGGAGAACGGGCGTTCAGGGGTGTCTGTTGGTGGGGTTAGTTCTGTGGAAGGAGGCGGCCGCAGTGCCCGTGGGGGGATGAGGGAGCCTGCAGGAGCAGGGGCGTCCCTCCTTCCTCTGGGGGGCTGCCGGGGAGCACACGGGCTGTTCCCCTCATCCTCCCTGCCATGGGGGCCGCCAGCCCCTCTGCGGCAGCCCAGGGCCCCGCTGGGGTCACACCGCTGTGTCGTGTCCCCCGTGGGCCTTAAACACGAGCACCAGAGCAGAGCTGTCCAGGCATCTCCTTCCTTCGCGTGGGATAACCTGTGGGGCCTCTGAAATACATCGAGATGGGACCAGATAACTCAAAGTGCCAAAGAATGTCAAATTTGGAAGCTTTCTTGAGCCTGGGAGGAACAGTAGTCGAGATGAGAGTTAATCACCATAGAGTCTTGTGAAATACGCAGTGATTATGCACTAACTGATTAACTCACCTGTCTTCCCGAGCAGCTGTTGGCATTTGGTGAGCAAATGTCTCCACAGCACCGCGGGGTTTCAGAAGAAAACTGGAACCGAGCACCGGTGGTTGGAGCGGCACTTGAAGGATCCCTTTGTCAAGGCGACGAAGCAGCAGCGTTACCGTTGCCGAAGTGCCTTCAAATTACTGGAGATCGATGACAAGCTTCATATTCTTCGTCCAGGGCTTTCTGTTCTTGACTGTGGAGCTGCACCTGGTGCTTGGAGCCAGGTTGCTGTAGAGAGGGTCAACGCCTTAGGTACTGGTAAGTGCACTGGCAGTCAAGATGAGGGCGATATTAATCTTGAAGCATGTGAGAAAACTCAGCTGTGATGGTGGTTCTGTGGGGAAGGGACATGGGTACTGGCAAATGCCAGTCACTGATAGAAGCGTGAAGGTGTGTGCCTGTGTGACAGTGAAAATCTTCATACAGTCCAGGGAAATCGTATTTGTGAAATAAAAACTTACCATGAGGTGCTACTGTAGGGGTAACAAAGTGTTCTGATTAACTGTGTTGTGGGGAGGATCCCTTCATCCAGTTCTGAAATTCTTATAGCCTCCAGCAGGTAAATAGGCTTTTCTGTATTTCTATTTCCCTTCTTGACAAATGGTAGTAACTGCCATGTATGGTTTATGTGGTTTAAGCCACTAATATTTACAAGATAAGGTGTTATCATCTATACTATTGTCCAGGACTTCTGGACTGTCAGATGTGAAAGAACAGGAGAAAACCAAGAAAAATACCCCTTGCTTATCCAAAGTAACTGAGTTTTCATGTCTTGAATGGATGAGCTTATAGCAAACCATCCATCCAGATGCACGCAGCAAACTGTCTAAGGACGAGAAGGCCAGACATGGCAAGTGATATGTCTTTTGTTTATTGCCTGGCAGGGAGCTCATTTATATGCAGGTTGTTTGCAACCATCATGAGTGTTCAGTGTGTCATTCATTCTTATCTAGATCCTGCTGTCCCCACCGGCTTCGTCCTTGGCGTTGATCTCCTGCGGATTTCTCCTCTGGAAGGAGCAGTCTTCCTGTCGGAGGCTGACATTGCAGACCCAGGCACGCTGAGGACAATTCAGAGTCTGCTTCCCACAGAGAAGGTGGATGTTATCTTGAGCGACATGGCACCTAATGCGACGGGCATTAAAGAACTGGATCATCAGAAGCTGATCAATCTATGTTTAGGCCTTCTGAATCTTTCCCAAAGTATTTTAAAGCCGAAAGGAACGATGCTGTGTAAGTTCTGGGACGGACACGAGTCCCGTCTTCTGCAAAACAGACTGAAGGAGCAGTTCCAAGACGTGAGAACTCTAAAGCCTCAGGCCAGCCGGAAGGACTCTGCTGAAGCTTATTATTTGGCAAGACTGTACAAAGGGAAATGAAAGCTGAGCTCTGCCTGTTATCAAACAGGTGACCAGACATTGACTGGAAATCTGAATTTGGCGTGTGTTTCAAGAAAAATCCCAGCATTAAGACCCTGGGTAAATCTGCCCCAGTTCTTAGGCGGTACATCATGCTTTTCACATACAAAAATAAACCTGGATGGTGTCCTGCTGAGTTTATCCACTAATTACACAAGCAGACACATCCAATCTAGCTTCTCACCTGTGGAGAAAACAGTTGGGAATGGAGAGGAGTGATCTTGAAAGGCAGCCTCTGGGGCTGGAGTAATGGAAACGAAAATAAAACAGTGATTATGTGAAGTTTTTAATGTGTGCTTGAAAATCATTGTGCTACTAATGTTGTCATACACGAGAGGAACCATGATGGCGGTTGTCAGAGTGAGAGGGAACAGCGAGGGGTGTTTGAGCCAATTTATTGCCTCTTCATCTTCCTTAAAAGCTGGTGCAATTTATTAGCACATGTAAAATTAGATAATGTTGTCAGGATCTGCATTGTCACGTATGATCTGCAGCGCAGCCGCTCGGGATACGTGGATTATTTACCCTGATGGCTCCAGTGCATTTTCTGAAGACAGGTTGTATTCCTGGCACTCATAAATCCAGTAAATGACAGCAGGGTCATTGCTACTGACAAGATAATTCCCCCCATGTTTTCAGTAACGTTTATATTTTCCCAGTGATGTTTCTTAGGCGAAATGACAAAGATGTTCTGTGGATCCCAGGCAGGGAGAATTACTGATTGAATCACTAAAATTCTGTTTGCAAAAATAAATTTAGCCACTGCCTTATCTGGAAGTGACAACTTCTACATTAAATAGCGCTTTTATCAGGCTGACTGTGGCATGAGTTATAGGAGGGCTGGCAGCACTGTTTTTAAGGCTTCGATATTTTATTATACACATCTCCTTTGGGATTGCTTACAGATTTATCCAATTTTAACTGCTTTGACACCTCCTGATCTGGATCTCCCCACTAAAGGGTGTGCATGAAAGCGTCAACCCACCAGCCTAAACTGGGGAGCTGGGTGATGCTTGTAGATGTTTGGGAAGAGAAAAAATGACATTATTGCGCTCTTTGACAAACTTTCGTTACCTGTGAGCGAGCTGGAGTGAGCTGGGCCTGCGCTTTCCCGGCTGCGGTGTGGCAGCGCTGCCCGAGCAGAAGCCTTGCAGCTCAGTGCTGGGGATGGAGCGGGGGGCACAGCAGTTCTGGGGGGGCGCGTTACGAACGGGCGGCGGGGGGAGGCCGAGCTCGAAGCCACTTCCCGCCGCGGCGGGGCATTACGGTACGGCGCGCGGGCCGCGGCGGCAGTGCGCGCGTAGCCCCGTCACTACGGCGGCACGGGCCGCTCTTCTCGCGAGATCCCGGCGCGAGCTCCCGTGAGATCTCGGCGCCGGGGCGAGGAGGGAGATCCAAGCGGGGCGCGCGCGGCCGCCCGCGGCGGGTGAGTGTGTGAGGGACGCGTGAGGGCGGGCGGGGGCAGCCGGCTCCACTCGGCCCGGCCCGGCCCGCCGCTCCCACCGCGCTCCCACCGCTTGGCTGTCGCGCCCGGCCGAGCCCAGCGGCGTAGGATCGGGGACGGGAGGCTGTGCCGTGTCCCCGTTCCTCCCACCCCCGCGGCGGGGCAGGGCTCCCCCACAGTCCGTGAGGGCCCGGCTGCGAACGCTGTGGGGGCTGTGAGGGCAGAGGGTGCCGTGGTGCCTTTGCCAAGGGGTTTTCTGCAGCGGGAGGCGGGATGTACGCGTCTGGTTAATTTCTAGCGCTCTTGTTAATTTCAAAACAGGCATGCTGGAGCCCAGTTGCCGGCTGGCAGCGGTCTCCCTTGAATTTATTTACATGTGGTGCTGAAGTACTTATTTCTTGCCCCAAATCTGCGCCTCTGGTGCAAGCCCGTGTGAATGTTGTGGGTTGCCTTTCCTGGTTCTGAGCCTTATTCTGTGTTTGTGGGGTTTGTGAGGTGAGCAGGCACTAGAGGGACTCCCTTAAAGCTTCCTGAAGGCTCCTGGGAAACCTCGCAGGCTCTTCAGAGCTCCAGGCTTGATTTGTCTTTTGGCCCTTCAGTTGGTGCCCCTCCAAATTTGAAGGAAGAATTGCAAAAACTTTTATGTGAACAAGAAGACACAGTTTTACCTACTCAGGAAGCCTTATTGCTGGAAGTTAGAGTCCAAAGTGCTTTTTGGAAACCAGAACCAAGTTGTGTAGAAGGTAGGGTTTGCTGCTAGTACAGAATTAGTTCTCCCTCCCTGCATCAAATGTTTGGAGGAAGAGTAATGAATGCTGTTAATATTATGTACTGAAGATCTTTGTGTCCTGCAGTGTTAACTTGTATCCCAGAATCTCTCTTGATTATACAGGAAAGGAGAATTCAGTTTTGTGTAACTTATGACAGCTCTTATTTGTACACTTCTGGGCTGAGATTCAGGGGAGAATGTATTTAAACAAAAGCAAACTGTTTCAGTTAGAAAGCTCAGGGAAGAACAGGCTCTTGTGTCAGTTTCTCATTTCAGAGACCTACAGCTTCAGCCTTGCTTGGATAGTGTTTTCTGGTTCCACGTGATCCCAGCAGTAATCTCTGGGTCCCAACAGTGATTTACAGATTGAGTTTTGTACCCTGTGAATTGGAAGACCTCGCAGTTAGTGTTTCCTCAGGGCAGTGGTGTATGTCCTTTTACCAAAGCAGTCAGTATACCATAGGTATTTTGCTGATGACTTTCTGTGTATTTCCAGAGCCATGGAGGACTTGGAAAATAATACCACTGTCTTCTCTACCCTGAGATCCCTCAACAACTTTATTTCACAGCGTGTGGAGGGTGTGTCTGGGCTGGCTACACCAGGATCGTCTCAAAGCTCCTTTCAGTTTCAGCACCAGCAGAGGGTGCAGGTGAGGCGGCCTCAGCTTGGTGATGCTTGCAGTATCACTTCTGTGGGGTTGTAGACTCCTTTTCATTCCAGGAATCAGAACTGATTTCATTAAGATCTGATCATTCTTTCAAAAATAAATATTCTTGCCAGCTCAACAATGGAAGCTTGCTTCTGGTGAACATTCTGGAATCTTTAATTTGTTTTAAAGTGTCAGACATTTATTTCTATTTTGTAAAAATTTAAGAAAGGTCCTTTGAATTTCTTCCCTGCTTGTTATATCTGTATACTGGCTCAGGAAATTAAATTGTAAGTTGTTTTCATATTGATGAACAAAGGAGCTTTATATCTGTTAACAAATGACTTGCTAGAAAAATATTACCTTTTTTTCAGTCTTCCTTAAAGTTTCTTTGCCTGCATGCACAGAGGAGACTTGCACTGTGCTATGGCTTTGATGTGCTAACCAGTTGTGCTTTCTTGTCTGCTTCTGTTTGTATCCACGTGGGGTGTTTTGGCTTTTTCCTGTAATCTGCCTTATGCATATAAAGCATGGAGTAAGTTGACATCTTGGATCAGAAGGACTGTTTATAAAGCTGGAATAAAGTTTCTGTTTTCTGTGTCTTAATATAATTTCTATTTCAGTCTCTAAGTACAAAATAAGCTTCCTTTCTTTTTAATGTAAATCTGTTTTGCATTTGGAATGTTGACAAAAATTTATGCATTTTCTCTCTACGGTACATCTCTGCTTACAGAGGTGGTTGGAGAGGCTCTCTCTGGTTAGAGTCTCTTCATTAGGTGTGTGTTGAATGTACGTTGCTTAGATGTGAGGTGTTCTATTAATATTTTTTGTGCTCTAAGGTAATTTGAAGAAAAAAAATTAAGTGTAATGTTGTAGCAGGTAGTAGAAAAACATGTTATTTTGCTCAACAGTTAAATTTCATGGGGAACATGATCTCTGCTTCTTGCTTAGCTGCTGTCACTTTTATGAGGCCTGGGGAGTTAATGAACCTTTTTTTAGATAAGTACATTTTGCCAGAGTACCTTTAGAGACTGAATGAGAAATTCTGAATGAAGAACTTGAAATTCACTTCTTTCCAACTGACACTGATTAGATATGGATTTCCAAGTGTGTTGTTGAACTCTTGGTTTCCCTGTCTGCAGCTGGTATGAGAAAACAAGTACCACAAACACGGTGATAAATTCCTTGTAATTTGTAAAATGGCATCCCAGTGTCATCTGAATGGCACAGGGGGGCAGATAATGGTATTACTGCAGTGCTGTTAATGGTGTGTCCTGTCCCTTTTTACACATGAACTGGCCAGTTGGAAGAACAAGCTGGGCAGATCTACTCTAAATCCCAGCTCCTGCAGGTGGAACGAGAGAAGATGCAGATGGAGCTTAGCCACAAACGAGCTCGCATTGAGTTAGAGAAGGCAGCTACTACCAGTGCCAGAAACTATGAGGTAAGTATGACAGTTGCAGATGGCTTGATGTCACAGGCCTAAATCAGAAGATATGTAGTGCATCTACGTTGGTGTTTTAGTTTGGGTCAGGGATATGCTCTTGACTCCTCACGTGTTGTGCTGTGGTTTACAGTGGTGTGTCTCAGGTGTATAGTTGGCTTTTTGGGGATGGAACTAAACTGACAGCAATCCTCGTGCTCTCCAACTGCTAATGGACACTGTCTTCTGAGCCAGACTTCAGTGAACCTGTAGGAAATGCTTCTGGAATGCATTTACTGTGTTTGCATTTACTGAAAACGTGGTGGTGGAGTGAGTGTCAAGTTCCCAGCACCAGTTGTTTTGCTCTGTGGATCCCCTCTCCGTGCATTGTACTAATTTGCCAATGTACACAGGAGTGTGAGCATCAAAGACTTGTTTGGTTGACAAACTGATGTTCTTATCATTAGATTCTGTTAGTTTAGCACTGAAGTCTTAAGGAGTAGCAATAACAAAAGGGATTTGTTATTTCTTTCTCCCAGAAGTATTTAAGCATTTTTCTCCCAGATGAATTTAAACTTCTGCTGGCACAATTGAAGGCATTTAGTCTGTGTGACTGTAATTAATTGGAATGACAGCAGTGCCAACCATGCGCTGTCACACAAGAGAGCTTGTGCTGATAAAACAGTGAGCCTCACTCAGGGACTAATAGCTTTTATTGGTTTCTGGGTTTATGCCTGTATATGTTTGCTTAACTATGTAACCAAAATAAATAGTAGATCTGTGGGTTTTGTAGGATAATAAAGGTCTTGCATGCAGCTGATTGTTTAAAAAGAAGTCTTTAAAAAATAATAAGTGTGCTTTATTGTATTTTGCTGGGTGACAGATTTAGTGTGTAGTTGTGAAATAGCAAGTCAGTGAGTAAATTCCTCGTTTGTCTGAAGTCAGGTGATGTGGGATTAAGCCACGAAGAGTTCAAACTGGAATGTAGCTGAGTCAGTCACAGAAACCCTTGAAATACTGGTACAAAAATAAAGGGAGCAGCACTAATCCAGCACTGTGGTAATTACCCTGCTCAGATTCTGTGGGGTTTTTTGAGTCATGTGGATAAAGGTTTTAGGAACCTTATATTGCTTTGCATAATCCTTGCTTACTATGTAAATCCGTGTCTCGATTTGCTTTGATTAGCAAAGCAATTTACTACACATTTTTTCAATAAGTATTAATCAATTTGTAGTAGGAATAAACTGAAATGGTGTATGAAGGGTTGTCAGAGTGCAAAAATATTTATTGTATTTGTTGATAATACTGTACATTTAAACCTGGTTTCTTTTCTATTTAATAGCCTCATACAATTCCCACAAGTTGCAGAGGGAAGTTTGTTTTATTAACCCAGCTATTGAGAGCTGAGTTTCTGAAAATCAGTTTGCTATGTATGGGTCAGCTTTAAATTGGAGCTTCAAAAGTTTTCATCTTTGATCTGCTGGAGAGTGTGCAGTGGAGTCTGTGAAGCCATGTTTGTATTCTCATATTCACCTCTTAGCCTTAGATATTTGGAAGATTCTGTCTCTTAATTTTCTAGCTCCATTGCCCTGGGTGATTCCTTGACATTGAATTGCTGCTAGTAAGATTTTTGCCCTTGCTGGTGCAAAGGTTAGAGCTGTGGTCTGAGTAACACTGCTTCATGATGGTGCCTTGGTGGCCTTGCAAGAGTAAGGAATGGAGACACAAGAAAGGAAAATGTCTTCACCTTTGTGCTGCTTTCTGCCTATGTCTCTCTGCATTTTTTTTCTCTTTGCAAGCGAGAGGCTGACCGTAACCAGGAGCTGCTCACACGCATAAAGCAGTATCAGGAAAGGGAAACAGAAGCTGAAAATAAACTGAAAGAACAAATGGAGATGAACAAATCCTTTAAGAAGAGCATGGAGACTATGAGTAAGAAGCTGCAAGAGAAGGAGAGCAAATTAGCTGAAGCTAATGAAGTAAGAACAGAGTAATTTTTTAATCCATTCATAGCTTCAGATGAAGTGTCTGAAATGCCTGTGTTCCACTGTAGAATGAAGGCTTGGGTAATAATTTCTGTTCTTTGAGATGAACAGATCATTTTCTCAGCCTTTTCAGGTATCATTTTAGTTAAGTTTGGCCAGTTCGTTTGTAACTTTTCTGTTTAATTTGGTTTCCTGCACCAGTTGTGGATCAACAACCACTAAGTCATTAAGCCTTCCTCTATGTCACTGAAAATGTGTCTTTGTGATAAAACAGGTAAACAGATTTAATGCGCCAGTTATCAGTGATAAAACAGGGAGACAGTGATGGCACATGAGAGAAGCTAAACCCACATATGAAATGTGTGCAGCAGCTCTATTTCTGTGTTTTTATTTCTGTATCCATCAGTTTCAAGATGAGAACCCTACATGTCTCTGTCTAGAAAGCACCCTACATATGTAACATTTTGAGATTTTTGTCTTTTTTCTGTTAATGGGAGCTGAGTGATGGCTATTTGAAACAAACCTACGAGTTCGTCTTTAGAGTTAAGATATTTAGAACAAAATTTTTAAAAACCATGGGCCTCTACTTTTAAGGAAAGCATAATACTGCAGGTTTTTCGTTGAGGCAAACTCAGATTTTTTCAGTTTTGAAACCCAGACAAAATATATTTGGGATGGTTGTGGGATTTTTTTTTTTTTAATTTACTTTATATATATACACTTGTGTTTTATCATCATTTGGCTTTGAAGCTTGATATTTTTCATGCCAGTTTGAGGTCACCCACTTAATGGAAATGACAATTTGGGTGACAGATGAAAGCGACTAAATGATTTTTTTCTTGCCTTTGTTTTTGAGGTGTGTTTGCAGGTCTGAAGGTTTGCAGGAGTGTGGGATTGTTTCTAATCTTTCAGTGGTTGTACTTTTTAGTTGGATGTGATTTCTGTCTATCACCATCCTTAATGTCCAGCTTGGAGACTCATACCCTTGTGTGTTTATTCTTTCTTTCCATTAATTCAGACAATCACTATATTAAAAGGGAAAATATCAGAGCTGCAATGGAATATAATGAATCAAGAGATGCAGATGACAAGCCAAGACTCTCAGAAGCAGGAGCTGATGGAACAGCTGGATGTTCAACATAAGTAAGCAAGGGGGTGAATGACTGGAGGGAGAAAAAGACAAACAAAACTTCAGTCTTCTGCAGCTGTCATCACTAAGAAAACTTTCAACAGCGTTTGATTTCCTCTCTTCAAAGGGGTTCTTTGATCTGGATGTGCAGGTTATAGCTGTTGCTCTAAACTAGCTCTGAGGTGCAATTTAATTGTACCTCGAGAATAAAAAATACTTGAGCTTAAAATCTCAGTGATGTCTCATGTTCATAGTAGAGACCTAACAGAAGGCATGTGGGTGGGAAAGGCTAATCTGAACTTCATAGACTGAACAGAACAAGAATATCAAACCTCAAATCATAGTTGAGGGGTAGTTCAGGGATGAGTGTGTTTTTCCTTGCTTGCTAAGTTCAACTCTTCAATTTCAAAAGTGCTGTTTATTTACTGTGAGTGTATATTTGTTTGTTTCAGAGTTAAGGTGGCTTCATTTCTGGATATTTCTCAAGATGCATTTTTTAATGAAAATGTTTATTTTTATCTCTAGATTAGAGTGAGATGGTATGAGTCTGAAACTCTGAGAGACATCTATAATAGCACCATGTACCTTGTCAGTAGTTGAAAATGTTTGTCAGAAATGCTTCTGGTTGTTTCTGGTATGTGATTCCTGGGTGCTAAATGCCTCTTGTGTCTACATCTAATAGAAAATGGCAAGAGGCTAGTCAGCAAATCCAGACGTTACAAGCAAGCCAATCTCTACTGGCAGAATATGAACAGAAGATTAAGGTAAGAAACTTTGAGGCCTACATAAAGCTTTAGTTTTTTTAATTTCTTCCATGGAAGAAGAGAACAGTGTTTGGTTTGTTTTTTGTTTGTTTTTTTTTTAAATGACTATTGCAGAAATAAAAGTTTATTTTGTTGTATAAGAATCTGATCTGGTGGCCAGCAAGAGCTGAAGTTGGCTAAATTCAATGGGATGGACCAGGTTACCTACAATTAGCTATAACGTGACATTCTTGACTTTTGTTGTATCAATTGACTGGAAAAAATAAATCCACCTGTGCTATCTCTATAGAAAGGTGATTTATATCCTTATGCAGTGCTCTGGCTGAATGCTCTCTTTGGTCTTATGCCAGAGCCCAGTCTGTCAGTGTTCTAGAACAATCTTTTTTCAAGTGGTGGAGGATGAACCTAGCAGCTACAGTTATTTCTCTGCCTGCTAGAAAATCCTTCTTTTGGAGTTGGGTTTAGCTCTAAATGATTTTGTTGTTGTTGAGAAAAAGAAAAAGCAACATCCACCTGTCCTGGTTCCCCAGGCACAGACCCATGGGCCAGCCATGCAGGCAGGCCATGAGCAGCCCCGAGTCAGCTGGGAGATCCAATCAAGGCAGCTGCCCCAAGCTGACTCTCAGGTGTATCCCATACCACTGCATCATGCTCTTTATAAAAGGAGGGAGCTCACTGAGGGTAGAGTTCCTCTTCCTGGGGCTTCTCCCTCTTGGCCTTCTCCTGCTGCTGATCCTAAGGATGAAGCTAAGTAGAACCTTGTATACTTTATGTTGGTGTTTGTATTATTTTTGTTATTTCATTCAGTCTGTTTCTACTTCAACCCACAGGGCTTCTCCCATTTTCCCCCGATTCCCCTTCTCAGCTGGGCAGGGGTCACTGGGTGGTAGAACAGCTGCTGCAGTTTAGCCCCAGGTACAGGCTAAATGTAGACACTGCCATGATGCTGAAATGCACGGTTGTGTTTCTTTTCATTCCTAATTCTTGCAGGCCATCTAAGTGCCCCTCTCTACACTTCACTGACAGAGGGATAAAGGACAAGAAAATCACAGATTTGGTTTAGTCAATAGAAGGTGGCCCTTTTAATGATCTTTTTTTTTTTTTTTTTAAATGAACTTAAGTAAGGTAAGCAGGTGTAGAGAAGAGGCCAGCCCAGGTGTTACAAGTGGATTAAGAGTCATCCCTAATCTGACCAGATGACCTACTGAATTCCCTTCCAACTTCAAGTCTTTGATTTGAGTTTAAAAAGTACAATGGAGAAGCAGTTCTTATGAGTTCCAAGTTAATCGTTTCTGTCCTCTTGTCATCACATGTTTTCCAGGATCTGGAACAGAAGTTATCCCAGCAAGAACATGATGCTCTAATTGTCAAGAACATGAAGGCAGAACTGGCCCGTTTCCCAAAAATGGAGCGGGAATTGCACCAACTCAGGGAGGAAAATGCCTACTTCAGGTGAAAGAAGGGTTCTGTTTTTGAGTGTTATCTTGTGTCCTTCTGTGCCTGCTACAATTACACTATATGCACTTTCAAATCCCTCTGTTGGGCTTTCATATGGGAAACTTTTAGAAGGAAGTTTAAGTATTCATGTAAACACTGTGTGTGAGTTGAGCAGTGTTGTGGTGGTTACTAGATGAGAGGATATGACAGAATCTGAGTAATCTTCCTGAACACAGCAGGACTGTATTGATCATTCTGGATGGTGATATCTGTTTGTTAGAAGAAAATTCAATGTTTAAAGATAGTGATGAACTCTATACAGGTTTTGGAAAGAAATCCCTGTGGAGAGAAGAGACAGCTGAATATTTCTGTAATAACTGTTTTTGCTTAGTTATTGTTCCCGCTGTTTTTGAAGGCCTGTTGTTCCAGTATAATATTTGGAAAGACTTTTGTTTAAATTTCTAAAGCACTCTGATATAGCCCTCGGTAGACTAGGCTTTCTGGGTTTAATTTAAACTTTCTGGGTTTCTGATGTGGCAATTAATTTGAAAAATTAAATTCCTATGTACTATGAAATAACTTGCATAAAAGTTTTTAGAGTAAACTTAATTTCCATCTTTTGGTGCATCTTTAAAAAAAAACACCTCCAAACCTAAATTACATGAGTGATCTTGCCAGCTTTTTCTTATTCTAAAATTAAATAATTTCCCTTGGCTTTGCTCTTGCTAATGTTTCATTATCACTCTGAATTGTTTATCTTGGAATCTTTTCTCATGCTTGGTTTTTCTGCACAGAAACACAATGATAACAGATTAGAGATCAGATTTTTTTTTTTAAAAACAGTTTTATTTCATCCCTGAACACCTCTGTAAAGTGAAAACAAGCAGCCTCGATGCTTTCTCAGTCATCACAGAGTACTCAAAGAGCCCGAGTGTCTACTGCTTGCTGTGTTCTAACCCTGCATTCAGCCTGACTGGAGATCAGAGTTGGGAATCTTTCGCTAACATTCCTGTTCTTTTGCCAATCAGTAAAGCAGATACAAAACTTCAGGTAGTTTGGACATTAGGATGGCCATTAGAGTAGGAAACATTCCATCCAATAAAGCTGTGGGTTTTTTTTTGTAGTGGTGGCTTTGCAGTGAAGGTTATAGAAGTGAGTCAGCTGGATGTCATAATGTCTGTTCAATGTCATGTGATTCCCTTGTAATTCCATGTGTATCTGGAAGTTTGTGAGAGTGAGCTGAGTTGCATGGCTCTTCAATTATTGTTTCTCTTTTCACCATAGGGAAATGAAAGAAAACAACGGATTGCTTAGAGAGGAGGTAGAAGGTCTCCAAAGAAAACTGGAACGCTATGAGAAAGTTCAAGCACAGCTAGTGACGGTTGAATTGGAAAATGAGGTGATGAGCTAGAAATATTTGGTGAATGAGCAGAATAGGGGTTTTCTTTGTTGCCTGTCCTGTCTTTTAGGCTCTTCCTGTGTTGTCTTAGTTGAGATATGATACTTGTTTTAATTAATGTGTTCGAGCCAGGCATTCCCAAACTTAAATGTCAGCATGAGGGGAGCAATGGCAGTGAAGGTGAAAAAGGCATAAGGGTCTGTACTGTTCAGCTGGGTATTTTATACTGCTGAAATGTAACATGGGTTCTGTGTATCATAGAGCTGTTGGTGACAGGGAAAATATTTGTGAGGGCTGGAGGATTACAAACCAAAAGAAGGCAGTGAAATCCACAACAGGAAGAGAAACTGATTTTAAGTGAAGGATTATGAGAAAACTGTGTGGAAACCGAGCTGTTAGAACATTTGTCTATGTCTCTGACTTTTCTTTTGATCTCTGCTTTAGAAACTTCTGGGAAAATTAAAAAGCTGGGAGAAACTGGACCAGAACACTGGCTTGAATATCAGGTATGTGCTCATAGCTCTGGAGGTAAAACTTTTAAACCACTTTCCTTTCCTCTTGATTGTTGATACCTGAAGTGTGTGGGTCATGCTTTCTTGCTCTCTTCTTCATGTGGAAGCTCTTTCAGTACTTTTTATTATAGATGAGAAGAACCATAAGATCAAACTGTTGTGAAGTATTTTGGGAACTAACAAATGTTTTTCACCAAGTCAGCTTGACCAATGTCTCTGAGACCAAGGTTCAATTTTGTGTTCTTTGAACTTCTTGCGTATAGCTGCATTTATATTTAGTTAGAGATTCTTCTAGCTTAATAAGTGAACTTTTAAGAATTTTAGGATATGTCCAGAGAAGAGAATGTATGTTACTTGTGACAAATTGTTGTAAATATGATTTCTTTGAAATTTGGATATTGAAATAAACTGCCAGATCATGTTGTTGTGACTTTTCTTCCCTAAAGCAGCTGAAGAACAGTTGCTAATTTAGTTAAATTGTCTAACAAGAGAAATAGAATCAACTGTGTCTTGTAAAAAGGTGGTGGTGGTGGGGGGAAACCCTCCCCCCTCAATGGTGTTTTGTAATGCCAGCTAGTCTCTTTCTGTACTGTTACTTAACTCTCTCTGACATCTGGAGCATTGAACCAGATTTTTTAAGGTCTCTGGTATGTATGTGGTATAAATAGGGGCTAGAAATGGTGCATCTTCTGATAATTTTCTTCCACTGCAGAAGGTTTTCTATGTAGCTATGATGCTTTTGTGTGTCTCATATTTCAGCACTACTTTATTTTCTCTAAATATTTACATAGTTGTTACACTAGAAGAAGAAATGCTTCTTTGTAAATAACTGTCTTGATATGAGCATTATAATTCAGATCACCTTTCATACTGGATAAAGGCCTGAGCTGCAAATTGAACCACAAAACTTAATTTTACCAATTATTTCTTTATTCCATTAATTACATATGCCCAAGAACAGAGCTTATGTCTGCACAATACTGGCATTGTTTGGAAGTAGGAGCGTTTGGATATGCATGTATGGTTTGGGCATATTACTGCTTCTTGTAAAAGGTATTTGTGTTCAACTTGGGAAAGTCCCCTTAGTTGTCCTGCATCTGTTGAGGATCCATGTGTATCCAGGTTTCCTAGGAGCAGACCCACAGCCCAGCCATGCAGGCAGCCATGAGCAGCCCCAAGTCAGCTGGGAGATCCAGCCAAGGCAGCTGCCCCAAGCTGGCTCACAGGTGATCCCATACCACTGCATCAGGCTCATTATAAAAGGGAGCTCACTGAGGGTGGAGTTCCTCTTCCTGGGGCTTCTCCTTCTTGGCCTTCTCCTGCTGCTGATCCTAAGGATGAAGCTGAGTAGAACCTTACATACTTTATGTTGGTGTTTGTATTATTTTTGTTATTTCATTCCGTCTGTTTCTACTTCAACCCACAGGGCTTTTCCCATTTTCCTCTGATTCCCTTTCTCAGCTGGGCAGGGGTCATTGGGCTGTAGAACAGCTGCTGCAGTTTAGCCCCAGGTACAGGCTAAATGTAGACAATGTGTTTGGATGAAGTTACAATTGTGATAAATCTCCTATGGCAAGGAATGGACAGAAATAGTATGAATCTTTTCACAAAACCTGTTCTATCAGACAGTGTAGTAAAAGCTTTTTACTTACCTCAAGCTGTTAAAGGTTTAATGAGGTAATTTCACAGTGGGACAGAAATGGAACCAAGTGATTCTGCCTGTTGAAGTCTAAGAACTCCTTCATTTAAAATCAGAATATTCACTGTAAAGTGTTAGGTTTTTGATTGGGCCATATTGTTTAGTGCTATTAATGGCATCTCCTCATACAGAAAAGAGAATTGCTCTTGAGAAAAATCATCTTTTGCGTGCAATTGTAGCAGGTAGAACCGAATGATTTCCTTTTTTATTTTTTTTTGTCTTTTTGTTGCTCAGACTTTTAACAGCATGAATTATGTTAATTTTCAGTCAGGGTTATGAAGATGATAAGAGATCATTGTCCTAGTCAGGTTCCTGGAGTATGCTGGTTTTGAAAGCTTGAGAGGAGTTAATTACCCACCTCATAGTAGAAGACAATAGGAACAAGTTGGATGGTTGTCCCAGAGAGTCAGAGCAATGTGCTGTTTGCTAATAACTATGTAAGCAAGGAAAAAGGGAATGCATTAGAATTTCTCATCTTTTCTTACCATGTTCTTCATCGGTACAGAGAGTGTAAGGGAGGTGCATACAGCGTGTGGTGTTTTAGGAGAGGATGGGTTTTCATTTCCTCCAGCACTTCTACAGGGCTTGTTCTGTGTCTGCTCTCAGTGGTTTCTGCTCAGTGATTGCCTGGTCCCAGCAGGCTTTTTGTCAGATTGCCTTATGATCAGACCTACGAGTCCAATCTTGAGTGTCATTTTATGTAATAATACTTGGAAAGGAGGTGCAGCTTTTAGGAGTGTAGTGGTAATCCTACTGTTTTAGTACAGCTCTCTTTTTGGTAACAATGAAAGAGCAAAGTGCTTATAATCCTTCACCTTTTGGGGGGCAAACAAGTTCATTAACAGTTTACTCAAAGGCTCATTTTATGTTTGCTAGTTCTGGATTCCACTTGTAAGCTCCTGGGTTTTTCTTTTGCTCTCATAAACTATGGAAACAAAGACAGTGCTAGCTCTAGAGCATGTTGATGTGTTTGCATTGCTGTTGTGCAGTGTTCTTTCCAGAATTTGCCCTTGGAATTATGCCTGCCTTGTTCAAATGTTATATAATATACTTATGAGCTGCATGATAGCCAGATAATAAAATAATACACTCCATAGTTATGTATGGTTCATGCATAAGCATTATGAACCTACATAATCTTTTTTTGTGCTCAATTAGATGTCCTTTTGATATCTTAATCTTCTTACTGCCTCCTTTCTGATACAGTTGGCTCTTCTGGGATGGATGTAGTTTTGTGTTGTAGGTATTTTTTGCATATTATTGTTATGCTGCCAGGGATTTTCATACATTTGTCATGTGTTGCTCCGACTTGATATTCCTGCTGTAGAATTTGGTTTCAACTGAAGAAGGAAAAAACACTGGATTTTGAAATTGTTGCTTTATGAGTAGAAAGTCTTGCTTATTTTTGAGTTTACTCTCTGAGGAGGGTATTCATGTATGGCTATTGCAGGACTTTGTTATTAGAAAAGAGTTGTGTTGAGATAACAAGCTGCTTGTACTCTTCTCTCCAGGATATGCTGATGTATTCTTCAAAGTCCAGCAGGTGTGTAATTGCTGACCATTTTCACTCAAGAACCGTGTTCATCATGACAATATTGATTGTTTTTTCAGAGTTAGACTATTAGCTTAGAGATATTTCTAGGTAGCTTCTTGACTGCCATTAAACAACATGTATTTTAACAGAAAATTATATCTGGAAGGTTGTGTGCTGAGAGTGCTTTATTTGGGTGACAGTGCGCAAACCACCCACCAGATGGCATCATTTCCCCTGCTGCTGGAGGAAACTGGTTTTCTGCTCCAGCCTGGCAGGCTCGGCCTGGTGTAAAAACCGTCAGCTGGGTGCCTTAAGAAGGGTTAGCTAGTCTAAGGAAAATTGTTCCTTGTTGCTTTCAAATCTTTTAGAATCTGTTTAATGCTACATGCATGCAATCGCCCTCTCCTTATCCAGTACTCATAGTAGTAACTTGGTATGAAAAAGACTTGTATGTATTTCCCTTAATGACATACAGAGCAGTGTTTTTGCAACCAGCTCTGTAAACTTTGTATTTACATCACATGTTCTTCATTTGGTCTTGTTTAACAGAAGTTGTTCAAAGCCTGGCTCTTTTCTCCCCAGCCTGAGCCATAGAATTGCATCCTTAAAAGCATCACTGTTATTGTTCTGACTTTCTCTTCTGCAGCATGTAGAAGATACCTAAATACAAAATGAGAGTTCTTGTTCTGTGAGCTTTTACTCTGAATTAGTCTTTTTTGCTTCTGCTTGTCTATGTTTGACTGGTGTTGACTTTGTCCTCTAATGCATTAGCCAGGTGATGTTGCTGTCCTTAAACCAATACATCCTGGAGTACTGAATGATGCATTAGGTATGTTTTAAAGATGAGGTGGTTAGTAAGTCAGATACTGATAGCTGCTGATAGCAGCTGACAAGGGTTAATGCTGAATTTGTCTTTGTATTTATCCATAAGTGGGCTCAAAGATCTTTTCATACACAGCAGAATTCTTTTATATCAGTGATAGATTTTTTTGATATAGTAATCAAGGATTAAAAGGTGATCAAATATATTGATAATGACCTATTTAAGTAGGTTTTTCTTTTTTGGGGCACCATTTTCTCTTGCAGTAGTACTGTTAGCTCAGACTTAGTGTGTGTGGAAGATAAAGCAGAAGATTTTGTTCATACTACTCTTCAGAATCATTTTCCTTCTGTGTTCATCACAGGGAAGCGATGGAGAGATCAGCTGTCCTTTTCTAAAGGGCCATGGAATATATAGGGAAATTAAAGGTGAGGGTGACCTATCAGAAAGAAAAGTAGTGTGCGTGGACTCTTCTATGTTGCTCAGAGGTTTCAGTCATGGTCTTGGAAGTTCTTGAGTTGCCTCTAATTGTGGTTGTACTGAAAGGCAGGTCTCAGGCCCCTGAAGCCTAGGGTGTAAGGCTGACCTGGAGGGACTCTGAGGTTCAATGAAGCATGAGTTTGGAGAGTACCTACAGTCATCCTTCAATTTGCAAGGGTAAATTTAGTTGGCTTCAGTGATGGTATAGCATTAAGCTGCTGTAGCTGTTTTGCATGCTTGCTGTCCAGGCCTGTAAAGAGAAGTGCAGATTTGACAGGAATTCAGGCCAATGCTTAAGGACAGTTTTCACTCAGTGGAGCCTGCCAGCTGCAGACAGCAGACGCTGATCTGCTGACCTGTCGCCTAGAGCCAAAGAAGTGAACCTGTTAATGCTGACCTGGTTTTCTTTCCAAAACATCTGTGGGCTGGCTGGCTGACAAATCTTGGGGACTAGCTTCCTGCAATGTCTGAAACCAATTAAGAGGAGGAGATAGTGTGAATGTGTATGCATTTCCTCTCTAAGAAAGGGTTTAATTAAAAGGCAAGCATCTCTATTTAGTACAGTGGTTAGCACAGTTGTAATTTGTAATTACACAGGTGCTACACTCAGTATGGGATGTCCTTCTATGTGGATTCTCCTTTTGGAGATGGGGGGAAGGGAGGAGAGAGGGAGGGAAAAGAGAATCAGATTTCTTGATTCTGCATTTAGTGGTGGATTAGTGCTCCTTTTTTTTCAGTGAATAGAAGGGAGAATATTGGAGTTTTCTGCTTTCCTTTTTGAATCTTGATTAACTATGCTTAGCTACTCTGCACTCTCTTCCATCCAAGGCATTGAATATCTTTGCAGTAGTGAATGAAGCTCATAATCTTCTCCTTTCTCACAAGGTAGTAATTTACCTTTCTCTGAATATCCATTATGAATAAGTGGTTACTGGCTTTAAAAAAAAAAAAATCTGTATATCTGTTGACAGATACACAAAGCAGCACATGTTGAAATAATTTGAATTGCTCATATGCATTTCTGGATAATTAAATGCAAGTAATCAAGTCAAGACTGGGGGTTACTGTTGCTAGTTCCAGTAATGCCATAATTCTGGCATGATGGCTCCATAGTTGAGCAAATGTTTTTTATTGGTGTAGCCTATTGTAGCCCTCTGGTCTTTTGTCACCAAGCAAGAAATTGATCTGATTAAAAGCATTTGATGCTGGCTGCTGTCTGTAACTGTTCCACTGATCTGAACTTAAGTGCTAATTTCTGTGATTTTTTTGAGGAATGGAGGCTGTCTAGGTTGCCTAATGGTGGCCCCCTACTTTAAAGCTCAGTCCCTAATTGGAGAAGAAAATTAGAATTAGCATAGTATGAGGATATTGAAGCTTCATTTTGTACAACTAAGTTTTATGTAAATAATTGTAATTTATGATCTGTGAACATACTGAAAATTACATGACTGCTGTTTATGAGATTCCCAGTGTAAAACAAGCTGTCTCATCACAGTGGGAATTCCCAGGGCACCAAAAAGAGATCAACACTACATAAGGGGAAACACTAATTAAAAAAACACAAACACAAAAGGCAAACAAACAAAACAAGATGCTATGCTTATTAGAGGAACTTTTATAGTTATGAGGTCTCAGCTTACCTCATGGAGAGAGTATCTGCTGTTGGCCTGTGTAGACACAGTACTACATTTTGCAGTTACTTTTTAAGAGCTTAATTTTATAATTTTTTTAAAAAATGCCTTCCACTGAAGTTGAAGCTTTGATAAATGTTACAGAATTCGCTCTGTGAAGAGGGCCAATGTATGCAGGTCACTAATATTGCACAAAATCCCTCAAAACAGGGCTTTCTCCTGGCTTCTGTACAGGGATGAATGTTATGTGACTTTCTCTTGCATAGTTCTGTCAGGAAAAGGTTAATCTCAATTTAGAGCAGTTCTGCTGTTCCTGTCATGTGGGACTCTGACTCAAGTGTCTGTGTGAAAATATTCTGTTCTTACCTGGTACTTTGGGGTTCTGTGAGCACTGCAGCTGAAAGAGGTGGTCATCCTTCTCAGAAAGTACTCTAGAATGGAAAACAGCTTTCAACCAAATTGGTTCCCTCATCAGGTTTACTGTGTGGGTGCATAAACACTTGTACTGTTCCAAAGCAGGGCAGAGGAAGTGGCAGTGAGCAGCCAGGGTTGGAAGGGATGATGAAGAGGATAATCATTGTGTTTTATTTAGAAATAAAGGTTACATGATCAATGTTTTTAGGACTTAGTATGCATAAAAGATGAAAGCATTGCTTTAGGAGCAGTTAAAATCTTGAGGGAGAAGTGCCTGAACAGTTCCAAAGGGGACTTTTGTCTTTAGGAAGCGAGGCAGAAGTTTCACGAGCAAACTAATCAAGGTTGTGTTACAATAATTGTGCACTGAAGCCACAATTCTTTACATAGAGAAGTCTTGGAGGAAGCTGTCACTGTATGTAGCATGCAGCATATGCTGGAGTATTGCTCTAAGATCTTCTGTTCTTCCTTATCCTGTTATGTTAAAATGTACATTATTCTTCACTTTTGTCAGTGCCTTAGGTTTTAGCTTTCCTTGACAGAATGCTTTTCATGCGTGGTGGGGAGAAAATGTTCTTTTGTCATATCAAAATCTGAAGCTCCAGTTTTCAGAGCAGTCAGAATGCAGTTTGAGGAGACTTCAGGCCATGTTTGGGTGTTGGGAGTGATGTATTTAAGTGTGTTGTTTGGAAGCCTGATGCCAGATCTGTGCTTTAGCCAGAGTTTAGTCTTCTCTCATTCTCATGGTGTTGATCCTCTGAATTCTAATATGGCAACCATCTGTGCATCTTTGCATAGATTTCTTAAAATATAGTAGGTCTATTCCTGTCAGTGCTTCACTGAAATGCTGGGCAAAACTTCCTACTATATTTTCCTGCCTGATATTGATTTTCTTCAAAAACACTGTACTTATCTCTGATGTTCAAAAATATTCTTTCTCCTTTGCCATTAATCCTTTTATTTCCATTTGAATATATCAGAGTAATAAGCCTTGAAGCTAAAGGGAAGATGGGAAGAGCGTGAAACATAATGGATGAGCACCTGACTTCTAGGCAGACTGAGGCTGTAGTGTATAATCAGAGAATCAGAGTAAGAAGTAAGCAAGCTCACATCAGAAATATGTTTGCCCTTGCTTTGCATTTCAAAGCTCTGGGAACAGTTAAAGAAACTGCCTTTCCAGGATCACAGATCTACTGTTCTGGAGACAGAGAAGACTATTGAACAATAGCTTAGTACACTATCCATCTTCTTTCTTGAAGAATAATTTGAGGAACTCCAGTAGTTCACCTACAGGAACTGTATGGAGAATAATGACACCAAAGAAAAGATCGACAACTCTTACTAGGGGAATAAGAACTTTATTTTGGAAGTGAAGGTGCCAATGGACCCATTCTAACTGGAAAATATCACTTCTTTTTCTATTGACTCTTCTTATCAGAATATAGAGCGTTGTCCCAGCTTGAATATAGGGTGCATTTTCCAAACCAATAAACTTTAGGCTCTTTTCCCACTAGGAACAGAAGTGGTTTTAGAAATGTATGTTGGTGTTGTCTTCTGCATAGCAGGCGATTTGTTTGCCATAGGGGACTCCCCCGTCAGACACCTCATTTTGTGTTGCTGCTGTGTTTCTTGCAAATAGTGTTTGAGATGCTGTTGAAAAACAGTTGGGTAAAAGTAGCTTGCTTTCTTCCAGCATGTAGTGACCCATGTTATGTGTAAATGGCTTGAACTTAGGTGCTCACTCTGCTGTGAAGGAGAAGCTTTCAAAAAACCAGACCCTTTTATGAAGAGCCACTTTCCTTACATTAAGCAGTCCTGTTTCCCTTAGAGTGAAATTATCATTTAAATAGCAGAGACTAATCAGCAAGGGGATGGTTTGCTGCTGTCAGAGAGCTCGAATGCTCGTGCTTGATTTTTATTCAGCCTCTTATTTGGTCGTTCTCACAAACCCAATAACCACTATCATCTCTAGCTCATTTTTTAATTTTACCTTTCCATTTCCATTTTGGCATCTTTCAGTATTTCAGTTCTAAATTTTCTTCTGGGGCTGTTGATGTGCCATGCCTTCCCTCTCCCTTAGATGTGCAGTGCATTATACCTCATTTGTCCCCAAAGTTATGTTTTTGCAGGGAAACTTTTAAACAAAAATGTAAAAATGGATCCTGTACATGCTTATTGAGGATGACTTTTTTTAGCATAACAGTACCTTTTTCAAAGCCCTTCTCAAAACTCACAAGCCTTTTCTAAATAGAAGCAAACCAAAATGCTTCAGTAAGTTTTCAAACCCTTGTTTTGTGCTACTGCCTTGTACTAGTGGGCATGGCCTTATCTACAGGGCAACGAATCGGCCACCTTTGTTGGATCAAAGAGTGCCAAGATAGATTGTACCAGACTGACATAGCAGCCTTTTTTGTCTAGAGAATTGATTATCTTGTCAAATAAAGCACAATAGATCTTACTTATTTGAACTTCACTGCAACATTTGATCAAGAGAGCCACTTAGGAAAGTATAAACCATGTGGGAGAACATGGAAATTAATAGAAGAATCATAGAGTGTATGAGGAATTGTTTAAGCAGAGATAGATTTAGTATTGTTGAAAGGAGAATGTGAGGATAAGTAGAATTCCTCAAAGATTAGCTTAGGATCTGCTTTATTTAGTATTTCTATTAATGGTTTTGGTGCAGAAATTTGGTGTGTGCTGATAAAACTTGGCTAATGATGCCAAGTTCAGAGGATTCATAAATACACAAAAGCTGGATATGCAGAACTGAGTGACCCTAAGGATTAGAGTGAGGAAGTGGGACAAAACTCAGTGAAACAAAGCACAAGGCTCCACAGGCCTGGGAGATGAATATAAACTTCTTTTGTAAAATGTAGCACATGCAGTGGAAAGGACTAGGAGAAGGGCTGTGTACAACAGGATGGTGGTTAATTATCACACATAGGATGCACCAGGAGAACTTCCTGGAAGTGAAAGTGTTCAAGTGCCTCTGTTGATGGCCCAGGAGACCATTCTTGGAGTTCTGGTCACCCACTGTGGAGGAAGACAGTGGGAACTAAATGCAGAAAAGGGTTGCTGATGGGAGTTTGAGAACCCGCTGAGCTGGTGGTGAATGGAAGGACTGACTTCCTCTAGCAAAGGCTAGCAGGAGAAATACAGCAGCCTGCCAAGAAATACATGGATGGAGGGGAGGAGGTAGAAAGGGGATCAATACCAGTGAGAGAAAGAACCATCTATACTAAAGGTTAGCATTGGTATTTAAATGAAATTGCTGTAACCCTGCCAAGAATACAGCTAGAAGGAGGTTCTAACTTTTAGAAAGACTAAGTTCTAATGCAGGTTCCAGTGGAGTCAAATGTACACACTTCCAAGTTGAAGCTGCTTTGAAGTTGAAGCTCCACAAGGTTATGAAAGAGGTGACCAGCAAAGGACTAGACAGGACCTCAGCTCAAAGATTCTTTTCATTTCCACTTTTGTGTGAATGCATATTTACCAATCGGTAAGCTCAAGAATACAAAGAGTGGAGCAGTACATTTTAGTTTGGATTTGAAGGCGTTGTTTAACCCCAAGGTTCTGAAAACTGCAGTTGGAAAAGAGGGGGACGTTTAGTGAATAAAAGCAGACAATGTCCATATTTCTGCCCACACAGAACAACTGTGGACAGGGACCTGGAGTGTGAGAAGAGCTGACCTTTGTTCGTGTTGAGAAATAAGCAGTTTGCTGAAAAATGTGCAGAACTACTAAGAAGAGTTTATCTGTCAGTGTAGATAAGACCAAAATATGTTTTGTATCATCTGAGCAGCTTTTCTGAGCCTGTTTGGTGCAGGTTATCTTGATGGCATTTTGAAAATGATTCAGTCCTGGTTAGTACTTAACCTCATCCTCATCAATGCCTAGAGCAAGGATTCCTACTTCTGATGGTAGGTAGGAACGTGCTACTTTAATTGTTTGTCTTTGGTTGGTCATCAGTGCAGGGAGGAGTTCTGTACTGCATCACCCAGGAAAGGTCTGATTTTCAATTTTAATTGTACTTAATAGGGTAGCTAGTGTAGCAACATTAAGAAGGGGCAGGATGAAATTGGAAATGTATGAACATTACACTTTCAGTTTTTTAGCATCTTAAAAATGCTCCTAGTTCTGACAAGCTATCTTAAATGCCTTGTGATATTATTATGTAAGCCTTGTCCTTCAGCTTCAGTCTTTCCTCCCTTGGAACCTCTTTGCCAGTAAATATTTTTGACCAAAGCATGTCTCTACCTGTGCTACATTATTTTTCCTCACAAGCTACATTATTAAAGGGAATATGCTTTGTGAATGCATTGTTTGGAGAGAAAAAATTAATGTGGCTTGTGCAGTGCTTCTCCTACTACAATATTTTCAAACATTTCTTAAAGGGCATAGTGAAATTGAAATGTTAGTAAGTTAAAAGATTCATGTGATTAGTGCCTCAAGGTTCTCTTGAACTAGCTGTGGTTATGTAAGTGGTGTTTGTTATTTCAAAACAATTTATAGCACAGAAATTGCCATGTTGGATTGGATTATTTACTAATCCATCTCTGCTCCAGTATCAGACACAATGGTATCTTGGTCTAGATAGGAAAATCCAGGATAACATGCAAGACTTGAAGCAGAGTTTCAGAATGAAAGTTTAACTTCCATCAGCATGGATTTTACTTTAGCATAAAGATTTTTATTTATTGTGCCCACACCTTTTCAAAAGTAAAAACTCTTGCAGGCGGGGGATCTTATGTGCATAGAATAAATAGAAAAATGTTTTACTCTGATACTCTTTCAGTTATAATCTTTCTTATTTGAAACAATATGCAACAAAGTTGTACGGTATTGGAAGTGAGCTGCTTAAATTGCTGCTGTTTATATAAATGATGCCTTTTTCTCTTGCAGTTCTGTTTAAGAGAAAATGAAAAGTATTTTTTATCCTAACCTTGTGATCTGGTTTTACTGTGTGGCTGCTCCTTCCTCTGTGCCCTGTGCTGTCTTACGCAGGGTGATACATTCTGGATTAACATGTTAGAAACCTCTGCACATTGAAGCGGCTCTCAACTTTTACTGCCTCTTGCTATAGATGGAAATAGAATCTGTCAGCCTAACCTTCCAATGTAGGGATGGTTTTGGCTTTTCTAGAAACGTATTTGCTTGAGATCTTGAGCATCTCTTCCCTCCTTTTCTAGTACCACTTTGACTCAATCCTTACCAGCTCCCTTTCTTTCTCTATGTTATTCTCAACTCTCTTGTCAGCAAAGTTACCAATTGCTATGCCTCTTTGTGGGGAGTAATGGGCAACTATTACAAGAACCATTTTCTAGCACAAGTTGTTCTTGCTGGAATTGCTTTTGAATTTTCATTACTTGTTTAAACTCTCTTCCTGAGATACTTTGGTATGAACAGTGTAGTGAAAGGAAGATCAGTCTTTTGGGTAGGAAGAAATATGAAATTCTGGATTTTCCTGGCTATATACCCTGCTGACCAAGTTAATTTCTTTTCTGTTTTAATGAAACAATCATTCTCTTTCTGTGGTACACATGAAGCATGTTCAGTGAGGACTTGAAATCCTACTAAATTTTCTAAGAGGGATAGAAATGTGATTGTCTGGCATTGCCTGAGAATGTGTTCAGTATCAGTATCCTCGATTGGAGAAGTCAGTTGTTCATTAGTTATTTAGCTTGCATGGTTTTTGGTGATACTTCACAGCTCTGCTGTTGGCTTGGTTCAGAAGATGGTGTTTTAACCTTGTTATGATTTTTTTACTCAGTTTTTCTAGTAAATTTTCAAATAACATTTCTGACTATGCTCTTTGCATTCCCAGAGTTTGGGAGTTTGTTGCTTCAGGTGGTTTTCTGCAAATTTAGCAGCTGAGGTTGATGGCATCAAGCCTGTTTTGTGACAAGCCTTTTATTTAGCCCTGATGATTTCCAGTGTGACTTTGGCAAAGACATCATCCGCCTTCTGGATAGCTGGCCTGCTTGTCAAGGTGAGAGAACACCTATCGGCTCGCCTGTCTGCAAGTAGCTGGCAAGGGGAAATGCAATTGGCACTTTGTAATAACTGATATATTTGCAAGGCTGGTAGAGAGGAAGAGTGAAACAGTGCTCTGAATTTTCCAGTTGGATAGACATAGGTCTTGGAAAATGTGTGTGCTCCTGTCTATGTGGCTTATGATAGCTGCTAAAGGTAAACATGCGATTTTTCAATGTCAGTCTTTTGGCCGTGGTTAAACATTTAAAATAGACAAATATTTCAGAAAAAAGCTGTTTCATGTATCCTGTACTGTCCAGCTGAGTCTTAAAAGGGTCCAATGTTGGGGAAAATTTTGGAGGATAGAGATTAAACCCTTAATTTCCTTTAGAGTCAGCCATTCAATTTCACGTTTTCATGATGTATGTTGGCTAAATATTTGCCAGAAGTGACTTTCAAGGACAGTTTCTAATACTGTATGATATTAATAGTTAAGTGTCAGACAAATTTGATAATACACAGTGTTAAAAGAATTACACTTTTGTGTCTAAGATTGTAAGGTATACACAATAAATATTTGGCCATTAAGAACTGAAACATCAGAAGGACAGTTACCAAAGTTTTAGCATCTATATCAGTCCATGGCTTTTGTCAGGGAGAATGGGATGCTTTTGCTACTAATTTGGAATTCAGATCTATAGTGTAGGGACTAAACCACTACCTGGAATTTGATGGAATTGAGTCCAACAAGAATCTTGTTGATGGCCTCAGATTGCTCGTGGGTTTCATAGTTTTAAGGAGCTGTCTCTCACTAGGTTTTTCTTCGCCTTTTCTGTGCTTGATAATTTGGAATTGTTAGGTTTGTATATGCTGTCCCCTGTATTTTCCCTCCTTGCTGTGCTAGGGGAGTTTAAGGGACTCAGCTGAAACAAGAAGGAAATAACCACCTTCTCCTCCTCCACAAACTGCTGTGTTTGTCAGAGGCAGCTCGAGGGCCCAGCTTGTCTTGCTGTTGTGGAAGAGCTGCAATTCCCTTCTGTCTGAACAATAATCTTTGTATCTGTTTGTACAGTAATGAACTGCTTTTGTTTCCTTCAGAAGCGTGCTCCGCTGTCTGGAGCGTTTCCATTTACAGACAACCCTTGCCAAATTAATTTTATTTAATTATCTCCCAGGGCTAAGCTTGAATACATTTTGTGTTAAATTCACCGTTTCTCCCTCTTCTGAACGAAATGGACTTAATATCCTTGTTAAAATCTGATTAAAACTAAAATTGAGTTTTTTGAAGTCTGATTATCCCATGAAATGGAATTTTTAAACCTAATTATGGGTGGATTTGCATACAATTTTAGCACCATTGAAAAGGAAGTTGAAATAAATTTATTAATGAAATCCTCTTCTGCTGTCTCTTTGGGCTATGGCCATTGCTGGAGAGTGAGGGAGGAGGAGGGAAGGCAAGAATAAAAACCCCTCCTTCCTTTGAAATATACCCACTCCCCCCCCAGTTAATTCCAGAGCTAGTTTGACCCTGTCTCATTTCTATTCCTCTCTGCCACACAGCCCAATTTAGGTAATTGATGGCCTTTCAGAGGGTAACTACACAGTTGAGCTGATTTCATGTATTTATAAAGCCTTTGTGCTTTCTGAAGGGAGGATATAGGGAGAGCAACATTTGTTTCCACTATTATGTTCTTCCCCTTTTCTGAGGTAGCCCTGATACAAAATCAATAGGCAGCTCTCGTTTCTCCTTTCTGAGAAGCTGAATGTTTGAGCATTTATTTTAAGCCTGATAAAAAAATGGTTAGTTTTACAGACTGTGGTGAATGTGCACATGGGATTTGTGATTGTTTATGTACTTGCCTGAGTTTGAAGCAAAAAGTTTTTGTAGGATATATTTGAATCTCTCCCTACACTGGTTGTGCCCATTCCCTCAGGATTTTGGAAGTGGTCCTCTATGGAAAAAGGAGTGCCCAGTGGACGATGTATCTGTGTATCTGGCTCCAGCTTTTTGAAGCAGGTGCAGAGGGCAGCAAGAAGCCTGTGCAGAGAGGTATAGGTTTCACATGGAGGCTTGTACTCTTGAACCTTTCTGTATGTTTCTTGCACTGATTGAAAAGTTCTGACATGAAAGGTAGAAAAATGCATCTTCTTTTTTTTTTTGGCCAGTCATCCTCTTGCCCAGAGTTAGAGCTTTTTGCAGCACAGCATAGGCATTAGTTACAGCATTTTAAGTGTCTTCTCTCTGTCATATGATGTGTGCAGATTTTTTTTTCTTGTCAAAAAATTGTAGTTAATGTGGTTGAAAAAAGAGGTGTTTTGGCAATTTGGAAATCCTAGACTTGATACATGACTCTGCAAAGAGTCAATGCTCAGCATATGGCCAAGTGCTCTGTAAATATTTAGATTTGCAAAGTTACTTTTGAGCAGAAGGACTTGTTTTCCACATGTCTTTGTGTTTTAATCCTGTCTTTGCAGAGGTTAAGTATGAAACATAGTGGAGGTATAAAGTTCTACAAGAATTGTGTGATTCTGGCACCGTTTCTTTGAGATGCTTCTGAAGTGGGGTGTTTTATGAAGGAAGCTGTGGTTCAGCAGAGGGAGGATTGAGGTGAGGTTGGAGATGGTTTCAGCTGGCAAATGCTCAAGTTGGAAACCATAATGGCTGAAGTAAATTAAAAATTTTCTCAGTAATATAACAGGAAAACTTGAATTTAGACAAGCTTAGGAGGAAAGAGACTGAGGTAGCTCTGCACTGGTGACTCTAAATTGTTTTGTGGTTTAATGGCTGTAGCTTTCATTCGTGCTTGCTCACTGAAACTATTGTCCAAAGTAGACACTTGTACCATCTAAGCTATATAGTACTTATTGTTTAATTAGGACTCCCATTTACATTTAGGTTAGAAATGCTTTGCAGTATCTGCCCAATCAAGCTCAAGTAGAATCTGAGGAGTTAGGAGTATCTTGATGCACCTTTCCTCAAGCGTGGTGCTGTTGTACAAAACCACAGTCACACCAGCAATGAGCAGAATGAGGAAGCTGTGGATCCTGGAGGAGCTAGGGGAGGACATCTCCAGTGGGGCTGACATTGTGAAGACTTTTAGAAGGATGTTTAACTCTGTTGTTGTCTGGTTGGTTCTGTCCTGTCTGTTCACCAAAGAAAAAGTAACTGGCTGTGGGTAGTCCTGTATGCCATATCGTACAGCGTGATGAAATGAGATCTTGAAGATAAATGTGTGTGCAAGGAAGGATGCAAAAAGTGGTGTGGAACAGCAATATTTGTTTGTTTCTTTTAACAGAGAGAATAGGACCTCCTTCTCTGCTGTGAATACATTTTAAACTTTAGAAACTCTTTATCATCTAATTTTATTAGTGCCTCCCCTAGTAGCTTCAGGCATTGAAAGGGACTAAAACTTGATGACAGCAGTAAGCCAAGATGGTGTCAAAGTGCTCTTGACACCAGTCCAGTCCTTATCTTAATCCCAGTTGCAGGAGGCTGTGGCAAAGACACAGGGAAGTCGTAATTGCTTTTGGCTGCTCTGAACTCCATGCTTGGTGCAGGCAGCTGAGCTGATGTGCTGGTTTTTGAGAGTGAGCTGGCAATAGGAGAACAGTAATTGCTGAAATGCCACTGTTTACATCTTTAATGCGATTACACTATAGCAGTTCCACTTTCTATGAAAAGTCTTAAAGTCTGCTTCTATTTCCTTCTGACATGAATTATTCATTATTTATGGATGATGGTGATTGGGGTTTGGCTTTCACAGGCAGGTTTATTATATCCACTTAGCTCTGACTGCTTTGGCATGCTTGAAGACTCAGTTATTTTCCCAGTGTTTGTTCTTAATGTTCTTCATTCTTCTTGATGTTAAAACTTCCAGAGTATGTAATCCAGCTCTGGCTTTGGGAATGAGAGGCTGAGGGGGAGGAGTGAGTTGGTTATTTTAATTTTCTTTTTTTTTTTTTTTTTGGTGGTAAGCATAGGAAGAGCTTTTTATGTAAGTCTGTGCCAAGACTGAGGGCAACTTTTATTGTCATGGTGTGTCAAAGGACTTGGAGATGAGGTGCTTTATATGGGTGGCTTGGGAGATGTGCATGTTAAGGAAAGAAAGCAGATTTTCAAAATGAGATGGGGTTGATGTGCTCTGCCCTTGAGGATGAGTGGTTCTAAGGGCTGGAGGTTTGGATTTTGTATGTTATTTCTGTAGTACTGGGGTGCCAGCACCACTGCAGTGACAACAATGACAATCTTTGGGTTCTTCTAATGACTTATGTCATCTGGTTTGTACTGGGACTACAATGTTTAGGTCTTGGTATGTCTCCTGTTTGTTAGTAGATGCCTAGAGCTACTGTGTTAATGGGCTTCCATAAAACTTTTGGTCTGAAATGTTATGTCCTTCACTTTGAATATTAATTTTTTAGAAACATTTAAAAAAAAAAGTAAGAGAGAGAATTACTGCATTTGTTTAAAGTTCTGAGAGCTTTTTTTGGCTGAACAGTTCAAAGAGCGCATCTCACTAATCAGAGGGATATTTTAGTGTCCCTGGGGTGGTCACAGGGTTTTAATTGGAACTCAGGCTTCTTTGAAGTCCTTTTTAATCCTCCTTGAGCTGGGGGAGAGGGTTTGAAGGCAGCACAGTAAATCTGAAATTTCTTCATTTTATTTACATGTGTCTGGGGACGTGTGTCACTCATTTTCCTGAAGTTAAGCTCACTTGCCAGCTTGTGGACAGCTGAGTGAGAAATGTGCTTCATTAAGTGGGGAGGTCTGAGACAGATGGGGGGGGGTTGTAGATAGCAAGCTCACATGCTTATGGATTTGTTAAAACCAGTAACAGAGCAACAGGCTCTGAATGGTAAATGAACTCAGTGGGAAATGATGCAATAGCTAAATGTGAGGCTAGACTAAGCAAAAAGCTAGGATTTAAACTCATGTTTTAGGATTAACTCATTAGTGTGGCACTCAGTGTTGCATACTGATATCTGACTGCTTTACAAGTTAAGAAACAAAAGATTTGAGATACAGCTCTTACGGTTGACAGCTTCAGTCAATCAATATGGGGTTAAATTTGCTTACATTGGAGTTGAATTACAGAGTTTTTTAATGTCTCTAGTCATATATTGCTTATACTCTTTGTGCCTCACATTCTAAAATGAAGGCCTTGCTTTGGTCTGGTTTGTAGAGAAATCTAGTCTTACCCTAAGTATATTATGCACTTGATGTATCCACCATGAATGGAGCCTCAAAGCTGCCTTTTGTGCCATCTTGATACAAATGACTTGTAGGAATATGCTGCTACTGACAACATAAACGCTTTCCTTAGGCATTTTCTACTTTATTTATTCCACTATTGATTTCCCTGATAAATATAATCATTTATCAGCTGTGTTTTC
The DNA here is from genome assembly GCA_028020825.1 of Podargus strigoides. NCBI lineage: Eukaryota > Metazoa > Chordata > Aves > Caprimulgiformes > Podargidae > Podargus > Podargus strigoides. Next base: position 13,070,832 of record CM051634.1, on the reverse strand, counting down.
TGTACTTCAGAAAGGTTTTTAACCTCCTGCACTTGTGGAAACTAGGGTGTTTTACTTTCTGCTTCTGCCAGAGGTGAGACAGCTGCTGTGAAAAGCTTTGAAATAATCTTTGTGTGAGTTTCAGTAGTGTTTAAATAATTGAAGCATCAGATTTAACCTCAGTTTTCCGTGTGAAAGAATAACTTAGTATTCCAGCTGATCATATAAGCAGTATGCTTTTCATTCTTCCTAAAATTCAGAAGGAATTTATCTGTGATTGATGTTAGTGGACGATATTAAAAATGGGTTAAAATAACTTCTGCTGTAGCTTCAAGTTGCCATTTAAAGTGGCCATTCCTGCCATGCAATTGAAGAAGCATGTGATTGTAATCAGAATTAAATAAGAATAATATATGGATTGTCAAATCTCTTTATATAAAAGTAGCTGAAAATATGATCTAGACTCCCACAAGTGCCTGTAGGTAGTCATTAATAGTATTTCCTCTTGCTCAAGGTTAGGGATTTTGTGTGGCTGCTGACTAATATTTTCAGCTGATAAGAGTCTGGGAAAAAAATGTGATCAATAAAAATGTTGAAAACAATACAAGAACTTAGGTAAATTAATATCCTGCAAGGATTATCTCAGACAGGTGTCAAAAGAACGAGACTGTCAATTTGGTGAAATCCGTAAAATAGTCAGCTATACATATCTTGTCAGTGCCTAGTCTTGGTTACATTATTGCCTCCCTTCTTATCAGACAGAAGCCATGTTATCTGTAAAAATGATGCCTCTCTGCTAGTAATTTCCATGTGGGTAGAAGGTATGCCAGAAGGATATGTTGGATACACGTGAGTTTTTTTTCTGTTGTTGTGTTTCCCCCTTTCTTGAATAGAAGCTGATGTCAATGATTTCTAGGCTGGTCCAAGTGTCTTCAGATGTCTTGGAAGTGATCAAGCAGAATGGAACCAGCAGAGGTTCAGTAAAATTATGTCAGGATTACTAACTCGATCCATGTATTTGCTTAAACGTTCTTGCCTAATTTGAACGCTAAGGAGTTCAGTTTTTTACTTGAGATCCTTCTGTTGTAACCAGCCATCCCTGCTGGCCCTCAGCTTAGTGAGGAGCAAGTTTCTGAACTAGCTTTTGTTCATTGACATGGAATGTAGAAATAGAAGCTTCTGCCTGATCTTCTGGATTTTTCATTTATTACCTTTATTTTGGCTATCAGAATGCTTTCCCAGCTTCCTGTAATCCCAGTAATTGGCCTGGAATAGTTTTCAGGGTTTCTAATGATCCTCTGTTGAATGGTATCTCTTTGAAAGATATAACATCTGTCTATTCAGAGTTTGTTTCCAATGAGCGTATGTCTGTATTTCAGTCTGTGGTTTTCAGATAGTAATTTTTTGCTTACGATTGCTTGCAATTATCCAAATGCCTTAAATCTTAGGGACACCCATGTGGTTAGAATAAATAACTGGTATTCCGCTGTGGTTCTGTTCTTTAGATTAGCTTGCTTTACCCACCCCAGCCCCCTTGTGAAGCCTATATTTTTCCCAGCAAATAGTTCACACTGTCCTCTCTGCCCAACTCTAGATTGTAACAATGATTGTTCCAACTCCACTGACAAATGGCAACTATAGGAATAACTACCCCAGTTATGACTCCTTAAAATAAGTTATTTTATTCATTATTTTTCCCTTTAGCTGTTTGTTTTTCTCAAGTAAGGTTCATGGTGGGGTAAAAGACTCAAAATAGCTTTTGCTGCTGCTGCAGTAAAATGAAACATTATTAAATGTGTTTACATTTTGTGCTTGAAATCTTAAGGGCAGTAGGTATGAAATTATATGCCACAATAATTTCCTTTCAGCATCATCATTAATGTATAATTACATTCACTATATTAAACTGCAAATTGAGAAAAAATGTTTGCTTCTTTAATTGTAAAGATCATGCCGATATCTACTCTAGTATGTGAGCAGCACCAGCCATTTTTGAAAAGATTTTAGGATAATTTCTAACTTCACTACTTCTGTGCTGCTGCTGGTAAATAGCTAAAAGGTGCTTTAGAAGTTTGCATGTTTTTTTTTTTTTCTGTTTTGATCTCTAATCTGTGGTGGGTTTTTTTGGGAAAAGTTAAGCCAAAAGAACTGTTATCCACAGATGTCATCTTAGAGCCTTGAGTAGTACAAGGCTATAATTTGTTTAGAATTTCAAATTGTGAATGAATCCTTAAGGTACCTAAGGATTGCTTTCCTTCATACAGGACTTAATTAAAAAAAAGATGGAGCAGTGATGAGATACACATAAAAAATAGGTAAGAGAGGGATGGAGAATACAGAACTGTGGGCGGTGCTGACTTGGACAGAATGCTGTTGTAGGAAGTCTCTTGCTAGAGACCAAGGATTTTCCTTACATCATACCAAACAATGGTTTGAATGCATTTCAAAAACAGTGGTTCTTATGGATTATTAAGTACAATAGGTTTGTTGAGCTTCATTGATAACCTGAAAAAAATAAGATCTTAAGAACTGTTTGTTCTTATATTGGAAAAACCTGGGATACAGAATATGCAATAGCTTTGCAGATTGTTTTGAAAATGTCAAGCATAAGTAAGAGTTTGAGTCAATACATTTTTAAATTTATTCCTTATTTGTGCTACAAATCATTAACTTTTGTGCCAAAAACCCTCGAGAGGCAGCTGAGCAGAGAGAGAGCAAAGCATGTTTTGCTCCAGTGGTACCAAGTGGTCAGCCTTGTGCTGTAATGTCAAATAGCAGAGCAATTAAAGGACATCCCTGTGGGTTAGCAGCAGTACAAACCGAGCTTGGGTTGGGATATACTTGTCATTAGTAAGAGCTCAAGATAGTTATTCTGCTTTTCTAGTTAACCCTCTGTTTCCCTTGCTATTTATATACTTTCTCTGCAGTAGTACGTGTTTTTTCTGTTTAAGGCATAGGTTAGTTTTGACTCTTAATGAAGTCTAGTCTTGACAGTACTAATACAAATCTTTGAGAGATGGCATACAATTATTCATTCACCTCAAAAACCAGAATAGTGACATGATGGTGGATCTCTTGCAGCATAGGTAGCCTGACTCCTCATCAGTTTTTAAGTCAGACTGACAGTTCACGTTTCACCCTTGAGCCCCCTTACTGCTTTTTCCGTGTGGCTGATGCTACCTGACTCAGAGTGTAGTGCTGTAAGCTCAGTGAGAGCTTGAGGATATGTGTTGATGAGAAGACAGCTGAGCCAGTTAACAGCTTCTTGTTGAAAGGGGGGATTTCAGCAAGCTGATTCAGACCTTCAGTGGCAGAAAATGAACCAAGCAAAGCCAGTGACTGCCACTTCAGTGGCAGCAGGCAGTTACATTTCCTCTGCTGCTCTTACCAAAGTGCACGTGGAAAAGAGAAGCCTGGAAGTCTACAATAATGATTTGTGTGAGCTGACCTCCTTTTGGACAGGCAACACACTCTGGGCTTGCTGTGTAAAGAGCTCATCCATGTGCTTGAGCACTTTTAAAATCAAGCCATAGAAAATTGCTTTTGTTTCACCATGACCTCTCAAAGCTCTAAATTGCACCTCATGTGCAATGACCTGACTTCAGGGTGAAGATATAAAAAAAGCTAGTTATTTTAATCTTTCCCTCCAAATCAGCAGGTTTGATACTACTAGGTGTAACATTCCCTCTCCTTGAGCTCTATTTAACCATACAAGTGAAAGGCTTTCATTCAGCAATGCAATGGGTGTGCTTACAACTTTTCAGTGGTTTGTTCTGTGCTTGCTGGTAGAGCACTGGTAGGAATGAGAAAGAAGTCTGAAATGTTGAAATGCCTGCCAAATTATGATATTTTTTTTTTCAAAAGTAAGATTAATTTTATCTTGTTGAGGTCTTAAATATAACTTTAAAGTAGAAATGAAACGTGAAAGATTATAGTTGTTATGATGCTGTATTGTTAACTTTGGGAGAAAATACCTTTTTTCATTAAAAACCAAAGAATTCTATTGGCTGGAATCTAAGAGGTTTTTTTTTTTTTCCTCCCCTCTTCAAATTATGCCTTAATTGGATTAAGTGTTAATTTTGCCGTTACTTCAAAAGAGACATATCAGTTGTCTTTAGAATTGTCAAGGCACACACACTTAATGTTTCCTTACAAGTAAGTTGTTCTGCTTCAAGTGGTTAATGGGGACACTTGCTTTGGTGAAGAGCAATTGGATTTATTGATCCTATCTGTACACACATAGGAGGTTTCATTTCTAAATTAAGAGAACCTCAGAAGCTGAGATAGATTGCTTATTGCTTTCAGTTTACACTTCAGATTTCCTGTGTTAACTTTGTACATATAATATGAAGCATGCAATTTATTGGAGAAACAGCGTAAAGTATACTGTAGTTTTGCTTTTTTTTTTTCCTTAATATCCAATGTAAACCTCCCCTACCATAACTTGAGGCCATTTCTTATACATAACATAAACTAGACATGAACAAAATCCAGATTTTATACTTTCAGGAGACTGTCCTCCCTTTCTGTGCCTGATTCTCTTAAACATTTTAGTAAAGACTTCTGTCTCTGGTCTTAGTTAATTATGCGTAAGTGTAAAACAGTTTATGGATCCACCTAAAATGCTGTGCCAAAAACTTGGAATATTCCATTTCCATTTAATATGACTTAGTTGAGACAACCAAATGCGTGTCGTTGTATATTCATATGAAGTTACAACTATAGAGAGATGTTAATTCAACAGACTTCCAAAAATAAGTAATTCTCAGTAATTTAGTATTCTGTGTGTTATTAGTTTGGTAGTTTCAAGCAAACTTAATTTAAGAAAAAAAAAAAAAAGCAGAGAAGAACGTAGTCCTCCAGACATAGTTGACTAAGTTCCTGTTTTTCTGCTTAGTTTTACCTTTGTTTTGCCCTTTGGTAGTTAAAACTTAATGTCAGGTATCTAGCTATGATCAAACCTCTTCCTTTGCTGTGAATTTTGAAACATTTTATAGAAGTAATAAAAAGTTGACATTTTAATAAATTATGAATTAAAAAATATTCCATTTTTTACTTTAACATCTTCATCTGCTTACTGAGTCTTGGTTTAATGTTACTTCAACAGCTAATTCTCAGTGTGTAAATGTCAGTTTATACTGAACTGGTAATAGAGCCTTAACTGAAAGAGCTCAACAGAGCTTTCCAGCAAATGTCTGCGAAATGCCAGTTGTGTGCCTTAAAAAAAAAAAAAAAAAAAGGCATAAAAAAATTACATGAGACATTTTCCTTTTTAGAAGTTAAAGTGTGCCAGTGGGTGCTTGAAAGTCATTGAGTGACTTGGATGGGCATCCCATTAAGTTAATTTTTCACTTCATTTGAACAGTTTTAAGTTTTATCCATTCTTAAATTGCTCCTTTTCAAATTATCTGCACTTCAAAGGAAGTTAAAGAGCTTTGGTTAACAGCAGTTTTGTCCCTCTTCTGCCTTACTGTGCTGCTAAGCTGCGCTGGACTAATTTGCTCGTTTAGGGCAAAAAATCTTGTTTCCAAATTAGGCTTAAATTCTTCCGTTGGGTTTTTGATTTATTTTTTTTTTTAATTCTTCCTTAAATGTTATTACAGAAGGAAATGTGGTCTCAGGATGGCATGGTGGGAGAAAGGAAGAACGTTCTAGTTTTTGGCTCCTTGTGCCTTATCCAAGAGAATGCACTGAAGTCACTGATTTAATCTGCACCAGGATTTTGGAAGCCACTTTTTGTCATTTGTTCTTCATGGTATCTTTGTTATTAAGTAGCGTATGATTCAGTTTTAATAACATGCTGCTCTTGAATCATACCATTAAGTGTCTCCATTTCATTTACAGGATTTTGTACGGCTGATGCAAACTAGATGTTTCTCATGGTTCCATGGGCTCCATCACTGCATGGGGAAGGAGAGTGTTTGCAGGGCAAACATAGTGACAGTGTAGAAAGAAGCAGCTTCTGAGAAAGGGAGTTCTGGGTATATTTATGTAAGGATAATTTCAAACTTCCCTCAAGTAGCAATGGTGGTTCAAGTAGTGTTAAGATATATTGTCAGATTCTCTTAAAGCAGACTTCTCAGCTTCTTAATACTGGTTTTGACATCAACTGTTCCATAGGAAATGGACAGAGCTTTAGGAAAAACTATATGTACTTAGCCCATCAAAGGCTTTCAAGGCTGGAACTTAAGTGTGTGCTGGGATGCTGACAAATTTCTGTCTTTATGTGGTATTGTTTTCAGAAACTTGTGGAATGAGAGGGCTGTTGACAGCGATGAGGGCTGGTTGATATTTGCAGTGCTTTGGGAGTTGACCAATTCTCTTCACATTGAAAGCTTGTCTGATTTAATGTCATTGTGCGTGAAGTGTCATTCCTCTGCTTGGAACTGTGTAAATTTGGCCTGTGCCAAATTGTGTGTGATCAGGATGGGATGTAGAACTCAAACAGGTTTTGAAGCCTCTCAATAAAGGTGTGTGTCAGCAGAGTGCATGTAGTGGGTGTCTTTGTCTCTGATCACCTGGCATTATTTAGTTTTACAGGAAGTGAACTCTTCTTTAGAGGGGGTCAATACCCATTGACATTTTCTGCTATATATCTATGCTGCTCCACTTAAAAAAAAAATCATCCAAAGCCAATAAAACATCCTCCAGAAATAAGCATAAACCTAAAGCTGCCAATTACTGAAACTGAGATTGAAAGCTGATTTGAATTGCTGAACAGATGAGGATGATTGTTTTTTATTGGAAATCTGTCAGTAGCTATCATTACTAGAAATCTGTGGCTTTTATAATCCTGTCTCATTTTACTCTTGGATTAATTTCAGTTCTCTGTCTCAGTCCTAATACATCATGATATGAATTTCTGAGAAAATGAGGAGGAAAAAATCAGGGCAAATATACTTTTTTGCCCATTTAAAAAAAAAAATCTGTGCAATTATTTCATTGATGCAGGGACCAAACACTTGTGTTGGGGGCTGGCACTCAATATGGTGAGAGACTAACTATCCTTGTGGTGAATATGCTATATTTGGTTGAATTATGAGAGGCTTAGAACTGCATTTTTCAGAGCCTTGTTGACTTGGCATTGAATTTTACAACGATTGTCCAGATTGAAATCATTGTGTCTGCTTACAGCTTCTCTTTGCCAAACAGAATAAGGATACCCACTCCAGTTCTGTCTGGTGTTTCCTGTTTTTTAGCTTCTGGTGACTCTAGTAGGTGAAAGGTGGTGAAGTAGAAAGGGAAACAATCCCTTTTTTTTTTTTTTCTTTTTTTTTTTTTTTCTCTTCTTCCCTCATCAGCACTAGTACAAAGTGGCCTTTATCCTTAACATATCTCCAGATTTTTCTAGTTTAGAAAATACTGCAAAAAGAGAACATCTGCTTCCTTAATTCATGGAAAAAAATCTGAGTCAGAGGTCTGCTTCCTGCAGACAGGAGCTAATGAACACATGTTGAAATTGGGTTGTAGCTTCATAGATTTCTCTTGTAGGTTTTTTGCTGTTTGTTTTTTTGGGGGGATTTTTTTTTTTTTTTTTTTTTTTTGTTTTGTTTTGTTTTGTTTTTTTCCCCCCTGCAGACATTGTGGAGTATGTAAAAGCAACTGTCTTCTACTTTCTGGCATATATTATCATTTAGTTCTTCATTTGTATACCAGTAGAAAGAATCTGAGTCTTCCAACTTGGAGAACAAAGTTAAAGCAGTGTTAGATTTGAGGTCTTCAGAGCTGAGATTCCAAGAAACCAGTTCTGTGTTTTCCTTGCTCTGGGGTTATGTGGAGATGTAGCTTGCATCAGGCTGGGCTGAATGAATTCTCCAGTATTTGCTCTGATGCCCAGTCATTAAATAGCCCTCAGAAAAGAGATGGGGAACTGCTTAAATTGAGAATCTCTTCAGCTGCAGGAATTTGAAGTGTGTTACCTAGTGCTGCAACACATCTGAAAACCCATGTGTGTGTTGGCTTAAAATTGACTTGTCTCTACTACCAGAATTTGAATTGTAACTGTTTTAATCAAGCCATCTCCAGTTTGGTGTCTTGGTTTCTTCTCAGTTTCCTTGGCCATTGAGTGTGATGTCTTTGAAGGACTGTGTTTCATCCTGTTCTGATAGATTTCTTTGACTGCCATATGTGTCTTCATTGTCTGAGGGAGATCATGTCCATCTGTTTTATTGTACATCAACTGTTAAGACTTGCATGTAACAGGTGCTATTCGAGGCTTCAGAATTTTCTGCTGAGGAAGGCTACAAGTGTGTAATTCTCATAGCAAAACCCAGGAACCTTTGTCTTGGAATTGCCAGAATTGAATCCTGACTATCTGCATCAGCTCAGTGTTCAACTGATTTTTCACTTGGCTGGAAGTGATAGATGATTAAAGAGAAAAAGGCTTTATTTGTATGTGAATAGTTGGCTGAAAAGTGGTATCATCAGAGAAATAGCTTCTTTAGTCGTATAGTCAGTCAGAATCCAAATGGTCAAGCTCTACAGGCACATCTACCTATTCAGTTTTTGGAGTGGCAGGAGCCACACTCCAGGTCTGTATGTGAATAATGTAACACCTGGCCAGGCTTCATTTCATCTGCCAGCAACAGTGAAGCCTTGATTTGTACCTTGGGAGACATGACAGAATGTGTTTCTAGATTTCACTTCTGCAAAACTAGCTTCTCACTCTCCCTGTGAAAAAGTCCATTCAAAGTTTGGGTCACTCTTCCCTTTTGGGGGTGATGCATCTTGCTGTAGCAGAAGATTGTGGCCACTACATGCTGTGATGCCCTTTCCAGCTTCCTTTCCTGTGAGGAGTGTGATACAGATGCTTTTCTTTTGGGATGGGAAACCCTTTCTGGTGGCTCAAGAGAAAAGTATGTTTATATAGTGGTGTTTTTTTTTTTTTTTTTTTTTTTTTTTTTTTTAATAAGCTGCCTTCATTTAGAGCTGAATCTCTTACAGCCTGAAGAGAGGTCTCTGAAAAACACACTTTGTCTCCTGTGGAGACTGTTGATGTAGGACAGTGGTTTCTGGGACTGCCAGACTTAGAGTTATCTTGATCCCATTCCCCTAGCTTTAAGAATTTGTCATTGGCTTTGATGGAAAAATAAGACTATTCCTGACAAGTGCAGATGTGTTTCCGGTGGATCTATAGAAATCTTTGATCTCTTTGACAAGAAAAGGTTATCAGAGTGGGATTTGAAGTATTACTTAGAGCTGAAGGATTTTTTTTTTCCCCTCGTGGCTCTGGAGTCACTGCTTGTATGAAAGACTTCCAAGTCAGCGCACTACTAATTGTGTGGGAACACTACTTTGAGTCACCTATGATGTAGCTGAATCTCTACACTATCAGAGGCTATTTAGCAGTTGCCAGAGTTGTTGGTCTTGCTGACTGTACGCCTTTAGGGTTGGTTTATTGGTTGAAGTGAACAGTGGTGAGATGCTGTGACTTGGATGGTGATTACACCATACAGCAATGGCTTTAATAAAATGAGCTTTTATGGAAGCTGGACAGGATGCAACCCTCTGTCCTAAGGAACTGCAGCAACTTTGGCCTGCTGAAATTGCTTTGTCTGCTTTTTGTGATACTATTTTTATGGTGATGTATGGAACAGTTTTAACCAATCATTTGTTAAAAGTTTCTATTTCGTTTTAATTGTGTAGGACCCCAGATGATCTCTCAAGGCAAATTGTGGCCCTGCAGCAAAGGGAACTTGTGCTGAAAGAGCAGAACTCTACCATCACAAACAGGTAAGTGATACTGATAATGGATGCTGGAAGCAAGACATTGCTCTATTAAAGCACATATAAAGAAAACAAGGACTGCAGCCTGAGAGGATGGCTTTTTAGATCTCCCTGCTGCTCCATGGATCCTTTTATGTTATCACTGTCTTTCTCATGTTGATGAAGAGGTTTTTACGTACTTAAATCCTTGCAGGCAAAGATGAACAACTGAGGGAGGATGCAATGAAGAGTTTATCCAGCTTTATTTTATGAGCTAAAGTGTTTGCAAGGGGAAGTAAGCTGCTTTCCCAGACAATCTCATCTGGATAGGGAATTTCACGCCAAAATGTGCAAAGTAGTCATCTGGGTATGGAGTAAGAGCCCTGAGGACTGTGATTTGACTACTTAAAGCACCAGTTTGTTTAGGTGGTCATGTGAAAGTAAGTTTGCAGTTTGGTGGCAGAGTGCTGCAAGGCTGTGGGAGGAGCACTGTTCACAGAGTGAGACGTATTTGAAAGTAGAGGGTGTTTAAGCTTTTGCCCTGGTGTGGGGGTGACTCTCTAGTAGGGGAAGTGGATTTATCTGCCAGAGCTTAACTTTCCAGGCTGCACTGGTTACATATCTGACTTCTTAACACGGTTCCGCAGTGTGCCAGAAAGGGCTTCTCATCCTCGGTGCGTGTATTCTTACTTCCCATGGTTTTATTTCCTCACATTAGGAACCTGTTGTCTGTTCTGGTTAAAAACAATACCTGTGTCTTTCAAAAAGGCTCTTGGATTCTTTGCGTTGCCAAGGTGTTAGTTGATTCGTCTAAGCAACAGAAGTGTGGAGAATTTCAACCTTTGGTGTAAACTTGTTGAATGCACAGCAGTCAAATACTGTGTGATTGAGCACTGGACAAGCACTCTTGGTTTGTCTTGGCTAGCTACATTTGCTAATGTGTCTCCTGAGGTATGTGGTAGACTTTGGTTCAAGAGATGATTGTGTTCTGGGCTCCGCCTTACTAATGATGGGCAGGATTCAAGCTGGGTGTTAAAAGCTTCTTGTGTGCTGCTGCTGCTAATGAAACTGTTTAGTCAGTTGTAAAATTGTTAGCCATGTGTAAATTCCCAGGAGTGCAGCTGGCCAAATTGTTTTGTGTTTTTTTGCTAAGAAGTTTAAAAGGATGAAAAAAATTTTACCAATATGAAATAGACATTTCATATATTAAAAATAAACCAAGCAAACCCTCAAACCCACAACTGATCAAATGATCAAATGAAAGAATGATGGTAATGTTTGTTATTGATTTATTTTTTTTCCAGGCTGCTTCTGTCAGCCTTTCAGCTTTTTCTAAAATTACTAATGGCCAAGGGGAATCATCTGATGAAAAATCAGCCTTTTAGTAGTGCCTTTTCATGCTGATGCAATTGTGCCAATTTAGTTTAAAAATAAAAACATGATTAAGATTACTTTTAGATTTGAAGTGAAATGGGCTGTAAAGCTGCTTAAATTAAAATTCTAACATTTTCTTGATGCAATGCTGTGTGTCATTTCTGAAACTGATAATTTCAGCTTTTTTCTGTCACATACCTTATTCTGTCTTAAAATGTAGGCAATAAGACACACTTTTAAAAACCTTTCATTACAGATGATTTGAAAGTTCCCTGGAGAAGGTCTCAAGTCTTTGGAAATGAAACTATATTAAGGAAGCAAATCTAATTTTCTCTTTTCCCTGAATGACATCCAGGTTTAGCTGATGGTCTTCTATTTGTTTCATAATTGTGTTCAGAATGGTCTGTGCGTTACAGTAACTTAATATGGGATCATGACTCCCTCTAGTGATTGAGCCCAGCACTTATTCAGCTTTTTTTTTTTTTCAGCTACAAGTTCTTTTGCCTTTAGTTGAAATGTGTGAAGTCTTCAGTACTGATAGTGCTATATTTGATTTATAAAGTAGCTGGTTGTGCATGCATAGAGCAATGTACAGGACAAAGAGAGAAGAATTTTTGCCTAATCTAATAAGCTTTGATAAATTTTCTCCATTAAAATGAATGATTTGGTAGATGCTTAAGAAAACATCATCAGTAGTTGGCATCTGAATGTGTGTTTGGTCATCACCGAGCTTTTAAACACAGGCAGAAGAATGCCTGGAAGGGTTTTCTGCAAGCTGAGTGTTTTTTCTCTTGGTGTTTACACTGCAGTCGTCTTATTGTTTTTTATTCCCAGTGATGGTCCCTTTCTCACATCGTTTAGTGGCTGTGATAGACGCTTGTCAGCTACTATTTGTCTCACAACCTGACATATAGTCCCCATTTATTTTGATAAGAGGAGATGCTTGGTAGTAAAGCAGGAGTTAATTGCTAATGTAGTGGAATATGAGCAGGACTTGACTTCAGAAAACAAACCAGGCGTGGAAAAGGTATCACAAGGGAACAGTTTGTTGTGTAAGGTCCCATCCGTTTCTGTAAAACTGGAGACAAATCCACCTGAACTGCTTCTCAGTGTCCCTTACTTGATCTAGAATGGAGAGTTATGGTGTACACACACACACTGGTAATGTTTTCCAAATGGTATATGGCTTCACTAAAGACACTAAATTTGTTTTGTCTCATTCTTCCGTCGTTGAACTGCTTTCCAGTTATTACTGTATATTTTTTAGAGCCAGCCTTTCTGTTATTAAAAAGGCAATAGAGGTCATCACACCACAAAAAGGCTATGTCATTCCAGATCAGCCTTTGCATTGATATTCCCCCTGCTCCTGGCTTGGGGATCTGAAGTGCAATCTGTGTTCTGTGTAACCTGTACAATTGCCAGTGTCTCAAGGCCTCGCAGAGATCAAATGATGATGCGTATCATATTTGCTGTATCACTCAGACTGGATGCTTTTAGACACAGAACCACAGGACTGAATTTCCTGAACAGTAGGTTTAAATCAATTTCTTTTAACAGTCGTTGTTTACATGTTTGTGTAGACTCTCTTGGAACTTGCTATTTTTGCTAGAGAGGAAAACCTTCCTGTGGTGCTGGCATGGGGAAAGAAGAGAGGGTCACTCTTGCACTGAACACAAGCAGCAGCTCGCTTCTCTTCACAACTTCAGGATTGCTGAGTAATGTAGCTCAAAGTGCCATTAATAGCACGTAATGGAATATCACTGCTGTTTTGGAGTGTGTTGCTACAAGTTGTGTAAATAGAGCAAATTATACTTTCAGCAGCAACAGCGGGAAGTATTGTGGAGCTCTGTAACTGCAGAACAAAGATAACAATCCAGAGGTTTAAAAGCTCAAAAGAAGATTGCTTAGGGCCACTGATAGCATGAAGTCTACTGTTGCTCTGTTGTTTAGGAAAAGGTAATGGAAGAAAGGTGTTTAATGAGTGGGTCAGTTAACTGTGCAGCCATCATTAGTTTAAGCATATTTTTCCTTCCAGAGTGTGTATGCTATGGGGGTGGTATGATGAAATGTACTTTTTCAGGAAGAATTGATAGTTGTAGCTTGTAATATGGAAAGTTGGCCAAGTGGTTTATAACCTTTTGTCTTATGGGAAAATGATGTAGTAGTTACACTATTTTTTTAAGTGAGAAAAGCTGCGTATTTATTTTTGCAGCTTCCTATCTGCATATTTGGAGTCTCTGGAGACATTTCCTAAAACAATCCTGGCAAAACATTCTAGAATCTGAAATGTTGGGGAAAACAACTCCCTTCTCATCAGTGCTGTCCTCTGAGGTGGCATGAAGTAATGATGCTGCTTACAGTTTGACCTTTGCTTTGATTCTGAAAGACAGGCTATGACAATTTGGTTACTTTTTTGGTTACTTTTTTGGTTACTTTTTTGGTTACTTTTTTGGTTACTTTTTTGGTTACTTTTTTGGTTACTTTTTTGGTTACTTTTTTGGTTACTTTTTTGGTTACTTTTTTGGTTACTTTTTTGGTTACTTTTTTGGTTACTTTTTTGGTTACTTTTTTGGTTACTTTTTTGGTTACTTTTTTGGTTACTTTTTTGGTTACTTTTTTGGTTACTTTTTTGGTTACTTTTTTGGTTACTTTTTTGGTTACTTTTTTGGTTACTTTTTTGGTTACTTTTTTGGTTACTTTTTTGGTTACTTTTTTGGTTACTTTTTTGGTTACTTTTTTGGTTACTTTTTTGGCCATTGGGATATCTTGTAGAAAGTCAAACACAAGGAAACACATGGGTGAAGTCCGCACTGAGCAGGATGAAGGGCACGAAGAAAAACTCAGGAGCAGTAAATCTTTGATTCTGGTGTTGAGATCCTGGAGCTGATGACTTATTCCTGTCACCTAGTGTCAGAAAACCAGCCATGTGTTTTGACATATAGTTTCAGATGTGAAAAGGGATACATAGAATATGTCTGAAGAAATATTTTCCTTCTCCAAGTGCTCACAGAGCTCTGTTAAGAGACATGGCTGTTTACCACCTTTATTCATATAAATCATGTAAAGCTGCTTTACCCAAACAACCTGCTGTGTGTGTTGTTGCTTAAAAATGAAATAAAAACACTAAACCATTGAAGGCTGGGGAACATAGATTGCAAACTGAACAGAAAATGCTTTTGAGTTGGGCAGCAGGGATTTTTTTTTTTTAAATAAAAAAAACAATGAGTGAGTGATGATAAGCTCAGAACCGTCCATCTCCATAAGTGCTGTTAGATCAGAAGTGCTGTAAATCTATTGCCCATCTTATCTTTTCCTTGGATGTCCCAAGGAATGTCAGTCACAAATATAAATAGAGCCTGTCAGACTTCTTCCCCTAATCTTCTAGAAAGTTGGACAGAAGTTTAATTACAGTGAAATGTCTTTTATCTGACAGAGAGAGAAGTGCTAGCTTTTTGATAGGCTTTATGAGTTATTTTGTGATCAAAAGAAGCACTTAATGTCTAATATAGGACAAGGTAGGGATTTTTTTTTCCTTCTCTTGTTCATCTGTATGGCATATTGCACCTTGATTTATATGTGGAGGAGTGTGTGTGTACCTAATACCAGACAAATGTTTATTCACAGTGCTTCAGGGCAATATTAACTGCTGACAGGTTCTGCATTCGTTTATAGAGCAATATTATGAAGAAATGACTAGTAGATACTGCTTTTTCTTTTCTCCAAAATGGATCTTTCATGCATTTTTATACCAGGAGGTAGTTGATAGTGTCCTATTAAGTGACCAATCTGCTCTCTCCAAATAAACATATTCAACTAGTAAGCTTCCAGAGCAACGTCTGGTTATTTGTAACTATAATTGGATAGATACACAGCTTTTTAATTTTTTTTCTATCATATAGTTATCCCCCAGAAAATAGGAAGGCAAAAAATAATTTAACCAAGATGTTGACTTATGCTTCCAATTCTAAAACATGGGATTTTGCCTAGACCTTTGCTTTTCATGATTGTGCCATTTTTAGTCCCATTTTCTGAGGAAGTGAGGCTTATTACTGTGCTTTGTGTGTGCATGTAGATGAGACTGTGCCTACCCTGCACTTTTGAACTTGCTGGTTGTCTTCTGTTAGGTTTGGCAGATGGTAGAGGTCTCAAAAATAAGCAAGTTCTCCAGCTCCAGGAGAAATATCCTGTTCGTGCAGCTGGTCATGGCCTGTTAGGTATGAGAGCCCTGCAAGCAAAAGACCCTCTTAAATGTCACACTGACAGTAAGGCTCCTGTTGGAGAACATGCCTCCTTAGCCACTGCTCACTCAGCCTTGAGACTGCTTCTCTACCAAGTTCTCCAAAGGCTCGTGGCATTTGCTAGTACTGTGGTAAAGCTGGTATCAGTATCATTTTCGTGCTGTTGGGATGAGAAATGGAAGTCTACTTTAGTCAGTGTTCACTTTTGGAGAGAGAAAGCCATAAGAAACCAGACAGCTTTGCTTCTGGAGCTCACAGAACTAGTCTCTTTATTCTGTTTAAAAGAAAATACATAGAGAAAGCCTAAAGAATAGCCCACAGGGCATAGACATTGCTGTAATTGTACCATCTTGTCAGCCTGGAACTCTGTAGAAATTGTATAGTGCAAAATGAGTGAAAATATTAGTATTTGGCTTCTTACCTTATATTTGACTGTGCTGCTTGGACAATATTCAAGGATAATCTGTGAAATGCCTCTGTCAGTGCTCTGATCACTTTTAATGATTAAAAAATTGTGGAAACTATTTAACTCTTAATATTTTTTTCTTGTTCCCACTAGCATCCATGGTGTTTGTGCATCTTTTTATTACTAGAATGAACAATAATTTTAATTTGTAAGTGTTCCTCTGGAGATGCTGGTTCAGCATTCCCTTGGGTGTCCGGGTAGCAGTGTGTATTATTGATCAGAAAAATGTGTAAAATTGATCAGTTAATTTGATAGGAAGCATAAACTGTTTTTGATGGTGTGTTGTACAGCAGATACTCCTTGTTTCAACATGGAGCTGCACTGTAAAATTTATGGAAGAAGTCTGCCTAGTATTTTTTCCATGCATGGCTCACATCTGTACTCTAAATCTTTGACTTTCACGGGACTAAAATTCCTAAAAATCCTAGATAAAACAGGTGTATGTTAATACTGGTCTAGAGTTCTCAGAAACTGCAATGAATATTTAGAGTTATTGAAGTAATTTGAAGTCAAATCTTATTATCTATTTTCATTATTCTCATTATTTTTAGCAGAGAGATGTTATGATCAAATTAATGATTTACATGAGGTTGCTGGTCCAAAGGAAGAGTGCCCCACATCCATGTTAAATTTGTCATATGAATACAGAGGGAGGAATTGTAATCTCAGCTATGCAATAGGCAGCAGTAAAAAGTATTCTACTTTGAAACCAGTAGTATTATGTAAAATCTTGAATTCAGCCTGTTGCTAAGCTTTGTATAGAGCTCTGGGATTTGTGGTACTTTAAGATTTCAAGTGCTTAGGGATTTGTCTTTTATTGCTTCTGCAATGTGGCAGTAAGCCTTGAAAAATTTTATATGAGTTGGAAAAGGGGAAGGCCCTTCAGTTTGGTAATCTCTTTAGAATCAGTCGTGAAGTTACAAGGATGATCCCATGGATAAGGTAGGAGAATGTGGCCTGAGAAGCCTGGACTTAGTTTCTGCTGAAGCTTTGTGATGCTTGGGTTCTGCTGAGTCACTTAATAGAGTGTCCTGAGTTTCTCATGTGCACATCTAGAAGACCACCTGAATGAAAACAAACTTCTCTGCTCCATATATCCTGCCTAGTCTGCACATAATTGTTTTTAAGGCAAATAAAATACATTAGTTCTTACCTGTCTGTACCTGTAAAATTTTTGTTCCCTTCTCCCTCCAAAAGCACAGTACACATACGTTTCTTCCCATATAGTATCTTAAAATTATAGTACTGACCATAGCTCTTGAACTGCTCCTTTGAAGTGTTTTCTGATGTCATCAACAGTCAAACAAGGTTGTGTATAACCATTTTGTCTCTTAATTTGTAATGCCAGAACTGCATTATTGCTTTCCTGAGCAGTCATGAGGAGCCAGAGGAAGATTGGTGGCAGAATGCAGAATGACTTTTCTGTCTCTTTATGCTCATGTACCCGAATACCTGCTGTAGTTGCTGTAATAACAGGGGTATTAAGACCATTGGTTTTTCTAAAATATTTTAGAGTACAGTTTATATTGTTTATTTTAGACAGATTGATGGTTTCCCAGTGCTTTGGGGAGAGTGAGGATAGCCAGAACACACTGAGGCATTTTACCAAGGTAAACGTGAATACTGTAGGATTTTATAACTGCTGTGAAGTAGTGTCAGTTCAAATACTGCACAGAATACTGTTATGTCAAAAAAAATAGATTTTCTTGGCTGGAATGTCTCAGTTAATCATATCTGCATGTAAACTTTGTTCAGCTGTATAGCTAATCGTTTGTTTAACAATTTCTCATGTTAACTCTACCGCTCTTCATGAAGAACTCTACCACACGACTTCTTCAGCCTGCTATTATTGGTATTGTCATTATGTATTTTCAATTTAATAGTCTGTATGTCTGCTTGTATGAACATGTGAATGTATAGACTGTGGTACAATATAGTAAATGGAGGAAATACTGTAAGTATGTAGCTATTGGTGGGGGGAGGGCATTTTTAGTTAGTTGTAAATATTTTCCTAATGTCAAAGTTTAATCATCTAGAAAAAGCCATACTGCTTGAAAAGTTTAATCAAAAATAAGGAGTAAGCTGCCTTGTCTTTTTTAGCTGTGTAAGGCAAAAAACCCCAAACTTGTCATAAATTACAGTCAACCCACCCCCCCAAGCAGCTTTCTTTTGCTGCTCTGAAAGTTAAATGACTAATGTGCATAATTTATTTGAGCATCTGTGCTAAAAACTTGCATACCAAGTTTTAGTTCAATGTGATCAACAATGGCGAAAATTAGGATTTATCATGGAAATGCTGACGGATGTGAACATGTGTAGGCTAAACCGGTGCCTGACAAACCTTCTTATTGTGCAATGCTAATGGGGAAACAAAATTTTTTTCCTGCTGTAATTGCGTTTTTTTTCCCCCTCCCGTCTGCTTAATTTTCTCCTTTTCAAATTTGGTGGCTTTAGTTGCACTTCATATTTGGATTCTTGCTTTTTCTGGAGTCTGTATAAAACCCTGTAAGTTGTCTTGTGATATTTCTAAGTATAAGATACCCTGAGCTTTGGAGGATCAGCATCTCGAGATCTAGCTGGTGCTTTGCAGTAACGTGCTCAGAACAGAAGATGGTGCCGGCAGCCTTGGCAGCTCCTCTGTCTTCCCTCCCCTCCTCCTCCACCTTTTCTGGTTTGCACAGCCAGGGTGCTGTCACTAGGATTATAAATTCTGGAGCCAATTAGCTAAAAAATGTTACAAGCGAAAAGAAAGAAACGAAAAGCTGCAGAATGTCTTGATGTGAATATGCCTCTCTCAAAAACTCTTCCTCAGATGTAGCCTTCTACTACAGCTCTGGTGCTGCTTTCGGTGAAGCATCAGACACTTTTGAGGCATCTGGCTAAGGAAGGAGTAGTTGAGTTTGGAGAAGTCAAGCACAGGGCAGCAAAGCAAGGCTGCCTGAGGAGACTGTGCTGATAATATAAGGTCTTCTGTTAAATGCTGGAAAGATTCTGAGGGGGTGTGTGCATGACTTGACAGCACTTCTGCCTTTCTCCATCCTTGTCTACAAGATCTCTTGTTGAAGCAAGTTTCTTGATTTTTTTTTAATTTTAAATTCTCAAAGTCAGACTGATTGCTTTGTTCTTGCATGAACATCGCAGAGGAGAAATGTGTTACAGTCAGTTCCTCTCTCTGTCTCTTTTAAGGCAGTAGCCGGTGTGTTTTCTGGCACGCTCTGCTGCTCAGATGAATTTCTGACAATTTCTCTGTGCAGTCATTCTTTTGCAGGAATGGGTCACTCCTTAGGAGAGGAGATGGGTTCAAGCTGGAGATGGGTTCAGGAGGAGTGGTTGGCAACCTATCCAGTTATTTTGTTACTGGTGACTTTGGGGTTTTTTTCCCTTTAGCCATATGAGGAAAAAGTAGTAGGATCTGACATTCAGAGGGCCCTTTGGGGCTGGATGCTCAGTCAGGAGGTTTAGGCATTGTACTCTGATAGAGTTCAGAAGAGTGTTCCAGCAAAATGTAATTTCCTTTCTGTCATATTTTATGTATGGACCGTTTTTACATATTTTCAATATTTAAAACAATGTTCACATATTCATAAGTTTTTAAAATATGTTCTAACTGTTAAGAGATGGAAATCAGTAAAAAAAAAAAAAAAAAAAGAAATCACAAAAATATCCCAACAAAAACCCCACAACAAAACTCCCTAGCTTTCCTTTTATTCAAGCAACAAAAATCAAATTCTTATGAGTGAAATGACTACTGAAGAGGCTTTCTGTTTCTCAGCCAGAAAAAGCTTTTGAAATATTTATGGAAATAAACCAAAATATGTCCCTTTCTGGTTGTACAAATAAGGGATTATCAGATCTAGCCTTTGGCAGTTGCAGTACATAGTCCAAAGTGTCTACTACTAATAAAAGAGTGTTTCTTTTTCTTTTAATGGGACTCTACTAACAAAGTATCATGCATCCATAGATTATCCTAATGGAAAAAATCCTTCTTCTTGCACCTTGCGTTGGAGATAAAAATTGTCATCAAGGCAATGCATTAATTGACTCTTGGAAACCAAATGTATCATTTATGTCGATGCATCTTTATCTACTCAAAGAGCAAGACTTGAATCGCTCTGTAGCCCTCTCTGTTGTAGCTGGGAGTGTGGAGCAGTGCTGCTTACATCCCCTCCAGCTGAAAGAATCTGAATCCTGTGCCACCAAGGATATAATTGCAACCCAGGCCGTGTCAGGTTTATTGAGTGAACTTGCTCATCTGGGTCTTATGCCTTGGTTTTCAGTGTACAAATCTTGCAGTGGTGTAAAAATTCGAGCTTGTTGAAGTCAGAGTGCATTTTGATCATTCACAGAAGAATCGGCAAAGCAAGGTTTGTAGGGAAAAGTAATATCTGTTATTAGACCAACTGATAGGATTAGCAGGTCGACGTGTGTTTGGGTACACAGCCAATACTTGGATCTGATATAGAAGCAAAAGCCTTCAAGCTAAATGCAGGCTGAGAACAATTGCTCTGAGTTTAATTTGATTAATCAATTAGTTTGAGAGAGAAAGGGGCACATGTGGAAGGGGTGTAAGTATCAGAAGAGATGAAAGAGCTTTTAGCACCTGTGAGATAGAGAGACTTGGTCTAAATCGTTCTGACCAGGGTTTGGATGCTTTGATAAGACAAACAATTAGTAGTATGAACTTTCTCCATATCGAAGGAGCTTGGAAGCAGATAGTGTGTCACGTTTTTGCTGGAGCCATGTACCAGTAAATACTGTGATTCACTGACTCAGCACTGGTATGTCAGACTTGCAATTTAGGGGCTGGAGCTTCAATTTTTTTATGAATCAAAAATACACGGTCAATAAAATCATTTTATCATATTGTTTGACTTATCTCCTCTGGGCACTCAGCTGCAGCAGCAAGTCTGAACCTGCCATTACAATGGCTGTTGAATGAGTTTTGCTTCATTTGTCCAAATGTGTTCTAGGATAAAGCGTGTTTCCTGAGATGCAGTGTTTCTGCCTCCTGCACTTGTGAGCACTGCTCATGCTGGGAAAGGCCAGCTGTAGATACCGAGTAGGGTGTTGGTGTTCGTGGCAAAACCTGTTGTCAATTTTGAGTAACCATTTGGACTTAATAGGACAGTGTAATGTGGCTTGTTTCTTTTATTAAATAGGACACAGTTTAAAAAAAAAAAGTTCACCTGCTGCTGTGTTACCCAGTATAATTATGTGTAGTGCAGTGCACAGCCATGGGTGGTAGGTCTCTTAACTTGCCTGTTTGAGAGTAACCTAATACCTTGTAACAGTGTATTTGTCAGATTTTTTTTTTTTCTTTCCTGATTACATCCAAAAGGGGGAAAAAAAATTGCTGCTGATAGGAACTGTGATTTTAAACACCAAGCAACAGTAAGATAACCTGGGGCAAAGTGTTGCCTAAAAATACTTGATGTTTTTAACCTAATTACATCTTCTATTGCCAATGACCTTTTAGAAACCTTTCATTTGCATGGATTGCAGATGCCTCCAAAGAAGTGCCTTTATACAAAGAGAAAATGCATTCCTGTTATCTCCTCAAACCCAGAATGTAGGTCTACAGTCTGCAGAATGTGCCCTTTTTCAGAAGAACTTTATAACGTGCCTGTTCTGAGCCGCTGGGAGAGCTTTGCCTGGTGGAGAAGATGAGCACTCAAACTGTGTCATCTTACAAAGCTGCTTCTTGAAGGGGGGGGTTCTGTGTGTGAACAGCGACACGGGGACGTTCTTGAACTTAGAGAGGAAGCATTCAGGAATACTTAAAGTCAGAGGAAACTTGAAATTCGTTCTGACTCCCTTGGGAAATTTGTGAATGATGAAATATGGACCAAGCATATGGCAGAAATTCCTCAATTTTTTGCAAGCTTTTAATTTGGGTTTTTAAATTTTGTCTTGGAGTAGTTGCTTTGTCTCTTCCCTGAATTAATGCTGAAGGTCCTGAACTGAATATAGGGGAGAGAGGCTGAGTGAAGCTTTAGTAGTTTCTGTTTCTCCATCCTCTGAAGACTGTTGTCTAATTCTTGAGTGAGAACTGAACAAGAGAGAAGGGTTGTTGCAGCTCTCATGGATAATGTAGTTATTGAGACTGACAGAAGTTAGTGTCCTTCTTCTTGTACACCCAGCAGTCCTGGTCAGACAGCCTCAGACTTCATTGGTCTTGATGTTTTAGAAATAAAGTGAGTGGCATCTTTTGTTAACGTGTACAGACTTCGAAGAAGTTCCCCATGTCCTTAGAGAGCTGAATCAAGCCAAGGAGTCAGTGTAGATGCTATTGTGTTTGATCAGTGGCTAGTTTTCAATTCGTTTTTCCCATAGTGCTTTTAAAGAGTAAGTTCCTTCTCCTGTTGCCTTACTTCAAAGAAGTATAAAACCATCATTGTCTCTGCAGCAAGATGTTAAGCCATGTTCTAGAAACATGCCCTGTTTAGTGCTTTGGGACTCAGGGATTTGAATCCCAAAAGAAGTCATCTTTTATTAACCATGTCTCCAAATACAAAACTTAGTAGCAGAGGTAGTTACTAAGGTAAGGCTGGCTGTGTCCAGTGCAATTCCTGCTCTGCAGTTCAAAAAGAAACAAATCTTTCTGACCAACCATCTGAATTACCACCTGTCTAAAAACAGCATTGCATTTTTGTGTTTCTATTTAAAAGAGATAAGAACTGGAGACGTCATGAAATCTATGACACTTTGCTGGTTGTTACTGATGCAGAAGTCATTCCCATATTCCCACACTGGGATTTATACCACTATGTACTCATCACAGTGTCAGGAAGGGCTTGTGGTGGTGTGCAGGAAATTTGGGACCAGCAGAGACAAAGCAGGACTTAAAAATACATTTTTCTTAGAAGGAGGCTGATGGTATGAGTGCTGTGTGTCTGCTGTGTATTTACACCTGGCCTAGACTGGATCCTCTCTAAAGTACAGTAAATGTTCTTTCTAAGTTTACAAGGATATATGTTTCTGCTTATGGTCTGTAATGTAGTAGTGCTATAAAGCATTAAAGCTGCTTAAGGTAACAGGATGGGGGAGAGGCTGGATGGAAATTGAGACCTGTGTAGGACTGCAGGAATACTCAAAACTCAGTGGACCTTTGGAAGCAATTTTGTTTCCAGCTAGCTCTGGTTCTGACCCAGGATTTCTGTGGGATGTTCAGCAAGTCAGTGGTCAGTCCTCTGGCTTGTGGAAGGAATAGTTAACAAGACTTATGGTAATATTTACTAAAGCTTATATTTGTCACTGCTTTTGCAGGGCTTTCCCAAAGTACAATTCATGTCACTTGCAATTTCTAAAGCTTTTGTCTATGCCCCAAACAGATTTTTCAATTTCTGCTTAATATAAACATGTTATAAAGCAGATAAATTCTGTTTTGCTTCAATCGGCTTTGTGTCCTATTCATTTAATAGCATCCTATTAAAAAAACTATGGGAACCTTCCTAAGGAGAGGAAGGTGACAGTATTTTGTGGTTCTGGAATAGACTCATATGCAAAGAGAGCCCACCTTACTCTCCTGTACAGTTCATGCTTGTACTATAGCAGTGACAGAGGGGTAGGAACAGTTGTGGGAGCAGCTTTGTTTTGGCACTACAACAAGAATTTTTTTTATGGCAGTCAAAGTTTTGCTTTAGTGTGAATTTACTGGTCTGCCTTAAATGTTATAATGGTATGTATTAAGTGAATAAGAGAGCAGGTAAGGTAGGAAGAAATAGCGAGCAATCTAAAAATCATATATTCCAACTCCATCTTCTGCAGAAAGGGGTGGAGTGCGAAGAGAGAAAGTATGTCATTACTGCAAAACCAGCTGCAGCTGAGCAGAACCATGTATGAGAGATGAGTAAATAATCAATATTTCAAATCACTTCTATAAACAAATTTTAGAAAGCGAGAATGAAAACCTGAGGAAACAATGCAGAAGAGTGAGTCTGTGTGTGTTGATGTCCCTTGAGCCCCTTGCAGGCAGGAGAAAAGGTTGTTTGAATTTTAAATTGATTTAAATTCCTTTTGATTTTGCAGTCTGTGCCTGTTCTGTGTATATTGTCCCTGGAAGGTGAGCAGAGGATGTTTAAGACTCCCTTATTTTTATGCTTGGCTAATTTTGATTGTCCTCCTGTATTTTCTAGCTGTAAATGTTGTGGACTTTATTACATTTAAACTGCTTTTAATATAGTAGGTTATAAAAATCTAAGAAACGAGAGGTAGTGTCCACTGCAGTGATGTTTTTAGTACAGGGAAGATGCTTGCAAGCCACTGAAAGCCTTAAACTGAAACTCGAGGATCATCTGCTTAGCAAAGACAGTTCAGAAATGAAAAAACTGGTCACAGCCGAGAATGAATTTCATTGTTAAAAAATTCCTCCTTTTCCTTTCATCTGAGGAGCTGGTTTACCCTTTGAGGCATCAATCCAAATGTGAAGAGAGGAAGTAGGCTCTGTTTCCTTCCTTTTCATAAAAAGGTTCAGCAAGTTATATATATAGCTACACAGTGTACATTTTATACATCTAGCTATTATACAGTGAAGCTGAGACCCTTCATAGCTGACTGCTCATTTTTAACCAAGAGCTATGAATGGACCTGTCTTTATACTTCTGAGTTACGAGAGACGTATGCATATGCTGGTGCTATTCCTGCAAGCTCTAAGCCATCAGTAAGGACTTTTTGCTTTTGTACATTGAAATGAATGATGAAAAACATGGGAAGCTGCTTTGTACCTTCCTGCCTGGCTTCTTAAACAAGGACCCTTGCTAGGGAAGGAGTAGGCAAGCAGTCTCTGTAGTCTAGGGATTCTCTGCCCAGCCCAGGGCTGGGTTACAAATGTAGACATGAGGAACAGTTCTAGTTTTTCTATGAATTACAAATATTTTTTCTAGAACTCACAGATCTTTAAAAAAAATTGATTTGTCCTCCTGAGAGCAGATGTATCAATTACTCGTGCTGCATTTTAAAGCTAAAATAGCTTGGGAAGACAGACAGTTGCTGGAGGATGGTTCCATGGATATATTTGACACTTCATAACTCTTGAGTATTTGGCTTTGAAAGTTCCTTCACAGAGTGGCAAGGCTGGTCCATGTGATCTCTACATGGGTCAGAACTTCATTTTATACCTTTTGATGTTAAAACTGTTTGAGATCTGGTGCCTATGGTATTGTCTGTTAGTTCCTATTTCATTACAGCTTAACAGACAGTAATGTTCCTGTAAAATGTTTATGATGATTTCTGCAGGTGACAACTTAAGTTCCCATGTCACAAACTTGTATCTCTTAGAACCTGCTTTATACCAAGTTCCACATTCAGCACAAGCTTAGAGCCACAGAGGAAGCTGAGACTGAGCAAGATTTCTTGTAGCCTTTACCACATTAGAACAGAGACTATTTGTTTTGCTGCTTCTGTTTAAAACAAACAACCCCCCCCCCCCAACTAAACAAAATATCCTTAACCCATCAGAATTGTTAAAACAGTGCCTGTCTTAAATGGCACACATGGGGAATGGCTCAGAACATGGTGTCTAACGAAGGCACAATTAGCATGTTAGAATCCTCTGTCCACTAACCTGAAGCCTCAATGTAGAATTTAATGACTTTACAGGTTGCCAGTAACGTCCGTGATAAATAAGTCTGCTTTTTGTTTGCACAAATGATTTAATGGTCATAGAACCTGGACGTAGAACTGCATTTAATAAAATTATTAAAATAATTGCTTTATTGCATCCATTTAATCATTCTGTGAAGCAACACAGGTTTGTTTTGCAGTGTGCAAAGCAAGAATGCCGTTGCTCATTCAGCTTTGTCCACATCTAAACAAATATCTGAATAGTTAACCTTTTGCCTTCTTTTAAACCTGCACTATTTTCCCACTGCTTGATTTCTCCAGCAGAAAAAAAAGAAATAAAAAAAACTAGAAAGCCTTGACTGTGTGTAAATTCTGCATCATTTTACATTTGAATTCTTGTAACTTTCTCTGGTTTGAAGATAATTGGAAGGAAAAGATGACCAATTTGCTGCTCTTCAAAACCTCAATTTTTTTTTTTTTTTTGTTCTAAAAGCTTGAAACATTTTTTTAACCATTCAGGATGGCCTGCCATATTTATGGAAGATGCTGTTTGACTAGAAAAATCAGTAAATTTATGACGTAACTTATAAATTAGATGGAACTTGAAAAATGTGAGGTTTTTGCCTCATTATACCTATTCTCCAGTGTAAGTTAGTGTGATAGTTCACAACTGAATGGAGTTGGAAAGAAATCTGTCCTTATTACAAGGGAGCCTTGCATCTGTTTGAGATTGACATTCTGCCCAAGAGAATAGCTGATGCTGCATCTAAGGAATGAAAAAATAATCAACCCCCCAGCATTTAAAGTCAACAAATCTTTCTATTTGCTTTTATTTTTGCCATTGCTGCCATTTTATTAAGGTTCTTTTCCATAAATACGAAGGTCAATAACTTATACAAAAATTGGTTCTGAAATTATGAAAATCCACATCTAGGAATGGATAGTTTAGAGAAACTGACAAGTACTGTAAGACTTGTGATAACAGTAACCAGTTTCCATTTATACTGTGTAACTTTTTTCCTTTAAGTAAATATGATCCGGTTTCCTAGAAAAAAGCATTTAACTTTTTGATAGCATCTCAAGCATTCTTACACATTGAAGTGCTGGGGTCTGAACCCCAAGCCCTGAATTAAGGTTGACATATGGGTGGGCCCCACCGTCCTGGGGTAAACAAGCCCCAGGTGCCCCCATTGGGTAAATGAGTGCCAGGTGTCCTGCTTTGGGGATAAAAGCTGGGACCACTTGCAGGAAGCGTGCAGTGTCTGTCTGTGAGGTGGATGCACTTTGCAGAGTTTCCTGTTGAGGAAGGACCTCCTGACTCTCCCTGCAACTGGACCCCAGTCAGGTTTGCCATTTGCAAACACGGGCTTTGTGGGGGAACAATATGGGACTACTTCTATCTTACATGATCAGCCTATTGACTTGGTTGTCTCCCATCTCTTCTATGGGAGACTTTGTTTCTTTGTTTAATCTATCTATTATTGGTCGTGCTGTGTCGTTGCTGGGGTTGATGTCTATTACGTGTGATCTGTTTGACTTGTTTGTACCCCCAGTGATCACCCATGTACTGACTTTATGTGCAATAGAATCTGGTTACTGGTTTGTTTTTCTGCTGGCTGCGTCCTTTGTGCTAGGCCTGGGAACTGGGCCTGCATGTACAAGTGTTAAGGCTTCTAATCTTGTATTTGAGGTACTTCTGTAACAGAGGATGGCCAGTTTACATGGCTTGATAGACTCTATCTCTGTCTTAAAATTGTGTTCACAATTTCTTTTTTTTTTTTTTTCCATTCCTCTTTTGTCCTTTTTGTTTTTTTTAGCTCTTCATCAGTCCAGTACAACTTAAAGGTCTGCAATACCTTATCAAATCTCTTTAACCTGTATCTCACGTAGAAATTACCAGCAGGGAGACCATTGGATGCCATGTAGCATTCATTCTTCTGCTGCACTGGGTAATGATTTGCTGATTCCAAGAGCAGAAGATTAAAATTCTGGTGAGAGGTTTTGCCCCCTTCCTCACTCAGCAAGCCCCTGTGCCAGGGCTCAATCACTTCCTCTACAGCAGCAGGAGGAAAGGGAATGTGATACTATGGTCATTCAATCAGAGGTAGAAATGCTTTAATCTCCTCTATTCTGTCTGATAAATGCTTTCTTCTTTGTTCTGAATTCAAATCTCTAGTGTTCCTATTGTTGCAGGGATTGGGAGAGAAGAGAGATCATCCTGTCCAGTTAAGTGTTCAGTGATGATGCCTTCCTTTATTCCCAGAGGCACTTTGTGATTTAGTTAGAAAAATGCAATTGTGGGAAGGGCAGAAAAAGTGTAGGAAAGAAGGTGGGACTATCTGGTAAATCCCACCACAATTTATAATTTTCCTAAAACAAGGACAGCTTGTATTGTGAGTGACTTTTATTTACAAAAGCACAGTAGAGATCGGAGCAGCTTCTGCTTTAGTGTGTGATCTTTGCTCTGAATAGTCGGGATGCTCCATATTAATTTGGCAGATGAACTTCTGACCTCTGCAGTCACTTCCTTTGTGGCATGAGCCACAGGACAGTGATGCTGTGGTCACATCTGATGCCAAGCAGGACCAGAGGGTTGGGGCAGCTCCCTAAGGCATCTCTGATTTTGACCTATCTGTTCTTCATTGCAGCAGTTGCACAAAAATGTGACGGATGAGTATCGACTTTGATGCTTTATTTTGCTCCCTTTGCTATATTGACATGAGTTAATAGGGCAGAAGCAGAAGACAGAGTCGGTACAAAGTAGAAAGAGATTTTATGTCAATAGGGATTGTAAGATAAGAAATACAGCATTGAAGGTGAACACAAGAGAGTTAATAGCGAGCCAAACCACTCAATGTGCCTACAGAAGAAAGGCAGTGACCCAGAGCCATAAACTCTTTTTCGATGGAAACATGTTTTCTTGTTTTGTGTGATGTATTCTGTGATACTTGTCATTGGATTTTTCTCAGTGCTGTCAACTTGCTGAAAGACTAGGGTGGTTGATTGTAATGCTATTGCGTTTCATAATGTTGGCTTTACAAGTTTTTCCTGATTACTTGATCATACCATTAAAGGAGAGAGCCTCCATTTTTAATAATTGTAGTAGGTCCGTATACTCCCTTGATCTGGCCATATTAAAAGTGGAAATGAGTGTGTTAAGTGAAATTTAAGCTTGAAGGTGATTAGAAGTGGAAGGCAGAACAAATTCTGATTGAGTAATAATAGTTCACCCAGACCCAAAAGTATGTAGATCATTTCACCTACTTCATAAATGGAGTGTGTATTTGAGAATTTTAAACCAGTTTTTAGTGAGTAAGGAGCCCACTGCAAAGGTACTCTGGCTGTGTACCCAGATGAAGAAAAACCATTTTAGGTGTTCTTATGTTCAGTGGTTCAAAAAAATTATTCTGATATGTAGCAGTAGTTTGAAAGGCTGAAGAAATATTCTCACTGGTAACAGGGAACGATTTGAACATCTTAAAATAAGTGATGTACTACTGCTGTACAATGCATTGTTGGATCCTTAGAATGTCACTGAATTACAGAAAGAGGCTGCCAGGGGCAAGAAGCAGCCCTGGATAACAAATTGCAGCCGGTATTTGGAAACCAGCTAAATATATGTTCACTGGAAGATGAAAGGAGACTCTTAGTATCTCTTATAATTATGAAAGAGATGGATTTTGCTGCCGGCAAAGTTATTTGGATGGGTTGACAATTGAAAAATGAGTAGTTTAGTTAAATATTGGAAAGACAGAAATGAATGAGAATGCTTAGACCCAGTTAGATTATGCATGGATGTGTGACATAGATATGGGAAAAAAGCTGTAAGGGGTAAGGAAAGGCCTGTTTACTTGGAGAAGTTTTCAGTTAGCTCTTGTTTGAGAGCTATTTTTTTTGAGAAGGATGTTCTGTGATTTTCAGCTGATTGGTATCTGTGGCATTTTAACATTCATTAAAAATGGGCACCTGCATGCATTTCTAAAGGGACTCTGCCTAGTTTGGGTTATAAAGCTCTTCTCATTTTGCATTGGACTTGGGTAGAACTTGAAGAAGGAGAAAGTTTAATTCAGTGCACAGAATGCCAAAATATTAAACTCAGGTTACAGATGAATAATGCTGTAAGATGGAGAGTTCCTTAGGGATAACCTTTTCTTTCTGATCTTCTGAGGAGAAGGGAAATAGAAGAAACTTCTTTCTCTTCCTGCTTCAGATCTCATCTTTTGGGGAGGTTAAAATCTTCATGCCTAAACATGCAATAAACAGATTCCTGTGAAGGACATAGTTATGCAGGTGAATGTCTTAGTGAGGATCCACCTGACACTGAATTTCAAGTGAGGTCTGACAAGTTGAGCTAAAGGCTTTACTCATCCTTTTGGTTGCTTTTTGTCTTTGAAAAACTTTTATTGCTGCTAGAGAAACAGCACGTAGAAGTAGTGAAAAACCAAAATCAAACCTGAACAATTTATCTAGATGTTAAATGTTTTGAGGAAAGCACAAAAGTCCCCTTGGACAGCGTTTCTCTCATCTGTGTGACCTGCTTCTGTAGTAATTCATATATCTGATTCTAAGTTGAAAAATAAAAATTATGAACAAATGGAAATGAAGAAAATGAGGAATGTATTGTTCATTTGTTAATGAGATTTTTCTAGAGCTCTCTGATCAGGATAACTGCAGATCAAAGCTTCAGTGAAGTCAGCCACAAGATGGCAAGCTAAATAGCCCAACTTTTAAAACCCTCAGTGTGGTTTCTTTTCCCCTATTTGTGTGTAAATTCTCTTTTATGTTTTCTGGAGAAAGGTTGATATGTTTTTGGTTTCTCTGACATATTTTGATATATCACTGTAGTGATAGACCTGAAGTTTCATATTGGGGCAGGTCTTTTAAAGCCATGAAGTTTTATGCAAAGCAGCAAAGGAGGTAGCAAGTGTATTGCTTTCACTCAAGGAAAATTTAAAGACAACTGGCTGGCTCTATTTAGTTTGAAAGTGGCAAGGAGAAGAGTATGGGCTTTCTTTGGCCTACACATTTGTAAGTAGTAGAGAATTTGAAAAGAAATTGTGGGGAGATGAGGGAAGAGGAAGTGTGGGCAATGTAGGGCTGATGAGGGTGATGTGGGAGGATGTTTGATTTATTACTTTCTGGGAAGAATTAGTAGATATACGACAAAAATCCACAAGAAATTGGGCTTTACTAGTTAGGTGCTTTTATGGACTACAGGAGTATCTGATGATGTGTGTGTGCATATGATAATTTCACATGGGCAGAGAAGGCTGCCTCTAAGGTGTCTTGCTTAATAACAGCTATTGAGAGTTATATTTTTCTCCTGACATGCATTTTGTGACTGAGCAGGTTAAGACCATAATTGATTTTCTTAAAACCTCTTTTTCCTAATGACTATGCAGCTGAAGAGAGACATTTTGGTATGGAGAGTTTCATTTTGTGTCTTCCAAAGATGAATTCATTGATTTTTTTTTTTTTTTTTTTTTTTTTTCTGAGGATTAAGAGGCTTGGCGGTGTGCTAATTATAAAGAACTTTGTGGCAGAAAATTGAGAAAGAGACTATTGCAGTGGGTGGACTCCAATGTACTCTGTATTTTTGAACTGAATTCCTTTAGCTTTAACTCATATCTGAAAAGTTGAGTTTCTTTCTCTTTGGCTCTAAATCGTCAGTTCAGCTGTGGACCAAAATGTGTCTGCACATCTTCCTTCACCACAGCTAGGTTGCAGTCTCAGTAGGAAATTCAGACATTTGCTATCTATTCCAAGCAAGAGCATTGGAAATACCAAGAAGGGACCAATACATGAACAGACTTGAGAGAGGAAAGATTCAGGTGCTGAAGAAAAGAAAGATTTGATCATTCAGATGTGCCTGTGATCAGGATTGAATGAGTTTGATTTCAATTTAATAATTAAATTCTTGCACTGCCTCTCTCCCTTGGAACCACCTATTTAAAATTTCTGGTCAATATTCCTTTTTCTTTGGCTTCCTCACCTCCTCCCTTTGCATCTCTTATGCTTGTTGCACTTCTGGGTAATTAAAGGGTTTCTGGTTTTCTCTCTGGTGGCCTCAGTACTGCCTCTGCCCTCAGGATCCACCTGCTTCGTGTGGCAGAAAGAGAAGGCAAAGCCACTAGAAATTAGAGCTGAGCTAAGTGCCAACAACCAAAAATAAGCTCCAGTTTTAACTGTTGTCTTTTAAAAATCAGTCTCCTTAAAAATAACTGCTGCATACCGCCAAGTCTTAGGATATAATATATGGCTTTGTTAGATGTCAAATATAATTACGTTGTTTAAAAAAGAAAAGGCTACAGACCTCTTGTTAGTAGCTCATAAAATGTTTCCTTACCTGTTAGAGCAGAGATTGAAATGTTGCTTTTGAAGTTAACTTTTTTTGTTTTACAGAGGGGGAGAAAAGCATTAAGATAGGAACCTATGAAAATGCTGTTCTATTTATTCTGATTATTATGTTGGAAAATTTCTGGAGGAGGATACATAGAATTATGTCTATTAATCACTTCTACCCAGAATAGCAATTTATGAAATGTAATAAACAGTAAAACTAGATCAATCCCCAAAACAATAAGTTGTATTTCTTGAAGTGGTGCCTAGGGCAAACAGAATCCTTGGGAACTGGTAAGTGAAATGTCATCCGCACGTATGTGTCCTTTATTTACTAGAAGATGCCAGGGTCCATGTGTGCAGACCTTTCTTGCTTGGATCTAACAAGAGTTTTTCCTATTAAATGGCCTCTTTTTTTTTGAGAACAGGCTTATGAAACCATATTTTATGTGAAAATGTTATACTATTCAGTCACTGTGGTAGGCGTGCTGTAAGACTGACATTCAAACAGTGCTCCCACTAGTCAGTTGGATTTTCTTTGCCCTCATTTAAGTATTCGCATCTAATTTGTTTCAGGAAAGTGGGTGTGGAACGAGTGTGTGTTTTACTCAAGCTGTTAACCAAAGTAGTTGAGTATTGTGCATTCCTCCTAAAAGCTGCTGGTGCCTCAGTATTGCAGTTGTACTTAGTGCCAAAGATCCATGAAAGATGACAAAAATGAAATGTTCCTGGTTTTCTGCATGAGAGCTTGCTGAAATGGTGTTGGGTACATCATATGTCTTGGAAAACTTGCATCTGCCTTAATCATCACCCTTCACTTTCAAGTGGGAAAATACTGGGTCCCACAACATGAGGAGAGGCCCTGTCCATGATATGGCTGTATGCTGGCTCTCTCCTGTACTTCAGCTTGTTTTCTTTCATAGCGTGTTATACATCTAAAGACATTAAACTTCATCTCTGGGGTAGCTAAGTTACTGTTTGGCTCCTTATTTACCCTGAGTCCATCAGAGACAAGAGGGTTCTCGTGGTTTCAGTTGCTTAACAAAAACGCAAAGTGGTTATTATCTTAATTAGTTTGGAATGTAATTTAATTCAAGATGTAATAAGTGGTGTGAAAACAAGTGGTGGGGGAAAACAGGAATGACTGATAAGCCTCAGTGAGTAGACTATAGTAAGTACATCTAGATGGTTTTTAGTTGGTTAAGTGTTTTGAGTGTTGAAATCCTTTATCTGGCAAAAGCTCTTATGGCTTAGGCAGAGTTTAAATAGGGTTAAATAAGATGGGTTTAGAGCTTTGACCAAGCAGTACTCATTTGGTTTTTATTTTACATCATGGAATGATACAGTTCTTAATAAAGTGCTCAGCAATCATTGACAAATTTATTGTATTGATATCAGTTTCCCTTAGGTTGAGAGGGTGATGGATAATAATAGAAGCAATGGCTAAATTCAGAATCACTCATTCTTCTCTGGAGAGTTGTTGCTTTGTATCTTTTGCTTTGTAATAGACTTTTTCATATGCTGGTGTTTGGAGGTGAGTTTCTTTGCATCTCTTTTGAGTTTGAGGCTCAGCTCCCAAGGGATTGTTGGATTTCACTAATCCTGTATAGTTAGTTCAGGTTATTTTTATTCCGTTTTAATCTCTCTCACAGGATTGAAGAAGTCCAGAACTGATTCCTTGCCAAATGATTCTGAAGGTGGTTTACGATAAAAGAACAATTGGGTATTTCTTCTTTCTTCTCCCTTCAAAGGTTGTACCTTTCCTTGGCAGATATGAAGGCCTTGTACAAAATTAAGCCTCTATTTCTGTTTTTGGGTAAATAGCAATACAAGAGGTATGTACTTAATGGCTTTGTGTATTCCCTAGATGTTTGCAGTAGCTCGACTGCTTCAAAATTTGACATTTAGCAGACCAAGTCTGACGTAGGTTGGATCAATGCAGTGCAGAAGTGGAGCTGGATGGAAGTAGGGTTCTTTCTCCATAACAATTAAAAGTGCACTTTTTTCTGAAGATCCAGATTGCAACTGTGCTTAAATACATTGGATTAGGTCTCCAGTTCATCAGTTGTTCAGTACTTGGAACAGATCAGTGCTAGTTAACTTTTCTACAGTGATGAAGTAGTTTTAATCAAATGTTTCGGATGTAAGAGGCACAATCCTGCTATGTCTGTGTCCCTCATGCCTTTGAGTAGTGTTTGTTTAGATCAGATGTTTTCTTGTTTGTGTGCATTGCTGGCATGTCATTGCTACACAAAGATGTCAGATTCACCCTCATTTTTTTCTTTTAATGGAGTGCGACTGCTACAATTGGCTGTTCAGTCCTCTGCTGTGAATATCATGCACTGAGGAAAACTTAGGGTGTTGTGTTGTTTCATTTATTTATTTATTCCAGGATTGTAAACAGATTTGCTTCCTGTGTGGGAGTAGAGCGAGGCACTTACTTGATTGATTCCTTACTTGCAGGGACACAGAACCAGGGGGATCTATCGATTCCCCGCAGCTAGCTGAACCCAGTTTGTAATATACTTAATTGTGCTTTAACAGACTTCACTTTTACTCAATTTAACTTTAGAAAAAATATTCTCTGAATTTGCAGCAGTGTTTAAGATGTATTATGGCAGACTTACTGCTAGTTTTAACTATTTCAGAGATGAAGCAGGTACTGATGCTGTGCCATGTTGTCCATCTGATATTCCTGTCTTTACATTCAAATGGTTCCTTCAGATTGGCCTTTTCAGCCTGAACTGCACCATTTCCCAGCTCTGACGTCTTCTGAACAGGCTGCTGTTTGTTCTTGTTCTTTGATTTTGAAAATTTTTTGTTGTGTGGTGTGTCTGTGTACACACATCTGCTACAGATTTAGCTGTTTTTATCAAGTTGGTACTTGCAAAGTCCCAGAATTGCAGTCTCAGTTTTGTCTGGTCGTGTTGGTGTCTTCCTTTCTTTATGGGCATCTTGGGTACCTCGGAAACTCATCATGTAAGCACTCATTGTACTGAGGCTTTGATCTTAATTTTTCCAGAGCTAGGGTTTTGCTTAATGAAGACCTGGAAAGGCTGTAAACATACATCTTTGTGTACTTTGTGCAACACCTTGTGAAAAGTGTGTAAATAAGCCTAAAGAATGGTAACTTTTCTGCTACTTGATCCACTCCCCAATTTATTCTGCATTTAAAAAAAATGTGTCTGGGTTTAGGAAGAACTTCAGTATTATAAATGATTATAAGGCCAAAGGAGTACTGAATTTTCACCTAAAGCAACACTGTTTTGGTATCTGCTTTGTGCCAGAGTGAAATAATTAACACAATATCTGGAGTTTGAACTGTATGGTAGTCTTGTTGTAATGACTCAACATAGTCACTTGATAATTTAAAAATATTAACAGATTACTGTTTAGAGGAATTGGTGTAAAGACTTGTCTAATTACTTCTTGTTCAGTGCCTTGTAGAGTCAGCTGAGTTGCTCCAGTTCCCTTGCTGCATCGCTTCTGGTGTGGTGACATCCTAATCTGTTCCTGTGGTGTCAGCAATGACTTTGTGGCCTCAGTTTCTCTCATGTCATAGTTTTGCTCCTTGCTAGCCTTCAAGCCCTTCATGGTACCAAAGATCTGCTTCTAAGGTATAGTTAAAAAAAAAAAACTAAATTCAAAATTTATCAATTTTTCAACAATCTTGAAAACTGCAGCATTCACCTGGTATTATTTTCTGTTTTCAAGTCACATTTAGACAAGTATTTGTGGGTGATAGGGACTGTGGGCTGCCTCTCCTTTCTCATACCCCTAGGTGCAATGTGCCCTGAAGCTGTGCTATATTCTGGATTGTATGCATCCTTTTTGCTGGTGCTAGTGGATGGAAAGAATAAAGTAGTTTGTTAGATAAAATTCCAACTTTTTATCTGCCAAACTAAGCCCACTCTTGGGCATTATGGATAAAGCAGTTTGGAAAACAGGAAGATGTGTGTGTGGTTTTTTTGTTGTTTTTTTCCTCTCTGAAAGACTCCTGCTGAGGTTGGTAGAAGGACATTCTAACAATAGTCTGTTCTGTAGGAGGTGAGTTTGTGTTATGCTATCTATATTTTAGTAGAGAAAGATAGGATTGAATAGTCATAAGACTAAAATGCATCGTTGAAAGATCCATTAGTAAGAAATAGCCTTTGAAGCACAAAGTGTCTGCTGTAGAGGCTGTAGTAGAAGCCAGTGAATAGCTGTAGCTTCTCACTCATTTATTTTCCTGTGGAAATGCAGTGATTTGGAAACATCCGATTTCTTTTACCTAGAAAACAGACAATTTCCACCCGCATCCTGACCCCCCTGGATGTGCTGCGATCCCTTCCCGGTGCTCCATACTTGAGATACAGTCCTCCAGGAGGAGGATTTCATAGCAATAAATGAATTTGCTAATGAGTTTTCCTCCAAAAACAGCGAGGAGATGCCAAGTGACATGTTGGGAAGTGCCAAGCAGGAGGGAAATGGCTCTTCTGTGCCTACTGTCATAAACAGGATGTGGTTTGTTTACAGTCCTTATTTGATCTCTATAGTCCCCCTGTCAGGGCTGTGTACGGATGAGGCTCCCGCAATGGCCTGGAGAAATAGGAGGTTTCTGAGCCAATATCAAATATTGTGTCGGAGGAGAAAGTGGCTTCGGGCGAAGGAGCAAACAAAATTAAGCAAGTGTGTCTTGGATTCTTCTGTGCTTTTCTGGGGTATTTGTTATTCTGACTGCGCAGCTGCGTCGCAGTTGACTGCAGAGCAGAGGGAACTTAATAAACTGTGGGCATAATTGTTGGGTGACTAATTTTAAGAAGAGATATGTTGAAAAGTGTTTGTAGCGGGATAATTTTGGAATACTGACAACAGTTTTAGAGGTATGTTGGAAGAAAACAGTTCTGCAAGTTATAGAAAGAATAGAATAGTTGGAAGGGACCTAAAACATCCAACTGCCAAGAAAGCTACTTCATTTTTTTCCTATTGTCCCAAAAAATCCAAATAAAATCCTTGGCATTGGTTGGCCTGGCTCTTGGCACTACCCTGAGGGGATTCTGCTGACCATCTCTCTACTACCATTGCTGCCCACATAGATGTAGGATTAGTGCTACAAAGCATTATCAGAGCTGTGGGATGAAAAGCAAAGGACCTTTGGCTTTTGCTATTGGTACTTTTCACACTTATGACTGCTGAACTCATGTACCATAAAATAGTCCATGTCCAGTAACATGGTGATGGTCTGCTGTTTTTATAAGTGAAACTTCCCCTTGGAGTAATAAAGATAGTCAGAATACACCCGAGGTGCAATGGCTGTTTGTATGGCACGTGCCTCTGCTGTGGGAAAGAGACTGTGAACAATCTAATTAGGCCAAGTTTTATTCTCTTAGGCTTTACTGCCAATAAAAGTTCCTTGCTAGAAAAATAAAATTGAGCTGTAGCCCAGAGTAATGTGATTTGCATTAGAGCAGATTGTGAACATAAGGTAAATTTTTAAGTATCAAAGTAATTTAGAGACCTAAGTTTTACAGAAATTCAGTGATACTTAAACATTTTGGGACTGTCTCTTGTAGTTTGCCAAGAAAAGCCTCTGATGATTGGGAGTTGACATTCTCTGTTTTTCTACATATAAGAATCTCTTCCTGTATATGCCCTTATACAGCATGAATAATTCAGTGCTTGTAAATAGGCAAGGAGAAGCGTTGAGATGGTAAGTCAT
Organism: Podargus strigoides; assembly: GCA_028020825.1. Classification (NCBI taxonomy): domain Eukaryota; kingdom Metazoa; phylum Chordata; class Aves; order Caprimulgiformes; family Podargidae; genus Podargus; species Podargus strigoides. The sequence goes on along the minus strand of CM051634.1, from coordinate 13,033,472 downwards.
GGGTTTCTTTGCTAGTCACATATTTTAGTTGTTGAGATGTAAAAAAAAAAAATAAATGAAGTTAAAGTAACACTGTTTGCACCATCCTGGGAGCATATCTGCTCCTCACGAATATTTCATTGTGCTTTAAAATCAGTTCTTTAATTCATTGGCACTGAGTGAGCAGCTCAAGTTTATCCAAAGGGCTTAGAGACACGTAGGCTGCATTGTCTTTTTGGGGTTGCAAAGACTGCTGACGTTCCCTACAAGCAGCTTGCTTTTTCAGACAGCCTGGTACTGCTTTGGCTGGTTTTGGTAATGCATTAGTATGCAGAGTTTTTTCTTTGCCAGACATGAAGCTGACAACTGAAAAGGCTAATTGGGATAAGGAGTAGGGAGGAAGGGAAAATATCAAAACTCGGACAATAAATTACCTGAATTTGTTTGTATGAGTTGTGTTGTGAAGTGAGGGTATGTATGTACCGTTTCTCATTTTGAAATCAAGGAACAACTTGCTTTCAGAATAGGACTAAATCATTCATATAGAATTTATCTAACCTCCCAGTGGCTGCAGACTTCTTTTAAGGATTTGTGGAGGGATTTAGCAGTGTGGCCCTGACTCACCGTGCTCTGTCTGACTGAGGAAATGAGAACTGATGACTGTAAGCTGTCGTACGTCGGTATGCTCTTTGTTTTTAAGTCAGTGCTCATTATTGGGGAAAATAGTGTGAGGAGTCACTACTTATATAATTTGGAGAATTAAAAAGCAAACGTCACTTACAAACAGGCTACAATGCAGGGCTGATGAATATTTCAGGAAGCAAAGTCATGACTTAAGTATTAACAGACACTGAGGATTTCTAATACAACCTGGAAGGGTGATTGTAGCATGCCAGCACTTCCTAATCTCACAGAACAAATGGGTATTGTATTTAACCCTCAAATCTGTGAGTCTGAAAGTATGTTTCCCATTTTACCTTGCTATTGCACTTTCCTCATCTGGAGGAAAAAAGGTGGTTTGTTAAGAGAAGAGTTACTACAAAATAAAACCCTGCAAAAGTGAAACCATCAACCCAGCATGAAGCAATCCTTCTTTACACAAACACCATTTAGAAAATACAGAGAAAAAATACACAGTTCACCTCTTTGTACAGAAAATATATGGGTTTGCTATCTATGGAGGGGAATATGAATCCAGCTGTTTGTGTTATGATTATTATTCCTTTTTGATTATAGGCTGTTCATGTCTAAGGAGAACAGCCGAGCTGAGGAATGGGTGTACATTGTGCTGGGAAATTTTGTTTGGTACTTTGTCCCAGGCAAAAGGAGGGTGACAGAAATACTAATGGGAAAAAAGAAAAAAAAAAAAACTCTGAAGGGAATGAGAAATGTTTTCCTAGCAGCACCCAGGAAGCTAGAACTTGATGATGTGTTCCTGAAATCTGGTTTTCTAGCACTTGAAAATTTTCAAGGTCGTCTTGTTATTTAATTTTTAAGATGCTGTATTTATAACATGCAAGACCTAGCTGATCAGAGGGTGTCAGGAGATCCAGGAATTATTGTGTCATCAATATATTCTGTAAATAAGTTTCATTGACTTATTAATAACCATATGTGGGAGAATGTAGGAGGTGTTGCTTTCTGAAATAAAGCCGTGTACTGCAGCTCCTCAGAGCCTAGAATGGGAGCTCTCAAGAGCTCTATGCTCCAGTCCCATCTCTGTCCCCTGTACATGATCCTGCTGACATGGTGATGTGCCATGTCCAATTCATTGTGTGCTTTTTTTATTATTGGTGCAACATGTGCACTGGGAATCTGACATTTCACAAGCAGCAAAATTATCTACGTGTGCTACACGACACACACCTTGACTTGTTTGTCCCTGTCTCTTGGGTCTCAGGAGCGGGCCACCATGGACAGCAGCCTAGTCCTGTCTGTTGCTTTTTCCAGAAGTGTGGTTTCAGGTCCACGCAATGAGCTGGAGGAATTGTTGCCATGTGGCATCTTGCTTTCCAGTCTTCTTTCTCATGAGCATGTTGTTTCTTCCTGATATGTGTTTTGATCCTATGACATGAAGGTAGAGCAGCCCACATAGCTCCCAGAGAGTGTCCATTTTCTGTTTGCTGCGGTCAGGAGACCTCGTTCAGCTCAAGCTCCATTGTGGGAGATGTGGGATGATGTAGGATTTGTCTAGGCAGATTTAACATCTCCCAAGGGACTACTTACATAGGGATGTGGAACATGGAGGTACAAACTTCACTTGTACTTCCTGAAATGACCTAATTGCAGTTCCTAGGATCATATGACCTGAAAATGTGCATTTCAGATGTGTGCGAGTACATGATTTTGCTCACCACTAAGTCATTGGAGACTAGGGGATGCAGCTAGTTTGATCTCACCATTGCGATTTGTACCTTGAAAAGATTAACCAGTCTCTTCCCTTGAAAGACTTTGAAAATTTTAGCACTGTCAGAGGTGAAGCATCATGACATCACACCCTGCGAGCATCGGGGATCCCTTGGTCCTTGATGAAAAGTGAGTGTTCTGGAAGTCCTGACAGAGAACACTGGAAAGGCTTTTGACTCTGGTGAGGACCTGAAAGTTTTTAAAGATCACAAGTGAAAAATAGCCTACAGCAGTGCTTGCTTCATTGTCCATTTTAGGCATAGGGCTTTGCTCAAGGTTGCTACAACTGAGGAACACCTTTAACACGGATGGTCCAAATAACGCTAAGGTAATCCATGTGAGGAGAGCATATCACCTGTAAACTGACTCTCCCCATACACCTCAGCCCTAGACACCAAAAGTGGCTTTTGGCAATGAATATTTTAACTCTAATATGTAAGTGAGGGCATTCTTTCATGGCATTCTAGCTGTTGAGTTACCTGGAAAGGGGCCAGGCAGAAAGGCAGTGGATGGTGTAACAGCTGGGCTAGATATGTGCAATTTTTCATGTTATGAGAATGTGTGTATTGAAGCTTGTCAAATTTTCTGTTTCTACAGTATTTCCAGTTTGGATTTTTTTTTGTTCATGTTCTGTTAGATTGTGGTTTTGCATGGTTTTACGCTGACGGGTTAGGATCTTATTTTGTGTTGCATTTTCACTTTTAGGAAAATAAATACTAGTTTTATGGAACTGTCTTTGATACATTTTTCATGATGGCTTAATAATAGAACTACCATGAAAGGATGCTTCCTAACAGTGCAGTGTGATTTCCATACAAGGGGGGAGGGAACTCCAAACATTTTGATGTTTCATTAAAATTTAAAGAAATATTATGTGCAATTCTCCTTGGCATTTCTAGAAAAGATTCCTTATTTTTTTTTTCCCTGACATAGTACACATAGCATTTAAAAAAAAAAAAAAAAAAAAAGCTTTATAAATCACCAGTCTGCTTCTCTTCTCAGCAGGGACTGATCAAGATACCAGCAGACAGACCTGACTGAGCCCCCTGAGTGATTATTACATGGGATGCAGTTTTAATGTTCTTCTGTACGTTCACTCTTTGCACCAATGCTTTCCATTTCCTGGGAGAATATTCTTCCTTCCTCTAGCTGGGGTTTTGCAGAGCACACTGTGTGGCTGCATGCAGGCAGGTACTGCTCAGCAACTTGTAGCTTGGTCATGACTGTCATGGAAATGAAGGAGGTGGGAAGAACCTCTTGGATTCTAGACCAGACCCTAAATTTGTAGGGATCATGTCACGTGCTTTTCATTGACTTACCGGGTTTTTAATGTTGTATTTCATCCTCTGATCTGTACTTGAGGGAAAGACCAATATGGTTGTGTCACAATCCATAACGTATTTGACTTCTGATATATCCCCAAATGATGAGGGTTTTTTTCTGGAGTAGAACAGTTGGCCTACTGTTGATTTAATTTGATTACCTATAACGAAAGCTTCAGTCAAATATTTAGAAGTTCTATAAGTACTGTATAAGTTCTAGAAGGACTGCAGCCAAGCACTGACTTATGGGGTAGCTTCTGCCAGATCCTTGAATTTTTATCCTAGGCAGTATTAACATAAATTTCTGTTTAGTCATATAATTTTTCTCTCAGTTCTGCTACTTATGATTTACTTCAATGTCATCTTCTGCCAATCCCAGCTAAAAATATCTGATGCCAAAATATTTGGCTTTGTAATTTAATGATTTCTTCTTCTTTGTTGTCTCATTTTCTGTGATGCTGTACCTGAAACTGAGCTGAATTTTGGAGCTCTTATGAAGTACCCGTTACAGCTCCTGTCCTGAGTAAGGGGCTGCAGTGGGATTGCTTTTAATGGCAGTGGTTGAAAATTACCAAAATGCGGTTCTCCGTTTGCTTTCAGTACACCTGACTTTTCCCTAATCTTTTCTGTTACCTATTCAATACCCAGTTCTACCTCCTGATGTTGCTGGAAAATTGATTGCTCACATAGGTGGTATTCCAGTCTATCTTCCTCATATACAAGTACAGCACTCTGTGCCAATATAAAGAAGCATTTTTCTCATCCCTGGTAAAATTATCATTATATACACAACTGTTTCTTTTATCCTATCTCCATATGCTGTTTGTTTTCAATGTTTTCTGAAGACAACTGTTGATCCTATCTTTTTTTCTTCTTTGACTGCACTTACTAGTGTTACCAGTCCTTTGCATTTCCATTTTCTTTGTGTTAAGCAAGCTTTCCTGTCCTGTTCTGTACCTCCCTACCTAGCTGCATTGATTTATTGTGCCATTTGAGCATGTTTGATTTTTACAGAAGAGAAGACTGATTTTTACAGAAGACTGATCTGTAGCAGCCCCAGCTGTTTGTTATAATCTTTTCATGCACTTACATTTACTTTACCGTGAATCCTAAACAAAGGTCTGAGTTTAGAGATTTAAAGAACAAGCTTAAAATTCTTATTTGAAGTCCATATTTACATGACTTCTCTGTGTACCTTCTGTGCATACCTGTGTAGTCTCTTACTTAAATTTTATTTATTCCAAGTTCATTAATTCCTCAGCAGCTGAACTGCATGGCTTTTGATTTTCATAGAAATCACTTTTGGTTGAAATGGATGGTTCACTTGGTACTTGTGACCTATATGTAGCATTGAGGAACAGTTTAGCTGATGCTTTTTGTTTCTTGATGAACTTATAGACAAGGGCAGGAGTGAGTTGCAAGCCATATGAATTAATTCAGTAGCCTGCTCCCTGCAGCTTTTGTCCTGGGCTTCACAAAGGCTTGTGATTGTCATATGTTGTACCCCAATTATCTCATCTGATGGGTGTGTGCATGGGCTCTGTATCATGTAAGGGGGATGCTGCTGAATTATGGCTATGCCATGAGGTGTGTACTCTCTTAGTGCTTTGGGCATCTATCTCCTGTGTGACAAGATGTAGATAGTTTCCATCTCCTAAACAGACATGACAGACATTTCCTACCTTTAGGTGCTTTGTAACAGGTTACTGAGGCCTCTGACAAGAGATTGTGCAATGCAAAATAAGCACCATTGCTAATACTGCTCGGGGAACTCAAAATACAACCTGCTGGGAGGGGTGGTAACCAGGGACAGAGAATAAACAGTCTAGTGTCCCAAGAAAGACAGCCCTTCACCAATATGTAATGAAGTATATGAGGTTTGCTGAAAAGACTTTATGTGGTTTAACAGGATAAATAACCAGTCATATAAGTTATAAAAATATGCAGCTGGCATTGAGGATAACATGGAGTTTTATGGCATATGTTGTTTGAATGAAGACGGTGATGCAAGTTAAGGTCTTGCTTTTTCTGAGGTTTGAGATTTGCAGTAATCATTTCAGTGACGTTATTTTGCTTGTGTTCTTATAGTTGCTGTTTTATTTCATACCATATGCTGTTTTTGATTATACATATGAAGGAAAAACAAATGTTTTTAGATAACCTGGAAGGCTTTGATATGAAAATATTTAATTATGGAAAATAACTTTTGCAAAAGCAGGTGGCTTTAAAGCTGTTTATATTCTAACTGCGCTGTACGGTCATAAATGTAATACTGAAGTAAAAACACAGATCAGCTTTTGGACTTATTTCCAAGCCCAGAGGGTCGTATGTTGTTTATAAGTTTTGAATACTAAACATAATGGTATTGCTGGAGATAAGTTCTAGCTCCCAAGTTACAGAAGCATGAAATAAACAGTCTTTTATTACTGGCAATCAATGAGTACCTTTTGGTTTGTATTAAATCTGACTTAGTTGAAGATAAACCTGAAATGAGCTTCTCCTTGATCAGCTTCAGGTGCTTTTATGCTTTTCCTGTGTATGTTAGTAGAGAAAAGAAGACAAGGGATGTGTAGCACTGTCTTCAGGCAGTGTGGGTCTGAGTCCAAAGAAGAATTGGACCATTTGTGTGTTTGGGTTTAAACTGGGTAAGATGATTGAGCATATGCTTAAATGTCTCTGGACTCAGGGCCCAAGATTTCCCAGTGTTTGGGGAAAAGTACTTTTTAGGGTGAAGTATGTCAAATATTGAACAGACCTTTTAGCAGCTCTTACCAGAAACACCAAACAAGTAGTTTCACGAGCAATGAAAAAGCTTTAGATTCCTATGGAGTTCTCTGTCTTGGTTAATTGGTTTTCTTTAAACTGAATTGTGCTTAATTTTTCTGTTGATTCTTCATTAACCTGGAAAACCACCATCCTTTTCTCCCTGTTGCTCTTTTCCTACAGAGTATTTTGGATAGCAGCATGTGAGCTGCTATATTCAACACCAGCAATTAGATCAGGGGCTAATGAATTTCGGGTGAATTCCAAATTGTTCCCTTACCAGCTGCTTGTTTTCACAAAACTTGTAAGAAGAGAATTATCCTTGAGTCTACTATTGTATGTAGATGAAATTTGCAAGCAGGTATTATAGAGGAAGAAGATGCACAGAATGATTGCCTCCTTGATTTTAAAAAATAATGGTACAAAACCCCCCTAAAAACATGGGGCTTGCACCCAGAGAGGGTTATGTTACGTTTTTTTAGGAGAATAATTTAGAACTTAGATCCTTTGCATACAAAATGGTACAGTAGCATTTAATGTTCTTTTCCTTTCAGAAGGTGATAAAAGCACAGCATTGTGTGTATGTACCTGCTAGGTGGAATTTGCCTTGTGATTTCCAAATCCACGTCATATTTTGATCAAGCATCATTAACTGGTTATTATTAAAAAGACACCAATATTTTTTGTGAATGCTATGTCTGTGCTTTTATTGAAGATCTTTTTTGTCACACTGACTTTACTAGAACTTTTCACATGATCTTTTTAATCAGTTTGTGAATGAATTACTTGGGGTGTATTTGGATATTACACTCCAGTCACCTGTAATGAATTAAGAGCCACCATTGCCTACAGTATCACTGGTTTTATAGAGGTACTTCTGCTTGTTGCTTTGATGGGATGCACCTTTGAATCAGCCATCATTATTATGCATTCTGGATAATAAGTTTTAATTCCCTAGTTACACATTTACCTGCTACTCTGAATTGTCTCATCTTTACCTGATGCCATGTAATTAGGAAATAACAGAATTTATACAATAGGTGTTGTATTTTTCATGTTTCCCAGTTGGGAAAATATAATATGAAGTGGCTTAGTAGGTATACTTAAATTTACAAAGTATTTTCCCCAGTAAGCACTTAAGAAAGCTTACGTAATTTTTAATAGAGATTTATACTTATGCATTTACTTCCTCACAAGAACTTTGAAGTGAGTACAGTACTACCAAAAGGAATGTTAAAACTAATAGTCTTGGCAAATTCTTGGGCCTCCTCACTGTGTCTTTTTCTTAATGCATGATATTATTTGGTTAAGAATCCTTATTAAATGTCTCTTAGCTGACATCCTTGTTTTCTGTAGCTGCTTTGAGCCTAAATATTAATTAAAATAGCATATCTTATACAAATAGTCTGTTTGTCCAGGAACTATCAGTATTAGAGAGGATCCATCTCACCACAAAATTCAAGAATGGTCAATTTGCTGACAGTTAAAATGTGATGCCAATTAGTTGTGGTTTACATTAATGTGGGTTTGTGCCTGTAACTGAGGAAGAGGGGGAAAAAATGTTTGAATAAGGCCATTTGGAAAACCCTCTTCTGTCTTCCCTTATTTACCTTGAATACAAGAAGCCCATGCAATTAGTAAACCATTTGTTGCTTTTGTTGTTTGACATCTGAGAAGTGATGCAATTTTTTTTTTCCTTTAAAAGAGAACCTAGAGCAAAACCACCCCGAGATTACTTTGAAAGCCAGGCCTTTCCTGGTAATCAAGTGTTTACAGAAAGATGCTTTGTTCAAACCTTTTCTGGGGCTCTGTATGCTTAAACAAAGGGCTTTTAGACTTAAACACAGCTGTTCATTTAAAAATGAAAAATCAAATTAAGCAGAACCAGCTTTTGAAAGTTAATGTTGTATAGCAACTGAAACAAAAGAAGAAAATACTGTGTTTTACGTTTCACTTAAATAACTTTTTTTTAACATAAAGTTTTAAACTAAAAAGTGTGATTTCAAAGCTGCTCATCTCGTGCTGTATCCCGCAATAGAACATCTGCGTTCATTCTGACGCGGATGAATGACATGAATTAAACTAAAACCGTTGAAGTGCTCTTTTTAACATAATTACACCTTGTTCATTTTGGAGACACAATGCAGGGATGAAATGCCAATTAAGCCTGGTATGTTAATGAGATTGAGACTGAATAGGGGATTAGAGCGGACACAAATCCCAGAGGAATTGATTTGATATAATCCCTCAAGTTTGTTCTGTTTTCAAATGTACAATAACATTTCTATTAAAATTTCCAGGCATGGAATAAAAGCAAAAAAAATCCCCAAGCATGTTTGATTTGGGGATAGGGTTAAAGAAGCTGTACACTGGGTCTCAGTTTGGTAATCTTGGTTTTATTGTGTATGTTCATGTCAGATTGAAAGAAAACTTTGTAGTTGTTTGATATCTTTGTCAGCTTAGAGTTCTCTTGTGTGTTTGTTCCATATGTGTGTCACAGAGTTCCAAAATATATAAATATTACTTTACTACTGATCCCCCAGGCTTGTGAGATCAAGATGTGGAGCGTGTGGAATTCATGATGTAAATATATGTGTGTATATATACATGTAAATGTATTTACATATAAAAAAGCCCAATATATTATTACATAAACATTATAAATTTTTAATGTTATATAATACAGTGTGCATGTGTGTAAACAAAAAAAAAAAAAAGACCCAAAACAAATGAATGCTTTCCCCTTCCAAAGATTGACTCTTAACATCTGATACCATAACTTTTTAATTATATTCTTTGGAATGATCATCCAAAACAGCGTGTCAGCAGAGAGGTGAATGGCTGCTGGATATTTTAAGCAGGATGTAGTATAACATCACAGCTAGTGTTCAGGAAGAGGAGGCAAGATGTAGATGCTTGTAGTAACTAGGTTGGTAAGGTGTACCTGTGAGTGCAGAAATACAACTATATTTAGAGACAGAAGATAGTCTTCTTTTAATCAGCTGCATTCAAAAAACCCCGTGAAAGATGCATAATCAAAACAGTTTTTCATGGCTGTGAAGACATAATTCTATTTCCTAGAAAACTCACTCGTTCATGTTCTCTAATACCTTAAGGGTAAAGATTTGGTCTCTGATGGATCTTAGTGCAGATCAGTAAGGCTTTAGAGGCACAATCTAACCACCTCTTCAGGTTCATATCTGATATTAATATAAAATGCCATATCAGTACCTATAATTGATTCCTGTAGTTCTATTAAATGACTTCTGGTGACAGGTCAAGCACTCCTATGCCACAGGGATGTGGAGGACAGCTGGCTTCTTAGCCAGGATCTGAATTAGAGAGTTCAAGTTGGAGCACTTCAAATGGACTTAGATCCTGAAGAGGAAACTAGAGAAGCTCCCCATAAAATGTTGCTCAGAGGTCCTTGTTGTATGCTGAAACTCAGTATGGAAAGGCATTGCCTGGTCTTTTCAGATTGTCAGTATCCAACTCAGTGTCAGATTTATTTTTGCTGTCACGTAGGTATAAATTTTTTGTCTGCATGAGTGAGAACTTACCATATTGTCAGTCACCCAGGGCAGATTTATACAGGAAAGGTTCACAGATACACTAGAAAAGAAAGGCAAGATTTCCTTTCTATTCTTCCTGAGCAGTTTAATTTATTCTTGTATTACTCATGGGTGGAAGCCCTTGGGTTTTTTTTATTTGTCCTATATTATAAGGTGTATTAAACTCTGAGTTCTCTTTGTGGCAGGGAGTCCAGTTGTTTAAACAAGGATAATACTTGTCTTTTGAAGGTGTTTGTACTTTTTTAAATAGAATTTTGGAAAAGTTAAACACTATTACCCTGTTGTGACACCTTATGATTAGCTGACCTCTACAGATCAGAAAAGCTATATCAGAAAAATAACTGCTTGAATAGATAAAAATACTGGTTTTGCAGTAGTGGATTCAACCTCTTGGAGAATGGGTTGTCTTCATTAAGCGTGTTTTTCTTTTGCTACTTCTGCTAGCTTATGGCAGCACCGTTTGTCTTCAGTCTGTCTCCATATTTGCCTCAAAGCAACTCTTGGGTTAACAGTTTAATATTAAAATGAATTATTAATATTGCTAGAGATAATGCTGGCTTGCAGACTAAAGTATTTGGAAAGTGTCTGGAGCTATGATACAGCCTCCTGTGAACGTCAGGGCTGATTTATACCTACAGCAATTTTTCTGGTCTCTTTCTTAAGCCAAACTTCTCTATTTTATTTGTGGCAAGGATTCAACACTGTTGGGCTAAGAGACTGTATTTTGACTGCCTGGATAGCAACCTGTCCTCATTCATATCTGCCTCTGTAATTTCTTGACTGAGCTAGAATTTTCAAGCAATTTACTTGAAGCCGTGATTCTGTCCTGCGATTACAAAATGCAGCAGTTTCAGGCTCATCTGCATGGTCTGTGGCACAGAGATCAAATCCACTGTTAAATCTTTGTACTCGACTCCCAGAGAAACCTGAGGTCTCAATGGTTTTGTTCACTACTCTAATTATTAGTGTCTGGGATATCTAAAAGAGTTCTTGTAATGACATCTCAGCTCTTCATGTAGAACAGAACTTCCTTAGATTAAACATCGCTTTGAAGATGTACGGTTTTCTTGAAGTTGTTAAAAAAATTAAACACTTTATGGATCTAAACCCGCCATATAGCTCCTGCTTTCTCAGCTGAATGTATATTTTGATATTACTCTCTATAATTAAAATAACTTTACCAATTCTCTTTCATATAGTTTAAAAAAATGGGTAATGAATTAAAACTGCATGCTTCCTTGGGGATGGAAAGAAGGAAAGAAACCCATAAGCTATGTGTCATGTGTCAAAAGTTGTAATGCTGCTACTGTAGTGGAACATACTATCACCATGGCACCAAGTGTAGATGCGAGAACCCAAGTGGAATAAGTTATAGAGGGGAGAAATCATATCTTTTACTCAATGCTGTATGCACTACTGCAAAATTTGCTGGCCACTGTGTTATTGTGCTGGATCTAATTCAAAGCAGGATTAATCTTTTCACTTACAAGATGCTGGCATTTTTACTTCATTTCTTACAGATTAGGTTAATTCTTTTTCTGTCTGGCTAGCAAAGCATTCAAGTGTTGCAGCCTGTGGCTGCTACCTGTGCCTGTGAGTGGGATAAGGGAGGAGTCTCAGTCCCGGGATACTAATTCCTGGTAATGCTCCAGAAGCTGGGAACTTCCAAGTTCCCTGTCACTTACATAAAAAATAAATAAATAAAACATTTCCAAACCCAAAACAACAAAAAAAGATGCTGCTGGTTACTGTCTGGTTTTGCAGATCACACATAACCAGCCAGACTTGGAATCATCTGTTTTCTAAGATTTGGAACTTGTCTTTTATATTAAATGTGTTGGGAACTCTGGAATTAGATGTATAAGAATAAAACAATGACATTTTTAGTTAGAGATACAGGTACGAAGTCATCTACTGAGACAGTTGACTTAAGAGAACTGCCTGATTATAAAAAAATATAACTGGAGCTTTATTCCTGACATTAATTTAATTATATAAAGCTCTTTCAAGAGAGAAACTATGGCTGAAAATTATTGTGAACTCCCATTTAGCTGTTTTGATTGTCCTGTCCCCTTTGTTAGGACTATGTCTGAGCTTCGTGCCTGTATCCGTTTGGTGCTCACACCTCGGTTATTCAGCCTCATGTCACATCTCACTTTCTCCTTGCATTTTCCAGCAGTGCTTTGATGTAAATCATCTATTTTTTTATTTGCAGATGAAGGAAATTAATGGCATTTTATTTACTTGTAGAATCTTTCCAGGATTTGTTTTGTTGCTTTTGTATGTCGGACATACTATTCATACACAGAACTAGAATCTGCCACTGATGGCATGAGTTAAATTGTTGTGCTGTTGAGTGCTCAGACACGGTTATCCTTTCTGCTGTTTTTCCCATGTTCACTTAAAAGGGGAGGGTGATCCATATTTGTTCAATACCGCTTTTTGCAATCAGACATCAGTGACAGTAATAACAGATACGCTGTTGTGCAGTTGGGCAGTGAAACTCCGATCGTTACTTATCTGAGTGTAGGTATTTTGCCCCAGGCAGCTGGTTTGGTAAATTCCTGTCTTTAAGTTTTCTAGATGTTAACAGCATTCTCTGTGATACGTCTTTTGGAAGTTTTTGCTCTGAAGATTGTCAGTAGTGGATACTTAGTCTTGCATAGGATCAGTCTAGGGATCTAGAAAGGATCTGCAATTTGAGTTTAGCCAGATAAGGCTGCAGCTACTACTGGAGCTTTACCATGCACATGAGTGAGATGCTGTCAGTGTTTTCAGTTCACAGGGCAAACAGGAGTGAGATTGAAATTAGCAGTGCCCTTTGCCTCTTGCCATCTTTCCTGCTTGGGCATAGCGGAGTTTCTCACTGCCAGGGGCACTGCCTAGAAGCCCATTTTCGTGGCAGGTTTCTCTAATAATTTAGCATCCTGACAGCTATTTAAGGAGCCCGTTGTATGTATTAGCTCTGCTACAATGTGTAATTACAGCTGGTTTTACCCATGAAATGTCTCCCACTTGTTCAGTTCAGAGGACGGGTTAGCTGCCTTGAACTTCATGAAATGACTCGAGCAGGGAGGTGAGGTGTGAAGCTGTGTGAATGAACAGGTTTATAAGAATTGGATGCTCTGAAAGTATTCAATAACTGCAGTGGGGCCAACTACTCATCCCACATTGACTGAAATATTTGGTGGTAACTTCTACAAGGCTCTGGTTGGAGCACTAGATAGTTGTGGGTGACCTTTATACCCCAGTGACATTGATCTTGGTGTCTTCTGATTGTGTAGCATCACACCACCAACCTGGTCATAATTGTATAATTTAACATTCTGAGACAGTGAGCTAGCAAAAAAATGCAGTTGTTAAAATTCTCTCATATTGCAAGTAAAACTATACTTGGTAAAATAAAAAGGTAAAGTTTCTACCTAGCTTAGAAAAAATTAAAGGCTTTTTGTAATCCTTTTATTCAGATTGCCAGTAAGTTACAGAAATGGGTCTGTTTACTTGTTAGTTCTAGCCATATTCTTTTGGTTTTGTTATTAATAATGTATTGTGAATATCAATTAAAAGCTAAGCAGAAATTCAGACTTTTCTCAGAGCCAATTGAAAATGAAACACTGTTTCAAAGGAATAGTTTGCTAATTTAAGAGGGAAAAAAAAGGCCAATGATTCAAAGATGGTGTGTGAGAAATCTTGATAATTAGAAAATGATTCTTCCAGTTCACAGCTGACAGAGGATGGTGAATCTCACACATATATAAAAGGAAGAAGAGAAAGGAGTGGAAAGCAAATTGGTAACTCTGTTCCTTCACTGAAGGGGAAAGCGGTTCATTAGGTGATTTCTCTCATCCTCTGACATGTGTAAATGAGAGTCCGTTAATAACAGACCTGTAACACAAATGGTAAAAGGGAAAACAATAAAAAATATCAACCTGTCAAGTATGGTGTGCGAAGGTGAATCTTTGGGCAGTGCTACAAGTGGAATACTCATAGGTAACCTGGCTTGAGCTGCGAGGACAAGTCAGTGCTATCTTTTCCGAACCCATCCTGCAGGTCACTGTGATGTAGATGGCAGTGAGAAGCGTGCAGCCCCTTGGGTCTGGCTAATAGTTCTCTGAGTAGGGGATGTGTATACGTGGTTTTGAGGTGAAGTCAAAACAAGGGATTGACTCTTGAGTTGCTTGCTGTGTAACAGGAGGAAATGTTGCTGTGATGGGATTAATTATCGCTCACAGCAACCACGGGGTGGGACTGACAGCCCAGCCTGTACTGAGCGTTGGCGGGGGCAGCTGAAACCTGCCCCTGCTGCCTGTGGGCTGTGGGTTGGAGAGATGTCACTGAAGCCACGATACCGAGATAGCCAACTTCTCTTGGATAGGATGCCTCACTCCTTTTCCAGATAGTAGAGCTGAATCCAGATTCTATTGCCTTTGAGTGGAAAAGGATGGGCTATACCACTGCTGGATTTAGGAATACTCAGAGATCAAACCCCGTCTGCTTGGGTTTTCCTGATGGACTTGGCTTTTGTTAGCAAAAAGGACTCATGACTATGTATCTTAAGCACTTGCTTTGTCTTCTTTAACAGAAAGCAAGTTGATATATTGTGATAATCAGCACCCTGCTTCTCAATGAAAAATACTTTCCTATGGTACTTCTGCTTCAGTTTTGTCTGTCAGTGCTGGTGAGGGGCTGTGGACCACTGCAGAGCTCGTGCTCCTCCGAGCTCTCAGCATGTGCCTTGTTTCCGTAGCGGGGTATCATCAGCTTTAGGACTGACGGGTTTTAATCAGGCCTTTCCTTTTCCTGTTTGCACTCTGCTCCATATTCCTATTAAATGGTGATTGCACATTGTTGAAGAAGGCAGTCAAGTGTAAATTTCATTTTTTGCTTCAGCTAATGTTGCAGTTAGAGGTGGCTTTGCACATCTGTGAATATTCCCTGAAGGAGGAGGAGGAAAATCAATAGAAGTAGCTAAAATGTTCAAAAAAAAAAAAAAAAAAGAAAAAGAGAAAAGAAAAGGCAGTGGGGGAGATTTTGAGGTAGAGGAAACTGTTTTGGCACAGAAACTTTTTGGTTTCATCTGCTCATCTGGGCTTCCGATCATTTTGCTCTGAATTTTTTTGGAGTAGACAGAAATGGTCTATGTTTTGTCTTTCATGAATTCAGAGCTGGAAAGCAGAAGACACTTTCTTTTGAATAAAGGAATCTAAGTGGGATTGAAATTGTCCTTTGTGTCCTTTATTTGGACTCATTTAAGTAAATGAGAAAGAATTCATTCAGTTTGAGGTGAAGGTTTCTTAAGCTGCTTCCCTTGTACGTCCTGCGAATTCACAGTGCACTAAGCTTTGTGCTGGGGGTTCAATAGAAGATGTTAGGGCTTTCTGTTGATTCAAGATCATTCCCCATTTTATGTTCCCGAGTCTGCCTTCATAATGTTGCAGAAGCAGCCATGTACCAGTTCCTTCAGTGCTCCATTACTCTGGGGCAATGCTTTTTATGAAGCAGGAAGCACCAGGTATGCTTTGTCCTCCCTTTTCTGGTCACCCTGAGAGCATGTTCCTGGAAACCTCATGAGTTCCTAGTGACTTTTTGTTATCCAGAGGGACTTTTGTAACTTCTCAACTGCAGCATTGCTTCTTGACTGGTGCTCATATTTCAGTAGCAGCTGCTGGTTTATTTTTTTTTAACATGTATTTCACTGGTGGGTAGTTTCCTTTTATTATCATCTTTTCATTTGTCCTGAAGTCTTTGAGCTGCTCATATTGCTGAGATTCTTCTTCCCTTATGTTTTTCCCATCCTTTTACACACAAACACATTATTCTTATAGTTCCTTCTGTTTGTCATTTGTCTTCCTTGCTTAAAGTCCAGGTGCTGCTTAGTTTCTAGATGCATTATAGCTACAACCCCCAACCTGCCTTTTAAGCTGTAAGCATGACTAAGGACAACAAGGCAGTATTTATTTTCCTTGTTCCTTCCATTGTGTTTATATTCATTTATTATCTTGTCTTTTAGATGAAAGGTGTTCTGTGCAGCTGCTGTCTCTTTCCTCCATCTCATAAAACTTCTCCGATACTTGGGGCTATAAAAAAGCTAGTTGTAATCTGGTTTGGGACTTTCTTTAGAGATTTGTTATCTGTGTGCTACCAGTAAAAAATGTGTTGAAACAATTTAATTTGTAGGGAATTTTTGTTCATTTCTATGCAGTAGTTCCTGCAGCTAGGTAGAATATCTGCTTAGTGAAGAATTGTCTGTCTCTTCACAATATGGATGTGCATCTTTATCACCTCAACTTCCTTTGCATGTTACTTTTCTTGTTACTGTCTTTTTGAGTTCAGGATAACTCACAATTTTCTCAAATGTTGAGTGTCTGTCTGCTCTGTAGGAACTGGAAACCAGCAAATAAAATCTACAGGTTTAAACCAGCACAGTCACAATGAGTAGTGATTAAGCTTTGGGATACCATGGTGTAGGATGTTGTAGAAGTTCAAAATTGGAGTGAAATATTAAAGGAAGAAAAATACATTTGGGTTCATTATAAAAAAGATACCACATCTGGTTTAAAAAGAGTCTGAGCTTATAAATTGCTGGAGACATGGTGAATATTCTGCAAAAGTTTTGCTATGCCTTTGTCTTGCTCTTGTATTTTTCCCAAAGGTATCTGCCTTGGCTGCCACTGACGACAGTGCTGAGCTAGATTAGGTTTGGTCTGTCCCAGTGGGGCTGCTGCGAGTAGTGGTTTTGGGGGAACACCAACAGTCTTTAGAAATGGAATATGCGTGTAGTCAGTGCAAAGTGTGTCAGTATATAAATATTAATAATAACGTAGGTGGATGTTCAGGAAATCCATCTTCTGCATGAGAAGACAGTTAAACAAGTTTCTGTACACCAGGAATATTCAAATAAATTGCAAATTATTGACGGAGCAAATTCACTGTACTTCAGAACCTGCTGGGTGTGAATCTCGAAGTCACCTTACCATTCACAACATGAATGTGGGTTTAATTCACTGACTGTTTAAATATGTCATTCTTCATGAAAAAGCCTTAGCACTCAAAGCCTTTGCGCATGTTAAATTTTCATGGAACGTCTTCGATTAAAATGAAGCTTTTGGAGCTCACACTGTTTATATGCAAAAATGGTTATCATCATAAAAATCCCAGGAGGGGAGCAGAAAAATGCAATAAAATTTCACACTGTTTAATGTTCATCACCCTCGGGTATCTAGTAGATTTCCACTAACTGAATGTGAATGCGAATTCCATTTCCTCTAGTAGCTGAATCTGCTTTATCAGCCAACTTACTCGTGCTACTGCCCATGGAGTGTCTGTTATGAGTATCTTCTTTTGAAATGCATTTGTGTTTCTTCAGGTTTCTCTCTTTACTGAACTCTGAGCTTTGTTTCTTTAAAGTGGTTTATTTCCAGTGACATGCCTGAACATCTCCTGTTGGGTCATTTGATTGGTTCTTGGCTGCCTTTCCTTCTTATCTCTGGGCCAAAGTTGCTTTGTGGAAGGTCTGTAAGGAAGCAAGAGTGCAGCTCTTTGCTTTGCATTCCTTCCTTATCCCTACTAGGTTGCTAAATCACAGCCATATATTGGGGAATCTAATATATGGCTCAGCCCCATAAGGTACATCTGTTTTATCTGATAAAACAGGCTATATGTTATGACCTGCCATCTTTGACCACAGGTTACTGAAAGTGCTGAGGTTATTACTCCCTCCTCTGTGTCCTGGGCTCCTCTGCCAGGACTGTGTCCAGATTTCCCTTTATAAAGAAGCTGATGAACCAGGACAGGCAGAAAATCAAGATGCTTCTCCTGAAGATACTGCTGTGCTGTCCACTGACCAGCACCACCTGCTTAACACCCCTACTTCCCCTTTGGAAACCACAGGCACTGGGTGTTGCCTCTAGCATGGCTCCTGTGACGGCAGGGAACAGCCAGTTTCCACATCTGTAACACAGGAGCAGAACCAACTGGTTTTGCCTCCTCCCATTTCTCTTTTGTTATCTGAAGTTAAGGTGATTTTTCCCTCCGTGCTGGCTGTCTGCATCTCAGACCTGTATCTCTCATTTACTGTACTCTTCCACTGGGGCTACTCATACTGGGAGAAAAGTTTGCTGTGTCTTCCTTCTGACAGGTCTTTTATGACAATTTCTGGGCTTTTGGGAGATGTGGGGGTTTTACCCTCTTTTAGAGAGGAGGTATTATTTGTGCCTTGAAGGTTCTGTTGAGAAACATTTGGGTTTTTAGTCTCCTGCTTGTCTGTAGATACTCCCATGGATCCTAGTGCCATAATTTTTTGCATGTTTATCATAGAAACACTGTAGATGAGAAACATTGTGACATTCTTATTAAATAGTGTTGTACAGATGAGTAAGAGAGGGATGTAGGAGGTTAAATAAATTGCCCACGGTTAAGCTGAAAGCCTGAGGCTCAATGAGGCTTTGAACTTAGATCTGCTGAATCCCAGCTAAGATCCCTAACCTGTTAATTTTCCTTCTTACATGTGTTGCTGTTGCAATTAATGTATAACCGTATCATCAAATGCAAAATACTTCAGTGGCTAAACACAAAAGAGCTGTTTTATCTATTTTAGATAAAATTTACTTTTAAGAACTGGACAGCCACTAATAAATATTTTCAAAGTATTATGGAAAGTGGAAATTAAATTGCTTTCAAGTCTTAAGCCTTAAGGCTACGCATATCCCTGTTTGTAACTGTGTACATGCAGTCACCTGGGAGATACTATATACTGTTTTGATTTCTTGAGACTGAAGGTGACTAATTTGCAAAGACCTCTCTGGTGGTGACTGTTGTGAAAGCCTATTATATCTGCTGAATTGTTCTTTGGCCAAAATATGTGATAGTTTTTCCTAAGATGGGCTAAACTGCTAATACTGTTCTTTAGCACTTTAGTTAGAGAATAGATTGTTTTGTGTGTGTGTGTCCTAAGTGGAACTTTGGTGTTAATTGCTTATCTCCTGAAGCCTGCTGCAACTGATAGCTGGCCAAGGCTTGAGTATAGAAGCCTATAGTTCAGTGCTATAGGAAAAACATCAAGGAGGATAACAACATGCTGCTCTTTCAAGAGTGAAATGATTGCAATATTGTTGGTCTAAGTATGTAAAAGAGGTTTGTGTGCAGTGTCAATGTCTCTTAAGAGAGCATCTAATAATCTTGATAAAACCAGACGAGCTTTCAGTGGCTGTAAAAAGGCTCCACTTTCCAGACCTCTATCAAAGATGTAACAAGTTTTACTTTGTCTTCTGGGGGACGTTTCCTCTGTGGAAATGAAATTGCTTTGCAAGCGAGTTCAATAGCATTATCCCAGTATATAGACAAGAACACCAAAATGAAGGCTTGGGATGGTAAAAGAGGATATCTAGGACTGCATTTTGGGAATGACGTGTCTTAAAACAAGTCACCTATGCTGGTGTATGGAATTTGGGACATTTGGATAGGAAATGGTGGACACATTTGTGGTCTTTTTTAGGCAGACATGCGCAAGCTTTTGCCCATGCTTCAAGGTGACCAGAACCCATCTTAGTACTGTAGGGTGATTCCTTACATACCTTGTTTCTCAGTGGGACATGATCTCCTGGATTGAGTCTGGTAACAGCTGCCACATAACTTTTCAGTTAGTTCAGAGTGCAGGTGAAATGCCTGTTTGCCTTCCAAATGCTATAGAAGTATTTGCCATATTTTGTAGTGTTGGGAGGTTTGGGTACTGAGTTTTCAATGTTCAGAATGAAATTGTGCAATAAGAGTGATGCTGGAGGCTTAAATTTCTTCATTGTTCATGTACATCAACTTCTTTTGTAAATACTTACTCTGTGTCAAAAATATATTAGTAGAAATACAGTATCAAAGATCCCTTTTCCATATGAATGTTACTAGCAGCTGTCATATATAATATAAAATCCATAGAGGTAATTTAACTCAGTCCAGCATTTTTGTTCTCTCTATATCATCAGTCTGCCAGTTCCTTCCCCTTTAAGGAAATTACAGTGGGATTAGTTACTTTATTACTTATGTTTGGGTAGCAGATGAAATTCTTCAGCCTTTGTTCAGTCTGGGGAGCTTCAGAGGTGTGGTGGTCTGGAGCAAGAGATTTGTAGATGAGTTTTGTTAGAAATGACTGCAAATTGGTTGGTCATTATAATGACTCTGGATTTTAATGCCCTTGAACCTGAGCTCCCTGCATGGAAATAATGTGCTGTTTCATGAAGATGAAAGAGGAAGAAAATGGTTTTGTAATGTTTCTGCAAGAAGAGATTCTCCTTGAAAAAGAAGATGACGAATTTGTGAATATGAAGGGCTTTTAGTGTTTTGTCTCGTTTTAGTGAGGCTGCATTGTCTGCTCTCTTTGACCATGAGAAGCATAAAAAGAGAATTCCTAAATCTGTATCTTGTAAAGTTTTGTTTCAAACCCAGTTCCGTGTTCATTAGAAAAGTAAAAATATTGGGTTTTTTGAAGTGCTAAGTATTGGTTTTGGTCTGTTTCTCACAGATTAAGTACAGCATGGCAGGGACCTAAGAAAAGTTTGGAGGTTTTTTACCTTCAGTTTCAATCTCTTCATAATTTCCCTTGTACAGAAAAAATAAAGTAAGTTAAGGAATAAAGGAGCAAAACATACCAAGCTTGGAGAGTATTGCCAAGAAAACATTAGGCAGAACTAATTGAGGGTCATGTATCTTGGTCTTACTGTCCTGGCGCTTGCACAGCACAACAGGAGTGGTGGCTCCTTGGCTGTCTGAGGGCTGCAGCAGGTTGCTCATGGGGGAGCAGCACTTTACAGAGCACCTTCTTAATCCCAGAAACTCTCTCTTCTGTTTCCTGGATTGGTAGAGAAAAAGAGGGGCTTAGCACTGTTCTTGCCAGGTCTGGTAAAGCCCTTAGTCGTGAACTGCAGAGCTTTGAAATGAATTGCTAAGAAATGCACTTCATCTGATCCACAGTCTGCTGGTTTATCTGCTCAGGAAAGGCATTGTCTGTCTTCAGAGAGAAATTACCATGTCCAGAGGGTGGAACACAGCCAGAGACACTAAACATGATGGTAAGAACCGACCCGCTAGCCCAACCAGAAAACATAAGGTGGACTGTAGATGTAAGACAAAGTACATTTTCCCCTTTTATACTCATTTTTTTTTCCATATCCAAACAATTTCATGCTGATCAGACTGAAAGGGTCACTGTCTAATTCTTTTAATTGCTGTGATTCAGAGGCAGTTTTGGAAGTGTCTTCTGTACTCAGCATACTGTGATGTCGTTCTTTGCTTTTCAGGCTTAATGTATCTTGAATGGAAGCAGTGCAAAAATGTTTATATTATTTTCTTTGATGTTTGCATACAAATCTCAGTGGATGAATGCTGTCAGTGGGGCTCTGCATGAGGAGCAGTGATGTTTAACTAGGTACTATTGCAGGTTTATGGATGATTCAAAACTTAGACTTTCTCTTTCCCAAGCTGTTACCCATAAATGTCATCCTTCATGACCTTATGTAAATGTGTATGTACATGCACACACATACACGCTTCGGGTTAGAGAATAAAATGTCCGATTGCTGGTAAATTAACAGTAAATGCTTAAGCCACTCGGTCAGCCAGCAGCCCTCTGGTGATGGATGTTGTTCCTACCTGGACAGGTCAACTGCCACCATTTTTGCCATAATTTTTCTTAAGCAGTCCGTTTCCCCACTGCGCAGGAGTTAGGGAATGAATCCATTTGGGGAATATTCAGAACAGAGGGTGGAAAATGCCCAGTTCCAGGCACAAACCAGTTTCAGGACAGCTGGATGTTTCCACTGAAATTATCCATTATGAAATTAATTTTCATCTCTCTGGCTAATTATCACTACTATCCACAGCAAACACATGAAATGAATAGGAAATTTTCACTCTTGTTTTTAAACTGTATCTGCAAGGCTGTGTGAAAAGAGCACAGATCACATGTTTGTCAGGGGACCCTCCCAAGCATGTGAGCTCTGAATTGAATGGATTTGGAATACTTCAAGAAGAGATGTGCATACCAGTTTGGGCTGAAACTTCGTCTGAATTGTTCATAGGAAAGGAAACCCACCCCAGCACATCTCCTGTATACAACACACAAAAAAGTGGGGAAAAAGCCTGCTTGAGATACGACCTTTGCTTGAACATTAGAATAGAAACTAAGCTGTTCTTTAAGAGCAGACTAAGTTTTATATTAACACAGTCACAGTTTATGGGACCCAGAGGAGAACAAACAGGAGACTTAGAACATACCTTTAAAAATAAATTATATATTCCTAAAGGCAAGACATTTACAGCTATTACAGACTCGTATTTATTTGTAGTCTCTTTTTCCTTACACTTACATTTAGATCTACTACTATGCTATTAAATATAATTATTAGCTGTTTTCACCTTGCTTTTTGGAGACATTGAATTTTCAGATTGATTTTTTTTTTTTTCTTTAAATTTAGTGCTACCAGCATAGCCTTGTAGTTGATTACACTCAATATTTCAGTTTCTTTTTTTTTTTTTTAAATCGATGCACACTGAATCTGGTGCGAAACCACACTAATTTCTTCTAATGAATCTGTAAGTCTGGAACCTGTAATATTCTCAGCAATCCAGATTTTACCTTCTGAGGTCAGAGCTCTGCTGCACCCAGCATCGGTAACCTGTGCCACCTTGGATTTCTGTCTAGCCCATGCTTAGATGGTGAGAATAACCACATCTAGTTGATGTCCAATTGATCTTGATTTTCAAGATTCAGTGGGGAGTTTCATGAAGGCAAGTGAAGATTGTTCAGGTGGCGGTATGGATTAGTTGATGTCTCTCTTCAGGGCTTTCTCCTGGCTGAGATTTGTCTTGGGATGTCAGTGAAAAAAAGGCATTGTAATTAGCTTTATATAAATAGATTGATTGCTTATGGTGGTTTTACAGAAGCTTGAAGAAAAAGGTGGAGCGTATACTGGAAATGGTTTGAATATTCAATATTGGTGCTCTGCCTTTTGGTATTTTTCATGGAGCAAACACCAGCATGTCCGCTCACATCACTTCCCTGTTCTGCACCAGCACTTAACAGTGCAGAAACGTTCAAAGTGCTAAAAGCATTATTTTCTACTTCACAACTTGTTGTAAGACCTCATAGGAAACTTAGATATATTTGTTCAAACCAAATTGCCAGCACTTTTCTTAGAGGATAAAAAAGCATTTTCAAAAAAAACCCCAACCCACTGAAACCAAAAATACAGCTTGAGAATATGGCAGCGTGGGTCATAAAGGCTGCAAACTGCATTTGTGCCCCACATTTAAAATAAATGCTGAGAACTTGGGTAAATTTAGTCTTTGGTTTTGGGTAAAACTGAAGTAATTTCTCTTATGTACCTTAGGTTAAAGCAGTTGCATTTTCTGGCTTTGGAGTAAATAAACACTGCTTACTAAAATAAGCAAGTAGCAGTTTCCTGTGCTGAAGGAGGCTCAGAGAAATGAGATGTCTGATAACCAATGGGAAATTACATACATTTGGTAGCGTACAAATGTTTCATGGATTACTGGTATTCCACAAGACATTATTCTTTCAGTATATCTAAAAGCTAGATGTTACTTCATGCATTCAGTCAGGGTTGTTATTGCTTATATGTGACGGTTCCACTGGAATTCTGGGTGTTGTGTGGAAAGAATATATCTTTAGTTTCAGGTGCAATTTTTTTTTTCAGTTTAATAGTTTAATTCAGCCTTAAAAAAAACACAGTGTGGAGCTGGCAGACAAGATCTTTTTCTTGGCCTTTGTTCCATTGATGATGGTGGTAGAAAACCAAACATAAATTTCTCATTTGGTTTAACAATATCTACTTGTCCAGGTAATCTTTGCCAGAATTTACAGTGCTGTAGTTATCAGTGATGCTTTGAAAATTCAGCTCAGTGAAAATGTTGGATTGTACCTTAATTCTCTTCATTTTCAATGCAATGCTTTTATCCCTGTTGTGCACTGTCCAATTTGTTGAGCAAGTTTGTTGTTGTTGGGTTATTACCTTTTCCCTTTTATTTTCCCAGATCCCACAGTGTGTTGTTGCAATATATGAGGCAAAGATGGGTTTCCCACTTTCAGTGAAAGCCTTGCTTAGCTCTGCGTTACTCTGCTAGAAGCTGGCTTACACAACACACTAGTAAGATTATTTCTCATACCTTGCCCAGGACTGTTGACATTTCTTTATCCTTTCTGTCGTTGTGTGAAGTCTGGGGGAAAATTCTGCCCTTTATTCTGAGTCACTGGGTAAATTTCTGCTGAATTACCTGGAGTAACCAAAGTGAATGTGACCTGTAAATTCTCCAGCCTCTGAGTGAATTAAATGGCAGAGACAGAGCTGCCAAATGTGGGTTCTTGATCACTTCTTTCTTCTTTTTCTCTCTCCATGTTCTTTCAAAGAATAAATAGGATAGAAAAAATCCCCATCTGATTTAAGATGATCTCTCCTGAAAGTTAGATCTGGGAAACATAAGTGTTAGGAGTATTTAAACAAGCAGTGACTGAACTCCCAGGTCTCAAGTTTGATGCAGATCATCACCTTCCCCTCACCCCTCCTTATTGTCTTTCCAAAGATCTAATAAACACATGAATAAAAGGTGCAAAATCATTTTTTCTTTTACATCTAGTTCTTCATCTTTCTTGGTTCGTTCAAAGATATTTCTCTGATCTGTGTTCGTGTTATCATTTGCTCCCATAGGAGTGATTAGATAGTGCCAAAGCATAGAGAGCAACATCCTTGAAGCAATGGAATGAGGAAGACGACTTACTACAAGAAAAATGCCCTGGGACATGAATTGCTTTAATTAGAACCTTCAGGCAAAAGTTAGAAGTCTCGAAGTACATCTCATGTAAATGATATGGCAGTTTCTTACTGCTTTTTAATGTTGTTTGATGTGTATTACAGTCAAGCAAATCAGTTTTGCAGTAGTTACACACCTACCATATAAATTTGTATTTTTGTAGTTTCCTATTGCCATACAGATGCTAAGAAGCCTGTTTATGCACAAGAGTCAGATTCCCAAATGCAGTATTCTGTGCATGAAAGCAACGGTTGGAGGCTAAACACTGTTAAATTGACTGTTAAAAAGAAGTGATTGTACAGTAACTTTGAAAGTGGGAGTCTCTCTCATGCATTGCAGGAGTGAACAGGTTTCTCTTATACCTCCAGTGATTGTGTGCATTGGAAAAGCCCCATCAGAGAGATCAGTCAGTATTTAAAAAATAGATTAAAAAATTAATCCTAATACTTGCTACTTCTGCAATGCTATGTAGGATAAATCAGTACAGATTCCTTTTAATATGCATTGGTAAGTACTGTGTGTTTGTGTCTATATATACACACACATAAAAATATATATGTTTCAACTGCAGGAGTTTTCCAAGTCTCCACTAGCAGTGAGATGCCAAGCTCTCATTTGAGAGTTTCCAGTCAATATCCCACTGATGCTGCAGATCTTTGACATGCCTCCAGTTGCACTGGAGAACAAAGTATCGCTCTCCGTCTCTTCTCCCCCCCTAATTTTTCTTGAGGCATACTGCCTGACACTAAACCTTAGGAATAATGACAGAAATGATTCATTATTAATAAGTTAACCTCAGAGTATATAGAGCTTGACTTCTTCTGTCTGCCTTGGTGAGTTTGATGTGTGCTTTCCTTCCAGAGAAAAAGAAAAAAATAAATTCTACACAGAATAGCCATGGGGTTCTCTTTATAAAATGTATTTCTGCTTAAGTGGGCTGGTGGTAGATTGGAAGCATTTCATTGCTGCTGATGGCAAAGTGATACTTCACTGGAGATTTCTGAACTCCATCAGTCCTTTACTGCTAGGAGTTAGCATGGCTCGGTAGATGAAGATCAAGACTAGAAATAAAACAGAATTTTTTAAAAAGGCAAAATTCAACCCTACCTTTCAGGAATTTTTCTGCCTAGCAATGGAAGACTTGCTCACCTTCTGCATTAACATTATGCTGTTACCGAAATGGCCATGTCTGCCTTCCTTACAAAGTGAGAAAAGGGTGAATACTTTCACACTATTTGGGATAAATGAAGTAAAAATTGGATATCTTGCTTTAATCTACAGATTGAGGCACAGGCCTTCCTGGTAGCAGGGCACTTCACATCTTTAAATGATGCTCAACTAAGTGTCATTATTAGCAGAGAGGCAAACTAAGCGGTTTTCTCTCCAGCGTATTCCCATACCCATTAGCATCCCAGATATTTGCTTTGTGAATTTCCTTTATCAAAACTCCTAGGTTATCCTCTGCTGCCACAAAATCCTTCAATTGCCTTTCTTTGGACATCTGGTGGTATTAATTGTGTGGTGGACCTCAGACAAGAATATTCTGCCCAGTTACATTTCTGGCTACTAGTGTGGCAGCAAGTATTATTAGTAGTTATTGTTGCATATTGATTTGCATTTTCAAACTGCCTTTCACTGAAGACCATTAATGAGCTATGTAGTGATTAGTTTCTTTTTCAGCAGCTTCAGCAGAGATTGCTGTAAGCAGAGTCACAACAACCAGCTAGATGTCCCAGAATAGAGGTTCTGGGCTCTTGCTGTGTCCCCCTGGCACCAGATTTGCTTGGCTGTGCTGTAGTCTGGGCTGGTGGTGTGATTTAGGCACAAATTAGTGAGTGTAATTAATTTTGGTTGTGCCTGCGCTGCTTCCTTGTGATGGAAGATGAGGTGTCTTGAGATGACTAATATTGGTGTAGTGTCTGTCCTGTGTATATATAAGGTCATTGATTTATGGCTGTAACGTAGTTAGTCTTCCCCTCTTGATGTAGACAAGCTGGGTCACCAGGTTCCAGGTTCTCCAGTCTTGTGAATCTTGTGGCTAATGGAACACAGTGTTGTTCTTGCCTCTGGTGAGAAAGGAGTGTTTGCATAGGAGATTTGCTCAGTACCTTGCTGTGCTGTGTAAGCAAAGAATCCTTCTATCAATTCATACAAGAACTAACCCTGCCTTTTTAAAGGTCATTCCTGTCTCAGTCAGCTCTTAAAGTTCAAGAAGAAATAAACTGCTTAGAGTTGGCATTTTTCAAGTCAAGTGTCAACTTTCGAAGCCCCCAAGCCAGCAAATGCGGAGGAAGGAGAGATTAATAAGTGAGCTGCTTGGTTGATACAGTGATTGTGCAGAAACATTTCCTTTTTTCTTTCCTCTTTATGGGGCTTTGGAATGAAATGGAACATCGTTGAAATATCTCACTTTCTCCTTTTCACTTTGCAATGCAAAAGTATCCAAAGCTCTTTAGAAGTGCTTCTTTTCTTATTAGTCCACTGACAGCAAGCAGGGAGTTTGTCAGCTCCAGTGAAGTAGGACACAAGGAACATTTTATGACAATACCAATACCTAAAAGCTCCTTTAACCGTAGAATCTTATTATCCAGTGAGAATAAAATGTGCTTTCAGAAAGCAGCTGAAGGGTGAAGTCTCCAAGCAGGTGCTTGCCCTTAACTGCATTGACGCCTTTTCCCACGCAGGAGACAGCGGATCGATAAGGAAATAAACAGGAAGCACGGGCTTTATTAATCAGGTACAATGGAGGCAGCAGGGAGATGGTAATGGAAAACAGGTGGCAATCGAAGGGCGTGCTGAGCACAGACCATCTATTGGCTGCCGAAGTGCCTCTATTGAATGTGGGAGATGTAGGCTACGGAGGGAGCAGCAGTGCTAATTGTGATGTTGGGTAGCTCCAGAGAGAGCGAGCTGTGCATCCCATTTCTTGTGTTGAGTTTTTAGTTTCAGTCTTGGCAACTTTTTCCTTGTGTATTTGTTTTGCTGGCCCATATAAGTTCTCATTGAAGGTTTTCCACTTAAAAACTTCTTCTTTCCTTCATAAAGGCATTTGCAAA
The DNA here is from genome assembly GCA_028020825.1 of Podargus strigoides. NCBI lineage: Eukaryota > Metazoa > Chordata > Aves > Caprimulgiformes > Podargidae > Podargus > Podargus strigoides. The sequence goes on along the minus strand of CM051634.1, from coordinate 13,005,560 downwards.
AATAAACACAACAACAGCATTATCTTTCTTGCTTTGCTTTCAAAAAAACCCAAACCACCATGGTGTGAACTACTTTTTAAAGTGATAGATAAATCCGCCTTGCCAAATATCTCTGCGTTTTCCAATTGTATGTTCTTAACCTTCTTGTTTTGACTGGTACATCTATGAATTCCTAATATAGGAATGCTCTGCCTGCCCATCATATTATGGAAAATGCTGGTGATGGTGTATTAAGGGCTGCATTCCCAAATGGCTTTAAAATAGGAATAGTTTTCTGTTTTTTTTTCTATATGTAAGTGTCCACTTGATGTGAAATCACACGTGGTGTTATTTTTTTATGCCCTTTGGGTTTTTATGTTTGATTTCTCTAGATACATATTTAAAAGAAGAGAACTTTGGGAAATTTGGGGTTTTGAAATTTTACTTTTGTAGTTGTTGCTGTCACCTGAGATCACTGGAAACGGGTGTTGTGTGTCTGTTGACCAGAGAGAAGATCGTAAATAGATCTCTTCTTGCATGGGAAGTTGATTCATAACCTTTTAAATTCCTGTTTGTGTTCTAACAGGAATACATGAAGATAGGTGCTGTGAAGAGTCCTGGCTGGTGAGGCAGGGCAAGGTGAGGATCAGCCTGATTGTTCCAGTGTGTGACATCTGCTGCTCCAGTCACCTCTTTTTATATCCATTGAACAGCACAGATTATGCACGTCAACCTTATCTTTATATGTGTCTGTGGGATGCCTGTGATCTGCAGCCACTCTTTATCTCCTCTTTGGTGCATGATCCTTTTTCACTGCCCTCTGCAAAGACTGTGCCTTTTGGCTAGAAAAGTCCTGATCTGGTTGGAGCTGTGTTGTGCGGTGGTCTTTGACCTGCCACGTCGTGCTAGGGGATTGAAGCAGTTCCAAATGCTGAGAAAACCTGAACATGTATGTTCAAATACAGCAGAGAGTTATGGCCTTAATTCTTATGTATTAGGAGCTTTTGACAGCTTTTGAATCCTTTTTCTTTTTTTTATTTTTTTTTTTTTAGTGGGAAGCTTATGGTGGCAGAGACTGATCAGCTGGACCACTTGCTGCCGTAGCCAAGAGCTGGCAGACTGTACCTGTGAGAGCAGAATTTTTTTTCACAGCTACTAATTTATAGTTTGGAAATTGAATATGACTCGTATATAGAAGATATTAAATGACAAGATATTCACCTAAGAAAATGCAACAAAAATGTGCACTGGAGTAAAATTTAAGCCAGATGATATTTGTTGGTGTGCATTAAAAATAAGCAAATCCTCTTTTTTAGCTCTTTTTCCCAATTTGCAATCAGATCAGAAATCAACCTAAGACAATGAATCAATGCCAGATGTTTTTGGGAAAGTCTAATAAAGGAGCACATATTGAGTGATACTTCTCACATTTACCTCAGTTTGATGCTTAAGGATTTCTTGAGCTGAAGGTGTTATCTTTTTGTATTTAATAGCCCATGATGAATTTTCTTCCGTTAATTTGTTTAGTTCTATTGAAAGAGGCAGTGAAAAATTGCTCCTTCTTCACCTCCTACCACTCATAATTTTGCAGACTCACGATCATTTTCATTCTTCTCAGACTGCTGTAGCAGCATATAGTGCAGCTAAGCATCTAATTTTCTGCATCAAATCAGTTTTCCCCAGTTATGGAGTACTGGCCAGAGTAATATCTGACAGGGACATAAGAGTTTGGGTGGTAAAGACTTATCAGGGCTGGTCTTCTTTAGTCCCTGCTAGGTGGTAGAGGGGAGAAATGATGCCAGTATGGTCAAGTGAATATTAAAAGGCAGAATGGGAAAAAGAATGGTTGCAGTGTAAGAAATGCCTGCCCAAATCACCATGGGCTGGGAGCTGGGAAGTGAGCAGATGAAGCAGAACCGATCGCAGTGTGACTGGGTGGTCTGACAGACACAGTCCCTTCCTGGGAGTGCCACAGCACTTCACATTGCCTTGCATTGTGGGAAGCAGTGTTTGCTAGCAAAGTAGCTCTGTAATTGTGTGTTGATTTTGCTATGGAGAGACTCCCATGAAGGTGATAAAAGGCTGTGCTTTCTCCACATCGCAGGAGAGAGAGAGATGAGGTGGTTGAATTAACCACTGTGTCCAAAAATGTCTCATAAGCAATTCCACAGGAAACTGAGACAGCTTAGCCCTGGACCTGGATGATGTATGATTTGTGGTACCAACTGGTTGAAACCAAATTACATAGAACAGAGCTGCTCTTATATGAGTGGTACAGGAACAAAACTACTTTGTTACCATGTCTTTAAATTTGTTTCCCTATCGCAGCTTCACCCTAAAATAAAGCATCTGACCTCTCTGCTCATCTAGTGATTTTGAAATCTGAAACTGCTGCATAAAGGCTATTTATATGTCCATCTGAGTGGTTTCTGTATAAAGTATTGCAAAGAGATTACATAGTGTGTAGTATTGTTTTATTAAACATTTAAAAATATTGAGGCAGGAGATCTGATGTAACAGAGCTCTAAATGTAGTTGTTCTGGCAGTTCTCCTTCCCACAGTGACAGTTTTATTCCTCTTGCCTTATATAGCTTTAAAGGTTCCAAGAGCTAATTTTGGGGAAGGAAATTAGAGAGAAGTAGGTCTCTGTGCCCTGCAGATCATTTATAACAGTGTCAACAGTCCAGTGGAGATTCAAATAGCACTGTGGATTTCTGGGTGCTCATAGAGAAAATTCCTTATTTTAGGAATAAGGTTAGCAGGGCTCCATTAGCAAGTCTGATCTCAGGATATCTTTTTCATAGGGAGAAATCACTGCTTGGAAACAGTGTCTGAGAAGACAGTTTGCTTCTGCTCAGCTGCCCAAATATACTGTCTGAGCAGAGTGAGAGTGTGCAGTGTACATTATTTCTTGGCCTTACAGAGAGGGGGGCTGCAGAGCCACTGCAAAAGGAATGGCAGATATTCATGGTGTGGTAGTCTAGCTTGGAAAGTTCCCAGTCTCTCCAGGTGGCTGCTTTGTGGGTCTGTGTTTGTTTATGTATATGCCCAAACTGGACGTATATGAGAATGAAATGATTTAACTGGGATGAAGCTTAACCCATACTGCATGTTTTGGGGGAAGTTTCAGCTAACTCTGCTTGTTTTCCACATTCTTGTTCTTAGATATAGGTTCTTGATTTTATGTTTGTTCAACACTGAAATAGTATTTGCTCATATGGAAAATAGGTACCTGGAAGGTGGCAGCATCAGGGTTACAAGGTGAAGGTCTCAGAGGGTAGGAAATGCCAGAATTAGCTGCCTGACACATCCTTTGACCAGCTTCCTGTACCGTGCAGGATTCCTGTTTCACTTGGCAGAGATGGTGGATTATGTTGACTTAATGAGTAGCTGTTCATATTTTTCTACAGAAAAAATTAATAATTTATTAGTTATTTCTTATTCTAACCCTGTTATACCAGATGCAAACCAAGGAGAAAGTGTAGCCTTATTTTGGGGATGCTATTCTGGAATATTTAGAGCTTGTTCTTGCAAAACAGTTAACATTACCCAAGATTTCATATGTTCTGAGTAGGTGCTGTTGAGCAGTAGTGTCATGAAGGAGTACCTAATGAGTGAGCACCAAGGACTACCTTTAAAGTTCGTGGTATCAGCTAGGAGCTCTGGCACAGGCAAGAATTGGAACCAGGTTTTTTGGGAGACTTTCAGTTGCCTCAATGTGAGACTATTCTCTTTAAGCAATTTCTGTGCTTCATTAATCTTCCAAGTTCTGCAGCAAATGAGGCAGAGATCCTGCAGAAAACAGATGCAGTTAGCAGTGAATCCTCATTTGTTGTCAGAACATGGTAGAAAAGATCATATGTGACCATGTCACATTGTTTATGCCCAAAGACACAATGGCAATTGGAAAATTCATGGTTACAGGTCAGGTTATTTGGTCATGGAATTTTTAAGACCTTTGCAGTCTTAATATGCTTCCATATTTTGGATTTAACGATTAGCAAGTCTGTTACAATGCTGTGCTTAATATGGCATGGATCATGGTAGACTGCTTTGACGTAAGTTGAGTCAAAGCAGGTGGGAGGTGGATATGAGATGAAGTTAAATTGGTGCTTGTGAGAAAGAAAAGCAAAGAACAGCAGTCTGTCAGAGCGCTTGTCATAGATAGCGAGGTGACTTTTCAGCCATTCCTTTACTTTTATCTGTGCCAGTGTCTCATGGATAAGTGCTAGGGGGTAGTACTTGTTTGGGTTTATTTCTTGTCAACATGTATCCATTATAAATTCTCTTCTGAGTCCCCACTGAAAACCTAGACAGGTTTTCATCACATAACCCGGAGGGGCTTTGACTGACAAAAGCCTGATGTTGAAATGCTGAGCTGTAGCTTTGAAATTTAGTGAGAATTATGGTGAGGGGTCCATCACTGAATTATTCTGCGAGAAATATTTTAGACAATTGTGTTTCTGTAAATTCATTCAGTTAGTCTTAGATTCAGATGTAAAAAAAAAAGTGACTGAACAGTAATATACCATACTTGTTTCAATACTCATTTCACTGTGGAGTGCAGTAATGCACATTGGAAATGAGGTCTCATTGGAAAAGGTCATTTGAAACAGATCCACAGAACCTTCACGAAGCTGTAATGAGTCACCAGTCTGTGAGGGCTCACTCGTTATATTGCAATGTTTTATGTTTAATGTTTTGTTTTTCTCATCTAAACACTTTGATCCTCTTTATTTTATTAAGATAAGCTATTATCTAACTGTCAGGAGTCTAGGGTTTCAGCAGATTTGTTTGCTGACAAGTTGGTTCAGCACAGCCATTCTCCTACTCACTTCTTTCCCTACTTCAAGCAAACTTTCCTTTTTTCACTCCTCTTTATCAGTCCTTTATCCTTTACAGCTCCTCAGCTCTCATGCTGCCTTATTCCCAGATGACTTTTCCTCTCTCATGGTAAGTGTAGGTTTGAATGTATAACAGAAATTGGAAATATTCTTAGTCACTCATGATGTTCATGTCACCAGTTGTCTGTGCTGTGTTACTGTGCTTCACACCAGTGCTGGAGAGTTGGACCTGTGGCTTGACAGCTTGCTGGGAGGGAGAATACTTATCGAATTTAGAGCATTTACAGGAGATTTTTTGCAATGCATGCAGTACTGGATTGAGTTGAGAAAACTATGCAGTGCCTTCACCTCACTTCCCACTTTCAACTGTGCAACACATTGAAATCCTTGACATGTGTATTTGGGGGTGAGTGGAGCTGTTGGGGAAGGATAGAGGTAGAGGTTTAATCTCTATAGTGAGGGAGAAGAAAGACTAGTACAAAAAGCATGAGAAGTTTTGACTTTCTTCATCATATCTCAGCATGGCTGTGAGTTCATCCAGCCCACAAGTGTGATTATAGATTGGTAACTGATGGGGCCAACTGCATTATTCATTTTGGTTCAGATTGAAATGAAATCATAGAGGGCGATTTTCTGTCTCACACTTCAAGGTCAGATGAGAGTATTTATTATTCCCTCTCTGTTTATCTGTGAATGCAAATTGAATTTAGTGATTCAAATTGATGAAACGTTAGAAATATAAAACTCATCAGAGCTGACATGAAGAGAAATTACTGGGTAGAGCTGGCTAGTGACTTCACCATCCCATGTACAGGCCTCTGCTTTGATTAGTAATTATTTCAATCTTTTAGTTTTCTCATTCCCAGTTTTGTTTCAGTAGTTGTCATTTTTGTTTTCAAAGAAAAAAAGTGTAATAACACTTTGAAGCATTTAGAATTTGAATGAGATGATGTAAATAAAGCCAGCTGCAGAGAGGATACTTGGATCCTGGCCGGAGAAAAAGTTTTCTTTCAAAATTCTTCCTTGGGGTTGGTTTTTTGGGGCTTGTTTGTTTGTTTTCCTCCCTCCTATGGCAGTTCCTTTTCTCCAGTATTTTGCTCCCTTGCGTTGCACTGAATATTCAAAGCTGGCGTGGGGCGTGATGGGGAAGGGAGCAGGGTGGGATAAGGGAAGGGAGCAGCCATTTGCCATCTTCTGGAGCTGAAGCTCCACGCTTTTCCTTGCTGACATATCGCCCACAGGCTGATGTTCCTCGCCAGCCAGTGTTGTTAGGAGAGCAAGAACTTGGACCTGCAAAGGGGACCAAATGAGCATGGCTCTCTTATTGAAATAATCTCTTCCCAACCTACTGTAAAGCATTTTGAACGATTTAATGAACATCTTGGCTCAGTCTGTGGTCAGAAGGCATTGCTGTAGCATGCATCCTGTTCTCTGCAGTGTTGAAAAGACACTTTTAACTTGTACAGGGGGGATTATTCTTGTCTTGGAGTGGGAGTGGAAAATCCTTATCAGTGAATGCTCTTTAAAAATAGGCAGTCCTCTGTAATTGCCAAATGCCACGTACAAAGTTATGATACAGAGAGAGATGATACATGATGTGCAGCCTATATGCTGTGTTAATAATCATAGAGGACTGTTGTTTTTAACTCGTGCTTTTTAATTACTTGCATTTTATTAAGAACATTTGGTATTTGCCTCTCTACCAAGTACTGCAAAGGGAATCAGTTTTCTCAGGATGCAAGTGTGGCCGACTTGTTGTTAATTCAGAACAAGAGCCGTGAGCATTTGGACATACCAGGAGCCCTTAATGGATTTGTTTACATAAGCTATTAGAAATCACTTGGTGTATTCAACTATCAGCTTGATTTCTCCTGTAGCCAGTTTTTTCAAGTTAGTAAATCTACAACAAGTAATGTGGGTTCAGTGGTTTTTAAATACCATTAAAAGTTTAATTCACCAAATAAATGCCTTTAATAGAAGCTTTGGCCTTATGAACACTTCAGGTTTGGAAGCTTAGAAGAAGGACATTTATGCCTGTAGTTATCTCACCCTTGAAATATTTTGCATTCCAGTGGTGGCTATATTTGGCAAACTATTAATGTTTCGACTTAAAACCAAAACAAACCACAGAAGTCCCTAATTTATTAATTAAGATGTTGCTTTCATTCTCATCTTGATGGTGGATGTGGAAAGCATGTTTATTAGTATGACAGTAGATCTCACATCGAGTGGCTGATTAAATATCCATTCAGATAGACCCACACTGGCCTTTGCATGTTGGGAGTGTTCCTGGTTTCGGTTCCTCTGGGTTGTTGCTGTCAGCAAAGCCATGTGGGTTGCACCAACTGTGGTGACCCTGTAATGAAAGGAAGCAGAAGGTGCATGATGTGAATTTGTTTTAGTAAATCCTAACTCCTGCCAGTCAATTATGGCTATTGTACTGGAGCTGGGCATAATATTTGTGTTATATTTGCTCTGTAACTGTTCACTTTGAAGGAATTGCATTTCTGAGCCTGATATTTATGTTTCTGGTTAGGTAGTAAAATTAAATACTGTCTCAAGGATAAAACATATTGTCAGTATACCAATAAAGCAGCAAACATCTGTTTGCTTCTTACCCATTTCATCTGTCCACACTAGCAAAATAAATCTCTTTATGTTATTCCCTCATTAGAAATTCATTATGATTCAAATCTTCCGTGTATGTAGAACAGCAACGCGACATGTGAACTGCTTGTTTCTGAATGATTTGTGATTTATGGAAGCCTGGTGATGGCAAGTTACATAAAGGTCTTTGAGAAAATACAAAGTGTGAAGCAAGAGAAAGTTTTCAGATGTTTGCTGAAAACTTGGGAGAAACAGCAAAAAAAAAAAGGGCTTGTTTTCCTCCTGACTCTCTGTAGACAGTTCCATGTAGTATTTTCTGTAGCAGTATTTCATATGGCTCTGTAAGACACAGTTGAAGCTTTAAATAAAACATAGCCCATGTGATAAGTTCCACTAAAGATGTTAATATTTTGTAGCATTTCTCCTTCTGAATGTAATAAGCAAATAACAGCGTGGAAATGTCCTCCACAGTTCCCACTGGTGTGTGTCCCCGTCGCAGGGTTTGAGAACAGGGATGGATGCTGCTGCTTTCAGTATATTTGCAGTTCTGTATGTGAAGAGGAAAGGAAGCAGAGTAAGGTGCCAAGCAATCTTATTTTAATAAAAGTCAGCAGCTGGACCTTTGGCTTCTGAGCTGAAATGCTTAGAGCACTAAAATCATCTCCTCCTTCCTGACGTTTGTTTTTCTAGTTTGCCTGCCTTACATGTAAGAGTTTCGGCAGCTCCACTCTGCAGCAGTGTTCTCAGAGCTCCCATCTATCTTTTCAGCAGCATTTTATAATGGATCAATTTTTTTCCTTTTTATGTAAGATGGAAATTTTTCTGTTTTGCCAAGCCCTGCCTTTTCTTCCCTCTGTCCTGCCCCTCTTGAAATAAGACAGTTTTTGCCATCATCTTCTCCCTTCTGTTATCTCTTTCTAGTTCCTGTCCCAGATGATGGTGGCTCCTGTCGAGGCAGGTTAGACAGAGGTTGAGAGGGAAAGAAGTCTGTGCCAGAGATTGGAGGTTGGAAGGAGCCTTGACGGAGGACACTAGATGATCTTTCAGGTCCCTTCCAACCCAAAGCACTCTATGATTCTATGACACAGATGGGGATGATCTACTGCTATCCACTGAACAATATGAAGACGTGCTGGAGTTACGCTGTTGCTGCTTATGCCTTTGTCTTGGTTTATAAAACCTGGGGGAGAAGAACTCAATGAAAAATGTCATTTTTGTTCGGGCTCTCTGTTTATTGGTTCCCAGTGTGGTTTATGTCTGTGTGTACTGTCTGTAAATGTGCAGATACATTGAAAAGGCTGCAAGTTGTCAAGCCTCAGGAATGGGTGTGCTTTTCTTCATCCAAATGTTGTGCTACAAAACAATTTCCCTTGCTCCTTTTTGCCTCATTAGCTTGTGTGCTAACCTTTTTATTTCGGACTCCGTCATGAGGATGTTGAGAGTGGCAGCATGTTTCCTTTTTCTGTTCTATATGTGCAGTAGCACTGTCATTGTGTTTTCCCTCTGTGCATCTTCAGTGTTCTTCCCAGCCACGCGCTCTGGTTATCAGCGCTTTCTCTTTGATGTGATCCTCATTTCTGACAGTTGGCCCTGATATGTGCAAGTGTCTCATCTTTTCCTGAGTTGCGACATGACCCAGACAGTGTTGCTTTTCTAATTGTCTCTGTGCCGCTGTGGACCTCTTGTTTTCCTCTCAAGTTGATATACAGACTGGTTCTGGCATCACGTTTGCTTTCCCTGTTATTTTTTTTAGTATCTCTGAGGTGGTAACTTGGCTACTGAAAGGATGGAATGATTAAAATAATGTTTTGTGGATCATTTTTTTTTGGGGAAAAAAAAAAGAAGCTGTCAGCTGGTTTTGTAATTTTTTGAAGGAGATTATTAAAATGTATGTTATAGCTTCAGTATTCACCCTCTGCCATCACCGTTCTCAGTCTTTCAAAGAACATTCTGGAAAATGAAGTTTTATCATTAAGATTACATTAAAGTGGATTACAGAAGGGAAGAGCAAAATAGGAAGAGTCTCAATAGCTCAGAACAGAAAGATGTTGGTGCCTCATTCACTGAGATGTGGAACAAGGAACATTAATAGGCTGATAAACAGAAATGACTTTTTAAGGCTTAAAAGGTTTAATTTGAACTTGCAAAGATTTTTAAAAATGCCAGTTCTCCAAGCTTATGTTGAATTGGAGAACTTTGGGCCTATTTTAATTCATTTTTTTAGTGCTCGTCTTGAGTAAGCAATTACTTTTGAAAAGCCATACGTGTCATCAGGGTGGGAGAAGAGGGCCCATGTCTAACTTTAATGGCATTTGCTGCTGGGCACCTACTTTCAAATCCTGTTTTGTGTCAATAAGGAATATAGCTTTCTTTTTGGATTTTTTTCTTATAGAGGCAGTTTATGTTGCATTTGGTGCAGTTTCTGGAATAATTATCTATCTGTCCTAAGAGAGGAAGAAAGGATCTCACTAATTTGCTTTGGCATGGTGTGGAGAGTTGTAAGGAAGTTGAATTTCATGCTTCCTATAGTGAGGAAACCTGTGGTATTTAATCTTATGTTTGAATTTTTTCTTCTGTTGACTGTAATCAGGACTAAGTTTCTTTGATAGAGAAATAATATTTGCAGTAAGGTTTCTGTAGTGTGATTTAGTTTGTTAAAATGCAGTCGATGAGGTTTTTTGTACTTCTATTTACCCTATACATAAAAAAAGAATATTGTTGAACAAACTCTAATGAATATTAAGTCAGTAGCTGAGGTTACCTGGTCTCACCCATCCGTTATGCCCTGTATTGGAGGCTGACGTGTTACAAATTTGGTTGGCTGACACGTATGCGTGGGCGTAATGTCTATCTTAGCTTGGCAAAGTCTGTCTTAGTACAAACTCCATGGAAGGGTGGATAAGTGTTTTAAGCCTAGGATTTTGGGAGATGCGGTGTGATGAATATTCCTGTTACATTTTAAGATGTCTCCCAAGTTGTGTCCATCTACTGGGAGTTACTGTCAGCCTAAATTGCCCCTGAAGGGGGTGTTTAAGGTGTAGGGTGCTGTATTGTGAACTGAGCAGCTGAAGTGCAAGCACGTTTGAGTTTGAGCTATACTGCAAAGTGGTGAACTCCAACAAAAGGATGGGCTGGAGAGCAGTGGTGGGTAGCTTTATAATTTGACAACTGTAACCGCTAAATGATGTGAGTTTGTACACTGCAACTAATCACTTCTTGAGTGACATATGTGTATTTGTGACATGTAATGTCTTGGTTATACTACTTAATTCTAACCCATGTTTCACCATATGCCAGGACTCAACCTGCCATTTGTTGTCTTTAGATGTTGGCATCTAGGAAATTTTTTAATATGGATTTATTTTGTAGAATCTGACAAGAGTTGTTTCTCTACTTTATCCTGTGGAATTCTGGCATTGTTCAATAAGAAAAAGGCTGGTATTTCTATTAAGTGTTCATGACACTGAATTTGAAATGTTTTCTGAGGTTGGGATGGGGAAGGGAGCATCCAGTTTAAGGCTGGTGCTGCTTCATGTTCCATCACCAGAGATACTGCTCTTGCGCACAGGTTCCCTTCTTAACTGATTAATTAAAACAGAACCAAGGAAGCAGTGGTGCCCTGGTAATAAAATTATCCATTTTCAAATGCAGATTTGAAGCCCTCTTGATGAACTTTCCCACCTGAATACAACAATCAAGAGATTATTTCACAGTCCCTGATTATTAAAATGGTCTGTGAATAGTTCCAAATTGAACTGGAGCTCTAAACAGGCATCTAATTCACCCAGTGCTTAAAAATGCATATTTTTCTTCAAGGAGGAGGAATTTGAGGTAGGGAGACGGCTGCTTTAGGGGTTTTGGTGAATTCCTACATAAATTTCCCAAAAAGTACAATTTTTTGATATGGCAGTGCAGGATGTACTTGATTTATGCTGAATGTCTTTTACAGCAGTGTTCCCTTTCGGATCTATCTAAACAGTACCTTAACAATAGTGCTATTTTATTTAAAAGCATTGTTATTTATTTTCTTTTAATTATAAAGATAAAGAATACCCCTCTGAAACACTAAGTCTGAGCTCACTAAGCTAGAGATGTTGGTTTTGATCTTTTTAGCTTGCTTGAGGGTTTTTGACTTGTGTGCAATACATTTTTTCATGTCCTGCTCACTCTTTAAATACTTAATTTAGTGCAGTCTTGGATAAACTTGTCATACTTAAATTACGAACCGACTCTTAACAATCACAAGAATCATTTCACTCTTATTTTGGTATTGATCAAGTACTTTGCCAAGATACTTGATCTGTGATGAGCTGCTTGATGAGTGCATTGGAACAGCTGTCCATTAGTGTCCCTGCAGCAGGCTGAGTGCCTGAAGGATGTACGTGAAGAACATCTCCAGGAATATGTGGATAATTGTACGTCACCACGTCATGCTGCAAAGAGAGCTGAGAAGAAGAAGGACCAAGCTATTCTGGCTTAATTGAGAATCATGTCCACATTGCAAAAGAAGTGCTAATCACCTGGCCTCAGAAGATGTTTCTCTTCCAATATAAGTTGTTGGCAAGAGTGATGTGCAGGTGGTGGCTATAATTACTTGCTGAGTATTATCTGTCTGTCAAAGCAGATCGTATTAAACCTCAGTTCTACTTTGTTAGAAAAAGATATCTACAGTAGAACCCAGGACTGTGCGTCATTTGTTGAAAATGAGGCATCTTCTCAAAGGCAAACTGGTTGATTTTGAAATAGATACGCAATTATTTGAATGCTTTGTATATGTGAGGTTCCATGGTTGTAATTGTCTTGTGCTGAACAAGATGCCTGTCACTGGGATAGTTCTCTCATCTCTCTCTCTCAGAACAGCTGATGATGAGACTGCAGCTACTCGTTTTCCAGTGGTGCAGCTGTAAGATGAAATGGCACCAGCCCCACTGTCCTCGTATTGTGGCGATGCTTCTCCTCTCAGTTTTTTCTGATCTATCTGACTGAGAGGTAGTGGTCAAGATTTCACAGGTCTGTTTTATCTTTCTTAGTGCCCGAATACTGGAGAAGGCCCGGCAGCAGTTACAGGAAGAAATACTACGGATTCAGGGCCAGCTCTTGGATGAGAAGAAGAAACGCGAGCAGCACGAAGCGCTGGTCAGACGGCTGCAGAAACGTGTACTGCTACTCACCAAGGTGAGTTTCTAGATAATGCTTGGAAAATGTGTCCTCATTTCTGTCTTCCAGGTATAGTCCTTGCTATTTCTTCTTTGATCATCTCCCTGACTGGCACTACAAAGTTGCTGTGGGGTCTTTGCATAGCGGGTACTATCAGAGAGATGAAACTTGTCTTTAGGGCTGTGTTAGAATAAAAATACTAGTGCATCCTAAGGCTTTGCTATTGTTCCCCCCATCTGGGCTCATGCTGTGTTGGCGATATGTGACTTCGTCTCAGGCTTGGCATTTGTGCGAGGGCAGAGAATTGAATTGTGTTGTCACTGGAGTGTTTTGAGCCACTGAAGGGAATTTATAATGGCTCTGGCTGCATCGCCTCCTTTCCTAAAGAGAATGAAATGACGGCACCTTGTCAACTGTTCCTGTGGAAAAACAATTTAGAGAGAGTAAGAGATTCACCTTCCTTTTACAGTGAAAGTCTGTTCGAATGTAATGGTAGGCACTAGACCAGTAAATTGAAAATACGTTTTAAGATTCTTTCTATAGGATATATCAAAGAAGTCTGCATTATTGTGTATCAGGTATGCTCTCGTGATGAAATTCTATACAATAATTTTGAAGTCTGTAGAGCATTGAAAACTTTATATTGAATTCTAAGAGCGCTCTTTCCCCAAAGGGAATAATAATTCTCTGTAGTCAGAATGATAGTTACTTCACTTTCCAAGAATACTCCTTACAAAACTTCACTCCTCTGAGCAAATCTCCCTTTCGTTATAAAGCTGCTCACGTAAGTAAGCTTATGTGTGTGTGTAAGGTCAGACTCAGGTAGTTAGAGGGTATGAGAGGGAGCCAGGCACGTCAGTGTGTACGGGGAGGAAAGGTGCTGCTGCAGGAGTGTCTGAGCAAGAGGGAAAGGAGCTGTTCTGTTGCTTGTGCTTTAGGCTTTAATTTTCAGTGTCAACTAAAGCTTTTTGATTGGTTTTAATTGTACTGCACCCAGTTCTGTGTAATTGTGTGTCATTGTGGAGCCAAAGAAGCTCTGATGTATGGTGTGGTAAGCAGGGCTTCTTGAAGCATGAAGCAACCACTTTACAAGAGGATATTCTGTCAGTTCTTCTGGCTGTGGAATTTGATGCCACAGAGAGTCACGTAAGTGAGAAGAGAAAAATGACAGTGGTTCCTTGTGCTTCACACTGAGGCAGGCACTGCAGTCAGGGTGGATGGACCAAACCCTCTCCATGGAAACAGAAAAGGCATTTCTTCTCCTCAGTCTGTCTGATACCCCCAGCAGCAGACAGCCCTTCATCCCATTCTACTTTGGTGCTGGCATGACTGGATATGACACAGGTGGCTACTGAACCTGATAAAAGTCCTTCCTTTACAACCTTCTCAGCTATTTAGCATTGCACTGGGCTGCTCAGCCCTGAAGGAAGTTTCTCAGATGGTTTCTAAAATATTCCTTTTGTTAACTTATTTCCAGTCCTCAGCAGAAAAGTGTTTTGTTGTAGAACACAGAATATCATTACTTTTCTTTAAGTGCTGGACAAAAAGACAAGAGTACTTTGTCATGTAATAGATTGTACCCTAATTTATATAGAAAGATAGAACCCTTGCTTTGTTTGCTACCCTGCTTATCCTCCCCCTGGAGCAGAAGAGAGGAAAAGTTGGAAATGTCCTTCATCAGACCATGGCAAATAAACTTGTGTTTTGACAGTGGAAGTTTTCAGTGTGCTGAATGATTCCTTAACTGACCTGTTTTAAAGGAATAAAGACTCTGCTGTTCTCTCAAAATTTATATTCCATTCAGAGAATGCTAGGGGTCCTTTGTGAAGAAGTACATGTATTATGGTACTTGGGCAATCTATCCTTGGCACTGCTTCTCTCACTAGTTCCTCTTCTCATGCAAAATCAGAAGAAGGAATTTCATTTAATTAAAAAAGTATGATATTGTGATTTAAAATGAGATTGAGCAAATCTGTTGCCTGTTAAAAATAATTATTTTACATTGAAAGCATATCACCTAGAATGGTGTTTAATCATCTAATTAGTGGCGTCAGTAGTACAGTGTGTTTCTATGTAATTTGAGAAATGAAAAGATGAGCTCTCTCTATTGAATCTTTGTCTTGTTAAATAGGACTGTGAAAATCTAATTTGGGTGACACTATTATATATATGATTGAATTGCTATTGCTTTTGATAGTGTGATTTTTTTGCATTTGTGTATATGTGACCCTTTAGTAGGGCTGTGTATCTGTTCCTGTATGAAACAGATTTTTCTGTTTTTCTTTCTGTTTTTCTTTCCTGTGAAAGGCATCAGCCATGTTTAACAGTACAAGTTCAATGCAGTAACAGTTATCCTTTCTTTGGGTTCACATTGTAACCTGGAAGTCTCAGGTCTTGAATATGTTTTAAAAGATCAATAGAAAATCATAAGCTGTTCTTCATTTGTTAACAGTAGTACCTAATATTTTAGGTAAACATGCTGTCTTCAGGAGGGACTTGCTTTGCCAGTCTGCTTCTCAGCTTGCTTTTATGGCTATTGAATATTTTTCCTCAAGATTCAAGCAATACTTTTTGGCTTTCACAGATTCCCTGTCTCACTTGTTCAGTCTTGTTCGTTTTCTACTTGCCACAGTCTGTCTGTCTGTCTTGGTTGCTCTCCTATTTCCATTTCAGTGCATTTAACTTCTCCCTCCATTGCTTGCTTCCTCACCTCATTTACTTCTTTTGGGCTTTCTTGACCTTACTAGGGCCTTTACAGTTGGTTTGCTGTTTGGAATTGGCATGATTGTCAGTCTGGGATACTTTGTTGGGTCACTACAAATCTCTCTGCCCTGGCAGGCTTGAAGAATAGCGTTCTCCAGTCCTTAGCATGCAAGTGCAGTGGTCCAGCCCAATCGATTCCACCTCTGACAGCGGGCTGGCATGGGACTTGTCTTGATTATTCCTCTTGATAAACTGCTGTTTTGAACATGTTAGTTGATCACTTTGTCCCATATGTCCTTGTAAATCAGGGCAGTGCTTCAGTTTTCTGATCTGCATGTTTTCGGTGAAATGTAAGACTAGGTTTGGACACCCAGGAGTTTTTCAGACATTGATAGCTTGAAGGTATCTCCTGGAGTGTCTCTCTATTCACTTAAGGTGATGAAAAAGAAATTTATGTTTAAAGGGATGTATTCACTTGCTTTGTTAGAAGTCCACTTAGCTGGATTTGTTGCCTGTTTTGCTGTCTTTTTGCTTCGGCTTTGCTCAGAGCTTTAGGGAAATCTTTGCTTTATTATCTGAGGTAGTGGAAGCTACCTGAAATTCTGGTGAAAGACCAAGTCCATCTCTGCCCTTTTTCCTATTTGATTTACTGGCTTTTAATGCCATGTTTACCTACACAGTTTTGTACTTGACTTTTGTGTTATCCTTAAGCTTGTGAGTATCTCTCTTCTGAGAGCTTTACACACAGTTCCTGGTCTTTGTTTATGAAGTAGGCTTATTAAAAACAATCAATTCTGCTACTGAATGGCTAAAATTTGAATGTCTTAAGAAATTTATGTGACATGTAGGTCTCCCAAAATGAAAAACTTTTTCTGAAAATCCTTATCTGATTGTAAGCAGCTGATTAAGTCAGTATTTAATGGAAACAAAGCTATGGTCTGTTTGTTTCAGGAGGCAAAAATGGACCTTGTGTTGGACAAGTGAGGTTGAAGAAATGCAATAAAGGCACACTGAACAGTTCCCAAAGCTTCTGGTGTGGAGCACCAAAACTTGACTTGTGTGGATCTTCATAGGGTTTTCACCTCCACCTCTCTTCACGTGATTTTACATGGCTGCAATCAGTCCCTAGCTATGTTCATTATTTAGCTGCTGTTTCGGTTCAGACCTGCCAGCCTCTTCTCCTGCATGCATGCAATGACTCCTTAAAGCAGTTATTTCTCCTGTGCACAGAGCTGGTGGACATGACTGCACAGAGCTGCAGAGTAGGAACAGCCTATAGCACACAGTGGATTTGAGCAGAGACTGAATGCCCTGCTTGCTCACAGCCGGTGTGTGATCCTTTGTGGGAAGCTCATTCCTATTTGCATACACAAGAACTCAAAATGTGAAGCCCAATTTCAGTTACTTCTTGTAACTTATCCCAAATGAGTCCAATTTGCTTCTCAAATTGTAGGCTTTGTGAATGTACACTGTCCTAATTGCATCCCTTGCTCTCGTACAAGGCATAACACAGCAAATGAATTAATCTGATTGTACTGGATGTTGTTTTGCTGTGTTTATTTCCCGTCTGTGCATTCCTCTGCCTTTGGGTACTCTGCTGCCTGGGGAAGAGGCTGAAAAATTCCATTTTGTTTCCTGAGCTTTCAACCAGATCATGTGATCTGATAGGAAATCTGTTTCTATTGAGACATAATTTGGGCCATCATGATAAAAGCTGGAGATTAAACAAGTATTGATTAACCAACTCATGCCACATGTTCCTGGAGATATCTTTGCAAGAGTCAGTGCGAAGTGTGTAAGTGACTCCCGGAGCTGAGAGTGTCAGAGATGTGTCAGAAATGGGACTTGGTAATTAAACTGTTCATTAAGCATGGCAGATGCAGAGTTCATGACTTGATTTGCCATCTGCTTTGTTTTGTAATCAGTAAAGATTTAAAATAATGCTGATGGTTTCTCTGTCATATTCGGTCCTGCATTATGTTTTTTCTCAGGAGACAGATGATTTTAAAGCACAGGGAAAGATCTTAAAGTTCTGGGGGTTCAGCAAAGAAGTTGAATTAACTCTTTCCCTGGGATATATAAAAAATTAGCTTTCAGTATTGCACTCAATAACAATAAAAACAGCCACTCTGACAAAGGGATGCCATGCAATAGACCTCTTCTTGGGTATCATTCCCTGTACTCTGTGTCCAGGTAATGCAGAAGCCTTTGGGGTAGAACTGAGCTGCTCCTCTGTTACGAGTAGTATCGAATGCTTTTCCTTGGCTGTTGTGACATGATGCTTCTTCCTTCCTTCAATCCTGTCATGACTCCGTGTGTATCATTTGAGCAGCGCCATTACTCATGCACCACCAGCTGTGCTGCCACTCCACACACCATTGTTAACTGCTGGCAGCCTGACCCTTGCCAGTCCTTTCCCTCTACTCGCCGTGTCTCTCCTTCGTAGATTTTTATAAACCCGTGGAAGTTATTTTCCTTTTTATGCCTGGAAATAAAGAGATTTTGAAGCAATTCCACTGCTCCTTCTTCAGTGGTTCAGCAAGGCGAGTTTTGTCATGTGAGGCAGTGCTCACTAGTTCATCCTGCATGCTTGAGGGGAGGGGGCATGAGGCACTCTCTGTTTGAGAGACTCAACTACCTTTTAGATTGAGCACAGTTCCCTTTAATTTCAATTTAATTATAACAATCAGTTAAACAATTTCAGAGAAAAGGTGATGGGTAGTTACGAGTGGAGGGGGATGATAGCAAGAGAAGAGAGAAGATCGTTAACTGCTGAGGGACAAAGAGGTAATTGCTGCCTGTGGAGCACGGGGGAGGGTTAACAGGTCTCTACTGAATTTTGATTTTTAGTATCCAGTAACATCACAAATCTTAATTCCCAGATTCCTCTTGTAGGGTGCCTGTTTTAAAGGATGAGGAGTAACAGGTCAGAGATGAGGCAGAAGCTTTTATGAAAACTCTCCCCCCCGTTAACTGGTGTTATATTGATCCCCAGTTCAGTCTGATGGAGGGTGGTTGTTGGGCTTCGTGTTCATGGTTTACACAGGAGTGTCTGAGTTCCTGGGTAAAGCTTGCCAAGTTTTGTGAGAGAGTAGGATTTGGGGGTTTGATGACTGCTGTATTCTGTTGGGGTTAAAATATCACCTTTTTGTTTGCTTCTGTTGGTCTCTGACAGCCTTGTGTCTTGTGAGGTGGAGGTGCTTCAGAGAAAGAGTTCTGGGAGGATTTCTTTAAATGCTAGGATTCATTTTCCCTCTGTATAACCCAAATTTGTTGTGATTATTTTGAGTAACTTCTGGTTACTTACTGTCTGGTTACTTACTGGTTACTTCGGGTTACTTATTGTCATGTTTTAGTCCTGATCCACCTAACCACCTTCTGGAGCTCAGGCAGTTGCTGCCCAAATATAACAGCATCGGAGGTAATTTGCTGTTACCACTCTTTGCCTGCAGAGGATGGTTCCACAAGGAGATTCTGCAAATATTTATTCTGACAACACTTTTTCTGTCTCTTTTTTTTTTTTTTTTAAAATGTCTTCTCACTGGTCTACTTCACCTTTCTTAATCATCTCACTGTCTGCATTGTAAGGACCTTTAAGCAGTGCTCTTCCCTTCTGTGTGTAACAGCTTTCTAGGATCTATTGACCTGATTTCAAGTACCTCTAGACCTCAGAGTTGGAGCGTGATTTTTCTTTGTCTGTACCCCCTAATGTGTCTGGTTTTGGGTTTTATTTAGCTTGTAATGGAATGGTCTGACTCTAGTTTTCATGGAAGTTACTGCAGAAAGTCTAAAAGAATAAATATAAATTTTTATCAGCCTCACTGTAGTATTTACTGTGTTATGCAAGTCACTTAGCTCTGCAACTGTAGAAACATAGTGGTGTTGGGGGCTTCTTCCTGCCTTTCTCATGAACCAGACCTAATATTTAATAAAAATGGTTTCATCTGCAGTGCTGCACTGCCCTTTCTGTAGCATGCTGATCAGAATCCTGCAATACTCTAATGGCAATTTTTATACAGAGATTTATACAATGACAGACTAACTTCATGCTGATTTATACTTGATGCTACGTTGTCTTCATTACAAGATCTTATTTGCATGCTTGACATTTTAAAATATTGTGTTTGGAATGTGTTATTTATTTTGAGACCTTTATTAAGCAACCTCAGTCTAGGGGTTTAATTGTTACTGATAGCTAAGAGTATAATTACCTCAGTGAAATATCATGACTATATTAAGCAAATGGAAATTGTCTTCCAGAATAAAGTGAGTACAAGCCATTTTCCTTCGAAACAGGCTGTTCCATGAGGCCTGCTAATATCATTTGCTAGTACAATTGCAGCATCTCTCTATAAAGAGTGAATAAGGAGAGCTGAAATCGATATGTTTGGAGAAGAGGGTGCCTGTAGTAGTTTCAAAACAGTGCACAAAGACCGTTTGGAAGGAGGAAGTATCTTTAAAATGAAACAGAAAGTATTGCTGTTCCTCAAGTGAGATTTGCAGATTTCTGAAAGACAGTAGAAATGCGTGTTGTCTGGCAGGGGCTCCCAGACAAGTGCATGCTTTTCTTTTGCTTGCATTTCTTTGATGTTACCTTCCTTATTTTGCCTGATTTGGTTATAGGTTTACTACTCACTTTTTTTTATTCATTGAAGGAAAGTAGCAGAGTTGTTGAATTTTCCCTCTCTTATCCTGCTCCAAAATGACTTTTTAAAGCCTGAGAGTTCCCTTAGTTTCTGACTTGTCAGTCTGTCTGTTGAAGGGATCTCTGGATCCAGGATGACCGAGTTTGTTCACTGGCTGTGGTCACTGCAGATGTCTGGGAGACTGGTCTGTCCTTGCCTTCTTCCTTTCCATTGGATCCTCTCCAGTGAGATGATCTGCTCTTGATCCGATGTTGCCCTAATTCTTCAAAGAGAGTGGACAAATTTGCCTTTTCACTGACTTTGGATATTGTACCTCTTTGTGTACCTGTATGGGTACCTATAGGAATTTGTCCTACAGAGGCATGAAGGTGATGTGCTTTGTTAGAGCTTAGTCACCTGAGGGCTTTCGACATGGAAATAGTGAACGTTAGCTTCAAATGACCAGCCTGGAGGCAGAAGATGAATTGACTCGCAGGCCTTGCTTCCCTTTCTCTTTTAGAAGCATGAAAGAGCTCATAAAAATTATCTTAGCAATTTTTTGGTAATCAGTTCTGTGTAATTCTTTTTCATGCCTTTTTATGTATCTGGCAAACCTTGTAATGATAAAAATACGGCGTTCATTACTATCTTTGTATCTGATGCTTTTGAGGTAGAGGCGCAAGGACAGCTTCTGTATTCTTATTGATGTTATGTCTGACAATTTCTATTTAGGCAAGGTGTTTGTAGAGTTTAAAAAAAAAATATAACAATTCAAAATATGCAGCAAAGTTAAAAGTTATGTGTTATTTTATGAGGTATTTTTGAAGTACTACAGAAATGTGATCCTTTTTCCCCCGAATACTGATTGGATTCTGCTTTGTCCTACCACCACTAGATATTAATGCTCAGTGCTAACGGGTTAGATTATGAGAATTGGAAATCTACCGATAAAAGAATTTATTTGACCTTCAGTTCTCATATTTCTCTGAGAGAAAGGACTGTAGGACTTCTAAAGGTAAAATATTCAATAAAAAGAAATTAGGTTAATCCAATGTTATGGCTGAGAATTTAAACTCACCCAGGTCAGGTAATTCAAAGTTATAGTCCCCTTGACATGTGTGCTGTAACATTTATTCCTTAGCTCCTCAGCGCTGAATTATGAAGGATGGTTAAGTGGATATGGCAGAGAAGCAAGCAGGAAGATGGATGGGTGGAATGAGGGAGTTATTGTTAAGGGAAGCTGGGCAGAACAAACCTCCCTTCTGTGCCTCGCAAGCAAGGGAAAGGCAAACAGCAAGAGGTGGCTGAGTGCGGTACCTAGGCATGGGCCTGGGTGGCATCCAAGGACAGGGGAAGGCAGTTAAGATTTCTGAACAGCATGCTCTAAAATAGCTAGGATAAGCTGTACAAAAAGGGCTTTTTGCATTTCTTTGTTCCTCAAACACTTATGGTTTGAAGGCGTTAATATCTGTGCCTCTTAGGGTGGTGGTACTGGCACAAGAACTGCAGCTTTGAATCTTTGACTTCTCTCTGTTTTAATTCTCAGCCATAAAACTGGATTAACTGGGTTTGCTTCAAGTTGAATTGCAGTGGATTTTTTTAAAGGATAGAAGAGAGAGATAATTAAGTAATTGCACAGTAGCTTATTTCAACATGTGATGTGAGCCTCTGGTAAGAACAGCTGCACTGCTCTGGCACCAGTCGCTCAGAGCATCCTTTCAAATGAAGACCCAAAATCTCTAAAACTGAAGAGCTGTCTGGAGAATCGAGGTTTGGATGGCTCCTGGCACAGTATTGTGCAGCAGTATTTTCTTCAATGCATGTTCACAACATCTCAGGTCAAGCATTGCTTATATTGATGAGTATATTAGAAGTCAAATGAGTTTTTTCAAAGCATTGTGGAAATGGTCGTTGACCCATGATTTGTTGCATTGAGAAGAAATGAACTCTTCCCTATTTTATGAGCACGTTTGCCAAGATAGTGTTTCAGATAGAGATAACAACATTATTTAATAGAAAATACAGCAAATTAGAAGAATTGGTCTAGTTTCAGTTAATGAAGTCACATCAATGTAATGAGTTTATTGTATTACACATTTCTCAATATGCAGAACATCTGCTTTTCTTTTCTTTTTTTTTTTTTTTTTTCTTTTTTTATGTTGTGTGGGACATCTAGATCAGGAGCTGTGAAGAACCAGTATCTTCCTCCATTCAGTTTTCTCCACCCTGCTGATGGCACTCTGAAGCTCACGTTCACTTGTCCTGAGTGCCTGTAAGGAGCTGTAAAAACTATATATAGAAAGAATTGGATGACAGAACTCAGGGCTCACTGTCCTTGTGTGCACTTGAAGGAGAGATTCAGGCTACAGAAAGCAGCAGGTCCTAGGTAGAGCTTTGACCTTCTTGCCTGTATAGCATGTAGGTTTGGATTGAGGTGGATGGGGTCCAGTGTGCCCAAAGCCTCATGGGCTCAACCTCTGTGGGACAATGCCTCCGTGGGACAGTGCCAAGAACTCATTCCCCTTTCAAGGAGAGAGGATCCTCGTATTCCCTTTCTCCCTCTGAGCAGCAGGGTCTTCCTTCCACTGGGAGAAGCAGTTGGAAGAGTCCTTGCTCTTGGATCCTGTCTTCTGTGCCTCACGTGGGAGACACATAGGTTCCAAGCAGTTCCAGGACCAACAGCTGGTTGTTGTTGCTTACGTGAATGGGAGAGCAGCTAGGAAGACTAATTCTGTGCTTTAAAGATGTGATTAAATTAGAGAGAAGCATGGATGTGAAGTAATGTTTCTTTCAGTATCTGCACACAGCGTAGAGCTATGTGCCTCTACAGGGCATGTGCAAAATGGCTTTGCAGAATGAATGTGCAGTTCTCAAAATGATCTGAATTAGCAATTTTAGCAATTTAACTCTTCTTCACCCCAGTTGCTGTTTTTTCAGCCATGTACATACGCTGCAGAAATTTTATGTTTTGTGCTTATAATGGTTGTTCTGTGTAAATAGTATTTGCAGTTTTAGAGATAAGAAAACACTTTCTGGCTTTAAAAACTTAATTTTTCTGTATTACCTTTGGAGACCAACTTTCCAGGTTGATATTTCTGCTATATTAATTACAAAAGAAGAAAAGCTGTGCTTGTTTTGTCATTGGGAAATGCCATTTGCAAAGTTATTGGAAAGCTGACCTTGTCAGAAGTGTTATTGCATTATTCCTCTGTGAGAGCCACAGCTGAATGGCAGGACAGAAATGCAGGGGGAAAAAAAAAAGGCAATTTCAGGAATATAATGAAATCAAAACAAAATGGCATTTATCCCTCTCTAAGGTGAAGATGTTTATTAAGATAGCATATGTAAGAGTTTGGTGCTGGGGGAAAAAATGCTTGTGAACCACTCTAGGTTGTTTTTTTAGCAATAAAAACCACTGTGTGAGAGAATTTTTGACCTTTTGCATGAAGTGAACATGAACAAGTGGCAATACTTACTCCAGTGACATCTCTCCCACTCCCTGTTTTAACCCGCTGTAACCCTGGCCATCATCCTTCTCCCCTCTTACCCATTCTGCCTGGACCAAAGCCAGGGCTGGGGAGAGGTAACCTCTGCCACCCCGCTGCTTGGAGGGGCTCACTGGAGGCAATTTCTTTCCTACCTCCACTTCACTCTGCCAGCACTTTGAATAAATCTCAGCTCTTCTGTTTGCTTCTAGCAAAGTATCAAGCAACTCACCTGTTTGTTTTTCCCCTTCCCCTCCCAATGTCCAGTGCCCCATCCAGGCATGGCTTCGCTGAACAGCCCTGGTGATTGCCTTCTGCAAGAGAGCTGCCTGCTTTCGTATGCCTCTAAATAATCCTCTCTGCTCCTGAGCAGAAAAAACCACTTAGTTCAGTGGCCATTTCTTCTTTGAATGCGTGAGCCACAAGAAGGGATGTCGAGTGTCTGATTCTGCACATCCCTGTGCTTGCTCCCTATGGTGTAGCTGCCACAGAGGTACAGTTCACAGGTAGCTCAGTGAGTTGGTCATAATGGAGCGTGTTCAGCACACTTTAAAGGCTTTAAATGCAATCTCCTCTACCAAAGAAATTATTAAAACCCCCAATAAATCTATTTAACCTGCCCCTTCCATGTTCCTTAGGTAATGTCTATGCACATGAATTTGTCACGTGTGATGTTAACCTGAGGCTATGTTTGCAGCCCTTGCATTCCACTATTGGCTTTTTACTTGCATAAAAGAGAAGAAAAGAGAAAACTGCTGAATTCCTTGAAAATATCCTAAATAGGATGCTGAACAGCTGTAAATAATAGCCAGGTTTACTATAAACTCTCAAGAGGCATGTACAAGCTGAAGGATGTGAAACATATGTTCTAAATCTGATGTTTTCCTTCAGATAACCCAACCAGAAATACAGACAGAAGTAATTAAACGTGCATACCTTCCCTGCCTCACTTTCTTCCTTGCCTGGACATGGACTAGTGAGTTCTGAGGGTCTGAAGGTCCTTCTGCTGCAGCTGTTGGCACATCCTCTGCTCCTTGAGTTGGAAACTCTGTTGAAGTTTGCTCCCTATAACATTAGGAATGATTAGGAAGTAGTGATAAGAAACTCTTTTTTGTCTTGGGACTTGGTCTGCAGATAAATGTGTTATAAATATCTGAATATCAACGCTTGGTAGACTTATGAGAGCTGTTGACAACTAATGAAGGTTAAATACTGTCTATTTTGGGAACCTGAATGACACTGTCACTCATATTTTAGCAGTCCTCAATGTTTAGAGTTGTGTTTTTCCTTCTGTCATTCCTGGGAGATAGAGGAGCACTGTTATCTCAGTTATAAAAGAGAGTGGGGAACCAAGACTCTTGGGACTCAGCTGAAGGCCTGAGCCTGAGTCAAACATGAATTCTGTGGAAGAGCTGTTAAATCTTTGTTGCATCTCTTACTGAGAATATTTATTTTTTATGGAGGTCCACAATGCAGACTGCAGTTTTCTGTGCCTTACTTGCGTGACAATGACCTTCCTTCAGACAGCAAGTCCTTTGCTGTAGCATGTGTGTGTATTCCCTGACACTGCCTCCCTCCACTGTGTTAGTATCAGCATTTCACTGATTTTCTACAGCTGCCAGCTCCTGTCATATCCTGGAAGCACCTGCAATCATTTTGGTGAACCTGTATTAGCACAAGGCTCTGGTTTTCTCCTGGAGCCGTGTTACTGAGGTGGTTTTGTACCTGGAAGATTGTGATTTAAAAGCAGCGTGCGTGCACACTGTGTGAAATCCAATATATTTTTCCTTCCACTTTGCATTAACTTCCATTTGTGTGTGCTCAGTCTCCTTATCAGCCTTTGCTCTTCCCTCATTATTAATTTGTTTGAGGTGCTCCAGAATACCTAGCCCTTTTCTCTAGACTCTGCTAACATTAATATTTTATGTTGTCAGCCCACATTTTGCTATTTGCCCCTGTTTTCTACACTAATAAGTATACTGATGAAACTTCTGGCTCTAATCCCTGGCGCAGCCCACCGCTAATTGCTTTCCGTGGCAAGGAGCAGTAGTGAACCCCTCCACGAGCCAGCTTGTACCGACAGGTATTTGACTCTCACATAATGATTAAAACTGAGGGATGCTCAGTCATTTATATAGACTTTCAAAACCCTGCATTCACTAGTTTGCTCTCCTGTGAGTTCTCTCAAAGAATTGTTAACTGGTTCAGTTTAAATTACTTTAACAAAAGCTTATGCTTATCTCTCTCTCTTTCATCTTGTTGCACTCAACTGAAAAAGGTGCTTTGTAATCCTGAACATTCTCAACTGATTTTCTTTATGTTCAGGTGAAACTTCCTTGCCAATGACTCTAATTTCCCAGAACAACCTTATCTCCTCTTTCAAACCAGGCAGGAGGATGTCTGCTGTCTAGTATCTCCAATACAATAGCCGTTTTTAATGATAAATCATTTTATTCCTTTTGTCTGTTAACACCTTTGTTATTTTGGTCTTGGATGAATATCTAGCTTTGGGATTATTACTATTATTATATCTTTTTCTTAGTGCAGTTTAATTTCTTGAAGCATTTAGTTGCCTCTGTCATAGTTCTCTGGTTCAAATATCACAGTTCTCTGGTTCAAATACAGCAGGGGACCTGGGTTAATTCTTTTCAGAGCCTGGATCTTCGCTGGGTCAGAGATGGAATGCAGCTACAATCAGCTGTGCTTCTGACTTCTAACAGACTCGAAGTATTGCCCTGTGTATGCAGCTGTCCATCTCAGTTTGTTTTGGGGTTTTAAGCTTTCATTGTGTTGAAATTTGTCTGCCTTAAAAATAGAAATTATTATTATTGCTGTGGCTTTTACTTGCAATTCTCCATTATATTTTACATTTACATGACCTTTCCTCACTTTATGAGAGCATCACGACTTTCTGTGTTTTGACGTTTGTCTTTATTTCCATCTTTATGAAACTGGTAATGTAAAAAAAAATATATGGAGATTGGTAGGTTTATTTTCTTTCAAATAAAGATTTGAGGTACTCTTGCAAGTTCACGTATTGCAAGTAGCAATTTCTGAAATGTTCATTGTCTTCTCTCTGTGTGAGTGTCTGAATATCCTGTGAGATTTAACGCTGTTGCAATGAGTAAGCAAATCACTGTATTCCCAGGCAAAGAAAAGTATAACTGCATCACAGTCGCTGTCACTCCTGTCTGTCTTGAAGATGAATCAGTCTGCTGAAACATGCGCCTGTGGGCAGTATCTAGAGCTTGGTAGTCTTGTTCTCTCTGATCAGATTGAGATTTCAACTCTGTTATGCCTTATCTGGGGTATTACTTCATGGATTTTTTCCAATTCTTCCCATTAAAAAAAAATATTTTATTTTGAAACTGTCCAGTTGGTAGTTACTTATTTGAATTTACTTATTGAAGTATACAGTATTTAAAAGTACCACATACCTATTTAAATTGAAGCAATCAGATGGCAGATAAGCTGAAAGGCCATAGTTCAGATACTATCAGTGCCAGGTATTCTTGTGAGATGGCCAAGGTGCAATCTTTTAACTAATTGTGGGTGTGATTATAATGTTTTTATTAATTTATTCAAATTTCAGCTTTTAATAATCTTCATAGCAGTTAAGTGCACTTTTTATGGTGTTTCTCTGTACTGGAAAATTTAGATCACATTAGAACATGACTTCTCAAAGCTGTGGGAACTGGTGCATAGTTTAAAGTGGATTAGTGATCAGTATGTCTAAGGACTACTCTGTATAAGGTAAATCTT
Source organism: Podargus strigoides (assembly GCA_028020825.1). Classification (NCBI taxonomy): domain Eukaryota; kingdom Metazoa; phylum Chordata; class Aves; order Caprimulgiformes; family Podargidae; genus Podargus; species Podargus strigoides. The sequence continues at coordinate 12,978,398 of CM051634.1, read as the reverse complement.
AGAAGGAACACCTTCATCTTTAGTAATTTATGTGTCAGTAGAGATTTCATTTCTACTTCAGTTGGAATCTGTTGTGTTAAAGGTCATTTTATTGAAATTCATGCTTACATATTCGTAAAAGTGTGCATTCTTCTGAGTGTTATCAGTCACCAAGGTTTTGAAGTTGCCATACTGGATATTTTCTGTATCTTTTAGCACTGGAACCTGCTATGATGAATAAAGTGCTATGTCTGCTCCTGATATTATAGCATTAAAAAAATTAGGAGGGGGGCTTGTGATGACATAAGGTCTTTTATACTTAGTGTGGTTCAACTGGCAGTAGAACGTGAAATGGGAGATTGATGGGCTTGGGGAAGTAGGTCTGTAGATAGTCACAGGCTGATGCTGTACAGCAGATTTTCTTTGCTTAATGGTATGTCTGTGATCTAGGCACCTTTTGGTTATTCCTGTGTCTTTATTCTTTGAATCCTCTGGGAACAGCAGACTTGGCAAGATATGTTTTTGCATTTATCTTTTGCGTTATTTCAATTTACGTTTCTTAAAACAGCTCTGTACATATTGTGGAAATCTTGGGTGAAAAGGTTGGGGAGAACCTGAGTGTGGCAGGTAGAAATGTATGCCTTTGAGCCTCTTGATAGATCTTTGATCTCTGACCTGGACTTAGCAGCCCTATTCCTGCATTATAAAAGCTGGAGATTTGCCTTAAAGATCACAGAACGGTTTGGATTGGAAGGGACCTCAAAGCTCATCTCGTTCCAATCCCCCTGCCATGCCAGGAACACCTCCCACCAAACCAGGTTGCTCTAAGCCCCATCCAGCCTGGCCTTGAACATTGCCAGGGAGGAGGCAGCCACAGCTTCTCTGAGCAACCTGGGCCAGTGTCTCACCATCCCTTCTATTTTATCCTCTTCTTTTTTGGCCTTACTTGCCTTTTACATCACCTTGTCAGGTAGATTTTCGGAGTTCTTGTCTTTGCATTACTGCATGTTTATCTTGCATTGGTTTTGAAGTCTTAGTAAGGGAGCAGGCTGCCAGTGGCATTCCCTCCTGCATCCCCCCTGCTCTCCAGGCTCTTCAAGCTGGTGGCTTTGTGTTATAGCCAGGGCTTTCCCTGATTTACCTGTTGAACTTCAGCACTTGGGTTCTGCAGGAACCTCCTTCAGCTCCAAAGAAGCCCAGGGCACCGAGAGCTGACTCCTTCTGTTTCTAGCTGGTGTGTGCTCTTAAGCTGCTCCCAGTCACCCTGCAGGGAACTCAGTTTTTGTTCAGCTCTTTGGGGGATTTTACAGGTCAGCTCTCTGAGCCGTAAGTGGCCTCGAAGTGGTCACTCCAAGGCATGCCTGGAACCAGTGACCTTTCTGCAAGATTTGTACTGGCTCCCATTACCCAGCAGGATACCACTTCCAGAGCTCAATCTAACCTGCTCTCTAGGAGTTATTTGACAATCTCGTGTTGCCAAAGACTGGCACTGCATCTCCTTCCATTTATCCTTTGATATTTTTTTTTTCGCCCCACCAAAATTTGTGATTTCCTGTAATAGAGCATTATGAATAACACTTGTCACATTTGGAAAATGTAAGTCATTGAGGAATAATTTCAGCTCACTGCTTTGTAGTCTGCCACCCTTTTTGCTGTTCAAGATTTGAAGGACTGTGTAGCACTACAGAGCTGTTTCATCAGGTTTTCTAACAATGAAATTGCTTTGCTCTTCAACCTTGAGGATTTTGTGTTTACTACAGGCTGAGAAAACGTGGCCCAGAGGGCACAGATGTATAGCATTGGGAGCTAGAGGAGGCTGCTTGATATGTATACGTGTATGTGAGTGTGTGTGTGAGCTCTGGCACGCTTACCCCGGGCGCAGGGGACTGGCTGTCAGACGGGTGTGAAGTGCGCTGTCGTCTTGCTCATGGCATCTCTTTGTTTCCCATCCAGAGCTGGACTAATGACAGCTCTGGTAATGCCAGATGGCAGTCACCAGTCATCATTTAATAGCAGAAGAATGTCTAAATATTGTCTCCAAAATGGGTTTGTTCATTCTTTCTCCTCGTTCTAGCCTGGCAGTGATCCGCAGGCAGCACTTAGGGACCTCCTAAGAAGATCCTGTGTAGAAAACTGTCAGAACAGATTGCTGTATGGATTTTCAGAGGATTAAAGTTAATTAAAGAGCTCTTCCTTGCTTTCATTTCCTCCTATCTGCCAGCTATTTACATGCTAATGTAGGGTCTGCCAGAGAGAATAGAAGTGTCAGCATTGGGCATGTTATCACACATGGAAACAGTAGAAAATAATGAGATGAGCGATATATATATGTGTGTGTGTGTGGAGCTTGACAAGTGAAAGTCAGCAGCGCTGCTTTTCGCATATTTTCAGTAGTGTGTGATCTTCCTGAATATAATTCACTCCATTACATCTCGCACTGCATAATTTAATACTTCATTCACTATAGTATCTTTACATAAGCAGTTTTATAAATAGACAGATTTAAGTATTTTTTGTCTGCCTTGTTCTAAGGAGTAAACTTCTACAGAAGTAATGAGGAGTTTTACTAGGAGTACAAACCTGGAAGCAGAGATTGTGGTGGGGACTGTTACCTTCTCTTGGAACGATTAAGCAGAGTAGGTGCTTGGTGTATAAGCCAACCAGGAGTGGATGTAATAGTTTTCTGCTCCAGTTGAATTATTATTTGCCCATTCCATTTTCACATTATTTCAGAGGATTATTTTATCATGTAATTTTTCAATAGCTTTCATTTTAACACTTTATTAAAACTACTGTGTAACAGATGAAATAAAATTGATCCCAGGTTATGTTTCAAGAGGGAGTTTAGGAAAATGAGAAGCCTTGTTATCTGCGATTTTAAACAAAACTATCAAAACCATCTGTGTCATTGAGCATAGGTAAAGAGTTTTTTCAGCTGCTGAAGGCAGTCCTGATAGTTTGAGAGTACTGAAGGTAATTAAGCTTTTAAGGACCAAGGGCAGTCAAAGTCAGATTTGTTTCCTCCAGCTTTTTGTTCCCCAATGTGCAAGGGAAATAAGAAGTGACCAGCTTAGCAAATCAAGACATGCTCTTACCGTGGGCTGACACTGAGGCCAGACCCCCAGTGTTTCATGTGACCTTTGTGAAACATCTATTTGGTATTAGTCTTTTTCTTCACTTCAGTCTTTTGAGGTTTTCCTAGTGGAAAACGTGATGGTCTTATTCTAAGATGTCAGATGGCTGTTCTTTGGCCTTGAAAATCAATGTGACATTTTGTGAAAGAGTAAAAGATGAGGGAGAGGGAAATACCTTTAGGAGACTTTGTTGGGGGCAGGCAGGGGGAGAAGGTCATCCACACTGAAAAGTCATGAGTGATCCCCTGCATGCTTACCACTTCATAGCACAGCTTTCCAAACAGATGCTGTGAAAGGGACGTCAGGTGAGAGATGCCCTGGGATTTTGGTGTTTGAGGGTTTTTTCTTGTACTTGATATATCCAAATCCTCTCCTTAGCAAGCCTGATGGGGCTGACCAAGATGAAATGCTGCTGTGCAATAAGCCTAAGGCTGAATTTCTCCCTGTTGTGGTTCTGCTAATGCCATCTGAGCTGCACCTGGGAAAATGTCCCTGGTGTCTAGATGTTGCTAAAGGCTTCTTACCCAGGCCTGTGGAGGTCTGAATAATTCAGAGAGTAACATGTTGTACTTGGTTCCACATAGCTGAGGAAACCAATATTGTTTCAGGATCTCTGCTGACTAAATCCTATTGCACGGTGTGGCTGGGGGAATGTGATGTGGTTGCCAGAAGAGAAGCTGCTGACTGCTCAGAAATTATTGAAGATGGGAGATATATGTGTGATAGTCAAAATGAAAGGAGGCACACATGGAGCAGATAAGTTATATGGTCCCTGCCTGGGCTGCTGGTCCCTGGCAGAGCCAACACAATTCTGCTTTCAGGAGCTCTGACCAATGGAAGTGAGAACTGATGCTTAAAAAAAAATATAAATAGTATTTTAATTTGTAACGCTTGTCTCTCTTGCACAAGTGGTAAGACTCCTGGTTTTTCTGTGTGCAATATTAGTTTTGGGCAAATATGAAACTATTTAACAAAAGCAGAGAACTGCTCTCAAGCTTTTACTAACAGTGATATAAGTATGTGTCTGTAGATAGCATATTGTCCTGGTTTCCCAGGAGCAACCCCACAGCCCAGCCATGCAGGCAGGCCATGAGCAGCCCTGACTCAGCTGGGAGATCCAACCAAGGCAGCTGCCCCAAGCTGACTCTCAGGTGTATCCCATACCACTGCATCATGCTCACTATAAAAGGGAGCTCACTGAGGGAGGAGTTCCTCTTCCTGGGGCTTCTCCCTTTTGGCCTTTTGCTCCTGCTGCTGATCCTAAGGATGAGGCTGAGTAGAACTTTGCATGCTTTATGTTAGTGATTGTATTAGCTTTTTTATTTCATTAAGTCTGTTTCTGCTTCAACCTGCAAGGCTTCTCCCTTTTTCCCTCAATTTTCTTTCTCAGCTGGGGAGGGGGTATTGGGTGGTAGAACAACTGCTGCAGGTTAGCCCTGGGTACAGGCTAAATGTAGACACATATGCACTTTTTTCCTCTTCCATCTGTGTTGTACTTCATATGAGGGAGGGTTTTATTTTGTGTATCATGCAGAGTTCTTCAATTGTATCTTGCCACATGCTCAAAGGTAAATTTTTCTGTGTTATATTGTTGTAGAAAGAAATCCAGACCTTTTTTGTTGTCTAACAAATGACCTCTTTATTCAGTCAAAACAGTTGGTCTATTTTGAGCTTATATTGGAGCCACATCATGTGGTACACTCTGTCTGACTAAATAATTCAGTTTGGAGCTACTGGTAGGAAGGGAGCAATGATAGCCCCTTGGGGGTAGGTCTAGTCACCAGGACTAGTGTTGAGTCTAGTCACCCTGGAATGTTAAGGGCAGAAGTGCTCTCCAAGCAGAGATCAGGATATCAACTCTGCTGTAGTTGATTGGGATGGATGGTGCTTGAAAAAAATCAAAGTAATTTTCTGGGTGGCTGCAAAGAGGAGAGTAGGGGGGAAATTTGGGCCTTTGGCCAAGACTTTAGAAATATTTGCAGTAAACGCTCTTAGAAATCTTAAAAGAAGCTGTTTTTCAAAAAGGAGTGAACTCTCAGCCTTTGGAGGCACATCCCTTACAGGTATCTTCTGTTAAATACCTACATTTTTCCTTCCTATGTCTTTTACATTCTTCACCTGCTGCAGCCTGTGCACTGTCAGGTGGGTGGATGCTGGGGAGAAACATCAAAAGGATGTGCAGCTGCACTGTGATCTCCTACAGATGTGAGAGGGTGGGAAATTTTCAAACCTGAAAATGTAAGGAGCAAATGGATTTTTTGGGTGTTTCTGAGTGTTCATTCTTAGCACCTTCCTGAGGTCTAAGCTCATACAAAGGCTCCAACTACAGTCATGTCTAGTGGAGCTTTAATTTTTTTTAAAGTCTATAAATCTATTTTGAGAGCTACAATTGCCCAGTGCTGGTGTATGTCTGATTTGTGGGCCACAGGCCCTTCATTCTGTATCCATTCCTTCAGGCTGTCGAATTCTTGGTGGTGTATGTGGATACTGGGAACAGAAGGTAATTTTACAGGCACAGATGAAAAGAGTTTCAAATAATGAGGAAAAAAATTTCTGTCAGTATATTGGCTTTTTTAAAATTAAAATTTGATATTAGTTTGATTTCTGGAACTTAAGTAGAGCAAACCAGGCAGCATGGCAAGACTCTTACTACCGAAGTTAGATATTTGTTTTTAATTTTTGGGTGTACCTTAAGATAGGAAGCAAAGGAGCAACCTAGAGCAGTAAATAACATGAATATTTCAGAGGAAGTTTTTTTTTTTCTATATGCCACCATCTGTTGATGACCTTCGATGATTAATTTCTTGATGAGATGTGCTAACCAAGCTGTGAAATACAAGGTAAATCCTGATGTTTGAAAGATCTCTCCAGACTTTTCTTCCTCATGGAAACTTCTATATACTGGATGAATGCAATTACTGACAATAGTGGTATTGGAGGGTAAGAAGTGATGCACAGCATTTACTCTTACATACATATATGAAAATAGAAGTTAGCAAATGAAAGCACTACAGAGGTCTGCTTCAATAAGACACTGTTTTCTGTGCATTAGCTTTCTGATGATAGTAAAGAGAGGTCATAAGCTCTGTCCTTGCATCCATGAGCACTGCAGAGAAAGCTCAGATGCTCAAAGCACCTTTCCCATTAATGTGTTTTCCTGTCTTCAGTGCAAATGACCCCTAGATATGTGATAGCTCTTAATACATTTTGAAGCTCTCCCATAATTAACTTCTGATGGAACAAAACAGAAGGCTGTGGGGGTTATAGATTCAAAGAGACTGTTCAAGAGGTTTTGAAAATGATACGTAGAAGACTTTCTGCCATTCATGTAATCAATTACTTTGAATTAATTATAAGGTCTTGAGCACAGATATGTAACAAGCCCTATGGTGTCCTGTAGCAACAGCAACTTTTTAGAGCCTCTTCAGCCAAGCACAGAGTTTCTCTTTCCTTCGTATTAGGCAGCATGACCCATACAAGATGTTGCATCCTCTGCGTATTTTTCATTAGAGCAGCTCCCATCGTCATCATCAGAGAAAGGCTGTTGATACTAAAGCCTCTTGCTCAGTCAGTGTGCTGCCTGTGAGCATCACATTAACCTTTCCAGCCTTGTGAAGTTTAAACAAAATCTGTCTGCTTTTCCCACCCTCTCTACGACCTCCAGCCTTCCCGTGTCACTGATGCGAAGTGCAGAACTCGTGGTGACAATGAAGTTCATCTGCAGCATGCCTGAGAGGCACAGGTTTTGACTGTTAATTAATAATTCCAGTCCTGCACAACAAGTAGTCTGATGGCAAGTCAGTCTGTGCAGAAACCTCTTGGTAGACTTTGAAGCAAGCATGCAGAAATACCCTATTTTCAGCTGTGCATGTTTTTTTCCCAGAATTAGTTCACCATAGCACTGCTCTAAATATGTCTTGTGAGATAAGCTTTAAATCCTACTTGGGCAAAGTTTATTAAAAATTAACATTTGCATGGGGAGTTATAAAAAAGAATAGGACCTTCATTAGCTTAAAATCATCTGAAGTACAAAATAATATTGAATTGCTCTCCAGTGGTCCAGACCAGGAAAACTCTTACTGCCTGCCAAATCTGGAAGCCCTGAAATAGTCGGTGTCAATAATATTCAATAAACCACATTACAAACTGCACCCCTGTCCCCTGGGGTCTGGGAAAATGAGCCGCTACGGACAGGCTAAAGAGCCTGGGATCGTTGGTGTAGGGTATGTTGCTTCATGTGGCTGAGTGTGCAGAGCAGGGAGTGTGCGAGCTGGTGGTGTGCTGGACACCCCTGAGGTCTTCCTCTACATCACAACACTGTTCTGCTCTTCAGTGGGGAAAATTGTGCAGTCTTCATTAGACATAAGGCCCTGGATCAACTGCTCTGGTAGTTCATGATGTTTGGGAGTGACATGTCAATGCAGGTGATATAGTTTCATGTGGTTTTGCTTTATGGAAGTTCATACTTGGACCAGAGTAACCTATAGACCTGACTGAGGATGTTTCCCAGTGACAGTGATTCTGATCTCCAGCCTTTATAAAAGTTAGAGGAAAGTGGACTAACAGTCTGTAGGGAGAACATCAATTTTGATACAAATCTAGGACAGATGATGAACGCATCTTTTCCCATGTTCCTTTTCTGTTGGGGCTGCATATTGCTTGCCTGTATCCTGCAGCATTTAATCTATTGTGATTCCTTTAAGTGTCTGTCTGTCCATCAGATTCACCTTCCCTTGGGCTCTAAGTCACCAGCATGTGTGTCTTTGTGTTAATTTGTCCCAGTTCACAGGCGTAGCATCATTAGTGAAATAACACTGCTGCTGTAATTACTGTGGGATTTGTGTGCAGCAGTGTGCTCTTGCATTGAGGTGTACCTACTCTTTAATCTACATGGGCCATCTGCTTTATTTCTTAACTAAAAGTTGTTTTGTTTCTGCCTTGGAAGAGTGAATCTGTTGCTCTTAATCTTCTCTGTGTAGAAAAACATTGCAGCTGGGATAAATTAAATACCTGTTTCATAGATCGTGCTCATTTTTGTAAGATTTCTTCCAGGTCATGCCCCATAGTTTTGCTGTGCAAAAGTTTTTGTGCTTCTCTGTGGCTGCAGGGATATTCAGGTCACAATTTTGTTAGGATTACTCCGTAACCTAGAGAACTCTTGACCACTCTGTCTGACAAGTTCTAACACAGTATACAGTCCTGCTGTTGGCTCTGTAATGAAGATAGCCTCATACAACTGCAAGATGTTACTGGGCAGATATCCCATGACAACTCTGCAAATAATAGCCTTTTAAAACCCCATTCGCGTAAGCATTGTATGTTGTGTGACAAAGTGCTTAGACTTCTGTCTAAGAGGTCTCTTGTATCTTTTACTACTGCTTGCCTGATCAAAAATAGTCAATTGTTGGACTGATCAGGTCAAAGACCTGAGTTTCTCCAAATCTTCTGTGAAGGCTGTATTCTTCTCTTTTGCCTTCCTCTTCTCCAGGATTAAATGGATCAGCTCTTTGTTATGAGCTGGTTCCCAAAGCCTGGGCAGTCCTCAGGCACAGAAGTTGATTGTTTCACTGGGATGGAGCATTGACATTGTTGTCAGAGAGCTTTCTTTTATTTCTCAGAAAAACTTGTCTATTAGATGATTTTGAGAGTTATTCTTTGGTGTGGTTGAACTGGATGATTTTGGATTCTTTAAAAGGCATTTAAATAAGATTGTAAAATAAGAGCAGTGAGGATCTGGCAGCGTGTGTCACTTCCTGTATCTTTTGAAAGGATTGATACCCTAATTATATATAACCTAAGTGGGTTTTGTTGTTGTCATCTTATACACCTTTTAAAAATGTTCCTGTTGTCAATAAATGAGGGCTACAGAGATCCATGCCTCAAAGAATATAAAATGAGAAAAATACACTTTCTTGGGTCTGTTGACAATTTATTTTTCTTGTAATGGGGACATTATTTCTACATGAGCCTATCTCTCCTTACCACTAGAAGCTGTTGTGTTCAGTTCTGAGACAATGAAATAGCAGCATCGAGTCAGGCAGTTTGCATCTTGGTTTTGTTAAAAGAATGAAAAAAAAATAACATTATTTCTCGTAAGACATTTTGGAGTAGAGCAATCATTTAGAAAATGAAAAGATCCTTTGTCTAGGAGGCTCTTCTGTTTGGTTCTTTAATCTAAGCAGCTGTCTTTCCTTCCCCGTGGGAAGTTGTGATGGGTAAATAACATGGAAATTCATTTGATGATGGAGACATTAGAGGTTGGCATGGACAATTAATTTGTTATTAGACAGAATTAATTTTATTTGATCCTTACATGGTTCTGTTGCTGCATATAAATTCAGCAGCTTGACAAGTTAGCCTGCAAATGCAGCTCTGTTCAGATTTGCTGAAGGATGGCTTTTTTATGGCTGTGACATCAGGAGTGACTTCTTTCCTCACCTGTGTGTGAAGTGAAGATTACAGGGAAGTCTTTGGCTTTGTGCTGCTAGAAGTCAGTTCTGGGTTTGTGATATAAAACTTGTGCTTTTCTGCTTGACAAGCAGCCTGTTTTGCAGCACAGCTAAGCCAGTCCAACATGTTGCTGTGAAAAGAGTGGTCCCCCTTCCCGAACTAAATGCTCTGGTCATTTTCTTTGCACAGAACTGGTTTGAAAATGAAGTTTCTGAAGCTAAATCAGTAGATAGGTAACTCTAGAAGAAAGTGAGAAGCGTTTTGCTTGTGATTGGTTTCTTTGTCTGAGTTTCTTTGCTCATACAAGGGACAGGACGAAGTATCAGTGGCCACAGGCAGAACTGTTGGTTTTCATGTCCAGAGGGATGATCTCCTTGCAGTGTCACAAAGCAGCACCTTCATATTTGTTCTTTTATTCCTACAATTCAAAGCCACATTTTAATTGATTCTGGTAGGTACTGATTATTTCTTCTGCAAAAATAGTTAGAAAAGAATTAGTCCTCCCTCCATCTTTCATGACTTTGTCGTGTCAAGAATTTGGAGCACGTGTAACAGGAACACTTTGGGAATGTTCATACTTGTTAACTCTACTTTCTTTTACTGTTTCTTCCTGGTTTTGCCTTTCTCTGGTGTGACTTCAGGAATGGCATCATCTCAGAAATGGCTCCACAATGGTGGCAATCCGCTCCTCAACAGAGCTGGTGTGTAGTTGATAAACACTTTTTTTTTTTTTTTTGTTTTGATGAGAATGACCTAATCATGGGGAAGGTCCCCAGTCAGAGACTTGAAAGAGATCTGTGCTGTAGCCTGGTTCTTCTGAGCTACTGAATGACCACAACCACTTCATCTTGCAAAGCATCAGTTTCCCCTTCTGGAAAGTGGAGGTGGTGATGCTGAACTTCCATAATAGGCTGCTTTTAAGACTGACAAAAAGTGCAGCATAAAAAACCAAAGGGTAGTCCCACATATCTGTACTCTTCAGTAGTAGAGTTCCATTATCAAGTTTCTTATAACAGTGTCCTCATAAGACATCTGCTTTTGCATATATTGTACTGATTTTTCTCTCCTGTTTTAATTGACTCTGCTCTGGTTTTCCCAGACTGGAGAGTCTCTTGCTTGTGCTAGACTGGCAAACTAAAGATAAAAGTTTTGGAAAATGAGACCAAGGACAAAAACAGGGAGTATGTTCAACTCGGAACGGTAAAGGAAGATGTGAATATATTAAAAAGAATATCAAATTCAATTATTTTTGTTAACCGGTGAGATCAGGAGAGGAATCAATTATAACGTGCAGATAGCTTTTTGTGAGCTGCATGGTGAAAACTTCAATTGCATTTATTTTTTAAAGTTGACGTGCCAGGAGACAGCATTGTTTCAGTAGATACGAACAAGGAAGAGACTAATGTCATCTGTAAGTGGCAGGGAAATATGAAACTTGCACCTCTTGACAGTAATCTCTTCCATTTAAAAAGCAAATTAGAGAAATGCAGTTTAACTATTCCCACAATAAGGGAAAAAGCAGGAGAAACTAAGGGATAAACTCACACTTGAAGAAATTCAAGGTTCGACTTGGTGTTCATTGCTGGAGGGAAAAAAAAACACAGGAAAAAATAATTCCTGAATATCCATTAGCATGCCAGACTGTTAGCAAGCTCAGCAGGAGAGTGGCATGAAAGTAAGGGTTGGTGATGGGTAAGTGTCCTCCCCTTTCAGCGAGCTCCAGGTCCACACTGAGCAAGTGCTTAGTGATTGCTTTAACCACCCAGCACAGATGGGCTGGCACTTCATGGTCAGCAGCCTCGTGGCTGTTTAAAATGTTCTGCTAAAGGACACAGCAGAGACCACGTTGAATGCAGAAGTAAGCCCAGGTTGTCTTTGTTTCCCATTTCCCCCTGCTCCTGTGAGGTTCTCAGCTATTTGCTCTTGCTGAGCCCCGCGTGTGCGATGCCCACCCTGGCAAGTGCCCAGCCCCAGTGCTGTGGTTTCTGCCAGCCTCCTGCAATGGCTCCCAAAGATCACCTGTGTGCCTAAGTTTGTGCAAACATCACAGGAGAACTTTCCTTGCAGCTGGTGTTTGCATGGGATGCCGTGCCTCTTGGACTGTGCTGGTGTGCAAAACAACACTCTATATATTTATATATATAAGTGTGTATATATATACTTATAAGTAGCACCAGGTTATTTATAACACACTCCTATGGTTTTATAAATCACAGTCCTATCAATCACATACCATTCATTCAAACATAAGAATTTAAAGTTGCTTCAAAGACCTCCTGTTTCTTCATGTGGCTAGTGAAAAAGAAATTGCTGTTTGGAGCATGGGAGGAGTGGCTTTGCTTTTCTCTTTGCTGTTTGTATCAGTGGGTTAAATTGTCCAATAACTTCAATTCTAAGCTTTTGAAGTATTTTTCTTGTAAAAAGTATTATTTAAGTGTGAAATATATATGTTTGAAGTGCAGGAATGTTGAATTTAGAGAAGAATGATAGTGTTCAACTCCATTCAGTGGCTGATATTAAAGAGGCAATTACATATGATTTGTGAAATAAAGAGAGCAACCTCTGCAGAGGGTGATACCTGCAGGGCTTAGCAGCACATTCTCTGATCCGAGCTAATAAGAGTTTGCCTTGTCAGAAAACCCATTAGTGTGCCTGTGTGAGGACGGTGCAGGGGATGCAGGAATTGAGCAACTGTTTACCTTTTGGTACCCAGGAGGGAGGCAGGGAGAAGCTCCCTCTAAAAAGTTCATCAGTTAGACTGCTGTGTTTTTGTTTATAGTACTAAACTGTCGATAAAGAAAAAGATGTTTCAATAGGTACATTCTTTTAGAAGCACACAAACTTCGGCTGGAGATTAATTCCTTCATTTCCTTGTGTTCTTCTGGTGTTTTTAAAGTTTTGTGTAAAGTTATTTTGTTTGGTTTTTTCCTCTTTTGAGATGAAAACTTCAGAGCTCCCTGGTTTTCAATCCATTTGTTCTTTTCATGTCTTCCTCCTCCATACATGCTGTGAACATGCTGAACTGACAGTATTTTTGTCTGTCTTTCCCACACATCCAAAACCTAAATACAATGACAGTGTCATTTCTGTATCCCATAGAGAAACAGGTCTTTATACAGTCTACACCACAGGCTTGATGAGGAGGGGTTTTCAATTAGTACCATGCTTGTTTTTAAATTCAAAGCTTCTAGAGATCAGTGTTAAAATTAAGTATATGGGGTAACCTGTGGGATGTGCATGTTCAGTATCCATAAAATCTGAGGCCTGAGCTGGTATTAGACTATTTCTTCTCTGCTTTGATTTTTATTCTGGCTCTATGAGTCTCCTGCATTTTTTTTCATGGTGCCTGGCCCTGAGTTTTCAATTACAAAATGATTTCTTGTCCTTAATCCCAGTCTCATTCATTCCTGGCTCTCCTTCCAGTCAGGTCTGGATAACTCTGTGTGAGATACTACTGTGGTTCTGAAGACAGATAGTTATTAACCATCTAGAGAAATGGTAAAAAGAGTAAAGAGTGAAGAATTACACTAGCGAATAATGTGGAGAAACAGATCTTCAAATATGTAAAAGACTGCTCTAGAGGAAAAGGTAATAAATTTTTGCCTGGTATTGTGCTTATGTTATAGGCTTAGGAGATCATTTTTAGCAGCTATTTTCTGTTCTGCTCATTCTTCCAGGGCACTTCCCCAGCAGCTCAGAGTAGAGACAGGACTGATGGACTGTGCTTTGCCCTCTCCTTCCTCTATGGCCATAGCTCCTCAGTGTCCTGCTGCCTTGGACCAAGGGGGAAATCCAGTGGCAAAGCCTGTGAGCCAGCATGGTCTTGGCAAGCGAGCCTGAGGTGGGAGGGATCGGTATTTGAATGAAGCTCTGTCGGAGCTCTGTGTATGTGGTCAGTGAGATACATACCTGTGTGACACCACGTGTATTTAGATCATTAGAAGGGACATCATTAGAAGGCACTTCTGTATTTCACAGTACCTCAAATGCTTTTACCTTCTGCGTCCTGTTTCAGAAATGCCACTAGAGGATATTACGTGATGATCTAATACAGAGCTGTTCAGAAATTTAAGGCTTCTAATGGTACAGCAGTAGTATTTTCTTCACATACACACATTTTGTTATGTACATCTAGAGCCAATCTGATTTGCTCATGTTCAACTGGTAGCTTTTTCTCCAATTTACTTCTTGACTTAAGTAAGTGTTAATCATAAATGCTTTCATTAGTAACTAATTTGATTCAGGGAAAAAGCTGAAAAGATTTGATGTATGCTTTAAGATTTGCACCACTTCTTCCACGGACTTGAGGCAGGTGTTTTTGCACAAGAAGTCTTTCTGCGTAGCCTTGATTGTTGATTTGGTTTGTGTGTGTGTTTAGCATCCTTGATGTGCACAAGAAGACAGAGGCAGAAACTTATCACTTGCTGATTTTTGGGTGCTTCTGTTCTTACCCCCAGTAAGCTGAAGAGTCTTAGTGAATTAGTAATCATGAGTAGCATCTTTAAGACTGCACTGACAAAGACAATACAGTAGTCGTGTGGGGGGTTTTTTATGTGGTAGAGCTCATTATGTTGTTACTGGTGGTGAAATAATAGGGATGAGTCTGAAAAATAATACTTGCAAGCGAAATAGGAACAGCTTTTTGGAATAAGTTGAGAAGAGGGATTGTGAAGTGGTCATAAATTCCAGCTGAACTGATTTATTCTGGTTACCTTTTGTCCTCCCTTCATCTCTAAACCAACCTTTTTTGTGGTGGTATCAAGTGATTTTATGTTGATTGTGGAGGCTTTTTTGAACAACTGAAGGTGGATGGTAAAGGTGCTGTTAAGGTAATTTAAAATGACTCCTGAGAGAAAGGAAGAAAGCAACCAGCAGGATCACAGCCCTGGACTTCAGAGAGCAGAGTGTGATCTGTTCATGAACCTGCTTGGAAGAATCCCATGGCGTATGCTCCTGGAGATAAGGGGGATCCAGGAGAGCTGGGGAGGTTGGGGTAGAGGATCTCCAGAGCAGCTTTCAGACCTCAACTCTTCTGCAAATTGGAGTCTATCTATTGCTGATAATAGACTATATTGAAAATAGCATCATCTCATACCACATTCATTGGCAAGATAAAGCTGTGTTTGAGAAAGATTGTACTGAGTCAGGAGAGTGCTGGCTGGGTGCATTGTAAGGCACTTGGAAAGAAAAGCATTTTATTAAGTAATATAATAGTAATTCACAAATGGAAACAGAAGAACCAAATATAGCAGCAGATATGACTTCATTTTAAACTTTTTTTTTTCTAAATTTAGAATAATAAAAATAACTCTGAGAGTATTTCCTGACACATCACAATGGACTTTTTTCCAGAGATGGGACAAATTCAGCGATGTATGTTTCATGCTTTCTGCTGCCCAGAAGTAGAAAGGTGACAGTCCATTTTGTTCTGTAACACATGGCAGTTCGTTAGTATGAAAGCAAATCAATGGTTTTAGTTGCAAGAAAGTAGATTTTTTGCTACTGTGGTTGTGCTCTTTATTGCTGTGTGGTTTTGTTGAAAATAAAATGTAAATAAATAGGAGCGTGCAAAATTTTGTGATGAAATATTAATTAAAAGATTGATGAATGTTTTTGTTTTATGCCTTTAATCGTCGTTCTTTCAGATGTATATGATGAATATATTTCCTAAATAATGTTTTTCTTCTGGTAAACTGATTTTTCCACTTGCTTTTAATGAAGTGTGACTTCAGTGCTTCCCGTTTTGTCTAATGCTTTGAGCATAACGTTCTTATGTCAGTGCCATTTTGAGGGAAGATTTTGTTGACTTAATATTGCAGAGGCAGTGGAGGGAGAACGAAGGCAGGAACGTTGTTTTGTCTGCACGAATTAACCAGCACTCTGGTGACACTGTGAAAGGAAGGTGTTCACTGCGTGGCAGCTAATATTAATATTAGATCTGCTAAACTGTAGGCTGTTTTAAGGTAATAGTGTTTAAAATTTGAGGAAATGGGTACGTGTGAGCTGTTGTCACAAGGATTGGAGGTTGGTTCTTGAGTGTAGTCATGCATCCTTTTCTATTCTCTGCTAGGTGAGGTTGAGGAGTTTTTTGCCTGCTACATTCCCAAACTGCAAATCATTTTTGCCATCCTCTGGTTCAGCAGCTCTTGGGAGAGCATCTTGTCCTGCTTCTCTGAAGATGGAGCCAAGCCCTGTGAAGTTGTTGAGCAGGAGGTGTTTGCCAGCCTGTGTAGTTGGCACTGAGCGCAGTTAGGGGGTCTTCGTATGTGGGGATGTGCTGGTGGAGTGGGGTCTGTGGGTAACTTGTATGTGAAGGGTTTGATGAGCAGGAGATGTAGGGATCATGAGCTCTGGGTGAGGGTGTACTTGCAGTCCATCTTCAGTTTCTCTTCATTTATACCTCATCAACTCACTTCAGCTGAGGATGCTGCAGAAGGAGAGCAGCAATCAGAAACAAGTGATGAGTGTGAAAGACTGGGAAAGCAGTTATACTGGAAAACTGTGAAGATTGGACTTGTTTACCTTAAAAACTAGTTGAAGAAGAGGTGACAACCCCTACCACTCTGTGACAAGTTGAAGAGTGAAAAATGAATGATAAGTTGTTTGGGAGCTGTTGTTTTTCCCCATCTGTGCAATGCAAGAACAAAGGTGTTCAAGGAAGCTGAAAGGTGGCAAATTAAAAACTGATAAAAGAAAATACATTTTCCAGCAGTGAAAAAAAGCAATGTGATTCATTTCTATCAGAAAACCAGCAAGGTCAGGTATTTATCAGGGTTCAGAAAGAGACTGGATTTATGTGATCAATAAAAATATCCAGAGGAGTTGTCAATGAGAGCTTGTTTTTCAGAAGTATTTATTAAATGTCATTTTTTGGACTTGGGAAGCCCAGGGTGAAGGTCTGACTGGAATGAGGGTAAAGCAGTATAATCTTGTACCTGCCTGATGTCGTCCTTGTACCTGGGTCTCAAGAGGAACGGGAGATAACTTGATGTATAATTTCTGAAACTCTTATTGGAGTCACTGAGCTTTTATACCCTGGAAGTAGTAGAGGGAATGACTTATGAATTAGGTAAAACATGGGAAATTATTAATATTTTCTAATAAAGCGGTCAGGTGATGTATGTTCTGAAGCATTAGCTAAAAGCCCCTTTTCTTCGCCTTTTTCAAAAAGCCTCAGCTACCACATTTTTACAGTTGATACATCGTAAGGGGACCAAGAAATTAACTTTTCAAGTCCAGTGGAATATGCTGTGTGTAGCTGGTTGGATGAACTCACATCTCTGATTTTGCTGTTCTCTTAAAATCTGATTTACCCTCCTGCTTCAGTTCTGATTTAGGCTGAACACCCCAGGAACAGAGCCTGGACAGCGGTGTGATTCCTCCTCTGTTATTTTAGCAGAGATAACTGCACTGGCTTAGAGCACAGTTCAGTTTACTTTTCTCCAAAGGTAATGATCTTTAAGCAGTTCAAACTGCAGGAAACTGGCTGTTAAGAGATTTAGAGGCCAATATCTGGGTTACTTAGTAGGCAGGAGGAAAAAGAAATCTGAGGGTTAGGAATGAACAGAGGGCTGAATTTTTATGTGCTGTAGACACTGGCAGAATAGAAGAATCTCATGCATCCTCACAAAAACGTTCTTTTTAGGGTTGAATGAGGCTTGTTCTTTTTTCTTTTTTTTTTTTTTTTTTTTTGAATAGGTGAATAAAATATTAGTTTTCTAATCCAGTAAGTAAGGATGAATACATTTCCTTGTCAGTTGTATGCCTTCCCTCTGCCAGTGATGGTAACCTAGTGGCTAGGTTGAAGAAGGTATGGTATTAAATTTAATTATTTTTTTTTAACAGAAATTACCATTTTTCAAATGTGAACTGTGCTCACCGTGTCAGATGGAGAGTAGACCTGTGCTGAGACAGGTGAATAAAGCAGCTTCACACTTGTGCAAGATTGCCACCGCTTGAGCAGCAGGGCTAAGAGAGGGACTTTTTTGAATGAAGAGATGAGAAACACATTGAGATAGAAAAGCAAGCTTGAGCTAGAGATAGGCAGTGGTGAGCGTTCCGGTAGAAGGGAGTTAAATGAAGAAAAATCATAAAATTATTTCACAGCAGCAGGAGGTTAGGAGACATAACTAAACATGTTAAACTCACTGTGAAGCAAGAGCACCCCAGGGGTATTTTAGTCAGATAATATTTAGTTTGCTGCAGTGTCAGTTGTATGATTGCTTGTCAGCTGGCATATGTATGTGCTATAAGCAAAATGAGGCTTTTGGAGACCATGCACAATTTTCCAGAAAATAGTAAGCAGGGGATTTATCAGAGACAAATTAAAAGAGTTACAGTAGATTTATTTGCTCTGGTCCATTGCCAGGATATAAGGCAAGCTGAGCCTGCTGCAGAGAAGCGTTGGAGATGAGGTACAATGAAGAGCTGTAAATCTGGAGAACAACTTGTGGAATATAAGAGCGTGTAAGATATACAGGTATTTGTAGGTATAAATTTAAAGCTACCTGCTGAATGTTTGCCAAAAGAGCAATCAGACTGCAGAGTCTCTCCAAAATTTCAGAAGTGGTGGTTGGGAAGCTAAGAGTGTCTCTGAATGCCTTGTTCTGGCACCTAAAATTAGCCTTTGATCTTTTTCAGGTGCTCTGTCTGGCTATGTCCTCTATTCCTGGCAGTTTTCCCTGAAAACTGGTTTCTCCAGACTTCCAGCCTTGGGTGGAAAGTTGGTGTTCAATCTTAATGATACGGTGCTTTTCCTAGCAACAAAATGGCTCTGAGCATCAGAAAAATTGATGAAAACCATCAGTTGTAGAGAGGTGATGGGAGAGAGAGATGCTTAATTCCTGGTTTGCTATGTGCATGTGGTTACAGAGTACATCAGTCTTTCTGACCTCTCCCCCACCTGTTCAGGTTTGACGCAGATGGAGGTGCTTGGGCTTACAAAGAATAAATATATTACTTTTGTTGGAGAAGACTTGCTTGTAGGGTGCAATACATCTGAAGGGCTCTTTATAGGTTAAATCCATCTTTAGACTCCTGCAATAGCCTTATAGTGGCTTGAGGGGCAAAAATGCAAGCATAGGTTTGATATATAGAAAGTCACGTTTGAGAATGTAAGAATATTTTGAAATTCGTGACAGTACAAGGGCAGTGAAATCTGCTGGATGTTTTTATTTTTATGGAGTTAATGGGCTTTTTTTTGGTAAATGCTGTTTTAATTGAGGTCTTGAGTAGAAAGTCAATGGTGTGTATATACATATGTGTCTGCAGTCAGTTCTAATTTGCAAAGTAATGTGAAAATAGGTCAGCCACAGAGAGAATTGTCAGGCAATGGCTGTAGCTGAGAAGGAAACTATTTGGACGTTTGGAAATAGAAAAATTTGGTTTAAAAATGATTAGTCCAAATGTTGAATGGTGAGAGAAAGGGGAGCCATTTGCCTTCTGGTGACAGTAGACAAGGAAGATTTGAAAAGTTTCTGCTAGTTTAGTTTTTACTTGTTTTGTTTGGCATAAGACTGCTGGGGGTTTTTGTTCTGGAAGACTCTATTAGCTCTTGTTAGCAGTGCCCTAGGAGGGTCAGGAGCTGGGGGGGGATGTAATTCCCTTAGATGCTTTCCCATAATAGCAAAGTCTCACCGAATGTTCCTCTAGCCACAGCTCTGCCTTCAGGCCTGTTTCCTGGGTCTTGCTGTCACTTTGTTTTTACGTTTCCCCCCCGTTTTCCATAAGGCAATGGGATGTGAATGTAGTCTTTGAAGAAAGAAGCCTAATTATACAGTAAGGCTGAGCAATACATTGATTCCTTATCAGTTCCTCCAGCCATCAGATTTGGGGCAGAACCTGTTACTTTTCAGTAGCCCCGTGCATGTTTTTCAGTTGATGTTTTTTCCCATGGTGTCTAGGGCAGCTCCCCAAATCTCAGTGAGCTTGAAGCGGGATGCACGTTTCATGTGAGGTACATGCAAATGGGTGGCTTTGGGAAGGGGCAGATGCCAACTGGCACTGCAGCCTATTGCTGGTACCTGGTGTCTCTGTTCCTACACAATATGCAGAGCTCTGTGCTTTGTTTTCGTGAACTTCATCCCCTTGATACGAATTCATTTCTCTAAATTACAGAGGTGCTGTTGAATTGTAATCCTCCTCTTTGATAAACACATCACTGAAGTTGAGATTTACTGCATTTATTGTTTGCCTTTATTCAGCAGACAAGTTACCTGTCAAAGAAGGAAATTAGACTGGTTTGATATTATTCATATTAATGCTCAGTTGATTGTTTCTTGCCCCTAATTCTTCTCTGTCTGCTTGCAGTTTGATTGTTAATGTTTTCTTCAACTATTTAATGAGATACCAAAATGTTGAAGTAATTTATAATTGCCAGAGTCTGTATCTCCTCATCTATCCTTCTTTCAGAAGGTTGGATCTGTTCATCTCTCCTATTTTTAGGGCCTGTCCTGACATTTGTGAGTTCATCCAAGGTAGGTGCTCATGGAGCAGAGATTACCATGACTAATTTTTAACGTATCTTAAGGATATATTTTGTCAATAGGTCCTGATATATATATATATATTTAGATATATTCTGATATATCTAATAAATTTAAGTATTCTTTCAGTTATTTCTGACCATATTTTGGTTTATGTTCCCACACCTCACGCTGCTAATTTTACTGATGTTAAACATCTGGTCAAGCCTCAGTTACCATCTCCCTCTTTCAGTGTATGTATTTGTGTAGCTCAAAGCAAGAAAGCATAGACCTCTGTTACACAGTCATCCTTCTCTTTTATTTGTGTTTTTAGAAGGAGTAGTTAGCTAAATTATACCTGATTGCAAATAGCATCTGTTTAATGTTGAACCTCCATATTCTTTCTTCAATCTCGAAATTTCCTCTTATTACAACTAATTTGGAGTTGGGAGTCTGGAGAGGAAGAGGAGGGGGAAATCTTGCCACTGATTTCCTATAATGAAGCAGTCTATTAACATTCTCCAAAAATTATCATTAATTAAACAAAAAGCTCATCTAACGCTAAGAACAGGAATATTTCTGTACCATCAAAAAAGCATCGAGTGGGAAATATCATTATGATTCCACTTTACAAAGTCTGTCTCCTCTGCCAGGCTCCAACCTGTGCAGAAGTGAGCTGTGTGTTTGGGTTGTGGATTAATGGTTGAAGTTCACTTGTGTGGAAATAAAGCAGGTTTTACTGTGACTAGAATCTGCCATTAAAAAACCATTGTTGGAACCGACTGGTGCAATTCCTGTTCTTTCATTGCTAATGACAAAACAATATGTTCTTTAAAAAACAACAGCCCTATATTTGCTTTCAGAGAATCGTGCAGGAGACTTACTGAAACAGAAGCTGGGTGAAGAGAGGCAGTTGAGAGATTTATTGATCAATAAACCAGACAATTACAGCTTGTTTATAAAAGGAAAAAAACCCAACACTCAAACCTCAGGCCTGCAAGCAACACCAAGACTCTAATAATGATATCTCTGGCATCCAGCTTGAAACGATAAAAGTCAATAGGAAGATATAGGATTTCAATAAAATTATGACACTAGATAAACTTTACCCCAGGAACAGATTTTCCCTGTGTGTGTGACTGACTTCGGTTAGATTTGTAACTTTAATTTCTTTCTTATTGATTTTTCTTTTCTTCAACTAATTAGGAAGTTGTAGTGAATTGTGTGTATGTTTGAGGAGGGGCTAAAGAGCATCAACACAGATAGGGCATGAGCTTATATCTATGTATATAAGGTCGGATGGCTTCTTAATTTTTTTTGGCTATATTTTACTCTTCAGTTCCTTCCGTTACACAGCTGGGAGTCACTCTGATCCTCCTCGGTATGCATATATCTGAAGCCACCAGCTGCTCTTGGAGACATGCAGTAGCACTGCTTCATTGATGTGGGAGTTGTTGGTAGGGGTGATGATGGTGCTTATGTGAACAGTTCTCAGGTCTTTCCCGAAAATTAACCCCAAAGTCCTTGAAGAGTCCGTTTATATTCCTGCTGTTTCTGAACCACTCTGGTAGCCCTCTGGTGTGTGAGTGCCAGCCAAAAAAACCCTTTCTCTGAGCTTCGGGCTGCTCACCAACCAGGTCACATTTTGGCTTTGTACAGAGGGAACAGAAGAGCTGGTGGGGGGACTGGAGAGAAGCTTTATCTTAGGGATGGTGTTTTGCAGAGGTGCCATCCCGTACTTTCCCATAGCAGATTTTCATGGAATTAGCTCTAGTTTGTGGTTAAGGTTATAAAACGTGTTTTCTTTTTAGGTAGTTATGCACTGGTATGAGGCATATTAGTTTGGTGAATTGGCTGTCACTGGCAGGAGAAAGGGAAACTGTTCAACTTCTGAAAAAATCACTCTCCTTCCTCTTTTTTGAACTTGCGTCTCTTCAAAGACAGCTGTGAGCTGCAGCACCACAGTTTCCTGTGGGCCATTAATTTCCTAGGTTTATAATGAACATCAAAACCAATTGTTCTGCTTTCATGGCATGTTTGGAGTAAACTCCATTTCTGTTCTGGTGTTGATTTGGAACCCATCAAGGTAAAGAACACCTGGAAATGTGCCAGCGCGTGGTCCATGGTGAGTTAGTGGAGATGCCCTGTGCTGGGTAAATTTTGGAAATTCCGAGAGGGACCACTTTTTAGCAAATCTGATGAATGCTCTCCTGATAGAAGGCAGAAAAGCAGAGGTGGTGGAAAAAGGTTAGAGGGGGCATCTGAAAGTCCATGGGGAGGTTTTAGATGAGGCATGGGGAATATTCTGTTGTGTAGGATGAGGAGATATTGCAGCAATTACTAAATTAGGATTACATTTTAGAGAATCTTTTTAGACAGAGGACTTCTCAACAAGAACTTCTGTTTCCTGCCAAACTAACAACATCTTTAGGAGGGAGGGAAAAGCTTTTGGTAAGTGCTCTTGATGGGAAGGAATTTGAAAAACGGAGCTGGGGACCACTTGTTGGAAGCTGAGAATTGATTTCATTACAGTATTACTATTTAGAAATAATTAAAGAGGAGAACTAAACTCAAGGATCAAGTGTTTAATTGTACCACCCCTTACTTCATCTTTTCAGCACCCTTTTTCCCCCAATACAGCATGTGCTGTATTTATTGTGCATGTTGTTTTTTTCCTTGAGAAGTTTACTCTTCCTTTAAGATAACAGCTTTGAGGGCAAGGTCTGTAGTTGATTTTAGAGGAAAGACAGCCCATAGGGATGCTCTGCTCCTGTGCAGTTTTCCCATCCTCGCATGAAAGCAGAAGTTTTTCCTTCTTGCAGCTGAACAGCTCAGGGAACTGCTCGGATCTTGCTGGAGGTGGCTGGGATGACCTGTTATGCAGCAGTTAATTGGAAGCCAAGTGTGATGGGAATTGCCAGGGTCTTGTTTACTGTTTAAAAAACGCTGAGGATTTTGGGACTGTCCTGCTGTAATGGAGAGAACATTGCAGTGTTAAATTATCACATCGATGAAAGATGCTCAGTAGAAAATTAGGATAGCGGAGCAGCTAGGAGTACAGAGAGAGAGAGAGGAGGCTGTAATTGCAGATGTAATTGCAACAACGTTCAAGGATCAAACCGATACCTTTGCTAAACACTGTCATTAAGTTCTCTTCTGTGCTGTAGACAATGATTCTGCAATAAATGGGGGATGAAAGTCATCTCCTGAGCAAAGGCAGTTTGCTTCATGGAACGTGCACTGGGCAGACTGGGTGATGTGTGTGACTGGAGGGGGAGGTGGAGGATGGAGTGATCCTGAGCTGCTGCCTTTCTGCTGGACAGGTTCAGCAGTCTGGGTTTGGGTTTTCTCCTTCTGCAGGAACATGAAAGTATGTCCTCTCATATGTCTGTCAGATGAATAATTCTTTCTAAACTATGGCAAAACTGTTCTTTCCTTGGAAAAATGTTTCTCTTCAGTCAGGCATGAGCAAGGAGCTGGTAATAGCTCCCAGTACTATTTATGTTAAAACCTGTTTTTCTTTGTTATTTTATTAACTCAATTCCTCTGGCCTCAGGCTGTCCTTTGGTTTTGAGGTCCTTTTACCTGCTGACCAGCCCAACTGACCTTTCAATCTGTGACATGCTCTGAACACACTGTACCTCTGGCAGTGCCCCTTGTCTTATTTTCACACTTTGAATTTGTTCTTCCTTCTCTTCCCCACATGTATGCTTGCTCTTCACGTTCAGTCTTTGACCTTTAGATTTTGAAGGAGATAACCTTTGTGTACAGGCTTGTTCGGGTGAGTGGTTATCATCACCTTCACTGTCTGAAATACAGCCTTTTGCTTTTTGGAGGGGAAGGTCCTTTTTTTCTACCCTGGCAATTCTGGATTTCCCCAAGAGAGCAGGATCCCAGTGAAGTATTTCAGCGTGGCCAGACTGGGTTTGTGAAGTGTTCCAGGTTCGGTGTAGTGGTAGTTACCTGGTCTGGATGTGAACTGCACAGGTATAAAGCTGAGTGATCTTCTAATAACATTGTGGATGTTTGTGATGGCAGAATTCACATGAGAGAACTGGTTTGTCCAAAGCACTTGTGCATTCCTGTAACGGGGTGAGGTAACAAACTTCAGCAGTGAAAAGAAGGCAGCACTGTCAGATTTCCTTGGAGTTTTCGCTCTTTGGATTTATGCCAGGGGCCTGTGCTTCTCTGACCCTGTTCTGTAGCCATGCAAACATGAAGGCCATTCCTCAGAGTCAAAAGATAAAACACTTCTTCCTCTGGCTAATCCCTGCATAGTGTGCCACAAACAGTAATCTCCTTAGAACACACCTGACTCTCTGAAATTTTCAGCTGTTTGTCTCCATTCTTCTTTTCCATCAGGGCCTTGGAGGTAGGTGCTGTCTGAAGTTGGGAAGGCATTAGGAATGACTTCAACCGTTTTGCCTTTAGCTTTCAGCCCAAGCTTTATACTTGGGAGTGTGAGTGCTCTCAGGGAGGGGCACCCTTCTTTTTGTCTTTCTCTGCAAATGCTTGGTTATAATTGCCAGCAAAGAGCAAAGTGAGCCGAACACATTGTCTGCGAGGATATTAACCTCTGAAAAAATATTGATTATAAACACAGAGTGTTGCAGTGTTTAATGAGTGATAAGCCCTGTACCATTTGGAGGATTTTTACTCTCAGCCACTTTGTTCACTGTCAAATCTGTTTCGTTTCTGTTGTGACAATTCTGTTCGTTCATTGCTGGAACTCTTTGGCAAGAAAAATGTCAAGTACTATACTAAATATTTTGCAGAAGAAACCCATTCAGCCATGTTGAATTAGAATAGTGTCTCCAGAAAGAAGGCAGGCTCTGTTTTCAGCTGCCATCTGCTTGTTAGACTGTATGCATGTTGCTTTCCTGCAAAGGATATGTGGTTTTATATACACTAGACACTCCAATTTTTTTAGTTTTTCAGAGTAGCAACATTTATTTTATTAGAACTGTGTGTTCACGTCTGGCTTGATGCCGATATGAAGACAAGGAGTGTGTATCCATCAGGGTTTCTGGAAAAGAACAGTGGGCAAAAACGTAGAATATTGTTCTGGGAAGCCTCTCCTCGCAGTGAGGTCAGGGGCTTTATCCCTAAAGGTGTTTGCTGTTCTTCCCAACAGGAGCGTGATGGGATGCGGGCGATCCTGGAGTCGTACGACAGTGAGCTGACGCCTTCGGAGCACTCGCCCCAGCTGAACCGGCGTATGCGCGAGGCCGAGGAGATGGTGCAGAAGCTGCATGCTCATAACACCGAGCTGGAGGTAATAAAGAAGCTTCATGCTCTAACCCCAGGGGTGAAGTAGTTGAGACCTTTAAAATTGAATTGCCTGGTGATGTGATTTGCTCTCACAGGAGGCAGATTTGCAAAATTCAGGCTTGAAGATTCCAGGATCAATAAGACCCACAAGTTATTATTCTGCACCTGAAGCTGGCAGAAGCCAAGAATAATCATCTTAGGGTGTGAGTGTGCTTTGTGTTAGGCAGAGCTGTACTGCATGGCTGGAGTGACAGCTAGTCCTTGCACGTTCAAGGGCTGTGTAAAAGTGAAGTAAAGGGGTAATGAAATGCAGGAGGTGTGGTGTCTTCTCTGTGGCCTAGTCCAAGAGATTCACTTGAGTAGCAAGGCTCTTCTGTACACAGTGTGAGTGTGTGCTTGTAAGAGTTTTACTGTAAGGGTTGAAGTAAAGTATGTGTCTGCTGTTAATTCTTTGCTTCTTGGCATTGGGCCTGAAAACCCCAGAATACCAGTTACTCTATTAAATGCTTTTTACTAGGTTTTCTCTAAAGAAAAACATTTCCCAAAGATGGAAGTACTTCTTGAAGGAATTCTTATATTGTATTTAGTTCTCTTCTTAAAAAAATTATCTGAAATGTGACTGTAATGAGGTAAATATTAACATCTATTTGCCAAATAGTTCCTCTTTTCTCTGTTTTACTTTGTGATAATGGAATGGGCTTTATGGTCATGAGTTGAAATATTTGGAGTATGTCTGTGAGTTTAAAGCTTGGCAGTTTTATTACATAGGCTTTACAATAATCATATGTATGTGAGTTTTCCTTCATGTCTAGTTTCACCATCAATATAGATTTATAGATACCATAATTTAAATGGAGTAAAACGGCAATACTGCAGTCAGGCTCCAGTGACCTTTAAAGCCCTAGCAGGCAGGGCCAGCATAGTGTATAATGGTGTAGATCAACTGATCCCTGTTTCTCAGAAAACTGTGAAGGTTTGGGCAAGTTGATAGAGCTGGTAACATCAGATGAACTGGAAATTTGCCTGAATTTGTCTCAAAATGTTTTTCTATGTTGTCTTTTGATCACCATATTGCTTGCCACCAGACAGAGCAGGGTTAGATGATGCTGACATAAAGTGATAGATGGCTATTTTATCCTGTTGTCTTAGTTGTTTCCAACAGTGGCTCTGGGTTGTTGGAAAGAGATTTTCCTGATTTGTTCCCTCAATAGGTCAGATGTGCATGGTGTCTTTGGGCAAGAGCGAGTGTGAATTACCTTTTCTTCTTCAGGTGAAAGCATGGAAGAGTGTGGGAACCAATTGCTACACCCCTTTAATTACTTATAGAGAACAAATTCTAAGGGTTTTATTTTAACGGACATGGATTAAGGACATCATGGAAAATTTCAGAGAAGAGCTGTGTTCTCTGGATGTTTATTGTGTGTGATGTCAATCTTTAAGCTTTTCAAAGACTCTGCTAGAAGCAGGATTCAAAGACTTGATTGTGTTTGCCTTTCTCATGGCAGTGCTGACTGCTGAATCCCATCTGTTTAGAAATTTTGGGGGAAAGTTTTTTGTTCTAGTAAAAATCTGAGAGCTAGAGAGGGAAATTGAGGTACAGGCAGGACTCCTGGTGCCTTCTCATCAGGAGCAGCAGCTGTAATCAACTGCCTGTAGATGAAAGAGCCGGTTGATAGTGGCTATTAATAACTTCTAACATAATGCTTTGCACTCTCCCAGCTCTGCTGAGCCTCCGTACAAATTTTAGAAATGTTGACACCTGCATGACTCATCTCACAAACAGAGGAGACAGCAGGTATGAGGCACCTTGGAGCCTCAGTCGTTTCTGAGATGTGGGATGAGTCTTGGATGGTGTGGGGAAAGGAAAAAGGGAACGTCACTATGGCAGAAGGGTCAGGGCATCCTGGAAGCCACTGGTGTGGATGAGCTCAGCTTGTAGAGTAGCAGAGAAGAATGAGAAGAGCGTGTCTGTGAGCATTGTGCACATGGCAGCTAAACAGCAACGTGCTCAGCAGTTCTGATGAGATCCGTGTAAGGTCTGGGGGGATGGCAAAGAGAAGGATGTATCAGAGCTGAAAAGCCTTAGCTGGCACTATTGCTTTTGCTAGGCTAAGTTGGTTCAAGTGTGGAAAATGATTAAAATCACTAGTTACCAGGGGGTACACCGCTGCAGGTAACCAGTTATGCCCACAGAGGAGTGCTTCTGGGAATACTGTGTGCAGGAGCAGCCCTTGCACAGTCCCTCCCAGTCTCTGCTGGGGAGACTGCAGGTATCACTGTGGTCCAGGGGCATCTTCAGTTTGCAAAAGCCCTTGAAGCCTCTAAGGCAAATTCATCCTCTTGCATTACATTTTGTAGCTTCTACCTTTCAGCTTTGTTCATAAAACTTAAAATTCACACCATGCACCGTGTCTTTCCTCCCTGACTTCTTTTATCACAGGTTTTTTTTTCCTTTTTTTTTAAAATTTTTATTTTTTCCTACAGAGTACTTAATTTACCAAAATCTGTGCTTCCTAGCAGAGAACCCTTTGATACTCTTTTTATCTTGTTTCTTCTGGCTACCCTATCTGTTACCAGCAACCCCTACCAGCCATAGAGGGAACAAGTGATGTTCTTAACCAGGATTTTTCTTTATTTTAAAAATGGAGACTTTTCCCATCCATTCTAGCAGCAGCTCTGTGTGAGGCAGGAAGCTCTCTGGTGAAGACGGAGTGATTGTGATAACTCAGTAGGAAAGAGGAGGAAGCCACGTGGGACTAGGAAGATTTTGGGCTGAGGCAACAGCTTTTAACTTGTTAGGGAGATGAGTTCTCTGATAAGTCCTTTGCTTGATGTATAAATGGCGGTGGAAGCCATTTAAAAGAACAGAGGGAATGAGAGAGGAGTGTGTAAGCCCTGGAGGAATGCGAGTAGTTTATTAATGTAAGCTGGGAGGATGGAGTTAGGTGATGCAGTGGGCTGTGCCTGATTCTCTCTTTCCCCAGCCCTCACTGGGCAGGACCACTGCTGGGAGTGGTGCTGTGTCTGCATTCCAGACATCACCTGGATACAGGCACCTTTCCAGAAACTAAAGTACAGGAGGATGCTTTCCTCCCAGATCACTTCAGAGATTCTGTGGTGCTGCACAAGAACCAGTCCTCTCAGAGCCTGATGGGGCAGAGACTGGAAAGCAAAGAAAGGCTGATGGGGAACTTTTTAAATCCCCTTCATCGATGACCGATGCAAAAAGCTGGATCTCTGACACATGGACATGCAAACACGTAGTCTGTTCTGGGACTGAAAGCAATTTCTTTATCCTCCCCAGAACCACCTGCCCCAGCCTGCCCCCCTATTCCACACCCCCAGTCTTGGTGGAGAGTTCAACAAAGGACTTTATGGAGTGTTGAGTGTAAAGCAGGAGGAGATGCAAAGAAAAATGCCATCAGAAATGGTGACTGGGAAAGCAAGCAGGCTGTGTCAGCCTATTTCACGTGGTTAATGAAGTGTCACTCACCATCTTTTTAAAAGTGTGTTTTGGAACTGAAGAGGGAATGAGTTTGTCCCTGACCAGCCTGTTATAAATATTTAAACAGAAACGTAGCCACACTTACATCACGGCATGAATTTTTGTTTTTGATACTGGTGATATTAACAGTTTTCTTGCCAGTCTTGGTGAACTTTTACTACCTTAGCTCCCATCGCTTCTAATTTCAATATGACAAAACAAGAAGGTTCTGTGCATGCAGCAGCTACTGGGAAAAAGCTCTGATGTGAAGTTCAGTGTTTGAAAAGTTAAATCCAGCTGCACAAAAGAGAAATCATCATAAATATAACTCCATTAATAGCGATTTTATTACTACACTCTCGGCTCCATATGAAACTTTAATGAAGAGAGATTTGCGAGGAAGGCTCATGCTGACACCTTCAATGGTCTCCAGCATTTTTTACATTGAGAGATTTACACTGTCTGTGAGCACCATATGTACTCTAATCAGTTAATTATGAGTCTGACAGTTTCAGCACATGAAATGCCATATGTTCTGTGTTTTTGTTCCACCATGGGCATTACTGGTGACCTCAAAACTCATTGACCAAATATTGTCACCTTATCTGCACCTGATAACTGCAGCACATCTGCTGGCAGTGAAAATTGGGCATTGCTGATTCTTGTGATGTTAAGTCACAAATCTGCTCCTTGCAAAGGGAGTCACTTAGCAGTCACCCTGGTGTTTAAAGTGCTTAAGATTTACGTGCGGCTGCAATAAAATGTTTATTTGAACAGTTAACAGTTCCTCCTTGTCTCTCACCCAGCTTCCCCCATCAGTGCTTTTCCACTTTTTTTTCTACCTTCTGTTTTTTTCTCACTTTGATCCACACTTTATGTTGATCTCGCTTTATCCTTTCTCTGCCGAATTTCCTCTCCCCCTCAAAGGTAAATTGCTTCTATACATAGCAGAAGGGGTTTCTGTGATGATGGGAACTTTGCAGAGAAATTTCCTCCCATCTGTGCAAGGTACAGAAGAGTTTGTTTTAATTTTCAGATTTCTTCTGCCTGCTTTCCCCACCTCTTTGCTGCCATCCAACCTGTGTGCACTGTTGTTTTTTTTCCTCAGTGACAACTGTAAGAAGCAGTGAGAAGATTACTTTGCTCACTTTGGATGTCCATAAGGAGCAAATCCAAGTCACTAGAGCTTTCCTGCCACTCCAGAATGGCATATGTTTCACTTGCCTGGACTTCTGCTGTCACTGTAGCATCTTATCTGTGACTCATGTGGGAGAAAACAGGCGCTCTGTGGAGATGATGCTAATGTGCTCCATGCATCAGCTACCACTGATTGCTGAAGCAGTCACAGGGCTGGACATCATCTTCTGACATAGCAAACACCTTGTCGAAATAGCGTTTTGAACCTGAACGCTTTGGCATCTCTTGGCAGAGTTGAGCCTTCCCGAGAATCACTGCGGTCCTTGGTGTTTCATTTCTTTCCTAAAGGAGAGGAGGTCAGGCTCCCTGTCCTCTGGCAGTCCAGCAAAAAGGATTATCTTGGGTTCTCTCTTCTTTCACACATTTCATCTTCCTTCAGACCCCAGTGACCTTGTCAAGTCAGGGAGCTATTAGTTTCCTCCCCTCCCTTCTACACCTGCCAGTGGCTGTGTTTTGGGAGAGCACCTTGCAAATAACCGTCATATAAATGAGGAAGTCAAGTCACAGAGGGGCTTAATGATTTGTTAAAGGTGACAGTCCTTGCTCTGTGGAAGAAGAGTGCCTCTTAAAACTGGTTGACGCTGCAGCAGAGCCTGTCTCTGTGTATCTGAGACTTTTTGTTTGTTCAAACTAGATTTTAAAACTCAATTACTATTAATTTTTTTGAGGAGATTCCACATTTTGGATCTGTCCTGGAAGTTGGTGATTGATCAAGAGAAGGAATCCATGCCACTGCCTTATACTGGAGATATTTGGCACCAACCAGCATTGTTTTCACTACAGGTAGATTTTTGCAGCTATTTTTAGTGTGTGGATGCTCTGACAGTTTAAGAATGGCTTTAACTCAGCAGTCCCTTGGGGCCACAAGCCTCCATCATTCTTAAGAAGTGAGAATGTCTGGGCACCAACATGCATAGATTAAATTAAATCATTAACTAAGACAATATCTGTACCTTTAGCTGATGATAAGCTGCTTTAGAAGCAATCCCCCAGAAAAATGACCTGTTGCAGAGCAAAGAGCAGATGTAAGGACCCTTTTGCCACTCTTGGCTGCATATAGAAGCAGGCTATCCAAGTGCATGAGACAGAAAAGCATTTTCCATCTCTGCTGCCTTCTTGTGCTTCGAGTGCAGTTGGGAACAAGGGGGGAAATTGCAATTTCCATCACCTCTTGCTGAAAGTCATTCTCCTCATGTAGATGTAGTCTGTGACATTCTGCTGTCAGTTTTCCCCCTTCCAGTGATGCTATGAATAACCAAGCACAAACGAGGCTTGACCTCGGGAATTGGATTAGCTTCAAGTGTACCTGGTTATAGGAGACAAGAGAAACAGATGAACTGGGTCTGAATTCCTACAGAAGGTTTAAAATTGGGTTCTTTCTTAGTGATGTTTTGGAAAGAGAAGATAACTGATGTGCAGTTATGAGTCATATTTACCACAATAGAACAGGGGAGAGCATTTCATACGGTGTTGAGAGCTTTAAAAATGCTTTACACTGGAGTGCTTGCATGCCTGTGCCTAGAGATATTGGCTTTGCAATTAGATGTCTTTAGGTGGAGGAGGAAGCAAGAATACATGTGGAGTGGGAGCAGTGGCCCTGTCCCTGGCAAATGGCAGCAGACAAAGATGTTGCATAGAAGAGCTGCTTTTGTGCAATGTGGTGCACACCACCTCCTGCTGCGGGTGCGCGGCTGTGGGAGCACGGGGCTGAAATCGGGATGCAAGCAGCACAGTGATAACATGTCTCTTCCCTCACAGGCAGAAGGCAGAAGGAAAAAAAGCAAATTAAGCATCTTTGGGGAATGGGGTTGACTGGTAGCTGCTGGCTTTTCAAAGGGAAGGCTTTGAAAATTTAGAAATACATTTTTATATCTTGCATGGGTCTCCATCTCTTGCTGTTGCAAGCCAGGCAGTGGGGAGTGGGGGGCTGGGAGTGGGTAGAGAGGCTGCTGGGCAGGTTCCTCCAGGGCTTGCACCATTTCCCAGTGTTACTTTTCACAATTACAAAATTACTTTTTTTTTTTTTTTTTTGGCAATTCAGCAAGACAAACTGCATTCTACAGAGATTTAACCTCTTTGAATCTTTGTCCAAGCTAGAAAGCATGGTGATTTTACATACCACTGGTCTCATCCATGTCACTGCTGTGCCCATGTCTGGTAGCAGCGTTTGTATTCAGGGGTACCCGAGTGATCCTTAGATGGGAATTATCAAAGCTTCCCAATAGCTTGCAGGGTACATGGTCTCTCTGGAGCAGGGTGATGGCATCCTGTTGGAGGCATTGCCACATCCTCTGAAGCACTGCCAGCCCAAGTTGCCTGAAGTGTGTGGTATGTGTTCACGTGGCTCACCACCAGATCAGTATTTTGGTGCCTGGCTCATTAGGGAGAGGAAAATTGAACAGTCCTGGCCAGTTTGTCTCCAGACTAAGAACTGGGTTTGTTTCTGCTGGATTTCTCAGAGGAGCTCTCAGGTGAGTGCATCTCATCTTTGTTGAACTGTATCAGTGGTTCAGGCTCCACTGCTAGCACAGACGTTAGGTTGATGTTAGAAGTCTTCTAATTGTTAAAACTACTATTTGGAAACATTCTCACATTGACAAAGGCTTTAACAGCTTGTGCAAACCAAGTAATTGCAGGGGAGCAAGGAGGTAAATATCTTGTGAAAAAAATAAAAGCTAAGATTGCACATCAGGGTGATGTTTTACACAGAAAATGACACGGGAATTTAAGCTATTCCCTAACTCTGTGTTGTATTAATGACATTAAATAGTGCTTGTCTGGGCGTCTTAAGAGATGTTCTGAACTTGTTGAGATTTGTTGATTTTTATAATGATTGGATTTGAATTTTGTGATTTGTAGTGCTTCATTTCAGAATAATTACATAATCTCTGCATAATTGAAGATTTAATGTATTTGCAAGAGTGTGCATGTCAGCTTTTAATTCATGATGATGGTCTCCTGTAAGGAACAGGGATTAATGTTTGAAATGATAATTTTCTATTTAAAAATATCCTATAAACTTTTTCTCTATAGTTGGGCTTTTCCAAAAGTTTCTGGAGGGCCTCCACACAGGTTCATTACATGACTCAACACCTTTCTGCCCTCTGCGCTTCTGTGGCTCCAGCTGCAGTTTTGTTGAAATCCTATTACCAAATAATTATGATATATGAACAAAAAAAGTGCTTTCAGAAAACAGCATCAACAAAACCTTGTTCCCATGCTCCTGTAGATCCAATGCTGCTGCTCTTTGCAGTTTGCAAGAATTGTAAGATTCATTTTAAGACACTCAATACTTTGGCTATTGTGGCAATTAGAACAACAGTAGTTGCTGTCTTGGTTTTGTTTTTGAAACCCATTGATTCTTTCTTATTTTGGCCTTAATTACCAGTAGTAAAAGAGGTGTTTCTTCAGGGAACTAATTAGTCTAAAAAGCCTGGTTCAGCAGAGCGCTTGAGCACAGTTAGTTGAATGGTGCCCATGCAAAAGCCAATTGCAATTGTTTTATTTCAGAACATAGATAATTGACCCTTAATACTTTCTTCTCCATAGTTGAGTTGAGTTTGCTCCTGTATGTTCTCCCTGTCTTCCCCTATGGACTGATTTGTCCATAGAATCATAGAATGTACTGGGTTGGAAGGGACTCCCAAGGGTCATCTAGTCCAACCTCCCTGCAGTGAGCAAGGAACATCTTTACTAGATCAGGAGTAGTCCTCTTCAAATTCAGCCACGTACCAAACTGCCAGCTTTTGCTCCAAGTTGCTGGAATAATTCATTCCTTCACTCTGGTTTCATGTTAAGGTCATGAATTAGAGTACGGCACCGTTGCAAGTCACAACTTGAAAAGAATTTAAAGGAAGGTGATTGGAATTCTTTGTTTTTCTCTTTTTCCCTTCAATGTGACTAGCATACTAATGTTTGGAAAAGGCTGGGAACAGGATAGGAGAAAAAGCCAGCAGATAGCGATTTTCACCAAGCTGTGAATAAAAAAGAAGCTGTTGATATAGATCTCCTCTGTTCAGGGGTGGTCCAAGTAAATGGTAAGGAAAGTTGTGTTTTCTCAGAGGCTTTGCAATTTATCTATTTGCTTTAATCAGCGTTAATGTCAAATGTGCTTTGATTGTGCTAAAAGCTTTTCAGCAAAACAAACTGGAAGTCCTAAGTTTTGGGAAAAGCTACGGTCTTCCTCTAATGGAAGTTGTAACATTTTTCTTTTGGATTTTATTTATTCTGTTTAATAAAACAGGCAGTACTGCTGTACAATACGTGTGCCATGAATCCAACTGTGGTGGCAGTAGCATAGATATGAAATGCATGGCATATCAATTTGATATATTGAACTGATTTATGTTTTCAATTTGTTTAAATGGCTATAGTGGCTATAGTGAGCTTAGGTTTGACAGACGTACACTCAAATTTCAGTTCTGTTCAAGACCACTTTAAAAACAGGACTGTTTTCTGGTTTTAAAGCATTGATTTGTATCCATGCTGTGTTCTCTTGCCTGCATTCCACATATCAGACCCACAAACATGAGCTCTTGTAACATCAACTTTAATTTCTTATGGAAAATTGTAAGAACAGCTCATTTTTCTTTGGACATCTGACTTTCTTGGAAGAATTCCTAAACCTAAATATTATTAATTTTTTAAAGGAAGTCAAGAAGAAGCTTGAAAGATGATATGTTACACTGTATTATTGATGTAAAAAGACCCAATGGTATATCCAGTAGCTATGAACATGAACAGAGTAATTAGTTTGTAGAGATTATTTTAAGTAGAATATCTTGTGTAATGAGAGCGATTTTTGAGGCTTCTTTGTGTAAAGACTGCCACTGTACATTATTTATGTACACAAAGAAATGGTGAATGTCTGTATCAGTATTGGTTCATGGGATTATCTCTGAGAGCCCACAAACTCTGAATTTTTCTTAAAGTCAAGGCTGTGCAATGTAGTTGGGAACTGGTCTAATGGTGAAGAGGCCATAAACCAACGAACTTTGCTGTATGTGGCACATATGATTGCTAAGCTGGTTGTTACCATCCCTACTTTTGGCAATTATATTCTGACTACTCTAATTTTATCAAGAGTTCATACACATGCAGTGTTCTTCACTTTCTAATCATCTGGTCTATGTCTTTATATAAGAGGTCATTTCATTAATGGAAAATGCAGCTTTAGGGTATATCAGCTCCCTGACCTGATTTCTCAAATATTCAAATAAAATGTGGGGTCCTTTGACCTCTGCAGATCTAGTTACACCTAGGAAAATAAGATTGCCAATTTCTGAAGCATTCTGTGACCTTTTGTATGAAGAAAGGTGTTACAGGCGGCAAGGAGTGATGTCTGCATGACTGTGGTGACAAACCCGTGTTTCTCTCTCTGACAACATTCAAGCAGTGGTTAAACCACATTCACTCATTATTTCTCTGGTGTCCAAGTGGGTATGAAGGGCAAGAGTACCCATTGTAGAGTGCTGCAAAGATTTTTTTGCTTTGCTGTTTACATACATTTATGAAGACAGTAGGTGAGCCTATTGCAGGTATATAGGGAAATTACATCTATAATTACATTTATCTTCACAGTGCAGCATGACCTTATTATTCATAAGTGATATTTCCTCTCAAGATAATGAGCCCCTTTTTATTTAGGCCAGGCAAGGCCCAAATTCATTGTATCTGATTTCTGCAGCTCATCAACACTTTAGACATTACTGTAATTATTGCAGATAGTAGCTTCTGTTGCGCTTCACCTGCTCTTTGGATAAAGCTCTTCCTTCTGAACAGCAAAGGGGACTGAGAGAGGGGAAAAAAAAAGGTCATGCTCGAGTCTTCATGAATATCTGGGAACTGCTGCATGGCACGAAGATGGCCACTCCTACAACAAATCTACATTTTATACGCCCTTTGTATATGGCCTGTTCCACAAAGAGAGTCATGAGCCATTTTGGCATGGATCAGCCTAGGATGGACAAGCAAAAACGTGGGGTCAGCCACATTTAGGCAAAGGTGAATTTTCATAGCTGTTTATCTGCTTGGTTAAGAAGAAATAAAATTTAAGTGTGAACAGAAGGTTAAAAAAAAATTGTTCACAATGCTTACTTGCAAATATTTACAGAAGGGAGCTATCTGTTGTGCTCCATGTTGCCTTACCCCATCTCTGTTGCTGGATTTAATTTTGCCTGCAACATTATGTGTATGTACTCCCTGCATCTCTTGTAGTGCTCATCCACCAGCCAGCCTGTACACGCCTCTGAAATCGTGCTCCCAGCCTCAGAGCATCCCATGCTGTGTGATGGAGAAGCAATTCAATACATCTTGTACCTTCGTGGCAGGAGCTAATAACTGAGATTATCTTGGCATATGTTCTGACTCCTTTCCTTTCCTTGCCAAATGGAGGTCTTTTATGTTTCTGTAGCATGGCTTTGCTAGACAGGCATTCAGGGGCGAGGAAACTCAAAGGTTTCTAATGGGACCATCAAGCTGTTTCACCTTTTGCCTCGTCAGTCTGGATTTGCTAGAGCAAGAAGCAATTGGGAGTTGCTGGATTGCTTTCCTGAAATGAGTTACTGTTTGGTTCACTCAGAGAAGATAAACACTTGCATCTCAAAAATATCACCTTGTCTGGCATCTTTGTTGGCAGTCTCAGCAGAAGGGCCAAGGAACGACTGGACCATGTCTAAGATAAAATTGCAGTTCTCCCTCTGGAGTTAATTCTTTCAGCCCAAAATTGAGAAGCACTGATGGGGCAATGTAAGGAAATACACACTTCTGTTCCTTCTGCTCTATTTTATGGATAAACAAAACTTCAGCCCAAGATTGATTAATCCAGTACTTTGCCCTCACAGTAACTCTCCTGCAAGTTTTACAATGAAAATTAAACTGGTAGCTGGCAAACACAGAATACATATCATGCCTGTACAAGGATGGTTTGTTTACTACTTCTGTTCCTGTCACTGCAGTTGTATGTTTTTGGCCCTGGCATACTCTTCCCAAACCTTTTCTTAAGTAAGGAAAGATATTAAGTGATGGAGTTGAAAAGTTTGGATAATAGACCATTTTGATAGCCTTTTCCTTCTCCCTACAGGATGAAATAACTTTGAGAAAGCTGTAAATCTGCAGAGCTAGCATGGGATAAGCCTCCATCCCCACAGAGGAGAAGGCTCTGAGGAGGTCCTGGACTGCTTGCTGGCAAACTCCATGGGCTGGACAAAATCTGCCATAGGGTTGCAAGGAAGGACTTCACAAGAGTAATGAAAGACCTTAAAGCTAGTCAGACTCCTTGGAAAGAGAAAGCAGAAGTTTTTCTGCTCCTTAGATTCTGTGAGAGCCTCCTTCAGGCTTGAAAGAAGGAGCACAGAATTAAGAAGAGTAATTAGAAAGGATAATTAAGTTGACTGCTTTGATGGATGCTGGAAAGCTGGAGATTGGAGATGATGTGGGCAGTCAGACTAGCTGTGGGAGAGAGGAGGAGAGCAAGCAGACAGGTTGGAACAAGAGCTGTGAAATAAAAAACTTCAGTTATTTTGAGAAACAGTTATTCAGTATTATAAAATGGAGTTTATTAGAAATTCTCCTGCAAATGCTTTCTGGATACTAGATCCTCTCTGGGAATGGCTCAGGTTTCCCCAGCTCTGTGGTTCATTGACATGAGTATTTTCACTTTATTTATGATGTGAATGGCTGTTTAACTTCAATAGGTTTGAGTCCACTTCTGTGGTGGATGACTCTTACTGCAGGATGCCTGCATGAACACTTCCAGTGCTTTACTTTAATGACTGCATTTAATAGTATGTTGAAGCTGATATGTAGAAAAGACTAGAAGTTAGTCCAAGATGACCCACTGGAGCTTGAGTTTTTGGAGAAGACTCTAAAGATAAAAGCCTTCTTCAAGTTGTGGGTATGTGAGGGTGTTCAGAGCATCCTCAGTCTGAAGTCACAAGCATGTTTTCCCTTCCCACACTCTGCCGTTTTCTATTTCTTTATATTTTTGCCATGTTTCTTCTGTCTTGTTAGCCACCTCCTTCCCAACAAACCGTTAAGCAATAACAAGAGAAAACAACAAAAAAATATCTTGCTGTTTCCTTCAAGTGCCTGCTTTGCATTTGTTCCCTATTTAGAGATGATTCATTTAAGCCATGGTGGCAGTCAATTAGAAATGCGGTGAATCCTTCTTTCAAGAGCATGCCAAGAGAGGATCTTTTTAGTTTGTGTACTTTTTTTATGATTTTTGCTGGAGCCTCTACAGTGTGCTCAAATTCCATTGGGATTTGTTTATTTTGAATAAATTCTCAAATAAAAGTAGAAGAGTTCTGCTCCTTTTCAAGGAAGTTACAGGGGCATGACCATGGTGCACAGGGGGATGTTTGATTTTATTTGATGGTGAAGAAAAAGTTTTTTACACAATTTTTTTCTTCCAATTGTCATCTTGAAGGATTTTTTACTCTTTCAATGTAAGGAATGTCTTTGGATAGAGGTACTGTTAACCCTTTTTTCTTAATTCTTTCTTTTCCTACAACTTCAGGCAAATTCTGTCTGTAAATTATAGCCTGTTTGCAGTACAAAACTGATGAGATATAATATTATACTTGTAAATTGTGACTGCCTCTGTGGCCTTGAAAAGAACACATGATCTTTGTGCTTTGGTTTGTCCTTTTGCTGAGCAGGATTGGTGCTAATTGCCTTCAGCCCTTCATGTGGCATTGGAGAGGTGGAGGAAGTTTATAGTGGCATATCCCAGACAGTGAGGCAGGAGTTGTGGGTGAGACACAAGTACACCGCAGGTGAGGTGTAGCATGAGACCTACATTAATAAACTCAGCTGGACTTTTGCTGTCTCCGTGGGACATGCTGAGGTGTGGACTGTTGCCAGGGTTTTTGAAATGAAGCTTGTCTGGAAGGAGGCTGGAAACCGCTGATTTATACAATGCCTGGAAATGTGTTAGCATTCTCCTTCAAGGGTGGGAGCTCTTTGTTGTGAGTAGGCATGTGTTGGGAAAAGATACTTTGCAAATATTTTTAATGCTGCGTATTACTGGTATGGGCTAAGGTTGCTCTTGCTTTTCCAAAACAGATTTATAGAGCAAATACTGTTTTTAAACTGCGTCTCTGCATTTTCCAGAGCCTCTGCAAAATGGTTTTAGCAGCCAGTAGCTGTACTAGTTTGGGGTTTATGCCTTTGTTTTTATGCCGTGGTACCCTGGCAGTACAACCAGGACGAGGCAGTGTCATCTGGGGGGCTGACCCTGAGAAAGTGTATGAATTTCCTGTTTGGCCTCAAGTTTGAATACACCTTCTGCATCAAAGAGGGGAGTCTCTCTGCTAAACTTGCCTTGCTCACAGTTCTGTACAAGATAATACAAGAAAACGAAGGTACAGGATGAAGAATTATCCTGTTTGGTTTTCATCTCGCCTCCCATGGTAGGACTTGGTTCTTTGCTCGGGACCCTCCTAGGTCAGTCACGTTTTGAGCAGCTGTCGGCGCAGATCAGCTGTGCTAAGCACACTGTGACATTTGGAAATCCCTGTCTGGAAGGGGAATTGAGCAATGAGCTTCTGCTAATTATAATAGCTATGTTTAAAATGTAATGTTTGCTTTATTGAGCAAAATCCAACTACACACGCAGACTAGAGACTGGAAATACTCTGGCAGCAGAGGAGATGGGTCCTCAGCAAACGTATTCCCGGGGCAGAAGCAAGGGCAATACAAACATTGCTTCATCAGAGCAAACATTGCACAATCTTGTCCGGGAGGTGAACGTTGTTACCTAGCAACTTCCAAGAGTGTTTCAAATTTGTTGGAGACCCTTTGAGGCTTAGGCACTTTACCCAGTGTTCTGCTGGATGCCAAAAATACCCTGGCTGTAATTTTGCAAGCCAAGGGCAGTGCTGACTTAAACCCCTCCCTGACCTTTATTTGAGCTAACACAATCTGTGTGGTAGTACAGAGAACCAGCATAAGAAACCAAACTAGATAAAAATGAAATCAGAAGAAAAAAAAGTTTGATTTAAACATGGACTTTCACTTCTCCAATGGCGTTCGCTGGCTGGCTTATGACAGCTGCAATGGGAAGTGTGCTGGTGCTCCTACTGGGGGAGTGTGTGTGGATAGCAGTGAGATATAGTTAGGGACAGGGCTCACAGCACACACGTACCATTGAAGACATCTTTTCTGAACTACCACCACACATCACCAGCTGCCAAACAGCCTTGGGCAGCATAGAGGAAGGTGCTGCCATTGAGTACTCAGGAGTGCTAAGGTCATATAAGTTGTTCCATAGCCTTGTTTTAATAGTTAGAAGGGTTAACTAAAGTGACTGTGATATTAGGAGGCTTGTATGAAAAGAAAACCACGGCTGTGCTGCTGTTTAGCTTCCAATATTCTTTGTTTCATCCAGCTATAGACCTTCTGGTGGTCTTAACGCATGGAGAAAACTCTCTTCCTCCCCATTTCTTCCAATTGGGGCAGGGGCTTTCCATCCCTACCATTTTTTTCTGAATTTCTATTCAGATTCTAACTCCTCTGAAAAGCTTCTTTTAACTCCTAACAAAGTGTTAGTGTTTCTCTCCAAAGATACCAGCCATCCACTTGTCTTCAGAAGTATTGCCACCCATAGGCTATAGGGGTGTAGAGACCTGTCCTTCTTGGCAAGCAAGAATATTTTTCAGGTATTCAACTGTCAGCCCACTGAAAAGAAAATGTTGCTTTATGGTTGAAAGACTGACGATAGCTCTTCATACCTTTAGATTAAAAGTGACACTTTCACATAAATCATTATAATAGTACTGTATGCAAACACAGTGCCTGGATCCAGAGTAGTTATGAGATGACAGTGGATTGGGGTGAATACCCTTATTCTTGACTTTGAGAAGTGCAGTGACAATGATTCACTCTTAGTGATGAGATACAGCAGTGCTGACTCACTGGGCTGAAATTAGAAGGGCTTTTTTAGGTAGAGATGTAATTCCACCATTTTTTTTTCTGATGAATGGATAAGAGTGAACATTTCTGTTGGCTAATTTACAGACTTCATCAACTAAATGTCGTTTCTTTCCCTCTAGCTCTCAAACCTAGTTGGAGGCAGTTGACAGGGGGAGAGCCTGGACCCAGGGAGGTGGTGCTGGAAAAAATGCATAGGAAGGAGTGGCAGGAAAGGTCACAATTTAGTAGAGTTGCTGGATGTCATATTGCCATTGCTTTTAGTTTTTGAGATTCCCATTTGCTGGGTTTGGTGAGTGCTAATGTTTACTTTCATCAAGATAGGAAGTTTGGAGCCTAAACTCATTCTGCTGATAATCCAAAAGAGATACACACACAAAAAAACTTGCTGGAGTTAAAATTTTGCCAGAAAATTAAACAAATGCACAAACATTTGCCCCCAACCAGCTTTGTTATTGCATCTAATAGCAAAGAATTGTGTTACCATTAGCTACTGTGTCTTCTGCTTGTAATCTCTAGCACTGCTTCTCAGTTCAAGAAGGGTTAACAGAACCTGAAGAAAACATAGTGCTCCCTGGATCCCAGAATCACTTATAGTACCAGTTTTCAGATCACTTATATAGCAATGAATAACCAGATTCCCACAGGCACTACATTTGTTTCAGAATCTGGTGCTGGTATCCCTTCATTTCAGCTTTAGAGATTTCATCACCACACAGTAAAATTAATTGTCTGTAGTGTCCTCCAAGTGATTTGTATTCCTTTGCCTTTTTGCTGTTTCCCTGTGGAATGAGCTGATACTCTCCTAATGTTTTTTACTTGCAGTAATATATTAATAATCTGTTTTACTCCTGGCAAGAGATTTGTGATCAACCCTCAACAGACAGATTTTATGCCAGGTTATCTTTCTGCTGTTGGGTTAAAATTTTTGCTAGGGGAGCAGCAAAGGAGAAGGGACTCCCTGCTACGACTGCAGACTCAGCTGCTTTTCTGAGGTAGAAATATTTCTGATCCCACAAAGAGAGTATTAGTGGCAGAGGCTTCTCTGATGGGTGTTCCAGTGATGGGGAGTGAGTCCATGACTCTCCTTTGGAGAGTCCATCAGCATCCAGCAGTCACTTGAGTGTGTCCAGGATATGCTGTACTGGCTGAGTGCATAATGCTCGAAGCAATTGGCTTGGCAGAGTTTCATCAGTCAGGCTGCCCTTTGCTGTTGAGGAAGCAGCTGCAAACTCACATTTTTTGTTTGGCGATGTATTCTCTCCCCAGGGGCTGCAGCACCGTTTGATTAGGATAGAGGGAAGGAGACCTATTGCAAAAGTGTATTGTATCTAGCAGAGCCGTGGGAATCTTTTGGTCTCTGTGCTCTGTCTGAGCAAGGTGTTGAACGAAAACATCAAGGAAAAACAGGAGGAGAGAGGAGTCTCTCAGCTGCTGCCCCTCAATCTCACCTCAACCTCGGCTGAGGTCAGAGTAGAACAACGCTTGCTGTTGTTTTGAGATGTTTGTGCCAATCTGATGCTGTTTTGTCACATGAAAAATCTGATAACACCTGAGCCCCTTACTTTCCTACCTGCCTGCACCTACCTGCTTTCTTTGGAAGTATTTTAGTCTGGCATAGGGCTCTCTGATCTCCAGGGACTCTTTTCCTGAACGTAATGCTCTGCGTTTTTTCATCTCCTGATTTGCTTTGGATCTGTGCTCCTTATTGACAGCATCTGCCTGGGAGATTATGCGAGCAGTGTTGATGGAATAGATTTTGAGAAGTTCAGGATCTTTCTCCAAGTTCTACATTTTATTGCAGTGGTGAAGGTCACCTTTGCTTTGAGG
This sequence comes from Podargus strigoides, assembly GCA_028020825.1. Taxonomy (NCBI): domain Eukaryota; kingdom Metazoa; phylum Chordata; class Aves; order Caprimulgiformes; family Podargidae; genus Podargus; species Podargus strigoides. Next base: position 12,935,658 of record CM051634.1, on the reverse strand, counting down.
ATGAGGGAGATTAGGTTACTGCCACCTCTGAACAGGGAGGTGCTCGACTTCTGCACTTAATATGGTGCTTAATCCTTTTACTGCCCGAGTGGTGTGGCCCATCAGATATGTTTTGTGTCATAGTGGCACTTTGTGCTCAGAGATTACCTTCGGTCAAGGATTTTTGGATAGTTTTACAGAGTGAGTATTATCTTTACATTAAAGAGGGAGGGAAGAAAAGGAGTTTCAAAGAGTTTAATACTTTGCCCCGAGGGTCTCAGCAGTTGTTAGGCAGAGTGGAAACAAAAGCCAGGTATCTGCTGCAGAACCAGGCAGTGTATTTTAAGCAAGGTCAAGTGACTTGCCAGGAATAAAGATGTGGGCAATTTCTGCTTGAAATCCTATCTTAGTCTTATCAGTTGTTCCACAGTGACTTTGTTTACATCCCTTTCTCATAGCATAACCAGGGAGAATTTGGGGTGATTTCATTATAATAAGCTTCCTGTCGAGAATTCTTGACATTACTAAGTGTCTGTGTCTCATAAAGCAGAAGAAGAGAGATTGGTCTGTCCTTGAGACTTAAGAGCAAGAGAAAGGTTTGGTTATTATCTCTTTGTCCAGTAAATCTTGATAGTGTGTTGACAGGAGCCTATATCTTGCAGATGTTTTCCCTGTATCTTCAGTAATTATAACTATGACTTCAGCAATTTTTCAATCTGCAGTATCTTTTTTTTATTTAACACCCAAGAGCCTTTGCTTTATTCATCCTGCATTTTGGTATCCAGCTGTTTTTTGTCTCTCACTTGGGGGCGGCATTTCCCTGCTGCACATCACATCCAGGAGAAAATTGGTTCTCAAAGAAGTAGCAGCTCTTGCTTTTTGGCTGAAAAACACCCTTCAGTACTCTGCACAGAGCAATAGCCTTCAGTCCCTGGGTGCTGCAGTTTGCTGTGATGCCCAGGAGCATGAGTCCCTGGAGATGTGGGACATCTTGTTTACAGGCATTCTAGTTTCCTGTCCTTGCTTGGAGTATAATTAAGAAGGACTAAATTACATGGAAAAAACACATAAGCTGTGGCTTAAGATGTGCTTTTCATTGAGCTGTAAGCCTATCCATGTAATACTGATTATATCAGTAAGTAATGGTCTCTGTTTTGCCTATTGCAGCTTTTCTGTAAGTCAGAGTTGATATAGCTTCACTGTATATAAATTTCTGCAACACATTTAGAAGTTGTTGGGGAGTTTTCCCCTTCACCTTTCCATCAGACTGAGCCCCCCGCTGCCTCCAATCCAGCTCCTGTAGGATAACATGGTGGGTTTGATGCTTTTGAGAGCTGCACTATGTGTAGCTGTAATTTCCCACTTTATAAAGGATGTGCATTTGATTTTATAACTAGGGAGAACTTTCTTGAGAACAGCAAAATCAAATCTGTAAAGCAGCAAAGAAATTATTTAGCAGTCTCTGATACTAAACTGTCTTCTCGATTGTGATCTCAACCGATGCAATTTTGTGAAAGATCAGTAATTTCATCTAGAAAGCATTGAAATATTGTAAATTAGAAATGACCATTTAACCCAGGGTAATTTTGTAGTGTGCTTCAGAGATGCTGAAACACTACAGTGCCGCTGCCGCTCTGCAGTAATGGTGTGCTAATGGAGTGAAGGCGGAAGGTGTTGGCTCGCATGGCAGAAATGGGGATGTAACTTTGAAGTATAAACAGGCAAATGTATGCATTAAGTGTTGGAAGCTGAATCCCATGGGTGAGATTTCAGATTGAACACTAATGAAAATTTCATTTCAGTTCTCACAATATTTTAATATGCCAGATCACAGTATGCAAATAAACTGAAGTCTAACTGCAAGTGGCTAATGAGTTACTTCTGTCTCAGTCTCTGCCACCCCCAGAAATAAGCTGTCTGTAGCTTTTGTGAAATCAAAGTTTTCCTCCTGTTTTTGCTATAAGCCCGAATCTTTTAAAAATATCTTTGTGTGCGAGATAATTAGTGATTGCAACCTTCTCTTTGAAGTGTTCTCATGATATTCCTCCATGTAACTCATCAGCATGGTGTATAGAGCTATATGTTTTTTAAATTTATGATTGGATTGTGTTACTATCAGTGCTTTGCTTATGAGAACTGTCCTGGGAGTGCAGCCATGTTTTGGAGTTTCCTTCTGTATTTCAGCTGCAGCTTTGATGCACCATATTTAATTTGTGTCTCCTGAATCTGATAGAAAGAGGTGATGTTGGGCTTTTTTTTTCCTTCTTCCCCACTTCATGGCATCAGATAAGATATGTCGGCTTGGACTTTTACCCAGTGAATGGAGGGGCAGCCAGCACAAGGAAACAGAAATGATTTGACATGTTAGAACATACAAGACTCTGTATTTCTGTGATTGCAAGCCGATATATCCTTGTAAATCTGTGTGCTTTCTCAAAGAGGAGAGGCAAGAATTTATCTTAGAAGTTAATTAATTTGAAATAGCTATTAATTAACATGATACCTAAATTGACCAATCATCACACTTGACTTGAATTTGCATACAACTGTTGCATATAAAATACTGCTAAGGGTATCTTGGGCTTCAGTGTGCTGTAAAAGTGCCATGTTTTGCAGCTGTGTTACAGCTCTGCCAGCCTGAACCTCCTCCTCTCCTCCTCCCGTGCAGTGGTGCTGCCCTTCCAACAAGTGGCCTTCCTTCTGGGGACCCGCTGGTGGGACTTAGAACTGTGAAAGCACAACCTCACAATAAGCAGCTATGCACATTCCCAGATATTTCACCCTGATGAGGAGGAATAAAAATGACTCTTTTTAATTTGAGGTAGTGAATGTGCTGCTTGTTTCTCCCCCTTGTAAAGTACCTACGCTGTATTAATATGACTGTTAAGATAATCATGTTTTTTGATGAAAGCATAAGACTGAAATGATGTTTCCAAATGAAGGTTGTTTTGATTTATTCCCTGTGTGCAGCACGCATAATTTTACTTCCCTCACTCTTTGAAGCAAGCTTTAATTTTATGGCTTTGGCTGTTGCTACTACTGTGCTGTGCCGTACCTACGAGCTATTTAATGTGCAACATCGAGGAGTAAATTAATGCAGGTCCACAAAGAGAGCGCTTCGATTTGCTAATTGCTTGTAGAGCGGAGGGTATTGTTGTGGATAGAAAGACTGCTCATTAGAGATTGAGTAGCTAATTTTTTCCTACAAGTGAGTCTCACATTTGAGCTGCTTGCCTATCGGTCAGGGCAGTCGGCGCACGTTCGGCCCCCGGAGAAGAGTATGGGGCTGCTGATGCAGTCGGTGTTAACACCTGCATTGTAACCACCAGATTGCTTTAGCTTCATTCATTAAACCCTCCCTGGTCAGCCTCCTCCAGCATTGTCAGTGAAGGCTGACTTTTGAAAGGTAGAGATGACAAATTATTGATGCAGGGATGCAAGCTAAACAATTCAGAAATGTCTCCTTAGGAGCTGAATTGGTTCCTCTCCTTGGAAACCGTTCCCACTCCTCTTTCAGCCCTGAGCTGCTGTATCCCGGCGAGGCCGGAGCACAGGTTATCTTCTCTTTCCTGACACTCTCTTTTGAGAATGACAGTAGCATTGACAGTAGATTAGACTGTGTTGTCATGTAAGATGAATGTTTTGAATTGACAAACCCTTTTTTTGGAGGCTTAAAGTAATTGACTGAATACTTGAGAGGATTTTTTGTATTCCTACTTTGCTACTTGATTTTCTTTTCTGTGTTGTGCAGCCTTCAGTGGGCAAATTGGACTTCACATGTATTTGTATATCTGATTCTTAAACTCAGTATCTGTTTGCTTATCAGATTTTTTAATGCTTCAGCTCAGTGATCTGTGGGGATTTAACATGTTTATTAAGTAATGAGAATTTCCTTGGAGCTTTAAGTGAAGTTCTATGCATAGTCTGAAAATTCAACATGCAAATCTTCCTGCTGAGAGGTTCCTGAGATACCACAGTGGATGTGTTCAGACAAAAAGCCCATAAAGCAGAGTTGAGCTATGTATAGGTAGGACATATCTTCAGAGTAAATAATTTGAGTATTTAATTCAGATTAAATACAGGCTTTGAGCAACCTGGTCTAGTGAGAGGTGTCCCTGCCCGTGACAGGGGGGTTGGAACAAGATGAGCTTTGAGGTCCCTTCCAACCCAAACTATTCTATGATTCTATGACATGGCTTTTCCCAGTGTGAAGTGGGAATTCCCCAGCTGAGATGGGACTGGCAGACTGCTCCAGCACCTGCTGCAGATATCCCTCCCGTGCCCACTGGTGCAGGGGATGAGGACTCTTGCACACCATTGCCTTCCTAACCAGCCTAAATGGCTCACGTTCATTGCTTCTGCTTTTATTGGCTGCAAGTAGGCAGAGATGATTGAACTGAGAAATCCAACAGTTAATTCCTCAAAAGGTAAATTCTAAGAAACAACATAACACTATTTCTTTCAGGTCTTTCCCAGTCAATGCCCAATGCAGGGCTGGGTGCGGGGGCTCAACACACTGCCAGGCACCGTTCCAGGGCCCTCTGCAGCTCCTTCCACGGCCGTGGTGGCTGGCAGCCCCTCCGAAGCACTCTGATTAAGTGAGATCTGGGGATAAGTTCAGAGCCTAGTTTCTTCTTCATAATTAAAAATGTGTGCATCTGTCATGCTGCTGGTGATTAGGTTGTATTTTCTTGTGGCCTAGAAGGAATATGGCAGTGAATCACTTTGCAAGCAGCTGTCCTCTAACAGCTGAGCTAGGTTCAATATTTGATTTAAGCTAATAAAAAGTCTGGGGTAGGGCTAATGTTTACAAACTGGATGTGATAAAGCATTCAGATCATCTGTTTCACAGCCAGGCAAGAGCAGGCACAGGGGACCCCACTGAAAGTTTGGGCTTTGTCTTATTCTCCTTTACCTGCTCATGTTCATGGGCATGAGCTGGGAGCTGGTGGTCAGGAGGGTCCCTGCTCTCGTCTGTGAGCGCATTGGACAGCATCAGCTGGGCTGGGAAAGCTTTCTTGTTTCCAGCTGTATCATTGTAACAGCTCTCAATGCATTAAATATGTCCCTTTTGCTCTTCTGTGAGAGTTGTAGTCAAACCATACGTCTAAAAATCTTTTAATCTTCATAAATCATTTCTTCCAGCAATCTTGTAAGTTTAGTTGTCGTTCTCTGAATTCCCACTAGTTAGCTGCTCTTTCCCTTTGAGATGAGCTGCCTAGAAATAAATGCAATGAAGAAAACCTGCTTTTTGATTTAATTCTTATCTAATTGCTTCTCCAAATCATATTGATCTGCTGCTATCACGCTGCTGGTTTGGACTTGCTGCCCAGGTTTGCCTCCAGGTCTCTGCTGGCATAGCAGCTTGGGAGGTTTGGATTTGGTTATTTTCCCCAAGCCATACTATAAATAAGATAAATTACGGAATATTTCCTGCTTGTATTTCTGATTTCTCCCATCCCTTTGTATTATTTCTCTCCTGCCTAAAGGTTTTTGTAGCCTCTTCTTGAAGTAAAATGTGCCAGGGTCTTTTCTGTCCTTTTTTTTCCTGAATTTTATCATAGAATCATAGAATGTATTGGCTTGGAAGGGACCCTCAAGGGTCATCTAATCCAACCCCCCTGCAGTGAGCAGGGACATCTTTACTAGATCAGGATGCTCAGAGCCCCATCAAGCCTGACCTTGAATGTCTGCAGGGATGGGGCCTCCACTACCTCCCTGGGTAACCTGTTCCAGTGATCCACCACCCTCATATTGAAAACCTTTTTCCTTACATCTAACCTAAATCTACCCTTTTCTAGTTTAAAGCCATTGCCCCTCGTCCTATCATGGTCTACTTTTAAAATGCTCTTATACCTGTCTAGTTGAACAAGTTCATAGGTTACTATTGTCTTTATATTATATAAAAAAAAAATATTTCCACTGTGAAGGTGACCAAAGCTTGGCACAGGTTGCTCAGAGAAGTTTGGCCTCTTTGGAGATACTCAGAACCGAGCTGGCCAAGAGCCCTGAGCATCCTGATGCAGGTGAGCCTGCTCTGAGCAGGAGATTGAACTGGCCTCTTCCAGTCTGAATTGCTCTGTGATTCTATAGAACTCTGTACTAACAGGAGGCTGAACAGAGATGTGAGCCTCCAGTGTTGTAGTGGTAGCTACTGTAAGCAAATATGAAATTATTAATAGCTCTTTACATCCAGTTTAAAATAGGCTGGTAGTTCCCATCTAAAGGTCATCTTCATGTAGATAAGGCTCATAAATATATAGAAAAGTTGGGATTTTTTTGGATAAAAAAATATTCATTGGGTCTTGGGGTGTTTTGCAAAGCATTTCTTACAAATAACATGTCTGAGGGGATGTTTTCTAATTCTTTATGTGACACTCTTCTGGCTCCAGCTCACTGATGTAATTCTACCTGATTCAGTAGCAGTGGGGAAAAAAGTCTTTCCCAGATGTCTGCAAATTTATAGTTTCCTGATGCTTCAGTATCAAACTTCATGGTAATTTCATTTTGCTTCTCGCTTGCTTGTACGTGGACTCTGTGTTTGGTTGGGACTGGCATCTCCCATGGTATTTAATGAGCGTGTTTCATTTCCCCGTGCCAGGTCCTAGGCTTGTATTAAAACCCTTTTCATCTTATTTGAGTGTCTCTTCCTTAAATAATGTCACATCATCCCAGGCCCTGCACAGCAAGAATCTGTAACTTTTTCAGTTTCTGCTGAGATCTGGGACCAGGGAATTCTTGAACTCTTAGGTTGCTTGTTTGCAAAATGGAACTTCTGCAGTGCTGAACCCTAAGACTGTAATTTTTTTGTTTCCTTGCATTTCAGTCCAGTTGCCTTCCAAAGCGTAACGTTTTCCTTTGCATTGAAATAAACTGCTTGCTATTTGTCTCTGGTTTGGATGTAGTACTCAAAAGACCCATTTCATGTGTGGTGAGATATTGTTAGAGGGACTCCAGCGGGTTTTAATGAAAATCTGCTTGAAACTATGTGAATTAGTTTGTAGGAAAGTTTTGGTTTTGTTTTTTTTTTTTTTAGTTCTTGTCTGGCTTACATGGTTTAAACAAACTCTGTCATAAGTTGTGACTATTTTTTGGGCTTTCTGCTAACCAGAGAAAGGCTGATTGCAGGCTAGCAAAGTGTGAAATAAAAGATGTGGGAAGTAATAGCATTCAAATAGTATAAGTGGCTTCTCTTAACCATCTCCAAAATACCTATTTCATTGAAAATCCTTTTTCAGAAACAAAACTCAGTGAAACAGCCTCCTCTGAGTCAAGTTCCTGTTTCTTCCCAAGGTATACAGGGATAATGTAAGATATTTCTACTCTGGTTTGAGATTCTTTAAATTGCAAATTTCTTCTTAAAAAAGAAAAAAAATCATGTTGAGATCTTTTCTCACAGAAATTCAGTAGGGTTATGTTGCAGAAAAGATTTTCTTGGTAATTTACCACAACAATTTTGAAGGCTTCCAAACCCAACCCTATACCCCAGAACTTCCACAGAACTGTTTCTGTGAAGTTATCTTGAAACATGCAGACCTTTCAGGAGCAGTGGACCAAGCCTCTGTTTTCTGTAAGTTAAGCTTGGCAAAATTGGGTGGATCTTAGACCACTCTTTCTGCAACTTCCAAAGAAATGGAGAGAAGGAACAGTTTCTCACTGCATCATGGGGTTGAAATTTGGGATAGCTAATCCAGTGTAATTCTTCTCTGCAATAGACCTGCTCTTTCTTGTGTACATAGGTGACAGGCTCTTTGGGCAGGAGTGTCTCCTGGACTGGGGCGCTGACAGGACAGAACAAGACCCAACCCTTATAATTCCTTTTCAATGCTGTGAAAGTCATGGTGCCCTTAATGGCTTCTTTGCTTTGGGGGGAAGGAGTGCAGTCTTATTAAACTTCCAAAAATACATCCTAGACTTCATTTTCTTTTTTTTTTTTCCCTTTGTCTTGAAGGCTCAGCTGTCTCAAGTTCTGGAAGAAGTGGGAAATCACAAGCAAAGAGCAGAGATGGTAAGTGTTCATCTTTTGAGGTTTTTAAAATTGTCTTACAGAGCAGTAACGTGTGCAAAGTTCAGTTCATTTAAACAGTGGCTCAGTTCCAAAGACTCAGAAATGAAGAGCAAATAAGCATTGTAAAAGTTTGTATCGCTATTGTGCATCTTGGCACTCTCTGTCTCCATAACCACTTGGAACAAGTGTTGGGTGAGATCTAGTGGTCTGTCTTCCTTTTTTTGGCAATTTCCTTTCTATTTGTTATCACTTCTAGAACAGAAGCAAGTGTTTAATTTCATAGTGAATTAACACCTTCTTTGGGGGCCTTTGGTTCAGTCTCAAGTGTGCAAAGGACAAGTAGATGAGATGCGACAGAATTACCACAAACTAGTTTTTTTATAATATCTGCTAATTTTCTGCTGGGTTTGTCTATTCTATTGGCAGTTCTCTCAAGGACTGAAAATAGAGGCCACAAAACCAGTCAATAGGGATGTTTACATGGAATTTCATGACTGTTGTATACAATTCTTCATCCTCAGGAATAAAAAAGGTGTCAGCATTAAGCTGGTTTGTGAACCAATGTTTTTGCTAATGGGCGAGTTGTGGGATTCCTGCAACATTTCTAGTCATAAGAGAAAACTGAGCAGCATCCAAGATGCAGACACTAATTCCGTAGATGTGTTTTACACTGGATTAATTGCATTGCTAATGAAAAAATGGGCGTATATCACTGGCTAGTAAGTAGGTGCTAAGCAGATATGTGCTCTAAAATCCAAATCATAAAATACAGTGCCAACATTAGTTTTTGTAGACTTCTGCCAAGCTCTGTGGGGCAGAACTGGTGTGCCCCTGCTGTCCTATTAATAGGTTGCCATACATCTGCTAGTCTCTTTTTTTTAATTTGTGTTGCTTGCTGTTTCAACATCAAATTTTTCATACTGAGAGTGTTAATTGATTCCAGTTCTGGGGTGGTCTTACGTTGTGGGCAAATATTTTTGTATGCTCAGCCACTTTCTGTGCTGACGCAGGTCAGAACTGATATTTCCAAAGAAAACTGAGTTAATCCTATTTACCATCTGATCTCATTACATGCTGTCTTGTTATAGTTTTAAATTCTATACAATCAATTTTACATTGTGCTCACTGGACGTATCGGAGGATAAATTTGCTATTACGTTTTAAATGTTCTGATGTGTGGGTTTTTTTAAACATTTACAAGTTTTTCTTTTTTGGCTGGTTAAGCTGGATTTTGAGTTATTTGTTTGCCTTCAGAAGTTTGTCATATTAAACAGGTTAACAGAGAGCTGGAGACACTGGAACTTGCAGTGTTAAAGCATTAATTGGTGGTGTACATCATCACGCATCAGCAGAGGACAAGGCAGCAGTCGGTGTGCAGTGCCTATTCCCAAGGGTTACTCGGTGGAAAACTGCAGGTCTTGTGATCTTCCTGTAACGCTTACATCAACCTCACGTGAACAGGCTGTGTTCTGTAGTCCTTTAGACAATGGATTGCAGATTGTGAGGTGTGGGCTTTGTTCAGCATTTTGAATTTTATTCAGTAAATATAGGAAAATTGCTTCATACAGAGGAAGAGAGATTTTTTTTTTTTTTATTTTTTCCCTTTTCAGTGGAAACCTGACACTGTAGCTCCTTCTTTTCACTGGGGGTAGATGGTTCTTCTGCATCCCCAGGTAAAATCTCCCTGGTAGGGAAAGATGTGTCACTTCCTGTCTTCTCCAGTGTTGGTGGTGGCAGAGGCCTCTCCCCTTTGCATGGGGCTGTTCCATTAGCTTGCCTGCCCAAGGGCTCAGCCTCACTCTCCTCCTTGCCATCCAGCAAAATGTTCTTTATGTGTTTTTTTTCCCCTCCTCTGAGATCAGTCTCTCACCTGGGTGGCCTTATTTTCAGACTTCTTTAAAGTTGACGCTTCAGCAGTTGTTTGCCTGATTTGGATTCCTGGCATCTCGCCTTCCTTTTCATCCCTCTCCCCCTTTTTCACCCGTGATCCACTGCTCGTTAGTTTGATGTTAAGCCTCCATGCTGGGGGGATGCAGAAGGGCTCGTCCTGCTCTGGGTGCTGACAGATGTGGATATTGCTTTTCATCAGCCATTCTGCACACTGGTTTGTGGCCCTAAGTGAAAAGGAATAAACACCTGTCAGGTGTTGTCATACAGTCTGATGGGTCTTTGGGCTGCTTCTGGGATAAACCTCCGTAGAGGTGACATTCTACTGCCACCCTGAAGAGTGCTGGTGGCTTTGCCACCCTTCCCAAAACACTGTGGAAGCGATGTGCTGTGGGGCTGGTGAGCTAGGTAATTGGATCTCACTGATGAGTTTGTTGGGGTTTCCTGTATGCTATGGGGAGCATCTTAGATGCCCTGGTAAATAATTAATTCTTTACCTAGCAATATGTAAATATGATAAATATGATAGGCCTCAACAAGACAGTGTCTGTGTCCTTGGGAGGCGAGGGCCATAGTTCAGGGAATTGTGTCCATGGGGACAATATGAGACACAGGTTGGTGTGTGCTACAGGAGATGCTGAGCTACACCAGGGCACGAGGTCTTGCTAGTGGAAAGTGGGGTGGGCTTGCTGCACTAACTGCCATTAAGCACTCCAGCACGTGATCTCATTGCTTGTCAGCTAAAGTGAGTTTACTACTGGAAGAAAAAAAAAAAAAAAAAAGAAAAAAAAAAGAAAAGAAATTTAAACATCTTCAGCTAATTGCAGTTGACAAGACAAAAGCAGTTTGACTTTCCAGTATTAATTAGCAAACCCATACTAATTAGCTTGTATAAGCACAATTCATGCTTCTTTCCCTAAATGCAATTAATATTGCAACTGAAGACGTCTCTGGGCTGTGCCGCTGTATCATTAACATACTTTGCCCTAATTAGACACGGCCAGTAGTGGCTGGAGAAATGAGTTTGTGATTACAACCATAAAAAATCCTCTAATATTTTCTATCCTTCAGGGAACTCGAACCTAGAATATATTTTCTGATTTAAGAAAAATTACCTTTATCATTGTGCTGTGTAATTATAACAATGAAACTTTGATTTTTCTCTCCCTCTATCCCTTCAGGTATTTATTTTTCTTTATTTGAGTTGGAGTGTGTCCCTGTTATAAGGGAACAGTGCCTGCTCAGTCTTCTGAGAGGTACTACCTAACAGAGTCATCAGTCTGATATAGGGTTCAGATGACTTAGCTGTTCCACAGATCTGTGGCTTTGGTGTTTCTTTTATTTGCTAAAATAATGTTTTTTGTTGTGATTTTTTTTTTTTTTTTATGCAGCAGTTTTTGTGTATGTATGTGTGCTTTCCTGATGATTTTATCAGCCCTGGGAGTTTTCTTTGTCAAAGCTGGTGCTCCAATATCTTTATCTTCGGGATGTGCCAGGAGACTGCTTGTAGAGTTCATGCACGTGGTTCCCTGTTTTGTGGTCCCAGGATCTTGCTTCTTGTGGTACATTAGTTTAATGCTCTACTGGCATAGAGCTGAGAGCTGGCTTGACTTATACCAAAATACTCTTTGTGGAAAACGCTTTCTTGTTTGTTATGTTATTTTTCTCTTTTTCCCTTAGGGAGGGAAGCAGAAGATGTGTTGGTTTTTCTAATTTTCATTTGCCTTTTTCATCTCCATTTGTAGACAGGAGGAAATTGTTTGGCTCAAGCTTGCCATCCAAGCAACGGCTGTGATCCCTCATCTTATGCTTTCTTTCAGTCTGGTTCTGTAGCAGGGGGCGTTCTGTCAAGGTTGTTTGTTTTTTTTTCTCCATCATTAAACTGTGAGGGAAGTCAGCTTGGTATTAAAAAGGTATCACCTGTATTTTCATTGCCCTGGGGTGCACTGGGTACCTTTTGGCTTTCATCTTCAAAAGACGGCTTGGCCCATGTGAGGTCTGAAATCTATAGACTGCTCATTGGAACAAATTATATTTCACCCTCCAGCAGATTAAAAAGGGTGGATATAAGAATCAGAAGAATTGCTTAGCAGAGTGGGAGGTAAAGAAGATTTGAAGTCCAAGAATGTAACCATCACAAAATAAATGACATAAATTGGGTGTCCTGGCAGAAGAAGTAAAGACACCTTTAAATGAAAATAATTAATGCCCCTTGCCTTGCATAAAAGTGTTGGTTAACCCTCTGCAAAGAACAACAGACCTTTATTTAAGGGCAGCAGGTCAGGAATAGTTAAGGAGCCAAATCATGTGTTCAGTCTGATGAAACCATAATGTTTAGGATTAACTTAAATGTCAGTGTCTGGCTGCACTGATGGTTATCAAGAGAAGTAATGAAGACAGAAAGGAGGGTACATGAAAGAAATCAACTTGGAGAACACTGTGAGTGATTAAGTTGGGGACTAGCTGTTATCTGGAAAGCAAGATGGGAAAATCACAGAGTTTGGGAAAATGGCAATAGGCATCAATACGTGAACAACAAGAGACCCACACAGAACATAACCTATTGACATTATTACTGAAAGACTTTATGTTCTAGTGGTTACATCAGACCTCCAGAGCTTCAAGAACTTTAACTTTTGATACTTAAGGGAAATACCTGGCAAGGATAAAATTTCTGTTACATTTTGCTTTAGCGGTGATAATAATATGAAAAAAGTGAGCTTTAATATAGAAGGACCTACCCTGTATAACTTGTCAGCATACCTGGTTTAATTCTTGTTTAAGAGTTATTAAATGTAAAGCAAGGAATACAATGGATAAGACACGAGAACAAAAGTGGTGTTCAGTAGCAGAAATGTAAATTCTCTGTACTATCTATAATAGGATGGCAATTAAATGTGGGATTAGAGTACTGAACCACAGTAGTTACAAATAAATTGATGCCTTACTGGAACATATATAGAACCAACAGGCTGGGAGAGGAAAGGAGATGACCAACCCATGCAGGAAGTCTTAATCTATCGGAAGTGCATTTCATCATTTCCAAACTGATTTAGCAAGGCAGTGAATCTCCTTACATTTGACAGGTTTTATCCTAACACCTTACGTGAGATGGGCAAGTCCAAGAGAGATGAGTAGTGCAGCACTCAGCTGAGCAGCAGCATGAACACAGCAATGCTAAAAGTATGGCAATTTTAGGGAAATATCCAGTTCTCGAATCAGACTGGAAAACATGAATCTGGTTATAAAGGGACAGCAAAAAAAGCTGATCCAGAGTGAAATAATATAGTAACAGAAGACTGGAAGGGGACTCTTGGATCATAAAGTCCAGTCCTTTGGTAACTGAGGCAATCACAGCATAAACCTTAGTTCATAAATTTATCAAACTTGTCTTGAAACTGCTTAGGTTGTTTGTCCCCTTACTGTTGCTGAAAGACTGCTTTGATAGCTGAAAGCTTCCCAGTTCCAACTGAAAATATATGTGCAGTTAATATCCATGTTTTTCTTGAGCTAATGTTCTCCTTAACCTGCAGTGACTGTTCCTCCTCTCTCATGTTTATGCTGTGACATATTTATAGAGAACAATTGTCCTCTCCCAGCATTTCATTTGTCTAGGTTAAACAAATCAAGCTCTTTCAGTCTTTTCTTAAAACAGGGTCTTCAGTCTCTTCATGAATTTTCCAGCTTTCTTTCAACCTCTCCCCATTTTTCTGTGTCTCCTTTGAAGATGAGCAGCCAGCGTGGTCATGTCATTCCAGGTGATGTTCCAGCAGTAGCTTGCACAGAATTATCTTCTAGAGGAGCATCTAGCACAGGCTGGTACCTCTCTGTCCTGGGTATAGCTCAGCTCTTCCGTTACCCATTTCCACTGCCACAGGACACAGATGTTCATCCTGTGATGAATCCACCCAGCTCTTTGTCCTCCTTTCTAGTTTCTGACTGATGAAGACTCTGTTGGTAGGAGAGGTTCTTGCTGTTGTGAGACTTCCACTACTAGATTTCAGTTCTGCTGCTGTTCCTTCAGTTTTCAGCTAGCTGCTTCTGTCTGCTCCATTTGTGCTCCTCTGTGATAAAGCCTCCCTGCTTTGCGCTATCAGTAATTGTGGTTTTGCATTTATACTTTTTGGCCCAAGATCTTCAGTGAATTTTTGTTTGTTTTAAATATGCTTTCATGATCAATGCCTGAGACATCTTTTTCTCTATCAGGTAGTTTTATTTCAGCAGAGCCTTTTGTTGCTTGTTTGTTCTGTGCATGTTTCACAGTGTTTGTAGTATTCTTCACTTTATCATTTGGTCCTGTTAATTTAGGAATGTGATTTGTTGGAACAAGGGGGGGTGAGTGTGCAGGAGTCATCAATGTGCCCCGTTTGAACTTTTCTCTCTGTGTTTTAACTGTAGAGCTTTGATTCTGCAGGTAGAGTAAAACCCAGAACAGAGGGATGGGAGCACTCAGGGTTACTGTTCTTTTCCTGCCTGAGAGCTCTGTTGCAGTGCTTGTTGTAAACAAGTACATTAAAATTAGTCCTAGCTGTTCCCCGTGGTGTAGGAATATAGTGAGCTCTGAGGAGCAGAGACAGGGTTGGTTCTTTTTTTTTCCCTCTCTTAGGATAAGGAATGATGAACGGCCTTGGCTGATTGTGTTTCATCTGCTGCACATTCCCTTTTGGAAAGTTCATGCTCAACACACAGAACAGGGGCAACAGCAGAAGTATCTATTTCATAGGGCAGAGTGGAGAGTGTGGTGGAAGCTGTGGAATCTTGGTAGGTGAAGGCTGACAAACTGCTTGTAAACTGGAGAGGTGATCAGTACATTACAACTCTGCATGTTAATATCTCAATGCTATTTTAATTAGGTTAGAAGAAGAGATTTAGTGAGTTAATTCTTGTGGTTTATCTCTGTTTTAAAGATCCAGCCAGGCACATGGGATCAAATAGTACATTCCCTTCAAATTAAAAAGAAATAAACGGTCTGTTTAAAAGTCCCATTACACAAATGAACCTGCTGTTGGATCCATTAACGTGAAAGTTTTATGGAACTCTGCAGCACCGTTTGGTTTCAACAGGACTGTTTTCATTTTTTCTTTGAAGGCAATAACAGCTGACATGGGGTTAGGACTTTCACAAGGAAGACACAGAGCTGTGGAAAGTGGAGAGCTGCCTTACTGCTGCTCCTCCCTTTGGGCTCCCCATGGGACAGGTACTGCTGGATTGCAGGGAAATGGTCTGACCCAAAACCGAGCAGCAACTCAAAAGGCATAATAAATATGCGTGCAAGCAAGCCACATCCACAGAGTCTGTGAGAAGTTTATGGGCTACCTCAGACTCATGTGATTCGATTTAGTTGAACTAAAATTTCCTGGAGGGTGCAGGAGCTCTCTGCTCTGTTCAGTGCTTTGAGAGGTAGGGGCAAGTCAGATGAGAAGTCACAAATACTTCTAAGGTTCACTGATTTCACAGAACAGCCTTGGTTGGAAGAGACCTCTAAGATCATCCAGTCCAATCATTAACCTAACAGTGCTCCCCACTAAACCACATCCCTCAGCACCTCATCTACACGTTTCTTAAATCCCTCCAGGGATGGGGGCTCAACCACTGCTCTGGGCGGCCTGTGCCAGTGCCTGACATCCCTTTCAGTGAAAAATGTTTTCCTCATATCCCAGTCTAAACCTCCCCTGGCACAGCTTGAGGCCATTACCCCTTGTCCTGTCACTGTTACCTGGGAGAAGAGACTGACACCCTCCCCTCACTATCCCCTCCTTTCCAGGAGTTGTAGAGAGCAATGAGGTCTCCCCTCAGCCTCCTCCAGACTGAACCCCCCAGTTCCCTCAGCTGCTCCCCATCACACTTGTGCTCCAGACCCTTCCCCAGCTCCGTTGCCCTTCTCTGGACACGCTCCAGCACCTCAGTGTCCTTCTTGTAGTGAGGGGCCCAAAACTGAACACAGTATTCGAGGTGCAGCCTCACCAGAGCTGAGAACAGGGGAACAATCAATTTCTGCTCCTTTTTTCTGCCTTGCCTAAAAGGCAGCTTGGAGAAGGTGTAGAAGGAACACATGCTTCCAGCACGTGTACAGAGAGGGAAAGGAAGACTTAGGTCTGTTGAACAGGATGGTACAAATTAATCATTAATCTCCAATTTGCTTGTAACAAGAATGGAGACCAGTTTCCTCCTGCTTTTGCAGTCCTGGGAAGTTGTCCCTGTATCAGAAGTGGACCATCCTGAGAGATCTGATCCAAGAAATGTACTTCTGTAGGCAGAGTTTATTCTGAAGCATGAGAGAGGGTGAGAAGATCTCTAGCTATGAGATGTAGGAGGGCATTGAGGGCATGTTCAGTGGATGTACTTCCAGATCAAAGGTTGCTGGATGCTTTTCTTCTTCTTGCCCAAGGCTGGCTTTGTGTGTACAAAAAGGGAGATAAAGGCTTAAAAAAAGTTTCAAGGCTGTCCTAGTCCTTGTGCTGACAGCCTAATCAGCTTGCCCTGTTATTTGTCTTGCTTTCGATCTTCTTATATCTCAGTGTCCTTAGAAGAGCTTGTTCCCAGTGGTTTTTGCCTTTGGCCAATAGATGCTGGGGGTAGGTAGCAGTGGTGGCAGGCTGGGGTCTCTCTGAGCAGCGCTGTCAGGGCAGCTGAGTCTTCCAGCAGGAGCTGTAAAACCTCATTTATCCACAGAGACTAGAAGATCATAGAGCAGAATTTTTCCTATGACCTCTTGGTAAATAATGAATGGCAATGCCCTGCCTTTTTGGAATTGCTTAATTGAGGCTGACAACTCTTTGTTGTATTACAGGATCTAGCTTGTCAGGAGAATTTTAACTTATTTATGAATATTTCATTAACCTCTAAAGACTGGCTGTATAAAATTGAGCTCCTGCCAGGCCCTGTCCTGTTGATGCTGTATTCAGTGCTAATGTCATCCGCCTCACATCTTTTTACACCTTCCCTGCCTTCCAAGCTGGACCTCAGAGCTTATTGTTGGTGGCAGCACAGGAACATGTTCACCAAAGGTTAAAATGCCAGGTTTCTGTTTTGGCACCAGAATTGAACATACGGTATTTGAGAGGAAATTGCTTTTTGCTTTTTTCTTCTGTGATTGCTTGCTGGCAAACTGAAGGGTACCACAGGCATAATCCCAAGAGGCTAAAATGGGCAGAGCAGGCTTGGCAGGGCCTTGTAACCTTTGCTTTTTGGCACCAGGATAGAGATTTCCTGCTTCTTGTGCATTAAAAACCCACTGCTTGTTGTGACAGGAGGGCCTCAGGATGGATCATTTAGGTAGAAATCCTTAAATCTGCTCTTCTCGGCCTGTTCTTTGGGGAAGGGTTGGGGAACAAGACTCCTTCAGGAGTCTGCCACTTCCCTGAAGGCAGCTGGGAGGCTCTGTTGAGAGAGCTGCTGCTTTCTCATAGCTGAATCCCCTTCCTTGTCCTCATATTTCCCATCTCTGGGAGTTCAGAAAGCACCTTGAGCAGGAAGCTCTGCTGGTCTCCGCTCACCCTCCCTTTCTCTACCGAGACGTGGCAGAAAACAGTGCTCCCAGCTGTAGTGAACTGCAAAATTGGGCTGGGGATGCAGCAGGAGCAAGAGAGCTCTTCTTAAAAGCATGTTGAAGAAGAGCTGCGGGTTGTTCCATGTGAGTCGGGGAAAGAGTATTAAGTTCAATTTTCAGGTCTCACACTCAATGAAGGCTCTTTTGCTCTCTTACAGTATTAAGCAGAGCTTGATTCCACTGTATTCATGTTAGGAGATGAAGGAGCAAAAATGGTTGTTAGATTCCTCCTTCCTTTCCCCTTTGATCTTCTTCCTAGGTGGTTGGTGAAATGCATAGATTCCTGTCTGTTTATTATGTGATGATTTTTCAACAAAAATCTGGTGGGGGTGCAAGAGGTGGGATTATGAGATGCCATTTAATGAGAATCTGTTGGCTGAATGCTCCAGAAGCTCATTGAGGGTATATTTTCAGGAAACAAACTGTATTCAGACTTTGTACAGAGGAGGTATGACATCTTTGCAGATTTATTTGTTGCTTTGCCTGTGAATTATACAGCTGCTAGAAGACTTGCTTCTGGCAAAAGTGCCTACTCCTGTGTGAAAGAAGTGACCTGTGTGATGCTCTCCTCAAGAGCAGACAACTCCATTGCGCCGTACGGGATGGGGTTGTGGCACATTCAGTCCGACACCTTGACAGGTTCCCTAAAGAGACTGTTAGTCTGTGTTTTGCTGTTCTAACCAGAAGTAATGGCTAGGAGGTGTCAGCCATTTAAAGCTAATTACTCCAGAGTTTCTTTCTCTCAGTGGACACCAGCTGTTTTGCTCTCCCTGGTGGGAGGAGCTTTCGGTAGTAATTAAAGGAAACAGTCATCTACATGCTGGTGAAAGTGGTGGAGCGAGGCTGATAACAGCAGAGAGGCTCTGAGCTGAATGCACATGGAAATTAGGTGATCCTTCTTCAGAATGAGCTGTTAGAGCAAAGAGAGGGGTTTTGGATGTGGAGCTGTCAGGAGTTTTTGCCGTTGCGCAGTGGCAGTGAGGTCTCATAGCAGCCCTGGGGATGTGGACTGGACAGGGCTGCAGCATGATGGAGAAGAGATTCCTTGTCTGCTCCTTCCTCTGGAAGTAAGAGTGGAAATATATAATTATACTTCAATAAATTCATGGATTTAATTTAACATCTCTGTTCCCTTGCTCAGTGTGTCTCTTGCACAAGATATTTTCTCCTCTTCCCCTTGAACTTTCTAGTTTTGTTCATCCTGAGATCTGAGCCAGCTTCCATCTTGCTGAAGTGTCCAGTAGTTCTTATTTCCAAGCTGTCACATCTTTTGCCCATCCCAGAGTACCAGAAAGAAATAAATACAGCAAAAAGTGGGGAACAAGAAGACAAAACCATCCTAAGTTGGTACCCACATGATGACTGGCATAGCACGTTACTTGCTGCTGACGTGGAGTCCATGCTGATGACCGGGGCAGTTGCCTTCAGACATGCTGTAGCATCAGCAGAGCACCTGTCCTTCAAACAGAAGGGCAGGCTCCTTCCACAGCCGGTGTGAGGTTTTGTATATACCACTTGTGGATGAAAAGGGCCCCAAGTGTTACACTGAATGGGTCAACTGGAGCTGCAGGGTTTTGCACACCCTTATGCACCCCCAACTGAAATGCCACGTCTTGGTCCTTAGTGTGTTGCTGCAGAATACCAGTATCAGTACAGACACCTAACCCCCTGGTTTAAATAGGGTGCTTGTGCATTTGTCCTGTTCAGCTGCTAGCAGCAGAGCTGTGCTCCTTTGCAGCAGGGCTGAATTTGGCTCACTGAGCCAGTCTGGAATTTCATCAAGTTGTGCTTGTGTGGCACAATGTAGAGGGGAGGTGTTTGAAGAAAAGCTGTGGGCTGCCTGCAGATTGGGAATCAGAGGGGAGAGAGGTGAAAGCTCGTTAGGGCTCCCTTGGGGTAGATGAATTAGTTAATGACTATGCTGTGCTTTGAAAATGCAAATGCTGTGTCAGAGCTAAGTCTGATTATAATAATCAATCTTCCTTTTGAGAGGGTGCTGGAGATGAGGAGGGGGGAGAGGGATGAGACTGGGGCTGAATTTTTAGATCTCAGTTCCGAGTTTCTCTCTGCCATTAAAGAAACCTGTCATTGCCCAAGAGGTCAGCAGAGGTGGGGAGAGGCAAAAGGTGAATTTGGGAGGAATGATGCTTGCAAGCACCACTGGCTCCTTGACAGGCTGAAGTTTTGTAATTTTGTGCTTTACGATTGTCCTGCCTGCAAAGGGAGGGGTTGGCGTCTGCTCCTGTGTGTGAGCTGCCCCTGCTAATAGGAAAGATAGAAACTGCTTCATAAGCAGCATCCTCCGGGGATGGGAGAGAGAGGAGGGTGGCTGCTGCAGACGTCCAGCAAGTGACAGCTCCTTCTCCCTTGGCACTTTATTCGTTTGTAGCAAGCGTTCCTAGTAATTACGCCTCTTAATTTAGGAGAGCGAGTGGGAGAAAGGAATATAAATTTGTGTATTAACTTTAGAGATTGGAAATAGGGCAAGCAAACCTTCTCTCTGGGAGATTATCTTTGGAAATGAAATAGAATGACATTCAGTATAAACTTGAAATATTGCTCTCTTTTTACTGCAACAGGAGGAGAAAAGCCACAATCCAGACTGTATGGGAGAGAAGCAGAAGTCAGCATATGTCCATTTCCCAGTTTGTGTGTATCTACAATAATAGATATACATGAGTACATTTTCAGGAAACTGTTTGCTGGAAGGTTGCTTCTAGGCCAGTCTTCCCAGTGATAGCAGCACACCATGCTTGTTACAGATTGCATAACCCATAGAGACTGGCAGCTCTGATCCAACTAGCCTTTGTCTTTAAAGAGTAAAAAACGCAAATAATATTTTTTTGCTTCAACCAAATGGGAAATAGGTCATTCTAAACCACTTTTTATTGAGCATCTGATTTTCTTTGGCTTTATTACTTTTGTTCACAATGGGATCAAGGGTTCATTTTCCTGAGAAAATGTACCAGCTTATCCAGGGCTGCTTAACCTGTTTCTAAATGGCAAGTAATATTTTGTTTTGCAGGTAATGTCCTATATTTTTTTGGAAGGAGGGTGAAATTCACTAAGAAATCTGGTGAGGCTTCGTTCTCCCCATGTGTGCTCCTGTGTGGATGTTTTAGGGGAACAGCCCTTCAGAATGCCAGTGGGTTGGGTGTATGGAAGAGGTGATACTGCTTTTGCTGAGCAGAATGATCTATGGAAGTGCTCAGCATGGTGTCTTATACCTTGTGGTATGGCTGGACACCCAAATTAAACTCACTGGGGTTCATGTATGTTGGATTTCTGTCCTGACACCAGATTTATAAGCTTGTAGACAACAGGAGGTCACCAAGCTTGCCATGCTGCGCTGTGGGAAGAGAGGCAAACATGATCTGTATCACTGCTACAGCCTTTGGAAAGAAGCGCAAATAGCATCACTAGAATAAATGGCATATCAAGCTCTTGGGGAACAGTAGTTTGCCTGTTTTCAAACCTCAGCATATGGGTCATCCTCAGGGTCCCATTCCTCTGTTCTTGTCTGTTTTAGTGTACACTCTTCCTTTCTAAATCTGCTTGGTTTTCATACATTTAAATATTTATGTATTTAAATAGCTTCTTGAACTGTGTTGAGACTTGTAGTCAAACACAACCTCTCAATTCACCTTTCCATGCTGGCTCCATGCAATTCAGTTCCTATTTATCTCTGCCTTTTAAAATCAGCTCTTTTGCTGAGGAAGGCCTTTCAAAGGATGTTGCATCAGCCCATTGTTAAATAAACCTTTAAACATTTATAATGGATTCAGCATTTCCTGCTTTTTACAGTTCCAAGAATGCTGAATGACATGCAGACACACTTCATCAGGATAAGATTGCTGTATCAGCCCCTCACTAAAATGCACTCATTATTCAAATAATAGCTGTATGTCTCCAGCATGTGTTTTGTGAAATACGTGTACATGATGTGGGCGAATAAACCAGCCCCTTTTTTTTTTTTTTTTTTTTTTTCCAACATGCAAATCCTAACTTTAGCAGTGAGTTGAAATACTTTAGATTTTAAGTCCCTTATTACCCAAAATGAGGCACCTCATTTGGTCATGAGATTTGGTCGTTATTTTGAGCAGTGTGTTAAAATTTTCAGAAGTTCATAAATGTGGTTTGCAAGGGGGACTGATTTGATTTAGAAGTATAAGTCCTGTGATCAGGTTCATTTTGAGGATGAGGTGTGGACAGTAGGTCAGTGCAATGCTTTGGAAGGGCTTCGTCTTCATGAACCCTGAATCAAGTGGGAGGGAGAGCAGGTCCGTGGCATTGCGGAGACTTCGAGTACTTATTTTGGAGGGGACAAATATGGGTCAGAAATACACCAAGAAAATCAGCTCTGCTAAGTAAAAATTTGTTTCTTCTAGCTGTCAGGAGATGAATTTATAATTTTATGTTTCTCCTGTCATATTTCTTTAAATAAACCCTACAGAAGAGAGAACCAGCAAGGAACACATTTCTTACACTGCTGTGGGTGTTTGCTATGTCATTAACACTTGGAGGAGAACCACCATCTTGAAATCCTGTCCAGACAGGTTGAAAAGTAAGGCTGAAAGAAGAATGATATTTCATTTAATTGAACACTAGACATAAATCCATCCATGTTCTTCCTTCCTCTCTTTCTCAGTTGATATATAATGATGCAAGTATTTATTTTATGAAAAGTGTTTACATTTCATCTTTTGGGGTACTTAAGAATTTGTGGAAGTGGACATTCTAAAATTATTCTATATATTGGATGTGTCTTGATTGCTTTCTATTGAGAGCAGTAAAGCTGGACTGAAATTCATGCTTATGAAGTAGAGTAGAAAAGGTTCAGGATAAACAGCATCACGATAGCTTGAGAGCAAGTGGCTCCCGTGTGTTCAGAGGAGAAAACTTAGTCAAAATGTTAAGTACCTGTTTATGTGTTTTATTCACAAGTCATGGGCTTTGACATTACTCATTCTGCCTTTTTTAGTGTTGTAAAAAACTTGGATAACTTTACAAAAACATTTAAATTAGTAGTTTGGTTTCTTTTCAAGTTGCTAATATATTGTGTATAGTGGGGGTATCGCTGGGGATCTGATCCTGGGCAATATCAACCCTGGGGCTCCTGCTGAAGTTGTAGGTACTTAGTCTCTCTTGTGCAGTTTTCAGGACAAGAGATGCGATGCTGTATTTTAGGACAATGTTTTCTCTCTGCTCTTGATGCAAGTTAAAAGAACCAGATCATAAAGGAGAGCTAAAAGATCCAAGCCTGACCGAGGTCATTTGTTACTGAATGGGGGAATACAGCAATGAGCTATAATTTGAACAGCCCTTTTCCCCTCTCTGCTAGGTAATGGCTTCTGCTAGTTTAATGTATTCAAAGTAATAAAAGTTTAACTCAGCCAGTTATATAGAATGATCGATAAAAATTGGAAAAGTTTAGACAGGAATACTGAGTTAGTCCAAAAAAGCAGTAAATGCCTGCTGAAAATGGCATCTGGTGAACGAGAGATACCAGGGCTGGAAATGAATTGATGAAAAGGGATGTGATGGGAACCAGGCAGAGAAAACAGCAACAGGAGACTGGCTCTTCCTCTCCTTCTCCCTTCCTGAGGCTGTTCTTGCCCCTGGTACTGAGAGGACAAGTGGGTAGGAAGGGACAAACTGCCACCATAGTGAGTCATTTCATGTTTATCACCTGGTCCCCAGAGCGATCCTGAGAGGTGCTGTCAGAGGGAATGGTCTCAATAACCTCCCCACCTCTTAGGCGTGCAGAGAGTGCTGAAAACTTGATTGAATATGGGTTTGTATTTCTCCTCTTCCTGTTGCTTATTTTCCTCTTTCAGTTCTGCTGCTTCAGGGAAGCAGGTCTGCATCAACATTTAACCACCTGGGCCAGTTTCATCACTAAAGATACCACCATGCCCTCCTCTCCCTTCTCACCTCCGGCACATCAGACTGTCAGTCCAGGTAGTTTTGGCACTTGAAAATTGGGAGAACACAGAAATGACATAAAATGCCCTTACAGTCTCTGTGCCCTTCCCTCATTCTCCTTCAACAGCTTATTCTTAGGAACCCAGCAGAATCTCATCATGCCATTACTGAGCGTACCTGGCACTAATTTGTCACTAATTTGTCATCAAGTGTTGATGCTTTCCACGGCAGCATTCACTTGAGCGTGTGTGCATTCACTCTCCCATCTCCTTTTCTCATTACACTCCATTTTTTTTCATCTCCATGCAGCCAGCACTAGAGACCCTAGATCACAAGAAGATTACTTGTCCACCCCCTCCATCCTCCCTTCCTCCCTGAGAAGGTGGCCATGATTTATCTGCTCATGTCAGTGAGCAGGTGGTGGTTGGGCTCAAGGCTGAGCCCGCTTAGCCTGTGATAAATAACATATTTACCAGCCCTTCCATCTTCAAATGCTGTCCACATGCAGTCCAGAAAGCAGCACAAAACTCTTAAATAGCAAACACATCCAGGCTTCAGCAGACATGGGAAACAGGAGATATGATGAGTATTTTCCTGCTAGAAATAGGTTGGAATTGAAGCCTGCTCCTTGTCCCGGTACCTTTTATTCACATTCCTGGAATTATCTGGCATGCTTGCTTTATCCCCAGCCATCTGTGATGGGCTGAGCTGGGAGAGATAAGCTCAGTAATCAGAAAATTGAGGGAAGCGTTTTTGGCTCTGATAATCTTATCAGGCAACTAATATACATTAACATTTGTACAGCCCGATGATGCAGGTGGGCTTTTGCTGATTTTTTTTTTTCTTCCTGGACACCTTTTGACAGGCCAGGGGAAGATGCAGGGCTTTGGGGTGCCAGGGGGAAATTTGGCTAAGACCTCTTCTCTACCCTCTCTCTTCTCCTCCATCCCTGTGGTGTCAGAAAGGGGAGGGAGAATAATCCAACCATCCATTTTCTGCCCTTTCCTACTAACAGTGCTGCCACGCTCTGTCTGTCTTTTCTGGTAAGGCTGGAAGGGCAAAGAGGCAATATGTCAAAATTTCAGTTCTGGCTGAGCAATATGACTGCACGTGTCAATATACTTCTCTTCCTTGGAAAACTGGGGAGGTTCTGCCAGCTTGCTGCCTTTGCTGTTGCAATGGGATCTTGCTCTACAAGTCTAATCAGTGCTGTGGAAGGGAATGGTGTGTTAATGGGTAGTTTCCCTAATGCGAAGCACTGAGCTCTCTGTGGTCGTACGTTTTGCATTTGTAGTTAGGGCTGGATTGCTTATTGTTTTCCACCTGAGTGAAAAATATAGTTTCTAAAATATAGATTTATTTGGGGAATTAGTTGCCAGGTGCTAAAGACAGATGACAAAACAAAATACGAAGTCTGAAGGATGAATGCGAAGGAGGTCTAAGCTGGGAGATGGTGCTGGAACAGAAGTTTGGGTATCCTCTAGGTAGTTTGTCTCTGCTTATGCTTCACAATAAATCATTTTCTGTTTAGAAACAAGTAACATATGTCATTTATCAATCTGTGCGCTGTCTTGATAGCTGAATTAGGGATACAAATTTCCATAAGACAGGGAGCCTGTGAGCAGTAGAGTCTGGGTAAGAAGTTTTCATGTTTGTAGGGTTTTGAGGGACTTTCTTGTGATTTCCTTCCTAAGGCCAGAGGCAGAACACATTCTCAGTTGTTCATTCCACCAGACGTACCTGAGCAGCTTGAGCAAGAAGTATATATTGGAAATATTCCCCAGTCTTTTGGATTCAATGTGTGTGTATCCGAGCTGTCCTGGACAAGACAGTGTAATCCTATGGTTCTTCTCTTCTGGGGAGGAACTGAAACTAAATGAGGTTGAACTGTCAATACTGAATCTTGGGTACCAGCGAGCTCCTAATCCCACACAGATCATTCTCTGCATCTCATGATCCATGGGGAATGGGTTGGGGATCTATCTGGAAAAGAAGCAGAAGCTTTGCTTAGAAACAATCAACTGCCATGCCTCATCTACCTTGGAAAAATGTTGGGTAAGGCAAATGGGATTGCTAAGGGAAGCAGGGTTAACTGAGGTTTTGTCATTCCGCACATGAAGAGTTGTGTTTCATGTCTGTATCCTGAGAAAGGTCTGATCTGTGCAGAACCTCATGATTCCCTCCTCCTCCCTTTGCTGTTTGTATATTCCCCATATTGGTACTGGAGGAACTAATGCCTTTTCTCTTCTGCAGCTGGAGGTGG
This sequence comes from Podargus strigoides, assembly GCA_028020825.1. Taxonomy (NCBI): domain Eukaryota; kingdom Metazoa; phylum Chordata; class Aves; order Caprimulgiformes; family Podargidae; genus Podargus; species Podargus strigoides. Next base: position 12,910,047 of record CM051634.1, on the reverse strand, counting down.
AGATGAAAGTCCTGAAGTCTCAAGAGTGCACAGCTGAGCAAAGTACCATCATCACCAAGGAGGAGGTTGACACACTCAGGTAGGCAAAGCAAGGGGAAGGCTGAGAAGATACTACTGTTTTCAGTGGAACTAATGGGAAGGGAAATGCTCAGGGTAGTTTCGCTGCTCTGGTTATTGCCATCTTGTTGTAGAGCACCAGGTACAGGACCTCACCATGCTACAATGCATGAAAAAGTATATGTGTGTGGACTGCCTGTGTACATAGGCTGCCTGCTATTCAGGGAACAACGTGGTCGCATCGATCTGAAGGAGGATGTTCTTTTCCTGAGCACATTTTTTTATTTTTCTGCTAGCTTTTATGGACATGAGAGATCCATGAAGCGTTAGAAGAAAGCCTCAGCCCTGATCTTTATTGCATTTAGATGCTTTACAAGCTTTTCTATCTTTTGGAAGGCTGCAGGCTCTTTTCTTTTAATGTTTGGAGTCTCCTGCTCGCAGTTAATTCATAAGACTGGCTCCTGTGTCACTATTCCCCCTGTTGACTTTCTTTCCTGTGGAAACAGCATTGCTGTTTGTTTCTTATTTTGACCAAATCTCAACTGTAAATACAGGATCTGTTGGCATGTGTGTGAAGAGCTTTAGAATCCAGCTTTTGTAATACTGACGTGTGTGTAGCACTGGAGATAAAAGAGAGATGTTTCCCCTCGTGCATTGCTGCAGATGGCAGAGGGGTACCTGTTGTGATTCAGTGAAAGAGAAGTTACAAAACAGCGTTTCAGCAGAGAATACACAAGCATTTACAAAAGCTACAGTGAAGATAGACAACCTTTCCATGTATTTATTAAAGCATTTACAGCTTCCATTCCAAAGCAGGTGACACAATAAATACTGAGCACAGAAAAGTTCATCTGTTTCTGAATGTTTAATAAAGTTCCCTTTATTTAAGCTGAGCAAATGAGATCTCAACAGGCTGAGGTTTTTTTGGGGGGGGGGGGGTTTATTCTCAGCTGATATAAGACTTTGGCTGGAATTTCATTTTTTAATTCTTTTATTTCAGCTCCATCACTATAAAGCATTAGTGCCTCTTAAGAGTGAAAGTGAGGTTTTGCAGCAAGCAGAATCTTGCAGAAAGCAGAAATTACTGGCCTGTATGTTATGACTTTGCTCCTGTGCTTTGCCTCTGGAGCTTGTTTTACAGCTTTGAAAGCCCAGTCCCGTAGCAGAGGGGAGGTGTTTGAAAGTAACACATGTTCAGCTAAGCTATTCCAATACATTTTAGGATGTACACCTAATCTTAGGGACTCGCTCCTATAGTTCTCTCAAGGTAGTGTAATAGTTCTGAAGACCCAAGACACACATCTCCCTTTTTTATTCTATCATATGTTTGAGTTCTGGGCTAGTATGCTATGACTCCCCTTTTTCAGGGGGATAAACCTTCCTCCATCTGCTTTTGTGTCTTGTGGATGTTTGAACCGAGCTCATGCAGGTTTTCCCTTTGCTAAGGCACACTAGACCCCCTGAAACCTGATGTTTATACTGCTGCAGAAGTATTGAGCACCTCCTCAGCAACGTTAAACCCGTCACTCCTGATTAATAATGTGCTTCTCTATCAGAGCCGCCAGCATCCTGTTTGCTGTCTTCTGGGAGCTGAAGGTTTTCAGACTATTTCTGCAGTACCTCCTTGCTCTCTCCCTCCCTGGGCTGGTATGGGCTGCTTCGCCCTTTCATGTAGAAGATGTTCAGTCTCTATTTTCACCGCCAAGACTCATTATTCGGTGTTTATCTTCACCGAACAGCATTTGCCATCTATTAACTGAGCAGCTTCAGGAACAGCATGTGTAAGGGGAAACAGCTGGATTGCCACATAGTCCAGGACCACTTCATATTGCAGAAGGCTCTTGGCAGTGGGGATAGAGGTGTCTGGCTTTGCCCCGAATTAAAACCTATTTCCTGGGTGGGGACAAGTGGAGCTCACAAGAACCTGCTTGTTATGGGATTGTGTGCTAGGTTCTGCACAAAGGTAGTCCTAAAACCCTCTAGATAATGTTTTTTTTTCTGTCTCTTTTTTGTTTTTAAAGAATTTTTTTGACTACTAATCTCATCTCTCTCCTCCTTTCATGAAACTACGTCAAAGCCTCCACACAAAGTATGGCAGAATCACAGGCCTGTTCCCAGAAAAGCTGTTGATGGTGCAGAGCTATTCTCCAGTGATGAGCCGCACGCTGAAAGCTGTTTCAGCAAATAGACGAAGCTTCTGCAGTTGTTTCATGGTGATATTTTTGTCTTCTCTTTCCCGTTTCAGTACCATGTGCTCCTGAGGCTATGGATGCACCAAGGCCACAGTCCCAGGATCTAATTCCAGGCTGTTTTTTCTGTCACTCTTTACTGAACCACTCTTTGTTGTTATGGCTGATTTAAATACTTGTCCCAGGCCTTGATGCTAGTCATTTAGCTACAAAGCTGTTCCAAAAAGCATGGATTTTTTTTTTTTGTTATAATCACCTTTTTCACTGCTCAGCTCTAACAGTAAATGGCTTGGTGCAAAGCATTCTCTTTCTGCTGGAACTCTCTTTGCTGGAGAGCCAGTAAGCCAGTCCCTGCTCCTTTTTTCCTTAATGTTGGCTACTATTACTGCTTCAGGTGTCTTCTCAGACTCTCAAGCACTCCATTCAGCATTGCAGAATCGACTCTATAAAGATTTTTTTCTTATGGTTCTAAACTTAAGCAGTCAAAAGATGTAGTAGGGCCTTATTTTGAGTTTTCTGGTGTTTTCTGTGCATTGGACAAGAAACTGGGCCAATTTCTGTCTTCATACAAAAGGCTCCTTCTCAAAGGAGTTCAAGATAAATCACTGTCTTCCTTCAGGCTTTTGGGGTTCAGCAGTGATGTGCTGTGGTCCATGCCGTAACACTCCTTGTGGCTCAGCTGGATGTGTCCTCTCCATACAGCAGAGGCGAATTGGGTAGCTAAAGAACAGAAGGGGTCTGGAGGAGAACAGAGATTAATATGAGAAAGGATTAGGTCTGCTGTGCTCGCCATCCTCCTATGTCCTTGTGGGTCTCAACAGGACTGGTTTACTCAATCTTATGTAGCCATGAAGGAGGAGCAAGCAGCACGAGCTCCGCTGTTACTCCTCCTTCTACAGGCTACTGCCAGAAATTAATTCTGGCAGAAAAACGGGGAGAAATGCAAACTTTCAAACTGGAAAATGGGGAAAGGAAGCCACAGCTTATGAGGGAGTTACTTCCATTTCTGTGGTTTATTGTGATCTTTGAAATCCCATTAACCTACAGTACGATGTACTCTTCTGGGCTGAGCCCAACCTCTCCAGTTAGCTGCTGTCATGAAGGCATGTGGAAAACAGAGGAAAAGCAGCAGAAGCCAGCAAGGGGAATCTGCAGAGCAGGGATGGACCGTGAGCCTCGATGCATTTCCATATACACCTCCTGGTTAGAAGCTAACTTCTGAAAACAAAAGCAGGAGAGACATAAAGGAGGAAAAAAAAAAAATAATCCATATTAATCCTTTGAAATCTGTATTCACCTCCTGTGAGTGAATGAGAGCTTTTAAAAATATATCTCTTGTCTCATTTTTCTTTAGTATGGAAAGTAAATTTTCAGTGAGAAACTTGAAAGACTTTATCAGTTTTTCCTCCTTCTCCTGAGAACGAAGTGCTCTTTCGTCAGACCTTTTATAACTTTAAATGTGAAACTCTCCCAGCATCATCGTTTCTGAAGAAACAATAAAAGCTGGTGCTAATACTGCCATTTCTCACACTTCTTGCTGCTCCCTCTGAAATCATATTGGTTTATATTCTACAGTTCTTATGAAAAGCAAAAGTGGTCAAACTGTTGAGTTCATGCACTGTGGGATATAGCAAAGCAGAGAGCACTTGGGCATTAGCACCTGTTAGAGGAGGGATGATAACTGTGCAGAAACTAGTATTTCAGAACCTGCAAAGAAAAGTAATATATTTAAAAAGAACTTTACTAAAGACTTAAGTGGCAACAGCTGAAGGGCCTTTTAAGCTGGAACAAATCTGAACTTTCTGCTTTCAAGCTGCAACCCTGGTAAATCCTAAATGTTTTCTTTGGATTTAGTGACTGGGTAGACTTACAGTAATTCAAAAGAAATTCATGTCCTTGCCAATGCCTATTAGTCACACTTGCTGGAATTCTGTCTACTCTGCTCCTAACACCATCTCAATGCCATCTGGGTCCCTTAATAGCGCCTTCCCAACACATACATTTTCTGCTCTGTTCAATAGTTTCCCGTTCAGCAATAGCTTTTCCGCATGGCCATGTCCTCTTTGCAGATGGGGCCTTTGTGAGACATGTCCTCATTGGCCATATCCACGCTGCTCTACAGGCCGTCACACAGCACATCTGAGGACATTAAAAATGAATAAAAGAATGATAAAGGGGTGATGGTGGGGAGTTGTTGCTGGTTAACTCCACTGAAAAGCTCTGGACTGAGACTATTGGAAGTGCCTCGGTGCTGTTGAAAATTAGATTCCCCCCTCCTTCCTTTCTAAAATAGGAGCAGCCTGGCCTATCTCTCCAGCAGCCATCGCTCACCACCTAAGCACATTTTAGTCAGACTGAACACACAAGGTGGGATGTCTCCCGATTCTCACAAGTGTCATTTCAGGAGACCTGAGGCTGCAGGTTTTTTATTTCTTGTTCCTTCTTCTAATTTGGGACAGTAAAACATGCAGTGCAGGCAATATATAAAGCTCAGTTTTCAAAATCCACAAGTCTGAGCAAATGCCAATGAATCTATGTTCTTGCATTAAACTTGATCTCGTGAAAGGCTGTGGACATGGCCTGAATTCACCTTGGGCCTGTGAAGCCTTCTTCCATAACTCTGGATTACGTCATCTGCATTTGATGCAGGAAAAGTCATCCAGAAATATGAAAGAGATTTTTGCCAGAGTTTAAATATTTTGATGTTTTCAAACCCCTGTATGGAGAAGTTGGTGTGTTTTCCAGAAATTAATCTGAATTATTTTTCCCTATATCACAAAAATTAATAATGTTGTCAGTATTTCAGAAAGTAACTGATATTTCTTCCTTCCTCGTGCTGCAAGGCTGCTCTTAAAATGAGCACCAGCATCCATTCTGGGCTAAACATTAAGTTGATAGACAGTTGTGCTCTACCCAGATGTTTCTGTACTCTGCTTTTTGTGGTTCTCATATTAATTTATCTTGGATTGTTTTCCCTACCAAAAAGTAACTCCCCTATGTAACAAGTTGAGGCATGCAAATTGGTGATAAAATAGCAACACGTCTCGTGCTGATGTCTATGGATGGAGAGAGCACAAGGTGTGTGCAGACTGAGGCTGCCTTTGTGGACGCTGGTGCATCCAAAGGCAGTGTGCAGTTGGCCCTGTACCTGAATTTCCGTAAATGAAAAAATTTGAGTGCCAAGCAAGTAAATATTTTTCAATATTTGACTGCTGTATCTTAACCACCAGCTGCAAATGCTTTGCTGTGTTTATATATAGATAGGATTTCCCTTGCTCCTCTCTCTTTGCCATTGGGAAGAGTTCCCCAGGGCTGGAAAGCAAAGCTAGAATAGCACAAACTGTTTGCTAATGGTTCTTAATGCTTTCCCACTGGAGATCCAGGACTCTTAGCAGTGTTAAAAATAGGTTGGAAGAGGGATAAGTAGTGAAAGCATTCGGCAGTCCTAAAAACCTCTCTGGTACAAAGAGGTTACAGCAATGTTCCTCATCCTCAGCGCAGAGGAAGCAGCAAGTTTTATCTCTGAAGGAGAGCAGAGCTCAGGCAGAGTGGAGGGGAGCTCCCCGCCTCTCGGTGGGCTGAGACTGCGTCTGGAAAGGAGGGTACCCCAGTGACACCCCGACAGCTGGGGCATGGGGAAGGAGCAGGCACCTAAGGGATGAGCCCAAGGGCAAGCGTGTGGGGGAGAGACTGTGAACCTCAGCTCTCGTGTGTTGCCAGTCACAAAATGTGGCCTGGGTCTGTCTGCTGCCTGACTGCGAGCGCCCCGGGCTTTGAATCATCGCTCTTCCCTCAGTGAGGCACGAAGGGCACGAGCAAATTATTACATCTTAAAACTGGAGGTGAAATAGCACAAAATTACACAGATTTAAACCTACCCTTGTTGCAGCTTGCTTGTGTCACGGGTCTCTGTGTTTTCCAGGGATTGCTGAGAGTGGTATTCAGAGGCCATCTAAGAGGCCTCAGCTTAAAACTCTACACAGAGAGAAGTTCTGCAGGCAGATAGCAGCAACATCACAGCTTATTTGGGAGGTTGGATGGGGAGAAATTTGTTCTAAATTAAAATTCAGCATGTCAAGTGTGGAGAAAGTACTGCTGAGGGTTCTGGGTCTGGCTCTGACCTTTCAGTAGCTGCCGCGCTGTTGTTCCTCAGAGGAAAGCGTTGCTGCTCTTGTGGCCTGTTCTGCAATCCATTTAGAAACATGCCGTTAAAAGCATTAATTCCATTTTGAATTTCCATTTTTTCCGACCTTTTCGGTCTCCTGCTTCCTCAGCATCCTCCATCCCCACTAGCTTTGTGTCTTTCTGGAAATTATCGATGATCTTTTTTAATGGCCTGGACAATGCTAAAAGCTGCTCCTCGGCATTTGAGAAGCTTCCAAGAGTGAAAAAAGATGATCTTTTATAGTATCTGAAATTTACCAGCAGGGGTCGGGCTTACAAATAATTTAAGCAATTGAAGCTGCATACTTATAAAGGAGACTTTTCTGTGCTGAACATGTTGTAGATCAAACAGCTTCTATGGAAAAGTTTGTAACTTTTGCCTGGTTAATAGGAGAGACAACTTTTTAGTTGTACCTGGAATTTCTCTTGTGTAATGTTGGGATATTGCAGATGGGCACATTGCTGATTGTCACGGTGCAAGGATTTTCGGTTTAATTTAGGTCCTTTAAAAGTGAGTATTATCAAGCAACATAATTAATTTTAAAAAAATATTCTGGAAAAGGATCCTTTGAATGCAAATATCAGTGTTAATATGCATTAGTACCATGGTTAATCCTGCCAAGTTAACATGTGAAGGTCAGGTTCTTTAAGCAGCATTAAGGTTTTTGTACTCTGTACTTAAATGCAAGTAAAAATGTTCTAGCAAATGTTTTATAATAATAATTTTTATAATAATATCACCTGCCTACCAAGTTTGATAGAGTTCTCTGAAGGATTCAACAACCATTTGGCTAAGGCTTATATGTTTGACTTAATATATTTGACCTTTCACAAAGCTTTGAGCCAAAGGTCACAAAGAAACTTTGATGGAATAAGAAAGTTAGTTCTTTGTTGGATTAATAAGAATATACAATAATCACAGAGGTCTGGCTGTCCCCCTGAGCTGTCTGCAGGTATGGCTGGTGGTAGACAGCCATGCAAACAGGGCCAAGCTACTGGAGTACTTTCCCAGAAGGCTCTCCTAGCTTCTGGTGCCTTGTCTCCAGGATTTCCTGAGCCAGAGATAATATAATGACTTTCTACCTTGTAAAGCTTGATACATTTTTCTTCCATTAGTTTGCTTATGTAATACAAAGTTAAAGGATGGAAAACCAAAGAATAAATGTTTTCACAACACTGAGGGTTTTCCACTAGGTCCTGGAGTGGTTTTTATTGGGAACATCTTGTCCAACACAAAGAGGAGTTTGTGAGTACTGAGGTGAAAAAAATTGAGGTAGTATGAAATTATCCAGCTTATCAGACTGCTCAGAGTTTCAGAAGAATCTTATGATCCTGCTCAGGATGGGAAATGAAGTTGTACATCAATAATTGGAAAACTCATGCACATAAGAAAAAACGCCTTTTTCTTTGCTCCCATAATAGTGGGCTCTAAATGAGGTGTTATCACTCAAGAAAGAGATATTACATTATTGTGAGTAGTTTTCTAAAAATACCAGGTAAGTGCTCAGTAGTTAAAAAGACAAATAGAATGCTAGGAATTATTAGAAAAGATGATGAGAACAAACCAGAAAGCCTCAATATACCACTGAATACATCTGAGTCCTGTTTGTAGTTCCAGCATTTCTCATAGCAAAAAGTCTATATAAACTGTGAAGAAGAACAAGGAAGGGCAATAAAGATGAGCAGAAATACAGAAAATCCTTGTTGGGGGGAAAGACTGAATTCTTCAGGAAATAATAGAGGCGGCCTGTGAAGTGGTATGAAGAGGGAAATATGGTACAATTATTCACAACTTCTTATAGCAGAACTAACAGGCACTCAGTGAAATAATCATATGTGAAGTATAAAACAAAATGAACTAATTTTTCATACAGCACATAATTAAATTGTGGAACTTACTGCCAAGGAGTGTTGTGAAGGCCAAAGGTATAAATCAGATCAAAAAGAGATTTGATGCACTCATAGAGGGTTTAGCTGTTGGTGGTTATTAAACATGATGGTCTAGACTCTGTCTCTCTCAGGAAGTATCTAGGTTAGATTTGCTTTATAGTCACATTGTGTATTTTTGATATACTTCTACAAATTGTATTTTCATTGTGCAAATTTGTATCTTTTAGCCATGTTTTAACTGCCTCAGTAGTGTAGCTTTGTATTACTGAATGCAGGAATAATCTGATACTGCTTGTGATTTCATGTTTTACTTGATTATTTGTGGTGGGACTGTGCAGGGACACAGTGACTGTTAACTTTCCCTTCTTCTCTAGGCTGAAAATTGAGGAGCTGGAAGCTGAACGCAGCAAGCTGGAAGAGGAGAACAGATCTCTGGAAATGAGACTGGAGAAACTGGCTGCGCAGGTAGGAAATGTGGAGGTGTGGAGCAGCTGGTATGCCTGACATGGTCCGTTCACCGTAGCTGCTCTAACAGATGTGCCAGAATGCTCACAGCACGTGGCTTCACTTCCCTCAATCTGGGCAAGGCATTTTTTGGAAGCCTGTGCAAACTGCCCCAACACACCTGTATCTCTGAGCGTGTTATTAGAGTGTTTTGATGTCAGGTGCAATCACACAAATGCAGTTGTCCTTTTCAATGCCTTTGCCTAGAACATCATCTTTTTCTTCTTGGAGCCTAAAAAACTGTTCCATTTTAAATAACTCCACTGCCATAAGTTGTCTGTCTCCAAATTCATTTGTGCCAAAGCAGGAGTGTAGACAGAGCTAAACAGCATGGATCTGATATGAAAATTTGATCTCTGTTCATACTGACAGCTCCACTGCTGCTACCAGTGATGGAGACAGAGACCACCAGCTTGTGGCCTCAGGAGGTAGTAGTTTTCCAAGCCAGGAGACATCAGTGCTGTTGAGAGGATGACATAGCAGCATCTCCAGACTGCAGACATGGAGAGCAGAAGGTGTGGAGTCAGAAAGACGAAAGGATGTGTTTCTTTTGCTGTGGTACTGTGGGTGTTTTACCTTTTCACAAGGTAGTGCTGTCCTACATGGCAGAAGTCTTCAGCTTTGTATTCTGGATAGAGCAGTGAAGTCTCACCCTCCTTGAAGGAGGCCAAGAGCACTTGCAGCCATTAAGTGGACTGTCTATTCAGCCAGCTCTCGTTCTTGGAACACCTTTTCTGTGTAGAGGAGGGGCATGGGAGTTTCTTCAAGCTCTTGTAGTATTTTCTGTTTGAAAGGTGCTGGAGCAAACGAGAACCTGAGCCTGTTTGTTTAATCAAAGCCCATCCTGCTATGAACAGTGTTGTCTCTCCCTTCTGTTCTCTCTGATATGCTGAACGATTCGGCATTGTAGCATTTCATTCTTTTAATTTTACCTTCTTTCTCTGTCGTCTTTTTTTTTTTTTTTTTTTTCCCCATTTTGGTGTAAATTGCTTCATGGTAGAAAACCTGGAGGTTTGAAATTACCCAGATTTCAGACAGACCATTGATTTTATCTTGACACCTATTAGAGGCGAATCAAATCTTTTTTTTTTTATTACCAATTCCTAGAGACAGGGGAAGTGACAGCTTTGATAAAGCAGGGAGCTAAGAGCTGCTGAGCATCTCTGCTGAGCCATGTTTAGTGTGAAACCTGTCACCCAGCTCTCCTTTAATTGGATTTCAGTCATCAGAAGGAGATGAAAGTTTTGGGATGGTGTTTGGATGCTTAGGTCTCCAACAAACACAACAGCAGTTTTTGTTTCAGAGCAGATTACAACTCACTCGAGTTGCATTTAATCTGCCAAGATTGTCTTACAATGGGTTCTGGTTTTCCAAGAAGGCTTGACCAGAGGAATCCCCTATTTTCTTCGTGATATCTGCTTTTTTTTTTTTCATACTGCTCTCGAGGTGCCAAAATACCAAGCTTTTTAAATTCCACATTTAAAGAGAAAAGTGTAGTCTTACTAATTGTCTGCCTTCTGGTCCTTGGTAGAGGAGGTGATCAGCAGATACTGTTTAGATAGCTGAGCTTTCACAATATAGAAAAGTGATGTGGTGATAGGAACAAGATGGGACCTTCATACTGTGGTAAAGCTACTATACAGTAACAGTTGTACTGTTCACCAAAAATGCTTTGAAAGTTCCTCACAGGATCCCCATGACCTCTCTCATTAATGGTGCTCACCATTTGAATGCAATATTGTGCAGGTCAGGGCTTTGTGGAGGGAGTGGGGGAGAACAGGAATGACCTGTGAGTAGAGCAGAGTAAAAATTATATGGGAAGGATGAGATAACATGTAGGTGTGGAAAAAGAGAAGGAAGGTGATCACCTGGCTTAGCAGGTCTAGGAACGAGAAATCTGCTGGTCCTCCAAACAGCCAGTTACTGAGCTGAATTAAGGTAATCGTGCTCTTACATCTGCTTTGCCAAGGCTGAGGACATGGCTTTAATTCTTTATTAAACAGGAGGCAGCTCCCCTCTTCCTTAGCTTCTCACTTGTGTCTTAGAGGACTGGAAGCCAAAAGCATCCTCTGAAAGAGAAGATGTAGAGAGGAAAGCATAAATATGGGAGTACGGAAGCTGAATGCTAAAATGTCAGTATTGATCAGTGTGTGCCCACCAGAATGGTCAAGATTTCAGAACTCAGAGGGGAAAACAGCAGCCTTTCCATTTTTCATTCTCCTTGAGAATCAGATACCTTGACAGGCCAAGCTTAAAGTGACTTTTTTAATAAACACATTGGAAGAAGATTCCTTACAGTGGGAATCTACTAAGTTAAGGATAAGCTTAGAAATTCACCTCTTTTATCAGTGCTGAGGAAATACACTGAAAATATTATGATACACTCAGATAAGGTCAGTGAATGTTGCTGGTTTGACATGTTATTTATTCCCATTGCTGAAGTAAATCACCGGGAAATGATGGGTTAAAATAAAGTGTCTATCACAAAGGGGAAAAAAAAGCAAGGCAAACTTTAGGTACAGAAATCACAAGAAAATATTACTGAAAAGAAAGATGATTGAAATTACAAATATGGGAAAAACATGACATCAAATTAAATAAAGCTGTAGGAAAGTAGGGGGTGACGTTAAACAAGGTAGGATGAGGGTGATTTCTGACAAATCTTTATCTGCAGTTCTTTCTCTTTTTTTTTAAAATAAAACCTCTGACTTTCTGGAATTGTATCTGCTAAATGAAAGATATGTAGAAAAGGTGTATTAACATTGTGAATTTGGAAGAGGCAGGATGTAGAATTAAGGCTTTGACTGCTTTACCCTGGGCTGAAGCCTGTTGAGTTCATAAAGCTGTGAGTAGTGAATGAAATCAAGGGAGATATGGCTAATATTTGTGACTAAAAACATCAATGTTTGACTATACTGATGTGTGGAAAGGAGGAGAGTTTCAAAGATGTTGGCTTCCACTCTCTGCCTTTTGTATCAGAGTATTGACACATGAATTTTGCTCATTTCTACTTCGTTTGCTGCTAACAATATTCCACTTGGTGAACTACAGGACCCTGATGGACTGGCCAGAGGGAAAGCCAGCACGTGGAGTGGTACTTTTGTGTTAGGTATGTGATTCATGCTTCCTGAGCTCAGTATTAGCAAATAAAGAAGCTGAGATACTGATAGCTATCCGCAGCAGTGTATGTAACATCTGACATCTCTTTGTATTCTGTGCTTGCGTGGGGACAGCTGGAATTACGGCTGAAGGCTCTTTCCACCTCCACACACCCCTTCCTCCAAAACCCCTTGGCTCTTGACACCTAGCTGCAGGCTGCATTGATTTTCCTTCACTGGTATAAAGACTTTAGCATGGATATTATTCACTGGTCAGGTCTTTACTGCTAATAAAAACCTCAGATTACAAAAAACACAAGAAATGTTGGAACTGTAGAGAAATGACACCCTGCTGAGGGTGCCTCCCCATCACCCGGGACATTATCTGAGGAAAAACATTTGAACTGTGGCTCAGGAGAGGGATTCAAATAATATATGAAAAGTGTGGATTTAACCAGACAATTTTATCTCCTCTCCCCTACCCTTCTGTCTTTCAGTGAAGCAAAAAAGGCTTCCAGGAATGCAAATGCCCTCTTACCATTTGTCCTATGGTGGGCAGACTTGCTGACATGTCAGTGAAAGGTTTGGTTTGTTTAGTTATCTGAAATGATCTGGACCGTTTTCCCAAGCTGCTGCTGGAAAAGGGCAACTCCATGCCAAGAAGAAAGACTGATCAAATCAGTGCTTTTCGGATAAAGTGGGAGGAAAGACTTGTGAGGAGTGTTCAATTAGCATTTCTTACTGCTAGGAGCCTTGTGTTGCAACCAGGCGGATGTGAAGTGTTCCTTATGCAAATACGAGTCTCCTGCTTTTCCTGCTCTCCTCTGCTCTTCGAGCTGAAGGAGAAGAGATTCTTCAAGTTTGGCTGCTTCAAGGAAGATTGATTAAAATCAGCTGCAGTTTGACTTAATTGGATCCATGTGCTTGGAGAGGGAGCAGGACTAGTTAAAAGTCCTCATAATTAGTTCACAGCTGGTTGGTTAGAAAACTGAAACTCCAGTTAGAGTTCAGATAAGTGGATCTGTATGGATAAAAGGCAGGGAGATGATGTTTTTTATGCTGAGATGTATTTGGGCTTGAAAATCGCCTCTGGTCCTGTAGCCAAGCTAGCAGCCTAATCCCTTTGAGTGGTTCCTGTGTATTTGTGAGTCTAAATGGAAGGAGTCTTTATTTTTTCACTTTCTAAGTGAAAGGAATCACTTGTGGGTAATGGCAGTCAAGGAAACCTGAAGAGGTTCATGGAATCTGGGAGAGGATCTTGGGAACTAGGTGAGACCCTATGAGGGTAGTTTGGCCATGTGAAAGGTTCATGGTTCGGCACAAACTCTGAACTGATCAACTTTGAGTGCGATGCTCCTGGTCACAGTGAGAACTAGTTGTGTTTAGCCTTTCTGTCAGTCAGTAATAGAACAGCGACACTGATAAAAATGCAGTATTATTCATACGTATTGAAATAATTGATTTTTGCCCATTATCTCCAAGAGCTCAGAAAGAGTTGACTAGCTATGTGGTGTGGGGACAGTCATGAGAAATCTTTCCCCAGCCAGAAGCTGGTGTTTATGCTAAATTTTCCTGTCAGAATAGAAGGAGTTGAATTCCCTATTACCATGTCCACGAGGGAATTGCCTGAGAAAAACATACTCCACAAGATATTTGCAGGTATTTTTTCGTGCTGGCATGACTTTATTAATGTATTTTGAGGCTTTCATTAATGCATGTGCAGTAATTCCTTTCTAATTGTCTAACTTTGCTAATGTTATCGACCATTTTACAATTTAAGATATTAATCTGGTTAAATCTTGGTTTCTTCCAGGCTTTAAATTGATTATTTTTGCACAAATTAAAGCCTAAACCACTTGTCCACTTCAGTGGTAGTTATGTTGCAGCTGTAATGATTTGAAGGTAAGAAATAAGCAAGTTCTGCAAGCAGAAATACCAATTTTTTTTAGTAAGAGTAGCTGATATAATTGGTAAAGTTAGATACAAATAGAGTGAGTGTCTGGAAATTTATCCTACTTGTCTACTTTAGGTCGTTTTAATTGGCCTACCTAAGCTAGCACAGGGATGTAGTGCCTGGTCCCACCGAAGCAGGAGGCTCTGCAGGGAGAGTGGGTGGCTGCCATCTGCAGGAGTCAAATGCCCATGGATGGTGAAGGTGCTGTGGCATCCAGAGTGTTCTCCTGTTTCTTTTTCCCCTTATCTCCCCAGTCTTTGTCATTGGGCTTGTCTCCCTCTTCTCCTAGCACTGTTTTGAGGGACTAACAAAGCATCTGGGAGCTGTATCCCAGCACAGATTCCTCTGTGTGTGGTGGACAGGGAGCATTTCTCCTCTTTAAGCATTAATGACTCATTTTAGAGTTAGGACTTTGGTGGCCAGGCAGTAACTAGCTTGGTGTTAAGAGCCCAAGGCAAAGTTGAGGTTATTTAACAGTCTAACAGTTCATTATGTGAAGAATGATGAATGAATCATTTACACTGTTATAAAACTTAAAGGGACACTGTCAACCTTTCAAGGTTCCCTAATTGACCTCTCAAATACTCATGAGTCTTCTTTCTGGATTATCTCCACGCTTTCCCTTTCACAAACTTCCTGTCCTTTTTCCTTCATCTGTGCATGCTCTGGTCCACATTAGCCTCTGTGGCACAGCTTGTCCTCAATGAAAACCTCAGGTGGTCAAGTTCAGCCCCTTAAAAAAAAAAAAAAAGATACAAAAGGCTTCTTTAAATGAGTTTGGGCAAACCACTTGACATCTCTTCAGTCAGGTGTAGCTTTTGGCAAGGCATGGGAAGGAATTTGTGTGCTTCAGAGGGATTTAATTATGAGATAGAATAGCTGAGAACATTCAGCAGGAGACCCAGTAAAAAGATGATGAACTACACAGAGAAGTGCAGGTCCAGGTCTGCAGAAGGTTGTGTTGTATCGTACTGCCTGGCCCATCCAGTACATTGGGTTTCGTGGAGTGGATGGGGAACAGAGCAATTTCTGACTCTTTCCACGGACTCTTGGATTTTATCAGCAATAAGCTCATCTTTTACAGGTAAAGATTATCTTCTAAATTTCACAGGCTGCAGCAAGTCTGCACTGATGTAAGGAAACATGTATCTGCTCAAGTGTTTCTTGGCAGAGACCACTCTGGGGGTCACTCCACCGTTTTGCTCAAAATGCACGTGACAAACATCTGTGTTGCCTTGGTTAAATTTATACCATTTCTATTAATTATTGACCCAATAGCTCAAGCGTAGCATAGGCATATTTCACTCGGGGATTGGCATTCCTAATTCTTAGCCTCGTTATAAAGATATTTTCAGGTATTTGCAGCTTTAAACTCTCAGGAGTCTCCCCATGACCAAAATCCCCTACTGCTTACTATAACCATGTAACCTAGACATCACGAGTATCCGTTTATGGCAAATCAGAGGTATGTGATGCTTACATAGAGCATTGGAGAATACACAATAAGTTGGCTGTGATTGCATCAGGGACCAGTGAATTTAGTACAATGGATGACAGGAGCACTGGAGGTGATACGGTGCAGGCAGTAACTTGTCAGGGTTAGAGAAGCACCACGGAGTCACTGAGTGTGTTCTCTGGTGGTTAGCATGAGCAAAAACCTCTGCTGTTACACCTGCACCTCAATTAGTGCTTGAGCAAGTTAGGTTAAACTGTGGTCAAAATGCTTTCCTGTCTCTAGTGTTCATAGTGAACTGCTAAGGGTATGTGATGAAGTGCAACCCAAATGAACAGGAGAGAAAAGAATTTCCCCTATAATGGGCCTGTAAATTGTGCTAAAAGGATTACGTGTCTTATTTGGGAGAAAATATTGTGTATCTTGCACTGTGTGGATTAGGTACTGAAGAAAGTCCTAGAACTAGTGTAAAATGGAAGGAGTGTAGCACCTGCAATGCCCCATGCTTTCAGGACTACATGACACTGAGTTAGCTCGTGCTATGCAAATATTTGTACATGTTAATTCTCAATGCATCACATTTATTAGAATTAACAGGAATTAAAACATTCTGTGGGAGCAGAGAGAAGTATAAACATGTCATCAAGTTGTACATTTGTCATTAGGTGGTTCCAGGAGAAGGTGTTTTGTGGCCTCGGTGGCCCTGATAAATGTGATGTGCAGAGTGGATGTCGAATAACACAAGGACACACACCGTACAGACTTGCTAATGTTTGTTAACATCAGGGACCAGGAGTGCGTAGATTCACATTTGTGCAGGGAAATTTTACCAACATGCCCTTTAAAAAATTTTTTTAAAATGAATTTGCACATTGAATATTAAACACCTGAAGCTCTATAAATTTTGCTGCCAGAGCTAACCACATATTGTTTGTTTCATGCAGCACCTTTCTCAAAGTTCTGCAGAAACTAATTAACGTTTGCATAATACATTTAACACAAAAACACATAATAAATTCATTAATGTACTTCTGCCACTATCCCTGAAAATATCAGCAGTTGTGTGGCATCACACAGCTCATTAGGTGAGCAGGAGGGGAAGAAGAGTGAGCGCTGGATTTTCTGAAGAGCTCTGAAACAGGGAAAGGTCAGTGCACTGAGGGTCAATACCTGAGCAGCAGCACGGAGAGAGCTGGGGCAGAGGAAGTGTCCTGCTGGAAAAGGTCGCTGTACCAGTAGATGTGAAGCACAGACTTTAAAAGGTGGCATCCATGCTAGAGCAGAAAGATCGGGGACGAGCACAAAATGCAGGTGAGGATGCTGCTACACTGAGGAGGAGGTTGCTCCTAGAGTGAATGTGTTCTGCAGGGGGTAAACACTAAGAAATTGTTCAATTCCTGCTGCGGTACAAGAAAGCTGGCTTGAAACCAGCCTTGAGTTTCTGAACAGGTATTGCAGAATAGATGGTGAGGTTTTAAATGTCGTGCAAGTCTTGGTTGCATGGCAGGGGGTCACTAAACCTGGGGGCATTCTGTGTGTGTGTGTGCTGCTCTTATGGATGGAAGACATGGCTCTGTTAGTGTATGGTAGAAAGAGCAAGGGTGTAAAATGAGTCATTACAGCTACAATTACATGTTCACATAGTTGTGTTTATAGAATGCACACACACCACTCCCCCCCCCACCTATAATGCTGGCCAATGTAGTAGCAATAAGTAGCACCTACAGAAGGCTCCCATGCAAGGCAAGCATGTCACTGCTTCCCCACAGTCATCCTGGAGGTGAAAGTCAAGGCTGAGGAGACAGACACAACCGTTTTAAAAAGAGACTTCACTTTTAAGCTCTTCTGATCTTATTTATCACACAGCAAAGGAAAAGCAAAGTTTCAGGCAATGATAAGAGTGACTGTCCCTTTATAGTTTTCAGGTTTTTCTCTGTAGTCATTTGATGGCACGAATTAGTTTTCAATTGTTCTTTCTTCATTTTCTATTATTCTGCTGCTGCTTTGAATTCTGCTGCGAAGTCACAGAAACAAAACACAAATGTCGTTTAGACCCATGTCGTGAAAATAATGCCTGGCAAGGTTTGTTTACTGAAGCTTTGTGCTTTTTCTCACATTTCTATGAATACCACATCCATAAATTACAGCTCTCTCTGCGTTAGGCTTTTAGCTTTTCATTACTCATTATCATTTCGGCCTTTGTTTGATGACCCAATTATTTCTGATTCTTTGATTGAAGTCATTGGCCACACTTTCATGCTGTCCTTGTCTTTGCCACTTCTTCTGTTGTAGGCTGGCTTTTTTTCCATCGATCTATGTAAAGTCAAAGTTTTCAGCAATACTCTTCAATGGTTTTATCCTTCTGATAAGGAGACTCTGGTTACGGTGCAGGATTTTTCCTCTGCTACTTGGTATGCAGAAAACTCAACGCTGTATCTAAGAGACAGAAGACCAGGATGTGTTACCCAGATTATTGAAAAAAATTAAGTCAGAGTTTAGCCAATTTTTTGTGTGTGTGTGTGATGGAGAGAAGAGGAAAATCTGCCTGTTTCCTGTCACAGTGAAGAGCAGGCAGTGGTTGTAATGATGTTAAAATACACATGAGAAGATGGGGAGGTGCTCTGAGCTGATGGAAAGGACAGTGTGCTTCAGAGAAATGTGTCTTCTTTATGTAATCTGCTGAGAGGATTCAAGTGGGTGAGATGTTGATGTGTTGTCTTACACATCCCAGAACCCTTTCCTTTGATCAGACCGACCTACTACCTGTGTGACGCATGGAGGCAGGGATCTACATACAGAAAGTGTTTCTCCTAAAGAATTTTATCGAACAGTAGAAGAGAAACTCAAACGCTTGGCATTGAGGAATTCCATCTGCAGTCCAGGTTTGCTAAGGATCGGAGCTCGTGATGTGCCTGGGGAGACCCAGGGGTGTAAGCAGGGAGCAGTAACACCCCATGTCAGAGCATCTCCGCCAGCGCACCCCAAATGCAGTCAGATCACAATATGGTCTCTTCCCAGTCTGTTTCCAACTTTGCCTCAATTTCTGTTTGCTATTGTTTGATAAGACTCAAGAGAGACATAGATCCAGATGAGTCAGAAAAAAGTAATTGTTTTTGACAGCTTTCCTGCCTAGATTTGAAAGACAGGTAACAGTAGAATGGAAAATGATGCCTAATTTAGGTAGAAGGGCTGTTGTCTTTAAATGAGGATAGACAGTCAGGATGGCAGGATAAGTGAAATGCTGTGGAAAGAGCATCTTTGTATCTTTTTTTAAAAAATCAGTAGAGCCACATGAGGTGGTGCTGTGTGTACAAAGGAGCAGTGGTGTCTGTAAAGCCCTGTGTTAAATACAGAGGGGAGGGTTTCCAGGTGATCCGTCACATCTGTGTTTACCCAAGCATGGGATTCAGCTCCGTGGGGAACACTGGTGCTTCTCTTGATCAACATTTAAACCCCACGTATCTTAAATAATACAGAAGCTGTGCCTGCTCTTTGCATTTTTGGCAGGATATCTAAAATGAAACAAAAAGTCCCTGGAAAACTATTGTGCATGTTGGACACAACATAAGATGTTCAGTTGAGATTGTGACCTTTCAGAACAAAGATGCTGCTTTTGAAAAGGGGATTCATTGTGTTTCTGGCTCTAGTAAGAAGAAAAACTTGAAAAAACAGTAACATGAAGGCCAAGCAGCAAAGATGAGCTCCCTAGAGATTCTCTTGCGTATTTTTGGTTGGCTTCCAGTGGATGCATCCTTTCTCTCTGTGCAATATGACCACAGTTGCCATCAGCAGTAATTACAGAAATTTTCTCATTTTTGTGAGTAGGGGGATGTGGAAAGCTGTTGGCAGGGCAATCTCTGCAAGGGAGCTCAGCTGTGGAGCTGCTTTCCCTCTAGATCTGTCACAGCTAGAGCTGCTGACCTTAAGGTTTTTTCCTAGGAGTTGGGGATTGCTCATAGGTTGATCTGTTCAGTGCACAAGAAAAAGCATGAGCTCTGATGATTAGTATTATTGTGGTGGAGCAGCCTGAACATTCAAATACAACCCCAGTGAATTTAATTATATATGTATGTATGTTTGCACACAATTATTAGAATGCATGCAGTTGTATTTCTGTGTAGACCTGAGCTGATATACACGGGTGTAAAATAGGAAACATCACCCAGGTTGCTTCAACAGATGAGGCTGGAGTTCCCCTAGTGCTGCCCAGTGGCTGTGCTGTGGTGGCACGAAAACATTAATTTCTAGGTCCAAGTAATTTGAGGATTGAATGTACAATGGCTGTTGCCTTTTCTGCTTTCCCAGGGTCTCTGATACATTCTGAGTATGATGCTGCTGTTGACACTAACTGCTTAGAAGACAGATCTGTGTCTGCACCTGGAGATTTTTGTGTGGTCCATTTTCTCAAACATCTTAGAGAAAAAATACTGGACACACTGCAAAACAGACCTATCGGTCAATTCAGCAGCGTATTCCCCCTGAGCCTACCCTTTCATCCTCAGCTCTCTGGCTGTTCTGTTCAACTTAATGCTCTTTACTGATGTTGCGTGCTTCCAGGGGATCAAAAAGAGAGTCGGAGTCCTTTAGTTATGTGAGACTTAGAGATGATGCCCTTCTACCGATTTACTCAATGATAGCTTGAACACTAGTTACTGGGCCAGGCTGCTTCTGAAGTATTTATTTCTTTAGGCAGTCAGATCAAGATAATGTTGAATTCGCTGCTTGGAGCAGTTAACACAAAGCCCTTCAGAAGCAAGTAGGTTGCCCTATAGCCATTCCTCTTATTGTTTCAGTTTATCCATAAATCTCTCTTATTCTTCTAAATGAAGAGGTGACTCTCCCCATCTGAAAAGATTTCAGTGCTGCTTGCAGTCTCCTTGTACTGGCAGAAAAAAACATCTGAGCTTTGAGCTTGAACTGAGAGGCAGATAAGATCACCAGGAGATTTCCACAGCAAATGCAGAATATATTCTTCTCCAATGGATTCTTAGTGTCGTCTAGCAATTCAATTGCTTGGGTACTGGGGACTGGGTTGCTTTTTGTTGTTGGGTTTTTTTTGTGGGTTTCTTTTTAAAGCTCCCAAATTTTGTGAGGGTAGGAAGTGAAAGATGGGATCTCTGCATGACCCAGGATGTCTGTCAGACATAGGGGCTAATTAAAATGTCACTATATGTATGTGAGAGTGATGAGGCAGAAAGGATTGATCGCTTCCGTGGTTCTGGGGACTTGTCTGTGTCTTTGCTTCTATCTGCACACTCTGAAGTCTGCAACTAATTCACGCTCTGGGAGTAGGAATGAGGCCACCGGGTAAATCTGGCCTCTTTCTCTCTCTGGAGTAAAGCAGAAAATAAATCCGTTCTTGCTCTACTGCGATTACGATGACAGTCTCCCTCCAGCTGGGCTGGGCAAGGATACTGTTTCCTGCTGTCCCATTGTAGTCAGCACTGCAATGCTCTGTGTCCCCAAGCCAAGTGCTAGGAGAGGTTAGTGCTGGAGTGCCTCTCCTGTGAGGACAGGCTGAGGGGGTTGGGGGTGTTCAGCCTGGAGAGGAGAAGGCTGTGAGGAGACCTTAAAGCACCTTCCAGTACCTGGGGGGGGCTACAAGAAAGCTGGACAAGGCCTTTTGATAAGGGCATGGAGTGATAGGAGGAAGGGTAATGTTTTCAGACTGGAAGAGGGGAGATTTAGACTAGATATTAGAAAGAAATTCTTTCCTGTGAGGGTGGTGAGACACTGGCCCAGGTTGCCCAGAGAAGTTGTGGCTGCCCCCTCCCTGGCAGTGTTCCAGGCCAGGTTGGATGGGGCTTTGATCAACCTGGTCTGGTGGGAGGTGTCCCTGCCCATGGCAGGGGGGTTGGAATGAGATGATCTTTAAGGTTCCTTCCAACTCAAACATCTCTGTGATTCTATGATCTGGAAGATTTCCACAGCCGATCTGTTTCAATGCTTAGCATGTGAGGGGACAGAAGCAAAGCAACGTCCTCCTCTTTCACATCCTTTTGTTTAAAAGTACTAAGTATGTCCTGGTAAGCCAAGGGAATGATGGAGAGAGATAATAACACACCCATTGGTATATTCTTTGGAAGCACTCGGATGGCAAAGAGATGGTTTGAGCCATACAGCCTGCATCATTGAAAAACACTGAACAACAGCAAAAGGGAAAAAAAAAAAAATTATGATCATCAGGGAAATTGCTATAATGGTAAGATAATTAGAACGCAGAATGACTAACATTAGTCAGTGTGCTGCATTGGCAAGGACTATGCAAGTTGACAGAATAGGCCTCTTCCATATCAAATGTGTTTTTTCAGCATTTGGTTTAACACTTTCATGTGACTTTATTAAAGTTCACAGCTGAAACAGGCATTTGGTTCTCATGAAATGTTGCATGGTGCTTTTCCTCTCCTATAGTTTCTGTAAGGACCTTCTCGTTTTTCCTTTTGTGTCTACTTATTACTGAAGGATAAAAGCCACTCTCACCATGGAGTCCTTCTCCATTGTTTTGAATGATAGCCAGACGTGAACTCCTGAGGTGTACTCTTTTGTTGTGCCTGATGAAAATGGACTTCCCTAAAAAACCCCCACCTAACTCAAGTGTGTCAGAAAATGGTTGTCATCTCAAGGAGAAAATATAACGATTCAGGAGACCTGCTATTGGCATTGTCTTCTAAAAAGGACTTTTATAAATGTCTAATGCATCAAAAGCCCCTGCCTAGTTGTTATCTTTCCCCTAACGCTGGGATACTCCCCCTGCCAGCTCTCCTGTGAGGGCCCCACTAAGTTTCTTTGATTTGCCAAGACTAAACTGGTGCAAGAAGTTAGATTTAGCACCATGTTTTATCACTGGTTTTGTAGCCTGATTGAGTTTGGAGCAAAGCTCGGAGTGCAGAGTGGTTACCTCAGTGAAACCCTGGTGGTCTCCCAACCAGTTGTTGCAGCCCAGCGGACATTTGTTGACCTTGGCTAATGGCAACCCCACTTGTTCATGGCCCAGGTCACTTCGACATTTTGTCTCCCTCTGTTTTCACTGATTGCTTCTGAGTGAGCTTGGGATACTTTTCCAGGATCTGCAGTGGCTTTCCCCTTGCAGTGCTGAGACGTTGGCTCGTAGCCACTGTCTGTGTCACGGTGGCACAAGCTTGGCTTTTCCCCCTGCCTCTGCATGCTGTGGAGATCAGGCACATCCTTCATTACAGCTGATAAAATCTGATGGTGCTTTGTGGCAGAAAATCCCCTAATCTCAGTACTGCTTTTTTTCCTCTCACTTCTTCACTATGTAAATAAAAAACATTTTTTCCTTAAAGAGTGGGAGAGCACACTGCCCAAACTCCCCCTCTTTACTCCAGTGTGCGAGAGCCCTGCAGTTGCTGTAAGGAAGGGCTGTTGGAAAGGAATTACAGTCACACAGCTGTGCAGTGAATGTGTAAAGAGTGTTTCGTGTGGTTTGTATTTGGTGGATTATTTTCTCTCTCCTTCTGACCCCACCTCAAATGAAATTCCAGCACTTCATCCGTTCCTCTGGGTTAGGCAATCAGGAGATGCCATCGAGGTCTGTAAGCAGGCAGTGGTCTGGCATACAAAGCTTTCACATTAGGACTGGGCTAACGGGGAACAAGTCTGTGAAGAGAAGACAGAGAAATATGGCAGAATAAGATTCATTAGGGATCAGATTCAATAACTGTAAAATGATGAGAAGTTCATGATCAAAGGCTTACTTCAAGCATTTTAATGACACAGTCATTTAATCCGTTTAAAGCAGATAGATAAGGAGTTAAGTGAAATCTACAGCAGTCGTCTTTGAGCTGTTTATGAACCTGTTACAGGCTACAGATCACTGAGAAAGGCACAGGATGGATGCCTGCTGCAGTAATTGAATAGTATATAATGGGCTACCAGTCTTTACGGGCTGATTTACATATGAGGTCAGTAAAACTTAATGCAAAAGCTTGTGGTTTGTCTTAGAAGCGTGCACAGCTCCTCAGCTATTTTTAATGTGTATGTTACTAGCAAGAGTACTGAATGAAGGAAAGGGCAGAATCATTTAAAAACCTTTCTGTGCTGGGACATTTAATTCCCAGTGGGCGTTTCTGCTCCGGGAGTAGCATCAGTACAGGCTGTCGTAGTGACAAGATTCAGACGGGCTGTGACACATGAACCAGTGTCATCTGCCATAGGGATTGCACATCTAAAAAAAAAACTAGTGGGGTTAAGGGGGCACAGAAGTTGTTTCTCATCTTTTCCTTACCTTGTTGGACTTGTGTCACTCTCCCTCCTTCCCAGCTTTCCTTGCCAAGCACTGAAGAACTTGGTTTGGACAGTTGGACAGCACTTTGCTGTGTGTGCTCGGGGAGCGTGGCACTCAGTCCCTCTCTCTCTCAACCCTTTAGCCACTTGGCCACTGTGAATTGCTTGAAGCCAATTACAGCTTGTGTGTGTCTGTGTGTTTATCTGCAGACTGCACCTTTTTCTATTTCTCAAGTAGCCGTTCTCCCCTTCAGAACTCCTCTCCCAACACACACGGGTTTATAACACAGCTAACAGCTCCTACGTCCCACATCCTCCTTCAGTAAAGCACTACTTTCATTAAACAGTCTCTGTATGCACACTTTTCACAGCTGTTGAGAAGCAAGCAGAGGGGGCTCTTTCTCTACTCACGGCTCGAGGCTTGTTGAGCTGCTGGAAGCAAAGTAGTTGCTGCTGCTGCATTGTTTAAGGCCGTGTTACAGCACCGGCTGCGCGTGATGCAGACACAGTAGCGGAGTTGGTATCAAGCTGGTTGGGAACAGGGAGAATTTCCCAGGGCTCTAGGCCATCTCGTTTTCTACTTGCACAGAAAGTTTCTGTGGTGGTATTGATTAGTTTTAAAATAGGGAGGTGATAAATGGAGATTTCAGGCGGTTCTGGTAGATGTGACTGCAATGGATGGAGCATTTAAATTGAGCCTGGAATATCTTCCCCCGCCTCATGCTGGTGTTCTCGCTCATCCCAGGAGGGATCTGCTGACATCTATCAGCAGTGTGGTCCCATGGAGGGACCCTCTCAGCTCTCTTCACTTTGTTTTGCACAGGCACTATCTGCATCCTCATGTTAGAGCTTCTCTCCCTCGTGCTAGCTCCCTTTCTGCTGTGATTTTTGGGATGTCTGTCACAGCTGCTCCAAGGGTTGGGTATGTTTGAGAGAGACCAGCTAAGGCTGAAGGTTGCAAATCCCTTGCAGTGTGCCATGGCAGCCTGACCGTCGATGAGATTTTAGGCAGCCTTGGGTCCATGTCTGTCTGCACGTTCCCATTTCCTGAGAGAAAACTGGAAAATATTTTGCTAGTTTGAAAATAAGTAACATTTGTCTTCAAAATTTTAGCACTAGCAGCTGTATTTCTCATTACTTCACTTCCCTGGTGCTCTTCAGTGTCCCTGTGTTTTTTCAGCTATTGTTCTTTGCCAAGAGCTTGGAGACCGAGCACTTGAGAGCTCACTTACAGAGAGTAATATATAAAAAGCTGGGTTTTAATACAACCTCTGCCTCCAAGTACCTCATTCTTTGAGGGTGCCTGTTGCCCTCATTTTCATGTGACTGTTTCAGAGATGAAGTGATCTGGACCAGCAGCAGCTGCCCAGACAGGGACTGGCAGTGAAGAACGATGGCCTATGTACAATGAGAGTAGTTTCCTACTTCCAATCCTGTGTCAGGGATGCACAAATTGGTAGTCTGCTAAAAACAAAGACTGGCTGGTTGCTTTTTCCTCTCTACACTGTGGAAGCACCTTAGCAGAGCCCATCGATGAGAAGCACAGATCTGCAATAAGGTTGTCATAAGCAAAAAAAACCCACAGGGCTTACGCTCTCTTGTTCATTTATTTATAAATATTTGGTCAAATGAGCTTATTTCTGGAAAAGTGGAACTTCCCACATAAATGTTCATGGGTGTAGCGGCAGGAGAGAAAGCTCAGCAGCAGCGAGAAGATGATGCTACAGCAGAGCTGGGGGGCTGGTAATACCAAAAAGTTTGGGGATGTGGCCATCCCCAGCTGTGCATGGGTCTGGCAGGCAATAAAGAAGGAGATGATACAAATCCCAGTTCTGTTGTGAGTACGACAGGGTGTGAATAAGTGTCTTCTGTGGAATTTATGGATAATTGCCCTGAAGCTTGGACCCTTGTGCTGCGTGTTGATGCAGTGTGGTTTGGAGAACACAGCAGGAGGGGAGCAAATCAATTGTGAAATAAAATGGTGTTGCAATAACATTTTCTTTGACCATCTATTACAGCTGTCCAAATCCACCAGGTTTGGTACATGGTCAGACTCTGCTACAGTTAGGTTTGCTCAGACCTGAGCAGCTTTGACCCTTCTTGGGCACAGCTGATTGATCTTTGCAGAAGCTGAGTCCCTGGGGCCACGGGCTCCTCCCAGGGAGGTTGCATGGATTCCCCAACCTGGTAACCCAGCATTTGCTGAGTGTCTCACCTGACAGAGCAGTACTTCCGATTTCGCTGTTTTTTTTGCCTAGTAGTGCTTCATTTTGAATAGGAGACTATCTCATTTAACAGCTTTTGAGAGAGGCAAACACATTTGTGTGTGGTTTAACTTAATACACAGGCTGCAGAGCTGAAGTGAAGGCACTGATCAGTTCTTACCGTTGAGATAGCATTCAGAAAACAAATTGGAGTTTGCTGTTGGTAAGGATCCAGGCAGAACTCATACAATTGAATAGTATTCTCGAGTTCAGCATGGACAAGCTCATTACTGATCCAAAGAAAGCAGGCGTGTACTGGGGAATCAGGGATGTTTGGGATTTTTTCTTTTTAGTATCAAGAGGCAGCCATGTTTTGGTCTCCTCTAGGGCTTTTTAATTGTGGATTAGAATTACTAGCACAGGCAAGGGGGTAGTTGGGGGGAACCAAGTTTCAGATTAGTGGGCTGGGTTTACGTATTATAAAAGTCCAGTTTGTAGCTGAGTGCTGAAGATGGCTTTCTCAGTGTCCCAGCTCATGATATTCCAGGTGTTTTCTCAGGGCAGAACCATAATTACTTATCCATCTGAACCTCTGCTTGATGAACGTGAAGAACCACAATCATGTTGTTAACACGACACATGCATGCTAGGACAGAAATAATCTGGGATTCCAGGGGTAAATTGTTCTTATTTGAGCTGTTTGCTTCCCCGCTCCACTTCCACTCTGCAATCCTGCAGGTACCTCATTGTCTTCAAAGGTGCTCAAAGCTGGATGGCAGGTGCTGCCTTCAGAGGGCAGCTGTGGAAGATGGATGGGTGACTGGCAGCAGCACGTTAGGAACATGAGAAATATTTTATTAAAGCTCTGGCTTTAATGAAGGTGAACGCATATGCAGAATGGTTATTTTACAAACTGTGTACACGTGTGGACAAGAGGGATGTATGTAGAGATGTGTTCATGTTCTCTGACTTCTTTTCTTGAGCTTTCATGTCTCATCTTCATTTCTCTCTTCACCATCTCTGAGAAAAGCAGAAATCCTTAAATTAATTTAGCTCCCTTTAAATCAGGACGGAGACTCTCTGATTTAAAGCCTAGTGACCAAGAAAGATGACAGGTAACAAACTTGTTTCCATTCTCTGATTCTTTGTACTCTAATCACCAAATAATCCTTGTAGTTTTCCAACGAGCTGGATTACATCTGTATGGATCAGCACGCATGTGTTCAAGTTGTTGTTACGACTGTGAAAAAGACATTTCCTTTAGGGAAAAAAACCAGAATCTCAATGGCTGTATCTTAACTGTCGTTCTGCTTTTCCATCACCTGAGGATTTGAGCAGCACTGCCACTCTGAAATATTAAAATGAACATAGATTTGAAAGTATTTTTATATTTAGAGGCATTGATTCTAATATAATTTCTCTACAAATTAAAACTCTCCTTGAGAAAGATTAAACTGTCAGTGATAACATCTAGGTTCTTGTTATGTCTAAGAGGAATAAATGCTGAAGTTACAGAGTTGTCTGGAGGCTTAGAAAGTAAGAGGGGAATTAACGATCTGAGAGAGAATGGATGAAAGTATTGGATAACACTTTTTTTGAATTGGACGAAGTGGAATGAGTTGAATTAAGAGGTTTATAGCCAAAAAGAATACCCGTCTAGTCTGATCTGCTATATAACACACAAAAAAAACAGTTTTAAGAAAAATCTCTACCCGGTGCCTTCTGCTTGCTCCACAGCTTCTTTTTAATAAGGTATCAAATATTGATTTAAAGATACTAAGCAATAGACAATGCCTTGGTTTCCCTGGTTAGCCATCCCCATTAAAAATACATATTATTTCCAGTTCGCTGACTTCACTGTGAGCTATTGGGTTCTCACTGTGCTTTTGTTTGCTAGATTAAAGAACCATCTAGTGTCAGATTTCCACCCAAGACCCTGATCAAATTGCTTCAGCCTTCTCCATAGTAAATGAAATAGTTTGATTTCCGTTCATTTTTCACTGTAAGACGTGTTTTTCAGACCATGAATCATTCATGGAAACCTTCTCACAACTTTCCTTAATTCTCAACAGCCCTCTTAGGCATGCACACCTCGCTTGGATGGATTATCACTGTAGTGGTCTCATCAATGCTGCATTCAGAAACAATATTGTTTCTCTAGTCCTACTCATAGGTACGTAAATATTCTTGCTGTTCTTTTTTTTTTTCCCCTCCCCACAGCAGTAAATTGGAGGTAACCCATAGTTATTAACCATGGCCAAGAGCCCTCCTCACAGACATTGTCTTCCAGAAAGTACCTTCTGTGTTGTATACCTGAGACTGCACTCTGCACTTCGGGATGTCTCATGGTGCATTTGAATTCATGTGGAATGATTGTGCCCAGCACAATCAGATTTCTAAGCTGTCTTTGCAGGCTTTGTTGTTTGCTACAATTCTGCCTCTGTGTTATCTGCATATTTTAGTAAGGTTTTATTATTTTCTTATGTATCTTAGAGAATGTGTGCTGCATACGATTGGCCAAAGAAGCAATTCTTCTTTGAAGTAACTGGGAAATGTCACTATTAGTTCATCAGCTTTTGGGCCATTTAAAAACTGCTGCAGACTGATTTTGCATCATGTTAGTTTTTAAAAGAAAATGCGATTTTGATACCGAGGCAAATATTTTACAGAATTCCCATTCTATTGTGTCAACACAGTTATCTTAATTAACTAGACTCAAAATCTCTTCAAGTCTATTTGACAAGACCTGTTTTCCATGAAATTGTGTTACTTGCTTTTTTCTGATCTTTTCTTCTAATGGAGTTATGTATCAGTCCCGTCTTCTGAGTTAAGGGGATTCAGTTTGCTGTGTTCTGGAAGCTTCATGAAAAGTGAACAAGGCAGCAGATAACTTGATCTGTATGAGGCTGGCTGGTTAATCTCATTTTTCGGTCTTCACAGTCTATTCACCAGCCAGTGCTGTCTCATGCCGACTGCAGCAAATGCAAAATGTGCAGATCAATATTGCCAATGGGTGATTAGTAATTTGCAAACATCAGTAAGTGAATTCATCCGATTCAAGGTTTTAAGTTGGAGAAGAAAGTAGAGGAATGATTGAATGGGCTGAAATAACGGAAACAGATATTTCCTCTCAAGTGAAATGTAAGCATTGTTGAGCTCTGTTAAGCAAGACGATGGCAGAGATTTGTACTCCTTTCACAGTGATTACAGAAGATAATATTTTTTTCTGAAATCACTAACATCAAATGTGCTTTTCCCTTATCACCTCTCTTGATCTTTTTTTTTTCCCCTGCTGTTGACCTGCTGGAGGATAAAAATGTATAAATGCATGCAAGTGAGATTTTTATTGTTATTCTTGAAGCCACTTTTTGCAGGTTCAGGCAGATGAATTCTGAGGTGCTATTCAACTATTTAATATCAGTTTCAGGCAGAAACTCCCTGGTTCCTGTCAGTACATCCCAGATACATCAAAGACCATTTGGGCATTCTGCTTGTGAAAGCAGCTCAGAATAAATGCCTTTAGCTCCCTGTGTACTGCTGAAGATTGCAGCTGAAGTAGTGGTAATTTTAAGGTATTAAAACTGCATTAAAAACAAAACAGTAACTGAAATATGAAAAAAGGCCAAGGAAATGCTGCAAAAGTCTTAACGAAGGAAAAATGCATTCTTCCATAGCAAATGTGATCTGACCCCTGAAAGTCGGTGTGACACTGTGCTTAAAGATGCTGTCTGAAATCCATAGTTAGGGAAGGACAGAAAGTCTGGCTTTTGGGTTTGCTCAAGTAAAGTAGAAAAGATGCCTTAGTAACTGCAGCAGCTCTGTGTTTCTGAGTTATGCATGTGCTATCTAGTTAAAACTTAATGGGAACGAAGTAACTGCCACAGTGTGAGAGCATGTTGTGTAAGGCTGAGCTGTCCTCTCCGTGGTGGGTTGTTATACAAAGGCTGGAGAACTCATTTCCCACTGAGGAACACGAGAAAACTAGAATTTCTCCTCATTCACAATTTTCTTTCATAAAAATGTTGTGGTTCATGTTGGTGCTGAGGAAAGTGATGATAAAAATCGAAGCCTGAATTTTATACAGTAGGAAGTACTGTGTTATGAGTGAGGTTTTTGTAGGGTCTTAACAGTTTATAGGTTGACCTGGTAGTCATAATTCTGGCAAAACTTGGCAATAAAATTTGAAATCATTGTCCCTTCACATCTCTGTGCAAAATGTGCTTGTCACTCTCCAGTCCATTAGCATGGTGAAGTAAAACTGGTGAAATAAAATCAAACGGGAGACAGGACAGTTGTATTTCAGACCGTTAAGTTGTGCACTGATGTCCGGACAGTTTTGTAGCTTCCAAATATATTTCAAGATAGATTCAAATTGGTTTTGGCTCAGCTTTGTAGCGGTCTAACCTTGAATAAAGAAGACATGTTGTTGGAGATGAACTGATGTAAGCAGGTTTAGCATGTTGACAGAGTCATTTTGCTAACAGGCCAGTGATCCCAGTGTGACATTCCTAAGCATTTTCCCATGTCTTTGATTCAAATTGCATTTAAGAAAAAATGAATGAATAGTAGTTGAAGCTTTGCAGGCAACCAAGAAGTGTTTTTCCCCCAGTGGAATCCAAGAAAATGTATTTAAGCAGATGGTTATACTGATGTAAATCACCCATGTGGACAGTCTCACGTGGCGCGTCGGGTATGAAGTGGTGGAGATGTAGTTTGTCATCTACAGAGGTGCAGCATAAATTGAAAAACGTGTCATAAATGTTTGTTTCTTTGTCATGGGAGTTTAATTTGGTTTAAGTCTGAAACTTTTCTCTGTAGACAAGTCTCAGATGGATCCTTTTGCCATCCACATGTTGTGGATGGCGGCTCCTCCTCTCCCCTTTGCTCAGTCTTACCCTGCTACTTTACAGCTTGTAATTCCCCTTTTCATCCCAGGAACTTATTCCCATACAGAGGCTTTCTGGGCCTCATCAGCACAACAGGTAAAGCAAAACCAAGTTACCAGCTCTTACTTTCTTAGGCCATATGTAACTAGTGAGGAGTATTGATTTAGTTTTGATGTGATGTAGTTTATAAATATGCATGAGGATTTAGGGTTATTTAACTGTGCTTTTTAATTCTCCTTGCATTGCTGACTCTTCTAGTTGAGGGTTTCTTTGTATGCACAGCAAGCTGCTCCATGACAGCCCTGTTCTCACTGCCTGGGACCTCTCTAATGGTTGTTAATCCCAAGTCTGTAGGAACTTTTAATGTTTAAGGAATAAAAGAACACAAAGCAACTTCCTTCTGTGTGGGGAGCAAGGGAGCAGAGTCCAGCTCCCTGAGGAGCTGAGTGAGGAAAACTGGGACCAAAAGGCAATCATCACCAGGGAAGGAGGAAGGAGATGGAGACCTTTCCAGTGCTCCTGGGGAAGGGGAAAAGAACTTTTTTTATCGGGAATCCTAGAACTTAAATAAAGGAAGTAACCTGATGAAATGGTGAAACAGGAGGGAAAATCAAACATTTGCCTATTTGTCCTGAGGAGCTGGAAGCGAATGTACCCTCTGAATCGATACTTGGATGTTTCAGATACTCAGGTCTCTTACTTGAGAAAGAGCAGAGCAAAGAAAAGAGGGTTCTGCATTTTCAACACATTTAAGTGAAGCTGCAGTGACTCTTTCTGGTGAATAATATAGGTAGCTACATGGATAATTAAGAAAGGTATGTACATGTATATATGTTTTTATGAGATGTTGGAAGCTCCCTACTTGCTCTCTCATATCTACTTCTACCAAATTATCCACTATTAGAGAAATTTCCTCGTGGTACCTGGTTGGACGTTGAGGTGGTACTGGGGAAGATCAGCTCTCCCCATGGGCAAGCTGTGTCAAACACCACATCACTGAGAAGTGACTGTGACAAAAAAAATAAAAATTGGCAATTCTTCTAGCTTTTCTTGCCCTCGGTGTGTTGCACGGTCATGTTTTGTTTTTCTCATTTTATCTTCTGCTCGGCCAAAGCAGAAGGAGTGTGGGAGGCGATAACCTCTCACAGTGAGAGGCTGCAATGGAGCTTGTTTAACCTGGAGCACAGTTGCTATAAAACCCACTCAGACACTGCCCAGCTGCTTGAGGAGACTGTCAGAAATGAGTCCTCCAAACCATTGGTGTCTGTCACAGTTTCTATATGATGTGAAAGGGAACTCAACTTGCTCTTTAAGTGGAACTGCCTCCAGCTCGAGGCAAGGAATCTGTTAATGACAGCGGGTTAGCTTGGTGCTGTGGCCAAGGTGGAGGGGTGCATGTTCATTCACTGAAAGGCAGTGGAGCTGTTCAGGGTTTGCTTTGTACCCTGCCAGGTCAGAGTTATACATACAAGGACATATAATATTACTTTGATATGCATTAATTACAGGATCAAAACATCCTGGTGTAGTTGAAGCCTTTAGGAAGTTTCAGTGTTGCTGTTAACACTGTTGTGGTTGACCTCAGCAACCAGCCTGTGCAATGGGTTTGCTGTACAAATACACAACATCATTGACAGCTCTTCCTGACACTTATGTTTCAGGCTTGTATATACTCAGCTGAACTTTGATGTGTCCTGCCCATCAGATCATAAAGGTGGTGGCTTTTGCAGCATTTTTAATTATTCATCCATTTGTTCTTTTTATATAAGATACTATCTAAAAAAACCCCAAAACTGTAGAGATTTTACTTTTTTCTAGTGAGATATATTAACTGGAAAATCTTATTACGTTGGTGTTTTACTTTCCTTTATAAAGTCTTGAAAGAAGGACCTCTGTTGTCACACTTCACTCTGACTCTTCCTGTTTGAATACTGACACAGCCCATTTGTGCTGCTCTTCTCTGGGATTTCTCCTTGAAATCCCATCCGAATTCATTCCAAAGTAGAGCTTTACCAGGAAATGCAGAATTACAGAGGCATTAAAGCAAGAATTATCAAGTGTTGTTAGGAGGGAAAGCTTTGAGTGGGTGAATATCTGGATCGGAGTGAATACTACAGAAAAAAAACCTCAATTCAAATATCTTCTGTCTTTCTGATCTATTTGTAGTGTCTGTAAGTGCATGTTGCATGCAGAATATGAAAACAGAGCAGCAAAGAAGTAGTTAATTCTTTTTTGAATTGTGTGTACTTCTCTTGAAAAGCTAGATTTGGTCAGACACTTCTCAACAGTATTCTTAACCAAAGTTACTTCCTTTTGACGTGAAAATTGATAAAGTGGGTTTTGAAATTCAGATCTCTGAGGCCCTGCATTTCTCACCATGAAGTTAAGTCTTATCTCTGAAAAAGAATTTTTATAACTTAAACTATAAGGTCGTTGGGGCTGTTTTCAGGACCTATGTGCTTTTTATTTTCAGTGTCTTTCTCAGAGGTTTTTGAACTGTCACAGGTCTCCTCTGGCATGCTACTAGGGTGTAAATAATAGCAACTTTTAATGGATCTTATTCTCTGGAAAGACAGAAATCCAAACCCTGGAATTCAAATCTCTAGGTGGTAACAAACCAACCTAGAGCAGACTGTGATTTTCTTCCATTTCAGTAAAAGGAAGAGCAGCAATTGAAAAGGACAGTGAACATTTGAATGCATTTTTTTTTCTTCTAGATTATCCCAGCACCATGCCATTCCATGTCTTGCTGTCCTGACTCTTAACCTTCTTGTCACGTTTGTTTGCATCCCAGACCTCATCTGAATGCCTCACTCAATGCAAATTATAGTCTTGCATCCTTCAGGGGATAATGCATTTGAAAGTGGGTATAGAGGAAAGATCTCCCTTTTAAAACTGTACCTGAAGGGTGTCACTGGTGAGACATTTTATTTTATTACTCGTATTGCAGCAGTGCCCAAAATGTGTTACACATTGTAACAAAAGGTATGGTCTGGTGTTAGAGTGGTGTGATTAGGATGATTAGAGCTTTTTTGTATGTGATACATCCTAAGTCCAACTGCCTCTCTGTCTCATTGCTAATTTGCTGTAGATACTGCAGTGAAAGAGGGCCATAGGGAGGAATATCAATGAGTATGTGTATCGTGGCAGATCAGCTCAGGAAGGAAAAGAAGCAGCCCTGTACAAGTCTCTGTGGGAGGAGCACCTGATCCAGGTGTTGGAGGTGGATTACTGATGGAGTGGGGAAGGTAATGTGGGATTATTCATGTCATTGCATCTGAGGGCAAGGATTAAAATCTCTTGTGCTGGTGGGAACTATAGAGGAGTTACTGGGGTTGCAGAGGCATAACTCAGACTATCTTCATCTTTGCTGTTCTGGAAATTACTGACATACATGTTCAGGAGGCTGTAGAAGAAGGGTTGCCTGGATCAAGGTCATAGAATCATAGAAAGGTGTGGGTTGGAAGGCACCTTAAAGATCATTTTGTTCCACCCCCCAGGTTGCTCCAAGCCCCATCCAACCTGGCCTTGAACGCTTCCAAGGACAGGGCAGCCACCACTTCTATGGGCAACCTGTTCCAGTGCCTCACCAGCCTCACAGTAAAGAATTTCTTCCTAATATCTAGTCTGAATCTACCCTCTTCCAGTTTGAAACTCTTACCCCTCATCTTATCTCTCCATGCCCTTGTAAAAAGTCCCTCTCCAGCGTTCTTGTAGCCCCTCCAGGTACTGCAAGGTGCTTTAAAGTCTCCCTAGAGCCTTCTCTTCCCCGGGTTGAACAGCCCCAACTCTCTCAGCCTGTCCCCATAGCAAAGGTGCTCCCTGATCATCAGGTCACATCACTGGGGCAAGGAAAAACATCTTCCTGGTTTTGGGGAAGAAGCAGCAGGAGCTGGACTAAGAACTGTCTAAGAGAAGTTGCCCAAGTGAATTTCTGCTGCCAGGTTTCAGGATTGTGTGTGCTGCTGATGTATACACAAAGATGGTGGAGAGTGAAATATGGGAAAGAAGGTATGGAACGGGCATGAGACCTGGTGGGAACGAGTGAGCTTTTCTCCAACATTCATCACCTTCTGTTTTTTTTTCCCCAACTGTTTCTGATTTAGAGTGTGCACATACTGGCAGAGCTATGAGGAGCAGGTGGTGGTTGTTGCTTATTTGTTAGCTTGCTTTGTCTCATCTTTGCAATCCATTTTTGTTAATACAGCTCCTGTTCTAAGGGCTTTAAAGATCCCTTGGTGTAGTTATCTTCTGTGACAGAGGGAGCCAGGGCTGGTGAGTGTGCTGCACTTTGTGCACTGGGTACAGAGGGAATTCTTTGGGATGAGGTTTACTTTGAGTTTTACTCTAATCACCTTAACAAGCCTGAGCAAAGAAACAAAAAGAACAAAACCAAGAAACAGAATTTCCATTAAAATGGCATTTTCTGAGGTAGGATTAAGCTTTCTGAGACTGCCTTGTATTGGGTGTAGAAATGTCTCCTATATCTTTTTGTAGGAGAGAGTTAAGTAACAATTTTATTCATTTTTTGGGGGGGTGTTTGTTTTGGGGAGTTTTTTTGAAAGCTGTTAAAGGAAAAAATAAAATAAAAGCAGACCAGGAGAAGCTGCTCACCTGTATAACCAGGCTGACTCTAGTTAATAAGCTACTGCAACAACCGCCATAGTTGTTGGGGACCTTGCCATGTGCCTTTCAGGTGATAAATTCCAATTTTACCTTCCCACTGTTTTTTTTGTTCTCCAGCTTTGAGTAAAATTTTCAATGGGTACTGATGCAGGACTAACAGCAGACAATTCTTGACGTAAATGCTAAACCATTAACTGTAAGCTGAAGATAAATAACATTCAAAGACGACTTCTAGTGATTTGTGACTTCTCTGCTTTCGTAATTCAGTAAAAGCAACAGGGTATTTCTCAGCTGTGTGCACAGCCCGTGTGCGTGTGGGGCTGTTTACTCACAAATACCAAATGTTCTTGGAAAAGCAAAACAGTCATTCCAGAGCCCTGGACACTGGAGTTTATTTTACAACCAATGATTTCAGACATTTTACCCCACTTTGGTTCTTCTCACAGTAGTTTATTCATTCGCCCACCTCAGCGCTGCCTTCTCTTGGGCTTGACATCCCTTCCCATAGGGAGATCACTGCTGGTGTGGGAAGGCTGGGCAGAAAGTCTTGTCTGTTCAGTCACCAGTCACAGCCATTACTGGCAAAGGCCCCTTGCCATCCCCTGGCCTTCATCCCTGTGCATCTCTCTGGTCTCCAGGGTCTTCCTCCACTTTCAGTATCCTTCCCCCATCCAGGATTGTCACCTTCTTTGCAGGCCCTCTTCTTTTCTCTTTTTGGGAACCTGGCTTTCCAGCACTGCCTTTCTTTCTGGAACCCCAAATCCCTGGTTTTCCCCATCTAAATAGTCTAAATCATTGATCAGCTTCTGATCAGCCTCTTAAGCAGTGCTTCTGTCTCATGTCTTCTCCCTGTCTTTGGAGGATTCAGGATGTGCTACTTTTGTTTTAGTCTAGGTGTTACCAAAATTTACAACCAGGCTGTGCTTGCAGTGAGCAAGTAGCATCTTCTGCTCAAGAGTTCAGAATTTGAATTTCAGACGTTCGCCACACGCATATGCCCAATTACCTGCTGTGTGTTAGTGTTCACAATTTAAGCTGTTTTGCCTGTAAGAGGTAGCAAATGGAAGCAAGAGCATTCTCTGGCCAGTTGGGTGCTTTTCAAACACACCTCTTTCACCACCCCTCCAGTTGATGCTTTATGTTTTATATCTTTATTTAAGAAACTTTCTCATCTGTCTCCCATAGATAGATACGTTCTTTATATGGGATGTTCTTCCAAGGTAACGATTGATCCAGCATTCCTTTAAAGCTGATACAATCTACTAAGCTCCTTAGATTGTTTCTATTTAAGTTCCCTGGTATTGAATAATGCGTCCCAGTCCGGAAACCTTGGAGATTTGTCTCTTAAGAAGTCAGCATGGGAAAAAAATCCCTTAGCTAAGAAAGCAGCAATGTATATTGCTTGTATTTGGGTGGTGCTTACTGTGTGAGAGTTGTGCAAAGAGGAAACGGTCCTTTCCTTGAAGAGCTTCCAATCGTCAGCCTTTTCTCAGCAGGGGCAAGCACAATCTGTTGCATTGCAGGCGAGTAGCGATTAAACTCAGCTGTCCATATGCTCCACCAGAACTTATTGTGCTGCTCAGAAATCGCAGTCTTTTAAGGTTGATAGACATTAAGACTATGAAAAAATAACACACTTAAGTGCATGTCAGCCTCATCTATGGGTTTTGACAACTTTGCTTTCAAATGCATTAAGCAGGAGACTATGAGGATGTGAAGTCAGCTAAAAATCCTTGATGGTGCTTGCTGACATTGTATCCTGACAGTCATTGCCTCCTTGGGACATATGAGCTTCTTTATCTAACATCACTAACGAAATTAAATGTATTCACAACAGTTGAGACTATTCACTTTGGTACCAGTTCTACCTTCTGATTAGAAATATCTGCAGTAGATGAATAGGTCTTAAATGGAGTTGTTAAGCACTCAACTTCATCAAATGTAAAGTAGCCCACATGGTTTTAAGTACTTTATTCCTACCTGTGGGCCTGTGAAAGCGAGGTGAGCAGAGAGAAAAGCTTTTATAGCTCCTGAGAAAGACATCTCTGAATTGGGACTGTGCAGTTTTCAAACAACCAGGAGAGATGCCAAAATAAGTTCAACCCTTTTCAAGGTGCTGTCACTGGCAGCTTTCATTGTTCTTCTAAACAACTCCTCTTCTAAAGAAAAAGTTTCTGTTTTTCAGAGATTAAAGCAATCTTGCCTTCATTCTTTTCTTCGTAACTTGACTGATTCTTCCCTAATGGCAAGATTACTTAAGAAGTTTTTGAGCTATAATTTCAACATGTAGACCAACATACTGACTGTTTGCCGATAATATAGTTTTTAAAAATGACACAGAGCATCAGCACAATTATCTCCTTGGGGTGGTTTTTTTTCAAGCTGGGAGATGGAAGTGGGAAGGAAGGCAGCAGCGTCTGATTTGAGCTTGTACCTCTGTTCTAGATGGCAAATTGGCCCTGTTGCAAATTCTCTTTTCCATAGTCTTTTTGTCAGAAAGTTTATTGATAGCCAGAGTCTTACTAAATAGTTCTGTCATGTCCCAGTTTATGCTTAGAACATATTGCATTAAGACAATATTTGTGTGTTGCATCTGTGGTGGCTGTCTCACATAATGACTGCGTGACTGGGACAGACGCGGTGGGATGGCTCTTCTCAGTGGTCTATGAGAGAGTTTCCCTTGTGCATACCCTGGGGCATGTGTCTGGAAGGCTGAGGCTAATGCATCAAAACAACATAATTTCACAAACTGTAGAACATATTAACATGTGGAGTCAACAAATCATCTCTGTAAAATGTCCGGTGCCCTTCTGAGAGCACAAAAATGGTTTTGCTGCCTTAAGCATCAAATCAGCTAGTTAGCATCTCGCTTTCCAGGAATGAATAATTCACTCTTCTACTAAGTGTCAACCAGCCTTGGTTGCAATCAATCAAGGTATTTATTACTTCCTCCTAAATTGAAGCTCTGTGTACATTTTTCTGACAAATCTCAATTACTGGCTCAGTGTTACTCCTTGAAAGAAGAATCAATGAATGGCAGCAGTTCTCTCTAGTTCAAGTTATTTACTCTTCAGCACCTCTACAATTTCCAGTTCCTAAAGTATTGGGAAAATTAAGGGTAAAGAGGGGGTGCTGGTGAGAAACTAGCAGTAATTTATCATCTTTGCTCTCCGAGCCACTGGCCATGATGTGCTGATGAGCAGAACGATCTACCAAGTTATTTACTGAGGGAACCAGGGACAGGGTGGCTTTCCAACAGAGGGACTGTCTATATGTCATATATTGATTACATCCCCTAAATGTCTCGTATTTCTATATAAAGGCACCATGAGCTGAAGTGGATTTGGTGGTCAATTCTCAGATTCAGACCAAGTTTCCAAACCTGAAGCACATTTTTCATGCTTCTTGGAGAATCCAGGGATACTTTGCCATTTGTTGCAAGATGGTTTTTAACTCTGTTGAGCAACGCCTCCTTGCATGTGTTGCTTTAGCACAGGAGCAGCATCTGGAGCTGCTTCTGGGCAGTTGCTTGGGGAGTCCCTGCTCCTGTTCAAAGAGCGTGGTCATCTCTTCTGTACCATGCCTTTTGGATGCCACTGTTTGGTTCTTCCTCATCAGTGGTCCTAGATTAGCAATGATTTTAGAAATGAGCAAATGTAATTTAGGTCGTCTCTCCCAGTGCCTGAAACACCATTTTCTAGGCTTCTGTGGCAGAGCTGTAAGGACAAAATTCTGACCAATAAGACTAATTTATTATGGGGGGAAGAGCAGCTGACAGAGAAAAACATCAATTTACATTTTTCAGAGCCAAAGGGATTCCAGGAGGAGGTTGTTTGCTTTCTTCAGTTCCTGGTTTCTTACCAGTGTTAGGGTGTCATTTCCTTCAAACGCTAGTGAGATTTTAGTGCTGCCTGTTACATTTAGCAGTTCCCAACAGTGACACTTCCTAGAGCCAGCCAAAGTCACTCTCAACCTTCAGAAAGTTGGAAAAACACTCCAAATGATTGAAGCTGTGATACCGTTTTGGCTGTCTAGTATTACATACACATGCCTCTGATCCCTCTCATCAGAAGTCAGCTCTGGTCTGCACCATTTCCATGGGAAGCTTCCTGCGTTTAAGGAAAATCCATGGGATGTCAGTAAATTTCTTGGAGCCTTAAGTAACACTCTGCTTTGTGTGACTGTGTAAGGCAACAGGTACAGTCCAGCAGTGAGGAGGGTCATCTCTGAAGACGTATTTTCTTTTCATTTCTGCCACTGTCATAGAATCACAGAATGGCAGGGGTTGGAAGGGACCTCTGAAGATCATCCAGTCCAATCACCCTGCTAGAGCAGGATCCTAGAGCAGACCACACAGGAACACATCCAGATGGGTTTTAAATGTATCCAGAGACTCCACAACCTCTCTGGGCAGCCTGTTCCAGTTACCTTCACGGTGCTGCTAAGGAATCTTGAACTGGAAACTGCATCTTTCCATACCTCTGCTCCCCTCACACACTGTGTCTTCAGGCTTTTTTGTCTGTTTTTTAGGCTCTAGGTGGTAGTTTCTTGTGGAGTTTGTACAGGACCTCGCATGCAGGAATCCCTGTTTCACTTGGTTTCTTTTAGGCACTGCTGTATAAACCAGCAGCACTAAGATTTTAGCTGTAGGGAGAAATGTGCTGGTTTGATGTGTGCTGTGTAGAATAAAGAGAAAGCTACTGCCCCTAGCCCAAAACTGTGAGTAGCATAGCAAATACATTAGTGTTCTCCCAGAAATGTTAAATGAGATGGATTCTGCCACAACCTTCGTATCACAGTGGATTTTTAAGAGATTTGCCTGTCTCAGGGTAGCTTCAGACTGATGCACTCAGGAGTGCTGGTGAGCCCTGAAAGTAAGACTGAGTCCTAGTGCTGGGTTTAGTTTTAGAGCGTGATTTTTCAAGGAGGCATGTTATAAAAGGAAAGAATAAATGGGCTGAAAGAGCTATAAGAGCCAAAGCACTTCAGCTTCATGGCAAGGCTTTATAGAAAGACCAGAGAGATGTTTTAAAAGAGTAAATAACCTGCAAAAGAAGCGGTCCCGGCAGGAAGGTAGCAGCAGTCTCCAGGTTTGCATGACCTTTTTCCACCCTGAGGTCCTTCTGCTGTCTCCTGCCATTGCAGTGATTTTGCAGTATGAAAGCACAGGTGTTCTGTGCACTGGAGCCAGTGTGGTGGTGGCAGCTGGGGCAAGGAGGTGTGATCTCTGCCTGACCTTGTTGCTGCAGATGGTGAGGGACATAGGGCCAGAGCCACCCGTCACAGCTTGTCAGAAATACCACAGTACCAGACTGCGTAGGGAGAAGTGGTCTCTGCAGCTGTGATTTTAAGAGCACTCTTTTGCCAGCCAGTGTAAACCTTACTATTGCAAACTTTGGGTTCAATCTCTTCCCAAGAAAGGCAAACAGGAGAGTAGGGAGTGCCTAACTTGTCTGGAAGAGTCCTGGAATGCAAACAGCATGAGAAGTTGAGTGCTGGGTGCAGAAAAAGGTTTGTAAATGCCAACATGTTGCTGGGGAGAATATAGCTAATAAGCCTATGTTACAGCTGTCCTCATTCTCCCTCTGTTCAGCATTTCCTAGCTGCTGCATGGGGTCATGGTTCTTCAGTTCTCTTCTGCCTTTCTCCTGACTGAGAATTATTTCCTCTTTTGGTCCTACTGACTTGTCTGCTGTTTGTCTCAACCTCTCTGTTGAAATGGGATCACAAAGCCCCGTTACTGTGGGGCTGCAGGACAGTGCTGCTCTCCCAGATGCTCCCGTAGGTCTTCTGATTACAGAGCTGTTGTCCATGAATTTGTCAAACCCGTTTTTGAACCAGTGCTGGGTCTGCTGCCAGGCTCCGGAGCGGCGAGTTTTGGCAGTTCACTCCCTGCTGTGGGTGGAGGTGCTTTACAGTATGTGAGTGGAGTATTTTCAATAAAGGATGTTTGGGAATGGGATCTGCTGGGGTCTCTTACCAGCAATGATGGGCAATTCAGGATGAAGTTGCTCAGTCTCTGCTCTGGTTTGCATGAGAAAAACTCACATAAAGTCTAGCACGTCTTTAATGAAAATGAAATGATAAAATTGGGATAATACGTACTTCATGCTGCTCTTGAGGGTTAATTAATGTTTACAGAATCACTTTAGGTCCTGTGATTTAATTGAAGGAAAAATATTACCATATAAAATGCCCTTTAGTGCAGGCGGAGCTATAGGGTTTCAGCTGGGCAGAGTGCCGTGGAAGCCAGCATTAGCACATGCTTCACCACTGTTATGGTCGTGAGGCTTCCTGGAGTTTTTATGAAAACTGTCTCTCTGAAATCACAAATGTAACATCAGTGTTTTCCTCTCACTTTGGAAGAATATCTATTTGCTATCTTAGGACTTGAGTGACTGTTTAAACTGCTATAAATACAACTCACCTCTGAGAAAAAAAGTATGAAATGAAATACCTTGGAACTAGCTTGGAATGAGCTGGTATAACTTGCTTATGACTCTGCCACTGGCGTCATATGGACATTGCTGGCTCATAGGAGTAATGAATTAGGCTAGGACTGGGTGTCCTGCTGTAGTGTAAGGGTGTATCTCTGTATTCATTATAACCTCCTGCTATCAAGAGATTTAAAACACAGCTATAAAACTTCATTTCTGGAGTTAAATTTAACTGTGGAGGTGTCAGCCAGGGAGCAAGCTCTGTTGAGTGGGGGTTTTTTGAAAGAGAGAGTAGCAAGAGAGGGAGAAGCAAGACTGGGTTTGGCTGACTTCAACTGTTGGACTAAAACATTTTCACTGTGTAAGTGTCCTCTTTTTCTGCTCTAACACTTTTTGTCTTCACAGGAAGAGTGGTACGGGTTGGGTGGACTTCGAGGTCGGATCAGTTACTCAATTTGCTTCTGTTGTTTCTTCCACACAGAGTGACTATGACCCCAGCAGAACCAAAGTTCTTCATTTCAGCATGAACCCAGCGAGCTTGGTCAAGCAGCAGCGCAAGGAGGAGCAGCAGCAGCTTCAGGAGGAGTGTGAAAGGCTGAGGGAGCTGGTGAGGGCGCTCGAAGGAGGCCACTCCATCCCTGGGAATTTGGAAGGACTTGGGAGATATCAGTCACCACAAGAAATTGCAGGTAGGCTGCTGGCTTCTGGTCATGAAGACTCACTTACTCATCCATACTGCCAGAGGAACTGAGTGCAGAGGCAGATGGAGACATTGCAGACAGTGTGCTTGATGGAATGGTTATAAGGAAAAAGAAAAAAGCTGGCTTGATGCAGGAGAGAGTGAATGCGTGGTGGCATTCCTGTGGCAGTTTGGTACAGAGGGTAGGTGGTAAGGATAAATAATAATAATCCATATCATTTGCTCATGATGAATGAAATACCAATACAACAGCCTTCATAGGCTGCCGATGGAGTAAAAGGAAATATTTCCTTCCTTTCAGGGCTGATTTAGCTCTTGAGGTAGTACAGACAGCAGGAAATAACTTTCATAGCTGCAGGGAAGCAAG
Source organism: Podargus strigoides (assembly GCA_028020825.1). Classification (NCBI taxonomy): domain Eukaryota; kingdom Metazoa; phylum Chordata; class Aves; order Caprimulgiformes; family Podargidae; genus Podargus; species Podargus strigoides. The sequence goes on along the minus strand of CM051634.1, from coordinate 12,867,274 downwards.
TGGTTGAAATCTTTTCAGACCTGGCTTAAAACAAATTAATATTGTTTATCAGTGTATATGTGCCCCATTAATCACAGCTACATTCAATACTCCATGAAAATAGAGTACATCTTTCACTGAGCTAAATACATTTCACAGAATCTGTGACTCTCCTCCAGTACAGTCTGTCTTCCCTTCACATACCTGAATGAGACTTTTTACTACAGTAACCCCAAAGTCACCACCTCCAGACATTGCTCTCAGACTCTGTAAATCAAGGTAAGGGTATCGATAAAATGTGACCCATCACATACAACACTGCGAGGGAACCAGGCAGAATCGAGTGCTGCATAGACCAGGAGATCTTAGTGCTGTATCTCTCTCGTGTGTACCTTGCCCTCAAAACATTTTTGTTAGAAATGAGAAAAATAAGAGAGCTGAAGGTCCGTGTGGAGCAACCCTGTTGTGTTCCAGCAGCACGTACGTGATCAGTGCCCAGAGGGCAGGATCCTCCCTCAGATGAGGCCAAGAGGGCAGAGCTTTCCTCAAAGGCCGTGTGTGCTGGAGGCTTGAGACCCACAAAATGTCAGAGCCCTGATTTAGAGAAAATACACAGAAGAAAATATCTTTCACTGTTATGACAACAAAATTCTCTGAAAGTAGCTTGCTTGTTTTCCCATTGCTCAAACAATAGTACTTTTTTACTGCTAAGAACATGTTTGTTCTGGCATCTCATAGTGGATTATGGTACTGTATAGCCTTAAAAATATGATGGTGAGAAGTGTAGATGGGGTGGTTTATAAAGTGAAGAGCTGACTGGATGTTAGAGGTGCAATGACAGTTTGTCACTGTTCTTAGTCAATGCTCTAAGAAATGCATAAGCATTAAACACTTCGCAATCGTTTAAGGAAAACTATCTTTGTCTGTAAGAGCTTCCAGGCTGAGACCCTGCTGAGACTCGAGCAGTTCTTGGGGATAGTTCTTGCATTGCAATTTGAATTTGAAATGCACTGGGTTTTAAATTACAGTAGATGCTGCTGCCCGATGCCCTTCCCTGTCGTTATGCCCCTGAGTACCGGCACATCCAATGCTGCAGATCCGTGCGGCTGACAGTGCCGGTCAGGGGCAGAGAGGATGCAGAGGTGAGGTCAACTCTGTGTCTCTGCTGCTGATGAAGGAACCTCTGGGGTATCATCTACAGTAATTAGAGCATTTCTTCTGGGGGAAAGCATTTCTCACATATGCCTCCTGTGATTTGTTATTCATCATGATTATTCTGGTGCCTTTCACGCAGTTGCTTTTAGCTGTTTGTGAGGTGCTTCTGTGCTGGGATGTTACCAGGTTTGTCTTTAGCTCATAAGGGATGCATTTTTAAAGCTGTTTTCTCTTCTGCCTTTGATTCCGACAGGAAAACAAACATCTCACTGGGTTTCAGGGTGTTGCCAGTCTCTCATGTATAAGATGGGGTTTTTTCATTTTGCCCCAGTCCCATGCTACATCATTCTGACTTCTGGCCACCAACTCAACTGGGAGAGAGCATCAGTTGCAGAGCCTAGCAGGGTGGGAAACACTCGAGTGTCATTTATCACAGTCACAGGAGGGCCCTTTGCATTCTCAGAGTGCCTGTAAGTGCATATGAAAGTGGTTTGTATAAACAAAATGGGAAAAAGAGCTGTGAGTGAAGGATGGAGGAGCCCTGTGGGTGACTGTCGTTGAGACCAGGACATGTGTTTAGTAATCCAGGTTATATGGAAATATCTTGAGTTTTTTCTTGTATTTTATGTACTTGTGTGCATCACTGTCATGCACAGGGAACACTGCCATAAATAGTCCTAAACCCTCCTTTCTACTGCAGGAGCATCCAGCAGTATGGGCAGAGGGTGTAGACTGTGTATTTTATGGTGTGCAGGAGATGCTGAGGATGTTACAGCACGGACTGGAAGGTTGTCAGGCGTATCTGAGCTGGCTTTAAATTAGCCAGATGAATGCCAGATTTGGCTTTTTTCCTGGGGCAGGGCAGAGCTCCTGGTGGGTTAGGGGACAACTCATGAAGCGTGCCGTGCAAGCTGCATCCATTTTTGCGTTGGCTGTATCCTGCTTAACTCCCACAGCATCCACAGAGTGGATGCAACAGCTGTTCCAGCAGTGGTTTAACAACATGGATTCACGTGGCCAGAAAACTTACACTGTCTCCCCTCTGGATAAGAAATGGAAGATCCAGTTTTTGCTGTTTTCTTAGGATCTCAACAGCTCTGCCCACAGGAACGGCTGCTGTGTGCCTTCCATTTTAGTATATTTTCAGGGTGTGAAATGGGAAGCATGTGGCAGAAACTCCCTCTGCTCTGTTTGTCACTGTGCAACTGGCTGCCGTGGGGAGGGAGGGTGATGGTGCATAATAAGGGAGCAGGTTTCAGTGAGGTTTGTGGAGCTGTTTCTGTACAAAACCAACAAGAATTACAATTTTTCTTGCACCCCTTTCTGTCAGCTGCAATACCCATATGTCTGTTTATCCATCTCGTTCTTATGACACATGCAAGAGGCAAATTCAGTTCTCTGAGCTTCTGAGGTGGGAGGTCCCTCGTGTCAGAGCTGGGTGGGATGAAGGGAGACCAAGAACAGAGTAGGAAAAGTGTGGATAAAGGCTGGGAAGACAACAAAGGTCATATGTGAGTTTACATTTTGCCTTTTGACAGATAGAGGTATATGTAAGATTTTATTGTCCTGTTTTGCCATATAACCTGAGTGGTTATTGGCAGAGGTGAGGGATTTGGGTGGCCTCCAGCCACTCAGGTTTGCTGTGCTCAGCAAGCTTATGTGATCTGCAACAATTACGCATAAGGTTCAAAGAATTATAATTATACCAACCAAAAAAAAGGCATTAAGGACAATGATGATGGTTTTGATAATAATGTATTGGCCGTTATTAAATTCATTCATTGGATTGGAGTGCAGCACGTTTTTTCTGATCATGGTTCCGACTCCTGGATAGGTAATAAGGAAATTATTACTGTGGACGTTAAAGCTCATTAAATGTGACTCTATTAAAAATCAAGGTTATGCTGGACTTTAAATCTCTTTGAGCATAACTGCTGGAGGCTGCAGCACAACCTGGCAACTCGCCACGTTAGTTCAGTGGTCCTTTCCTCTCATTTACGCCGTAACAGTCTGTTAAAATGGGTACCAGGGCTGTGGCAAAGGAAGGTTTGAACAATGTGAGCTCTAACAACATGCCATCCTTTGTCACAGTATACATTTGCACAGGGGGGTTGTGTGGTGTTAGTGGGGTAGATCCGTGCAGCCGCATTACAGGAATGGACCGTAACTTTCTGGGCGTTTTGTTTCTGTCCCAGTGGCTGCCCAGGTCTGGGTTGTGTAAGAGGAGAGTGCACCAAGGTCAGGCTGCCATCTGGGGGGAGGCTCCAAGTCCTCCTGCCTCTGAAACAGGGATGCAGATTGTAACAGCTTTGGAAAGGTGATGCAGGGCATCACTGCCCAGGTTCGGAATCTGTTCCAGTTCTGCATTTCTCTTTCCCGTACTCTTCACACCTTGCCCCTGTCCTCCCCCCCTTTCTGTATTTCAGTCTGCATCTTCTGCTTTTTTCCTTCCAGCTCCGTAGCTTCTCCTGTTTTTTTTTGTTTCTCTCCAGACCATTTCTGTTTAGATCTTCCTTTTTTGTCTTGTCTGGTCCTGGTTGACCTCTTGATTTTTTTTTTTCCTGACACTGCTAGAGATGGAATTTGTTCTTAGTTACAAGCAAATAGGTAGGTAGCAGCTAACGGGGAGCTGAGAGAAGTAATGACTTGTGTATTGTGAATAAGCGTAGGTAGAAATGAGAATGCTTCAGGTGTTGATTATTTCCATGTGTTCTGATCTTAAAAGTGGTATGTTTGAAGATAGGAATAGGATGACCTGTGGAACTGGGTCCTGACTGAAGAATGCAGAAATGCGAATTTTCCATGAGCTCTCATGATTTGTTGTTATCCTGTAGGTACAGTGAAGCATTCCCTTCTTTTATGCAGCCTCTCCCTGGGAGAAGGAGGAAAAGTGCTTTTACTCTGCTTTCTGTTAAGAGACAGGCTGGCACCCCTACCAGGAAAGAGGATGGGGAAATCAACTCTGATTTCAACCATCTGTGGAGAATTTTGGAAGGGAACTATTTTCCTGAACATAATCCCACCAAAAAGGAAAGCTACTCATCCATCTCAGTGATTTCTGTGTCCTTTTTCTCTTGTTAGGGAAAAGCAGGAAAAGGGGGTCTGTGATGAAGGACTGGGGAATCTCACTCAAAGGCAGGTGTTTGACCCTAAAAAAAGGTGCTACATCTGGTGTTCCGCAAAGGCTGTTTCCAGCATCACTGCCATGTCAGGGCCCTGTAAAAATGTAATTAATTGGAATTAAATTGGGTAGTGAATTAATATTAAAATAATCTAATCTTCTTGAAGTGACAAGCCAGACACGGTAAAATTTGTCACTGTCCCAGCATGCCTGTGCTTCTGATGAATGTGTTTCTGAGTACAGAAGGTGACAAAGAAGGAGCAGATGGAATTTCAAAGTTGCCATTCTCCATCCACAGTTGGCTGAGCTGTTGGTGCTTGGAAGCCTTGGTGCTTCCTACCATCTGTGTACAGGAAATCCACGCATGATGAGGGCTGCACCTGCAAATGAAACCTGAGTCCACCTGATGAAGGATTTTTCTGTGACCTTAGTTGTTGGTGGGTATGCGTGTGCAAGCACAGCACCCACATCTCCCTTTGTGGTGGTGGCTTCCAGCATCTCCTGGGTCAAACAAGGCTGGGCCAGGTGGGTGCACAGAGAGCAGTTCTTCTTTGGTCATGTAATGCCCTTTCCTAAAGCAGGGGAAGGATTCATTAGATGACACTTCTCTTGATGATGTTTGACGTGCCAGTTCCCCTTCAGTTTGTGCTGAAGAAATTGCTTTCTTTCTAAAGTGACACAAAGTGAAGGTCCAGGGCATTTACTGACTTCAGATGTTAAGGGACTTTTGGTAAGAGCAGAATGTTAGCCTTTGTGCCCTGCCTCTATTTCAGTAAAGTAATTGCTTTCTGCATATCCCAAATTCATCTGCAGTTTATAAAGAGCTTGTCTTTTCCTCTGGTGTTTTGCTGTGCACTGGTGAAGTTCTGTCCTCTTTCACTCCAGAGATGGCCATGTGTTCTTGACAGGGAAAGAAATCATTCCCTACTGCTTCCTGCATCAGAAATGTTGCGTAGCTTTAATGTGCAAAACACCAATGCTATGGAAAGTAGCACACAGGACGAGGGTGATTAGCATCAGTCCTTGGGAGCTGCTTTTCCTGATGCTCTTGGAGCCAGCCTGCCTTCCCCTTCTGACTCCACAGCTCAGCGGCGGTGTCTCCTTGGGGCAATCCCCTCACCTCTCAGCTAGTTATTATCATTATTGTTTTTATGATGCTAATTTCTCTACTGCAATACATTTACACCATTCTGGGACCTGAATAGGATATTAAGACTGGGAATAAGCTCGTAGTTTAAATAGAGCTTACTTTGATTTCCTTCTTTATGATCCATATCCCTTTGTCCCAGCCCAGCACTGCAGGTAACGAGGTGGGGCTGCTAGATATACCTGTTTTCCTAAAAGGCTATAGCCAGGTTGGGACGTCCTGTACTTCAGTATTGACAGTGTCGCAGTAGTTGGTGGGCAGAGTCTATAAAACTCCTTTAGATTACAATGATGCCAATAGATTTGGGCAGTCTAGCCATGAGGGGAAAATACCTTGAAGCCTTCGTGTGTCCTGGTTCAGCACCAGCATGGCCTTTGATGGCAAATGCTCTGCACTACTGAAGTCAGCACAGCTGCCTATAAAGAATCAGGTTTCCCTGCTTGAATGAGAGTACCTCAAGAGAGCTGAAGGAAATGTTCCCAGGGTAAAAAAAAAAGTTGCTTTTATCGTACATAGCATTTGTCATCCAGATAGATTCCCAAGTTTTTTTGGCCTAACACAGATATGAAGTCATGCAGCACTGAGTATATTGCAGACAGTGTGCCCTGCCTGTGGCAGTGTGCCATGAGCCTGTTAAACAGCCAGAGGGACTTGCCCCCGAGCACGACTTAATCTGTGTGCTGCGAAGGGCCGGGACACGAGCGGGCAGGCAGGGGCTGCTGACCGAGCAAACCTCCGCGGATGCCTGAAGCCTGCAGCTTCTTGTGAAACTGTGATGGGAGGTGCCAGTGAAACACTGCTGGGACTTGACTCAGGCTCTGTCTGCTGTCCAGGGAGCCAGAGGTTTGTAATAAATCCTGTAACGGGATTCTCTTGTAGCTATTGAATGTGTAAAACTTGGTGTCAGTCAAAGTTTACTACTCAGACTGTACTTAGCCTTCCCAAAGAGCAAAAGAGCTGCAGGATTTCTTCCTGGCCCCTCTTTCCCACCCAATTCATGTGTGGAGTTCCTGGAGGCCTTGGTATTTCTGCTTTTATAAGAGGCAGCCTGTGAACCTGCATAATACCTCCATACAGCTCCAGTGATTCCTACGAGGGCTTTTTCTAAAAGCATCTCCTACCCTCTTTCAAAGCACTGTAGAAGTTGATTACAAAATATTTAGTAGAAGCAGAAGTCTTACTGCAGAGAAAACAAAGCCACTTTACCAAGAAAGAAGTAGTGAAGTAATTGGGGAGGGAGAAGGAAACAGAAAAGAAAATTAAAAAGTATATGTGATGAGAGGGACCAAATTTAAACACTGAACTATGAGAAGATCTGCAATGATTCCTGTAGCAATACGAGGAAGGAGCTCCCCAGGGAAGGGTCTCTGTGCTTAGAGATCCTGCCTTGAATCTGAATGTAATGAAAATGAGGAGCACTGCAAGACAATACCACTGGGGAGAAGGTTGGTTGTTTCCTAAGCAGATGAGTTTTCCTTATTCAGCACTGATGCAGTAAAGTCATGGTGCTACATCTGAGAAGGAAGAGGACACCCTTGCTGAGGTAGATGGGAAGGTTAGAGGTAGTTAATGTCTAGAAGGTTAGAGGTAGCCTTCCTCCTCCTGCGTTTTAACCTCTTCCCACCTGCCTACAGCACCATCACTTTTGTATCGTATGGAAACAGCCACGTTGCAGATAGCACCCTCTGTGGCTGTTGTTCCTCTGTATCCTTCTGTACTGATGGGTTTTTATCAACCAGAGACAAGCCAACTGGCTGTTGAGCTTTATGGGTCTTGGTAAACTTTGGCAGTTGCATTTTCCTGTGTGGGTGTTTGTGAAAGGCTCTCATGGTTTGGTTGTTGCTTGCTTGGTGGCTGTATAGCAGTCAGGATGCTCCTGCTACATCTCTCCAGTCCAGCATTTCTCCTGAAAGGAAGGAACTGCAGTATTATCCGTAGCTGCCCTTTGGGTCCTGCGGGGTTGTGATATGAGCTGCCTCTTGCAGCAGTTTGCATCACAGAGCAGCTTTTGATTAGGACTGATGTGCCATAAGGCCTCTGGATGTACACAATTGAAAATGCTCTTTCATTCATCAGCAAGATTGAGAAGAAAGACTTGTGCTGATGCCTCAAATTCAGGCTGACACGATTTCCCTGACGTTAGAAAAACCAACCTGCCAGCGTGGCAGAGCGCTCGGGCAGGGGAGAGCCTCAGATCTCTGCTCTGCATCTTGGCAATGTATAGTTTCTCCTGGAAATTAAAGCTTGGTGCCTCTGTGAGCAGCAGAGAGTAGTGGAAATCTAGTCAAGGAACTTTGCAATGGGTGTTGAGGTTACCAGGAACGTCTTGAACAGCCTTGTGCTGGCAGGGTGAATGTCCCCTTCATTGGGGGATGTTTATGAGGTTGAGGCAAGATGACAGAAATGGGGAAATGTTGAACTTACTTAGACTTTCCCTTTTAATACTATCCAAGATGGTGGTATTCTTGTGTTATGGCATGTTCATAGTGGGGAGGGGGTGGGAGTGAGGGGGGGAAATTACTGAATTTGCTGTTTTTCTCTGGAGTCCTCATTTCAATTTCCAGGTAAGTATACGTGGCCAGGAGCTGAAATCTGACTGTCTTCACAGAATAAATAGGGACTCCTTAATACTGAATCCCAAATGAGGTGAGGTGAATGTGTAGAGACTGAGAAATAAAGTGTCTCTACTTGTTCCACATTTTAAAGGGGAAACAACCAAGGGTCCAACTAAGGATAGCTTTTTGCACAGGCTGTTTTTCTGGCTTATCTACCTGTGAGAAGCTGTTTTTCCTGGGAAATACTGTTTTCCAGTGATGTTCCCTGTTTTTCTTTTCACTTACTCTGATTATTTAGGGACTGTAAATGAAGTAAAATAAGGCTGTTTCAATATTCTAGAGCAGCGGCTGTATTTAAGAAGTTTATATTTGATGAGTAAGTTGATGACATTGCATTATGTGAATTTGATGTGCAAACTTGTCACTAAAGTGTAAACATAGTGACAGCAGGACCAGCAATTCCCAGCCTAATCAAGTAAGCCGAGTAACACATTCTTTGAGCTATAGAGTAATAGAGAGTGATTTACATATTAAAATGAGAGAAGCTACACAGATCCAACAATTAAGTTGATATTTTAATTGCGTAAAAGTCAGGAGATTCAAAGTTATGTTTCCTGCATCAGTTAGTTTGTCGCCCACATATATTTGTAGTATTTTCAATTCCTTTATTTGATATGAAACTAATGTGGCTTAAAATGTTCACACCATGGAAGAAAGGAGAGCTTTGGATTTAGTGAGTTAGAAAGTGGACTATTGAGAATTTCTTGGTCTGTTAAAAATAGTACAAACAAATTCCAGGTAATTTCTTTCTTAATATTCTAGTAGACATGTTGGGAGGGAGAGAGAGCTATATTCATAGAATCATAGAATAACCTTGGTTGGAAAAGACCTCTAAGATCAGCAAGTCCAATTCCCATTGATCTCAATACACCTTGAATTATATCCTTAACGTCTTGTTTTCTTTTTAAAGAATAAGCTTTGTTTAATTGCAAATTCACACAAATGCACGAGTACCACTAAGAATTACATCAATATATGGATTTTGTCCTTGGTGTTTATGCTGGTTTCACAGTACTGATGTTGCATTCAGATAAGCGTGCACGTGTACAGCTACCCTTATCTCCCCACGCTGATGTTCTGATATATGAATGCTTGTTCCCTGCGTTCACAGAAAGCTATTCAGATGGCAAGTCTGACGATTTTTTTTTTTATAATCCTTCTTTGAATTAGACTACAAAAAGAATGTGTTTGAAAAGGTTAACTAATGGATACACTTTCCTTCCTGATGAGGAAGAGAAAATGGTGAAGTGCTGAAAAATGGTCAAGCAGAGTTTTGATCGGGCTTTTCTAATCAAATACATTCTAGGCAGTAGGAGAAATGTTAATCCATGGTGGATTTATTTGGAATGGAGAACATTTTTTTTGGAAAGCAATCAGTGTATAAAAGCAGACACTTGTAATTGCTTTGCCATCTTAATCATGGCACTGACATCAGTACCACGATGTGATACGTTGTGATAGCCTTTTGAGTGTGGTGCTGACAGAAGAATGTCAGTAGGAAGGGAGAGAAGCCTCTCTTAGTATCTTCACACCTATCGACCTGGTTTGCTAACGTCCAGCTGTGCTGGGCAGCTTGTCTAGTGGTTACTGATCACACAGGATCCTAACAAAAAGGTGTAAGACCCTCTCAGCTTGTTTGGAAAAAAACCCCAGCACCTTGCAATCCCTTGGGAATCTGCCAGTGGGCAGCAGAGTGGCCAGAGCTGCTGTAGTCACAGCTATTTCAGTGTTTCCACGTTTTCTCCATTTCGGTGCCAAGTTATCCAGCACGAGCTCCAGGTAGAAAGCAGTAAGTCAATCCAGCCTCCATTAGGGAACTGCATATTCTTTTTTATATACAACCAGCTCCAGCTCAACAGATGAAAATCAAGAGAGATGAAAAGCCAGTTGAAATCAGATTCATGAATTGCTTTTTCACTCTCTGGCTGGCTAAGTGTGTTTCTGACTGTGCTGAATGGAAGAGTCTTGATGCATCCTGTTGGAGTACTGTAGCATGGTGGGTTATTGGGTAGGCATGCGACTTTGTAAAGTTATCAGATACCATCATAGCTCTGCAGCAGAAGTATCTAAGTTAAATAGATCAGAGACTTCTGTAAGGATGGGCCAGAGGCGGCAGCAGAAGCATCCACCTTCACTAGAGACTGCAGATGTGTCATCAAAAATCTCACCGCTGGTGGCATCAAAGGCGATGCACGGATCTGAAAGATTCAGCAGAGGCTCTCTGAATAGGCTGATAATGACAACGGCGTGCGATTCCCCTTTTAGACTGCCATGTTGCAATGAGTTCCCTGGAACGAGGCAGAATTTAGGCGAGGGTACATTTCCTTCTTGTTTTACAAAAGCGGTAAAAAAATAAATCCTGAGTTAGAACTGGTGATGTTCGATCTGCGTAACAGACGTGGGCTAAAGGCATTTTCATCATCAGCCATCATTTGAAGTAACTCCTGGTCAGGTTGTTTCCATGGTCATGTCCCTTCCTCGGTCTGTAGGCAGTGTGCTGATGCGTTTGCAAGCTTCCCACAGGCTGTATTTGGGCTCTCATGGTGCCACAAGGAGTACTGGAAATTACTCTTCACTTCCACTTAAACTTGAAGAGGGGAGATTTAGACTAGATATTAGGAAGAAATTATTTCCTGTGAGGGTGGTGAGACACTGAAAGAGGTTGCCCAGGGAAGTTGTGGCTGCCTCCTCCCTGAAAGCGTTCAAGGCCAGGATGGATGGGGCTTGGAGCAACCTGGTCTGGTGGGAGGTGTCCCTGCCCATGGCAGGGGGGTGGAACTTAGATGATCTTTGAGGTCCCTTCCAACCCAAACCATTCTATGATTCTATGATTTCAAAGCTATTCTTTCTGCTATAGGATCCTTCACATTTTACAACCTGAAAAACCCACAGATGGAGGAGGGGGGTGTTACCCTGTGCCTGTACTCTTGAGCCCTAGGAAGTTTTTGGTGAGATGAAAAATTTTAAGCAAAATGTTCCCATATATGCAAAGTCTCCATCTGCAAGGTGATGTCCAAAGCCAAACGGAAAAGGATGCTTGCAGCACTTGGGAACAGATTTAAAACTAATAGCATCTTGGTTATGCCTCAGGTAGCTTTAAGTCCTAGGCTGCTAACTCCAACAGTTAGAAATAAATAAGGGTGAAAATTAGAACTCTGTGTATCTCACTTATTGCAGCATGTTAGACAGTGCTGCTCTCCTCTGTTGAAGATGGAGTGTGCCACCCTGTTCCATAAAACCAGGGCAAATGAGCAATTAGCAAGTGGTACAGAAATAGCGTTTGGGAAGGTATAAAGTTGCTCTGAGAGCTATAAAATGTCTCTCCTTGCTCTGCGCATGGTGTAGAGTGGGGATGTTTGACACTTTAACAAAAGCTGACTAATTCTTTGTTGTTTCCCTTTAATGATCAGAATTCAGGGGAGGGCTAGCTGTGACAGGTGGGAGAAGGCATTGCCGTGGAAGTGAAGCTCTCTTTAATTAGAGAGTCCCCTGGATGATTTACTTTCCAGTGCTTTGAGTGCGGCCACTTTGAATGCGTCAGCAATACTGACCGGCACGATGCAGCCTTGTCAGCGCAGGTTCAGTTTTGCTCTTCAAGACATCAAGAGGTGAAGCCTGCTCCAACAAGGAGAGTCTGTGATGAGGGAAATTATAACTGCAGCCAGCCGTGCTAGCGGCTTCACCATCTGCTGTGAAGTCTCTGCCTTGAATGCCAGCACTTGTGATAGCAGGCATAATGATGATAATATTTTCCACTTCTGTAGCACCCTCTTTACAGAGGTCTCTGAGTATGCTGGAGATACTAATTAAGACTCACAGCACCCATGGGAGGTGGGCATGAATCTCCATGCTTGCTTTTCTTGCTTGCAGAGTCTAAAGAGATTGTGACACTAGTCTTTGGGCAGCAATTCCTTCTGTCAGGCAGCTCTGGAAGAACTAAAAGCTTCTCGTACTGTTGTTAGTTTAAAGCAGAGTTGTATTGGAGAGGCAGTCAGACTCCTGTTAACCTGCTGGAGTGTAAGGCAGGGACTGAGCTTCATGCTCGGACTAAAAAAGTCTGTCCCCATCTTTCTTATAAGCCCCCTTTAAGTACTGAAAGGCTGCTATAAGGTCTCCTCAGAGCCTTCTCTTCTTCAGGCTGAACAACCCCAACTCTCTCAGCCTGTCCCCATGGCAGAGCTGCTCCAGCCCTCTGATCATTTTTGTGGCCTCCTCTGGACCTGCTCCAACAGCTCAATGTCCTCCTTGTGTTGGGGGCCCCAGAACTGGATGCAGTACTCCAGGTGGGGTCTCATGAGAACAGAGTAGAGGGGGAAAATCATATCCCTTGACCTGCTGGCCATGCTTCTTTTGATGCAGCCCAGGACGTGGTTGGTCTTCTGGGCTTTAAGTGCACGTTGGCAGCTCATGTTGAGCTTTTCATCCACCAGGACCCCTGAGTCCTTCTCTGCAGGGCTGCTCTCAGTCCCTTCCTCCCCCAGCCCGTATTGGTACCAGGGATTGCCCCAACCCCAGTGCAGGACCTTGTTGAACCTCATGAGATTCACATGGGCCCACTTCTCAAGCTTACCTTAAATATAACCAGGACTTAACTCCCCAGCAGCCTTAAGTCCTGATCAGACTTTTTGTACAGGAAATCATCACTCCTTTCCTCCAAGCAGTCAGCTGAAGTGCCTGTGTGTAGCAGTCCACAGTGAGCCTCGCACCAGCAACATTGGAGACAGGGCCTGAAAATGCCTACAAATAACACAAATTCCCCTGGCTGAATCCGTGCTCTGTAGAATTCTGGGTGCTTTTTGTTGTTGTTGTTCAAATAGTGGGGTTTTTTGCATACAGCTTTATTTTATGTAACTCAATCTTTCTTATAGAAGACTAACAGGAAAGCTTTTCCATCATGTGCATTTCCATAGTCTGCAGGAAATGGATAAAGGACGTTGTCTGGATCATTGGGAAGGAGTAAGCACATGAGAAAGGGAGAAATGTGACCACAAGTCTTTAATGCATGATCCCAACACTCACACTCCTGGATTCAAACATATGTTCCCATGAAGATCCATTTAACATGCTCTTCAGCTGAGTAGAGCTGTGGCAGTGAAGCTTTTCCTTACCCTGAGTGCAAGGCGTAAAATAAAACCTGCTGGTTAAGATCAAAGACACACCTACTATCCACCATCTCTAAGAGGGAAAATTGTTGTCAAGTATTATTATATGGTGTGTAAGTGTGTTTGAGGCTGTTAAAGACAGTTATCCTCAGAGATTTATACATAACAGGTTAAAATGGAGGAGGATGGGGGAACAAACCCTTGCTGTGTTTAATTATTGCTGGGTGCTGCATGCACTTTTCTCCGTTATTTACTTAATCTTAAATGCCAGATGCTAAAGGGCACCAGCATCAATTAACTGCTTAATTAGACTTGCAGAGAAATCATGTAATTTAGTTATAGGCAAATGAAGAAAAAAAAGGAAAAAACTCACAGAACAGAAGCTCAGGGCTCTCTGCAATTGTTTTTAAAGTTCCCTGCATACGCTGTTTGCTTTTGTTGCTTGCTGGAAACTCTTTGGAGCACTCTCTGTGCCACTTGTCCCATAGGGAGGCAAATGGCTGGTGCCTCACCCTCACCCCCAGGAGAAACCTGACCTTCTGCCTCTCTGTGTTCTGCATCCCATTCAGCACTTGCTCTGGGTACCTGGTCTGGTGCCTTAGCAGAGTAATGATCAGTGCCTCGTGCTTGTGTATGTGCAAAGTTTTTCTTCTGTGTAGGTGCTGCTGCCTTTCTGACTCTGTTACCACTATTCTCACATCAGTATCAGCAACACTGTCATTTAAGTGCTTTCCCATGTTTTACAACTTTTGTTTCTTTCTTAGTACCTAGTTGCTGGAAGCTGCTGATGTATTTATTTTTTTTTTCCTCAGATGTCCTGAAACCTTTCTGAAAACAAGGTGGTGTTCAGTTTCTCAGAGCTTTGTTCTCCCTTGGTGCCCATGCTGTCACAACACTGCTCTTTTCCTTGCTGAAAATACAACCCAGCCCACAGAGTTTCTTCTTTCTCCAAAGCACTGTATAAACATTATCTAATTAAGTATATATAACATGCCCTAAAGTATGTTAAGGGAAAACTGCAGCACAGCATTGAAGTTTCCAGTCACTTGATCCAGTGTTAAATATGATTGAATCACCAATTATTTTTCAAAATGCTGTGTCTAATGACATGTATCAAGACAGGAAGATGAGCATTGCAGGCAGAAGCATTGGGAGAAGGGTGGTCAGATAAGATCTGTGCTAGTTCTAGACTCAGTTTGGATATGCACACTAAGGTAATAAACAAAATAACAACAACAAAAATAAAAGGGGAGCTGCAGCATTTGGATCTTTCCTGTTTTGATATATATAATCAGCTCTAGATTTCCTGTTGAAATCTTCATTAAAATTGCAGCCCCTGTGATTATGCAGCTGCCTAATTCAAATCAATGGGCCTCCTGAAACAATTTCAGGTATTTTTAAATACTGCTGTAGAACTTCCTTGTTTACAATGTTATGATTAAGTGACTTTTTTCTAAGTCATCTAAAGCATTAATAAAAATCCCTTTAGCTTTTCTCTAATGTTCGGGGTTTTTTTAAACTCCAAGCAGCTGCAAATAATGCAAACCTTGCTTTATGGCTTTATCTTTTACTTAGTACAGCATGTCTATTTGTATTGATAACTACATCAGGAGCCCAATTACACAAGTCCTTTGTAATTCCTAGTAAGCCATAATTGACTTATTTTGGTTTGGAATCCTAATACAAATAAATAAAATTAATAGAGCAACAGAATAAATAGCACTGAGAGTACAACAGCCATGCCTTGCTTCCAGCTCACTAACTTTTGGAAGCAACTGTTGATAAAATACTTTGATGTTGTAAGTGACATATGGCTGTCCAGAAGGAAGATTATAATATCCAAAGGGTCAAGAAACTGTGATAGGTCTCGTGCTGAAAGGGAGGTAATTTTAGTTTTACTGGGAAGATGCTTTCAAGGTAATTTCAGCTCTTCTGCTTTAGAATGCTTCAGAGCGATGCCAGGGTTCTTGTTAGTTTGTTTTAATGACTTTGGGTTTATTAACTTTTCACTTTTTTTAATAACTCCAATCCCTTTCACTGTTTCAGAAGCTTTGGCACAATTCTGATGTGTTTAAGTTGCAAACGTTACGGGAAAATACCTAAATGAAAACACTGTGGGAGAGAGTCTGCGTGAAGGAGCAGATGTTTACAGTCTGACTTCTGCGGTTGAGGAAAAGCAGACGCGTTTCTATAAAAACTCAAATGAGCTAAAAGCATTTTTAGTGCTTATAGTTTTGTATTTCACCTGCCTGTGAAGGTATTTCTTTTGTTTTCCTTGGGTTTTGTTTCCTTCCCCCAGCTGTACTTATTAACTGTCTTGTTTAACTCCACTTGGTTCTGGTCCCACTGGGATGCCAGGAGCAGGGGCAGGTCTGGCACAGCTCAGAGCCAGCTCTCTCTGTTCCTTGAACCCTTGCTGAGCACATCTGCTCGAGCTGGTGCTGCTAGGTCAAGCATCAGGGTGGCCAGATGTGAACCACTGCACATGGTGTAGCACTGCGGTGTGGTTGAGCCCAGATGCTCTGCTACCAACATAGAACCCCCCATGCTGCTGTCACCATAGAGCCCCGTTCACAAAAGGGGGGATGAAATCACAGGGACTGTGCAAGACTAAACTGGTCAGTGCTGGCTGGTGGTTGCCAACCGTATCCTTACCAGGTTAGAAGTAGATTAAGATTTTAAATAAACTCTTGTTCTTCCAAATATATTTAATGCTGAAGAAGTAGGATGCAGCCTGTAGGACAGAGAAGTGAGTATTTTTATTTAGATATCATCCCGTGTGTTCTCTTGATATTCAGGACTTGTGCACCTATTGAAAATATAATAAATGCTTTGGATCTGGACATGAGAAGGGAATGAGGTGGAAGAGGACAGGGAAGACCAAAGCTTTTTCTTATTTTAACAGAGAACAGATTGAATTTGATTTGGCCACTGCACCTTAATGGGTAATCCCCACTCTGAGCCTCAGATGAAAAGAAAAAAATCTATAAGGCGAGGGATAATGCGAGAGGATTTTTGCAGACTTTTCTCAGATGTAAAGTGAGCTACTGAATAGCACAGCCTTTAATGATAACTTTTTCTTTGAGCACAGAGCTAATTCATTGATTTAGCCTAGTTGGGTAAATCTATTTTTTGTTTCTTACACCTCCCATGCACAGACACCTTTTGCACGTGCCATTTTTCCCTTTCCTCACTTGTCCCTCAGCATATATTTTTCCCCCTGGCTGACCTGTCCCAGCAGTGCTGCACATGCCAGCAGCACAGTCTTGGTGGCACCAGGTGTCATTGACCCCAGTGGGAAGAGTTCACAGGAGCAGAGAGTGAAATCTTGTCTAAAACAAAACTGAAATAAGGCTGCAATGCAAGAGAGCAGATTTCTCTGCACGCTTGCTCCCTGGATATGGATCGTTGCAGACCAAGAGTCAAGGTTGCCTATATGATATGTTCTTTTCCTACACCCAAATATTCTATTTGATGTCTATGCATCACGGATCTCAGTTTCTTGACTGATCATGTTTTGAACAGGCACCAAGGCAGGGTTTGGTTCAGAGCTCTCAGGAGTTAGAGAGATGTTAGAGTTCATGTAGTGCCACGAAACAAGATCTTCCAAACAAACAGGCCAGGAAGGAGGATGAAGAGGCTGTGTAGAGGGAATGCACATTGCAGTTAAACAAAATAGTGATTTGCTGGGTTAGGCTATTCTTTGAGCCTGCTCCAGGAGCTGGTGTAGGCAGGGCTTGCTGCAGTGAGCATGTCAGCCTCTCGGGATTCCCAAAGTGCTCTGTAAACTTCACAGCTATAGGAAATACGCACAGGGATTGCTTCATCCATCACTAAAATGCATCCATGACTAGCGTGAAATATAGTAACTGCTTAGTGCCACACAGGAGCCCTCCTTACAGCAGAAAGTGAGAAGTGTCTTTTTAACTTGAAAGTGGAGGAGGCAGAATGCAGTTGTGAGAATGGCATTTGTACAGGACACGAGGGCTGATGATACTGCAGTCCTGGTTCATGCCCTCGTCCCCAAATAAAAATGCTCTGCCAGGAAAATACTTTGCCTCTTCTGTAATAGTCCAGGTCTAAGTTTCTTATCTTCTCTGAAAAATGGTATATCCACAGCACAGCGTGCTCCCTGCCATAACCTTTAGTTCATTGCTGATTCAGGGAGTGAGTGCCAGCTATTGAATGAGAGGGTTGGGACCGAGCTAAAGGTCGGGATTGTGTCTATGTACATAAAAGCAAGCATGACTTCTTTTCTTTTCAAAAGCACTAATATGTGGAGATGGAAAAGTTCCTATCTGTGTATTCTGTGGCTCTCACGTCAGGGACATGAAGCAAACAGACAGATAGGAAAAGACAGTTTCCCAGCTGGGGAGGATCACATGGAGAGACTGATGGAGTTCAGGAGATAGTGGGCACAGGCTTACAGCCATCATTACTCTCCAGGGTGGAGAAAAATGTGTTTTAGCCAGCAGAAGCAGACAATACCTGGGAGCAGTTTGAAAAGGCAGGCTAACTCCCATAGCTTGCTGGCCTCCATGATAACACTCTTACCTGCGTCCTGTATCCCACTGCAAAGATTTCCTGCCAATGTTTTTTCCAACTCCTGCTTCCTCTCCATGGTCTCTGTGCCTTCAGTAGCTTTGGAGCTAACTTTGCCTTTTGTAGTTTGACTTGTGGTGATAGAGGACTGAATGCTTTGCATTTGTAGGGAAAGACAGTCTCTCCTTCAAGGCATGCATGGACTTCGATACCTCTCCTGCATGTTAAATTGAAGGATTTTGCCTCTGTTATTTGGGATTTCTCAACTGTTAAAAGATTTCAGTGCCTGTCATTAGCGAAGGGGCATCAGGTGGAAAGGGTCAGTTGCTCATCCTCTGTATTTACTCACTTGCATCAGTTGTGCTGAGCTTAATTTTCATTATAATCCACTGGGTCACATGTGCTCCGTCAGACAGTTTTCTCTAAGGTTTTGTTTCATTAGAACTTTATTATAGAACTAATTATTTTTTTAAAGCCATCAAATTCAAGGCTGAGCTGTGAATTTTCCTGTTAAGCAGGAAGATATCCCAGGTCTCTGCTGTGATTCAGCAGATTCTGCGTTCTCAGCCTAGGCTGTCACCAGATCAGTGCTGTCGAATTAAGTAGCATCCTTGACTTTCTTTTCCTTTGCTCCTCTATCTGCAAAAAAAAAAAAAAAAAAGACAGTGCTAATCTCTCTTTTGTGTAACTCTGTAATGTTTGTCCAGCACTTCAAAGATGCCAAATACAGTAAAACTGCTAAGCATCATTTCACTAACAGGATTGATGATTTACACCCAAAATGCTCATTTTATGCTAAAACAAGATCACCTGAAAGATACTGCAGTTGGAACCAAACCAAGGAAGGGGGGAGGAGGAAACCATCTGTTACACAACAGCAAAAATGTTTCAGGGCATTCGCCTGGGAAGATCTGGGTGACGAGTTTGGAATATGAAGGCTTATTTATATGGATGGAGCTAATTTTCTCTAAGTTATTCATTTTTCACTTAGGGAATTACCTAATCTTACAAGAAAGTCTAGAAGGAAAGGTTCATTTATTCTTTGTCTCATTCAGCCCCAGGCAAGCCTGGGGATGCTCTGCCTCTCCCAGTTCTGCTTTTTTAACTGATTCTGTTAATGGAGCTGAAAGATTTTGTTCTTCTTGATAAAAAGGGTTAATCTTTCTCGTTCCCTCTCACCCTTTTCCTCCTCTTTTTCTGGAGAGTTCTTTTTTTTTTTTTTTTTTGGCGTCGCTGGCTCTTTTTATCATCTTCTCCACCTAATCTGCTACTATCTGAAGAATTCATTACATTTCAAACCAGAGGACTTGCTGCATACATTAGCAGGTTTTAATAGACTTGCCACGACTCAAAAAGGAGGCAAAAAAAAGAGAGAAGATTTAAAACTCTTGTCTTGCCGAAAGCAGACAGATTGACTCAAAAATGACTCAGTCAATAAAAGATGAGTTTTGAAAAGGCTTCCCTCTGCTCAAAGGGAGCTCGTATTCCAGCGAATTAGGTTTTTCTAAGCCCACTGTCAGAAATTAATAATACATGCAGCATGTAAAATGGATTTAGCCCTCTACAGCCTTATACAAACATATCTTTGACTTGCTAAATGTGACACGACTACCAGGATTTTCCAGCCTTTATCCCAGGAGTTTGTCATCTCCTCAGAATGGTGACCTCAGTAGAATTTTTAAGGACATTGGGAAAAAAAATGGCTAAATGAGATTTTCATTAAGAATATGTTTCTGATTCCCTCAGCCTTTTTTCCACCCAAACCCCCTTTGTCAGAGCATTTTATTATTATTATTTGCAGTAAAATTATGCCAAAAGCTCTATTTTAAACTCTCAAGCCATCAAGTCCCTTCACTAGACTCTTTCAGTGGCCTTCCTTCAAAGAAAGAGACACTGAGCAACTGTGTTGCAGCAGAAATCTGTCCTTTGGGTGTTGTTTTTTCTGCTGCCACAAAAAGGCTTATAGGCCATTAAAATATCTCTTTCTTACACAAAAAGAAAGGGCTTCTGTCTTATTAGATTTATCCACAAGTATTCTTTTGTGATTTGAGGTCTTCCCAGATGGTCCTGCTCACCTACGTAAGGGAATTTGAACATGCAGGTGTGAAATCAGTCACCACTCCTGTTTGTTCCTCCACCAAAGTCCCTCAGCTGTTAAAAATGGTACTAATTTTCACCTCCTTGATGATGTGGGTAGATCCTTTATTCAAACTGCCCTTGTTCTGCATTTGGACAGAGCTCTAAGAATCCACAGAAGATGTTGTCCTTAGCAGGTAGGTCCATACAGCCTTTAAGTTAACTTTTCAAAGTCGCTGCATGTCCCCACCTCCTCATGGATCTGTTCTGTCCCCTGGATGTGTTGTTCTACATACTGGTGTTCTTGTCCTATGGCTGTGGAAGGTGTTGTATGAATGAATGGCAGCAACATGATATCTGACTCTGGACTATGTCTCCTAGATGATGAAAAGAAACTTTATAAACTGCTGGTGAAGAAACAAACACACCAGAATGCCCCATTTTGGACCTTCATGTGCTGTAGATATTTCTCAGACTTGAAATAGGTAGGGCACATAATTTTTTTAGTGTTTACAGGTCATATGAAAAGGCTGAGCTTAGAGTTGTTGACAATATGCACCCAAAAAGTGCAGCAATATTTATTTACTTGTTTCTCATCATTGCAAACGGGAAACTTGCCCAGAGTTTCTTGCACTTCTCTGGCTCCAGAGAGGAGATCTCTAAATGTGAGTATTGGTGTTTAGAAGAGCTTCTATCAAAGTAGCAAAAAGCATTTTTCACAGAGGTGAAGGTAATGAGCTAGTTTTATTGGCAGAATTATTTCCATTCTTAAGAAATTTCTATTTTTATGTCCAAGGGCAGACTGTTACATTGGGGTTTTTTTGTTTGTTTTAATATAATTTTGACACACAACTAGAAATGGTATGTCCTCAAAGGACAGCCAGTACAGCATCACCTTCTCCAACACCATTTTCCCCACTGTTAAAGAAATTTGGGTGACTGGATCCCTTGGTCCTCCTTGCACAAGCATGGACCCTACTTACTCATTTCTGTTCAAGACCCATGAGTAATTGCCCAGTTGCAATTAGACAGGGCCTCTGCTCTTTTCCCCACTTCACTCATGAACATTAGCCAAGCAAATGTTGGTTCTTGGGTTGTTGTTAAAATACAACCAGGAATTATACAGCAATCCCAGGAAGAGAACACTTGTCTGTCTTGCAGATGTTTAGTCCTCAGTGCTTAAAAAGTGTTGAAAGAACCAAACATACAAGACCTAGAAATCAGCTGGATTTTTGCAGCTTGAAGAAGTACTTGAGTGTTTCTTCTTCAGGGTCTTTTATTTATAACGTACCAAGCTCCTTCCCAGGATAAGTCTCCAAAGTTAATGTCCTGTCATCTTGTGTCATAATCAGGAGCTTTTAGTTCTCTTCTGAAGATGTGCTCCTAATGTTAGTACAGAGATAAACAAAACTGAAGGGAACAAGCTTGACTCTTCCTCTAGTTCTATTTTGTTTCCAATTTAGTTCATTTTAATCTGTTCTGTGTTCTCTTGACTTGAAAAAGGAGTTTTCTGGCTGAATATTATGTCACTTTAGCTTCCAGCTGCTGTGATGGGACATAGCCACCCAATAATCTCTTTAGGAATAATTGCTGGTGTCTTTTCAGATCATTTTTGTGAAAGGTGACAAACCGCTTGCCGCAGTGAGATGTTAATAACACAGAGATGCCCTTTGTTTGAAAGCTGGTGCAGAAATTACCCCATGCAGTTGTTGGAAAGTCAGAGTTGTAATGGTAAGAAGTAAGGAATGGATCTGTTCATTTGCATATAATTCCAGGGCTTATGTGTCATCTTTTGTGTAAACCATACAATTTCTGGCGCAGTGGGGAACGTGTGCTCGTAATACGGAGGGACAGGAACATGAGCTCGCTCTCAGCGTGGATCAGGGTTAAAGAGATGTCATCCACTAAAAGGAGGGGGTAGAAAAGTAGAAAACATGGTCTGCAGGAGCTACAGGGAAAGAAACTGGCATGGATATTTAATGAATCCAGGTTGTCAGAGCAGCTCAGGGGAAACTACACATCCTGACATCCCCTCTGAGCAGGCAGCAGAAAAGGAGAAGAATCAACGTCCTTTCAGGTGTGTCTTGAGCTGAGCTTTCCTTTCATCTGCCCTGAATCACAACTGAGACTGATTGCATGTTTTTCTTGTTGCTCTTGTGGACAAAGGCTCTTCAGCTGTCCCTTTATCCATCAGATACGCTAAACCAAGATGGACATCTTTCTCTCTGACACCGAAATGAAACTCTTAAAGACTCTTTAAACCACAGCATGGCATGTTCCCAGTGTAGATTTCTCAGCTTTTTCATAAAGAGATGATTTTTTTTTTTGAAAATGAATGGCACAGGTATCTGTGTTCTCTTGTGATTCAGAGTCAGAGAGGTCCATACATGCTTGTTTTACCTTATTTGCTCTTCCTCCTCTCTCTAAGAAGCTAGAAAGTCTCTCTGAGTAGCCAGTCAGTCCCAATGATGAACTTAACAATTAGAGTCTTAGTGCCCATCTTCCAAAATTTCTAATAAAATTGCATGAATATTTAATACCCAATTATTAAATATTTAAAAATTTAAAACTGAACTGGTTTGAAAGTTAGCATGTGATGAATAATTCAGAATTGGGGAAATGAGACTTGGTGCCTAGGCTCAGTCAGATGTTACCTTTCCTGTCTCCCTGCGCAGAGACGGTTGTGGTGGTCTTGCCAGTCTTGGCCGAGTTTGTGAGGATTGCTTGGAGACTCCAGGCCTTCACCTCTTGCTCAAGAGCATTAGGACAGGGTTAAGGGTAAGAACTCTCCCCATCCATATTAACACTTTAGACTCCTTTGATGAAAATGAGCTCTGGAGGCTGGAATAATGTGATTGAAAGCGTGGTTATCCAGGAGATGGCTCTGTTTCCAAATATCTTTCATGCTCCAGGGAAAAAAGATTGCTTGTCTTTACATCTGTGTCACATTCGTGCAGTTTTGTTATTTGAAAGCCCTTTTTCCCCTCTTTCTGTTCTGCTACTCCATGCTGTACCAGCATTTTGTTCAGCTCCAGCATGATCACCTTTAAAGGATTGTTTTCATAAAGTGGACACTAGAAAATGAAGTAGAACATGAAAAATATGCCAATAAAAATAGGGCAGAACCTGCTGTCCTGTGAGAGGAGGTCCAGGGCATTCAGGAAAGAGTGCACAGAGGGAATGTCTGCTGTGATTTTTGAGCAGAGTAAGTGCCTCTGGGGCTTGCTGCAGGAGCATGGAGAGCAAAGAGAAGGGTCTGGGGAAGGTTTGGCTAGTTGGCATCTAGAGTGCTTTCAGGCCAAGGCAATATGTTTGCAGTGCCAGCACTTAAAAACACTAATAAGGGGATGAACAGGGGAAAAAAAAAATTGAATAGGTGTGAGTGGAGGCTTTTTAGAGCTTAGTTTCCTTTGGAACAAAAGCCCTAAGCCAAACTCCACAATCTTCTCCCATTAAAAACACAAATAAGGTGGCACGCTGCAGAGACTTGCCTTTATCTGTTGCAGTGCAATTGTATTTTCATCCCCGCTGGCTGGCTGGAGCGGTGTGCGTTTTCCCTCGCCGTCCCCTGCCACCCTCCAGCCTGCCTGCGTGCTGCGCACAGCAGAAGCCCTTCCATTAGCCCAGGCCATGCAAACAAATGAAATGGCAGGCTGACCTTTCTGAAAGCTGCCTTACCTAGCGATGGGGGCACTGGGCTTTGTCTCAAAAAAAAAAAAAAGAAAAAGTGAGTTCTGGAAGCGGTAATGCTGTAATAATGTCTGTCGAGAAGAGCAGCAGTTCATGGGTGGGATGGGATTTAATCCAACATGGCAGCGTTTTCTTATTTACAACCACCCTCCAAATAGTCAGGGAGTCTGCAGGGTTTAGAGTTCAGTCTGTGGGTCCCAAATAAGGATGCCTGTATGGTACCTTATCCCATCTCATGTCTTATGCCACTTAGGTATTTGATAAGCTGCTTTAAAAATGGTAGGAATCTCTTTAGGTGTTTATTAATTCTATACTTAGATCCATCTGCCTGCAAAGCTATGGTATCTTTGTGTTATGAGCACAGGCTTCACAGCATGGGGGAGAGGGAGAGAAGACACTGTAAATAACATAATCACAGACACTGTCACCAAATAGCATTTCCATGAGGCTCAGCATCAGAATCTGAGCATAGAAAGTTCCTGGAGTAAGAGCAAAGCAGCTGTGCTCCAGGGAAACCTTCAAGTCATCTCTTGCCAGTGGTGAAAAGCTCCTGTTTGTAGCCTCAGTGAACATCATTAGATAATAAACTTTAAAGCACTCTCTAAGGCATGATTGCATATTGTCCACCCTGCGTTGTGAATGACTATAACTCTGCAAATAGTCTTCACTTTGAGAAGGAACAAACAAATATTTCTGGAGCAGTTTTTCTGTGTTTGTTTTCATAGCAGATGTTAGATGCTGTTTCAGAGGCTTAAATAGCATCCAGTGTTTTGGGGTAGTGGTAATAGTAGTGATGTGCCAATGGAAACAAGATAATGGGCAGAGTGCAGGGGAGGTGATCAGACAGGGGATAAATTCGCCTATTAGATGCTTCTGCAGACCACCCCATGTAATTACAATGTGTGTTATATATGTTAATTACATGGTCCCTAGGATTAATTCTTACATTAGGCACTTGAGTGGTTTCAAAACCACTCTATTTCTTGGAAACAGCCTAGTGGAGAAGTGATTCTCCATCTTCTGAGAAGTGATACCAATTCTGCCCCTGTTCTTGCTGGCAGACTTCCCTGAACTACAGCCTGTGAAAATCCCCAGTGGTTTTTTGTTCTTTTGATAACTCCAAAATAGATTACCTGGAGAACGGGTAGACTGGGAAACTTATGCCTAACATTTGCTGGCTTGTTATAGATACAGAAGATAACTACTTTCCTGTTAACTTAAGTAACATGGTATGTTTGTATTTTTAAGGTGAGGCTATTTTTTGCATCTGAAGTTAATGAGTAGCTCCAGCTCCAGCTGACATCACTTTGTTCTGGGAAGCACTGTTGGTCTATAATTGCCATATGGAAAGGAAATGTGGCTCGGAGACTTTAATCATCGTTTGGGGGGTGGAGGGAGATGTCTTCCTGGTTGCTTCACGATTTATGACCAGTGTGACAAATCTAACTTCCAAATGGTTTGTGCTGTATCATACTAATTGGTGAAGTCCACCTTGGGCAATAAATAGTTCTCCTGAGGTTAATTTATGCTGCGTCTGGGTGAATGTTGCCATCCCCACTGAGTTCTCTATTGCTTCAAGCAGGCTGTTCACATCATTTAAGCCAGTGATTTTGAAGCCAGTTATTTTAAAGCCACCCAGGGTCTCTTTACCCAGCACTGCACTGCCTTTACTGAGAAAATGTGGACATGCTGCAGGGGTGGCTGGGGAGCTGAGCTGGGCTTCCAAAAGCCAGTGTGTTTCCTGCCTTCCTCCACTCCGAAACACCTTTACAGCAAGGAGGAGAAGGAAGGGCAGAGAACGCTCCAAGCACTGCCTGTGCTGGGATCCCCTGAGGGGGCCCTTCACTCAGTCGTGGTTCATCTGCCAGGGCTGAATCCAGTACCTAGGCCAGCTTCAGGTGTGCTTGTGAGTTTTTCAGCCTTGTGTTGTAATCTCAGCGTTATCAGAAGAAGAAAAGAAAAAAAGCCTTTACTTAATCCTGATTCATATTACATATGTGTGTAGGAACTACAAGAGAAAGTTCATCCTCTTCCGTAGCTTCCTCTTTCTGGTCCTTAAAGTCTTGCTTAGAATCATAGAATGGTTTGGGTTGGAAGGGTCCTCAAAGATCATCTGGTTCCAGCCCCCCTGCCATGGGCAGGGACACCTCCCACCAGACCAGGCTGATCAAAGCCCCATCCAACCTGGCCTTGAACACTGCCAGGGAGGGGCAGCCACAACTTCCCTGGGCAACCTGGGCCAGTGTCTCACCACACTCACAGTAAAGAATTTCTTCCTGATATCTAATCTAAATCTCCTTTCTTTCAGTTTAAAGCCATTACACTTTGTCCTATCACTACATGCCCTTGTCAAAAGTCCTGCTTCTTTCCCTCTAGCCTTCTGGTGTCCTCTGCCACTTTGTGCAGATTATCTGAGGGTAAAGGTTAATTATGGACTTCTTTCCAAGAAATGGTAACCTTGTAAAGATATGTGAGTTGTCTGAAATGGGGGCTTCAGACAACCATCTTCAGTGAAGGGAAACATACAGGAAATTTTATTAGTGGAGAGTTCTTGGGCAGCACAAGACCTTTACTTGAATGTGCTGCCTTTGAAAACTCTTCCTGGAACTGCTGGAAGGGCAAACTGGTGGCAGGAGGAGGGGGCTGGGAGGTGCACTGAACCATATGGTACATACACAGTTTAAAAATAAACCAGTGTTGACTGATCAAATAAATACCACTTAGGTTTAAAATTGAACAGTCAGTGCACTCTGTTGAATATAAATCTGTTTTTACCTTCAAGAAAAGTTATAATTCATGGTTTTAATGTCACAAATTGGAAGTTTTGCAAAGCATGGTTTCAGTCTGCCAGGCCATAAGGTGGGGTGAGGGTGGTGTGGGGCTGCTGCGCCCGGTGGCTTGTGTGGTCCCACTCCCCCAGGGCATAAAACACACCTATAAAATCTAGCAAAGCAAATTTCTCAAAAGCAATGGTCATAAACTTGCCTACGTCAGAAAATGATCAGTTCTTCTATTAACCTTTGTTTAATATGATAGAATTTATTTTTATATTGTGTTCAGAATGTCACAGAACTCTTTTCAGACACTCTTCCTTATAAACTTAAAGATGGAAGAGAAAATTTCAGGCTGTGATTTGAACAGGGGAATGACTGGAGGATTTCAGGTGCAGAAGGACTGCATTAGAGTTGCAGAGAGTCAGCTAGGAAGGACAGCTATGGGACTGAGTCCAGAGGAGGCCACGAAGATGATCAGAGGACTGGAGCACCTCTGCTCTGGGGACAGGCTGAGAGAGTTGGGGTTGTTCAGCCTGGAGAAGAGAAGGCTCTGGGCAGACCTTATAGCGGCCTTCCAGTACCTGAAGGGGCTACAAGAAAGCTGGAGAGGGACTTTTTACAAGAGCATGTAGTGATAGGATGAGGGGTAATGGCTTTAAACTGGAAGAGGGGGGATTTAGATATTAGGAAGAAATTCTTTCCTGTGAGGGTCATGAGACACTGGTCCAGGTTGCCCAGAGAAGCTGTGGCTGCCCCCTCCCTGGCAGTGTTCCAGGCCAGGTTGGATGGGGCTTGGAGCAACCAGCTCTGGCAAGGGGGGTTGGAATCAGATGATCTTTGAGGTCCCTTCCAACCCAAACCATTCTGTGATTCTGTGCTATGACAGACCTGCAGCAGGAGAGTGTAATTAGGTAACAGTTTGGAGGTACCAGTGAGGGTGACTGATGGGTGACATTGAATGATAGGCATAGCATTATGGAAAAGGAGAGCAGCAGCTTGTCTAGGTGGGAGAGGATAAGGGTAATTGTGCCTTTGCTTCTTGGAACTGGGAAAATAGCGTCGCCTCTTCCCATTACAGACCTTGTGAGAACAGGATGGAGCTGGCATCCCTTCTGTAGGCTGAAAACAAAATCTAAGCAGGCTGTGGTTTAAATAGAGTAGAGATGGTAAAAATGCAGTGTCCTCCATAGCAGTGTTGGGTGACATCTGTCTGAGGCATTGGGGCAGGGTCAGCAGGGATGGGAATTCATGTGTAAATACTTCATCCTGTGCGTGTTGGAGTGAGTGACCCCCAAACATGTTACTAAGGGAAAGGAACCTTTAATGGAGTGTTAGAAAGGACTTGAGGCCTTTCTGAGAGAGAGATGTATTAGCTGGGATCACAACTGAATTAATGCCAGGATCTTGTGGTATCTTTGAGGACGGGCAGAACAAATTTGTGTTTTCCTGGAAAAGACTAGTGGTACATTTAATTTCATGCCACTTATGGCATGCCGAGAGCCACATTGTTTCCTACTCTTTCCCCTGGGAAAAGGTTAAGCATGGATTTGGTTTGCTTTGGTATAGAGACTGCTATTGCTATTGATTGACCTAGCTGAACTCAGAGCAAGAGCCAAAGCTGTGGTATTTCCAGGCAGTTGTGAACATTTTCAGATGTAAGGAGTGTAAAAGCAATGGAATAAAAAGCAGTGACATTTTCAATATGAGACCAAAAAAGCCCAACTCATATTTTATTTATTTATCCAAAATAGCTTGAATTATTCATTAAAGTCAATATAAGTGTGTGAAAATACAAGGTGTTTCAAGAAGCAGCATCATTAGGGGGAAATTGATCATTTGGCAATGTTTATTTTGTAAGATTAATGATTATTTTTTTCCTCCCCTTCAAATTCTTCAGGACAGGCAATTTTTTGTATGCACTCTTGGCCTGAATGCAAAGGAGATGGGGCAGTATGATTTCTCTCTGTTCTCCTCCTTTATTTATTTTTTTCCCAGGCAAAGCAAACAGCCAGTCATTATCCCTGACCAAGGCATAACCTGCCAAATCTCACGCTTGTTTTCTCAGGTCTTATTCGTTTCATTAACGCTTCAGTGAGGGATGCTTTGGTGTTCCTTCTCTGGAATGAAGGATAGTTATGGTGTGACTTTCCTCATCCGTGGTTCCTGCAGAGCACACCTGCAGCTTCTCTCGCCTGTTTTATGCAAGTCTGATGGAGTCCAACGTAGGACCTCACAGGAGTGCGCTAAATACAGGGATTCCACTTTTCAAACACTGCCTTTTAAAGATATAATTAAACTTAATTCTCCAAATGTTGTGAAAGATCTTAAAGGTTCAAGACATTCAGTGTTCTGTAGGTGGTAGATAAAACAGGTGGGAACAGTAATGCTATCATCAGAAACCTGCTCTGTTAATACACCTCAACCCATCCTGAAAGGATCTCCCTCTGTTCCACGGCCTCGACAGCTGTGCCTTAAACATTGCTCTGAAATATGCTGAATTGCACTCTGTGCAAATGATGGCTTTTAAATCAGTTTTTCCTGACTGTGCTAGAAATTTGGCGGGAATTAGTGGTATTAGGTGAGGCTTAAGAATTAGCACCATCACAGCTTTGGATTCAGATGCAGAGCAAACAATGAGGTGCCTCTTAGCTTAACATCTTCACTTGGTGGGGGAAATATTAGGAAGATTAATTACCGTCCCCAAGTCAGTGCACATGCTGCTTGTGCTGTTCTCTGGATGCAGGGAACCTGCAGTGCCAGAGCAGAGCCACGGCATGGAGAGGCTGTGTGGGTACCTGGTGCCTACAAATAGGCATCCTGTGCCATTTTAGACACCGCAAAGTGTCTGAGACATTGTCCTGGGGCTGGCTGGGCTGACACAGAACCTGCAGGAAATATCTTTTCTGCAGAAATGTGGTGGGAAGCTATGAAAAATATCCCAGGGTGTCTCAAATGGCTTTGTTTCAGCAGTGGGATCCCATCCTACATTTCTCCAGTCTCAGGTTACCTTCCTACCAAGTTACTCGGCCGTGAATCCTCCTCACAATGCAGCGTCTTGGTTGTATCAGCAAAGCCCTCAATGGAAAGCAGGGGAGTAGTTGCAGTCCTGAGTTAATTTGGGAGTATCCCCTAGTTGAATTGTTTCCATCAGATAAATACTGCAGGAGGTAGGCATCAGCAGTTGTTACAGCTGAACTATTGAGGATTGCAGTTTAATTGGGCGTAAAGGAAAAGCAATCTCTGTTTTACAGTCAGGGTTCAACAGACCTTGCACTGGGGGTAGTTGCAAACTTAAGCATTCCTAACATGTCCCTGTGCCTGCTTGTAGTTTTTTCTGCCCTGTTCTCAAGCTGTGCCACTAAAGAAATACTGTTGGGGGTTTGCTAACGGAGCCATGGAGAAGATGACAAGGTTTTATCCTGTCCCTGGCTGGTGCTGGCACACTTGGTTATGTCTGCGTGAGCAGTTACCGAGTCAGCACTTTGTGCCAGTGGCTAACACAAGGCATCTCTCACAGGGAGAGAATGTTTTTCCATGCAGATCAATTCCTTCAGCCAGGCTGGCTGACGAGGTAACACACCAAAACTGCCACAGGCACTGGAAGCAGAGCCAGGAGGAACGATGAGCGCACACTGTGGAGTGAAGGCTTGCGAGTCCTTCAGTTAAATTGAAAAGCTCAAGGTTTCTTACAGAAAAGACGGATTGTAGCCAGAGTTTTTCCTTTTTCACCCTGTGGGTAGTGGAGGAAAGCAGTTGCCATCACTTAGTTGCTATCCGAGATCCACATGGTTGTAGTCTAACTAGGCCAGTGTGTTGGGTGGGTGATAAGGCTGCAGCCCAGCAGGTGTGAGGATGCTCCTGATGGCCATTAGCAGTACCACGTCTGAGTGACAACACAGTGGAAAAGGCGCTCGCTCTTCATGAATAACGAAAGCTGTTCGAGGAGTTCATGAATTAGAGTGCCATCCGCCCCCAAGGTTATAAAATTCAGGAAAGGCAGCCTCCAAGATGCAGTGGAAAAAGGCAGATTTACTTTTCCAAGGCTAGGCTGCATTTATTAGGAAAAAAAATATCGCTGTTGGACATGTGCGATATATTAAAGGCAGTGCTGTCTCTGACAGTGGCGAAATGTTATTTACCACTGCAGTGTGGTCACTGAATTTTTAGTTTCATATATAGGATTTTGTCCTTAACAGTTACATAGCTGAATGAAGACTGTGAGATTATTAAGGTCAGAGCTGCCAATTAACCTCCTGATTTCAGAGGCTGACTACTCAATTAATCAAAGGACCAGACCCAGCTGAGATGATGGGGAAAAGGTTGTAACAATCCAAGGGAGGACTGAGTTAATCATGCAGTGATGAGTTTCATATGAATGGGAAGGTGGGTGGTCAGGAAAGACGCAGCCTTTCCAAGCTCATGAGAAGGGGCAGTGTGTAACCCACAACCCTTTGGGCTTGTAAGCAGGGTTTGGATGCTCTGCTTACCTTACATCCCCCAGTAATTGGGGCATTCCTTGTATAGCAGTGTTTTAATGAACAAACTGGTATGTGATATTCCCCAAGACTGGCTTGCTCCCCTTGATAAAGTGAGATACAGTTGGGGGGGGACACAGAGTAAATGAAATCCTTGGCTTATACATCATCTCCTTAAGCAGCTCAGGAAGGTGGAGCTGAATTGACTAAAGGTAAGGAGCTGGCCAGTGTTAACTCTCCCTGTGTGGATGCTCTCACTCAGAAGTAAAGGGACATGTAGTTCTCTTTAACCATTAAAGAGTTCCTGTCCTTGCCTGGGGATTAAGCTGAATTGGATTAAGGTAAAAGTACTTCTGAGCAGGGGCATCCTCAGTGGCATTTAAGGCACTTTAACTTAACACATTGAACTATCCTTTTGTCCCACCCGGAGTGCCTAACTAAAGCAGTACAGAAGATAAGAGGAGACTCATGTTCTCCTGGTGTGCTCGCAGCTGCTCAGAGATGAATCACAGGCAAGTCCACGGCCTTACAGTTCCTGCACTGTGCTTGGGAGGTTGAGGGAAACACTTGTCAGCAAATACTCGAGCAAAAACTTTTCCAGCTCGCTTGGGAAGCAATAGTACTTTAGCATGGGCTGTATGAGCCCAGCCAAAGACCTTCCTTCATCCTCACACAGTCATCTTGCTGAAGTTTCTGCTGTCCTGGTGCTGGACTCTGAACTAGCTAAAATAAGACATATGGCCTACATGTGCTGCAATTATGTCTCTGATCACAGCACAGACAAAGCCTTAAACCTCAGAATGACAAAGAGGTATCCAAGTGAGGAAGTCTATTTGTTTGCTGTTAGAAAGAGTCAGGTTTTCTTCCTAACCCTGGACTGCAGTGTTGATAAAACGGTCTGACTTGGGAGACATCTCTAGTGTATATTAAAGTAAAGCCAATCTCTGTAATTAATGGAGGGATAAATCGAGGTTTAATTACTCAGAAGGCACCTTGGGTGAAAGATTCATGGTAATTGTTGTGTATCCTCTTGAAGGATTCACAGTGCTGGCGGCTCCCTTTGTGGCAATAAAATACAGGGTGAGTGGCAGGCAGTCTCACAGGACCTCTCCTTCTAGGGACTAGTCCAGTTAAGGTGGCAAATGCAAAGAGGCAGTGGTACTCTTCAAGCTTTTTATCACAATGAAAGCCCCTTCCTGAATCTTAAGGGATTCCGAAGCAGTGTGTCAATTTGAGATCAAAGCACTTAAAGTCAAATCAAGAGTACGTTGGAGATTTCCCTCATGTGCAGCTTCTTCCTGATGCAAACATACAGAGGTGTATTTCTTACCATTTTTCCCCTTTCTTGTTTCCTGTACCATGACACCCTTCTCTCGGGTTCTGTGTAGAAAATAAGATGTGTGCATGTGGGGAAATGGATGCTATATCTTTGAATTTTGTAGTATGTCATTAAAAGGCTGGCTGAGCAAAAGAAAAATTCATCCCACCAAGACACATCTGTTTTCCTTATTCTCCAGTTTATTATCTTTTGGTATGCTAGGGCCAGGAGGAGAGGAATGTAGCTTGCCTGTTTCTTTACTCTGCCTACTTGATTCACTTTCTAAAAATTTAATTAACCTTTTAAATTCACTTAGTTTTGCTAGCACTGCAAATACTGTAATGCGCTGATGACGTATAATAAAGTACCCATTTTCTTGCCCTACATAGAGCTGAAGAAGCAAGTGGAAAGTGCAGAACTAAAAAACCAGCGCCTGAAAGAAGTTTTCCAGACCAAGATCCAGGAGTTTCGCAAGGTGTGCTACACGCTAACGGGGTACCAGATCGACATCACGACTGAGAACCAGTATCGACTCAGCTCCATTTACGCCGAGCACCAAGGGGACTGCCTGCTTTTTAAGGTAGGTTTGCGCACACCTCGCTGTAGCTGGTTCTTTGCGTTCATGGTTTTCAGCGTGCCAGAATGTTTTTGCTCTTTCTCAGTGATTAGACTGGAAAATCACTGCCCCTCTGCAATGTGACAGCGTATTCCTTATGAGGGAAGTAAAGATCCTTTCTTCTTTTAAAAAAATACTTTAGAAGGTTTGGCATCTGGTCTCCTGCTTATATATCAAAGTCAGGAGTAAAGAGAAGAGACTATATATACATAATACCTAAGGCATCTGGCCTTGCACTTCACCTTTTTATATATGCTGCGGCAATAAAACCTTATGTAACCATCAAGGTTTCATCCTTCACCGTGAGATATATGTCCTCACTGTCTTTGCTATCCTCTAGCTTGTCTGCATGTCATCATCTTGTCTTTATGTAAATTGGAATCCCTTTTGAGCAGCAACTCATCCTTGTGTGTGTGAAGCGCCGTTTATGTGAACAGCACAGATGAGTAGCAATAACAGTCTGTCTTCTGTCAGTCTGGTACCTTTATTGATCTAGCTCGGTGATCTGAGCTTGGGTTCCGGCTTGATAGGCGCTGTTTTTCTTCTGCGTTCCCTTCCAGCTAGCACAGCTGGGTTGATACGTTAGAGAGCCAAGGTGTGACATTAGAGTCACCAAGCTGTTAAGTTCCATCTTTATGTTGGTTCAAGTGTCAGCAGCCCAAGTTTACAGGTCAGTGGGAGAACTTTCTCCTCGACGACAAACACAACTGGCACTTCAAATCCTACCTGCCTCCCACTCGTGCCCTTGGGGTGAGTCTCATTTCTGAGAAGGATGAGGGTTTCAGAGGTGTTCAGTACAGGAAGGGACTGTACAAGCAGGACCTCGAGAAGTTCTGTTTCTGCAGACCTGCTGCTGTGTGCCGCGTGTGAATTGCTGCAGGATTGTTTCTTTACATAACAGGACAAACATTTTCCTGTTCCACAACTCTAGAGCTTCAGAAAAAACCCACAAAAACACTAAATAAAGCAAATGAGGGTAAGATAAGACAGCAGCTAGAATCATGAGTAAAACTAGGAAAATGTCACCAAAACTGTTGTCATAGTGCCAAGTAATACATTTCTGGACTGAGACAGATGACAGCAAGAAAATAAAGTTCACTGTCTGGGGAAGAGGAGAGCTCTCTTGGTTTTAAGGTATTGTCCTTGAGTTCTGTGCTGAGATGGTGCAATGCTGTTAGCTCCAAGACCTCCAGAGGCCTGTGTTCACACCTGGAGTCTTAAATGTTTACTGAGTGAAACTTCAGCAGCCTCCTGGAAGTGTCTGTTGGATGCCATGCACAGACACTACAACTAGCAGTTCGTTCTGTGTTGTAGGAGATGACATACTTGGAGAAAGTCAAGAAGACGTAAGGAAATTGCATACTGACCACATGAACCAAGAGCTGGCTGGCTTCTTGGTAGTTTGTCTCCAGTAGGATCAAATTCTCCTTCATGTCATGGCAACAGAAATAATTTACATGCAAGAGAATGAATAATCAAGTATGGATTCCTCTCCCTAAACGCTCTTCTTGCATTCTCTTCTATAGTCAAGTCTTTAGGCCCTGGTATGTCCAGAGGGCGGAGGCCAGTGTCAACATGTAGAGCAGCAGCAGTTTCAAGATCTCGTGTTTCCCAAAGCCGAGGGTGGATTGCATATTGATTCATGGAATTCCTCAGCCCCTCTTACCTCACACACCTCTTCAGATAAGGGAAGCGGATTTGCTAATTAGAGCTTGAACAATAAAGTCTCGACTCTTTCTCCCTGTTCAGTAAATCACAGACAATTCCATTTCTGCAGCTTAGAGTAGCAGTAGCACATAAAGAATAGATTATTTCCTTACTGAGTCCAGGCAGCTGGTTCTCATGTACATACCAAGGCTTGAATCCTGACTACGGCTTCCAGCAAGGTTGTGTGTTTATACTGTGGAATTTCTGAGCTGTAGCAGACTGTGGGTGTTTGTGTGCATTTCATTAACCCAAAGAGGTCACAAAGCAGGGAATGCTATTTGTATTTATTCCATTCAAGCAATTTATGGAACAGGATCTATATAATTAAACCAGAGAAGTCCCCTGGCACTTTACAAGCTTCTGTAGTTTGCCTGTAAACTTTAGAGCATATTTCAGTAGCACTGCTGGTGGCATTTAATTTTCTGTGAGGCTTCAATAGCAGGGATGCAATAGGAGCTACTGTAATGTAACCCCTTCAAAGCTAAATGAAGATGAAAGATGTGCTTGCTCTTCCTGACCAAGGTATGCTGTTACTGTAGTAGAGCTTATTATCTACATGCTGTATGTGTCCAGCCAATTGGCATTAATTAGAATTACGGCTTCAGTGAAAGGGTTAATCACAGTGCCATGCTGTGAATATAAATGTCTGCATCTACAAACGAGAGCTGAATTCCGATGAGACCGTATCAGTATTTATTGGCGATCCCTATTGATGCAACAGATGAGCTCATCAACTTGAATGATGTTCCAGTGATTTTCAGACCCTCGGTGTGTGACTGCGTAGGCAGCAAAGCACATCTCAGACTTCACAGCTCGCTCTCGCTTGTTTGCTCTTTTTTATTCTTTTAATTAAATGCTGTGGAAAGTGGTGTTACAGATTCCTCACCAGGACTTTAGTTTCCCATGATTTTTTTGTGGGTTGTAATGCATTATAGTTATTGGGGCACTTGACAGTTTCATATTCTGTTCCTGTTGCTGGTACATTAGATGTGTTAGGCCAGGACACAGACGTCGTGTTCTGCATACTGCTTGGCTGGTGAGGCCAGGCCACCCATGAGATATCCAAGAACTGCATTGACTCCCTTTGTAAGAAGCTGTTAAATACATCTGTTAAAACAAACAAACGTTGCTGGGGAGCCTCAAATTCAGCTTAGTCAACTTGGAATTAAATGGTGGCAAATCAGGATGTCATTGCTTGGCCATGTGTACATCTTGCTGTTTACCCTTGTCTCTGGGTAGATCCTGAGTGAGACTAAGGAAATGAGGTCTTCAGAAAGGCAATGACAATTGTTTCAGACAAAGAAAGTCTTTTGGTAAACAGAAAGACTGGTCAAATTTGAAGAGGAGATGATTTGGAGACACTTGTACAAATGAACAAACAGTGCAGAGAAATTAAATCATGGGCTTTTTCTTTCTGTGTGCCTAGAGAGACAGTCTGAGCCAAAGCATTTGAAGCCAGTCAATTTGAAAAGAGTAGAAAACCGTTTATTTTATAGCCCCTATGGCTTCAAGGTGCTGCTGAGAACAGGAGCTCAGGAGGTTTTAAAAAATGGTAAGATATCTTTGTGTACAAATAATAATGCAGGAATCTGTGCTTGATTATTCACTGTAGTTCAGATACTGTTTCCACTGTCGTGGGGCGAGTGTGGTGCTGATCACTATTCTTGGTAGGATCCTGGACTGCAAAGGCAATCAATCTGATCCTGTATAACAGCTACATCACATCTGGTGGTGTTAGAAATCTTTCTGGTTTCAGGTTCCTCTACTTTCTCAGAAAGGAGTGCTCAGATTTCTTAGTAGTTCATGTATAAATTATTTGGGTCTAAGTTGGTAGGTAAGGAATTGAAATGGATAACTCTTTCCAGTTTTACAAAGGTGTCATGTATCTGAGCTCATGAATAAGCTGCCTTTAGTCTGGAGAAGAGGAGGCTGAGGGGAGACCTCATTGCTCTCTACAGTTACCTGAAAGGATGTTGTCGTGAGGCAGGGGTCAGTCTGTTCTCCCAGGTAACAGTGACAGGACGAGGGGTGATGGCCTCAAGCTGTGCCAGGGGAGGGTTAGATCTGATATTAGGAAAAATTTCTTCACTGGAAGGGTTCCCCAGCACTGGCCCAGGCTGCCCAAGGCAGTGGTGGAGTCCCCATCCCTGGAGGGATTTCAGAGCCGTGGAGATGTGGTGCTGAGGGACATGGGGCAGTGGGGACTGGGCAGTGCTGGGTTAATGGTTGGACTGGGTGATCTCAGAGGTCTCTTCTAACTAAGGCTGTTCTATGATTCTGTATTTTCTGTATCCTCAGAGCCCAGTCTTGCCGAGTACAGAATTCTCTCTGCTTCCAGGTCTCACCCATGTTGTTGTTTTCTGCCAAAACTATCATATGGAAACCCAAACACCAGAGAGAGTTCATTGAAGAGCATCCCCAAGTTGGTAGGCTTTATGCCTTGAAAGAGAAAACCCAAGATATTAGACAGCAAACAAAACCAGAAGCATCATGACACAGCTTGAGAATGTTGCCAACCACAGGGCTGGCACTTCTTGCTGCACAATAAAGCCTTTATTGGTGTCCTGTTGGATTGGTAATATGGTCATAAAATCAACAACTTTTCTGCAGCCTGTTAAATTAAGAGCCAGTGCCTACACACTGTCTTTGATGCATACCTCTTTAAGGAGTTATGTGAAGGGTTGATTTGCAGATCTATAAGGGGAACTGTCACTCTCAAACTTCAAGGCAATCCCAAAAGTGAACACTCGCTTCTTACGGGTTCGTTTGTTCAGCACGGGTGCAGAGGCAGAAGAGAGAGGGGTGAAAGGGGTAAAGACTTTGTGTGGAAGAAGGGTGCAGTGGAAGGACAGACACCACCTTTAACTTCCCAGTCTTTGCTTGCCCCATTGCTTGTGTACCCTGTACTCCTCTTGCCTCTGTTTGGCAAGGTGTGTAAAATGTGATAGGGCAGCTATGCAGACACGAAGTAATGGTTTAATTCTCTTTTCTTGAGGAGGGAAATGAGGCTGGATTGAATAAGAAGGAACTTGGAGGCTATTTTTCAAACAGAGTGATGCTGACAAAGTAGTGGCTGAAAGGGGAAGGCAAAACTCAAGTGGTTAAATGTGTAGGGAGAGTCCAGCCTGCTGAGATTCCAGCGCAGCCTTACCATCAGGTTGCTCAGGGCACACCAGTGAACAATGTAAGTCTCAGAATGAGCAAGATGGTTTATACAGGGATTACTTTTACTCGCCTGAGTGCTCTTGTTTCATCTTGAAGCTGACAGCACTGTTGGGAACTCTGGATCCGAGACTGCATGCTTGGCATATCTGCAGTTCCAGTTATTTCCTCCTTGAACCCAGCAGAGTATCTCTGAGAAGCATGTTCTAGCTGTTTGTTTCTTTTTGCATCTCTATCTTCTCCCCTCTCCTCCTCCTCACCCTTGATGAGTCTTGAGAGGAGAAAGAAATCACAATTTTGATGGAGTGCTATTCTTCCAGCAGCCGTCTCGCACTCCTGCACACACAATCAAAAATAACAATGGGGCTCATCGGTGGAGCAGGCCAGGCAGCAAGAGATTGATTAGAGATTGCAGGCCTCTCTTAACTCCTCATTCTTGTTAATTACAAGTTATTTTATTTTTATATTTTGTTTTCAATTTGCTCATGTGGTTGCTGGAGACTTCGTTTCTGCTCAGCTCTGGGAGTGCCTGCTGTTGCTGTGTGAGCGCGATGCCTTCCTGCCAGCTGATTGTGCTGGGATTCCTGGGAGGGTCAGCGAGGACCCATCTTGGGTTGCACTAATCAGCAGCTCTAAAGCAGGAGCTGTTGAGCAATCCATAGTGTTACAGCATCAAATCCTGTATTTAAACTTCCTACGCATAATTTTCTTTCAGATGTTGTGGCAGCCTGCTTCATGTTAAGACCTAACTTTAATTCTTGCTGCTGTCTTCATCTTATTCTGCTCTTTCTTGTGTTTTTTAATTCCACTCAACACAGTTTCTCAGTGCATGAGTTTCCCTAAAGAGCTGCCTATCCCCTAGGGCAAGGTAGGGTTTTCTTCTTCTTTTTTTTTTTTTTTAATTTCAAATGAAACCAGTCACCTCAAGGATAGTGGAATTGTGGGAGATCTAACAGAAGGTTTTCTTTTTAATGCAGAGTTTCTGAGCAAAAAGATGCTGCTCCAAGACTTCAGGAGGTTGGGCTGAAGCCTTGTTCCAGCAGAGCAATGTTAATGCTCTTTGCCTCTGTTGCCCATCTGTACGAGGGGGATGATGCTCCTGCCAATGTCACTAGTCTGTTGTGAGGATAAACAGACTGTGCTGATGGGGAGCACAGAGCAGCTTTGGGCTGGGGAATACGCTCCCCTGTTACCTGTCGGTCTGGCGCAATACCCGTTTGCAGTGTGTTGGCACCACTTGCTCCAGTTCCCTGCCATGCCTGCAAGTCTGCCAGGGCAGACCCAGCCATGCAAGTAATTAATGCTGATGATGGTAGAGAATTATTCCAGCGACTGAGTCTTTCCTGACTGGCAGGAGGCTGGTATGTGTGAGCCTTTCTTGAAAGGTCAGAGATTTGTCTTGCTGATGGGTGCAGCGGGTAACAGAAATGAGTTCAGGTTTTCCTCTCTGTTGGAGTGACTGATGTGTTGTGCCGTGAGGAAGATGCACAGCCCCTCACTTCAAAAAACAAGGCCTGTTTTGGGGCAGAAAACATGAGGTTGGCCTGCAGACGCCATCTGAGATGCAGGCCGTTCCTCTGCATTTCCCTGTTTGCTGCATAATCGTCAGCTCTTGGCCAACGAGTTGCTTTTGCAGTTTCCCTTCCCCTCGTTCCTTCACGCCCCCAGGACATGGCAGGGCCAGTGCTGTATCTCCAGGTTTCTCTCCCACAGCACCCTGCTTGCAGTGGCATGAGCTCTGCCTCTCCATCTGCGCTCCCTCCCACTCAACAAAGGAGCAGGGTGTTGAAACAAGGCAGCTTTCAAGTTATTCCCCCAAATTCTGCACCTGACTTCAGCGACCATCACTGACAGTACTGCTGATGGCCTCATCCAGGCAATGAGACACAGCAGACATCAGCCATCCCAGCTGAAGGACCCCAGCATCTGTTTCCACAGCTTCTGCAATAACAACAAAGAACCAAATTGCTAGAATACAACTTTAATTATTTTTAAGAAGTTTGCAATTTACCTCCCTCCAAATCCCCTTTTCCTTCACTAAAGTATCTTTTATTTAATGAAATGAGGGAGACAACCCATGCTTTCTGGGGGAGAGACATGTGCACCAATGTGGAGTGTAAGTCACAGATGAGAATTTAATTAAACCAGAGCATCCAGGCTGGTGTAGCAATGTGCGTGGCCCTGGAGGGATGCGTGGTGGAGGACACTGTGTGGGCAGGTTGTGACCTAGCTCTGTCTGTGTCCCAAACCAGACAGCCACTGACCCCATCCTCGTACCACACGGCAGAGCCAGGCAGACCTGCGTGGCACAGCCCTGTGCCTGGCACCAAAGCTGCTGCTGTGTCAGTGTAAGTTAGCAGGAGGCAGAGCAGATCCTGGCTGACTTACCTGCTACAGTAAAATCCTCTCCTTCCCTTTTTTTTTTTCCCCACGACATTCCCAGCACCTGCATGATTGCAATTTGCTGAAGAAGAGTTGTTCTTGTTGCTGGCTGTGCCCTGTCTCCTCACAGGAGGTCTCTGGAGAGAGAGATGTCTGTGTCTGCCACTGCTGTATTTGAACAGCTTACAAAGGGCTGTGTGGGCTGACAGGACTGTGTTTATGCACCACGAGACGAAGGCAGTGTTAAATAGCAGATAAAGCAGAGGGGACATAAGCAAACCCTTCCTGGATTCTTGTTCCCATCACTGCGTGGCTTTGCTCTGGGTCACTCGACCTTCTGGTTTCCTCTATCCCTCTCACCTGGGTGCAGGATATAACCATTCATGGACTTCCACAGGGGGCTGAGAAGCTTTTTAAAATGTTTTGCAGTGGGGAAGCTGCATGTAAACAGATTGGAGATGTGCAGCTGGCTTTTGTGAGGTGTGAATGGATGCAGCAAATTGAGAGGTGGTGCAGCTGGTGTGGGCTGGGGGCCCTGGGGTGGCACAGCCACTG
This sequence comes from Podargus strigoides, assembly GCA_028020825.1. Classification (NCBI taxonomy): domain Eukaryota; kingdom Metazoa; phylum Chordata; class Aves; order Caprimulgiformes; family Podargidae; genus Podargus; species Podargus strigoides. Next base: position 12,826,858 of record CM051634.1, on the reverse strand, counting down.
CTTTCCTTTTCTGTGGGTACCTGCCACCTTTAACTGGCGTTAAATGTCCTCAATTTATTTATTTATTTGAGTCTCTGGTAGTTTCAAAAGATGTTCTACTTCGAGCCTCTGTGATCGGTGCTCTTGAAGGCAAAGGCGATGCCTTCGAGTCCGGGCGATGGGGGAATGCGAGGGCGTCGCTGCAGCACACATGAAATGGGTGTTTTGCAAAGCAGCTTTTGATGCACGCTTGTCACTTTCCTGGCTGCTCTGTTGTGAGTTTGCAGAACACACAGGGCCCTGTCAGGGAGCCACAGCCCCTGTGGTCGCTTGCCTGTGCTCATGTTCAAAGCTGCAAATGAAAAGGAGTGGAAATTGCTGGAGGTTTTGATCCTTTTGCAGGGGAAAAGCCTTGAGTTTCTGGGTACTCCACATCTCAGCTGTCTTCCCTGGCTGCTCCACAATCTCAATTAGTTGTCTGTCTTCGGGGGTAAGGACACTGTCTCCTGGCTTGGGTCAGTTCTGGGCCTCTGTGCTGGTGTTGATGTGCTCCAAGGCCAGTGTGTTCAGCTGCAGCAAGACTGTGTCATGACATTGTCTTCTTTGCCATGCATATGTGTGACGAATGGTGTCAGGGACCTTAGGAATCCTTGTGGCACTTTCCTCCACTGCTGATCCCACATGGACATCCCTGAAGCCTCCTTTTAGCTAGCTGTGAGGGCTGGCTGACAGCACAGCAGCACCTCTTTGCCTTTTCCCTGTATATTCCAGGAACAGGTTTGTGAGCAGACCTCTAGGAAAAGCAGTTAGCTCTAGGAAACAGCTCTGAGGTGAGGTGGAGCTAGTAACATCCAGCAAAGCACCCACCAGCCTGTGAGTGCCCTAGGTCATCACAGCACAGCTCAGCCTGCACAAAGCCACCAGAGAGAGTGAGTGGCAGCCGCTGCCTCTCTGCTTTCTCGAGTAAGCAGCACGTTGTTTAAATACAAATATAATTAGGACTTATCTCTTGCTTTGGGAGTTATAGCTACTACCCATACTTGACTGGGGCAACAGGTTTCCTGATCTCCAGGGAGGGAAGAGGGGGTGTATTTGTGTGTACAAAAACCTGTTCACAAATATGGAAACACAGCAGAAGATTCCCATGCTGGTATAGTCTTGAGTCATCTATCATCTCCATCTGAAGAGTGGATCTGGGCTGATATAAAGGTCTTCTCCTTTATTTGTTGTGAATGTAAATGCTTGTGCTGTCCCCTCATCTAGGATTTCAGACTTAAAAGGTTTCAGTGTAAATTTAGTTTGGATAACGAGGTTGGCAGGTGAGTGGAAAGGGACGTAGTGGGGGAATAGTGAGGGGAAGAGAACAGGGTGTTGTGGTCACAGGTCCCCTTTGGTAGCCAAAGAGCCACCATCAGAGGTGAGATGGGATCTCACAGCCATAAATTCATCTGTCATCTTTGTATCGCTTCCATGCTTTGAAGTCTAAATGCTCAATTACTACATGGCCCTTAACCATTAATTTAGTGTTGCATAAACCAGTTAATACACTTTCTCTCAAACTGGCTTGCCAGTTTAAGATAAGAGCCCATATTTCAAAGCTTGTTAAGGCAGCTTGGCGTCATGGGACAGTCTGCTGTGTTTAGGTATTCCCTGAGACCTTTGCCTAAACTGAGGTCTCTTACATTTTCTTTTTGAGAAACTGCTTGTAGGAAAGCAAAAATAATAACCACTGTGAGTGTACCTTCTGCTTTGCTCCAAGGCATCCCACCTCTATTTGGAGGCAGTTATTGCTGGAGGGGGTTGGAAGCACATCAAGCATTCAGTCGTGGCATTTCTTGAAGATTTGATGCACTTCACAGCATCGAGGAGTCTTAAGCACAGTGTGCTCTGCAGGCTCTCCAGATCATAACGTGTCCTGTCAGCGTTGCAATATGAATGTGTTAATGCTGGTGTCCTGGCCACGGTGCTGTGTCTGTGGAGCAATGATAGAATGCAGCAGTAAACTGAAAATCCTTCTGGAGAGCTTTGTTACGGGGACTAGCTGTTGTGATTCTGGTGGACTCCTACCCTATGCTACAGAACAACAGTTTTGGCAGCTCAGCTCTTTATGTTCTGTGTGCTTGAGGAATTAATACTTAACACGGATATAGATTAATGTTAGGATTTAATAATGTATCAACTGTCTTCATTCATATACATGGAAATGGTGAGAAATTGATCTTCCTCTCACATTTGCTTCAAACAAACAAGTACATGAATCATCCTAACAAAAAATATTCATTCTGCCCCATGTGAATGTTAGCAGTGAGAGCAGGTAAGTTAGTACGAGTTTAGGATTTTGGATTTAATGTATTTTCTTTTTTTCTAATTGCATGAGAACATCCTTTGAGGAAGAAGTGCGGGAAGGTATTTTATGTCAGATCTGTCTTACAAGAATTCATAACTAAATCACGTTGCTGCCTTCTCCTCTATGGGGAAGCTGGGAATTTGAGAGCTGAGAATGACCTCCAGGTTTGGTAACTCCCAAGATTATCTTTTGATGGCATCTTTAACTTCTAGAAGAAGACAGGCCTGTCTGCCTATATCTTGGAGGGAATATATCAGACTCTGAGGCTTAAAAATTTTAATTTGTCCCTAATCTGTATTCAGTTCCAGCTAAAGCGGGTAGCTGATAACAGTGGATCTATCTCAGTTGTGTTCTGGGGAGCTGACATAAATTTCAACCTTAAACTGAAGGTTTGTCTGTCTTAATGGAAGGCCCTGGAGAGTGTTTCATGTGCTAGCTGTCACTTTGCATTTCTGGGATGTATCCGACTCCTGAGAGGGGACTGTCTGCAGATGGTTTTTACGTGAAGCAGACAGTGGAAGAGGGGCAGGCAGCAGGAGCAGGGGTTTATAGTCATGTCGGTGCATTCAGTGACTAGTTCTCACGCCATGTGCCATGTAGCTACGATGAATCTGCAGCGAGGGTTATCAGCCAGCTGTTGGTTTTCTGATCCCTGAGAAAGCTCTTGTGTTTCTGGGTGTTGAAAGGACCCAGCTGACAGTTGCACAGAGGCCCAGAGATTTTGGACATGTGTGTAAACAGCTGTCCCAGGAGGTCGTCGAACATCTGCGCATATCTCTGTCAGGCAAGAATCTCATTGCATTGTCCTGTGAAAGCACAGGAGATGTCCTTGGCTTTTTGGCAGAGTCACTGCAGCTCAGCATTGTTTTTCTTCATATAATTCCATTAGAGTGATGACAGTTTCAAGTTGGAACAGAAAAAGACCTGATGAAAGGACCACTCTGTAAGAGGGGAAGATAGACAGAGTGGAAGCAGTAACTAGCAAGGTAATAGACGGTGATGGATCTATAATCTCTGAGGCTGCTGTAAGCAGTAAATTCCTAAATAGTGTCCTTTCAGCCTTAACCTATTTATTTGCAAAGTGCTAAATTTAATTTTCCTTAGTCTGCAGGAAAGCAGCATCCCAGGAATAAACCTTTAGCCCAGCCAAGAAGCTGTGCCAAAGTGCTTGTTCCAGCATTTCCATTTCCTCTTTGCTCTGCGTGGAGCATCAGGGCTGTGCACCCCAGCACGTCCCCTCTCAGGTGTGTTGGTGTCATAAGGCTGTGGTCAATGCTTCTGTGAGGTGGGATGTATCCTGCTCTGGAGCCACTTCAGAAGAGGAGGTTTAATTAGGTGTGGGTCAGTAAAACTGCCTGGACTCTGTAGGAGCAGGATGAATGAACCTGTCCCAAGGAGGGAAGTCTGGCACATGAAAGCATGCAAGGAAGCTAACACTGCACATACTGATGTTCTGTCTGTCCTGTGGATAGAGGACCATGGTGCTAAAGGCTCTCAGCTCAGAATAACTTCAAGAGGTGAACAGCACATAAAAGCCCACATATTCTGAATCCTCCACAAAGCCACATCTTGAGGAAGAAAAGCAGCGAGTTTTCCAAGCAACCAACGTTCTGCACATTCACCCTGCAAAGTTTCAACAAATGTGGTAAAAAATAGGTTTTCTGTGCGTTGCTTTTTGTTCCTGGTAGCACTGTGATGGTGGTATACACAGCAGGCATTCTTCTGGAGCTAGCAGAGTTTTTCCCCCAAAATTCATGACTTAGTAAAGTTTTTAGAAGTGTTGCTTTGATAAAATATTTCAGGAGGAAATGTGCAGCATCTGAGTCCAGAAGTTGGCTTTGAGTGAGCATTCGGTGTTCCCATAGTTGTCGTGACCCCAATAAAGTGCAGTGTGAACTGTCACTAATTCTGTTGCTTCAGACAAAGTTGTTTCTTGGTTTCAGAGCTTTGCTATTTTCCTGCCTCCAGAGAATTTCATCAGAGTCCCTCACAAAGCTTCCCATTCCTCTTTGTCCCATCTTATCCTCACCATGGCAGCACAAGCAGCGCTGCGTGGGCTGATGGGGAATATCCTGCCAGGGCTGCCCTGAGTTCCTACCATGTTCTCAGCCTGTTGCTGATATGTGAATGGAAAGATGCTGCTTCCCAAGGAGTTTGCCATCTTTATTCTGCTTCATGGATTCATTGGGTTTTTACTCAGTAAAGTGCCATGGAAAAGGCTGTCTTATTTTTTTGTTTGTTCTATTTTGCCTTTTTTTGGCACCTTAGGAATGAAATTGGTATCTGTGAGTTTATATCCAGCTCTTCCTCCTCCTCCTCTTATCTAAATCTGGAGAAGGGTTCTGAGCTCCTCAGCTCTGTGTGCTTCTTAGAGCTCTGACTTCCCTCTCACATTTGTTTCTAAATAAATAAAAATACCAGTGCCAGGAATTGAGGGTGGAGAATTACGGGGGCTTTTTGCCTACTTTTTCCTCTGACGAGGAGCTGATGGGACTGGTAGCTCTGCTGCAGCCCAGGAAGGGACCTTCCTGAGCTGATACTGAATTTACAGTGGGGGTCTCTGCTCTTCTGGACTGGGGAGAAATTGCCCCCCAAGGGGTGGGTGCTGTGTGATCTGGCACCCTTTCCTCACCAGTTTGCAGGTTCCTGGGGTCTGCCCTTTCCTCTGGTAGCCGTGGGTGCAGATGAGAAAACAGACCTTGTTTCTGAGTCAAGAAGGTGTCTTTTTCCAAGGGCCTTTCTATGCTGTTCTTTCATTTTAAAGCACATTGTCACAGAAAATTTCATTAGCCACACTGGAAGTCTCTCAGCCTACAGCTTGCCAGTGAGTGACAGACGTACAGTGTTGATTAATATTTACATTTGGAGATTTTCCCTTACCCAGGGGGTTGTGTAGAAAGCCATGAGTACCAGAGCCTTGGAAGAACTTGGGATTTGCTCTCTGCACTGAAATTGAGCGTTGATAGGGTATTTAACTGAAATGGCTTCTCCACAAAAGCAGAACTTGATCAACTTAAAAACACATTTTCCTACCAGATTTTCCCCCTTGAGCTTGCTGTAGATGAAGGCTTCTCATGCAGGGGGTAAGCGGGCAGCACACCAAAGGCCTTCAAACTGCAAAGGGGCATCTCCAGCTTGCCTGAGCTGCTTCCATCACTCGGGGACTGAAATTTTAATCATTGAATTAATTTTTCAGAAACCAAAGTGCAAATCTGTACCCCCAGTGGCATTAATAATGAAAGCAGGGAAGAGAGACGTTAGAAGGAGAAAGAAGGGCTAGGAAATTTGGGGTTGGGAATGAATTTTTTTTAAATTATTATTATTATTTTGAAGAGATAATGTATGGGTTGGCTCTCCTTATCCCTGGGCCTTTCTGCTTGTCTTGTCCATGCTTTGTCATACAGAGTTTGCTTCATTTCTGTCCAAGGCATCTCTTGAATACCTTTCCCCCTGCTTATCTTTGCCTGGGTTTTCTTTTCCAGGGTAAATAGCCAAGTCTGTGCACACAGATCCCACTCCTCACCTCCAGAGCAGCCCCTGAAGTGTTGTGGGGGCTTCAGTTGCGTGGTGGAGAGCGGAGCAGTGGGCTGCAGGGTTCACCTGCTCCAGCTGATTTCAAGAGGATGAGGCCTGAACTGCAGCCAAGATGCCAGAGCTTTCTGCCTCGCTTTTGGCTCCTTCCTTCCTCTCTCAAAGAACATGCAGATTATTTTTTTTTTCTAATTAAAAGTATTATATACCAGAAGATTAATTAGAAATGAAAGTGATTTTTTTCCCCTCCCTTTGTGTCAGTGGAGAAGGCCTGTGCCAGGCGACTGCCAGAGGGAGCTGGGATTTCTCCCTTTAATGGCTTCCAGGCAATTTGCCTCTGGACAGCTATCTTATAAATAATGAATGTTTGCACAGATTTTCCCAATTCTCAGGCAGCGCAGGTGGTCTTCATTTCAGCCATCCCAAACAAATCTGGAAACAGCAGGGCATTCCCATCCTCAGTCATCACATGAAAAGAGCAATTCCTCACGTTCTCCCTCCCCTCCTCATTGTGTGCATCACGAAAACCACCTACAGTTATGGATTTGTATCTTTATTTATTCGAAAGCCCATCAAGGAAACCCAACCGTGCTCTGCCATTCCTCCTCCCTGTCACACAGTGCTGCCAGCAAAGCCAACCTGAGTTTTCACAGTGGATGGGCATGTTTGCATAAGCAGGAGGTCTTCTCGTGGTCAGATGGGTTGATGTTCTCGAAAGCACATAGGATTGTTGCCAGCAGACAAGTCCCAAGCCCAGGTGCACACGTGTGTGATTGCAGGACATTTCCAAGGCCTTTGTGTTCCCCTCCAAGGCTCACAGTAAGAGGATGATTCTCTGAATTATTATGTTAATCTTCAGAAATGAGGATTTGGTTCAATGGGTGTTCCACAGAGACTGGCCTAGAGGAGAAATCCTCTCCCAGAAGGAAAGCTATTCTTGAGTTAAAAGCACCCAAGAGTGATTTATGCAGCAAAGGGAATTTAATGTGACCCTGATGCAGAGATGAATTTCACCCTGGAGGAGAACTATGTAGCCAGAGGGTTTCTCTTCTTATCGTGACACTTGCCCTGTTTATTTCCTTTCTATTAAAATGGAAGCGGTGTCTGCAGGGAGATGAAGGTGAAGGTCCCCTGCTGCAGAGAGCTCCTGTGGTCATCAGCCACCTGGTTCAGTGAGAGGCTGGGGATCGCTCCAAGAACCTTTTCTGTGGCTCTAAATACAGCAGCTAATGACACCTTCCACTCAGCAGGAAGAAAACAGAATTACTAAACTTGCAATTTGGCACAGTGGGAGTGTGAGTTTGTCCTGCCAGGTTCTTGTTGCTATATATTTCCAAGATATTTTTTTTAATTTATTTCTGTTCTCGCAAGCAGGTGGTATCCAGATCAGGGGGTTCATTTTAAGGACTCGAATTATGTGTAGGGAAGGCACAGCCCCAAAAGGAAAAGACTGATTGCTGCTTATAAGTCATCCGGCATAAAAAGGAGAATGTGAGGGTTCCCTGGGAAATGCCACATGTCCTGGCCTTGTGAGTAATGTGTAGTGGTGTCCCATTAGGAGCCACGTTCCCACTATAGTGTTGAAGGAGATGTATATATTTCCATATAATTTTAATCATTTTGACTTACGGTTTAACTTCATGCTAGGCAGGCTGTGCAGAGGTTCCAGGAGAATACTGTTTTAGATGGCTTTGGGGGCAAAAGAAAGAAGATGACTGAAGGCAAGGTTAGAAATAGCTGAACGTTTCCACTTGAGCAAGTTTTACGGTCATGTGCTGTGATAATTGAAGGTTTGCAGTTAAATGCTACGAATCTGTGCTGGAGAAGAAAACATATCCCCAGTTAGAGAGATTGCTGCAGCCTTTTTCTGCCAGTGTGAGGAGGGAGAATGCTCTTAGGGCAAGAGGTGCTGTTTGAAAGGAAGTGTGAGAAGCAGTAATGACAGCTTAGCAAGGCCTAGTTCTTTTTGGGATAGCGTGTGTTTTGTAGAGGACCCATCATCTCCAGGGGTTGTGAAGGCTCATCCTCAAGATGCATGAAAAATCCGGATGAGTTTCTCCAGCAGTACCTGGAATGGACCTGTTGAGCTGAGCCTGCCCTCCGGCTATTAGGAGATTGTGGGGTAAAAAGAGTGAATACTGTGGAGGTGAATATACCTGCCTTTCTAGTTCCCCTTCTACACTTCATACACTGTTGCCCTGGTTCTGTGTTGTAGCACTGGGGGACAGACAACAGTCTCCAGCTCAGACTAGTGAGACGTGCTCAAAAGCTAATTTCTGCAACCAGCGCCAGAGTGCTCAGAGCGAGTGAACGCGTGGTTTCTGGAGCAGTGACTCGCTTTAATGTTCTTATCAACTATTTTGCAGTCTTTGTTAAAAGAGGTCAAAGCCCATCCCCCTGGGTGGGGACTTCTTGAGCACAGTAGTTATTATTAGGGCAGTACCATATCTTGTAATTAGGGATGTAATTCCCATCTCTGTAGAGAGCCAGCCTATAGCCTGGGTACCATTTAAGAGTTTCATGAGATGAATTAAGCAGGGATAGATTGAGCAATACAATGCATTTTAGCAGAGATCACTTGCCTGAAGTCCTGCAGGTGTTTCAGACGAGATATGAAAAGTAAATACCTTCCCTCATCTTCCTTTCCCTTTCTTTTCCGTAGTCTGCAAGCAGGATTTCATTGTTCTGGGTGCCATACAGTAGCGATAGTCTGATGACTTGAGGCCTGGCTGTCTGAAAGGTTACCTCGTCCCCTGGTCCCTGCTGTGGCAGCTGGGAGAATCTGTATTTCTTTTCCTACTAAAGTGTAAAGACTTGCCTGCAAAGGACCTGTGTCTTGGAAAACTGCCGTTGCAGTACATCTGAAGAGTCAGATTTTGGCAAGCTTCAAAGTATGATGTAAGAGATTCTTACTTAATTTAGCCCTTCGTTAACTTCATTTTTTTTCTCCCCTTACCTACGTGGATGGTAGCAGTGCTTATGGTATTCTGCAGGGAGTTCTGTAGTTTATATGCTTTGTATAAAACCATTTACGTAAGTGCAGAATAAATCAATCAAACTTGGGAAAAAAAAATAAAAAAGGAGAAAGCAATCAACTTTGGGCTTGAAACAAGGAGTAGGTGAAAGACTGAAAGAAAAGAAGGACAAAGAAGATGAATTGTGAAGAAAAATAGAAACAAAACTGCTATACATAAAAGGAAGGAGAAAAAGGGGAAAGAATAGTGGTAAGACAGAAACAGCAAGGAAAGGCCAGCCATATAAGTTAATGCAATGTACTGTCCTCTGTAATTATATTCACTTGATGTAGATTTGTGCCAGGCACTTTACAGCAGTGTTAATGAGAAGAAGGAAGCAAGAGTTGATATCCATAGTGGTTTAAAAGATAGAACTCGAATCAAATTGCTGCTGTTCTCGGTGGGCATGGATATATTTAGCATCACAGCATGCTGCATATAGGATACCGTTACAGTCTTACTCAAAGTCTTTTGAATGAAGATCTCAAAGCACATTGCATTAGTTCCAACACAGTATTTCCCAAATTCTTACGCAGCCTCTGGTGCTGAGAGCTACAGTTTCCAGCTGTTGCTGTATTCATGTTTTTATACAGCACACGTCAACATGGAAGCTGGGTCAGATGTCCATTGATATAACTAGTCCTGCCATCGTTGTGTAACTCTTGTCCTGTAGCCACCTTTGGAAAGGGTTTTACTACCACCAGGTTGTCTTCAGGTGTGAGGCTCTGCACAGTCTTTCTCAGCTCTAATTCACCTCACCCATGTAGCAGGTTTCCTCTGAAAATTTGCATTTGCCTTCCTTGTTTTCACACTTTGTCCTCCAAATGGATGATAGTCTTGTTACCCTCAGCCCCCCCATAGCCCCGTTAATAACCTCGCTCTAATGATGCACAAAGTGCTGAGGAGCCATGTACTGCACTCATGATTTCTCAGCAGTGCACCGTGAAAAACCACAGCATAGATCTTACTGGGAAAAGGGGAAAGAAAAGGATATTCCCAGGGATTACAGAAAATTTACCTTCCCGTATGTATGTGTCAAAGAAGTGGAGACCTCCTGCATGCAATGACTTCTTTAATACAGGCAGGTAGGAAAAGTGCTCTGGAATTATTCACAGTGGCTCCTGGCAGGAGCTCAGAGTCTCGTGGATTATCCACGGAGGCAGAGACGAGGTGAATAGTAGGGGTTTAATTTAAGGAATGTTTTCCCTGCCTTCAGCACGTCTCTCCAGCTCATATCTCCATTCCCTGATTGCAGTGTAATCTCGCTCATTACTCTGTGGCTGTAACCTCCTCTCCCCTTTCGGCAGTGGAGAACCAGCAGCCAATTTGTGTCCAGAATTAAGGTTGTGACCCTCTCCACTTCCCTCCATGCTTGGCAGCTGCTGAAGGAGGTATGCAAAGGCACTCTACTAATTGTCAGAAAAGAAAAATTTCTGACCCTAAATTGTTTGCTGAGATACTCTGGAGTTTTTTTTCCTCTGTGCAGCAACAGTTTTCAGCAAGAGCGTAGGATTGATTGCTCCTGGAGTTTATTGGAAGTGCTTGGTGTTAAAGGAGTCTGAAATATTATGGATGTCAGATAGGAGATAGCCAGTCACTCTCCTGATGAGGAGATCTGGTTGTCCTTATGCGTTTCACCTGCCTTTTGGGAAGTGACAGTCATACCTAGGAGCTGTGGATGGCACTGCATTTGCTCTTACTAGTTTAACTGCTAATGCTTCAGGTGAATTGCTTGTTAGGGAAGGCAAAATTGTAGTTTTCTTTTTGGAAAGAAGGATGGGATTATTCTCCCAGCTGAATAAAACTGCAAGTTTTGGGCACAGTTGACCCATTTGTACTCACAAATGTACTACAGCTTTGTAGGTGGTAATGACTTCTGTCAAATTCTTTTATTTTATTTGTCACTTTGAACTATCAGCTTATAGAGGAACCACAAAGACTTCTCGTTGGTAGAAAGATGGCTTTAAGTTGCTGAATCATTACAAGCATCTTAATGCAGAAGGAACTAATCTTTTTATCCAGGGCTAGCTTTGAGCTCTGCTTTCCCTCAGGACCTGGATGTTGTAGAAGAACAAGAAAATTAGCCCTAAAAAAATTACTTTGCTATATGTGAAGCAATTGTCCATGCTTCCCAAATTACTGAAGGCTGCTGCTTGCAGTGCTGAAATGTTGCAGTATGGAAATTATAGGCAAGATCTGGAGGAATACCCAAGATGTCCACAAGGACAGAGAGGGCACTTCCCGTTGTTTTAAGTTTACAAGAATATGTTGTATGTAGTGTTCAAAACTGTGGGTAATTATATTTTGCAATGAAATCTATGAACATCTGTTCCTCTTCCTTTCCGTGCCAAGTCCCAACCTCAGGAGTCCATGTTGTCTCCACAACAGTCAGATAGCACATTTGCCCCCTAAACTAAGTAGAGGTTGCAAGGCAGAAGTCGTCTCCCGGGGAAAGATTTTTTCTTTTTAAATCTTCCAGAAGCATCCATGCAGGGAGGAGAAGATAAATGCAGAGTGTGGTGGCCAGAGCAAAGTGTGGTCCACCATGGTGCCCATGCTGAGCAATGTCCAGTTCTGCAGTGCCCTGTTGAGAAGGGAGCAAGCCTTGTGCCATGCTGTTCCCATGTCCCCAGCCTGCCCAGGAGCCCTACCTACAACCCCCACTGCCATCTAGCGTGGTAAACACGATGATGTTGTCTTTGGTCATTATAAAGAGCAGTAGTTCAGCCTCTGTGTGGAGGCAGAGCACTGGACAGAGTGCAAGCAAAAGTTTTCCAGATGAAAGAGCCTACCTCCTCCTGCTTGTTTGGCAAAACCTCACCTGCACCACTAATATGGCCTAGTTGAACTGCCATTGAGTGATGAATGATATTCATGGATTAACAATTTTATTGGAGCTGGGTGTATGCTTGGCCATGGGGTTTGTAACTGCTGTGTCTGTCAAAAAGAAAATATATATGTTTTTAATGCCTCCTGTTTTAGCAGAAGTTTGAAAGTCTGGTGGAATCCTCTGCTATAAATGTTTAATCTTCATGGCTCCCTTTTTTGCCCCCCATTGGGAAAGCTCTTGGGTGATGGCAGAGATCCCATAGCAACTGCAGCTTTTCTTCTCTTAGCAATCACAGAGAAATGGTAATGATGGCTAGCATGTTGCAGGGGAAAAGAATGTACTCCATCTAGGCTAGACTTGCAAAGAGTAAATTGGAGTGAAAATAGATTAAATCTTTCCATAGTTCAATGGCAAAAGAAAATCACCCATCATTTGCCTTCTATCTCCCAGATGCATTACAATGTGGGAAATGCTCATTCTCCAAAACCCTTCATTTCTTGACAGGCTTTATTCACTCTCTTTTCTCTGCTGTTTTTATTAATTTATTCTTTAAGGCAGTTCCTGCTGTGCCAGCTCCTTTTCCTGCATGGTGCAGAGAGATGTTGTTCATAGCTCTCGCATGAGGAATGCAGGATCCTGAACTTAGGGCTTGATGGATACTCTCCGACTCTTCCATGTTTCTTTTCTGCGTTTTGCTTTAGGCTTTTGCAACATCCTTTGAAAGAGAACAGCGGAAACAAAAAATCAAGGGTTTGAAAAGCTACCAATCTTTTCTGTGCCTTTTGTCACACGTTATAGAAGTCCCAACTAGTGCAGATAAAAAGGGAAAAAAGGAAATATGTCTGAACCTGACCCTACTGTGAAAGACTTGAGTGCTGATGATGAGTGATACAACAGAATGTTCAGAACGTTGGGGGAAGTCCTGACCTCTTTGAGGATACTCCCAGCTTGGACCTTAGGGTTAAGCAATTTTAAAGACACCTTCTTTGAAAGCTGTGACCTTGTCCTTCTCCTTCCATTTTCAGGCTTCAGGTTTATTGCTCTCCCAAGGAACTTTGAACAGTTGATTAACTTGTAACTCACTAGTTCTTGACACATTAAGCAGCAAATTTGACTCTAATTAACAGCTTTTATTAACTTGGGTTCCCCCTTCCCTCCTCCTGTTTCACTCTAGAGACTCTTCAAGCCATTACAGGTTTTAAAGTTAAATTCACTTCTAAATTTTTTTTTTTTTTTTAAATGATAAAAGTGAATGTGTGCAGTCGTTGGATTGTACAGCTCAGTGGGAGGACATGTGTCTGACAGAAGAACATTTGGAAAGCAAATATGGTCACCTGGAGGGAAGCAAGTGGTTGGATTGTGGAGAGGGCTGGTGGCTGGCCACAGGGTTGGCTTGACACAGAAGTGGAAACCATGAAGGTCAGGCTTTCCTCAGCTGTCCATATACTGATACACGGATATCAGTTGAACAGTTGCTTCCTTACTGACAGTTGGCTCAACCTCAGAGATCCACCAATGTGGACAGCCTGGTGTAAAAAGTGAGAAGGGGCATTGCTGGAGCTCTTGGCCGAGTTGGATGACAGCTCTTCTGCTCCTCCTGAGCCTGCCAGCCCTCTGCTGCCTGTAAATATCTGCATGCAAACTGCAGTCTGTAGGGAATCGAGTGAACTGATAGAATTGGTTGTGGAAAGTTATCCTGTACATAGTGTTCACAGTAATCCTATACGTATCCCAAAGGGGTGTGTGCTTCCAGCAGGCGCTGTGGAGGTGTGCAGCATCCTTGGGATCCCTCCACTGCAGTGCAAAGCTGCCTGGATTTGAGCCATGGATGGGATGGGTGAGGGACTGAAAAGAGCTGAGGGTGCTGCTCTCCTTCACCACTGAGATTTGCTCTGCTGCTTTGCATGTTCCTCGGTGGTCAGCAGATACAGTAGCCTCTTGGCAAGCACACAGCCAAGAAAAACAGGAATCCCCAGACTAATCTAGCTCTGCTGTTGACTGATTCACCCTCATTCCCCATCTGTGAAATGGGAGCAGTAATTACTCTGCTAGTTCATCAAGGTGTTTTAATTCTGGTGTAGAAGTTGCTATTGTGTTAATTTTTATTGCTTGCAAGGTAGAGGGAGGTTTTTCAGGCTTATTCAAACAAAATGATGCTTTATTTTCAGTTTTCAAAACACACCGTGGTGTAACCCTGCCTGAGAAAGTACTGTGCTATCTTCATAAAAGATGTTTTTCATAAGCTTTTGTAAATGCATTTCGCCACTAGCTTGCTATGAATGTATCTAATCCAGTTTTGCACTTTTATGAACTCTTGATCTGGGAGACAGCCTGTGACAGTGAGCTCCAGAGGTCAATTCAGGATTTGAGAAAAGAGTTTCTTATATCTATTTAAAATTGCCATTCAGTTCCCCTGGGTATCATTTCCTTTGCATCTTGCAAGAAAAGAGTAAATATCTTCATTATTCTGTGCTTTCTCTTAGGTTTCTCCTGAACTGCTAACCAGCTGTGTTTTTATATTTTCTGTAACTAAAGCAAGTGAACCTCTCCTGAGATAACCTGCAGTGAAGGCAAAGCGTTTTAGTGCTCCTAAGAGACAAACTAGCCAAGGTCAGCTCGGTGTCCCCCAGACCAATAATGTCATATGCAGTCTCACCACATCACAGCTCGCTCTCCTATGCAAATAGCTGAAGAATATGTTAGACAGAACCAGTCCTCGGGGAACACCAGTGTAATCTTCTCCTGTGTTGAATATTGATCATGCATTATACCTCCTTTTTTATTTCATTCAATTAATTTCTAGATTTGTAGTAGCACTGTCCCTTGCTCCATTGCTCAGACAGTTCTCTGGTAACCTTCTGGACAGTGCTTTGTCAGAGAGAGTTTAAAAATCCAAATAATTAAACCTAATCCTGAGATTTATTTTTTTTTTTGTATCCTTAACTATTTTAGGGAATTCCACTGGATATAAGAGGAATGGTTTTCTTTATTTATAAGTAATATTTTCACCTGGGGATTTATTGTTTCTCATTTAGTTTTATTTGGTACAGAAATAAGTTTTACAGGTCTCGTATTCTCTGGATCACTCCTGAAAACCTTTCTGGAGTTAGGGTACAATATTGCTCTATTCTTGCCTGCTAGTATGCACATCCAATTTTAAGGCTAATTTATTTTTTAACAGTTTCAGTATTTTCAGGTCCTCAAATACTATCCTGCCTTGGTGATTCATGATCCTCTGAGGATAAGAGATGTGGAATGGGAGCTTTCAGATGATTTTGCGAAGTGGGTAAAGTTGCCAAGTTACGGGCAGAGCAATATGGTGAAATTACACCTAGGACAACTTTGACAGCAAGAAGACAAATATGTGTCCCTATCACGGGGGACCAGTGGAATCCATCTCTTCTCTGGGAGAAGGCTGAACTCCCTTCAGCATGTCCCTTTGCTGACTTCAAAGAGGAGGATGAAACTAGGCTTCTTTTTCATGTTTCTGTTTATTATGTTGGCAAGATTTAGCTTGAGTAGCATCAGAGCAGAGGTCTTTTTATTAGGGCTGTGTAGAAAATAAATCAGATGTGATCCTTGCCTTGCGGCTATGTGAAGTTCATGAAGAACAGTGATGGATAGTTGTCTTTGTCACTTCCTTTCTGCCAACAAGAATAAGAAAAATAATATTTCTTTTCTCTTTTGCAATGCTAACCAACTCCAAGTTTATGCATTAAGCAGGAGGCGAGACTAGGAAGGCTGTTACCTCGAGGGCTTCCCTCCAGATCCGAGACACCAGGTCTCATTAGAGAGACTTCGGTGAGTGGGTGCAGTGAGCACACATCTTCCAGGGTGTGTTTTTAAAGGGTCTGTTGAGGTTTAAAGGGTCTGTTTGTGCTAAATGAGGCTAATATTTGAACAGTCTTCTTATTAATTTCTTTGTTAATTACAGTGTTTATCATCTACAGGTGACATGTCTAGATCTCTTTGTGTGTTCTGCTCTTGGAGTTTCTCTGGTGCAGGGCCTGCGAGTGGCCCTATACCATCACATCTCTCAACACAACCTCTGTGAGTGTTGTTGAATATTGGAGATGAACATAAGCATTAAGCTGTACAGTGTCGAACAGAATAGCCAGCCCTCCATTCCCCCTTCTCTTGTCCTCAGTTCCTTTTTCAAGCCACTTGTGGTGAGATGACCTTCTCCAGTTGAGAGTTTGGGTGATTCTGCCTTGGTTGGACTGCAGTCTGGTTTCCACACAGGTTAGAAGCAGCTGTATCATTCCTGCATCTAAGAATATTTTAAATGAAACTGTGCTTAACAGCGATGCTGCCAGTACTCATTTTGATCCCTGCATCCAGGGACATTTTGTTATTTTTATGGTGTTCTCATCATGACTTCAATTTAAAACAAGCATTTGTAGGGCAGTAGTGGGTGTCTTGCTCCACTGTTCTGCTTGGGGTAGAAGATGTGCTGTGAAATGGGAGTGTGCAGGACTGTACTGGTTTATTTTCTTAAAGTACCATGTTAGCTTCCAAAGTTAGGTAATTTCTAGGGGCTTGTAATATTTTTTTTTATTAACAGCTTTAAATAGAAGTCATTAGGCACTGTTGTTCAAACTTAATTAAGTGTTCTCCTTACTGAATTACAGCACAGCAAAGAGTGACGGCACTGTGGGAATGAGAAACATCTTACTAGATTTAACAAAAATAACTAGATTTAACACTTAATTAAAACACAAGACCTTTGGCAGCCTGGGTATCAGGTTGCCTTCTGGGAGATGAGGCTTTGGGGAGTGATGTCTCACTTCCCAGATTACTGCAGTTAAACCGCCTGTGCTTCAGGCACGGTTGGAGTGCATGCCCTTACTTCATTTATGGGGGGGTCGCTGCTTTCAGATGTGTCCCCCCAGACAAGGCAATATGTGATTGCAACATGTACAAACACATTTTTGCCTCTTTAATCTACCAGGTACCCGTAGCAACACTGAATAAGAAACAGTGGTTGGAATTTCAGCCTGTGCTGACAATCATAGTGCATGCTGCTGGCACTAGAGAGCCCACCTGATGGTTACCAGTACGTGTCGCCATCGTCCTGTCCCATTGCCACCACCAGTGTCACCAGTAAGGGAGGGCAGCACAGGATCCTTGAAGGGAGACATGATTCCTGTGGCTGAGCAGAGGATCACAGTCACAAGGAAAGGGTATAAAACTGTGTGTGTTTTTAAGGAGAGGCAGGAAATGTTGGTGTACCTCTAGAATGTAGTTATGTTGAAGGGAAACAGAGTTACAACATTATAATTTGAAGGTCTTGGAGAAAATAACATAATCAGAAATGGATTTAGAGGGTGTTGACGTACACAGTTACCCAGAAGTGGGTTTTAGGCAAAACGAAGTTGCCTGGAAGCCTTTGCAGGATTAGATCAGGAGTATACTGAATTTAGCTTTGATATTTAGAACAAAAGTTCTGGAAACAGCTGCTAAGCCTTCCCATCACATTCAAAAGTCTGGTGATGTTTTGACACTTACTGCCTTGTAGCACTGTGTGAGGTCTCACTGAAGTGCAGAGGAGCAAGATGGGGAGACTTTAGGACCGCGTCCCATTGGGAAAAGGCTTTCTTTTAAAAGAGCTTCCAGAGGGGTCTCTTGTACCTCTACCCTCTGGGAATGGGTGGGTGGGAACACGCTGGAGGCAGGAGGAAACAGCAGGCTGAGGTTGTCTGCAGAAAACACGATTCATTGAGTTGTATGAAAGCAACCCCTGTCACTAGTGCCAGCAAACATTTGCTTTAGCCATATGCTACATCCATCTCTCCTTCATTCTGTGCCTTTGTCTGACCATCACAAAGCAATTTGGTTTCTTTAACTTGGCTTTGGAGCCAGAGCAAGAGCTTACTACAGCTCCTTGGAGTAATTTTTACCTCCATTCCAGGCGACTAGATTAGTGTGCAGATAATGCTAGGAGAGAATAAGAGCCTCAGCTCCAAGGGAGCTGGAACGTAATTACACTAGATGAAGGGTACTCTCCACAGCTCCTCCAAGAGTGCTGAGATTAGACTGTAATCATTGTTTGTAAGCAGACAGGAATGAGGGGTAATCAGCCAGGCAGCCCTGACGCGTTATTCCAGGAATTAATATTAGCTTCCTGAAGTAGCTCATCAATTCACACTTAGATGAAACTGCAGAAATCAACAGGTCCTGTTTTCCCACCGCAGGAGCTGTGAACGGGCTGAGGGAACGCTTGTGGGGCATGAGCTTGGGGTCCTCCGGGTCGAGCTGGTGTGTGCAGAGCGGGTGATGTGGCTGTGCAAGAGGGAATTGCTCTGGTGGGGAGACAGGCTGCTGCAGTCCCTGACTGTCTACAAAGAGATCAGTTAATGCAACACCAGGATCCAGCTCTGAAGCTCGGAGCCTGGAACTGCAGCCTTGGCTGGTGGGTTGCTGCCCATGGAGAGCGAGCTGGGTTCGCTGTGCTGAGGAGGGGAAGGCGATTGCTGTTTTCCTTTAGCCATCATCTTTAGCCTGCAGAGCAGCAGGAGGGAGGGCTGTGCTGGGAAGGAGCAGGGAAGTTTCCTTTTGGTTTTGAAGAAAGCCTTTGCAAGTGTTCTTGGTGCTGCTCGAATCCTGGTCCTAATTATGAAGCCTGTGGGTCCCAGTGAGAACATCGTGTACAGACACAAAGCTAACACTAGGCAGAGAAAGTCTTGGCGTTCCTCTGATGTGAAACGAGAAAAGAAGGAATAAAAGAGCTTGCAAATCCAGGCAGAAATCATTAGGAGAGTGAGGGTACTCATAAAAGCACAGTAAAAAGCTGGAGGAAGAGTTAGGGGTAATAGAGGAGAAGCCCTGGTGTGAGTGATGGGATAACGAAGTGGACATCACAGCAGTATGCCAGTGAAGGTCCACAGACTGTGGGGGTCACTTGGGTTTTAAAAAACACATGTATTGCTTTCACCAGAACTTGCTGCTGCAAACCAGGAGGTAGGAACATTGTGGTAGGAGTGTTAACCTGCCCTGCTTCCCTGCTTCCAGTGGTTCTCACCTCTGAGCCCTTTGCTTCCATCAGTTTTGGAAAAAAACCACCAACCAACATATTGATTGTATCTCTTGCAATGTTCTATGCACATTAGTTGTGTGCTTGTGCTTTTTAATGATGCTGCTGCTCTGACAACTCACTAATATGACACAGCTTTATGAGTGTCATTGCTAATACTTGAGCAGTCAAAGGTTATCTGCTGTTATTAACCACATTAGTGCTGGTGCTTGTATGAAAAATGAGTAGAGGAAAATGCTCTATCCAGAAAGCTCACCGTCTACAAGCAAAACCTAAAGGAATAATGAAGGAAGAAACAGCACGAGCAAAAGAACTAGGTGGTGGTTGGCACAGCATCATGAGTTTACACGTGTGGTTGTTGGCTCGTTTGGTTTGTTAATTGGCAGTAGAGGTAGGTCGAAGGGCACAGCAGGAACCTGGCAGCCAGCAAGAGGATGAGGGACAGAACCGGCTTGTCTTGATCAACTGCCAGAGTTCTGTAGCTCTCTGCAGGAGGGTGCCTGGAAAGATTTGAAAGAAGGATGCATTAATGTCTGCATGGATTGCTCCCAAAAGTCTCTTCCAGGCTGGAAGGGTAGCACAGGGAAAAAGCATGGGAGGGCTCAAGGGTGAAACTGTCTTCTGGGCTTCAGAGCTGCAAACCTTCCTCAGCAGAGCAAAGTGTATCTGTGGCTGCTGAGGAGTAGCTGGGTTACAGAGGGGCTGTGTAGTGGAAAGCCTTGATGATGAAGAGAAATGAGTGGATTTTTGGGACACCTGGAAAAGTGGGTGAGGAGAGAGAGGAACAGCTGGAAGAGGATTTTGAAGTCGGTGGGTAAAATGAGCTGTGCTGAGAATGCGCAGCCGTGAATTCACATGACGTGGACATAATTATTATAGTCGAGATCAGAGAGGAGGAGCTGTCCAAACTCATTTCTTTCTGCTGCATTTCTCATTTAGATATATTTCTTTATCTAATGGATCTTTGCACAGTGAAGATAGGGAATGAGAACAGTCCCATGTGCTGTGGTAGGAGCAGCAAATAGGGCAAAGAGGTGGGGTTTGCTGATGAGTATCAGCTTCTAGAAATGAATTGTTTTTCTTGCTCCTACTGCTGCTTTGCTGAAGGACTGGGGCATATGTCTCGTTTTAGAAATCTCACTGTGGGATTGTCATGTTTCTTGGAAAGGACAATAGGGAGAATAAATTCATGGGATGGAGGGAGATTACTTCTGTGGGTGACACTCTATCTCATCTGGCTATGCATTCGTCCTGTGCTCATCACCATCCACGTGGCACAGAGATGTTCTGCCTCAAGTACCTGGAGATTGGTGTCAGTGTCTCTTCTGATGAACTATTAATACTTCCCAAAGCCCTAGTAGCCTATCTAATACAAGTAATAAGTGTCTTGGTGCCTGGCTGCATGGTTGGAAGATTTATTGCTACAAGCAGCCAAAAAAGCAACTGGGGAAGTAGAGAGGTTGCTCAAAGACATTTTAATATCGCAGGTCCCCACATTCCAGCTCATCTTTACCAAAGGAGTTATCAAATTAGAAGGTCCAGTGGGAACAGAGAGAGGATGTTATCAGAGCTGTTATAGTGAAGGCTGTGCCAGCACTTTTCATGAAAACCTTCTGTTTTCGAATGACTATAAATAGATGGTTAAATGCACAGAAATAGATCCTACCTGGGGGTAAATACTTGACTTTGGAGTGAGCAGACAGCTGCTTCTCACTTTTAACCTGCATAAAATGAGGGACAGCAGTGTTGCCAAATATCAGTGCTGAAAATCGTAAACGCGATGTAAAAATAACAATATGCTTGGAGATAATTTTATTTGCCATCTGGTTTTGAGCTGTCGGTTATACTTGCATCATGTTTTCTCTGCAACTGTGAAGTTTCTTTATTTTGAAACAAAAACCAAAGATTGTCATCTAGTACCTTCACTTCAGGATATGGAAATTCAAGAAAAGTTTTTAATCGAATCAAGTCTTGCAAATCTTGTGAGAGAGGGAAGAATGCTGGGGCAGTGTGGAGAAGTTTATGAATCTATTTTAGTTTTATGTAAAAGCAGATTAACCAAACAGATTTAATGAATGCATAAGACATCTCCATGCATTCACAATGAACTTTTGCAGGTAGGCGCTTCGAAATTAGAAAGTGTTAAATTAAAGCACATATTTTCCCTCTTTGGTTGTACCCTAGAGAATTAGCTTTCTACACCCTTACAGGCATTTGCTACACTCTTAGAGCCACATATAGCCTAAATAATCTGTGGGTTTGTGATTAAAGCTTTTTTAGTATTTATTTTCCTTGGGATTTGAATATTTAATATTCCTGTCCCAGTCTTGTTTTTATGGAAAAAAGAAAACAACAACAAAAAAAATACAGCAAGGAGAAGCTGACATGCACAAGACTTCAGCCATAGTGAATTGGCAGAAAGACCAAAGATCTTTTTTTTGCTTCAGCTTGTGGGCAGGCAGTTTGAGTGGAAGCAGGTTTGTGCAGTTTTTGGAGGGCTGAAGCAGCTTGTAACGAGCTGTTTGAACCATTTAAAGATGGGACAAAATGGTTTCCTTGGTGTATAGAAATGCATGAAGTACTGGTCTTATTCCTAACTTGACAGCTGAAGTGGGGTCCCACCACAAAAGAGAGATGGTTAGAGCTTAGGAAATTGTTTCCCACGTGAGAAAGGAGTTGGTGTTCTTTAATGACTGTGGGGCATCACTGTGCAGACTGAAGGGAGATGGAAAAAAATTTTTTCATCGGACTTGAATTATCCTGCTCCTCTGGTTTGCATTTAGAATAAACTTGGTCAAGAAGTGTTATTGGGAGAGTTGGTGGCACTTGTCCTGGGCTGGCAAAGGGACAGCATCCGCCTCCCCAGCCTGTCACGGTGTGGTTCCCAGCTTATTCAGCAGTGACAGGCAGGGATTCAGGAGGGACTTGCAGATCATGGGGCTTAGTTCTATTGTGCAAGAAGGCTGCAGAGCTTGGCTGGGACCAAGACATGGGCTTGGCAGGCTGCAGGCATGCTGTGACCTGGAACGGGGGCCTTTCCCCCCTGCCCCAGCCAAGGCAGACCCCCTCTCCCCAGCTTTGCCAGGCAGCCAGAGCCCAGGCAGCCGATCTGTACGTGGAGCTTGCGCCCACGCAGTGACTACTTTGGGTTATTCATCTACTGTAACAGGCTCTGCTGCCTCCTCCCACCCCAAGCTAATCACTTTGCAAAGCTTCCAAGGTACACCAACTTTGTGTGGCAGCTAACAAGCTTAGCTGATGAGTTCTGCCATCATCCTTCCCCAGGGCTAATCAGCTTACCCTTGCTCCAGAACTAATGGGCCTGTGGGTCACAGCAGCACCATGAACTGCTTGCACATGAGTTTACCACATCCATCTTTAATTGCATGGCTAGCACTCTAATGGAGTTTCCTCCTGCATATGCTTCGCTTATTTTTCCAATGGTTATTGCTTGTTTTTTTTGCAGCCAATTCTTTTCTTTCCTCAGACTCACAGTTCATTAAAGACTGTTTTCATGCTATGGCTGAGATTTCAAATATCAGCTGCTTCCCAGTCATCCCACCCAGACTGGGTGATGGCCAAAATTTATTTACAAAGGGAAAATTACACTTGGGATGGCACATCTCAGGAGCACTCTCTGCTTTTACCAGTGCATCCCTGAAATATGTCAGTTCCAGCAGAGAGAGAGAGTAATGTCAGCTCTGAAAATTCAGGATTTCACAAAGTTGAGAGTGGAGGAAAGTCACAGGGCTGAGAGCTGCTGCAATAGATGTTCTGCAGCCAAAGAGTGACACTCCCAGCTTGTAACCCCATCATCTTCAAGTGCAGCAGCTGAGAGCTGCACCTGTGCCTGCATCCCTCCACTAATTTGAAGTGGCTTTACAGTCATTTTACTAGAAAACAAAAGTATTTTATCCTTTTCACTCACTACGTGAAAGCAAATGGAGAAGTGTGACTGACAAAGAAATGCTGATGGTACGTATCAAAAATGCTGACTCAGCACTTGGCGAACAACCCAATAAATAGAATTTTTTCCCCTTGTATTTTTCAGCTTTTATCCTGGCAGGGGGTGGGAGCAGGGAACAAGTCTGCCTGAAACTTTGTGCTAAGTTGCAGTGTGTGTCGGTGTTGGCACCCCGTCTTTAGGTGCAGTATGACAAGAAGGGTTTCATGAAGTTAGCCACTGAATGCATTTACGCGTTTCCCCACTGTGCTCCATCCCCACCTACAGCAGCACTTTGCCCATCACAGCAGGGGAACCAGGACAGGACAGCCATCCTGTTCCTGACCTGCAAAACCTTGTCCAGAAAGAGTAATTCAGCAGCATTTTGCTGTCTGAGCTACCAGCACTGAGTGCTGCCCCAGAAGTTATTTAGAAAAACATGATGAAATGCTGATCAGTTACTGCATTGTTAATAATGTGATTAAAAGGAGGTTTATTTTGACCGTGTCCAGCTCTTGAAAGCAAAATGGAAATGGCAGAAATACCACTTAGAAAATGGGATGTTGTTGTCTGTTCTAATTTTCATTAAATTCTGTGCTGCTTTTCCTCTACAGCGGTGGTTGCACAGGTTAATTAACACATATGTTGCATGAAAATTAAAGCCCTTAATTTTTTTTTTTTCCAGTTGAGTTCTCTCATGTTCTTCTCTTCCAGAACAAATAGCAGTGCTCTTTCTTCCTTTATTATAATCTTGGTATTTTGGTATTATAATCTTGGTATTTTATAGACCTCCTTTAGGAGCCTCTTGGTTTTGTCCCTTCCTTCAGTTTTCTCAGAATTTCTGGGGGTTTTTATGAAAATCTTTTTCCTCTCTCCAGTGCTTTTCAGTACTCTCCTGGGCCTGTCTTAAATAAAGTGCACGGTATTTCAGATAAGTGTAAGCCTCCAATTTAAAAAGTTGCATTATTGTATTTTCCAGACCGTTCCCAATTTTTGGTTCACTCCTATGCAGTACTTTACCCAATCCTTTGTTAACTCTTGTAAAGAGCACTGCCAGATCACAGAGGTGCAGTTATCCTCTGCCCTGGGCCACGTTGAATTATTTCCCTTACTGTATTATACTGCCACAATGGATTTGTGCATGTATTTAATAATTTCCCTTGCTCATTTTGCTGGCATGGCTTGCCTTAAGCTCCTTTTTAAGCCCTTTTTTAAAAAAGAGCTTTGCCAAAACCTGTTTTTTGCTTTGCCAAAGAATCTTTTGATTTGAAGGCAAATTCCATGTGTGTAGGAAGGAATCCTTCGTGATACCTGGCAAAAAGTGCTTTGGGACAGTTTTACTCTATTCAGATGGAGTTGTCTTGAAGCCTCAGAGAACATGTTTGAGGAGAGGAGAGACAAGGTCACATTGACTTTAGGACACTGACCCAGACCATGGGAACCCAGGGTTTGATTTTTCTCTTCTGCTCCTAAAGATTTGACCTTGCTTTTGCCTCCCCATAGGAATATGCCAGAAGTGGCAGCCAGCCAGTGTCCCAGCTGGGGGAGAGCCATTCCTTCTGCTTATGCTGAGGTCTGGAAACCCAAATGTTCTCCAGAGTGGAGACAAATGTCCAAAATACTCAGAGGGGACCTGCTCACCTTCTTGGAGGAGAGACGTAGGGCTTGCTTTCCTTTGGTCCTATGCATAAGAGCTGTATTTTACTCTGGGTAAAATACCTCACTGAGACCCACAAAAGCTTTGCAGCAGTTCAGAGCAGTTTAGTTCAAAAGCAGATTGGCCTGGCCACCAGAAGTGGGATGGCACAACCCATTGTATGTAGTGGAGTCTGTACATTCTGCATGGAGATACTGAGATCAGTTGGCTCTTGGCCACATCAACAGATTGCTCCTATTTTGCAGACTGAAGTCATGTCTGAAATAAATACATGCACTCACTGCTGTGCATCCAGTGAAGGAGCTGAGCAGAGACAAACGCTTTTGGCTGGAAGCCTCTGATGCTGTCCTGTGGAGATGGATTTAAAGCTATACTTCCATTAGAACGTCGTTAGTGACTGCAGCCTTCCGTGTGCCTATAGCTTTGGTGTGACTCTACAGCCATCATCAAGTAAGCATGTTTTAATATATCCAGTCCTTCAGTTGGGCTACTTCTAGACTTATAGTATGCCCATTTACTCTTGTTGGGTGTCAGGCCATACCTTAACATCAGCATCAAATGTTCACAGGTGATGAGAAGGAGCGTTCAGATGCACAGTTTCTGTCCTGAGTTTGTATTTGCCTCTCTGCTTCAGCTCTGAGCTGTTTGCTCAGGGTTTGACACCTCCTCTATCAAAGGCCCTGTTTTGCAGACCTGGTACTTGCTTATCTGTGGTGGGGAGCACGCTCGGAGATCTTTGCTGGGTTTGACTAGGGGGTCCCAGGTGCTCGTGTTCCTTTATCTATAAAAGCAGCAGCAAAAGGCTGGGGCTGGAGGTGGCTTGCATAGCATGCGATTATAATTAAGAAGATCAACTATGCTAGTTTTCTGACTCCCCTCTGCTCATGTTAGGAACAATAATGCTAAATGATGTTTGTAATTCATTACAAATGCACCCTAATTAAATTATCCATCAGTGGCTGTGAGATTAATGATAGCAACCCGGGTTAGAACATGATAAAAGTTAGACTTGTCACATTTTTCAGTTATTATATGGAAGTTCACAGGGGGAAGGGGTGGGGTGGAGTGTGAGGTGTGATTAGGTGATGCTCTGGAAGACAGCAGGGGCAGCTGAAGGCTCTTGCTAAGAGCACTTCTTCAGACTTTGCTGGTGAAAAACCTTCTCAAGATTTTTCTCGGGTCTGTTAGTGTGTGTGTGGCTGTACCCTTGTCAGGGAAGGTTGGTAATCCCTTTGTAAGGTGGGC
Source organism: Podargus strigoides (assembly GCA_028020825.1). Classification (NCBI taxonomy): domain Eukaryota; kingdom Metazoa; phylum Chordata; class Aves; order Caprimulgiformes; family Podargidae; genus Podargus; species Podargus strigoides. Next base: position 12,801,279 of record CM051634.1, on the reverse strand, counting down.
AGGAGGGTCATGGAGGGAGTCTGGCACAGCAAGGAACTGAGCCTGGATCTCCCAAACGTAGGCTTAACTCTCTGAGCTTAGCTTGCTGAGTTGTCTTGCCTTTCTTTTTTTATCTTTATATTTCTGCTTGCAGAATAGCATCCAATCTTTCTTAAAAATACCTATAAAAATAGGAGGGAAAGACCATGGATGACACAAGAAATAGGATCAAATACAGCAGAGTATCAACCTCTCTCCCCTTCCTTAGAGAAGTTTTACACTGCAAATGGTTTTCAACAGCAAATATTTACATGGGGAGGGCAACTCACCAATATATCCTTGCCTCCAGTGAGAGAGAAGTGTAAAATTCTGGATATTTTGTAATGAGAGACAAAACAAGGCACCAACTTACCTGGTGGTGCAGCATTGGGAATTTCTCTGCCTCTGGAGGTGTTCCCAGGACCCGGGTGAGGACCGACAGGTGGGATGTGTTTAAGCAGCTGAGAAGGTAAAAAGAGATGCCTTGGCATAAGGACTGTGTCTGTGAACACCCTAGGACAGATTGGCTGTGCTTGGCATTGCCTCCTCTGTCATTATCTGGCAAATAAGCAAGGAGGAATTTTCGCAAAGCAATTTCATTTTCCAATATTGTACGTCCTGTCCTTAAATGCCTTCGCTGATTGGATTGCTGGGGCCAGCCCGCAAGTGGACGATGTTTACCAGTCGGGGCTGGACTCTTAATAGATCTTCTCAAACTCTTTGAGAAGGAGATCTTGGATGCTCCAAGTAGAAAAAAATTGAGCAATGTGGTCGATGTGCCCTTTATATCAGTGGGATGGACCTCATTAATACATTGTACACGAAAGCTTAGGGCTGGAACAGCAGAAACAAATGGAGTTCCTGGAAATGAGAATAAACCAGGACTCGAATGAGGTAGTTGCGTGTGTCAGAAAGGAGGTGTCTTTGTCATCGTGGTTGTGCCCCGGTGAGTTGTTCCCTTTGCTGGATGCCTGGTCAGACTGGGGCTTGTGAACCACAGGTGGATGTGGGAGCGGGTGCTGGTACCACAGGTGGTGTGAGATGAGACAGCCCATCCTCTCCCATGGAGTCTCTGGCAGCGTTGTGACAGGCAGATGGCACTTATTAGCTGTGCAAACTTAATTAGTTTACATCAAAGTTACTGGAAGACATTTCTCTGGGGAGTGGATGGTTACCAAGAGGTTCAAACCCTGCTTGGAGATAGGGAGATATTAATATTGAATGTAGTCATCTCCGGGTTTGGATGACCTTGCTTCTGTTGATAAAATGATGTGTTTTCCAGGTTTTTGCATGTTCTCTTCAGCAGTGCTGTTGCTCTTAATATTGAAATGATTTCCCTTGAGGAGGATAGGGACAAATAACCTCAAAGAGTTTTCCTCCATAAAATTGTCTGCCAAAGCCGTCTCACTACACTGGAGTTGCAGCGCACGTGTTTTAGAGGCAGGGACAAATAGGCCAGCGGCAAGCACTCATTCCAAGGCATCAGTAGATCCAAGAGAGAGCAGAACATGGATTGCCATTCTCCAGATTTCCAGATTCTGCACAAATAAGCACAGGGATCCTCTCCAGGTCGGCAGCCTGATGCTGGCTGTCAGATCAGTGGGCGCCTCTCACGCAGACCCGGCGCAGTCTGTCAGCTCCAGGAAGGTGGAGGCATCGCCCGCAGCGCTCAGCATCCTGGTCACGTCTCGTCTTTCTCTGGGAGAGTTCAGAGCTGCTTCCCACAGCTTGTGAGCATGTAAATACCTGTGCAGAGAGCAACCGGCCGGCTCAGCCGTCAGCGGGGCCTCACCCACAAATTTTGGATTGTGTGGGCAGATTCTAGCGGCTGATATAGGAGTTTTGTGGCCTAGTTCTTTCTCTCTGGAGGGTTTTCTGACCTGGCTATGTAGCCTTGAAGCTGCATATTGCTCTGCTTGTTATTGCCTTACAAAGCTAAATGTGTTTTTCCTCTTTTTTTTTCTTTCTTTCGTTTTTTGTCTTGGCAAGCATTTAGAAATGTTTTTATTTAGGACACAACCCTTTCTGTCTTTCTGTTTTTGCCTTTCCCAACCAACTCCTGCAGACAAGGTGGTCAGGATTCAGGGCAATAGCTGACTCCCATGGGCAGGTGCTGAGATTCCCCTGTGTAACTGAGCCTATGGAAGGGGAATTTTCCTTTAGGCATTGCAGAGAAATAGCTCTGCTGGTGGCACAGTCACAAGGGGGGTGTTGGTGGGAAGGAGATGTCCTTTAACTGAGGAGATGGGGTAAAACTGGGGACTTTCAATAGTGCTATACATCAGTGGTTTGGATCCAGCCTGTGCAGATAGAGATGAGAAGTCGTTACGTCCTCCTCTCTTGGTCAGTCACCCACGTGAAATGAGTTTGGGTTTAGTCCAGTTCTCTGCAGCTAAGCTGTTTGCAGGAAACAATCAACATATCTGGCATGGACAGGCACCTGAACCAGCCATCTCAGCACAGCGCAAAGATGCAAAGATGTCACAGAGACAGGCTGCAGTCACCCAAAGTTTGGGTCAGGGCTTTTGCTGTAATCTACTGCCTCGGTGCATCTTGCACCTTCTCTGTGGTGGATCTCTGCTTTCTCAGCTTCCAGGCTTCTGGCTGGTGCTTTGATGCATCCACAAATTGCAGGGATCAAATGGTGTTGGGCTGAGCTTGCCTTCAGATGAAATGAAGTGCACGTTAACAGGTATAGTGTTTCTTTAGATCATGTCCCCATACCTCCCCACAGCTGTCTCCTTTCATGTTGTGGCAGCCCACTCCTCTTAGTCACCTTTCTAAAGAAGCCAGCTCCATCGTCTGGAACTCTCTTGTTGACTTCTGCTCAGCCAGGGCTCCACGCGCTCACCATGAGGTTACTACTTCCTTCAAACAGTGCAGCCATGAGCAGAAGATGTCCAGTAGCCACTGAGAACTGAACAGCACCTTGTGAGGACTGAGTCTTTCAAAATCTCTCCAATGAGGAGATATTTCTTTTAGAATAAGTAAGTATCTCTCTGATTCAAATGATGCATATTCCAGACTGATTAGTAATCTGAGGGAGCAGCAACATGTGGCATTGCCTCACTGTTTCCAGAGGCTGATCTCTCCAGGACAGAGCTGAAGCAGTTTCCTTCGGAGCAGCATTGGAGGAACCAAAGGAGAGTGTGTAGGTGGTGCTCCCTCCCCACCGTATGTGCCCGTGGTCCTGCCAGCTCATGGGTAAACTTTCTTGGTTACGTAGCCTGTCATCGGAGTGGTCGGCAGATGGGCCCTAAGTTCAGCCTGATTAGTCCTGTTCAGTCAGCAAGGCTAAGGCAAAGTTGCTTCATGTCTCATCCCATATGGTGGCTCCTGCTGTCACTGCTCTTCTGGGAAAAGTTCTGAGCATCCTCCTGGTCTCAAGTCCAGCTCTGTTTTCTCCTCACTGAGTCAAAACACTGTGTTTCTGTCAAGTGCATGGTTGCACCCAAGGAGAGACATTTGACACCCGGTCCTACTGATGGGTGGGCACTGGCACTGCTTCACCCTCCATGGCTGCTCCCTTGTCACTTGGCAGAACAGGCGCCTGGTGGGAGCGAACCGCTCCAACGCCCTGCAGATGTCCAGGGACCGGGCCCTGGCTCGGGTCTGTGAGCAGAAAGGCGAAATTAATGGAAATTAATTCTGAACAGATGCCTGAACGGTTGTTCGGTCATTGAGGAAGGAATGGAGGGACTAAACTGAGGCAATTTAGGTAACTCCAACTTGTTCTTCACATTTTCTGTTGAAAACTGTCACTTGGGATTAATCCTCCTTCCATGATGTAGTTTTTTGCATTTTTCTTAACCGCAGCAACAGGCAGGTGAACTTGCTTGGTAAAATTGTACGATGTAGGTCACCAGTGACACAACCAGCTCTTGGGGAAGGTCTAAGGAGTGCCTGGAGTTGGTGTATCCCTCCCTGTGGGGGTATGGGGAGAGGGGATGCAAAGTTGGAGGGCTCCAGATTCAGGATTTTTGTAATGCCTGGCTGTGGTCCATGTGGGTAGTGCACACAGTGCTTCTGGACATCATCCCCACGACGCCTTTTATCCCAAGAACATCATAAACACCTCTCTGGTGTGGTGTGGCAGCATTCCAATCTTCACCATGGCTTGGTTGTTCTCTCCAGCTGCCCACACCAGGTATCTCCTCGTGCCCTCTTACTGTGCTCTGGCACATTAAAATGGAAAAGGTCTTCTCATGCTGCTCAAATGCTCCAATTAATCACCTGTGGCAGTTTACGCCTCTTAGTAGTTTGGAAATGCAGAAAAATGCCAAGGGGTTGGCACGGTCTGTTGAGGTGGAGCGTGTCTGAGTCTGCTGGAGAGGAACTGGCTCAACTGTAGCTGGTTTTGTTTGTCTTCACAGTTGTTACCATGTGTTCTTTGCGATCACATAAATGAGATCTGAGTAGATCCAATTTCTGTTTTTTTTTCCCTCCTCTATGATTCTGGGCTTATTAGCCCTGACAGTTATTTATTTGTCCTTAGTTGTGGGCTGAGGCAGCTTTATGGAGAACGTGGGAAGCATGTCTTTTCTAATTAGACCGCAGTCTGTTGTCTGTCTGCCTTATGGGCAGCACGCAGCATGCTGTTTTGCAGGGTTTATAATAGCAGGAAGCCCTGGATGCAGGAGGTCACACTGGACTTGTTTCTGAGAGGTTTTACAGCAACAACTCACAACATCAGTGTTCCTGAGACTAGGGGGGAAACAAAACCTATGGACTTTATTCTTCTCTTATTTCCCATAGTGAATTATTTAAGTTATATTGGGGCATGATGAGGTACAATGGGAACTGAGAGCAACCCACCAGGCCCAGACAGACCACAAGCTGGTTTTGCAGGAGCTTCTCCCAACTTATTTCCCATGTCTCCTAGCAAGGAGCCAGCACACATGTAGCATCTCAGATCAGGCAGGAGTTGTTCTCAGAAGTATTGCAGCAACTAATGAGGAAGGAACACTGGCTTCATGGAAGCTCACACCTTTTCCCAGCATGATCCCCTGTAGAATATGTGTTATGTCACAATTACGAGTCTGGTGGCTTTAAATAGCCTCGTAGCCTGTATAAAAAGTGAAAGCTGCTGCGTCTTGCTCTTTGAATTCAGTGGAATAATCTTCTTACATCTTCCTTGACAGCAACAGGCAGGAAGGGTAACCTGTGCATAACAGGTCCTGGCTCTGCTGGCTTTGAAGTTTGTTCTCATTCCACCAGGGAAGCTGGGATGGAGAGACAGTTGTCAGAAGCATCTCGCCAGTCTTCCTCCTCTGAGTTTGACTGAGGACAGACTGCTCGGTAGGGCACTCATCCATGCCTTTTTCATTTGCCCCTGATTTTAGCAAAGGGAACTGTAACAAGTCATGTTCATTACCAAACCTTGCAATTCAAGATAACTCTTTAAATAGCAACTTTCTTCATTCTTCAGTCGCTGGCTCAGTGCCCAGGGAAAATAGTGGGTTGAGAATATGAAGCAACAAATTTTCTTTTTCCTGTAATAGTGCTTTCAAACTGTATGTCTGTTTAGAAACATTAATCATTGTAACTACGGGGTAAAAATCTCCTGCCTGTCTTTAATCTTACCTGTGCAATGAGATGGCAACAGTGAGCTGTTGCTTTCTATGGATGATTAAGATGGGCTAAGCTTCAAATAGTTGACTATATCTTTTTCTCAGTTTGCTTTTCTATCACTTTAAATTAGGGATGGTCTTAGCTGTTCTCATGCAAACTCTACTTGTGCTGTGATTTTTTCTGCTGTTGCAGACTCTGCAGGGCTAGGCTGCGTTAGCCCTGCTTTGGAAAACCTCAAGTAAAGGTTTGTCAAAGAGTTTTGCATTTAAAAGCACCCCTGTCTGAGGCACCCATGGGCATAGCATGCTGTCAAGAGATGTTGCGTTGCCTAAGGGTCTGCCCTGCGGAAAAAGACATAGAACTGCTTGTAGTTTTTTTCTTGCAGCATTTTTATGAGAATAAGAGTAATTCTTGACAAATATTAATGTAGTTACGTTGTACCTATTGAAAATTTCCCACCTCCAGAAGTTTAACAAACTGTTGGTATTTATATCTCATTTCCAGCCTGTGCTAGCGTTGGTAGGTGGTGTTAAAGAGGGGCTGCATGATTAATAATGTGATACTTCAAAGTGTTTTCCAGACAATAGCTAACTAATCCAGTTTGGTGCTTATGAGGAGAAAGAGATCCCAGAGTATTATTTGGAGCATTTTAAGTTTGTAAATCCCTCCAGCATCTCTGAGAGGCAATAGAAATCCCATACACATGATAATTATGTTATAAAAAGGTACAAGATGCCAGCCAACCTTCCTACATGTCTTGGTTGCCTATTGCGTGTGTCGCTACCACAGCTGTCTCCTGTGTGCCAGATGTTCTCGTTAAAGGTGACAAGGGAAGTGTGGACATGCAGGGGTGGAGGCTTCTTGTGTTGTGCAAAGAGTGAACAAGGCGGCTCATGGGCCATTTCTAATGTGGGGCTCCTTGACCAGACAGTGGAAGGCCACTGAGTGCAGTGGATTACCTGGGGCAATGAGGAGCACCTGGTCTTGACATCAGAAAGAGTTTTACATGGATGATTGGGCTGATGCAAATGGTTTTGATTGGTGCAATAGCTTGCTCCTGGATGAGCATTCGTGTAAACTAGATACACAGAAGATTAAATCCTTGGCCGTAGGTTGCACTTGCGCTGTTCTTTGGTGCGGCTGGGGATGTGCTGTCTTTCATCTGCCCAAATTCCTGGCAAAGAGACAATACATCAGGCCAGTTTGTGTCATCTTCATTAGACTTTGACTGCTCCTTATGTTCATTTCTGCAGTAACCGTTTCCATATCCATTCCCTCAGAAGCCTGTATTATCTACTGGGGAAAGTATCTGAGGGGCAGGAGCAGATCTCAGCCCTTTCTATGGCATTTCTTGAGGCCATGTCCCATTTCACAGAGTGGCTGTCTGGGACGACCTCTGTTTTCTATGAGGTCCCTTCTGCTGTCTGTCATTTCTATTGCAGGTACCCCCAGATGTGACCGTGTCTCCTTTTCCCTCTTGGCCCTTCAGCTCATGGCTGCTCAATATCTCACCATCTTCTGACAGCCCCCGAGTGGCTTCCTTTGGCTTTTCTTTCCTGCTTTGTTGTTAGCAAAGGAGTTAAACACAGCAGGTGGTTGTCCTTTATTGCTGGCTCTGTTTAAACAATCTGCAGGTGCTGTGGAAGAACACCACAAACGCTGCTGTCCCTCTCTCCCATCTCCTCCTCTGAGTGTTTTTAGCTGTCAATAAGCTTTGGATAAAACCACAGTCGTAAGTAACCGCCACCAAGCCAATGAAGGAAGTCAGAGGATGGAAAGAAAACCCACTGAATACAGAAAATGTTTTTCAGAGAAGCAGAGGGGAAGGATGAGTGAGCACACAGAGGAGGAAAAGAACAGAAACCGGTGGCAGGAGCTGGGCAAAATCACCAGGGTGAATACACAGCCAAACGACGTGTTTCACGAGCACGTCTGACTTCTTCCTCTCTTCTGAATGGTTTAACTGAGGCCTGCAATTTGAAAATAAACTTTTCTTTTGTTTTTTAAACAGTTCAGTGCCCAGGAGAGCATCAAATAGCTCCAGTTTCAAATCAAAATGAGATTGCGGTGGTTGTGTTGTCATCGTACCCGTTCCGCTGCTGTGGTCTTTGGGAGGAGGAGGCGTCTTTGGGGAGCGGGTCCAGCTAGGCTCGTTGCTATGGCAAACTCTCTGCTGATGCCTGCTCTCTGCCTGCAATTGCTATTCAGCAGCTGTTTCCAGTGGTCGTCGGGAGGAACTTGCACAAGTTATGGATTGAAAATCCCTCTCTGTATGTTAGCCTTCGCTGGAACCGAGCTTTGACAGGAGAGATGCATTAGCTTCTAAACTCACCAGTAATTAGGTTGGTTTGAGTGTACTTTGCTGAAAGTTAAAGCTTTGGGGCTGGGAAAGGGAGAAGTGGCAACTTAAAAATCAATATTGCAAATGCAATGCAAAAGAGTATAATTAGCATGTTTTGCAGGGCCTATTAATTCCTCTGAAATGCTGTTTATTAGGCAGAAGAACTTGGGAGCCCATCAGTGGATTAAACAGGTTCTGTAATGAAATGTAAATGGTGTAATTGGGCTTGTTCTGAAAGTATTTATTCTTCACCTGTGACCCGCTTGATTGCGGTTTGACAACACGAAGGAGTGTGCATCTCTTCGTTAATGACAGCTAATTCCCTGGAGCTAATGGAGTGGGACGCCCAGGCGCATGGCGCTGGGAACAGCAGGGTCGTGCCTGCAGCTCTGCAGTGATTGGCACCAATCCGAGCACAATGTAACTTTAATTACAGTAATTCCAAATCTAAAGCAAGCATTTAGCTGCTGGAGAGAGGCTCTTAATTTTGCAAATAGATGCTATAGAATGGGCTGACCTTTTATTAGACAAATATTGGGATGGGTGGGAACACTGTCCTCCAAGGTACAGGTAACGTTACTGGCTCCCATTAGCTCAGTGAAAATCACAGAGGCGTGTTCTCCCTGCCAGGTTAACCATATGGATTTCTTTCAATGAGCAACAGAGTGGAGCCAGGAGTGAGATGTGGTCCTGTATGTTATTTAAGTGCAGTCTTTGCATCAAGGCATGAAATTCCTCTGCTGCTCCTCTGCCTTGTGCTTGTGCTTTTGTCAGTATAGACCACTGGGATTTTTGTTGTTGTTGTTTTCCCTTTCTACAAACCCTCTTTATCCAAACTGTGCAGTGCTAAGTATTTCCAGGCACACAGGAAAGGTCACACTACTCTCTTGGAGCAGGAGAGCTGAATAGTTTTGTCTGGCATTATGGTATCCTGCAGGAAGTGCTGCCACCAGTGCTTGTTATACTCTCTCTTCCATAGGGTTGAGATGATGTGCACAGGCACAGCCTCCCTTCACTCCTACTGGAGAGGACCTTCCAGTGCAGAGACCTCTGGGAGCAGAGGACGGAGTGCTGGGAGGGAGGGCTACAGATCACACACCAATGGGAACTAGCAGTCCCCCAGCTCTTCCTGAATCCATTAAGCCCTACAGCCTCTGACCTTGCCTTCTGTTAGCTCAGTCTCTCTCTTAAGCAGGGGTCTTGTCAGAGTTGAAATGAACCGAGGCAGGGAAGCTTTTCTCCAGGTAATGGAGTCTTGCGTGTATGGATTTGGAATAGGTCTCCAGGGGGGTGCTGTGGGCTGTCATGTTTAATGTTTGGAGCAGAAGCAATACAGTCTCTGCAAGCAATGCCTTCCTTTTCTGTTTTATTATTCTTCCTCCTCTGCCTCTTTCCATCTACCAGCTGAGAGGCAGAGAGGTGGGAGTGACAGCGTGGTCACAGGTCCCTTTACATCACTGACCTTGGGCTTGTCCTCCGAGTCAGGATTTGCTGCTCGTGGTGACTGTGGAGAGGGCAGGGTGGGAGGCAGCTGTACACGGGGTGGAGGACAGCATGATCAGTAGATATTTGGCCACCTGAAGGAATGAATGAGAATCATTGGGCGGGGAATACATAAAGGATGTTAGAGAGAATGAGAACTGATGGGGGTTTGATGCTGCTGTGGAGTGGTGGCCAACGTGAAGCAGTTGTCTGAAACTGGTCCAGAAGAGAGATGAGAACAGTGACAAACAGAAGGGAGCATCCTCGTGAGGCCAGGCACATTACTCTTTCCCAGCAGATGGTTTTCCATGCACATTGCCTAATCCCAGCAGAAATAACACCTTTTCTGGATGAGCTCACACTCCCATTCATGTAGAGCAGCTTCTTTTTGCACTGGATTTGTGTTGTGTGGAGAGACAATCCACTGGCACACAGAGGCAGAGCAGCCTCCAGCTGCAACATGGCTGTGTTGAGCAGGTTCTCCTGGTGTCAAATGCATCCTGTTCCCCAGCTTCTCATCTGAAAGATGCAGCTTTCGTGGGAATCTTGCTGGGAAGTGATACAGGGGGGACTGTTAATATTGCAAAGAGGAGGTTTCCTTGGCAAAAAAAAAGCAATAATAATCCTGGTCATTGTGAGAGAAGTCAAAAACCTTCAGGTTTACCCACCTCTTTTTCTCAGCCTTTGCTAACATGCCAGTCTGCATCCTAATGACATTTCATCTTGCTGCTAAACCTCCAGGGCTGGGTGGCTTCTATTGGCCCCTTCTGCTGGGTCTGCTCTCAGCTGGAAGTTGCCAAAGCCTTCAGCACGCAAAGTATTTTCTGAAATAGTTTTTAACAGACAGCCCTAGACCACAGGCAAAACCAGGGCAGATTGCATGTGGCCTGTAATTCTGACAATGAACCCAAAATAGAAATATTGTCCATTTCTGCTATGGAAGACCAATTTTTGGAGTTATTTAATCTCACAGTTTCCAGATGCGTGCTTCTGGCTGCTGGGAAAGCCCAATCTAGCTTTCTAAATTCAGTTCCTTTACTTTTTATCACATACAGAGATTGTATTTACCTGAACTACCTGTATAAATGTTGGAAGTGTTCAGACGACCGATATAGATGATAGAGAGGCCTAAGAGACAATCATAAATGTTGATTTTTGTCAGTGAACTTCCCAAGCACTGCTGGGCTGCAGACCTCATGTGGGCAGCCCAGGGGTGGTACTGCCATGTCTTACGGCAGAGCAAAGCACGGCTGCCCAAAGGCACCACCTCCCCTCTGTTTGTGGCTTTTCTGTGAGCCTGGAAATCTCATGATGTAACCTGTGGAAGCTGTTTTCAGTTCATAAATACCTAAATGTTTCCTGGTGGAGATAAGAACACTATTTGGTGCAGGTAAACCTACAGTAACAGGCTTGTTTTTCTTACCTACCTCATCTTGAATCTTTGTACGTTGTCTGTTGAGCTATAGATTGAAGACCACTGCTCCATGTAAAATAGAGAAAGATGCTCTTGAGGTTCTTCTGAAGCACTTTTCAGCACATAAATTTAAAAGATGCTTGAGAGCTTCAAACAAAGTCCTTGTTTTTGTAGAGACCAAAAGTGTGGACTGCTCTCTAGGGAAGGCTGTGCCAGTTCAGTAGTTCTCTAGCTGGTATTCCTCCTTCTTTTGTCTTTGAGACATGGGAGATAGCACGGCTCCACAGCAGTTGGATGAGAACTGTCAGATTTTAATATCAACATGAAGTGTGGCAGGCAGAGGGAAGGCAGGGTGGGCAGGTTCTAGCTTTGTCTGGGCAACCAGAAGAAAATTGGACATTGTTAGCATGGCCAAGTGCCTCAAAGAGAGCTTGGAAGATCCTTCAGGCATCTTGTCCTTTCCATCTCTCCACCTATTTGTTCCCTTTGGAGTCCATACAGCTGCTTCCCCTTTGTTTCCCTTCTGTCTCCTGTTTTACCTCCAAGTAAAGGAACCATCTCATTGCATGTGTACATGCATATAAAAAGCTGTATAAAATAGCTTTGTGAGCATTGAGCAGTGAGGAGCAACTGAGTGCTTTATCTCTGCAAGCCCATCCTGCTTGTCCATTCAACCCCATTCATCTCATTTTAGGATATTTTTTTTTTTTTCTATTATTAGCCTGAAGGCTTTTCAATGCCTCTGTGATGTTCCCACAAATACCTGTTGCATTTTGGGCACTAAATAAATAATAAATAATAACTGTGCTGGAAAGCTGTCGGCCAGATTGATGCTGTTGCTATAAACAAACAAGGCTTTTGGCTGGGGAAAGGCAGCAGGTTTCTGGGGCGGTCTGTGCTTGGGGTGAGTGGCAGCTCCCCGTCATTAATATCGGACTTTGATCTCTGAAGTAAGAGATTATTCCCCCGTGGCCCTTTGGTATGAGGAACTGACAGCAGTAAAACACAGCAGTTTGAGAGGCTCCTCCAGCATTTTACTGAGATTAGATCTCCAAGAGGGACTGTTAGAAAGGAAGAAATGATGGAATCGTGGGTTATGTGACTGCTGTGACTCATTAATATATCAAAATTTATGTCCAGAGTACTCTCACAACTGGTCCAAACCAACTCTTAGGAGCTGATTTCTTTCTTCTCCCAGTGCTGCTATTGCCTAAAGGCCTCTGTGGGAGATGTGCTGACTCTTTTAACAGCTTCCTGCATTTACTCTGACTCTCCGGGCTCAGTTTGTGGAGGCTTGGCTGTGCCACCAGCATGGACTTCATGCTCCTTCTGCACCTGGGACAGTCTCTGTCTCCGCAGCCTCCTTCGTGAGCGGTGGCTTCGTGGCACAACAGCCGGTTACAAAGCGTGATTGCACAGACATACATATCTGACAGTCTCTAGTCTCGCTGGGCTTTGGATTTTTTCCCAGGTTGTCTTTGGGAAATTACCAGAGCATCAAGGCACAGTTGCTGGGAGGTGATGATAGAGAAGCTCGTTTTATTGAATTTCAACCCCTGTACCAATAAATCATAACCCAAACCGATGGAAAAAATTGTCTTGCGCCAGTGTTGGCACTGCCAGAGGACAAGTCAATAGAGACCAGACTTTTCAACCCGCAGGTCCCCAGGCCAGGTCTGGGTCCTGGCCAGAAGTGACAGAAAATCATTGACACTGAACAATAGTTTTCTCTCCGGGAAGGGTTTTTGCCCTTTGCCTGGTTCCTGTTAAACAGCAGATACATGAACAAAACAGAAACCATCCCAGCCTTGTGTCCTGCTGTCAGTGGCCTAGGGTCCACCATGCCTGCCATATCCATGGGACACTGGGGCATGTCACCCCTGATGACACGACTGAGCCTGGCTCTCCTGCCCAGCCACGCTTCTTCTGGGGATAGATCATTTCATTCTTGCTGCTTGCCATTAGTTCCTTCCCATCAGCACTAAATTCACTTCTAATTAAGCCACTCAAGTAGACCAGGAGGAAGCAGTGTCTGTGCTGAGTGTTGGGGTTGTGGCTGCTAGTGGGGAGAGAGAGCTCTGTGGGTAATGACTGGAGAGAACACCAGGAGAGCAGCCTTGGGATCCTGCCCCGTGGATGGGCCAAGAAGTGTTTGAAACCCTCCATTTCCCAAGTACTGTTCCTGAGTACACCTCTTGATTTTTAGATATAATTTTGCTTTCTCTGGTTAGTGGATTTCTGTCACTACTTCCCCCCCCAGATATTTATCATGATACTCAGTGTTCCCCCCACCAGATCTCTACCATGGTATCACAACTGGCACACCACTGTTCAGTGCCAACACAACCATAACAAAACCACCATTGCCACTCAACTTAAAGCAAATCAAACTGCATCTGCAGCAGCACTCCACCCCAGAGGAGACAATCAGTGATGAATGAAGTCAACCAGTAGTTAGCTCAAGTCAGAATGAGATACCTCTTGAGAAGAAACATTTCTATGACTGTGAAGTGGTGCGGGTGTGGAGGAATCAGTCTCGAGGTGACAGCACAGCTGTTCCCACCTTCCTTTCCCAGCAAGTGACTCACAGAAAGATGATACTGCTTGGAGATCCCACCAGTAGCAAAGCAGTTTTGCCCTGGAGTTGTGCTGCTTCGTGTTTGTGCTTACAGTGATGCTTCGAGGACAGATCCATTCACATCTAAACCAGTGAGAAGCATGGCAGGGCTGAGCAGTTGGACAGGAGTGTTGCAAAGGGCTGGAAAGGAGAAGAGGACATGCTAGGTCTGGGTTTGGAGTGTTTCACGTAGGAGATGCATTCATGTAACCTCACAGTACTGAGAACTGAAAAAACTTCATTGACAGAGCAGAAAACCAGCTCTTGTTTGGATTTGAGGTGTCTTGTGGCATGCAGAGGAGAGCAGCAGCCCTGTAAGTCCTCCTACAGAGATGTGAAGCGAAAAGAGGAAGGGAGGAGAGAAAGCAATCTTTAAGGCAATTTGGCAAAGAAAAGAGTGAAGCGAAGGCACGTGTGTGAGAGAAGTGGGAGGAGAGGGGAGAAGTGATCCAAGAGCTCCCATCAGCAGGGGAAGAGGTGACTGTGTCAGTAATTTGCCACACAGGCAGGAAAGAGCAAAGCAGCCTTGGGAGGAGCGACCAGCTGGCAAAGGGCCTTCTGAGAACAAGTCAGGCACCAACTTTGAAAGGAGCCTCTTGACAAAAAGTAGTATGCCTCTTTCTGGGTCTTCCAGCAGAATCTCCTGGCATGTCAGTCTTTGCCTCTCTCCTTTTCTGTCTCCATTGAGGTAGGGCCAGTGATCTTTGAGAAAATGTGCAAATTCATCTTGAAACCATCTTCCAGCATCACCTCCTACATCAGCATGTACCAGGACAGGAGGAGGCAGAAAGGGTAACGTAAAGATGTGATGGGCAGCATAAAGCATGTGGCACATACACCTCTGTTTTATCATATCATTATTTTAACCTGTTTTTCTCTGAAAAGTGGGGAAATTCTTGCTGGGCAGTCCCTATTTCTCCTGCCTCACCTGAAGATCTAAAACCAGTGAGAGGCTGGAGAATTTCCTTCTAATTAACTTAACAAAGAGTAGCTTAATAAGTAGCTTGATCATAGTCTGAGTTCCTATATGGGAAGGAGATTTTGGCTAGCTTAGAGCTCTTTAATCTATCGGACAAAAGCATAACAAGCTCAAACACTGGAAGTAGAAACCAGGAAAGATTAGAAATAAGGAAACGCTTTTGTTACAACAGGGGTAATTAGCCATTGAAACTATTTATCTCAGTACGTGGGGGATTCGCCGTCACTTTGAAGTGTCTAAATGAAGATGGGATATTCTTGTACTAGAAATGTTCTAAGTCAGCTAGCAATTACAAGCCTGATGCAGGAACTGCTTTGCTTAATTCACCAGCTTGTGCTTTTCATCAGTTTAGATTGGCTGATTCTTACAGTTCTTTTGAGCTCCGCAATTTGTGAACCTATGAGAAATCAGGAGATCTGCTGATGAGCACAGCACCTGATAGTGCAAATACTGGTACTGGGAAGTAGTAGAATTGTGCAAAGGGCTCTTTTGAAGTAGGAAAGAGAAATCTGTGGCAGCTTTTACTAACAACTTGGTAATTGTGCTAAAAAGTAAATCACTTTCCTGTACTTCAGCAGGGATCGGGCTGCAAACCCACCTTGCATAGAGGTGGCTGGAGATGTTGTCGTCTCATCAGACTCATCATACCGTGTATGTACTGTCACAGGACTGAAAATACAACGGCTTTGTTTGTCCCAGCTCATAGCATTCATCTGTCAATCAATTCCCAAACATAATTAATCCACTCACTGGCATACCTTACTGGCTTCTTGTTATCACTGCTCATTTTATGGGTAAGGACAGTTGGGGTGATGTGGAGATTTCATTCAGGCAATTAAGAAAAGAACTTGTCATAGCTGGGATTCATGCTCTGGGCTCCAGAGCACTATCTCATTTTAAAATTACTAATGGAGAGCTAGGAAACGTATGTCTGCTGTTGGCCTGAATTTGATATTGCTTTCTTTAATAAGAATAATAAAAGAGGGAAGGGGGCTGGAGGAATGCAGAAGTACCTAGTGGGCTCCACTGGGAGGTCTGATGGGGAACGCCAGAGGCTTCAGCACTTGTTTGTGTCTCTGGCAGCCTGACCCTGCGGTGCGGATAATCAAGTTGAAAATTAAACCAAATTTCAAATGTTAAACCAGCCAATTAAAGAAGCAATTGCATCAAAACATGCATTTTTAAAAAGTTTGTGTTTACTCTGTCATAATTAATTTATTTAGCAAGAAAACTTTTGTTTGTACAAAATACTTGTTAAATTGATCATGAGCAGTTGAGGGAGCGAAGATGCAGCTACACAGAGGCATAGCAGAGCAACAGTTAAACCAAAATGTCACCTGAAGTTCCCTAAAGATCTGCCTGAAGAAGTTTTATGGGGAAGGTTTTTTCCTACCACAACCAAAACATGATGCATCTTTTTTTCAGACTTCATGACTGAAGGCATGATTGCTTTTTGTGGCCTGTCCATTAACCTTAAAAGAGTCTTTGATCAAATAACTTACCATCTCATTGCTTTGATTTCCCTTGATGGCTCCCTTTAGAAGACTGAATAGCTGGTGAGTTGGGTACTTGGCTCTTTGGAAGCTATCACATTTACCTGTGTGCTCTCAGCATCAATTGATAGCATGTGAATGATGTTCTCTGGTTTCTTGCAGCTCAGCATCCCTGCATTTCAGGAACTTTCCTATATGTTTAGGCAGGTTGGTGTTTGTTTTGCCTGTGGCCTATTGCATAGGCTGGCATATGTAGGAAGATACTTATTTTTCACTCTTTTGAGATTCCTCTTGGAATGTTTTTGTTTGAACCTTTGTGCGCATCTACAAGAAGGGCCAGAAGAAGGATCCAGGGAACTATAGGCCTGTCAGCCTGACCTCAGTACCATGGAAGGTTATGGAGCAGGTCATCTTGAGGGTGATCACACAGGATGTCCAGGACAACCGTGGGATCAGGCCCAGCCAGCATGGGTTCATGAAGGGCAGGTCCTGTTTGACTGACTATGATAACTCCTTCTATGATAGGCTCACTCGCTTGGTGGATGAGGGGAAGGCTGTGGATGTTGTTTACCTGGACTTTAGTAAAGCCTTCAGCTCTGTTTCCCACACCATTCTCCTAGAGATGCTGGTAGCTCATGGCTTAGACAGGTGTACTCTTCGCTGGGTTAAAAATTGACTGGCTGGCCGGGCCCAGAGAGTTGTGGTGAATGGAGTTAAATCCAGTTGGCACTGGTAACAGGTGCTGGGGGCAGTCTTGTTTAATGTCTTTATCAATGATTTGGATGAGGGGTTTGAGTGCACCCTCAGTAAGTTTGCGGGTGACACCAAGATAGGTGGGAGAGTTGATCTGCCTGAGGGTAGAAGGCTCTGCAGAGAGATCTGGACAGGCTGGATTGATGGGCCAAGGCCAATGGTGTCAGATTCAATAAGGCCAAGTGCCGGATCCTGCACTTGGGTCACAACAACCCCATGCAATGCTACAGTGCACTGCAGGGCTGGGGGTGACACAGTGATGCTGACTTGGAGAACTTTGTTCACAATTTGTGATTCACAAGGTAGCGGGATCC
The DNA here is from genome assembly GCA_028020825.1 of Podargus strigoides. NCBI lineage: Eukaryota > Metazoa > Chordata > Aves > Caprimulgiformes > Podargidae > Podargus > Podargus strigoides. Next base: position 12,784,297 of record CM051634.1, on the reverse strand, counting down.
AGTCTAAGAAGAAATTGGTTGGAATGTGCTGAGATGAATGTCTTAAGAGGTAGTATTTGCTTTCCATCATCTGGCAGTGGTTAGTTTGTGAGGAAAGAAGGAAATCTGATGTGCAAAGACTTGAATTCCTGATGCTTTTTCCCTCCCTCAGCCTCCCTTTTGTTCAGGAATAGGCAGGGACTGGAAGCAGCCGCCACAAGTTTGCAGTTGCCTGAACTTTTAGTTATTAATTAGTCCCATCTTTATTCACACAACAATCTCTTTGCCTCAGACTGTGGGTAATAAACACCGATCAAGCAGGCAGCAATGATAAATTGTCTATTTAATAATTAACAAATTAGTCCTAACAGATGGAACTAAAACAAAATTGTCTGTATGTGCACACAGCACACGGCTTGCCTTCCCCTGCTTGTCACACTGAGATATCACCAGAGATTTTGGTGTGTCTCCACTGATCTCAGGTCAGTCACCCTCGCATGCCACAGGCACTGGTCATGTTTGTCTCTGGGTCTGCTACAGCTCTTTCTAGATTTGACCTTCTCCATGTGCCAGCAATGAAAATGAATGAGGCAAAGCAAGATGTCATGGAGGAAAAGCGTGGTGGGGAAGAGAGGGAAATCCCAGCTTTTTAGCATTAGTTAGGATGCAGGAGCACCCCTGCAGAAGGATCAGCTGTCCATTGTGATCTGTTATGTTGAATTAATAGAGATTATAGTCCCTGTAATTCTTTCTGCTATTATCTAGCAAAGAATAAAAAGTCAATGCATTGCCGAGTTAAATAAACATGAGGCACTACAGTCATATGAGCATAGTATCCTGTGAGCTAACTGTGCATATATTATTCATCTCCAGTTATTATTCATGACCTTTCCTTCACACCGTCATGGCTCCATCACTTGTGAATTTATAAGTTCATTAATAATGAGAGAAAATTAATAATGTATTTTCATTATATCCATTGGGTATATGTACAGCATTCATAATGCATTCAAATAACTGATTTGAGGTGTAAAAATAAAACCACAGCTCTTCTGTGGGCCCTCACCTTTTTGAAGAGTTCCTATTTTTGTTAATAATCCTTCCTGCCTCCATTGCTGTGTGGCCATGCAGTGTAATAGCCTGCCATCTGCCACCATCATGCTTAAAAAGGCTTGAGTCAAAGCAGGAAATAGCGTTATTGTGTGAGATTAGAAGAAGATGATCCACAAATTAATCATTATTGAAAGCTACACCACAATTCCGAGAGCGTGGGAAAGGTTTGAAGTTCGGGCGTTCCCTTCTCTTTTCCCCCACCGGTTGTGTTTGGTTGATATTGAAGAGCTCAGTCAGGTGGAAAAAGGCACATCTGATCCATCCAGGCTCTGGGAAGCACTGTGGTACTCTTGGGAGCACAGAGGTTTACTCAGGGTGTTGCTGTGGTGTGTACCTAGGACAAACGTGCCGTCACAGGTCACACAGTTGTGCTTTATTTTAATTGGGAGACGCCTACCTCATTTCCTTTCTCATCTGCAGCAGTCTAATCCTCTGGGGTTAGAACCTGAAAGTTTTTACAAGCTTTCCTTTCCTGTTTTTTGTGGTGGTTTTTTTTTTCTCTCAAGAAAACAACTCCCAACCTGTTTTGTTTTTCAGAAGACATCTTTCCCCTGGCTCTGTCTAGGAAAACACTGGGCACTGGTGTGCAGATCGTTAGCTGGCTTTAGGCAATGGAGTATAAAAGTTTGAGACACGGCAACAGATAAACAGTTAACATAACTAATCCAGTTTCAGTTCCACTTCTTTCCTTTTCAAGTATTCTGATTATTCTTATTTTATTTGGTCAGCAGTACTTTGAGTTGCATTTCTCTGGTTTTATTTCAGTGTTTGTAGCCCTGTGGTAACACTCAACTGTAAATAAAATTCACCTTTTATCTGTTCCCCATTATGAGCATAGGCAGCCTGCTTTTAAACAGCCACAAGAATATTGAGTGTAATGAAGGTACCACCTTCAGAGCACGTAGTTGGTATTCAGACAGGATGGGAAAAGCTGCCTCTAGCCCCATGGAATTGGAAACACTTAATATAAGAGTCAGTTGGATATCAGTAAGAATGTATATTATTTTCTCTTCCAGCTAATAGGATTTTTAAATAAAGCTAAAGCTGATACGTCTGGCTGAGTCCCTGCCCTTTGTGAGAGCTGCAGCTTCACCAAATGGCAAAGGATTGAACAATGTGAATTCTGGGTATCCTATGTGCTTGCTAGAAACAACTGCAAAGAGATATAAAGAGGGAGGAAGAAAGCCACAAGCAAGGGACAGTAAGTGAGCTTTTCTGTATTGGCTTTAATCAAAACATAATGATGGGACTTAAAGCATAAAGCAAAGGAAGGATTTTGCTTGTGTCAGCCTAGAGGAGGGAGCCATTCATTTCACTCCATCATTTTGAATTGCTTTCTAGAGCATTTACTCATCCATCTTCTCCAGCCAAACACTTCACTCTGCCTATCACCATTCTTTCCTTTGGATTTAAATTATGAGTCTGTATTAAATTATCTCTCTTTGCTTCTTGTTTTTGTGTTTGCTTATTGAACCCATTTTGGATCTCCAGAACAGTTTCATGCTCTGCCTAAGCAGCCCAAGTTAGCTGGAAGCCTGTGCAGACACTTTTTCCTTTGGACAGCGTTGTCAGAACAAGCCAGCCAGTGACTGATGTGATCGGGAGTCAGCGAGTGTGTACAGTGGATAAATGTGCCTGACGCTTTGTGATAGAGCTGGTAATTACATTTCACAGTGAGTGGTATTAATAGTGAAAGGAGGCTCTGGCATGCTGTATGAGAATTGGTAATAGGAGAGGCTGTAGGGAGAAGAGGGAGTCATTTATTAACCTGACGAATTATGGAATAATGGACTTTTCCTTTGAATGCCGAGGAGCTCTCCTAGACGCGATGGTTTTTGAGATATGTCGGGGCCTTTGGTGAGCGCTGATGGTGCTGAAACCTCCTTTCTTTCTTTTTGCCCCACTGTGCCACCCCTGACTCTTATAACTTCCATCTCTGCTTCTGCTCAAATACTGTCACTTGTTTTTACACAATGTAGAGATGGTGCTTGGCTAGGGATTCACAGGTCTTGAGATCTGATGATCAAAAGTTTTAGAAGATTTTTGAACCTGTAGAAGGAAAGGAATGCCTTTGAGGGAGAAAAATAGTCTCTCCCAAACTTTCCTTTTTATGAAAGGTCTTTTCCTCTGGATCCTTCTGCTCCTCCCTACTCACATCTCCTCTACATTCCAGCCACTCTCTTGATTCTCCTAAGATTTCTCAGCGTTTGCTGCGTACCCAACACTGTGTCCCACCTCAGGACTATTTCCCTTCCAGCCCAGCAGCAGTGCAGAAGGGATGGTGCAGGTCCAGCCAGTCCATTAGTGCTCAGAAGGGATCTAAGTGCCTTCAGGCAAAGGTGTAGCTGTTGACACAGCCGATGCACAAAGCCCCCGGGCTGTGCAGTGCCGGGTTCTGCAGCTCTCTCCTGGGGTTCTTAAAAGGAAAAACCTGCCAGCTCTGGGAAGGAAGACAGCACAACAATGGAAACGAGCCTGAGCTGGAGAGAATTGCCAAGATTTTGAAAGTATTAGAAGTGCTCCAGAACCAGAATGATTTAATGGTGTGATTACTTCTTAATGCAACACTCACAAGGTTTTTATTAGATTTTTCCCCCCGCCCCATTCTTTCCTTCTAAATGCTGTAGAAACAGCCTAGCTTGAGATAAACACCCGGGGCTGTTATACTATATCACTCAGTTTAATTAACTTTTAAATCATATAATGTCACCTGAATACCTTTCTAAATTCTACAGGCCTAAGAGACAGTGAGAGTGGTAGCTCTATTCAGTTACTGCCTTTGATAAAATCACCTTCTGAAGCCTACAGGGTTCTCCTTTGCCCTTCCCTCCCTACAGATGTGCTCTCCTTCAAAGAGAATAGGCTGTAACCAAGTGACTCGTGGCTTAAGGGCTTGAAAGTGTGGTCTTGTTGGGTCAATGTCGTTGTCACTCAGGGTCAGTGAAACAGCTCTCTGGCGTCCAGAATAACTTTATACTGGTGGTTTTATAGGCTCTGTATCTATACGGCAATTTTATGCTCTTGGTTGTGAGATGGTCTTGCCCAGCGGGTGACAGACAGAGTGGTCTGTGCATTAGGAAGGGAAGAAATGTGTCCCATGATGGTTAAAGCTGCTTGACAGGGAAGTCTCTAATATGAATTTTTGCAGTTCTCTGATACAAGTTCCCAGTGTGCTGGTGTCTCTCCTACCCCAAGAAAGCACTAGCTGTGCATTTTTCCTATGTGGCATTTTGTAGGTGCTTAGAGTAGAATAACAAGGGAAAGAGCTAAAATGAGATTGTCTGGTCCCCTCCTTGGCCCCAAGAAGGGGGCAATCCAGGTGGTCTGTGTCTCACAGCTGAGCTGTTTGCACTGTGCTGAGTCCACCAAGCTGAGTCTCAGAGGACTCATACATTAGCTGTCAGGTCTAATCCTTTAGGATATTCATTATTAAAAAAAAAATAAAAGAAAAGAATTTATTAGTACTGATGCAGAGGAGGAGCACAGAAAGATTAGGATGCAAAAAGATGAAGGTGCTGGGATTTGCTGAGCACTTCTTAGTTCAAAGTACCCCAAAAGCACTTAGAGTCCAGATTAAAGGAAATGGTTGAGAGATGCCTTTGAGATGTCTAAGCAGAGAGCCAAGAGAAAAAACAGAGGAGATGGAAATTAAACCTGGAGATCATTGGCACAGAAATGATGGCTTAGTGTGGGAGGGGGAAAATTCACTGAAAGGGGCAGTGTTAATTAAGCACACTACTCATCACAACAGCATGGGTGTGATGAACAGGGTTCTTGGAGCAAGAAACAGAGGTCAGCATTGGGTTGAAGGACTGCATGGACATAACAAATGGTAGGAGAGAAGTGGGAAACTTTAAGGGTTAATAGCCCAGATATGAGTATGAAAAGACCTGCTGGTGAGAAATGGAGGGGTTGGGAAAGGCCACGGAAAAGGTCTCTCTTCTGGTACCCTCTGAGGTGGAGATTGAATAGATCGGCCGTGCAACAATGTCGCTGTATCCGCTTCATCTTTATTTAAAGTTCTTCCCTTTGTGCATGAGCTCTTTCCACAGCCTCAGCAGTGTGAGCAAGCTGGGCTGATGTCAGCTCTGTACCATCCTGCTGTGCTCTGGTCCCTCCTTTGATGGTAAGTTTCTCACCATCCGGGATGTTACCCTCCAACTCGTCTGATTTGCAGAAACCCAAGTGATTCTTCAGCTTTTTTCATTTCTTTTTCTTCCCTGTGCTCTGCTCTGAATGCATTAGAAACAGGAAACCTACATAAATGCAAGTCAAACCAAAAGATTCCCGAGACCATTAGTGTGTAGTGCCAACGTCATTCTTGCAAGAGTATGTGGGATGGTTGATACAAGGCCCTTGGCAGTTCAAGTGATGATGAATTTGCAGGATGTCATTAAGCTCCCAGGATTTCTCTCTGCCAGTCAATGCACAAGTTCAAAAGCTTCACCATTTCCATAAAATAGGGAAGGAAGTGGGTTGGGGCATGGTGAATACTTGGAGCGAGCCCCGCTTCCGTGGTTGAGGGCACACAGTCAGCTCTGAGCAAGGGAGGAGCCATTCAGTTAGGAGGCTGTATTTTGATCTCTCTCCTGTGCAGCTTTTTGGACCAAGTTTTCCATCTTTGGCCATTTCACATTGCTGCGTTGCTGAGAGTCCCCTGACATTGGTGCTTTGTTTCATCTCGGGGAAGGTCAAACGTGGTGCTGGGGAAGCAGCCGGGGGAGGTCCCTGGAAATAATCAATAGAGGGAACGTGAAGGATGAGCGAGCAGGACTGAGAGACAGCATCTAGCCCATGTTTAATAAGAAGGGGAGAGATGCAGGGCTAGGAAGGGGGGGAAGGTGGTAAGAAAGCCAAGACCTGGCAAGAAACTGCATAACAATGAGGCATAGGTGATAGCAAAATGATAAGTCAGCAGAGCTGGACAAGGTAGTAACGTCCAGCTTTTCAATTCCAGGCAGGTACTGCTGCGTTTGCAGCTGTGGCTCCTTGGGAGCAGGAGGTGTACGCCTGAGAGCAGGAAACCGAGAGCAAGGGGATGGGGAGGCAGAGGGGGATGGAGCTGGGGACCAGTGAGCGCTCGCTCCCCGATGCTTGGAGCATGGGATACCCAGACCCAGAGGCAGGGAGAGGGAGTTGGAGGGAGCGTTTGCTCCTTCAGCTCTGTCAGGCTCGTGGATCAGGGATCTGCTGTTGCCCCCCCGGACAGCAGCGTGCCATACTGTGGTGGTGCAAAGCGAGCTCCGAGAGCCTGGTGCAATTGCCCTGTGTTTCCAAGTATGTGGCTTGGTGAAGTTACAAGCACTGTACAGGCTGGTTATCAATGGACCTGTGACAGACCTGTACACACAGAGCCAGAAGTTAACAGCCTCCTGAGAAAGAGCTGAGTTGGGTAATTGCATCTCCTGTAAGGCCAGTGGAGCAAGAGGGGGGTGGACAAGTCTGTATATTTGTATTTATATGTATATATATGCATGGAATAAAAATGGTCCAATCTTAAAAGCATTATATACGCTCAGCTTTGGAATATCCAGTGTCTTAAGACTCTCATTTCCCCATTGTTTTTCGACTTGATGCCATGTTTCTCACTCAGGACAGGAGGGAGATCCCCAGCTCAAGGTGGACCATGAGGCAACACTGCCCTGGGTCACCCAGCCCTTTGCTTCCCCACCCAGTAAATCCTCCCCACACAGAGCTGAGATGCTGCAGGGCAAGGGGACAGGTAGAGCTGGCATGACCTCCATTTTCTGGTATTTTATTATCACAGTCAACACAGCTAGATATGTGGATTCAGGAACAAGCAAAATGTTCCATTTATTTTAGTCCAAGGTTTTCTGACTGCCTCTTGATGCTGGAAGGCAGAATCTCTTGAATTGTCTTTCCTTTTTTTTTTTTTTTTCAGAACAAGCTGTTTAATATTAACACTGATTACCCAATTGCTCATTTCAAAGAGAGCAGTAGCAACTTTCAGAGCTTTGGGGACTTAATTTTCTTCTGGATTTATGGGCAGCCGCCCAGATCTCTCCAGCATGGCTTCTTTCCTCCATCATCTGTATTTTTCCAAAGAACACTTTAAAGATATTTGAGTGTAAGCTATTTCACATCGATCCTTGGCTTTCCCCATCTTTTCTATCTCCTTATTAAATATAATAGTGTGTTTGTGATATTTGTAACAGAATGAGGTTTATGATATTTTTAACAGAAGCCAGTCAGGAAACAGTTATTAATACACTGACAAGGCAGATGTGTCTGACATACTTGTCTATGAACTGTCAGCATCTAGGGGGTGATAGTGGATAAGGTAAGGAAGAGTTGCCTGAAGAATATTTAGGGAGAGAAAATGAAAGAAAGCTCTGTTCTTCCAAGACATTACCTGAAGAGGACCTACTGCAAATTACCAACAGACAGTATTTTACCAACTCTGAACTATAGATGAGTTTTATTTAAGTTTGAGTCTGCATGTGGAGCTTGTAGTGCTGAAGTCCCTCCACCAGTTAGTGCAGCCATTCCCTGGTACTTCAAGCTCTGTGCAAGAACTGTGTCCATATTTGGAGCGGGTGTCATGGTGTCTCATTAAAGTATTAATGCTTGGACGAAATGCTAAACCCTGATGGGTTTTCAACGAGCATCCCCCTGGGAAGAGGGAGAAGTGTCACAAAGCACTATGACAACAGGGGACACATAGCTTGTATTTCTCAGGCTGTACATCAGTTCTTACCGGTGCATACCCACTCTCCTCCTGATAGGATGAGAAACATCTGAATCAATCATACTGCCTGCTCCACATCCTATAAATTAGAGAAAGATGCAGCTGGTTTGCCTTTTGTTTTTTTTGTGGGCTTTAATTGCCTCTCCATTATGTCATCTAGTGTCCCTTTCTCCAGCCTCTTTTGTATCCATCTTCAAGAATGATGAGCAGTCGAGTGTGACGTGCCCCGAAGGTGACTGTCAAAATACACTGAATTATGCAGTGGTCCGGTGTTCCCTTTCTTCTCTCTCTTTATCCTTTGAGTATTGCTGGAAGAATAGTTGCAGCGTTCAACTGAGAGGTCAGGATCGTTGTTTAGATTAGGTGGGAGACTTTGGATGTTACATGATTTAAGATGTAAACTTTGGCTAGTCTTTCTATACATTGAGGCTTTACATACTGTTGATATAATCCTGGTGCTCTGTGGATCGCTCCGCTCATCTCACTGTGAGCTCCGGCTTGTGCCGTGCATTGTGTTCCCATGTTTGTTATTTAGTTTCAAATGACTGACTTAATTAGCCTTTTGACAGACAGATATTTTTATATAACGATGTTTTCCCAGGGATTAATCTGATTTTTTTCCTGCTTAATTTAAGACCCCTGGAACTAGTGTTGTGCTGGCCTGTGCAGTTCCAATCTCTCCCTGTCTGTCACTACTAGAAAACCGTGGTTAAAGAAACATTCTCTCCCTTAAGGCAAAGATGAAGAGATGCACGTAGGCTGTGCTGCCATTATCTTTGACTGCTGCGCTCGAGTTTGGCGGTGGCTCGCAGAGCCAGGTGGCTTCATTCAGCTGTCCCCATCCCCGGCAGAGGCAGAGCTCAGCGGAGCCTGTGCTCCCTTATCTCTGAGCATCCCTGCCCGGGGAGCTGGATGGCGAGCTGCGGGCTGGAGGCAGGGTGCGGAGAGCGAAGCTGGCAGTGCAGATGGACCCCGAGCTGACAGTGGCCTCTGCCCGGCCCCAGGCTGGGAACTGAACCATGGTTGGATCCATCCAACCTGACCCAGACAGCGGGGCTGTGCCGCTGTGGGAGCGGCATTTCTCTGGGGATGTGCCTTGTTAAAGCACAGTCACAAAAATTAATTGATACGTTTTGCAGACTTAAAGTACAGCCTGGGGGAGAGGGAGTGCCTTTTAGGCTTCTTTAAAGTAATCCAGGTTTTTTATATTATAATAATAATAATACTTATTACTTATCTGGGACCTACACAAAATCATTTATGTCTGCCTTTGCCATCCGCCTAATGTGCATTTTGCTGATGCACAGCTTCTGGTTGATACTGTTGCATAAATAAAATAAGCCCTGTTAATTTCAAACTCCTTGAGAAACATATACATGCAAAAATGTAAAGCTTACTCACAGAAAAAGGGCAAAATCAGCAGGAAAAGAGAGAGATTATTTTCAACAGTGTCCTTTTAATTAGAGTGATAATTAATTCTTTTCCCAGACATGCACATACAGATTATTCTTTTAAAATATTCCTGCTTGAAATAAAATGACTTAAAGCTACACACCAGAGGAGCAGATCATAAATCTAAAGGAGAAAATTCGGGACTGCGTATATTTTGAGCACTCCTTTTGAATCCAAAGTGGTCACTGGAAAGCATGCCATAAAATCTAACTGCAAGATGAACAAAATACTCCTCAAGACCTGAGTGCTGAGACAGAGCAGAGGCTCCATGCGGGCACAGTGGGCTGATGAAGTGGAAAATGGACTTAATACATTTTGCACATACACAAATTACATCAGCTGTATTCTTTTTTCCAGGGGACAAAATGCTTCCTACTGTTGCTCTAGATGCATTGTATTTCCATAACTTTTTGTGGCATTATGGACTTTGAAGGTTGCTCGGGGTGGGCTCTTGTTTAGAAAATGGATGTGGAAGCAAGAGGCTGCGTTAGAAGCAGTGGGAGAAAGCCAGGAGCAGGCTGAGGTCTGAGGAGGAGGTGGCAGAAAGGCCCCGTGACAGTGCAGGTACCTGAGCTGGGATGGATGTGGGGTGGCCCAGTGCAGAGCAGCTCTCCTCAGGTTTTGGGGTAGGTGGCAGCAAGCCTGTTTTGGGGGGGTCTGTCTGGCTGTGGAACAGACATGGGTAATTCTGGGGAAAACAGGCTTGATGTGAGGGTCTGAGCTTCAATTATGGTGCTGGAGAAATGACAGAGAAGGGTGGAGAAAGGAGAGGGCAAGACATCGAGGGCTGGTGAAGAGAGGGGAGAAAAGAGATGTGGTTCTGGATGAATCCAGTCATCCGTTGCTCTTACCATTATTTTTTTTTTTAATTATCACACAATTCCCTTTATAACTCACTCAGCCACGCTGGAGGAAGCCCCTGCACATCTCTGCATGCCAAACCCCAGCCTGCAGCCATTTGCTCCCAACTAACATCGCCACAAGCCTGCACCAGAGCCTGGAGCTCAGTCTCTCAGCATCATGGAAAGCTAGTGAAGTGCCCTTGGCACAGTGGGGAAGCATCTCACTGCTTCCCTGTAATTACATTTGTGAAAGTGCCTCCATGGAGAAGACAAGCCTGGAGGACCTGCTCCTAGGTGGGAGCCTGCACACAGGTAGTGCCAGCCCGGCTCGGAGAATTGCGTCCCTGAGTTGTGCTGCCCAGCCAGGGTTTGATTTCTTATGGCAGTGATTAAGACTGCTCGTTTAGGGACATAAAAGGAGTGGGCTCTCTAATTGCACATACAGATGTTTCCAGACATAAAGCAAAACGATGCAGGGAGGCTGTAGCATCCCGCTCACAGTTCTGTACAGAGAAGCCAGTGCCAAAATGAGGAATTGAAAGGGCAGAAGGAAAAATAAACCTAAAGAGCTTTTCAGAATGGTCCTGAAATGAGAGGTGCAGAGAAACTGTGGGTGTGGGAGGATGGAGTTTATGTTGTCCATGCTTCGTGATTTTACTGCACCCAGGGCAGGCTCTGGGCCACAGACCCATGGTCAGCAATTCGGCCACAAAGACCTCATCAGCCCACTCTCCAGTGGCACTAATTAAGAGAAACGAGTTTCCTCCTTTTCCTTTTTGACAAAAATATTTCCACACATCACTTTATTCAGTTACTTTTCTCCAGAGATCAGCAAGTCGGGGAAATGCTGTTTCCTTTTTCGTGGCTGTTAATTAAGCTGTATCTGAAGCACCTCAGTGAACCTCAGGTGCCTCTCAATTTGCAGAGGGCTTTGCAGCGCTGAGACAAGCTGCAGGGCTGGGGATCCACAAAACCCTTGATTAGAGAATAGAGGTCTGGTTCATCCGTGCCCTGTCTAGAGCTACAAAGGAGATGTAATCGTGTACTTCTGCCTGCTAGAGTGGTCTAAAAATGACTTTTTTTCTTGTCTTTAGAGGACCTTGAGCCTTGTACTGTGCAGTTGAAGGCAAAGAGCACATGGGGTTGTAGGGGGCCACAGGGATGCTTCCCAAGAGCACCACACCAAGTCTGCTCCTTAGACTTTTGCCCCAGCCATATGCTGCATGCTGTCCTCCCTCCTGCCTCTTGGTCTTAGTGAAGGCCAAGGTGGCTGGAGAATCTGCTGAAGGCCTTCACAGTCCTCCTCACTGCTTGGAGGGGCCTCATCTCCTTTGGGGAAAAATGAAGGGTTTGCTCCAGTCCTCCCATATTTATGTGACCTCTCTCAGCCTACAGTTTGGTGCATCAAAAGGAGCGTTTTCTTTGCCTACCTGTCTTCTCTGCCAGTTGGACATATGATGTGAAAGGGAGGTTGTGTGGGCACATGCCACATTTCCCTGGATCATCAGGATTTACCCTTCAAGTCTATCCAGACAGGTGTATCCCATCCTCATTCCAGGCCAAGCTCCAGTGCTTCTCTGGGTACCAGAGGCTGCCGTTTTCTGCAGTGGGACTCACCCCTCCATACCTATCTTTCTTCTTGTGCTTAACAGCTTCCATTTTCATTTCTTGCTTGCCCTTGTTCAGCACTTGGTACTCAATCTGGTCTAAAGGGGTTGTATATGTGAAGGCAATCACAGTGTTGGGGAGAGAAATGGTTAAATGTCTCAGCTTCAGCTTGAAGCACCGACTTTTTGAGTCTTTTGTTTGTTTGTTTCAGGGCACATCCAAGTTTCCAGGACAGCTGAAGGTGATTGAGATAGCACCTTAATTGAAAGGGGTCAGAGTGTTGCACATTTTTCTTGCATTAACATTCTGTGCATATTCCTTTATAAACCCAAAGGCTCTGTCCACTGTTCCTCACTGGCCTTCAGAAAGTGAACTCCTGGTAAAAGGCTTAAAAGGCAATATTAAAAGGGGAGAGAAAGAACTGAAAAGGGGATTACAAATCCAATAAAAATTGCTCTCAAGAGTAGACAGTATCTGCTGGACAGGAAATATATTTGAGTTTGTGACTAGCTGCAAAATACCTCAGCCACAGAAAGTCTGGAGCGGAGGGTAAGCCTTTGGCTCAGTTAATCATCAAAGACAAGCAGAGGACACTCAGCTTGCACAGGGATCAAGTCTGAAGCTGCCTCATGCATATTGCAGCGGCTCCGTCCGTCCGGGCGTGCGGGTGCTGATGGAGCAGCAGCCACCGGGGGAAAATTTGCTGATGCCTCTTAGCGCATGCAGCCTGCAGTCATGGAAATGAATAGCTTGGGTTTGGAAGGTGACAGGCAGCCTGCTTTGCACTTAGTTCACCTGATGCTTGGGGTGTGTGGTGGTCACACAGAGGGCTCTGGTGATCTGGCAGTGGGAGGTTCTGTGCTTTTGACCAGTGCTTGGGTGATAGCATCGGTCGCAGCTTTCATCTGGAGTGGGGGCAAGTTATTTGAGTATCTCCAGAAGATGCCAACAGCAGATGCTGCTTTTAACATCCCACTGGTTTGTGAGGGATCATTCGCTATCTCGTTCATCCCATGCAGGTTATCAAAGAGATAGTTTAAGATTTTTCATCAGTATTTACCTATTCTGGCTCTGACCACAGAGGGGAAAATGCTCTTAATCCCATGAGCAGAGTGGAGGAGACAGCGGCTCTGACACTGCGCTTCTGCCTGCACTTCATTCCCTGAATGCTTTGTGCTACAGGCTGAAATTTTGTAGTTTGGACCCGTTCTTTTTGTGGATGCTCTTTATGCCTCTGTCTTTCATCTGAGCAGCAGAGCGAGCGGGGGTGGGAAAGGAAGGATGCTGGCGCAACCCCCTCTCTGTGCACCGTGTATGAAGTGCCTCGTGTAGACTTTGTTGGAGTCTTTCTAAGAGCATCTGCCTCCAGTTGGGGTAATTACTACTCTCAAGCTGTAGTAGTGAGTATCTCGTTGATGGAATATGAAAGTGAGCAAAATGTCAGTTCAGCACTGCGTGGAGGCCTCACTGACACACAGGCAGCTTCTGAAATTGCTGGCGTTTTTTTCAGTTAATTGCCTTTTTAATCATAGTGAAATTGCTCCTATTTGCATGAATATTCCAACAGCAGGATGAGTTTGCTCTTGTCACAGATACTCACTACATATCACATTCAGTTTTGCTTCATATTTAGGGTAACAAAACTTTTTTTTTCCTCCTGGTTCCCTTTGCCTGCTGCAGGATGGGCAAATATTATTTTTATTTATTTCAGGAAATAGTCTACCCCTTACCTGCTGCCCACCTCCCTGCAGGCACCTCCAGAATTAGAAAAGAAAAAAAAAACCATGCCCATAGACACAGCCTCCCAGTTGGGGAACAGCAGATGGGAGAAGTGTCTGTGACAGCAGAGGGTAGAGCCAGAGGATGTCACACGTCTGCCCTGCTGCCTTGTCCCGGGAAGGTGAGTGGGGGTGATGCATGGTTGCAGTACTGCTGCTCACTCTGCCAGGATCAGTCTGAAGTGATCCTAATGTAGCATAAAATGGCATCACTTGCACCATAATAATCATTACTGCCACCAGGATCATGTGATATTGGTTTAATTGTGCCCAGGAGTGTCCGTGGTAGGTTAGAAGGTGGGTTGTACAAACAAAATGCTGTGACAGCCTGTTTATAGGGCAACAGATGGGGACAGGGAGCTAAGGGACAGTGAGGAGCAATGAGGCAATGGTCTCAGCAGCCCAGCCAGGGTTGTAACCCCAGGCACAGACCCTGTTTGGACTGGGACAGCAGGAGTGGCTGGCATGGCCAGGGATGCCTATGCCTAGCTTGTTCTCCAGACAGAGCAGAAAGGAGGGCAGCACTCCAACCTGCTCTGCAGATCTGGCTCCATCGCTGTCCTTGGCTCATTAGCAGAAGGAGCATCTGCATCCCTCAGGAGAAGTTGGAAACAGCAGCCTGGGATGTTGGAGCCACACATTGTGCTGCCGTGGGTGTCCCAGCTGCCGAGGATGGATGTGCCCAAGCCTTGGTAAGGTGCAATGAAAGCATTGCTCAGAGTCAGAGGCACACCAGGATGGACCCATCCCCTTCTGAGGTGGTAAAGCCAACAGGCTAGACAATCAGTCATCTCCAACTGTCAGGTTTTAAGCAGAAGACATTGATTTTAATGGTAATTTCTGCATAAAAATTAATGGCGCAATAAAATCTTAATTTGGAGTTTGAGAACAAATAATGTAATAGTAAAAGGGAGCATCCTGGAGTAATTTGAAAATGAATTAGGCCAGTGGAATCAAACTCTCCCCACTGAGATGCTTTTAATTGATCATTCCCGTTAACAGCTAGTTTACAAACATATCATGAGAGTGCTTGCTGCCCTGGCACCTTCCAGGCAACACATCCAGCATCAGTATGGATACCAGTACAGCCCCCCGTGTTCTTTCTGGGTCCTGGCGGGGAGACGATGGGGAGGACATAAATCAAGCTCAGTCATGTGGTCACTGCAATGTGAGTCTTTGAGGTTTGAACAGGGGAAAAAACATTCTCCCGCAAGAAGCAGAAACCACGAGTCTAAAATTAGCTGAGCCCTTCAGATTGGTAACAGGCAAGTGGTGAATCCCTGTGGATCCTCCGTGCTGACAGCACTATTAATACACCAGCCAAGTGCTTGGGTGAGGGTGGGGAGAGCTGTGCATGTGTCGGGAGTCATATGTTTTCGACGTCTGGTCTCGTTCGTCAGAGTGATACCAGGGGCTGAGCTGTGATACGGAGCAGGAGTGCTAGAGACTTTTCCTGAAATGTAAAAAAAAAAATTGCTGCTTCTTACTTAATTACAGTCATGGCAGTTGCTATGTTGAAATGCTGCTTTAAAAGCCTTTGTGAGTAATTAGTGTCAAAAATACAAGATCTACAAAGCCATAAACTCACAGCTTGGTAATATTACCAAGTACTAATTAAAAAAAGAAAAAAGAAAAGTCTCTCTTTCATGATAAGATTTCCAGGATAGCGAAAGATAAAAACGATGCAATTTGCAGATGATAGGAGGGGAAAAAAGGAAACCTGAGAGAAGGATTGAGGAGAGAAGAAAGTCAATATCAACAAGGCTGTAGATCTCGGGGTGGTTTGGGAAGGGTGAGGGTAAGGGAAGTGAAATATGGGAGTCTGAAGACAGAAATGTAGTCAGGAATATATCCTGGAAGCATCCTGTGTTACACAACAGAGATAAGGTTGAAGATCAGGCATTATGGACGAGCGGGGTAAAAATACTGCTGTATTTGGGACTAAATAACCCGGCACAGCTCTCAGGAGCAATAAAATATGTCAGGAATGTCCTAACAGGCAGAAATAGAGATATCGCATGCAAATCCACAAGTGTACTGTGGCATCTTGTGAGGGATGTGTGAGATCCCATCCGTATCCCTCCAGACCACTCTGGACCCCTCCCTGGACTGGTGTTACAGAAGCAGACCCAGCCTGGCAGAGGGAAACCAGGCTCACACGTAGTAGCTCAGAGAATTTGGTTATACTGAGATGTTTATCATGTTTATCTTTTGGAAAAGAAGATTAAGAAGGGACCTCATTAAGGTATAAAGAAAACCCTGCTGGGAATAAAAGATCAAGGCTATTTGTGTTATTGTCAAATACATGTGTCAAGGGACATAAAGCTAGTCTGAAAAAGGACCCGAATTCCATGAAATGTAAGCTAAATTTTTTTTTAAGAGCACTTAATAATGCAATTATAATAACAACTTGTGCTTTCTCATTCCTTCCAATTTAAGACCTGAAAGCACTTCACAAACATGAATTAAGCCTTCAAGGACCATTGTGAGCAAGTATTCCTCTGTTTTACAAACTGAAAAACTGAGGAACAGCGTGTGCACAAGGCAGGAGTATGTCTTCATCTCAATTCAAGTTGGGCCTCGCCTCTGGGCTGTGCCTGCTCACGGGGTGCAGTCCTGCAGCCAGTGCAGAAGCTGTCTCCTGATTCATCTGTGTAGTTCTCCACACTACACCTTCCTGCTTTCTGATACCTGGACATTTGTGGAAATGGTGAGGCATTTATGAATGGGAAAAAGAGCAGTGGAAGGTGCCCACGTGGCCATGTGCTGCCCCGTTGAGGGCTCACGCTGCTCCAAGATCCTGGGTGTCCCTCAGCACCAGTGGGTTGAGTTTTGCTGTCCTCAGCCTCACTGGTGTTACAGTGTGTGCCAGTAGCATTGCAGGAACCCGGGGTAAAGGGCGACTTCCGGGCCATTTACATCTGGTGTGGCTTCCAAATGACTGTATTTAGAGTGCCATTGCGCTGCCGAGGGAAGTCACTTCCCCAGGTGCCCTGCACCATTCCAGGTACACAGCTGAAGAGCAGGGGAACTGGAGGCTTACCTTTTGAAGTGTTTCTCAAAGGTTTCTGCTCTCATTTCCAAGCTAACAGAAGTGTCTGCAGGCAGGTGGCCATTTGGGACTGGGAGCTGTGCTGTTACGACTGCAGCAGCCATGAGAGTGAAGCTGCAGATGCTCATGTCGCGTGTCACAGGCTGTTTTGAGTCTGGAGTTGTGTGCTGCTCTTTTCACCTTGACAGTGTTCTTGTGGAGGGACCATAAGTATGGGTGGCAAGTCAGCAGGAAATAAAATTGTCCTGCCCTTAACAAGCTGGCCCCACCTGACCTTGAAGACATTATTTTGTTTCCTGGATGTTTTAAATTAAGTGGGATTTTGACTAAGGTGATTACATATAAATTGGTTGGGATAATGCTTGCTTGAGCTGAACATGCCCAGCGGTGCCTGTTAACTCCCTGATGCCACATCCTGTGCCTGCCACCCTCTTCACCCACACAGGTTTCCTCTAGACAGTGAATTTTCTCCTTATCTTTCCTCCCTCTGACCCTTAGCATGAGAATACAGGCCAGCCTGCTTCAACAGACATGCCATGCATGAAGCTTGGGGTCTTGGGTTTAGTCTGTTTTGGTGGCACGTGGGTAAGCAGGACCTAGGGCAAGAGTCTGCAGGAGGGAGCTGTACATAGGAGGAGATGTTTGTACAAATTCTCCATGGCACGTGTTACCTACTGTTGCTATATCCTGAGTTCATCCTCTAACACAGACCACATACAGGAACGTTTCTGCAGGTTGCAGAAAGAACATAATTTGTAGTTTCTTCATCATCCAGAGGACTGAATATCCCTGGGATATTACTGGCATTTTTTTCTAAAGGCTGCTTCACAGGAAAGCAAAGCGTTCCTAGAAGAATTATCTGCCTCATTGTTATTCATGCCAAAATGTTGGGGCAATCTTACTTTTCTTCCACCGCGCAGCTAATCACTGCATGGGGCTGTGCTTGCAGCTTCAGTAGCTCACCATTGTTTGTTAGAGATTAAAAAATCACAATTGGTGGTGTCATCACATCAATGCAGCTAGTGAAATCAAAGCCCCAAACACAATCAGAGACATGTCTCACGGAGGGAAAAGCTGCAAGAGCAACAGAATAGCTGTGCTCCCATTGCTGCTCTGGTCCCTTTGGTGACATCGGTGGGAAAATCAGATTGCTGCATTCCCCCAGTCTGTCTTCTGCACCGATACTGAACATGGCAATAAACAATAGAAAACAAGGAGGGTTTGTGTTCAGAAGCACTTCAGGCTTTGGGCTAAGTATTTCTAGAGAGTTTACTAGAAACAAGGATCTAACTGAAATCAATGGCAGCGTGTCTGCTATTTAATGGTAAGCCAATACAGCATGGCACTGTAGTACAGTGTGTTCTCACCTGCCTCTGTGCTAAGTGGACAAGCTGCTGGGAGCTGATCCAGATGACAAGTGTGCATGTGAGTGACACCCTCTGGAAGAGAGGCAGAGGTCCTGCTAGCTAAGCCTGCATTGGAGCGAAAAGGCTGCAACCTCCTGGAGGGTCTGAACAGGGGAAGAGGTGTTTGCAGCCACTTCTGGCACCTATCAGTAGCAGTGGTGTGTGCAGAAGGAAAATAAGGGCTATTCATCTCCCAAATAGATATGGCACTTCAGTGGAAGATGGGGTTGAATTTTCTGGCAGATCCTCTCGCTGCCGGCAGCACCTCTGCGATGTCTGGACTGAGCTGGAGCCAGCTGTTTTTCATCCAAGCACTTATCTTACCCAGGTGCTCGTCTGTTTGAGTGATGGCTGTGCTCATCTTTAATGTAGATGTAGGGCTGGGTGTCAATGTACTGTTGAGAGTGAATTGTGGGCATCTCCCAGACTCCCTTGGGCTGACATTATTGCTGTATTAGGAGGAAAAAAAGAGGATAAAACTCTGCAGTAGCCTTGGCAGCCTTGGGAGAAGGAACAATTGTCCATTGCAACCTGGTTGTTATCGATCTGAGCGTGAAGTGAGCTTAATGCTGTTTGGATCACTGCTGCCAGGTCTTTGGGCCAGCCAAGGATGGAAGGCCACAGACAGAGACAGGCTGGGTTAGATGGTGTCACTATCTCTACGTGATACCTCGACTTAGAGGGAAGATGGAGGGTGACAGCAGAAGTGAGGTGCAGTCAATGCTTTCATGACATCTGTTTACTCAGCTGAGCCAAGTTCTGGTAAGATGGTCATCATATCTGCCACCAACCTATGCAGCCCCTCTTATGGACCTTGAAAAATTGTTGAGGGTTTGGGTTTTTGCTTCTGTAATGCACGCTGGCGAGCTGTGACAGGAGGATGTGCTTGAATCCAAGCTGAACTAAATTCTGAATGAATTGATGAGTTGATTTGCTATCCTGTCTCATTCCAGCCATTGAGATTTTGCAGATCCTACAGCCAAATGAAGGGTCGTTGCAGGGATGGCGAGGGATAAGCCAGGACACCGTGTGCTGTTGTTAGTATTCAATTGGAGTCGTCCAAGATCAGAACTCTAATCTCTTGTTCGCGCGATTCAACCGTTGTAGGTTATCAGGGAATCAAGGTGACCTCTAAAGCAGGGAGGCCACGTGGGACACTCTGCAGCTCTAAATATGGAGAGCAGTTGTGTTGCACAGTGGAGCTGGTTGTCAGTGTACTTGTCCTGCACCCAGGCGTCAGCATGCCTGGGAGGTCCAGTAAGTCCTTCAGTCTTCAGGAAGGAGAGAGAGGAGAAGCTGTGACCAGTTTGTAATATAAGTAAAAATCCTGCTATCGTTTGTGCTCTGCAAGCTGCTTTCTCCACTGAGTTGTCCTACCTGGACCCTCTGATGGAGTAGCAACTCTTTCCTTACAACTAGGAGCTCCTTTTTGGGAGTTCCCCTGGCAGCCATGGCTCTCAATCTTCTCATCCTGAAATGCCCTTAAATGGTCCTGGATTTCCCTGGAAGAAATTCCCTATATTTCTCCCCACACTCAACAGGAGTGTTGGCATCCACATGATTTCTTACGGCTCTGAGACTGCCTTCTACCGGGAACCTGCCTGCACCAAAGTCCTGGCACAGTTTGAGCTGCAGTTTTGTCTGATCCTTTAAGAGCTGGGAATGACTGTTTTGATGTCTGCTATCTATGAACATGAAAGGCTCCTTTCCCTCTAACTGTGCATTGGGCAGGGCAATGCCTGTCTCTCCTAATCAAAAATGTAATCAAAGATCTCACTTCTCGTAAAAAATGTATTAAAAAGAAGAAACGATGCAGCATATTTCTATTGGCATCGCTGCTGGTTTGCTGTGGTTTCTGGTTCTGTGCTGCTCCTTCTGCATTTCACAAAAGAACCCCCACCTCAACTTTCCCCATGTCTTGAGAGGTTTAATTGCAAAATGTTGAGCTTTGAAAGCAAAGCAACAAAAAAAAAATCATTGTATTTGATTGAAGCAAAATATCGATTGTCCTTGAATTCCCACGCCGCAGATATTGGCAACGTTTTGTCAGCACAAAGACTGAGTAGAAAGATCGCAGCAAGGAAATAAATATTCCAACTGGGAGGGAAAGAAGCTGAGCCAGGAAAAGAGCTGTGCCCCATCGCTCTCTCTCCCGCAGCTGCTTCTTAATAAATGGTCTGTTGACCTGATGTTAACGTCTCCAGTTTACAGTAAGGAGCATTTCCCTTAAACAAGATACTGATAACGTGAAACAAGGGAATAGAGGGGGTGGAGAGCAGATTTGCAAAACATGCTGGAGTGAGAAAGTCGGAACATACCGTGTGTGTCTCGGGAGTAGGAACATGCCTCAGTGTGTGAATAAATATATAATGTATAGACATATGCTCTCTCTTCTCAGAAACGGGGTTTTTTGAGTAGTCCCAGATTGTGCTGCTTTCAGGAGCACAGCGAAGTAAAAAGGCAGGGCGCGTGCGCAGAGAACGCCGGAGCTGGTGACTGAGGGCTCGGAGGATGGGGCATCCTCGCTGCCCAAAAAGGAGACTGGTCACAGGCTCAATCATCACTCAGGCCAGTGTGCAAGAGGTGAGTTGGTCTGTCTGGAGAAACACAATGTGCTTGGGTTTACTCATTTCCATCTCGCAGACGCAGGCTAATAATTCACTAATGGAGATCAGATTTTCATACAAATTCAGTTGAGAAGAAAGAGCGCGGGAAGAGAAGTCAGATAAGTGTTAGCACCGAGATATTTGTTAAATGGATTTTTTATTGTTTTCTAAGAAGCCTGCACAGAGCTGTTGTCCTCTTTTTAATTCCTCTTCTGGCATTTGTTCCCCTTTTCACTGCCTCCACAATTCTCCCATTCAAATCGAAAAAGCCACCTCCAAAAGACCAGTGTAACATTAGCAGACATTATTAGCAGCAGTGATTTCAATATTCAAATGAACATAATATTTAGTAATAGACTGGGAGTTGTATAAATAGAGTATGAATGCCTGGTAATGAATCATATCAATAATTTTCACATACAGACTGTGCCTTACATTTCTCAAAGGCCTTTACAAATACCAATTGATTCTCACAGCATGCCTGCTTGGTGGAGGAGTTGTTATTAGCTCTACTGGAGGGTGAGGATATTGAGATGCAGAGAAATGATGCTGCTTGTGTAGTTCATGCTGGGACCCAAAGTGAGGAATAAAGTCGGAAGCTCCCAACTCCCACGTCTTAATCGTGGGACTACGCAGCTCTGTAGGATTTCTTTGGCGTGACTGGAAGTGGTGGTATGAGGGAGATGGTCTCTGGCAGACCCCAAAGTCTGGGGCTGACAGGGTGCGGATAAAGGCAGGAGTGATGCACAGTGAATGGCAGAACTGGTCTCAATGGTGCTGTGCTTTAAGCTTATAGTCAGGACTAGCACCCATGCCCCATGCAGGTGGGGGGTTGGGGTGCAGAGGCATGGCTTTCCATGCAGAGAAGTGGCAGCTAATGCAGGCATAATCCAGAAAGAGAATAGGACATCTTGAATCTAGCTGTGCTTTGTAACTCTCACCCACCTCAGTCAGGGAGGATAATAGCTGAAGAGTACCTTAAATACTGGAGGTCTCTTTTCTAGCCTGGCATCCTACTCAGCATTCACCACATTGCCCATCTTTATTTTACTGTTGCCCTTCTTAATTCTGCAGTAAATTGTTCCAGCCGTTAATGTCTCTCCTGGTGACCCAGGGATGCAGTCAGTGATGGAGATCTTCAGAGGAAAGAGGCGGGTTACACAGCACATGCCTTAGACAAGGGAAACCTAATTTATCTTTTGCCCTTGTTTTGTACTGAATTCACCAAGGCTGACTCACTGCCCAAGAGAAGAGGACATGCTCTCAACTTGTATAAAAACATGACATGGTACTTCTAGCCTTTTGTTTTTTTAAACACATTTTATCTTGACATCTTACTTGCCGTTCTGAGTGACACTGTATGCTGGGAAATTGTCTTTAAGCTGGCCACAGTGGCACTCAGCTTTTTATTCTGAGAGGTTACATCATGTCCAAACCCATCAGTGTGTTAAGAGTCCTTTAAATGGGCAGAACAACATGGACTACACTGCACTTGACTGTATTGAATTTCTCCTGCCATAGCATAGCCCAATGACCCAAATTTCACAGGTCCTCCTGATCCCTCACAGCTCTCCACACTCCTGATCCACCTAAGTTATTTTGCCATCTTGTATTTATTTTCTGTCTCCTGGGTCATCAGTTGTTGGGCTGAAACTATTGATTCTTGTCATCACATTGCCACTCTCCTCCCTGGACCCCCATGGAGGTTGGCACGAGTCTGAGAGTGAAAGAATCATCCAAGTTCCTCTGGAGCTGAGAGGCAAAGGAGGGATGGGCGACCCAAAGTAATGTCTTTCCAGAACTTAATTGCTGAGCCCCAACCCCAGTTCAGCAAATTCCCTCTGCTCTTCATACAGGGGTGAGGCAGAAGGTGGCAACCTGGGGCTGACAGCCCAGAGTAACATTTTGCACCTTGGACCTGTGGCCTTTGGGTAGAGCATGTGCATTTCTCAGGGCTGTCCCACAGAGCCAAATTTCAGCTGTCAAGCTGTAAGGGCTGTTTTGACAGGCTTTTTGATCAACTTGATTGTCTTATCTTCCAGGTGAGATTTGGCCACATCTGTTCTTTTAAATCTTTTTTTTTTTTCCTCTACCCCTATCAACTTTTAATTCAACATGGAGTTTTACCTTTCTCTGCCCAGTTTCTGAAATACTTTAATAGTCTTTTTTAATTATCTTTACCTGAAGCTTTTTGATAGTCTGTCTAAATAGTATTTGTGGTTTCATTAACTCTTTCAGGGAAGAATGTGCATTATTAGTGTCAGGAGAACCTTCTTCTACACATAAGCTATGCTCCTCCAGATGGATTATGTTATATTCCTCTAGGCTCTACCTCCGGTATTTTGTTCTGTGAACTGACTCTAGCATGTTTAGGGAATAGATTTCCTTCCCCCCCCCCTCCCTTAAGAAAAAGAAAGCAAAAGGAAAACATAGCAACGACAGCATGGCAACAGCAGCTGCTGCACAAAAGAAAAATAGGCAAACAGACTTCCGAAATGTGTATTCACAGTTAAGGTATTTTTGCTGGTTGCTGAGTATGTGGGAGTATTATAACAAAATAAGAGAGAAAATAGCTTACAAATAATTTATAAGAAACTTTAGATGAGAATGTATCTTAATGACTTCAGCCTCCTAGCTAGCCCTCACGCTGTATGAATCTCCACATGCACAAGCATAAAGGTCACCTCTCATCTGTGCTATTTATATATTGCAAATACTTCTATAGACAAGTGTATAAAATTCCATACAAAAAAATAATGTCAGTGGAGCATTAAGGTTAAATAACTGGGTACTAAAAAGTAAAGAATTGTGCATCCTTGCATGGCAACTTAAGAATAAATCCATCTCATTATGACCGCCTCTGCCTTTGCACCTTAGAGCAGAGGTTTCCTGGCTGTGTGGATGGGGAGGAGCACCTCAGCTTGGGTATTTCTGGAGGAGTTGCAGGAGCTGTACATGGCAAAATAAGGATGAAAAGCATCTTCCCTGATCAGCCCAAGCAATGTTGTGCTTCACCATCCCCTCCCCAAGATGCCCCACTCTCACTGCAGACTGGTAAACTGTGGGAAGTCTTTAACTACCTTCAAAATAATTCACTGAGAACTCGAGAGAAACAGCCTCAAAACTGTTGAACTTCTTTACAGTTGCAGCCCGATCTGTTGTGCTGCGTGAGCCCTTTTTTCTGCTCAGATATGATCCATGGGAGACTGGAGGCAAACACAGTCTCTTAAGTCTCCTCCGCAATCCCAGAGCTTTTATTGACACTGAGAGAAACACAGCTCAGCCCTCTGCAGCCAAAGCTAGATTCATTTGCCTTTAGAAACAACACAAATCTTTTTTCCTGGTTAAATAAAGTCATGTGCAGGGTTCTGTTGTGGGAACGATGTGTCAGTGTGTCCTGAATGGAGCAGTCAGTAGGATGAATAGGTTGGTTGTTGGGCTGGAACAGCCTCTCCACACACTGAAGTGCTGAGCCCTCGTGCGGGGACTGTGCCCACAGCCGGCGTGAGATGGCTGCAGGTGCCTCTGCATCACTGCAGGCTTTATTGCAGGCATCCCTTTTTTACACTGTTATGCAGGGTTTATGACTGATTTATTGCAAAATGTTATTAATCCTATATTTCACATGTTCCCTTCCAGCCCCATGGTTTGCAAAAACCCTCGTTTCTACAGCAAAGGAGGCAAATGGGACTTGAGCACGGAGTCCTTTGCATGGTTCTGCATTGCTTTGCTGACATAGGAAGCCCATTTCTCCTTTTCTGTCAATCTCAGGTAATGCTAGTGCTTCTCTCCCCTTCAGAGGTGTGACAAGTGATGACCAGCTAATGTTTATAATCCTCCTCATTGCTGTGGACTTACTTGTTCTGGAAAATCTGGTGTGTAACTGGTAGGGAAGGAGGTTGGTGAAGTTCTCCAGAGGATGTCAGGAATGAGGAAGCAATAGCTAAAGTGGTTTGGTTCCCTCTGAGGCTTTTTTTTTTTTCAGATGAAGTTGAAAACAAGCAAGTGAAATGCGATGCTTAGAAGCACTTTGTTTGTAAGATTCTTTCTGGTTTAAAATTACTTGGTTTAAACATCTGTGTCTATGAATTCTCCAAGGAAACTCATCCGCTTGTTTTCTCATCTGCAGCTTCTGCTTTCTCTGTGACTTTTACATGAGAAAGAATGCAAGTATCTCATGCACATTTATGTATGCACAAATAAATGTAACTTGAATTGCAAAATACAGACTGGTTGGGCAGGACAGAGGTCAGTGATCAAAAATAAACCTGCCACCTTAGTCAGGACATGTTCTGTGTTACAGCACTCATTTTTTGCTGAGGTCTTTTCCTGTGGCCTTCTGTAACATCTGAATATATATCAACACTATTTCTACAATGTATTTAGAGCACAAATAGCCTAGATTTGAGGCATTTGAAGAAATACTCCTTGACTCTTTTGCTGTTTGTTTGTATTTTTAGCTTGTGAAAACAATTCTCAAGAGCATTGTTAGGTGTATCATAGCAGGAACACCTCTGGGCGCGCTGGGGAATGTGTGAAAGCAGGTTTTGAGAGCTTTTATTTTCACACCATGTTTCAGTTCTGTGGTGATAAATGTTTTCTGGAGTACAAACCTGGAGAGCCTGCCCTTGCAGGTCTCACTCCTTGAAATGTAAAAAGGCTTTTTTTAAACTTCAGGGGTTTGCTTATAGTTGGGTTGTGTTACTCTTAGCCAGTAACAGGTGTGATCAGCTGTGTGCCAAGCAGCACGGAGTGGAAACTGCTGTTGATCTTAGCAGCTTATGGCATCAGACAAGTAGGATTTGTACAGAACCTATGGCAGAGAGGAAAGGTAATGGCATAAAATGGGAAAAAAATGAGGGCAGAACACATCTTTTAGTCAATTCTGCATTGGCAATAGACCTACAACTCAAGACAAGCCCAGTATCCTCTAAGAGAATTTTTCACCATCCTTTCTGGGCTGTGTGCTGGGTAATTCCCATATCCTTCAGCAGGTGGGGTGAATGCTGCCGAGTGCGGACAGCTGGGAGAGAAGCATTTGGAGTCCCCTGAAAATCATCTTAATTCAAGGCAGTACTTTAACCTCATGGGTGTGGGGGAAGAAAAATGTGTTCCTGCTCCTTGCATGCAGCATCCTGGATCTTCCTCTACCCCTGCAGGTAGAAGCAGCCTGTGCAGGCACATGCTTAGCTTTAAAAGCCCCATTGCATTACGTGCCCAACTAGTATGTGCTCCTCTCAGCCGGCCGCAGAGCATCCTGCAGGGTGACTGAATGTTAGATGGTGGCTTTATTGCTGCAGTGTCGTAACCACAGACAGCCCAATTATTTCAAATGGGCCTCAGCCAGAATGTTCAGGTTTGATTAAGAACTTTCTGAAAGATAAGAAGCATTTAAAGCTAAGGGTTGGCTCCAGCCTTAGTTATTTACATTGAGGTGGGGGGGATAAAATCTTTTATTAGTGTCACTGTTTAAATATTTTGGCTCTCTATTCCAATGTTGTGGCAAGAAGGAACCATATGTGTTCCTAGAAAGAGAGCCTAGTACAGCCATTAATCAGGAGAGGATCTATTAATGTATTAACATTCAGAATAATGAGCAAAACCAGCATGCACTGGGGAGACTAACACATATCTTCAGTCTGTGGTTTTTCAAATGTTTGGAAAATGTTATATTCCTTCATCTTTCTGAAGCTGGTTTACTGCCAAAAGAAGTTCTCTTCTGCTGTTAATTTTAGAAAGGTTAAATCTATTTACGAAAGCAAACATAAGCATGGAGTGATGAAAACCAGGAGGATGTGGGGAGTAACAGGCTCCCAGGCTACAGAGTTGACAGCAGGAGCTGATCCAGCAGGGAAACTTGTAGGCATGTCCTTTCCTTAATACTATACAGAGTGGGGGATGTGGTTGGAGAAGATAAGAAGTCCAAGCTCCATACTAACTCACCACCACCACCTTTCTCCTGTCTTACTGGCCCATGTATGTGTATGTCTGCAGATGGCTACTGGGCTTTATGAAAGATTGACAGAAGGCTTGGCGCAGGAAAAGGGCAAATTTTAAAGAGCTCGAGAGTGGGAGAGATTGCTGGTTGAGCAGCTTGGTTGCCTTGAGGTCATTGCTAATTAGCAGCATCTTGCCCAAAAAAGTGAACGTTACATTTTAATGCTGCTATGAAAAACAGTCATGCTGTCTCCCCTTTGCATCCCATGCTCCTGCCTGCTTTGCTGTGGACTCTGGAGCAAGCTGCACAAGGGAAGGGAAGAAAGCCCTCTTAAAGGATCTGGAAGGATGCTGAAGTGGTAGCGGAGCTCAGATGAGTGAGGCTGGAGCATGACAGCTGTTACTGGATCATGCAAAAAGCCTGCCAGCAAAAATGCATCAATTTGTGTGATATCCGGGTGTCTTGTCTTCTGTTTTCATAATTGCATACATGGTGTCTGCATAAATCTTTCCCCTCCCTGCACCTCCAGTGAAAGGAGCTGACTGGCGGGTGGCAGCACATCAGTGGGAGAACACCAGCAGGAAGAGACAACCAGTCAGATGTGTGTCAGATGGGGAGGGCCAGGGCCTGAGGCACATTCCTCGGAGGTTGCTCGAACATGGTGCATTCACTAAATAGAAAACCTCTCATTTTCCCTACGGGAAGAGGAGCATGTTCATCCAGACATGAGAACCAGCAGCGCTGTCTTGCCACGTTCTTCAGGAGGTTAGTGCCAAGTGACAGCACAGGCGGCAACAGCAGAAGCTTTCAGCAAACGCGTTGTAGCCCAAAGGTCTGAGTGTCCCCTCGAGGGATACAGTGGAATTTCTTTTCCTTTTTCACTGAATACTGAAATCTTCTTATTTATTCACTCCTTAGCTGCAGCCTCTGTCTCTTCAGCTGTGGGCTTTCTTCTTATGGTGAGATCAGCTCTGCTCAAGGAGGGAGGAGTCCTCTGACTCTTTGTATCACACTGGGTTGGGTTCACCATTAAAAGCCCATTTCTTGCAAGAAGACTATACCCAACCTGCACAGGCCACTTGACTCATTTCCTTACTATCTTGGTCTTCAGGTTTTCCTGCCCATGGACTACCAGTCTGGTTAAGTAACTCCACAAATACAGCTACTGGTAACCACCAGCTCCATGCACTCAAAAGTCTTGAGGTTGAAGAAGAAATGGTGAAAATTTAAAAATGTTGACATCTTCTCCCCCAGTATAAATCTTGACTTGTGGCGAAAGATGCAATCTGAGAAGTGCTTTCCCACAGGGGGGTTGTGAGCTTGTAGGGGTTAAAACTTATTCTTGAAGACACAAGAAAAACATTTTTCATGTTAAGAATCAACTTTCCTTTCCTTTTTTGACTTTCTGGGTAGTGACAACTCATGCTGGCTTTGGTCCTGTTGACAGTCGTGCTGATGACAGCGATTTCAAATGAAGAAAAACGAAGAAAATGTGAGCCAGCAAAAAAGCAAGAGCAATAAAAGCACCTTCCTCGACTCACACTAAGATTGTTAAATTTGGTTATTGATGTTGCAACAGCGACTAATGTTATTTCCAAAGCCAACATTTAAATTCCACTTTGGCAGATCATAACTATAAACAGTCCCATAGGAAGAGGTAATTATTGACCAGTTCTAGTTGGGCGGTGGCTTTGGGCTCCATAGCACTGACTGTAATGCAGAGCACTGGACCTGTGCAGAGGTAACTAATATGTGTCACCAATTTCCATGATGTAAGGCTTAAAACCTGCATTTTAGCCTGAGGTGCCAGACTATGACAAACAAGAGCTAGAAGAGGGTAATGAATAAACATGGTGAGAATTTCAGCTGCAAGCTGCCATCAGGTCCATCTGTTACTCCTTCCCCCACAAGCCTTGCAAACTCAATGAGCCGGGAACGGGCATGCTCCATATACTGTCCCATCCTTCAGCCACATATCTAAGGTCTAATTGTCTCCTTGTCATTAAGTGGTCTCTTAATGGTCTCTTAACTTATGGTCTCTTGAGCCATTATTAGTCACAGGATCTTCTTGTTCAGTTCTTCAGCTTTCTGTCCGCCCCGCTCATGACAAGACTTCCAGAAGGATACCAAAAAGATGAGGAGGGTAAACATATTAATCACACGCTGGTGTCTGCTGTATCGCAGTCGCTCCAGTGAGACGTGCCTCCCAGGCATGTGAGATCTGCTCATTTAACCGTTCCAGCACGCATTCACCCTCCGTCTCTTGCAACACTAGTTGCCCAGCTCCCAGTTGAGGGGTTTCTCTTCCAGTTGGCAGCTGGTGAATCCTAAAGTCTGTCCGACTGTTTGCACCCTGTGTCATGTGCAGGCACTTCAGTTGGGGTCAGCCTTAGGTTTTCTTGCTTATTTGCTGTAATCTGGAGAAGGAAAGCTGAGTTCCCTGGCAGGAGCATGATGCAGGAGCTAAGCAGAGGAACAGCGTATGCCTGGGGTGACTCAGTGAGCAGTGAAGGCTCCAGCAAGTTCGGTGAGTGGTGTTTTGCTCTGGGAGGTGGATGCCCATCTCCCAGGCAACGTGACAGCTTGCAAAAAGTTGCCATTGAAATTCACTGTGGTTCCAGCCGTCTCTCGTCGATGCAGGGTTTCACAAACTTAGCTGCTCATGTTCTCTTACAGACCTCATGCTCACAGCTGCAGTTCACAAGTGGAGCATCTCCCTGCTTTGGGAACCAGGCCATCTTAATTAAAGCCCACACAGATGATTTTTTTGCATTTCTCCCATAGGTGCTTCCTTCTCATGTTCCAGAAACTCCATGTTCTTGGTTCTCTGCTCCTCCGTTGCTTCCAGCTCTCCACCCAGTGAGGGAGATGCAGAGGAATGTGATAAGCAACTTGGCTGGTTAATGAGATGAGTTCCCTGTCTAAATAAGGGCTTCTTGTGCGCTGCATTCATTTGCCAGTCCCTGGTCTCTCCCTCAAGTTCTCTATCTGCTTCTGGCTCTCCTAGGAGAGAGGCTTGGGACCTGGTTTGAGTTGCACCTACTTTTCCCTTCGTGCCAAGTCACCATGTTCGTTGGGGCCAGGCGCAGACCAGAAACTGCCTCTGGATGGCAGGGCTGGAGAGCTGCACAAGGCTGTGATTTGGCTGGGAAAACCAAAGTTAAATAACACCCAGTCCCTCACATTGCAGGCTACAACTGCAGAGTCATTCCAGAGAAAGCAACGGGAGATTTTTCTCTCCCTAATTTATGTCTCTCCTGCATATGGCTTCTATGGAGTTGCTAATGTTACAGGCAGATGGGTTGGCATTTTACTAGACAGAACACATGGGCTAGATGTTGTTAATGCTTGTTAGCTACTCACTCTGCAGCTTGACCAGTCCAATACGGTCACCTCGCAGATGGTTGGAAAGCCACAGCCTGGGCACTGGAGCAGGCCAGCTCTGCAGCGCGTGGTTGTGACAGCAGTTGGGATAATGTGTGTTTGGCTGCTTTTTCTGAAGGGCTTCACTGCAGGTCAGATACCAGTGACTGGGAGATCACTGTGGCTTCCCCGCATGTCAGGGAAAGACACTGATTTGTAAAGATCCTGAGCCTTTTATTGAGGTATTGGCTTTAAAGGCTAATTTCATAGTTTGGATTTTTATAGGATGGGGTTTAAAAAATTCTGTGAACCCTGTACCTTGCACTCATTTACACTCCTTTGTGGTTGATGTATATAAAAGAATTTGGCTGGTGAACACTATTTAGCATTCCTGAGGCTGGTTAAAAAGTTGTAGTCTTTAGACTGTAGTCTAGTCTGTAGTTGATGTCAAGCTCTGATTTACAGCTGGCTGCCAGTATTAGTTTAGAATGGACATTCCATACAATTTTCCTTTCTCTGTGATGTGAATAGTCTGCTGTGATTTACTCTCACCAGTCTTATATTCAGCTGAACCATTTCTAGGTATCACCTTAACAAATCTCCACAGGGTGAATCTCCTTGATAGCTGGTTTGGAGATCCCCATCAGAATCTGTGGATGCAAAAGTGCATACTATGAGTGAAGCATTTATGTTACCATCTTCCCTCTTTGACAGTACTGATGTGCAATTCACAGCATAATGGTGGGAGACTGAATGCATCCTACAGATGAGACAGGGAATTCTAGTTTCAGTACTTGTCCTTTAAAACTCTCAAAGCACTTTTGGAAAATGCATGGGTATTAATCCACACTGAGCAGTAGTTCTTCGAACCTATGATTTAAATTGGATATATTTGTCTCTGTCTGTCCTGAACTGTTGAGTAACATTAATGCACCCTGATAATAGCTGTCACATTTTACCCTGGGGGTTGCTCCTCGGTGATAGGTGAAATCACAGCAGTTCAAAGATCTGTCTTACAGGATGAAAAGCTCTGTAGGAATATTCAGATATAAAATAGTAATAGTATAAATCAAAAAATATTCTTCCCCTATTTTAAAGCCTTTGATCTTGTTTTTATGGCATCACAGTTGACAGTCTAAAGGGCATTAACCTGTAGGAGAAATCTTTTGAGAGAAGACTTGCCCTCCACTGCACAGAACGCCATCCCCCAAGTTTAACACCAACTGGTTTTCCCCATAAAGAGGGGTGCAGATGCTTCAGCACCTGTCCCTGCTCTTTTTTACCTGTTTCATCTTTTTACATCAATTTCAGGAGAGCTCACATAGATCAAAACACGTCGCTGTAGGGAGAAGCTCTCTGCTATGCAATACACCCCGCTCTGTGTTTCTTTGCTGCTGAGCTGGTGCAACATCCAGGATCCCATCACTGCTGTCGCTGGTGTGCATAGTGCCTGGGTCGTGTTTCTGATTAAGATGGAAGTATACGAGCTGACCTCTTGTGCGGAAGACATTGTGGGGTTGTCGTTCATCTCAATGTTGAATAATAAGAAAGAGAAAGGAAATGTTTGCTATAAATCTCAGTGCACGCAGGGCTGTTTCTCACTTATCCCACCCCAGCTTTCAATTTTCTTCTTGGCATTGCCAGGTGCTTGCTTTTCTTTGCTCAGCAGCTAAAAGCAGCTTTTTCATTACATTTCCTGGAAGGCCCTTTACAGGCATCCATCCCTCTCTGCCTCATAAATTCACTTTATATAGCAAGCTGGCGACACGGAGGTCAGAGGTCTTGGCAAGAAGCAATTATTATAAAGAAGTACTCTTCCTCTTTTGGGTTACAAAGAGGATATTAAAGGGGGAAAAACTTCGCTGCAGACAAGGAATGGTCATTTGTGAAATGTAGGTGGCTTGATTGATGAAGAGCTGCATATCTTGTGAGAGCTACCTTGGGCAGGCATCCTGTCAGCTGAAAGCTGCCCATTACCATGAAAAAAAGAAGGAAACCAGCAAACAGTTTGCTAAACAACCTCATAAATATTTCCAGCCGTAAGCGCATCTTGTGGTACAATTTGTTTTTTTGTTTTTTTAATATTTCTCTAATTTTAAATGAACAGCCTCTAATTAAAGTGATTTAGTGGCTACCTGGGGACCTGGTATTTGAGCAGCGCATGATGCTTAGGAGAGATTGATTGGTGAGGCGTAACTCAATTGGGGGATTTTGATAATGATATCATCACCCGAGAGAGCCAAGTTTGAGCAATTAGATCTCAAAATCTTGTGTTTGGGTTGTTATAACTTCAGCAGGCAGTTTCTGCATGTGCACACACACACACAGATGCTTTCCCTGGGTATTTGCTGGGTGCTCCAGTTTTTTGGCTGGCTCTGTGCTAGGTGTGCTGCCCCATGTGTGTGTGTGCCTGCCCGGTGTGACCCATAGTGGTGATTTATCAGCTTTGCAGACCTGAGGAGAGAGTGCCAGCCCACTTGGCATCTGTGCATCCCCCCTCAATATCTGCACGTGCACAGGGCAGCCTTTGACATTTAGAAAAATCTCAGCATCCGAAGCAAGAGGCAAAAACAAAGGGATTTTCTCATTTAAAGGTCAAAGCAGGCAGCTTCTTAAAAGGTATTTTCCAATAGGTTTGTTGGGCTGTGGCAGGGTTTATGTGTATTAATGGGTGCCAAGGTAGGTGGTGGGAGGCATCAGAGGGACGCAAGGAGCCATTGGGACCACCAAAGTGCTTGGTGGCAGAGGCTCTGTGGTACACATGGTGATAGCACTGTAGAGGATTTGGGAGATTATCAGACAGCATGGCCAACCTTGAGGGCTTCTGCAGATGGGGGGAAGATGTTGAGGAAGAGGGGATGACTGTCCTGCACAAACTGGGGGTCCAAGGCATTCAAATGATGAAGGCAGATTGCTAAAGGGATCTGGTGGGGAGTTGTGCATAACCCACATCAGAGTAGGCTTCAGGGTAGGATGGGAACATCACAAGGACAAGGGAAACGGCAGTAAGAACTGGGGCAGGGAGAGGAGAGCATGGCCATGGCACGAGACCTGTGGAACTGAATAGAGCAGGGAGAAGCTCTTCATGGAGGCTTGGTTGAGAAGCTGTGGTGCCCCTTCCCTCGGCACGCACAGAGCTGTTTGCCATGTGTATTCAGAGCAGTTGTGCGTAAGGATGCAGCACGGACAGTGATTTATGGAAGGAGCATAGCAGATGAGATGGAGTCTCCATGATACGTTCACTGGGTAAATGTCACTGGGCAATGATTCACTTGCTCGTTTTGACCCCTCATACATCTTAGGCTTGAAAAGTACCGTCCACCATAGAGCGTGGCCGAGCAGCATCTGCAAAGCAAAGGCTTGTGACTGTGCCAAGGAGTGGAAGGTCGCTCTGACAGCTCTGTCAAAGTCCTGGACTTCACCCTTCCTCACACTGAGCAGGTGTTTTGAACTGGGGTTCCCAAGCTGAGCCACAGCTCTCTTGCCTGCTGCACCTGTCACAAAGCTCCACCATTACTGTTGCCAGCTTATCAAAACCATTTGGGAGCTCCACCTCCTGCAATTGGGGGTGTGTGTTTGAAGGTGCAGGGAGTGTTTCTGTGCAGCAGCAGCATGGGGGCAAAGAGCTGTCTCAGCAGAACCGGTGCAGTCAGAAGCCCTGTAGATGTTACACTGGAGTGACAGCAGTGGAGAGAGCCTCCTTCATGGTCCACGTGTTGCCGCATTGTGACCACAGTCCATCCCCCAGCAGGTACATTTGGGAGTGCCTATTGCTCCTACACATCTTCTGCGTTGTCTCCTCCTTGCTGAGAGTCGCTGTTGGAGAGAAGAACTCGCTTTTCTACCACGCTGGTGGTTATTTGAGAGTCTTTTATATGTATATCTAAACTATAAAGCCTTGAATAATTTGCCATTTTCCAGGGTTAAGAGGAAGATTTATGAGTTTTCCTTCTGGCAGGCAGCAGCAGATCTTGATTCTCCTGGAAAAAACAATTGTACTAATGGCTCCTTTCTCCGAGCGGATCCAGGAGCAGCTACTGCAAGTTTATGTCACCAAGTGGTAAATAGACTTGTCGTCTTTGTGTTTTACGATACAGTGAAATCTGCCCGCTCATCTGATTGCTCTATGGGGCAGCGCAGCCTGCGAGGAGAAAAACGGGGTGTCACCCTTCAAATCTCTGGCAGGAGTTACCTCCCCCCACCAGCAGAACCGAGTGAGCAGAAACACAGAGCAAAGATTGATTTCCATTGCTTTTCTAGAAAAGGTCCCAATAGGCCTTAAATCAGACTGAACTGGCAACAGAGGTTAGAGAAAGCTGGAATCTTTCCTTTTGCAAGTATTTGAGATCTGAATAAAACATAACATAGACCTGAGTCTTAGTAGCTTAGTGAGCCATGAATTGGAAGAAAACAATATAGGTCTATGCAAGGAGTACCTGTGTGATGGTGTTCTCATAGTACTTAGCTTCAGCATCCTGGGCTGCTGTGTGCTCTGGGGAGACTGTGGGTGCAGGGGGACTATTTGCATCTTCAGTGAAATGCAGCACTTGGCTGGCTCAGGGCAGTGGGGAAAGGGGGAGTGCATCACCAGGGTGAATGGTGATTGCATTACATGGAGTGTGTCACGTGAATAGTTGGTATGTGCTGTCACCTCTAAGTTCTTCTTAGCAGGGGTTGTGTCTAGGAGCTTTTCTTTGAGGGTTGAGGCTTTTTTAGTTTTTAAAAAAGTATTAAAAAGGAGTGGAGGAAATTCTAGCTATGAACTGTGAAGAGGAGGACTAGAGCCAGCCCTTACAGCTGGAAATTTCAGCTTCGTATCTTTCATAAATCTGTTTTTGACAGATGGAGTCACAGGGATGCTCTGCATTGATCCAAACCAGCATGGAACAACCAGAGCCTGCAGTGATCGTGCAGCAGAGCAGCACTTCCAGTGTCCTCTCCCTCCTTGCTCCCACACACCCCTGCACATCCCCCTGCCTTATCGCAATCCCCTGCTCACTCCTGCTCCCACACCACCCACCCCGGTGCTTCCCCCTCTGCCTGCAGCTCCCTGGGTGCACCAGGCAGGGTGCAGACTGGCAGTTGAAAAGAAATCCTGTGAATTAATGAGAACATATTGCTATTATTTCATATAATCACTTTATTTGTAAAGCACATGCTGCAAAGGTGCTCCTGCTGTTGAACTCAAAGCAACAGATCTATCTATATACCCCAGTCCATACGACTTTATGAACCAATGGGTGAAGGGAAAGAAAACAATTAAAACAAATAATAAGAAAGGCAACAATGATAGAAATTTTAAAACACTGCCAGAAAACAATTTTTTTTAAAAAAAATTTCTAAATTTTTTTAAAAGCAGTGTGAGATTGAATGAACTGAACTGCAAGCACATCCATCCTCACAGGGAGCCTGTAAACATCTCCCAGCAGAGGAAGAATTGCCTTTTTTCCAAGGGGCTGCCTTTTCGCCTTGCTCCTGTGACAGAAGAGATCATAAGAAATCTCGGTGAGATGGCTGGGGTTTGGAAGCTTTTTTGGTTTGGTTTTTTTTTTTTTTAATTTTTTGGAGTTTCTGGGGAGACAGAGGCCACAGGGGGCAGGACCATCCCTTGACCATCCAACGACCAGGAGAAACCACAGTCCCCTTGAACTCAGTGGGAAATGAGTCTTCTCAGGAGCACATATTTGTTCACCTAACTTACTCTGAACATTATTCTTCTGCCTCTGCTGAAGGAGGAAACTTCTGTTATGAAGAACAGTAAAGAGAAATTACCATTAATCTCATAAAAAAGAAATTATTCAAATAGCCTTCACCCGCGACGCCAGTGGGTGCAAAGTAGAGGGGAAATGTAAAACATTTATGTTACTCTGTTTCTGAGATCATAAAACACAAGCAAATGGTCTGGCACTGGTTGCTAAATTTCTTAAGGAACTTGCTTTAATTAATGAAACTAGTAAACCAATTAATGGATTTACTTGTAAATTCTTAGAAAATTAATTCTGTGCCCAAAGAGTGTTCTAAATCTGCGAAGGAGGCAGTGTGTGTTTCATACAGAGCTTGAATTCCCATCTTAGATGAATCCAATTCAGCACTGACGTTGGAGACACAAGCGATGCATTCATAATACTCGGACCTTCCTCCGAAACTGGCACTTCCCATCAGCCAAATCCCAGGGGTGGGATGTGCAAAACAAAGCCTGTGCTGCTTTCACAGCACCCAGTCCCTGTACTCACTCCTGGGTGTGCTACAGCCTCGTGTTGTGCCTTTGGCTTTACAGGGATTGTGGGTGTACGTCCCTCCCTGTGCCTCCAGCCGACTTCTTCATCTGCCATCTCTGCCCTCTTTAATCTGACCCAGTGGCACATCGGATGCACCTAAAGCAAGGCAGGTTGCTCTAGTAAACACCGGATTAAAGCACTGAACATCCTTTGTAGTTGCTGAAAAACAACCAAGCCAAAGTGGAGGAGATTTAAACAAAGGCTAATTTACTTTTCCAGGCAGAAACCTTGTTTAGATTCCCTGCCTGGCTCAGGGGTGACGGGGGCATCCTCGGTACCGTGTGCTCTTCACAATCCGAAGTGACACATAAATGAAAAGTTCATAATCAAGTGTGTCCAGGCTCCTGAGAACATGGAATCAGAAACAGACAGGTTCACTGAGGCTCTCGGTGGTTATCACCTTCCTTCTCTCCTAGCAGGTATAGCCATGGTTTTCCCTTTGTGTGGCAATCCTCCGCTCTGGCTCTTGGCATCCTTTGGAGTGGGGATCTGCCCCAGGTCTGCCCACGCTGGGGGGATGCCAGCTTTGCCCAGCACTGCCTGTGCTGCCCCACTGTGGCTCCTAGGGGAAGCAGAGCTGAGGAGCAATTAGGAATGGGAGCATTTTGAAGAGGAAAATGGCAGGGGAAAAAAATTAGCATTTGCGCTCTGATGTTTTTGCTGTTTATTAATAAACAAGCAGCTTTTGTACCTCCAGGGGCAGGAGAAGCTTCAAGCATTCCTTATTTCTCTTGCATTTAGCTTTTTTTTGCTTGTTTTATATGTTACAGGAGATTTGTAATGTCTTCCCACATGTTGAGTTTCCTTATTTTCCTGAGAGCATCTCTGGAATAATTCCTCTGGAGCTCTCGGCTGTGTGCTGCTGGGCTGATTTAAACATCCAGAAACGCTTTAGGGATGCAGGGCAGATCAGCAGCTCGTTGGGAAGGAGTCGTGTTAATTAGGAACAGGTCTGCTTCCTCTTACAGAAGCAGAATGACTTCAGGGATAAGTGTTTCCATGGAGAGAAAGCCCTTGCCCGTAGCTCTGGCCACCTGATACCTGGAGGGGGGTGGTGACAGTGACCCCCATGTGGGCGCCCCAGTTCTGTGCTGACAGCACAGCTGGTTGAACCACTCGTCCACCCCATCCCACCGTTTGTCACTGGGGAGGCTCACGCAGGGGTCCTGTGCGGGGATGCTGGAGGTGCAGAACTCGGTGAGAGCCTGCTGTGCAGAACACCTGCGCGGCAGCAGATAACCTGTGTTGATTACAGGCGGATCCGCGCAGAGGGAGGCTTCAGGGCGACGGCGCTTCCTCTCCCCCACGTCGCGGGAGGTGAATTAAAACCCTGCTGTATTAATGGGCTTGTTCTTCTTTTCCCTCAGGCCTGCAGCTCTTCCGGTGGGAAAATGCAGCTTCTGGAAACCGAGTTCTCACGAACCATCCGGGAGCTCATCGAGCTCCACCTGCTCCGCCAGGACAGCATCCCGGCCTTCCTCAGCGCCCTCACCCTCGACCTCTTCAGCCGCCAGACCATCGTTTAGTGTCCCACCACCAGCCAGGCGTGGAGCATCCCTGGGCAGGACACTTGAGGTAGCAAGGACAAATTCTCCCCTCTCACCCTTAATTTGTGGCATTGGGTTGCTTCTGTTTTGCGGGGAACTCGTTCTTTCCCCTTCTTCCATGCTGAGTCCCAAACCCCACCAATTCCTCTGAAAAGCATCATTTCCCTCCTGTGGGAGGGCAGGTCTAGCTCCATCCCAGAGCTCTCCTGTGCCAAGACCCAGTCCCTGCCTTTGAACTGGGAAATGTGTTCATCCCTGCCCAGACTGTCTCAGCATTTCTCTGGGAATATGGTGGGAACTGCTGGTT
The DNA here is from genome assembly GCA_028020825.1 of Podargus strigoides. NCBI lineage: Eukaryota > Metazoa > Chordata > Aves > Caprimulgiformes > Podargidae > Podargus > Podargus strigoides. The sequence continues at coordinate 12,746,319 of CM051634.1, read as the reverse complement.
TGAGGAGCCACAGTGTCACCATTTGCAGTTTTTCCAAAAAGGATCCCCCCAAACGTGGGTCCCAGCAGAGAGATGAGCTTTGCAGGAGGATGGTGCTTCCTACCTCCATGGTTGTTCTCTCCTAATAGGAGCCAAGGGCTTGGTCCCTGAGGACAGGGACCTGGGGAAGGATCCCTCATGAGTAGCAGGTTCTTTGTACCTCCTGTTCTTGCAAACACCTCATCACTCAAAGGGGTTGAAATTATTTTCAAGTTACTCAATTCTCTGAGCCTGCCATCACTCAGCAGACAGGCACAAGCATTTGAAGACCCCATACCTTGACACCTCTCTGTTGTGTGTTGTGCTTAGATGTTGCTGGTGTGCTCTTTGTTCCTCACCGAGGCTCTTGGGCTCTTGGTCACTTTAGGACTGCAGAAGGTGGGAGGGAGCTCTCTGGGGTGTGCTCACTGCTTCTGGCTTTAGCCTGCTGCCTGCCACCAGGCTGTGGGTACCTGCTCATCTTGCTGGGGGACTCCCTCTCCTCCGTGGAGGATGGAGCACCTCCTGAAGTCTAATGTTTTGTGTTACAATGGATATAGCTCTTCTATCATAAGAATAAAGTTCAGCTTCCCAAACTGGATGTATGAGACCTTTATTTGGGATACACACTGTGCTCCCCCTGCGCTCTCCCACGTGTAAAGCATGATAACAAATCATCCATCAATGGTCTGATGCTGGTTCTGCTTTGAGAAGGGAGGACATCATTATCTCAGTTTTTCCAGGCAAGTCTCATTCACGCTGTAAACCAGATTAGTTTGTTATAAACTTCTGTGTATATTGATTTCCTCTTGATATCAGCAGGAACATACTTCCTAAGCTTGGAGAGAAGGAAGCAGTACTGAGGCTAGAAAGTTAGCTTAGATGCTCTCAGTGGCTGCAGGATTGGCCATGCATGCTGGAGTCACTCCGGGACCAACTGATGTGTCTACAGGCATGGAAAATAACTGCTATAGCCCCAACTGGTCAGAAGTGGAGGGACAGGCATGTGCTCTGGGGAGGCTGTGGCCCCCACCTCCCCAGCCCTCCTCTCCACAGGGGTTGCAGAGAAGTGCAATAGCAAAAGTTTGGTGTTTTCTCTTCTGCTTGAAGAAGTCCTAGTGGAAGATAAATTGCCTGGTGTGCTGTGCCAGGGGAACGCTGCCTGATTCATATGCGCGACGTGGCACTGAGAGTCGCCTTCCTCAGTCATGGGGAAAATGAATCATGACGTCAGCCGCGTTCGGCTCCTCCGCCAACACAATAGCGGATCCTGGCTGCCTCTGAAAATTTTTCTCCTGGCTCCTCGCAGGAGAAATGAAGTAATTAATAAGTTTACAATAAACCCTCTATCTTAGCAAAACACGGGTGAGGCGAGAAGCGATGCTGGAGAGTGACAAGGGAAAACACGTTCTGCCCATTGGAAAGTTGCCTCCCAAGAGTGAAAGGATATTAAGTTTGGGATAGAAAACACAGTAGTCTTCCGAGACACCTTCGGTGGGGAGGAGAGACATGGATGAATTACTGCTCTGCACCTCATTCTCCCAGGAAGACTGATTTGTTCAGCTAAGTTTAATACAGCAGCACAGCTGGGAGAGGTGTCGTGAGGATGGGTGCTTGGCCAGATGTGCCAGCGTGATGCAGTGCCTGGCCCTGCTCCTGGCTTGGGAAGCTGCTGGGGTAACTGTCCTGCTTTGGCCAGCAGCATCCCTGCCCTGCTCATGGTGTCACATGAGCAGGCTTGGGCACTGTGAAACTGTGGCTTTCAATAAGCTTGGCTGCTCACTGATGGAGGTCTGGAAGCATTCATGTGGAAGTGTGACTGCTGCAAAGCCACCTGGGCCACCTGTGGGACGTGGGCTTGCAGTCAGGCTTGGGGGAGAGGAGCGGAGACTCCTCAGTTTCCAGCTCTGACACCACATTCAGGATGAAGCCCCAAACGTATGACTATACCCTGTCACCACAGCAGCTCCTATCTCTGCCACCATCATTAAGCTGCTTGTCTCAGCCATCACAGAGCTCCAAGGAGTAACTGCAACACTGATTTCTCAGTGATTGCTCCTTCCTCACCAAGCTACACAGGGCTTGGTAGCCCATCACAGAACCCTGCTACTGTGTTCACCACCCAGCACATCCCCTCTCCACAGGGGCACCCGTGGGGCAGTGCAAACAGAGACCCTGGTTGCCACTGGTGGTACAGCAGGCTTCAACCACCCAGAGATAGGAAGTCTTGGGAGATCAGTAATAAATTTGCAGTTGGTTGGAGGGGAGAGGCGAGAGTGTTAACCAGCATGCATACGCTCGCTGGGTCTCCATGCACACTCGCTGGGTTTATGTGCTATAAGCTGTAAAATATGGTTTATTAATGCTGGGGGACTGTGTGTGGCAGAGCACTGTCTTGTTTGCAGTGTTGCCTGAAGCTTCCCTTCATTCAAACTGCTTGCGAGCCCTCGCTCCTCTACTGATCAACCCTTTTCGTCTGCGTGCATATATAAATATCAAACAGGGGCAGAGATCTGTCAAGTACTGCCATGCAGTCCTTGAAAGCAGCAGAGCTCTTGGACAAGGCAGGTATTGCAAAGTTCACGGCTCTCCTGAGATCACACCTCTGAACCTGGAGCCTTTTGCTCCATCTTTGTGTCTCCTGGCTCTTACGGCATCATTGCATTTTGTGTGAGCCTGTGAGCTGTCCTGGACGTGTGTGATGCCTGAGAAGGGACTAAAGAAACCTTTTGGGGATGATCCGTGAGAAGTCTGGGAATCGTAGACATGAGTTATGGATCATCTCCATGTAACACTACAGGAGGAAGGGAAGAAGGGGGAAGAGCATGACTCTGCGTTGGAGGTGGGTACCGAGGAAGCAAAGGGCAGGAGTGGGGCTGGGTGTGAAGGTTGCTTGACCCCAAATGCAGCCCTATGGGGAGCCCAGGTGGATAGCAGCATCTCGCTGGGGCTCAGGATCCACAGGGGTCAGACACAGTATCCCACAGCTGTGCCACCAGCATCACTGACAGTTCTCCATCACACCCCTCCACTCGCTCCAATATGCCGAAGAGACGTGGAGCAGCACCAGCCCTTTTCATTTCCCAACCCCAGCAGTGGGCTGAGAGACAACTGAGAATGGTGTGAGTTGGGCTGACGGGTGGGCACCTCAAAATAATCCTCAGGGCAGAGAGGCAAAAGCCTTCCTAGGACATCACCAAGGTAATGCCAGACCCCAGCTGCCAATGCTGTTCGGTGCAGGAGATGGTGCAACCAGGGCAGGTTTGGTTCTGTTGTAACTTTAGTTGTTCAAAGACATTGGGAAAACGATGACGGTGTCAGATGCCAGGTGACCGTAGCTAACGATGGTGCATTCTTGACAAGACAAGCGTAGTAACTGGAGAGGACAGAACAGGCTCTCCACGCTGGTGTAAATCACATTCACGCTGCCTGCTGTGACAGCAGATCCGGATTTAATAGCAGCGGTGCTAAAAGTTGCATGATATTTAAAAGCTACAAAACGCACCCACTCTGATCAGGGGGAGGGTTATTAAATAAATAAAAAATTTAAAAAAAAAAAAAATCAGCAAAGCCTTTTCACGAAGTGTTTTTGAAATATTAAAATCCCATCCTTCCCAACAGGAAAGCTTTTTTCAGGCTAAGAGGAGCGACTGAACGGCATCTGATGATATCGCATTGACACAAGTGTCTAGAAAAATAGGGTAGGAATGTATGATCTGTTCTGAAAAAGGAACCCGAGCTAATAGGAAATATGCTGATGCTACTCTTAATTTCATGACTCAGGTTTACTGCAAAATTGCTGGGAATCTGTGTTGGAGCTTGGTTACTTTAAAACAGTTCTCTGCTGCTTGGGGTTTTTCCATTTGTTTCTCTTTGGGGGGATTATTATTGTAAAATGTTTTGGTACTCTGGGGGGTTGTAGATGTTATTTGAAAGGACAGGGGGGCGGTCTGGAGTCCAAGGGAAACAGGAGATTTTTGCTTCAGAAATGGTCTGTGTAGAAAACACTGACCAAAGCCTTCACTAAAGGACTGTTACAGACCCCAGCCCTGGGCAGCTGTCCCAGTGGCTGCTCCTGCTCCTTCCATCCATGGTGGTTGGGTCTCCAGCCTTCCTTGTGCGCGTGTTTTCCCTTGAAGTAAATACAAGGGACAAAGCAGAAGGAAAATACACTTTAACGAAAACATTGCTCTGTAGATTAGGGAGCACAGAGGCAGCTCCTTGATGCTTGGGAGCAGCCCATGTCTTTGGTCTCCACCCAAAGCACCACTGAAGCACAGTTCTTCAGGTTGTGTCAGTTCTCTCTCCTGCTTCCCCAACATGGGATCAAGCAACTTCCAGCCCCTTCGTCTTCTCTGTGCTGTTTCCTGGCCCAGGCTCCGGTGCTGATGAGTTTATTAGTGTTGCTAATTTTACGTGATGCTTCTTCCTTCTCTTCGTGACAGGCTGTGTTTGTTTGAACTCTCCAGCTGACTGATTGAGCTCTCTTTAATATTCCTTGTTTTACTTTGAATTCTCTTTGTTGGCTGTTGCTTGTTGTGGTTTTGGTTGTTTTTCTTTAATCCTCCCACTGCCTCTTTTTCCTCCCTGGTCCCTCTGATGCCTCTTCAACCTGGAACAAAGCCAGAGACCATCAGGAGGTCATTGAAACACAGACGGTTGTTGGATTTAAATAAGGACTAGATAATTTTATGACCATTAACGAGACTCGCTGCTATGCAAGCTGAAATAATAAGGGCAATCGTATCTCATGGTTCGGGGAGCAAGTCGATTGCTGAGAAGGTGATTCTGCATCCCTGACTCCCCCAAAATATGATCCTGTTGACAAGATGCACCAAACAGTTCGAAGGGCAGCAGGGTGTGTGAGACACAGGGCTTGGCTAGAGGGCGAGAGCATTTCCCTTGTCACCTCTATCATCACACTCCTTGTATCTGGTGATCGGAAACTTCTGGTATCAACACGATGGGAAGTGTTCTCCAGGCAGGTGAAAGACTCTGGAGTTTGGCAGATGGACCTTTCCTCTCTCCATGAGCATCTAGTGGGTAATGTTAGTGTGGAACGATTGCAGGCACTTTGCTTTGCTGGTGATGGTGGCAGGTTCACCTGCCAGGCTGTGCCCATAACCGCTACTGAGAAGCAGCTGCCCTAAAGAGAATGAAGAGCATGAACCTCACTTCGGTCCTTCGGTTTGGAGGTGCCTCCCACTCCCTGTTGACCGTGGAGTGCATGAGGGAGACCAGCCTTATACATAAGGTGGTGATGGCAAATGGCACTGTCCCTCTTCCACCCCTTCTCCCCACTGCAGCCCTTACGGCTGCTCCGCACTCACGTGTCTTTCCGCAGCTTGCTTCGGGAGCCACGCTCCAGCCCTCGGGGATGTATGTGGTCAGCTCCCACTCCCACCCCACTGTTACAAGGCAGAGCCGCCCTTGAGTGGCACGCTCTGAAGTGACAGCTCCTTGTGCTGCGAGACCTGGGAGAAGAGGTGATGGCAGGGAATGAACCAAACCCACAGGGAACCAAGCTGCTCGTCTCAGCAGCCTCTGATACAAGGAGGAGCGAGAAAAGACCACAAGACAGCACCAGTCTTCTGGGTGGATCCATCCTGACGATGACAGATGCCTTTGGGTAAGTCTTTAGGTAACACTAACACTTCATTTCAATGCTCCAGTCTCCTGTCCAGTGCACCAGTATCCTGGACACTGAGCCCTGGCCATATGCAGGTGTAGCATTGCCTGTGCATTTCCAGCCAAGTCATGGGATTCCTCACCCCGTACGGAGATGGCACGAGCCCACCATGGCGTGCTGCCCTTCCTGAGCTGCCAGCCCCAAGGTGAGGATTATAGCTCTGACAAATCACTCGTTAACTTTGCTAACTTATTAGAAAGCACCAAATGCAGAATAGATCCTAGGCATGCTAATGACTGATTTTAAGGGATCACTGCAGTGGTAAACCATAATTAGCAGTCTGTAGCAGCACTTTTTATTTAATTACATGCATGCAGAGCTGGGAGGCATGGGAAAGTTGATGGACAAGTTGGGGGCCACCAGCACTGACTGCCCAGTCCCAACAGGTGACCCTGAGGGAGGTTTGGGTGGTGGCACTCCTGTAGGCTGAGTTGGTTTAGTTTGCATCTCCCAGTGTACGCCAGCCACGGTCATCAGCTATAGGGGGTCACATCCTGTACCTCCATTTGCCCACCCCCACCCCAGTATGGGTGTGGAGCAGTGGTTTGTAGGTGCCTCTGCAGAGCCTTGTTATGGGTCTTCTCCAATGGCTTTGCTCCTTCAAAGGGAGTTGTCAGCTTTTGGGAAGTCACTGCTCTTTGCTAGTGAGGATGGGATCACAGCTGAAACCCCAAGCCCAAGCGTGTTCCTGCCCTGTGCAGAGACCACACAACACCTGCAACACCCAGCCTGGCTGCACCTCCTCTTCCTCACTTCTCCCCTGAGGAGGAGAAGGATGGCTCATGGGGCTGAAGCAGACATGTTCCCAAGGTGAGGAAGTCACAAGGCTCTCCCAAAAGCTACAGCCTTCCCGCAAGCTCCCCGTTTCCATCACTGCTGTTTCCTGGCTGCACAGTTAACTCTGGCCTTGCGCACTCCCCAGGTCCTCTAACCAGTGTTAAATGTAATGAATGATCTTGTCCTCCTTGTTTGTCTCCTCTTTAGTGTAACACTGTAATTAGCTTAATTACCAACAGATTCATATTTTTTTTTGGTAACTTAAAATGGAAATTAAATTTTGCACCAGGTTTTACAGGCTGTTAACGGGAATCGAATAATCAAGCCTGACTCCAAGTCCTTGAAAATGAGTATTAAAAAAGGTCTGAATTTGCATATTCATGTTTTTAATAGGGTTCAGAAGGTATATTTGCAACTGATGAAAAGGATTAATTAAGCCTAATTTGCATAGGAAGAGCAGTTTAACCCCTTACATCCTAGCAAGGCAGAGACTGACAGTTTGAATACCAAGGCTTGATACTGGAGACACACGTGGGCAATGCAGCGCCTGGCCAAGAGCAGCGCCCTGCAAAGCATCTTCCTGCTGCTCGAGGACAGGACCCGAGGTGATCCAGGATGCCAGCATCATGCTGGTGTGGTCGGTCCCCCTGTGCACACAGCCACTTCCCAGGTTCAGCCTCTGCCCCTCTACCACAGTGGTTTGTGACCTGGATGTCCCATGGCAATGCCACCACATCAGGCCTTGAGCACAAAGTGCTGCTTCTCCCAGCAGGAGCTGGGCTGTGCAGCTCTGATGCAGTTTTAAGAAATAATTTTGGTAAACCCAGGTCTGTTCCCTGAGCTGTTCACAGCAGGGCTGCCTGTGGCCACCACGGGATGGGAGGACCCGTGGCTGGTAGGGGCACCAAAGCTTTCATCTCCTAAGCTCATCTCCAACTGCTTTTTTTCTCAGTGAGGCGGATGCTAATCAGGGGTTAAAGGCTCTACAGGAACATTAGAGCAGGGTGAGCCTCATGTGTCCTGTCCTGCTCCCAGCCATGAGTCCAAGGCTTGGCTCAGAGGGTGACAGCACCCTGCAAGCCTGGGACTCATGAACTTCAAGGAAGGAGACAAAAAGCTGCCTGCACCTTAACTCCCACCTGGCATGCCTGGCACGGAGGGATCAGCAGGATCTTGCACAGCTCAGCCATGGTCTAAGAAAAACGTATAAACCCCCCCAATCATACCCCTAGCCTGGAAAGCAGAGCGGGAACGTGACACTTCCCAGAGCCCTACAAAGCTGAGAACAGAGCACAGCTTTGAGTCAGCGCCTGAATGTTGCTAAAAAGTGGGGAAAAATAAATAAATCAGGCATTCATTTTGCTTCAGCAGGTGGTGTGCTGCGTTCCCCTTGTAACGCTTTGGTGGCGTGTGTTGCTAATTATTTTTCGGGTGGAATTTGCTGTGCACAGCGCATGGGGTTCATTAGACAGAGATGGCTTTGAAGTGGCGTTCGGAATTAATGCTGGCATATGTAAATGTTTCTTGTGCCATGGAAAAGCTGGCTATAAATGATGCATGAGGTCCAGCGCGAGAGATGCTTGCTTTGTTTATACACACCCGTTGGGCTTCGTTATGCCAAAAACAGGCAGAGGAAAATCAGCAGTGTGTGGCACAGTCCGTATATCTGCTACCCGGCTGTACGTGAGTGTTTAGCAGAAGTTAGCGTGGTATCCTTAGCATGCCACATCCCAATTTTCATCCGGTCAGAAACATGTGTTAGCAAGCTGGCAGGGCTGCACTCAGCATCTTCCCCAGGTCCCCCAGACGAGGAGGAGGACTCAGCCTGTCATCCTTTAGATGCCACGATCCTGCACGGTAAATCGTCGAGGTCCTGACCCATACGTCTCATTCAGGCAAAAACCACCTTGGGGGAGAGGCACATAGTGGTAACAGTGGTTTAAGGAGTCCCTGCTCACCCAACTCATCCTCCCAGCACAAGGTCCGTAGGGCTGTGCTAGCAGTGGAAACAGGGAACATTCCACTTAAGAAGAAGAAAACCTGAAGAAAGAGAAAGAAAACACAAAGCCCACAAACAGCTGAGAGAGCAGGAGGCAGTGAGGGAACGTGAGATCCCTCAGCCCCTCTCTCCACCAAAGGGTTTTGATGGTAGCAGTGCTGCTGGATGTGTCCCAGAAAAGCTGGGCTCAGCCCTGGACTCTGATCTGCTCTGGGGGGTGTATTTTAGCCCAGTGAATGCTTTCAGAGATGAATACTTGTGCATCTCTTCTATAAAGCAGCAGGATCCCTCTTGGATCACCTGACAGCAAAGTGCAGGAATACTTCACCAGTATCTTCTAGGAGCTCTTCTCTGCCTCTGGGGTTGGGCAGGTCAGGGATGAGCCATTGGCCTCTCCTGGCTGATGCTCCAGCAGCCCATGGGTGAGGAGGAGACCTTGCACTGCCCAGGGATGGCTGGTGGGACCCAGCTGTGTAGCCCCATGGAGGTGTCCCTCCAGCACGGGGCTGGGACACCTGGATCAGGGTCTCTGGGAGATCCATGCCCTGGCAAAGTGGAGTCTGGAGTGTCAGTTCAGCAAAAACAGGGCACCTTTATGGGGGCAGCTGAGCATCCGTGCAGGTCCCTTTCTCTGAAGTGATGAGGCCAGTGTTTCAGAGGGTATCTAAGCTGATAAGGCAAAAAAACACCATGAAGTGAGCATAGGAGAAGTAGTGGCAGGTGGGGGTACGTGCAGAGAATGCACTGACAGCCACTTTGCAAAGCACTATAACCCCATGATGGGTTTTTGGGTTAGGCATAAATGAAGTCTGCGTTGGTTCCCACCAGGAGTAATAGGAAAAAAGGATTTTTCAGCCCTGGGGCTGTGTGATGGGCAGTGCTGGCAGGGTGAGGCTGACTGGGGCAGCTTGCATTGGCCGTGGGGGCTGGTGGCTTTGGATGAGTGACCTTGCAGCCAGGGCACAACACGAAGCCTCTGGCAGTACCTGGTGTTCGATGGGTTCATCGCTCACCCATGTTGGGGCTGAACTTGTGCTGGGCTGAATGGCTCCATCCTGATGGCAGTTTCCTCCTCCTGGCTGTTTCCCTTTGGGGCTGACCAGGAGCAACCCCCAGACCCTCAGCCACCCCCAGACAGCCCAGCAGCATGTGTGGGGCAGCTGCTCGGGTGCTCATCTGCTCCTCCACTGCCGCTGCCAAGAAAACAGGCTGGAAATCACCAAGGTGCAACTGTGTCATGTTTTCTCTGCAGTGTTTATGAATTCGCTTGCTCATCAAACACAAAAGGAACTGTTTACTTTTTAAGTAAAACAAACATAAAATGCCTCCATCTTTATTGCCATTCAAAAGGCTGCTTTGTTCTCTCCAGCCTCCCTGCTTGCCAAGGCACAGTTGGAGCTCTCTGAGCCCAAATCACCCACCCTGTCTACCCATGGGGCCAGAAATGCTCACATCACCCCCTCCACGCTCATGTAGACACTGGCACAGGGGCAGTTCCTGGGCAGGAGACACCAGATTTGGGAACTGTTGGTGACCTGGACCCACCTGGGGCACACTCCCCAGCCAGACCTCTGCTTGAGCTCCTTGTCACAGGTCCAGTCTGGAGAAGCTCGAGTGGAGGAAGGAAGGACCTGAGTGAGAAGCTGTGAGCGAGTGCTGAGATGTTTTTGTATTTTCCTACTTCCAACTGTTTGTTTACCAGCATGTTGAAGAGCAGCTCTCTCTTCCTCATGCCTTATTGAGAAGCTCAGCTGTGAAATAGCTAAATGAACCATCCCTTTTTATTAGCCTTTGGACTTAGCAGAGGAGCAATCAGTTAATGGCTGACCAGTTTTTGAAGATGCTAAGCACATTATAAGTGCTAAATATTATTATTTTCTCTGCAATGTTTTATTTTTCCCTCTGAATATTCAGTTTAAAATAACCCTTCCAATTACATTATCTGGTCTCATGCATTCTGCTCAGATTAAATGTAGTACTGCTTACAATTCACACACCTCTCTGCTTTCTGGGTCTCTGCAAGCCCCATCCTAACCTTTGCCTCTCAATCCTGGGCTGAAACAGCCTTCCTTCTGGGTCCAGCATCTGCCTCAGCTCTTCTTTGGCTTCTTAAAATCAAATGCATCCACATCACTTCTCCACAGACACTTCGACCTCTGCCTCCTTCCTCTTGCATATTTATTTTTCTTTCTTAATAGGGGAACATCTTGCAACCTTTCCCTTTCCTTCCAGCTAAATTAGCTCCTTGGATAAGTTGTCTCCTCCCACTTGCTGGCATCTTCCTATGATGACTTGTGCTGTTTTGATTTCTTCTTTGGGAAAGAGTGAAAGATCAGGTGTTGGAAGGAGGGCTTTGTAGCCTGGTGCCAGCTGGACTACCTTATCTCACTGGGAATTCTCCAGCTGCACATGTCTATGGCTTTGCAGAAGAATGGGACTGGCTCAGGCTTCACACCCTGTGGGTGAATCCACCCCTTCTGACAGCTCTGGAGCAGCAATCGGTGGCCAGGTCCTTCACAGCCATGGATGGGCTCTTCTGAGTGTGCTCTTCTTCCAAAGCCAGCCAGGGGCAGGGAGTTCTCAGTCCCCTCAGCCAGAGGAGCCTCCCCGCTGTATCAGCAAGGGTTTGACCATCTCTGGCGGTGAGGGGCAGCTCCCAGCTCTGCTCCAGCACCTCCACCTCTGCTTCCCCACTCTCCTGACAGCTGTGCCGGGACCCATCTGGGCTCCAGGGCGGAACTGTGAGATGGGTGGGAGATCAGGCTCCAGCCCACGTCTCACAGCCCACCCTCCTTCCCGACCACAAGCTCCGCCATGGGAATAGTTTTGGGGTGGTCCCTGCTGCCAGTCTGCTGGCACATGTCTTACCCCGAGCCCTGATGTCTGCGTTTGACTGCCTTTTAGAAGCTGTGATCACCCTGCAGGGCTGGAGGAGGCTGTGGAGCAGCTCAGGGCTTGTCAGCTGTCAGTGCTCGAAGGATTTCTCATGCGTAGTGCTGCCACGTTTCTGCCCGGGATTTCCCAGGCAGAGACGTGTGTGTGTGAACTCTGGGTGGGTGGTAGTGTTGTTACAGCCAGAATGAGCTAAGTATATAATTGAGATAAGGTTTGTACGGAGAGGTAGTATCTCTTATTGCATCACCTAAGATGTCTGGGGGGAAAAGGAAAACAACACCAGACCACAAGAGCTTTTGTGCCTGCAAATTCTTTCTTAGCCTGATCTGAGCTGAACTCATCAGGGATGTTTTGGATGGACAGTGATGGGTGGTTCATGCTGATGGGCTCTGTGGCCACTTGGCCAGGGAGCTGTGGGCTCTGCCACCCTTTGGAGTGACCCCCAATGACTGTTCTGCTCCCACACCTCAAATCTTACTGCAACACCAACCCCAGGTGGGGCAGGGGAGCCTGTTTGAGAGAAGCAGGCTTTAAGCCCCAACTGCAGGGAATGGGAATCTTTTTGTCTTGGCTACAAATGTGGTGGAATGAGATTAATTAATTTAGCTGCATCGCGTGAAGAGTGCCAGTGTTTACTTGTGAGACCACAGATGAGCTTTTGCAGTACCCAGAGAGGCCTCCTGCTGCTCGGATGGGCTGGGTAGCTCTTGATTGCAGGGCAGGAGATGCCTAAGGAGAGCTCTGCTGTGTAAAAGCAATGCTGAGAGAGAGAAAAAAAAAATAAATAAGAGGCCCTCAGCAGACACAAGCTGCAGGCACCACACACAGACTTTGAGGCATCCCTTCACACCCCTGCAGATCAGGGCAAGCTGGACAGGGGCTCGTGCAAGGACGGAGAAAGATGAGCCAGACCAGAGGGCTGGGGAGCTGCAAGGAAGGTGAGTGGGGTGGGAGGAAAGCATGGATGTTGTATGTAGGGCTGATCACTTCCTTTCACAGCTGAAACACTAAAGAACATGAGTGACCCAGAAGAGAACCCGGGAGATGAGCAAGACAACGGGGGACAGCACTTGCGTACCTTAATGGAGAAGATGGACCAGGAGAGAAGAGCTCATTAGAAAAGGGCATTGCACGGTGAAGAGATATAAACCATGAGACAGCTGATAAAAGACAGAAATGGAAATCTTTTAGTCCCAAAGAAAGCAAGGATGGAGTACATTAATGAGCTCTTTTATGGTGAGGTAAGTAAAGGTGAGCAGCAAATGGCTATTTCCAGACAGCTGAGCTGAGTGTGAAAAAACAGATGTTGGTAGGATGTGAGAAGCAATCGGCACGTTGAGGCACAACAGCACACCCCGTGTCATTAACATTCCCATTGAATTATTAAAAAGGCACACACATGCATATTCGGAGACTTGGCAGACCCTTTTGGTTACTCTGCAGGAACAGAGAAGCTGCAGAGGGAAGGAAACAGGTACATTCACACGCAATTTGGACCAAAAGAGAGGGCAGCAAAACTAAAGTAAAAACTAGCATCCTGCTTGGCTGCTCCCCACGGGGTGAAAATCCACATCCCTGATACCTCTGTGTCTTCTCATCCTTTGCACAGAGGAAACTGAGTCCAGAAAATTGGCTTCACCCTGGGTCCCTTCGTTAAGTACTGGGGGGAGTGTGGGTGGTGGGAATGAGCAAAACTCTCAAGGTGGCATTTGGATAATCTCCACCACCCTTGTGGTGGCGCTGGTGAGCTGGCTGAGGGGGGTAAAACTTCACAAAGGGGATGTGAAAAAGTGGAGTGTAAGTAAATTCAGATGAAGCCAAAGTCACTGCTACAAGCCAAGGCATGGCTGTTGGGTTGGCTTCTCCAGCACTGCTGACCATGCCCACCAACGCCTTCCTTCTCTGAAGCCATCCTCTCTCCTCTGCTCTGTCCCCCGTCTTGTGACCATGTGCATCCACGTGCTCACAGCTCCAAGCCTTGCAGTGATGGCACTGTCCCCACAGGGCACTGTGGAGGAGAGGGATGTGGTGTGCGTGAAGTGAAGCTGAGGCCAAGGTGAGCCGGTCCCAAGAAGGGCAGGGAGGTGCTGCTGCACCCAGGTGGTGCATTGTCAGTCCTCCCCCTGATGAGCACTCACAGATGCAAATAAATTCTGACTTGGGCTCCCGAACTCCTGCTCTGCTGGCTGTGCTAAAAATAGCCCAACGCAGTGCGCTGGCTTCAACCACCCTCATCGATCCGCTGATCTTGGGTCGGGTCCAGCAGCATCTCAGCACACCCCCCTGCAGCCCACGGCCTCCCCCGGACCTCTCCTTGCCCAAAGGATCTGTGTGATCGAGCCACCTCCACCACACCGCCCCCACCCTTGCCAGCCCCCCTCTCCTGCAAACGAGGTGATTTATTGCTCCGGAGCAGCCAGGCTGCAGCGAGCGCGTGACCAGGGGGGTTACGCTGCAGCTCCTGATGTCTGCAGAGCCACATCCACCACGGTGATGAGGCTGGGGGTCTCGGGCAATGGAGCTCCTGGTTCACCAGGACCCCGTCCTGATCCAGGGAAGGGCTGATGTAGAAGCAGAGGGGAGCGTTTGGAGGGGGTTGGCTGGGGTTGCTGGGAGTGAGGCAGTGTGTGGGTGTGGGAGCTGGCTGGGCTGTTGGAGCTCGTGCCCAGGGCCCTGCTCTGCCACTGGCTCTCCAGTGGCCCTGAGCATCACCTGGGTGTGGATACATGGGCCGACCCATAAGTATCAATGGGGCTGGAAGAGAGAGAGCTCCAGTGGTGCTTGAATCCTTGGGAGAGGTCCCACCACCCAGCAAGCACCTCCGGTCTGGCTGTTGTCATGGTCTGGATGGGAAATGGGGAGCACCTTCTTCCCTTAGGGCCCCCATACATCCTTGCTAATCCCTCCCATGGGATCTGCACCTGCTTTCATAGCAGATTCAGCTGAGGCAACCAGGAGGTTCAGAAGCTGGACTGGGGGCAGGCATGACACCTCCAACATGTGTCAGCTGTGAAGGAGGCAGCCACCAGCTCCACAGATGCCACGTCCCCTCTCAAGTGCTCTGCTGCCTGGGGGAGGAGTCTGGCCAGGCAGCCTTGCCACCACTGCCACCTTTTGTTGCCCCACATTTCTGTCTGTGGACATTGCACTTCTCACAGGCCATGTTTTGAAACACGTGGATGCAATTGGTGTGCCCATCACAAGCTGGTGCTTGTGACAGGGGAGGTCGGAGCTGTGTCGCCTGTCCCCCTGTACACACCCCACACCTCCCAGGCAGTCTGGGGACCCTGTGGTACGAGTGCTCGTTCCCTCGGGGTGAATCAGCAGTGTCCTGAAGAGGTGACCACGGTGATGGGGCAGCTCAGCACAGCTGCAGGCAGCTGCCTTTTAAGCTCTCCAGGAGTATTTCCCGGGAGCAGACACAGCTCCCTCCGACCTCAGCCAGCAAGGGAGGTTTTGGAGCAGTGCAGGGCAGAAGCAGCAATGGGTCTCTCTGCTCCTTTTCTCTCTGCTGCAGGGAAACAACTGATCTCTCTTAAAAAAAAACACCCTCTCTCAGAGCAGCTTTGCTCAATGCCTTTGCTGGCCCCTCTGGGGGCTGCTGGCTGTCCCACGCCGGGCACAGCTCCTCCTGCCGCCTCCGCCTCCCCCCACGTCTGCATCGCACACCTCTCCTGCCTTTCATCCCTCTCCCTCCCTTTCTTTCCCCTTCCCTTTGTTCACACTCTCCAGTGGCAGGGCTCAGGCTGCTGCAGGAGGAGGAGATGAGGACCTCTGTTCCTCAGCAGTGGCAGTGGCTTTCTCTGCTGGCTCCTGGCTCGCTGGTCCCCATTGCCCCTTGAGGCAGGGCTAAAGCAGGGAGAAGCTTTCCCCTGGCCTCCCCCACTTCTCACTCTGACACGTCTCCCCCCTCCTCTCTGCTTGGTGGGGAGCCCTCTTGCTTTGGATGGCTTTGGGGCCATAGGAACAGCCTGGCTGCACAAGGTACCATTTTGCTTGAGAGCAGCTTGAGAGAGCTTTGGTGGTTTGACCAGGAGGCAAAATAAAGAAGAAAAGCACCAAACAGGTCACAGGTGGTGAAATTCTCCCTCTGCCCTTGGAGGGGTCTGTCAAGCAGCTGCCTTGGGGAGGGGGGCGAAGGAAGCCCTGGACAGAGCTCACCAGGCCCTGTGTCTAGGCACTCCAGGAGATCCATGCATGGCGTGGTGGCTCTGGGGACAGTGGGACTTTTCTTGCCTGGCTTCTGTCTCAGCTCATCTTGTGGAATCTCATGCCAAGAGATGAGGACCACAGCTGCCAGGACTGCACCCTATCTCAGAGGAAGAGCAAGGAGGCTGAAGGGTGCTCTGCAGCATGGCCATTGCATCGTCACCCAAGAAGCCACGTGGAGCTGTGAGACCCACGGTGAGGTACGGGGTGCTGTGTCTGCAGGTACCTCCCTTGGAGGCACCTTGGAGATGGAGGGGCCTAGACCTTTTCTAACCCTCCTTTTCTCCCACTGCAATGAGTTTGTATCTTGAAAGTGTTTAATTTAGAAAGGCCAGCGCTGCTGTATCACATTGCCTGTGTCGGTCTCTGTTGGTTTATGACCAGTGAAATCCTGGTGTGAAAACAGAATCAGGCTTTGATTTCATCTACCCCTGCTGTTTTATGCCACTAACAACTTTGCATTTCTATAGCAGCTTTTATTCTAGGAGCTAAATGGGCTTCACAGACAGGCAATTAATTAATTGAGCCTCCCCAACCAGCCTACGCCCTTAACGCCGCAAGGAAGCATTTTGCAGAGGAGGAAACAGAGGCAGAGAGAAGCAAAATGACTCGCCCCAGGTACAGAGATGAACTCACTGCTGATGTGCTGCTGCCTCCATAGCCAGGCGTTACGCTCTGCTGGTTGTACCATCGCTCCTGGCTGTCCTGGAGATGGTCGTGATATCATTTACAAACGTGTGGGAGCTGGGCTCAGTGGGGGAGTCACTGAGGAAGGTCTTTCTGTGTCTATCAGTGATAGACCAGCAGATAGATCAGCATCTGAGCCCAAATTAACTCATGAACTGCCAAAGCCTTTGGCCATCCCAGCCTCTTGCTGAGGAATCCCCTGAGACCGTGAAGCAATGCCAGGAGACACCAGCACCATTTCCCCCATCCATCCTTGCTAACCAACTCCTGTTTCTCCAGGAGGCACTCGGGGTTGGCAAGGGAAGGTGTGTTTGGCTGTTGGGTTTGCTTTGGTCCTGGTGCTACAGCTGAGATGTGGGGAGGGACCCACCACGATGTCATGAAACAGGAGAGAGGTGATCCTCAGCTCCCTTTCCATATCCTGATCACTGACTGCTGAGCAAGACACAGCCCTGGGAAGCTGTGGGCTGTGGGCAGGATCTAGGGCACCTGGAGGAGGTGGAGGAATGTGCCTTTGCTCATGCAGAGTGAATGTTTCTGGGGAAATTGCCTGCCTTTTATTATGAAACCCTGCTAATGGTTTGTTGTCTACACAAATAACCATGGGGAACGAACTCGTGCACTTCCCAGCCTGCTCTGTGTCTTCCTGGCTCAGCTCCTTTCTGAACAAACATAACCTTTTGCAAGAATACCTGTCAAAATCGCTTTGAAATATTGAAATAACAGGATGGGATATGGTTTGCTCCTGGGCCCTAGTGCTCGTCCATCAGGACTCGGTGTCCATCCAAAGAGACTTGTGACCAGGATGCAAGGGAAAAACTCTGGCAAGCAGCAGGGTCCCAAAGGGCCACATCTGGGGAGCTTATTGGCTCTCTGGGGTCCCACACATGCACTGGGGGAGCAGAGCAGCTCCCTGACTCTTGCGTGGCCCCTGCTTTTTGTTGGTCATGGCATGGGACATGCTCCAGTCTCAGCTGGAGCTAATTGGGGCAGAATTGCATCCTTTGGCCACCAGCCTGGCCTGGGATTGCCTTCATGGCCTCAACACCTCCCTCCTCCCCATGAGGACACGTGTCTTTTTCGCCAGTGTACTTGGAAGTGATGAGAACTTTGACACAGGCACTTATTAGGAGAAATCAAAACCAAACACTTAGAAACCCAAACACTCCCCCCCTCCAAAAAATATCCCATCAACCAACCAACAATAAAAGTCCTTCAAACCAAATTCCATCTCTTTCTCTAAAATCCATGATTAAAACCTGGTACAAACAGGTGAATATAGATATATATATATATATTTTTAGTAGATGTAGTATTGTTTCTTTTTTTTTTTTTATCCTCTCTCTTTCTCATTATACAGCAAACATTGCAAATATAGAAATTTTCTCTGTACAATTAACGACTTCGGTTTACAATGCAATGTGTGGTAAAACCTCTCAGTGAGTGAAAATGTGAACGGGCCTTCGACCGGGTAAAAGTCTAAACTGGAAGACTCCGTTTGCAAAAACAGCCCAAAGGATGGATCTCCTTCTGGTCTCGTTTTGGTTTTTGTTGCTGTTTTTGTTGCTGTTGCTTTTGGAAGGGAAGGAAGGAAGAACACAAACTGTTCACAAAGAATCCACAAAATCACGGAATAGGGACTCATGCAATGCAATATTGGGAAACGCCAGACCTCAGCTCTCTGCCCGCTCTTTCTTTTTATATTCTATTTTTTCTTTTTTCTTATTTTTTTTAAAAAAAATCAAAATGAAACAAAACTTTTTTTTTTTTTTTTTCCACTCCGCAGTTTGTTTTGTAAAGTTTCTGTTCAAATTTGGTGCGTGTCTCACCAATGTGAGGACATTTTAATATCTCACTTTATATATTATATAGAATATTTATAGATTTTTTTTTTCATAATTTGTTCTCTCTTTTATTTTTATTGATTTTTTTTTTTTTAATTTTATTTTGTTTCAAAGACAGTCTGAATAAAAATAGCTGCTGCAGATTTCTTTTGGTCCAGTTAGTGTGTTAAGTCACGAGTTGTGTGAGGACTCAGGACTTTTGCTGGGCAGAGACGCCCTTCCAGTAGTCTAAGATGTCGTGAAGATCCTCGTCTTTGGCAAACTGGACCTTTTTGCGTAGGGCATGGCCGGCTGCCATATACTCCTCCTCGTCTTTGTGCCGCTTGCGGTTGAGTTTGAAGCGCTCCCAGATGCTGTGCGATGGTTTGCAGGTGTACTCTGGGCTGGAGGTGTAGCTCAAGTTGTGATATTGAGGCGAGAGCTGGGAGTAGGCCAGGTCTCTAGGACGAGGACGGGTCAGAGGCTCCAGGATGGAGGGCTTTCGCCCTGCCATGCTGTCGTGCTGCTCCCCTTGGTGCGAGCCAGGGTACGAATGCCGGTGTTCGCTGTACTGACGGATCTTCTCCGCCTCTGCCCGCAGGATGGCCGCGGCCGGTGTCACAGTGAGGATGGTATCGGTGGTGGGGGACGTCTTCTCGATGTATTTGGCTTCTGATTTGTGGCCCGATCCCTCAGAGCGGTAGGACCTGGGGCTCCGTATGGAGCCGCTGGAAGAGGTGCTGGAGCGTTTAGGGGCCGCCTCCATGCTGTGGTGCCGTTGGAGAGGGTGGTTGTAGCTTTCCTTGTAGACAGGGGAGAGGAATCCATGCTTGCTGGGGATCTGCTCTGATAAGAGCACCAGCTGAGGCTCCACCGTGGAGACTGCCCCCGATTTCACTCCTTGGAAGGAGGTGGACTCAGATTTCAAGGCATCGATGCAGTTGTTGATGATCTGGTTCACCTTGTCCACCTCCTTGGCGATGGTGGAGATCTCGGCCACGGAGCTCTGGGTGTCCGGCGGCAGGGACAGCTCACAGTCTCGCCTCTCGGGCTGCTCACCCGTTCTCACCTCCATGTAGTTGCCCTTGGTGGCCTTGGGGGTCTCACTGCTATCGATCAGCTTGTACTGCTCGACCTCACCAGCAGAAGGCAGGTAGGGGATGCGGGTCACCGTCTCCCCACCCAGCATCTGTCCCTGGGACAGCTGGGTGATGCTGGTGGTCTCCATTTCTGGCCCATATTTCAGCTCGATGATGGTCTTCTTCATGCTGCCAGCAGCCTTTTTGTGCTTCTCCTCCTGCTGGCGCCTCTTCCGGAGACAGTAATACACAACGCCCAGGACAATCACCATGCCAAAGAGACAGCCCAGGATTGTCATGATGTAATGAGTGGCAGTAGAAGGGGTGGGAACTGGCTCCTTGCGGTTGGGTCTGGTGGGTGTGATGGTGACACAGGTGTGGTTGTACTTGGAGTATTGGTGGACAGAGACTACACAGTAGGTGTAATCTCTTTGTGCTACTAAGTTGCTCACGGTGATGTTCTCCTCCTTCTTCCTGAGCTTGGTGATCATGGAGGAGAAGCCATTTTCGAACTGGGAGAGGATGTACATCTTGCTGAAGGGGTAGGGGATCTGCACGGTGAGGACGGCCGAGTTATGGTTAAGGTGCTTCACCTGGATGTTGGGGCGTACCTCCGTCTCGCCGATGGGAGTGAAGAGGGAGAACTGTGGAGTCGTGCCATCGCCAGAGGAGCACTCCTCATCAGAGCAGGGGCTTTCAGAGGGTGCTGTGGTCACTTGGTACCTGGGAGGGATAAAACGAGGGATCACAGTGTAGGAGCCACCGGTGCAAAGGGAAGAGAGCATGCTCAGAGCATTGCGGTAGCCAGTCCGGCCTTGGCCTAACAAGTAGTAGCCCGTGTAGTCGGGTGGGGAGTCGCACTGCATCCGGTCATAGGTGCGTGTCATGTTGGTGAAAGCCTCCAGCCATTGCAGGAAGCCGAGGAGCTCGCAGGAACAGTAGAAGGGGTTACTGTAGAGTTCACAGACAGAGAGCTTGTTTAGGCCCCGGAAAGTGTTGCTGTCGAGTCTCTGGATCCTGTTCATGGACAGGTCAATATTCACTATGTTGGGGCACTCCCAGAAGGCATTGGGGGTGACAGACTCAATGAGGTTGGCTTGGAGATAGAGGTACTCCAGCTTCCCCAGGCCCCGGAGGATGCCCTCGGTGAGGTTCCTCAGGCGGTTGTAACCCAGCTGCAGCACCTGGAGGTTGAACTGTCCTGAAAAGGCACCGTCCTCGATGTAGGAGATCTCGTTCTTCGTCAAGTTGAGGTATGTCAGGTTGCCGAAGCGGCTGAGCGAGGCATACTGCACGCTCTTGATCTTGTTGTCGTTCAGCCGCAAGTCCACGATGGTGCTGTTGATTTGCTGGGGGATGGACTCGTAGGGGGGCTGGTTTTGGCTGCAGATGGCCAACCAGACAAAGCCCTTGTCCCCTTCAATGAGCCAGCAGTCTGCCCGCACCCCGCCGGTGTGCAGGAGAGAGACGGCTGCCACGCACACGCAGAAGGCTGACGTCGCGGAGCACCGGCGACCTGCCATCTGGAAAGGTGGCACGGAGAAGGGGTCCTGGTCTGCTGGAAGCGGGGAGCAGCACAGGGGCCGGGAAGACGTGGGCTAGTGCTTCTTCGCCAGCTTTGTGCGCCTCTCCCTTCTCCTCATGGCTCGGAGACGGGGGGGAAGCGTCCGTGGGGAAAGCGGACCTCGGTGCCCACGGTACTTGGCAGCCACCGGCCGGGGGCTACTACCAAGGCCTTGGTGGCTGAGGCTGGTCCCACATCACCAGGTCTGTGGCATCTTGGGAAGCGAGTCATGAAGTTAGGTGACCGTGCGGAGGAGTCCCTCTGGCTTAGAGACAAGCCTTCCTCTCACTTTTTATAGTACATCTCCTTGTTTTCTTTTTGCTGACCATTGTGACACTGGTCCCCATCTCCATGTGCCTCCCTGCGTCTGGCTGTCCCCGCTCGGTCCCTCAGCTCACCTGCACAAAACAAAACACAAGCATAAACTAAACACAAAGGACAGACAATTAGCATCTAGCGGTGTTGGGGTTGCACCCAACTACCCTTTTAATGTTAGTCACTTGCCTTCTAACTCTGGCTACCACCTTTCATGGAGCCTTTGTTTTTTTTGAGTGCTTCCACCAGCAGTGTTTGGCAGCATGAGGGAAGGTGGTCACTGACCCTGGAGGTCACCCTCCTTTGAGCACATTGTCCAGTGTCATGTTATAGGCAGGGGAGAGACCAATGCACATCCAGGGCTCCATTTGTCTGACCTATTTAGGTGTCTACCTTAGGAGGAGAGGAGTGATGCCCCAGAAGTGTCTGTTCCTCTCCACTGAGAGCTGATGAAGTCTAGACAACTCGCTCTGATGTAGATTTGGTGCTGCAGCGTTTTGCTGAGGGGAATCCTGACTGTTTTGCATGCTGGTGTGCACAGCAGCAGTGCCCACAGAGGGGGATGCTGACTGAGGACATCGTTTCTCTCTGACTGCATAGCTGTGTAGTGTCTAGGATAAAGCACAGCATCAAGCACCCGTCCTGTTTCTAGGAACCTGAGCAGTAATTTCAGGGCACTCTTAGACTACAAAACATGCTAGCTTCATTGTCTACCATCTGATGTCCTTGACTGTTGCTGGGGCTTGCTGCCTGTCTCCAAGATCTCTCTCTTCCTCCCAGGTGAAATGATGCAGAGAGGTGGAGGACCCTCAGCCATTCAGTGGCGTAACAAAAGTATTTGCAGAAGACAGGACAAGACCTTTCCTCCCCAGCCAGAAATAGCTGTTTGGAGGTCAGGAAGAGTCTTCACTAGACACAAACCTATGGGGATGCCACCAGCCTCGCTTCCCACAAAGAGCTCTCATTCCTGGCTCACAATTTCCGTTATTTTTCCTGCGTTTTTGACTAAACATAAATATCCATGGACAGCACTTTTACTTCCTTTTGTAATTTCTTAGGGAAACAGGAAGGCAAAAGTGGAGAGGAGGGAACTGCATGAGCATCAGCATCTCCTGGGTCATGCTTTTCCACAAGACGTTGAAACTATAATCTGTGGACATCTCTACTGCCGAAGAGCTCTCTGGTCTAGTCCCCAGATGCAGTGAGATGTTGTGACAGGTGGATTTGCCCACAAATGGAGAGAAAACATCATGGCCTATCTAGAAAAATCCTTCTTGGGACTTTCATTGGGAACAGGAGCTCTGGTTGTCTTTCTTGACCCAGGGCAGACCACAGAACGCAGGGAAGACACCACCATCACTCCTTGAAAACAGAGCTGGTAGGAACTGGAGGTTTCTTGGGCATCCATGAAGGAGACAGAGGCACATCTTACATCTAAATTGTCTTTCATTGGATCTGCAAAATAGTATAAATCCAGAAATTGGTTTCCAAACCATTTTCCAGTGCCTAGGCAGTGAAGGGCCTGTGCTGGCTGCTGCATGCTTGAAAATTGCCTGAGGTTGATTGTCAAAGGGTGTTTAGAAGCAGATGCCCTTATCCTGAAGAAACCAGGTTCTTTTCCACCCATGACACCAGGCAATGAAGCAGACTATGTTTCACTGCAGAGACCCCTGTTAACCATTCACAGTTTATACCTCAGTACACAGGCCAGTAATAATAAGCAGTAAAACAGTTTATTTGTTCTTTCTGGATTGTGAACAACGAGTCTATTCCCTAGTGGCACAGTTGGGTTTCCATTACATGAATAACAAGATCTGCTCGCACGTCAGCTCTCTGCATATGAGACTCTGTAGCCACCTTGTCCTCCAGCAGGCACCCCACCAGCTGCTAGGGGAGGTGAAGCTGTGGGGGGAAACTACAACCAGACACCCAGACTGTACTGCCTGTGGTGGTTGTGCAGTCGTGTGTGGGTGAGATGTACTGGCCCTAAGATGATGCTCCTGTGGGGCCCTGCATGGGTACTTGTAGGTCTCTCTCTGCCTCCCCAGTGCCTGCTGCTGTCCTATCCCAGCTACATTTGGCAGAAAGCTCAAAAAAAAATAGGTTTTCAAAAGTTTACTAGAAATGGAGCTTGGGTGGAAGGAGATGCTGAGAGCAAGGCAGCTGAATCTCAGGTCTCCCCCTGGACTTTAGTGTGCTTTTACAGTGCCACTCCAGCTGAAGCCTTTATATCACCCCAGTGATACTGGTGTTGCAGGTAACTAGTAAGGAGCACATTTGCAAGGATGTGCTGTCCCTTCCCTGGGCTGCTTTGCCAGGACCTGGCAGCCCATTTTGACATAGCCGAGCCCTTGGGGCCAGCAAGGAGAGGAAGAGGGGCAGTGCTCCCTGGGGTGTTGCAGGTGAGTGTTCCCCCCCCTTAACACATCCCCAGCTGATGAGGAGGCACAGACTACAGTGCCAGTCTGCGAGACGTCTGCTGCTCTTCCCTCCCAGCACTGGGCAACTCCATTAACCTCTCTGAGGAGACTCCAGTCTCCTCTCCAGTACCGTAAGATAATGACAGCACTTCATGGGGCTGTGGGATACTGAAGGAAAGTGCCCCAAGCTCCTGTTGCTGGGATGAAAATCCCAGCAGATGCTTTGTGCTGCAGGTGGAGACTTCCTCTCCCTCCAGCTGCAAGCTGGGCTCTAGATGTGCCCACTCTCCTCTGCCACAGGGACCAACCTGGTCTCCAGCTCTGCCTCCTGAGGGGTGCACATTGCCCCTAAGGGCGTGGGAGAAGGGTAATCCTGGCCTGCAGAGCCATCAGCAATGGCTTGCCCGACTTGTCCCTTTGGGATGGCACAGAGAGTGCTTTCCTTGCCTGCTGCCCTGTAGCACTTGACCTTGTTGTGAGCATCTCCCTGTCCTCCTCCATGGTTTTGTGCATTGGAGCGATGCATCCTGGCATATTCTCTTTAGCAAGCACTTATTCTGTCTCCTCTAACTCCCATTTTGACCCAACCAGCCTCTCAGGGCAAGCTTGTGTTTGGGGTTGCTCTGCAGAGCCAAACCAGCCTTTTTCTTGCAGGCAAAGGTTTCTTGTCACTCTTCCCTGGGGAGGCTGTGGGCTGCAGCCTGTGTCAGAGGGCATTTATAGTGGAGCAGGACCATCCTGTGAGCAAAGAGCAGAGACAGACCCTCCCTGGACCTTATCAGGCTTATCCCCTATAGCCTCATCACCTGTGTGCCTCCCTCATCTACCTTGGAAGTGTCAAGGGTGAAGCAGCAATGGTAAATGACTCAAACACGTTCAATAAGGCTCCTGCTGTGTGGGGTTTTTTTCTTTTCCTGTATGTTGCCTATCAGATGAGTCCTTCCCAACAACAGAAAGGAGAAAAGGCATTTTATCAGCAGCCTGAGTTTAATTTCAGCTCATTAAAGCAAGCAATTTGCTGGTTTATTTGCTTTGCAAAGTGTGAATAAAATGACAGCATTAAGGAGTTGTAAGAGAGGAAAGAGGGGCTAATGTCCCTTTTTATTAGATTGCTGAGGAGTGGAGAAGTGGGTCTTGTTGCTTTGCACGGAAGGCATAGTTGTTCATCCTGCTGGCTTCTGAAAGCCTCCTTCCCAGCATCACACTGACACGTGGGTGTGTGCCTGCACGTGTGCTGTGACATCAGCTGAGCATCCTGCAAGGCGAGACGGGAGTAGGGGCACTCACAGTGGTCCCCAACTTATCTCCCTGTAACAGCAGGTAACAGACATCCAGGAGGTTTCTCCTTCTTCCTTTTTCTACCTTTTACCTCCCCTCTAATCTCCCTTTTCTGTTCGTTTCTGCTTCTGAAATCCCAGGCTTGATTCTTGCAGGTTAGAAACAGAGCAGCTGGTTTGCCAAGGAGTCTTTGCTGTCCCTGACCTCCTGCAGCTGGGACATGGCTCTGGAGAGCAGGGAAGAGACCTCCCTGCCTCTTCCCCACAGACTGCTTAAAAAGCAGTAAGAAAAACTAGTGTTTTAACCCTCCTGCACAGCTGTCCTGGTTTTATTCTCCTGGTAACCCAATTGCACATCACTTTTCCCAGTCCTCTGACCCTCCACACAGCTGCCTGGGAAAACCTGGGAACAAACCACCTGTAACTCTAATGTGAAGAACAACCAGGAAAGTGGAGATTTGGGGTTTCTTCTTCACCGATGGAGAAAGAAGCAAAAGAGATGCATGAAGGTGGTGTGGAATAGCAATGATTTGAAACAATGAATGTAATCTAAACCAGAGATTCTTTGGACACTGGCACCACATGGACGATGACAAGAGGCCACATCCATGGTGAGTCCATGGTACTCACCCAGGACCTTGCAGGAAATATCATTCCTGCATAAAGCTACCTGTGCACTGCAAACACTGCTTTATTTCCCTTTCCTTCTGCTTTCAATAAGGCAGCATGATTTGTCCAGCTGAGAAGGTGCCAGGTTTATGTGGCTTACAGAGGCCAGCACAGGGGCAACGACAACTCCTTCACTCCTTGCTGCTCCCATGCATTGTCTCCGATCTCCAGTACTCCTGCAGGAGCCTGGATCTGTGCTTCACGCTGCTGATCCTCAGCCCTGACCCGTGATGTCAGCCCTCCTACCTGTCCCTGCTTCTCCAGCCCCAGTCCCCATCAACAACCCAGTGGCAAAGAGGGACCACTGTGATTCTGTGATGTCCACGAGGCTGCAGCTTGCACTGGATGAACAGTGGCAATCTCATCCTGGCTGAAAACCCACAGCAAGGGAGATGGGAAGGAAAAGGCAAAGTTGGGGCTCCAAAAACCCCAGGCAGGGGTGCAGGCAGGCTGGTCAGTTTTTATTTCCATCTCCTGACTAATGGCATCTCAGTAAATGAAACCAGAGCAGCAGCTGCAAGGAAGCAAACAAAGCAGCCATGGGGACTGGGTAGGGAGAGGGAGAGGTAGCTGGGCAGCACACATAATAATATGCTGTCTGGGCATTCAATTCTTAATTTTGTTATTCTACTGAATGAGTTATTTCAAACTGTGGATTAGATTTACTGAGTGAAGGCAAGGAGCCAGATTAACATGCGTGTGCGTGTGTGCGTGCATATACATGCATACACACAACAGTGCTCCCCTCCTTGGCACTTCTCCATCTCCATAACTTCATTTTCCCTAGCTGCTCCATCTCCAGCTGGCTGTGTCCCAGCTTCTCTTAGACCCTCTTTGACAGCCGCTCGGGCTATTTTATCAATAAATGAAGGAGCCCCACTACAATGAGAGCCATAGTGAAACAGGAGCGATACATTACACATGATAAATGCTTAATCACCCAAAGAAGTGGGGAAGGGAAATTTGGCAAACAGGCACCAAATTTTAAAATGAATCTTGGCTCTTCATTATGCATAAATTAACCCGAGGAGGCAGCTCCAAGATGGCAGAGAAAACATTTATAAGTGATGAAGTCTCCCCTAAATGGCTTGACGTCCATCCTGTGTATGTCAGGTGGGGAAAGAGGTTTCCAGGCAGGTTTTTCTACTCATTCATATTCCTAGTGTTTGCTACATGCCTCCTGTCGGGTGGTGTTGGTCAGAATCACAACCACGCTGAATAATAAAGATGCTCAGGCCTGTAAAATTCAAGTTCATTTTATATCCAGAGGTCCTGGTACTAATATTGCCTCTACAGACAGGATTTAGGCAGCATTTTGTGCATCCCAACCTTATTCCCCAATGCCTCACAGTGTTAGATAATAGAGTTCTCTAGTCAATTCTACTCTCTCTCCTGCTATTATTTATTATTTAAGAAAAATAGGCAAGGGAGATGTATTTTCCACTGAGGTTTGAAGAGAGATGAAGGGATGAAGCAGAGAGGTAAAGGGGGGCTGAGAGAGAAGTGCCCAGCATTGCTTACAGGATAGCTTTTACTGAGACCTTGGGAGGTCACAGACTAGATGACAAATAGCCAGGTGAGAGGGATGGGGGAGAGATCACTTTTCTGGTGTAGGTTGGGAGAAACAAATAGGACACACTTGGTCTCTATGCAGGGGCATTACTATAACCAGTGTATTGACACTCATGGATGCTCTGTGGTGCTAGACCAATGCTTCTCTCCTTGGGTTGTTCCTATCAAGGGGAATACAAGTCAATATTGATTAGATAGCAATGGCTCTTTGGTGTCCACAGGCTCTCCCTGGCTGCTGGAGCATTTTACAGTCTCTTTGCAGAAGGCACAATACACTTTCTGCAGACCAGTGGCTGAGTGAATGTCAATCTGAGGAGCCTGAAGTGCATCTGTTTGTCAAGGCCCTGAAGACACTAATGACTCTGACCAGCCTCACCTGTGGGCTCCACCCACAACCTCTTCCCACAGGCCCAGGAGCTCCATAAAATCTCAGCCCTGGACAGTAAGTCCCCTCCTGAGCTTTGCTGCTGATGTGCCTGCCTCTGGTCCTGCCTCCAGGATAGACCTCAGACCTGTGTGGTAGGTGGCTTATCTCCTGGATGGAGAACCCTCCACCCCTGGATGGATCCCTCAGACCTTGTAACTGCTGTTGGTGTCCCTGGCCCCATCTCCTTCTGCTCCTGACTTGTACTCCTTGGATGGACCTTGTCTTGCCTGGGATTGTCAATGGACAACCTTGCCTGCTATGTTCCTATTCCGGGAGACCCCACTCTGGGTGGGGAGGGAATCCCTCTGTGCTGGGGTTCCCTCCTGGCTCCTACTTTGCCTTCACTTTGAACCACCAGCCCTTGCTGCTGCCTGACATGGATTTCCATAGGAGACAGCTTACTCTACAGCTGGTCAAATGGGGAGTTCTCCAGAAAAATGGGTTTTTTTTGGTGGAAAATGCACTTTCTGCAAAATTAAACCTTTGGCTGAAAAGCTATGATCTTTCTTGGAAGCTGAGGTACTTGATTTCAGGCCAGTTTAGCTGTAAACTGTGGGTGCTGTAGTTTCTGATGGCAGCCCTGGTTCAAAGCCATCGTGCCTCCATCAGCCAGGCTGAGGCCAGCACTGCAGTCTGGGAATGGCCAGAACAAACCTGTTTGCACAAACATTTTTATGAACCTTTTTGTTCTACAGCGAAATACTTTCTGAACTATAATGAGAATATTTTCAAGTCAGGTTAGCTCTTGGTATTTCAGGAAACACAGATATTCTGATTTTCACTCAGCTGCAGTCTGAAATCATTTACATCCATCTCATGCTGCTTAGCTTCCAGGTTCTATCGAAATGACAACCCCGTCACACACTGCTGTGGGCCACTGAGCAGAATTCTCCACTGAGTTTAAGTAAATGCATAAATGATCTTCCTGGTGAACAACCTTTTAAGCCCAGTTGGGTTACCTGTGTATTAAACCAGCCTTATGAGACAGCAGCATGGGCGGGGATGAAATGTCAGCTGCAGCCTGTGACAGTGCAGATGAGCCCTCAAAAAGCCAAGGAGAGCAATTAGAGGGGCAGAGTTAGAGGAAGGTAAGAGGAAAAAGATTTGAGGGGATGTGGAGAACTAAGAGCTCTGATCAGGTGGAACAGGAGTAATAAGGAAAGTGTGTTTCCATGGGAGAAAGCCTCTCTGGTGTTTACTTGATGGAGTTCTTCCTTAGCAATAATCAGCCTGAATCACAGCTTCATTATGGGATGCTTACGCTGATGTGAGGCTGGGGGAAGCAGAGGTCTCATGTGGAGGCAGGACTCCTGTTCTGCTCCTTGTAAACAGTGAAGATCAAAGCATGTTTTTCCAGCACCAGTACAATGGAGGGAGCCAGTCCCGTGCTGGGAAGCAAAGCCACTGGTGCTCCTCAGCACTGGCAATCTGAACTGTGCTTTGTCTCTGCTGCGTTGTCATCCTCGCTCACATCTTTGCTGCTATTTGGAAGAGGTTTTTACTACTTTCGTTCATCAATTTATTTTTTCAGGAGGCCTGTATAACCCTTTGCATCCTGGACAGGAAAATCCACTTTTATACAGAATGAAATCTGGTGGTAGATCCATGAAATGGTTAGATTTGTTAGAAATTACTGTCAGAGGTGCAAGGGTTTTGTTTGATCTGTTTTTTTTTAAGGTCATATTTTCAAAAGGATTCTTACCTCCCTGTCCCATTCCTTCTCTGTGAAATGATCTCCAGCCAGAAACTGTGGGTTTGTGGCCAGTGCCTGGCTCAGTTGCAGTTTCTAGGTGGACTGTACTGCTGAGTATTGGCAGGTGGACAAGAACATATACAACACATGTAGGACTTCATGGTAATGGCCTGCTCTGATATCCAGGTAGGCAAGAAGGAATTCACCTTTTCAGCAACAAGTATCCTGCACACAGGAATCACTATGACTGTGCTGTAGGCAAACACCTCTGGTAACCTCTTACTTGTTCACCTTTGAAGTTGGTCCTGCTTCTCTGATTGGAGAAGACTTCCAGATGTCTATTCTAACCTAAATTATTTTGTAATTTTAATGATTTACCTCCTGTCCTCTGGAGTTGAGGAGCCCAGCTTAAGGCTGAACCCTCTGGCCATCCACTTTCTGAAGGGGGTTTTTCCCCATTTATAGAAATATCTGGCAAGCCCCAGTGCCCTACAAGCCTAATTTTAGCTCAGTGATGCAGGCTGGCTTCCTGTCATGGGCTAGGAGAAGGTTAATGATCATCTGGGCAGCTTTCCAAACCCAATCTAATGTTTATTCAGGATAACAGCATTGCAGAGGAAACCAAGCATGACCACCTTCCACACACAGCTTACCCAGCACAGCCCTGCCCCTGCACATGACTCTGCTGGAAGAGGTCAGGTTTGTCAGCTCCTGGAGGAGGGGACCCTCTTCTCCTTCCCTAGGCCAAGACAGGTCCTCTGCAACACTTCCAACCCTGCCTATGACCTGACCTCAACTCAAACAGATGCCGTGTTTCTGGAGAAATACACTTTAACAAGCTGCAGGTCTGGTGTTTTAGCAGCATAAATATCTACTCGCCCTTCCTCCTAAAATTTTATTGGATGCTCATGGGTCAAATACCCATGCTAAAAACAAATATCCATGCCACAAGCACCTTAGTTGGTTGGTCCCTGTGAAGGGGCCCCACTGCACCCTGCAGGTCCCTGCAGTACAAGGAGGAGCTGGAGTTGAGGGATGTGGTACAGTGGTTCCAGCCTGGTGGGCCTGGATGTTGCAGGTTTGTGCTCCAGATGGGTGTGGGATGAGGGTGAGAAGATGAAGGGCTGGTGCAGATTAGCACATGAGGTCGTGGAGGGATGTGAGACAGCAGTGACCATACCCTCTGGCAGAGGGCAGAGCCCCTAAAATGGTTGTGGATGTTTATCACCTCAGCTGCTCAATTTCAGCCATCTTACAGCTTTTTTCTCCCACCAGCACTGCCCCTGCAGTTATTTGGCCGTGCCTTTGACACAGCATGAATGGACATGCGATGGACTCATCCCAAGGATAACCTGCACCTATATGGAGGTGAGTACACTGCTTACTTGGGGCTCCCCTTGGGTCCCCCAGGGCTCCATGAAGGGGTTGGTTATGAGACATAAAGCCTGAATGCCTGGAACATGCTGTGCTGAGGGAATAGCTCTTCTCCAGCAACAAGCACCTTCAGACATACATGACCAGCAGCAGAGCTCTTGCTGCTTCCCTCAGGGTGCAGAAAAAATTGTGTGGATAGCAAAAAGTGTTTTCTGAGGGAGCCCTGAGGTGCTGGCTCAGTCATCCACAGTCTCAAAATAGGTGGTACTTGCTGCTTCCCAGGCGTGCTCTGAGAGGCATGGTGAGAACATCTATTTAGTAGGGTCTCTGAGGGTGCACTTCCTCCTACCTGAAATGGTTGGGGAGATGGCTGGGCAGCCAGATGGCCATATTCGTGTGGAACTGATATTAATGTCTCATTTGAATGTGTTTACAGCATGGTTAATGTGGCTTCTAGATTCCTGAGCAGGTATCTTTATCATGTTTAATGTAAACAGAACAAAGATATGGCTTTACTGTGGGCTTGACTGGTTAAACTCTGTGACAGTGACTCTCTCCAGGCCAGCTGATTTTCTCCTGAAGCATGCCTGTGCTCTTGTGGGATTAAGTAAAGCCCATTTTTGCCTATAGAGGATGCTCAGCCACAGGTGTGAGGGACCATTGGGTCTCCTCTATGGTGTTAGCAAGCCTAAAACCCAACCAAATGGCCTTCTGCCCAAAAATGTGTAGGTGGGAGCAAAGCAGCTTGGAAAAATGGGTCATGTACATGCCAGGTTCCATCCAAGAGAAAAATGTTTTTGTCTGACACATGGTTAATGCCACACTGCTGGGGGAAAAGCAGCAATGGGAGCTATCGGTGCATTAGCATGGGCTTGTGGTGCACGAAAGCCCTTCATCATGTCTGCTCCTCAGCAGGGTCTATGACCACCCTTGGGGCCGCTGTAATTTCCCTGCTCATCCAGAGACCTCCAAAAGATGAGAGTGGAAAGAAAAACCTTGAAGTCCAAGACAATAGAGGTGGGGAGCTTTGCCAGGATTCGGATTGCCTGTCCTTTTCATGCACATTTCATGTGGAGGTTACCCAAGTTGAAAAAGCAAGTGAACCCAGAACACCCACCCTCTCTGGAGGAATAGAGTTTATCGTTAATAATCTACTGCTAAAAGGGTAACATCTGTTTTGGACAAACTGTAATGAGATTTAAACCCCAGGTGGAGGGAGGACTTCACAGTAATAAATGACTTTCTGTATGTCTAAATAGTTTTAATTTTTTTTCTGGCAGAAATAGCTGCTTTTCACCTCAGGCTTCTTTTTGCCAGCTCTTTTTGTTTAATGATTGCCATTAATTTCCAGGGTGGCAGATGGATTCTAGCCTGGTGTAGTCTGAAATGAGAAAAAACAGCCCATGAAGGTGTGAGCTTGCTGTGAATGTGTGCACAGGTCACACATGTGCTGGTGGGATGCAATGTGTGGGTGTTTGCTTTCCAGGGGAACTCCTGCTTCTTGAGAGCTGCTTCCCACCCCTGGGGTGTATCTCTCCCTTGGATAGGAAGGAGAATTAACTTTCCTGGTCACTGCTACTAGCTCTGCTACAAGTTAAGACCTTGATTCAGCAAAGCTGCTGATTTCAGCAAGGCTTTGGGAGGAATTCAAACCAGCAATTAAGTGCTTTGCTAAATCCAAGCTGAAGTGAGCTGGAGAGCAGCATGTGTCCCCAGAACATGGGAAGGAGCTCCCTGCCCTGTCTGGGCAAAGCCTGTGGCTGGGTGCTGCCAGGCGATGGGGATTCCTCCTTGGGCATGAAACAGACATTATTCAGTGCTTTTCCTGTGGTGTTGTGATTTATTTTTTTTAATAGTGTGGGTTGCTCTGAACAGGCAGTCCTTCTCTATGCTCTGGCTGTGGCAACAAGTGGCTGCTACTGAACCCAGAAGTCCCTGCCACAATCTTCTAGTGCCCAAAGGGGGGACTTTATCCTCTCTGCCACCACCTCCTTCTCAGGGAGAAGCCCACTGAACAGATAATCCCAACTAGTGCTACAGTGTGCTGGGGTACCCTCCTTTCTCTTTCCCTTGCAGGACACATGGGTGAGAAGCTTGGTCCAGGAAATAAGGCTGATGATGAACCATCACAAGGCAGCACCCTGAGGCCAAGTAGCTGCCCCAAGACAAGAGCATAGCAGAGGACTGGGGAAGGAAGGAGGGTTTTGTTTCCTGGTACCGGTTGAGCCCTGGGGATTGAAGGAAGGGGGTAGAGATAGAAAGTGCAGCATCTCAGGTGATGCAGATTAAAGGAGATTATCTCCTGCTCAAAATAACCCAAAGTCAAGTAAAGGAGGGATTATATGGCCTAAGCCACTGTTATTGCCGGGGTGTAACAGACTTGTAGGTTGCAACTGAAGGGCTGCTGAGGAGGAAGAGGAGCTGCAGCAAATATTGGCCTGCTGGAAATGTCTCCCAGTGAGGGTCACTGGGGCCCAGGGACAGTGGGGACTGCAGGGTGGGTGGCTGCTGGCAGACTCAGGAGTCTGCACAGGGACCTGGTGTCAGGGGAGAGACTGTCTTAGATGCCCATTCATCACCTTGTCATTACCAATGGGTTTATTCTTAGGATCCAAAGCACTTCATAGCCATTAATTACCCTCATAGGGAAGCAGTGACCATCAAACCCATTTTACAGATGAGAAACTGAGCTCCTGGGGAGATAAATGACACATCAGGTGCTGGGGCAGGGCTAGAGTGAGGTGCTCTCCCAGCCCCCTTGAGTTTTAATGGGCCTTTCCTTACATCCTCTTGGGTGCACGTTGACAGCAGCCATGAGGCACTGGTAGGCTGAAGGCATCTCCTTCCCTTTGCCAAAAAGCCATACCAAGGCTCAGCTACTGTGCTGCTGCCAGAGAAAACTGAATTGCAGAGCCCTATTCATCAGCTCCTAGTGATGCCTACAAGATAGCAGCAGCACAGAAACGGTGTGAAGTGGAATTGCAATAGGGAGGGAGTAGAGCACGTTCATTTTAATGAGCCTATCCCTGCCTAAAGGAGAGAGAAAGCGAGAGGCCAACCTGGTTTAATAAACTCTAGCATGCAGATTTAATCAGATGGATCATTGTTCCCCTGAACAGGGATGAATATATTAAAAAAAATGATTCCAACTTTACCCCTTTGTTTTTCATTTATATTATGTGCTATGGTGTGATAAAACATCCTGGGGCCAACTTGCAAGGCAATAAAAGAGACAGTGAATGAGAGGAAGGTGTTGATCTGTGTGAGTGAGCCCGAGCACTGTGGGGAGGGAGGCTGCTGGAGGGCAGGGCTCAAAGCGAGGAGCTGCAGCATCCTCAGCCCCACACCAAAACCCCAGGGAAGATGTGGTTATGGGGTCTGACCTGCTATCAGCTCCTTTTCAAGCCTCAAGCCTTGACAGTCCAGTAAGGTGGTGATCTGAGTGAGTTAAAGTCTGGTGCTAAAAGCTGTCCCTGGTCAAGCTCAAGACCTCCATCTCGTTACAGAAATGTCTGTGTACAAGCACATCCCTGTGTTCCTGCCCTGGAAGGGAAAGAGGGACTCACACAGTCCCCAGCTTTCTGCAGGGGCACCAGCTAGGGTGATGTGCTGGTGGAGTTTTGGGGTTAGATGGTGCTTGCCTTCAAGGGAATGGTGCAACAGGTCAAAGCTGCTTCTGGACTCTTCCCTCCTCCTTACCAGGATTCACTTCATTGCTCCCTCTCCATTGTATCAGGCAGCTGGGAGTGGGGTTCTGGATGCTGCTTATTAATTTAAGGAACCCAAACGGTTCTGGTTGCAAAGCTGCAAACTGTTGCACGCACAGCAGCAAGGAGAGGGCTGTAGTACAAGAGAGAGCAGGGCTCTGCCACTGCTTGCTGACTCAATGGCACTTTTCTGTGCTTCTGCCTGTCCCTGGGGACAGCAGACATTGCAAGGAAGCACAGGAAGATCTTGATCAAGCACAGTGAAGAGCAAAATGGGTCTGCAGGCAGCATAGGTAGGATTGTATCAGCGTGTGTCTTGCTACGTGGGTGTGAATAAAGCCAGCTTAGGCAAAATAGTATTTTGTACTAAATCCTGGGCAGACCACCTGGAGCTGTGGTCAAGGACAGACCTCAGGGGCCTCTAAGATGCCTCCATGGAATTCACCTCCTTTGCCCTGCCCAAGCTCACTATCCTAGGCTCAGGCTTAATAACCTCCAGCCCTTGCTTTGCTCACACTTTTCTGGCCTGTCAGGCTGTGTGCCACCCTGAGACATGAGGCATCATCTCTTGAAGGCTGGGACAGGGCACTCGGCTGCATTTTAATCACTCTTCTCAATGTTGAAGCCAGAGCTGTCCAGCTGCATTGGTATATGATGAGACAGTCCTTGGGAGGAGGGACAGCCTCCCAGCAGGTTACAGATGGACACGTGGCTAAAGGCTGACAGGGGGCTGAATGTCCCCCTGCCATGGAGCAAAGCTGTGCCTGACAGGTGCCCAGCCCTAGGACAGAGGCTGGGTTTGTGGTGAGAACCCAGGAATTGCTCTCAGCTGGTCCCCACCTTCCTTTGGGACGGATCACCTCCATCAGCGACTGCAGGGCAATGGTAGAGTTTGGAGGAGGCAGAAATGGCATCTCCTTCCTTTGGAAAGATTGCTTTAAGTTGTGTCATTGACTCATTCACTGAAAAATCACTTATGGCCACTTGGTGTTAAATATCACAAACTTCAGCTTCTAACACACCCCCGTGTTACTGCTTCATTACTTTATCCATTACTGTTTATAAACACTAATAAATAATCTTATTTTCATTCCTACCATTGTTTAAGTGGTCATTAATTGTGGTTTATATGCTGTCTTTGTGTATTTGTGTACGATAGCTTCTTCATGATTCCTTGATTAACTGTGATTGATTGTGTATTTTAAAATCAATTAAAAGTTTCAACACTAAAAGGTAGAGTCTTCAGCAGTAATGCTCCAAGACATTGCTGTTTATAATGGACCTATTATAGTGCTGGGATCCATTAGTGTGGCACTCTGTGATCTTTATTTTCCAGATCTATGCAAATACATATGTATGTGTGAGTGTGTGTACGTCTGTGTCTCTTTTGTGTGAGTGATATGGCTGGAAGGGGGGGTATGGTGTGGGAAGGAGAGTCGGCTTCTCACAGGGTTGCTGGACCCCATAGGGTGGGCTGGATTTTGTGGGCATCCAGGTATCCCCCACTCCCTTAGGACACTAATGTCCTGGGTCTGAGGACGCCATCATTTCCTTGTTGGCACGATGGCACTAAGTATTAGTTTGCTGTTTGTAAAGAGGAGATGGCTACTAATACCCTCAGCTGAATGGGGACACAAAGAGGGTTGTGTGTCTTTCTGCACTGTTTTAGTGAGTGTGTCTGTGCCCTGGTGGGATGGAGTGGGGGAGATGTATGGGACGATAGAGGTGACTGTGAAGGCATAGGTGTGTGGCAGTGCTGATATGATGGAGGAGGAGGAGGGATGACCATCACCTGGGCACCAGGGCAAGTGCTGGAGCACAAATCTCTCTGCTCTGTAGCACTGTGTCTGTATTATATCAGTCCTCAGCTCCTCATATTGCTGGTGTGCTGGGAAGATATGTCCAGCACCAGAGCAGGAGGAGATAGGGTTAAAACTACTCTCTTCGTGCTCCCTGCCTTCCCCCATAAATCTGAATCCAGCATGCCTGTGCCTCTGTGCACACCAGAGCATCTCTACCCAAGTAAGTTCTTATGACCTGTGCAGTGAATTAGGGGTGAGGACACCAGATGAAAAATTTTGTGCAGTGCTCTGAAGGGGAGCAAAATCCCCAAGGAGCCAGGAGGAAATAGGGCCCTCTAGTCGATCCCCTACTTGTCCCATCCTTCTGGATGTCCTCCCGCTGCCATGAGCAGAGCCCTCCCAGCAGAGCCCTCCACAGGATTCCTGTGCACTAATCTGCTCAGAGACATTTGTCACCCACCCCTCACCCAGCTGCATGCTGCAAAAAATGCCTCTGTGCCTCCAGTACAGCTGCTGGGAGCACCCATTAGGAGAAATCACTGGTCTTGTTAAATGATGGGGGGACCGTTTTGTGTAAGCCCTGGAATGGGATCACACTGTTGTATTAACTCACCCACTCACATTGATGTTAATGAAATAAAGAAATATGATGGTTCCAGACTTTTAAACTTCTTATAGCTCGATTTGCATAATGGCCACCGCTACCCTGAACAGGAACTGATCTGTCAAAAAATATTGTTCCAGCCCTCTATCATTCAGCTCAATGGGAGGCGCAGATTGGCCCACAGGGGCTGGTTTTTGCTGATGGAGTGGAGTTTGCCTAGCGCCGAACATAAAAAGCTAAAATTAGGACGCAATCCAATATTGTAAAAAAGAAATTGGTTAAAAGTTATAGATCAATAACTGTTTAACGTGACTCTATTTTTCAGACAGATCATGTTTACTGCTGCTGGTGACGTGGAGACAGACTCCTTACCACCGCCTGAAGCAACTCCGTGGGTCCCCCTCGGAGATGCCTGAGGCTGCCAGACAAGGCTCAGCTCTCCTGAACAACCATGTGAGTATACTATGCTGCGTGGAATTTCCTGTGGAAGTTTGTCCCCCTCTCCACTGGACTATGAAAGGTTGGGAATGGCTCCATCCAGCACCCACAGCTGGGTGTTAGTCCCATCTCTGCCTTCATGCACAACCCTCAGCATCGAGGTGTGAGCCCTGGAGTGATGCCAGTGCTCACTCCTCAGTGGCCCAGATGTCCACTCCTCAGTGCCCTAGATCATTACTCCTTGGTTACCTAGACCTCTGCTCCCCCATGCCCTAGATCTCTACTCCTTGATTACCTACATCTCTGCTCCTCCTTGCCCTAGATCACTGCTTGATTATCCAGATCTCTGCTCTTTGATGCCCTACATTTCTGCTCCTCAGTGCCCTAGATCTCGCCTGCTGCAATGACCGTGTCCCAGCAGACAGCTCCTGCACTGCTTCCCACTCTTCGACAGCAGTGGGATGCTTTCACCTCACTGGGGAGCAGGGCCTGGTCTTGGCACGTGTCTGTCCCATCTGCAAAGTGAGGTAAGAGTCCCTCCTCTCCTCCGTGTGTATTTAAAATGGGATGCCCACATGGCAGGGACTGTGTCTCTCCATCAGTGTGTGTTTAGGGTGTGCAGACTCAGCTACAATGATGGGGAGAGGGAGCATGTGGGAGCAGGGAGATAGCTGAGCATCACACGTCAGTGTGCCGATGGCCTTTCTGCCCCTGGTTACCTTGGGCTTGCCTCTGACAGCTCATTACAGCTTGCCTTTGATCACTTGCCTCTCCCCCTCTCTGTACTTGGAAATGCTGGAGAGATTTCTTGACTGATATCATCAAAAAGGACATTTTTATATCCAAAATATACAATGTAATTAGAACTATGAAGGGACAGAGCAGCCAGTCCATAAAAACACCCACTCTGCGACAGTCTCTGTCCTCACTCTGCAGGAACTGGGGACAAAAGACTTCTGGTTTTCAGTAGAAACAGGGTGGTTTCCTAAATATTGGAAATACCGCTCAAGTCCAGGGCAAAAAGGGGTTCCTCCACTGCATGGGAAGGACTCACCTGCAGTCAAATGTATTTTGCTGAATTGTGACTTATTGCAAGCATGGATTGAAAAGCTGCAACCAGCAACACAGAGACCCTCATCCAAATCATAGAATGGTTTGGGTTGGAAGGGACCTTTAAAGGTCATCTAGTCCAATCCCCCTGCAGTGAGCAGGGACATCTTCAACCAGACTAGGTTGTTCAGAGTCCCATCCAACCTGACCTTGAATGTTTCCAGGGATGGGGCATCTACCAGCTCTGAGCAACCTGGGCCAGTGTTTCACCACCCACACTGTAAAAAATTTCTTCCTTATATCTAGTCTAAACCCCCCCTCTTTTAGTTTAAATCCATTCCCCCTTGTCCTATCACAACAGGCCTTGCTGAAAAGGTTGTCCCCATCTTTCTTACAGGCCCCCTTTGAGTACCGAAAGGCTGCTATAAGGTCTCCCTCCCCAGTTCTCTTAGCCTTACTCCAACTCTCCCAGACACCTCTAACCACAGTCTCACTAGCACATTCACAGAACTGGGACCATTTCCAGCTTTCCAGGTCCATCCCATGGCACAGGAGGAGTGTATTTGCATCCCTCTGCCAGCTGTGGACTGGGGCTGCCTAACAAACCAAGGTCCAGCCATTCCCATCTCTGCAGCTGTCCCATGAAACAGCTGACATCTTAAAAATTGATGGGGTTCATTTCCTGCCTCTGTGCACTTACTTAAAGCACCAGCTCTGCCATTACCAGCAATGTCCACATTAATTACTATCATAACATGAGTACCTTTGCGTGCGCTCCCTTGCCTGGAGAGTCTGTCCCAGCAGTGACCTGTGTTTCTCTTCCCTTGAGACCTTTCCCATGGCTGGGATTTCCAGTGCTGCTGCCTGCAGAGTAAAAGCTGGTGGTAGGATAGCCCCAGGGGAGGAGGACAGGCAACCAGACATGTCTGCTGACAGGTCAGCTCTTGCCTGGGCTCAGGGGTTCACCTGGGGCATGGGGGTTTCCTTCCCCTCCTTCTCCCTTGTCTCATTGAGCACCATCATCAGTCCTGCCCCATCTCTGGGGCTGTGGCTTTTCCACATTGTATAAATGACTTAAATGTTCATTGGGAGCAAGAGACTGCCTCCATGTCTGGTAGGTGGAAGTGCTTCCCCTGGGACTGTCTGGAGTCCCCACATTGAGTCCCTTTAGCTCTGAGTGCTGGGGATCAGTCTTCAGCTTTCCACCAGTGTGTCCTTCTGAACAGGAACCTCCAGTTTCTAAGGAAAAAAATCAAGTCATGGAAAAACACCCAGCTCACTCTAAACATAGCTCCTGGGGGATGGGGCCAGGACAATCTGGTCTGCTTTTCAGTGCCCTGGGGACTGCAGAAAATTACAAATCTCATCTTTTTTGCATAAAATGCTGATTATCCAGTGTAAAACACAAGCATGTCATAGCCTGTGAAAGGACATGCATGTAAGAGATAAACCACTAGAAATTATGAGGCAATGGGAGCCAGAAATTTAAAGGATAATTGATAAAGTCTCTTCAGCATGGACTAACAGTGTCCAACCCAGGTATCCCACAGCCTAGTCAAAAGCCTGACCAAAGGTGTACTTTGAATACATGAACACACCAAAATCAGGACCTGAAGGACACTGACAAGTACAAGAGAACGCAACCTTCATTCAAGATACTTCATTCCTGCCTGTTGCTATTCACCTCAAAACCCCATGGGAAACACCAAACCTACAAACAATCAGCAGCAGTTCCCCAGAAAAAGGTCTGTGAATTATAGTGGGTCATGAGCTGAACACGAGGGATCAGTGTCGCATCAAGAGGCAGAGAGTGCCCTGGGATATATAAGCTGCAGCACGGCCTACAAGACTCAGAAAATCGTGTTCGTTCAGGGCTGGTGAGGTCTATGCTGGAGCAGATTCTGGTATTGGCAGCTTGTATCATAAAGGAGGTGGCACTGCTGCAGGCAGCGCGGAGAAAACAGAATGATCAGAGGTCTACAAGACATGACCTACAAAGAAAGATTGAAAGAACTGGGTTATTTAGCCTAAAACAGATGATGGAAGACGAGATGTGATAACAGTCTTCAAGTGCTTAAAAGGCTGCTGCCAAGGGGAAGAGAATAATCTGTTCTTTATGTCCATGGTGGACAGGACAAGAAATAATCGGCTTAAATTGCAGCAAGAGAAATCAGGTTAGATATCAGGACAAAAATGGCTTGTGGAGCATGGCAGTGGGTTGCCTGGGAGGTGGAGGGGCTCTGTCATTACAAACACTATTTGGGGACAGGTTGGCAAACGGCAATGGGGAAAGGAGATGTCCTGGGGCAGGACTGCACCCTCCCCATGTCCCTGTGGTGCCTTCAATGTGATGCCAGGTGCTCCTGGGCTGTCCAAAGTGAGATTATCCTGCAGCAATCGCTACAGCTGGCTGGACAAATCCCACACTTCAGCTCATGAGAACTTCCAAGATAGCAAAATTTGTTTTTGTGGCAGACTGGGGGCACAGGTCAACATTTTGGGTTATTTTTCTTGCAGTAAAGAAATACTTCAATATGGATTTTTTTTCTCCACATTTCTTTCAGCCACTCTACTGCAATACAAACAAAGCAGAGCATCTCAGCCACGCCACACAGGCAAGCTGAAATGACAACATCCAAATGAAACCTGTTTGATAATGTCCTTGCTGAAAACATCAATGAAATCAATCTCTCCCCTCCAAACAATTAGGTGGAGTTGAATCACCAGTTTCTGAGTGAATAGATTTGCCTTGAGGTGTTTTTCAACCAGCTCTGAGGACTGTTGCTAGGACTCTTGCGAGAGAGGCAAGAACAAAACAAAAAAAAGGCTCCTTCCAACTCAGGTGTGCCCACACTGGGCAACAGCCATGTGCCAGTGGCCAGTATGGGGGATCCACCAAGGTGTCCAAGAGTAGCTAGATCCACTCAGCAGCGCCTCATCTGCCGAGCTGCTGAGTGTGCACCTCTGGGCTAAAGATTAAGAGATGCTGCATTCTCGTGAGAAATTATTATTACCCCTGGATTCCAAAAGCAATCCTTTATTTTAAAACTTGCCTCCTAATTCATTTTATATTTACCCATAAAATCTTGGCCAAGATTTCTGAGAGCTGCGGTCTTTTGGAAAGGCCAAGTTTTAAATGGAGCTGACTCAGCAGAAGCTATCCTGATTGAAGCAATGACTATTTGAGTTCATACCACTCCTGGGCAGGGTTGAAAACAAAGCAGCAGAAACTGGACTCTCCCCCCCAGCTTTGTTTTCTCCACAGGCTCTTGACTACGTGCAGCAAACTTTGCTGCTAATCCGCAGTGCTGGAGCTGGTGAAGTAGAGGAGAGCAGAAGGGAGCCAGCAGACTCCCTGCTGTGTGTCCTATAGTCTGTTGACTTAAAGTTTAACACACTTGAGGTGAGAATAAAAAAAAAAAAAAAAAAAAAGAAAAAGGAGGAAATAATGAAAAAAAAATGAAAACCCTGTAAGTGGTTAATTTTCAGCCTCATTGTCCAGCATCAGTTTCAAGGAGGGGACTGGGGATGCAACTAAAACTTAGCTTATTAAAATATCATTCTGGTTCTCCCCAGGATGCTCTGGGACAGGCAAGCCCTGTCCAGGGGAGGATGGTCCCAGCTCCCTTCCACACCACAATGGGGGCATGTTGGGACTTGGGCTCATTTTAACACAGCCCATGGTGCCAAACCTGCTTCTGCCTTTCTTTTCCCATGTTGCTATTGCCTTAGTTGTGCCTGTGGCACAGCCTGGCTTCTGGACATGATGGCAGCATGTCTTGCTTGTTTGTGTTTATGGGTTGGTGGTGTCCCAAGCAGCTCTTTTTCAGGAGACAAGTGTCTCCTCCATAGCAGTAGAGACTGGCCTTCGTCCTCAGACTCTCCTCCTCATCCAAGAGGAGAAGTCAGATCATGGAGGATAGCCAAGCTGCCACACCAATGTGGCACTGGGGATTGCAGTGGGATCCTGTCCCAAGTGGACCAAGATTCCTTTACTTCAAGGAAAAATTAATTTTAGACTCAAGGGAAAACCAGAAGAGCACTGAAAGTCAACCTTCTCATACCTTGGAGAGTGTCTACTTCTGATGTCCTCCCTGTCATGAGGCATTTCAGTGACAGCCAGGCTATGAAATATGGCCAAGGCTTTTAGAATTGACAGCCCATTCCATGCACAAGTAAAGCCCAAAAGACAGTCCAGAGCTGCTTAGTAAGAGCAGGCTAACAGCTAAGTACACAGCAGAAACCTAATGGGGACACCAGTACCTCCTAACTCTGGCTTCATTTAGAAAGCCAAGAATACAGAAGTGAGTCAATTTGTGTCTGATGGCCATAATGAACACGCCGGTGGAGATGCCCAGAAAGAATAACACCATAAATTGGCAAGGTGGCAGCTGCATTCATCAGCTCAAACAAGAGCTGGTCATCCATAATCCAGCAGTATCAAAGTGCTTCAGCTCCAATGTTATTTTCACCTTTAAAGTATGGATGGGAACGCTTGATATTTGTCAGCAGCCCCAACAGATGTGTCACTGCTGCCAAGAGCCAACACCAGACAGTGATCCAGGGGTATGAAATGCTATTAATTTATTACAGCAAATGGTCAGAATCATCTGGGGATTCAAACCTCCTCCACCCCCAAGTCCTCTGGAGAAGGTGTCGAGTGTGTGCCTGGGACATGCAGTAATGATGACCAACAACCTGTTGGTGTCCTGGTTCCCCAGGCACAGACCCATGGGTCAGCTATGCAGGCAGGCCATGAGTAGCCCAGGATCAGCTGAGAGTTCCAATCAAGGCAGCTGGCTCACAGGTGTGTGTGTCCCATACCACCTCATCATGCTCGTTATAAGAGGAGGGAGCTCAGTAAGGGTGGTTGGTGCTCCTGCTCTCCCTGAGGCTCCTTGTTGGTGGTGCTCTCTCCCTGCTGTCAGTATTGAGAACCAGGCTGAGTACAACCTTCTATATTTTA
Organism: Podargus strigoides; assembly: GCA_028020825.1. Lineage (NCBI taxonomy): Eukaryota > Metazoa > Chordata > Aves > Caprimulgiformes > Podargidae > Podargus > Podargus strigoides. The sequence continues at coordinate 12,703,265 of CM051634.1, read as the reverse complement.
TGTTGGTTATTCTTTCAGTTTTGTTTTTCTATTTGATCTCTTTATATTCCAACTCATGGGCCTTTTCCTTTTTTCCCCTGATTCTCCTTCCCTGCTGGGGAGGGAGCCTTGGGTGATATACTGACTGCTGCAGGTTAGCCCTGAGTACTGGCTGGCCGTAGACAGTTGGGTAGTCCCAAACCTGCATTTTGGGCACCCTACACCTGGGCTAGAGGTGGGGAGCAGCTTGCACTGGGCAGCAATTTGGGGCCACCTCCAGCACAAGCTGAAATGTGGTGCCTGTTGGGTTCGTGCTGCAGGGAGAACACAAAGGACCCCGCTGTCTTCTCCTCTATGCATAGGGTTTGTCTCCAACCTGCATGAGCTGGGTGCAGGAGGGGTTTGCTCGCCCAGGGTAGCCCACTATGTGGTGGCTGAAGGGAGAGGAGGAGTGAGTCCCCAGTGAGGACCTTCTTTATTTTTTCCCTTTTTGCAGGGGAAACAGGATGATTCGAACTCCGTGGGCCTCCAGGAGTTGTGCAGTGTTATTCATGTAGCAGCTAATGGAGCTCACTCAATCCATAAAGATTTTAAGTCAGGGGTTTGATGTTAATTATGGACCAAAACATTTAATAGCCCGTTACACTTCCACAAGGCATTTTTTTAATTAAAAAATGATATATTGCACAAAAGGGGAAAAAAAAAGCAGAGGAATAATTGAAGATTGTTTTATTCCAGAACAACCTGAGGCAGGGAACGCAGCAAGGAGGCGGCACGTCGGGGAATGCGATGGCGGCGCCGGGAGCTGGTGGTGCAGGAGGCCGGGGAGGGAGCAGCCTCATCCCGCTGGGAGAAGATGTCCAGGGAAGAGAACAGCTTGGCCAGAGGCAAGTAGGTGGACAAGCAGGTCAGGTTTTGGCCATCACATTGGCTTACCCTTACCTGTTGAATCATTTGCTTGTGCTGCAGAAGACTTTGTTTCAAATCCCTCTTTCTGAACCTCTGTCAGCTGTCTCTAGGAAAAATGGCTAAACCCCTAGGGTGGAAATTAGTCTGGAATAGGTCAGGGATGAAGAAAATCTGACATGTCTCGCTCTGATGCTACTCCATTTTTCATTCAATATTTAAAGATGCGTTTGAGCAGGGGCTGGCCTGAGATGCATTCAAATAGTCTCTGCAAAATGAAAGCTCTTCAGCAGAGCAAACCAATGCTTCCCCTGCCTTGGGTGGTGCCCATTGGCTGGTGGTCCACAGGGCATGGGGGCAGCAAGAGAGAGCCCAGGAGGGAGAAGCTCTAGGTGGGAGGTTGTTATTTAGCTAACTCAGGACAGGAGGAAGAGAAGTGGGATGGAAACATGGTCTGGGGCTGCCCAGAAAAAGTTACAGTGGCTGCTTAAAATTGGAAGTAGCAGGAGTGTGACCCCCAAGTCCCTGGCCATGGATGGACTAGTCCAAGTCTTCCTGTGTCTCCAGCTCCACGCCTTGCTGTTGTTCACTTCCCCCAACTCTACAATGGGAATAATATTATTCCCTCCTCACAGGGTTTTGAGATGCTCAGTTACTATGGTGATGGGGCCATAAAAGTACCAAAGATAGCAAGAACAATAATAATATCAGACATGGTAGAAGCCAAATAATTGCATTTAGGGCACGCACACAACACAGAAGGGAGAGCCACCTCCATGCACCACAGCCCTCAAACCCTGAAGACAAAACTTTTGTTATACCAACAGGCTTGCAGCCTACTTAAAGAGCTAATTTCCAGTTCTCACAACATCCCCCCAAAAGTGAGGAGCAGCCACCAACAGCCACAGCTCCAGGGCTGGTCCTACATCTTCCCAACACCAGCCAGGAAGAGGGGTGAGCACTGGAACTGAGAGCCCCTTGCCAACGCAGGAATGAAACGTTCCTTGCGCCCGTGCTGTAACACAAAGTCTCTGCAGATGTTCGGCCGCCGCATTGTTTGACCAGCTGAGCGTTTTGCTGCCCAGAGCGGTGAGCGTGCATTGATGGCTTGTTCCTTTGTCTTTGCTGAGCGTACTGCTTGCCTCATTATATTTTTTAATTTATGGGTTTTTAATTGAAAAAAATCTATAACATCTGTGGCTGCTTAATAACACCTGTGCACGATAAGGCTGCTTTTCAGCAGCGATTGCCACAGCATTCTCATCTGGGTGATGCTGAACTGGTGCTCAGTGGCCTCCTCTGAACTGCTTAGGCAAGAATGATCCTTGGAGGGCATGTAATTAACAGGTGATGCAAAACCAGATGCTGTGAAAAAAAATATGAGAGACATCCCTTCTAACAAGGGGAAAGCTTGGACATGAGCAGGTGATGAGTTTGTAATGCCTCTTTGAAAAAAACCCCTGCTGGCACTGGCATGGAGAGTGGGGCTGCCAGCCCAGCACTGGTAGCACGGTCAGAGGAGGTGCAGAGGGGATTTGGCCTTTCCATCAGAATTATGGGCAGTGTTTGCATACCAGTCCTTGCCAGGCACCCACCTTGTGTGTGCCCCCAGCTCTAGCCCAGGAGCTGCCTGCTCCCTGCTGAGGGGGCAAGGCTCATTCTTCCCCCTTACACCAGCCTTTTGCAGCAGCATGTGCCACCGGCAGTGACTTACTGCTCTGGTATTTGCTGAGCCCGAGGGGTCTGTCAGCATCCTGAATACAAACCGCCCTTCTGCCATTTACACAGCAGCTCTGCGATAGCTGTGGGGACCTGCCACGTGCATCTAATATTTAAATAAATAATATTAAATACCATTTAAATAAAATGGTGGAGCGATTTGGCCAGGGAATAAAGGAGCAGCAGTGCAAACAGTTCCATTTCCAGCCCTGTGTCACTGCAGCTTGTAAAGCCCCCCATGTAACACGGGATATTTGAGCAGATCCCCACCTTGCACATGGCCAGTGCAGCCCCTGCTGCTCTCCCTTTCGGTTCAGCAAGCTTCAACATCACACCCCCTCCCTCCCTCACACGTTCAGGCTATGAATTCCCCTCGTCCCTCACAGTACATTAAAAAACAAATGTAATTACACAGCAAACATTAATTATGATCAAAAAATGCAACTGAGAGGGATTGATCTGGAGGAGGGCTGCAGCTAGCCACCAGATTACAAAACAAGAAGTCAGTGAGGGTGAGGCCATGGGGATGTGTGGCTGGTCTAAACAGCAAAGCATGCTTGGAGACACCTGGCTCGACCATTTTAGTCTATGATTTCTTTTATTGGCTTTTCCAGCTTGTGATGTAAGTCAAACAGAGGAGTGGATGAATTTAATGTGTGTGTAGATGTATCTAGGTGCCCCTGGTCATGACAGCCAAGTCCTAAAGGTTTCTGCATGATCAGGCATGGAGTCACCACAGCCACATCAGAGGGATGGGTGGTGCAGACCCTTCTCAGATGGTACTGTAAGATACAGGAACAACTCAACCTGGTAATTTGCTCACTGCAAAGTCATGCTTGCCTCCATATTCTTCCCCACTCTTAGACCCCAAATAGACTCTTTAGGTATCTCCACAATGGACGGAAATGGAATTGTGGTCAGACAGCAGAAAAAGCCCAGAGCAGAAGTGTGGCTGGGAGCATCTTGCCCAGGTGTGTGAGGGACACAGCTGGCAGGACCCTGGGTGGGTAGGATGACTTGGGCCACCACATAACCCCTGAGGGCACTGGGAGGTTGGCCATGACCTGGTATGGCTGGTCCATCAGACAAAAGAAGTGTGTTGGTTGTCTCAGCCTGGTAACCCCAAGGACATGGCTAATCCTGCTTGGGGTGCTGGCAAAACCTTGTCCCTGGGTGGGAGGGAGAGTGGGACTTGCATGGTGGTGACCTGCATACAGATGTTTCTTCAGTTGGTCGTTGAAACCCTCCGGGGACAGGGCTCCCAGACACCCTTTACAGCCTGCACCGGCTCTCAGCCAACCTTGCTCTTAGGAAGCTTTTCCTGAGCATCAAACCCAAGGCCTCTTGGCTGCAATTTAAGCCTATTACAGTTTGTCCAATCCTCAACCTATTGATCACTGTCATTTTTATAACTGCCTTTCCACACTATGTGGAAACACATCCCCCTCCCTTCAGTTGTCTCTGTCCTGGAGCACAAACCCAGCTGCTTCAGTCCATCTTCCCAGGGCATGTTTTCCAAACTCTCTGAACTCACTCAATTTGTCTGAATCTCTCTTAAAGTTGTGATGCCCAAACCTGGAGATAAATGTCTCCAGCTGATGCCTCACTAGCACTAAATAGAGCCAAATAAATTACCTCGCTGCCTTCCATCTGAAACTATTAATACATCTGCGGGCAAGATGTGCCTTTTTTTTTTTTTTTTTTTTCCTTCCTAAAGCACCAGGTTATTGTCTGCTGCTCAGTTTGAGGGCTACTCCACTGCCCGAGCCTTGGCTGCTCTCCTGCTGGCTTACCAGTTCTTCCTCATCTTATATCTGCGATTTTGATATCGCCTTCCTAAGTGAAACACTTTGCACTTGACTTTTCTGAATTTCAGTGTATTGATTTCAGGCCATTTCTTCAATTTATCAAGATCATTTTGCTCTGAGGAATCTTGCAGCAGCTTGTTTTGTATCTGCTCTGTTGACAAAAGGTCTTCAGTCCTCAGGGCTATCAAGCCAGGACTTTGCATTAGTCCTTAAAATAGTCGGAAAGAACCGTAGGGGAGGCATGGGAACAGTGGAGGATGGAGGTGTCAGGCTGGCTCAGACAGAAACAGCCCCATGCTGCCATCTCAGCCCAGGCAAGGTTCAGAAGCAACAGGAGAGATGGAACTGAGCATGATGGAAATGTTAATGGGTCCCCTAGGGTGAGAGCAGGGATACCCACTGAGAGATGCTGCTGTCCTGCTGCAGCCCCAGGGACAGTGTTGGAGCCAGGAGGACGGAGGGGAGATGAGCACTGGGATTTAATGCTCCTCTTTCTTTTCAGGTCAGCGTGTGATGAGCTGCCTTTTTCCCACCTCAGGGCTTGTCAGTGGACCAGGAGAAGCCCTGGAGCATTGAGCATTAATGGCACTATTTGGGAACAGAAAAAACTGGACTAAGATGGAGACAGAAATCCACGTTGGTGTGCACAAACCAGGTCAGATGGTTTTGTTGTTGTTGTTGTTGTTGTTATTATTATTTATTATCGTTGCCCAGAGGTTGGAGTGCTCCCCTGTTTAATGCAGAGAAAGAAGGTTGGGAAGCCGCTGTTTGTCCCACAGCAGAAGGAGCAGCTCCTGACCCTTCTGCTTGTGCACACTGATGAAGCACAAGGCTTTGGGGGAACATTATGGACCTATAATAGCACCTACCTTCCCACTGCACTTTCCTCCCTCCGCTTCTCCCATCAGCTTGCCAACAGCACCTTTCCCTTCCTCCTCCTCTGACCCCTTAGGGCAGGCGAAGTTCAGGCGACAGTTACCCAGGTACTGAGAGGAATTTCCTAGAAAACTTTGCAAAAAAGCACCTGCTGCAGAAACTGCATCCTGATAAGTCCCTGTTCTTCTGCCAGGGGCAGGCAAAACAGCTGAGCTTCAGCTGCAGGAACAGTGGAGGGCTGGAAAAGCACTGGGAGAGAGATACAAACAAAACTGAGGAGGGGCAAAGCAGAGGCAGAACAGAGGGGCCAGAACAGCTGGGGAGACAGCAGTGAAAATGGTTTCCTTAGGAAAAGTCTAGCAAGCCTTAATTCAAAGAATGACAGCAAGGGAGAGATGGGAGAGGTCCTCCAGATGTGGAGACCATGAGGTTCGGGTGAAGCTCTGGCCAGCCATAGGATCTCACCCTGGCCCTTGACATGGTAATGATGCAGACACAAATGTATGATAAGCCCTGCTCTGCACACACTTTAAAATCTAAGTATCTTATGAATAAGTAATAATCCCTTATTCCCAGTGCCATAATCTATATTTAATTAAGAAAATAACTAAACGGTGGGAGTAAAAGGGTCTGTGTGGGGAAACAGAGACAGAAACACTGTCAGATAAGGTGCAGTAAGAAGGGGAACAAACATCAGCCTCAGCATGGCAGAGGCAGCAGAGCCACAGCCTCCAGCTTGGCCATAAAGCCAAAGCAACACGGTCTGCAGAAGACCTGTCTACAGCACAGTCTGCCACAAGCAGCTTCTTTGGTCAACAGGTGGGCTGTGGGGTGGCCAACAGGGACTGGGTCACTCACATGCCAGTGTAAATTGTGCCTCCTGTTCAGTCTCTGTGGTGATGCTGGACTGTGCATGGAAAGCAATGCACCAACGTGCCAAAGGAGCCCATGGGAGCATTCAGCAGCACCCAAAGCAGCACCTGCAACACTGCTACAACAAGCTGTGTGGTGCCTGCAGCTCATGTTTCTGTGCTAAAGCAGCCTTGGGCAGGATGCTCCAAATGTCCTGCGTTGGCAAATGAAAGCAAGCCCTGTTAGCTGACTAGCACTCGGGGCTGGCATGCCAGCATAATCCATGCTGTTAGACCAGAAGGGGCCATGCCAGGCTAAAGCTGGGACAATGCCCAAAGCATGTAGAGATGTTCATATTATGTATGCAAGAGCTTGTCAGCCCAGGCCAGAGCCTACAACAGTGTTCTGCTGGAGCCCTCAATGCACCCCTGGGACCACTGTCCTTCTCACCGTCACCTCAGCACTCATGGGCATTACCTACTTTTCAGAGGTATTTGCCAACTTGGAGCCAGTGCCAGGCCAAAGACTGGAGTTTGGCTTTTCCCCCTGGTCTCTGTGCTGAGAGCACTTCCCTACTATAGCCCTAGACCTTTCCTACCTGGCATCTCCCACTGGTTCCTCAAAGCATCACTGCAGCCTTGCTCTGCTAACTGTTTTGCTTATCATTTTACTCATGGGGTCTGCAGGTGACAGATCCCCCTCTGCTTTCTCAGACTGTCAATAGCTGAACTGAGAGCACGTTTTAAAGGCTGGGTTAAAGAAAACAAAAAAATCTCAGTCCACCTACTATACATTATAAATAGACCGTCTGGTTTTTAAATTGAAAAACAACAATAATCACTGCTAAGAGCCCACTGAACAAAAGCAGCCTTATTACCACTGGGACAGATTCATTTTTACCAAAAGAACACAAATATTTTTCAAGATGCTCTTCAGCTCCTGAAGTTGTTAACGTCCTGCTGCTTCCCCTCATCTCTGTCCCGGGGAGCTGCAGGAGGCTCAGAGCCATGGTGGGGTAGGGAGAGCTGTGGTGGGGATGGGGAGAAACGTGAGGCTTCTTGGATTTTGGTTATTGAGGGGGACAGCTGAGAGAACTCTATCTCACTGTCCCATCAGAGCTGTCACACTGCCAATAGCAAGGTCCAGAGATGGGCTGAGGGGCCTGCAAATCCTGGAAGTAGGGGGATGGGATCCCCAAAACTGCCTGCCCTTCACTTTTTGAGCAGAACAAGTGACTGGAACAGAGAGATGGGTCTGCAGAAATTGCCATGTGGAGCAGGGTGCATCTCAGTGGGATGAACTGCACTGCCACCAGGCATCAGGGCTGGGAAAGAGCACAGCAGTTGGGCATGGGAGGGAGATAACCAATCACCCCTGCAGGGTGCTGCCCCTGAGGCAGGATGCACTTAGAGTGGTGGGCTGAGATTTATGCCCTGCAGGAATGACATCCTGGGCACCACACGAGTCCAAGGGCTGTCCAGAGAGTGCAGAGCAGACTGAGTTCTCATAAAGCACAGACATGGGAAAGGAAAATAAAAGCAGCCCCATGACAAGGTCCCGAGATCTTTCTTTCCTCTCTTCCGAGGCCATAGTACAGTGAGATCATTAGGAGCCAAGTGCTGGCTGCTAAATCTGATGTGCCACGTACTTTGGGAACAGCACGGCACCACAGAAGTCAGCAGCGTGCTGTGAAGGTGGCTGCTGACCCAGAGCCAGGCGCGTGGCTTGAGCAGGTGGGAGACTGGAGCCGGCAGAGCTAATGCTATTTTATCTAGGTTTTGGTCCCCGAATCAGAGGGCTGGACAGCATTAGCCATTACTGATCTGGAGCCAGCATATGAATGACTGCAGAAGAAACTCACACTCGCTGGATGCCTGCCTGGGCACTGTTTCAGGCGCAGCTGCCAGCAGGCTCATGCAGTTGGCCTGTCCTGTGTTATGATCAGAACAAGTGACATGGGACTGACAGCATCCCACAGCCTTGCCACACCAGCAGTTACCCTGAGCACAGTGCTGAGCAGCCATACCCCTGGAGATGGGACTAAGGGGGTCTGCACACTGAGTCTGAGTGTGGCCTCCAAGGAGGAAGTGTGGACTTATAAGGTTGACCTACAAAGTGATGCTGACTGCTCCATATCGGAAGCTGTCTTTCTGAGTGAAGCATGCAGGTTCAAATGTCACTGAGAGATCAGAAAGGTGCAGCCTTGGAGGTGGACGAGAAAGGAAAGGAAAGGAACAAAACCAATTTAATAACGCATATATTATGTAGACATGTCATGCCTCTTGCCTTCTGGCATGGATTAATATCCATAAATCAAAGAGGAAGGCAGTGTTTTTAATGCTGGAGATGGAGGCTTGTCCTCAGAAAATTGCTAAGGGGCATTAATGAGGAGAGGCATCTGGGAACAGATCCAGGTGCATTGGCTGCATGCACAGGAACCTCTGCAGAACTGTTGTCAGCTAAAATTTATTCCTTTCCTGTGGACACATGTGGGCCACGAGGACAAAAGTGTTGGGACTATGGGTCCCCATGTGCAGGCAATGGTCAAGCTCAGGAGGAAAGTGGATGGTCCCTTAGTTCTCTGTTCCACAAGGCAGCTCCTTGCCTTCCTTTCTCCAGGCCTGGACTTGCACACTCTTCACTTTGTTCAGCAAGAAGGTCCACGTGGTTATGATTCTATGGAGTAAGTGACAGGACAGTCTCATCTGCTGAAAGCCAGGAGCCAAGAATAAGGTGGGACGTGCTATTACATCCATCCTGATTCTGCCAGGCATGCAGTCACCAGAGACAGGAGTCATGAACAGTGTTATCTCACAGCCACCACGACTGCTGTGACCCAGACAATGGGGTGCAGCACCTCTTCCTGCTGTTTAAATAAGCATCAGATCAGCTAGAGATAAGGACAGCGCTTTGGTACTAGAAGGAGCCTTCCAAATGTGAAAGAAGGAGCTCTGATGTTACGTGGAAGGGACTGAGGACAGAGAGGCTCAAAGCACAGAGCATCTCTCTATATTTCTAGAGCACACCCCAAAGGAGGCTGGTGGGTGTCTGGGCAAGAGGCAATTGCCCTGCTGAACGGGCACGATCCCCAGTGCATTAATCAGGGTCTGCCCTTCTCTGGGATGTTTCCTTTCAGCAGCACAAGGCTCCTGCCAGGATTTCAGAGGGATGTTAAACTCAGTGGAGATGACACAGTACGACCTTTCACATCCCTGGGAGGGGTCTGCTGTCGGGAAGGGAGGGGGTCACTTCTGCTGTCAGTATTTTTTGCTAAGAAGAGGTTATTGAGTGCCAGGATTTCATTAATCTCATTTCATGTGCATTTTAAAAACCCTTGAAATCTTCACTTTTTAAGAACATCACCCTCGCCTTTCTCCTCTCCACCCACCCTCCTCCCACCACCCACCCCATAATCTGTGCTGGTGGCCTCTCATGCCAGCTCTTCCTCTGCCCTTCCCGGGACCACCTCCTTCCACTCGCACTGACCCACTTTAGCCGTCAGATTTACAGCTGAGTGGCTCACCCGGGGAAAGAGGCTGGATTCATAGCATAAATTTGCAGAGCCATGGAGCCAGCCAGGGACAAGCAAGCAGGAATAGTCTCCAGGAGAGAGACACCCACACCCATGCACACAGGGAGAGGCGAGAAACCTTCAGAGGAGATGGCTGGGAGCAAAGGATGCTCAGAAAGCATATGTTCGCAGTATGAATGGATTAGAGGGGAAAAGGGAAAAGAAAAAGAGGGATGGAGGGCAGGGCATGGCAGAGGGGGGCACAGGGCAGTGGCAGGGACGCCCACCAGCCAACCAAGGAAATGAACCCCAGCATGGCACAGCTGCTATTTTTCAGGTCGCACTGCAAGGAAAATGTGTGGTTTGGGAGAAAGCTTGGTCCTAGCAGGGGGAAAATCTGCTACCAGAAGGGTGACAAGGGACCTGGGCAGGGAAGGTTGCTCTCTTGGAGGAGGGGAGGAGGGGGCTTGGAGGATCTCAAAGCCTGCAAGGACTGAGCTGTGCTGAGGGATAGAAGAGGCTGAGCATTTGGAGATGCCTCAGCATTTCAGGGCTTATTTGAAGTGAACAGCCAGCTCCTTTGAGGTTCACCTCTCATCCGAGGGAGCAACCCCAGCTCCTGACAGCAGAGCAGGAAAAACTGCTGTCCTGGGGTCCCGGTGGAGGGATGGAAACCCCAAACATGAGATCCAGAGGGCTGCTACAAGCAAACCCACGTGGCAACATGAGTGAGCTGTGCTGGGGCCAAGCTCACAGGCAGACAGGCTTAGCCCTCGGAGAGCAGGGAATTGCTGTCTGTCTGTGTCTCGCTCTGTTTTCCCTGATTTTATTGTGTTTTGTTTAATTGAATCACACACACACATGCACACAAAGCCCCAACTTGTGGTGTAAAATCTGTAAGGAAACGAGCAGCAAATTAACACTCCAGGAGGAGCGATGCCGAGCAAACACATAATGCTCGGCACGAGCTGCAAGCAGGAGGGAGTGAAGCAGCAGGAGGAAAGGGGAAAAGAAGAGAAATCTTCAGAGAGGTAAGAGGGGGGGCTTCAAGAGGGTTTTCCATGGGGAAATGGAGCTCAAGCAGAACAAGGGAAAAAGCAAAACCCAAGAGGAGAAGGGAAGGCGCAACATAAATGATGCTGGTGTTACCTATGAGGTCGCTGTGCCCTAACTCTCCACCATCCCTGTGCAGAGAAGTTCATGGAAGACAAAGCTGTCGGAGCACAAGGCTCAGGGTTGGGTGAGCTGGAAGGACAAGGCTCAAAGTCTCCAGGGTCCTTTGCTGCTCCAGAGCTCTCCTTCCCAAATATGAACAAAACATCCCTCTGGACACGGTACCAACACCTTGTCCACCCAGGACTCCCTCATGACCTGCTCAGCTTCTCTTGGAATGGCAACATTACCCCTCCCTCAGCCCTCAGCTCATCTAGGATCCCATCTCCCCTTCCTCTTGTGGTGTTTGGAGTGCCTGCACCTCCACACAAGATGCTTATCCTCAGGAAAATATCGGATACTGAGGAATGACGGACGGACGAGGTGAGACCATGATGTGCTGGGGGATGTGCTTCAGCACTCCCCAGGCTCCTCATCCACAAGGAGCACCACAAGGGCACCATCCAAACCCTGGATGGCCGGTAGAGCCTTCAGCCCATCCAGAGCTGGCAAACCAGCAATCTCCTCTGCTGTGACCACAGTGTGGAAGGCAGGGACACCAGAGGGGAAGGAGCATCTCCAAGACGGAGGGCTGACTGAGCAGAAAGGCAACTCTCTAGCCTCACCACAGCTCACAGGGTGCTGGGAGGTAACACAACGCTGACCAGCCACTCCATGAGTCAAGATGCTCTTCAGTGTTGGAGAAGTGCAAGGTTAAAGGATGTGAGCATCCTGTCGAGGCTTGCTGTGACAGGTCTCACGTGTTTAGTCACATCCATCTATGAAGGCACTCTGGAAAACAAGACTTTTATTCAAAGGAGCAGCAGCATTGCACACACATCTGCCTGTGTGAAGGACAACTTCAAAAGGGCTGATAGTCATGGAGCCCAGCAGTAACCTTTGGCTAATTAGCTGTCTTGATTTCCTTGCAGTTTATTTTTACACTTCTCGGGCTCTGAAATGCATTTACTGTAATGTCAGAAAGGTCACGGTAAATATAAATCTTCCAAGCAATAACTACATCCACCCCACTGGGCTGGGACTGATAGCTACAGCTTGGTTTGGGACAAGCAGGCTGACAATGCTTTGCTGAGGTTTTTATCTTGCATAGGGCTTGCTGAGACTGTGCTGTGGCCATGATAAAGGCTCCTGGGGCAAAGCAGGTATTTGCATGGAGCACGATGAGCACAGAGCAGAGGGCAAGTGTAGAAATGCTTTCTTGGGGTTAAATCATAGATAAGCAGGAAAGATGGAGGGACAAGGAAGCCTGCAGGATGCAAAGCTGTGAGGCAGCTCAGGAAGGAGAGGTGAAGTCAAGGAAAGCAGGCGACTAGAAAGGCAGGAGCAATGCTGAATCTGAAGAGAGGAGCAGTTGGGACCCCATTCTAGGTATTAATGAAATCATCAGCTGGAGCTGCTCTCCCGAGAGCCTTCCTGCTCCCAGGCAGAGGAGAAGGGAGCTGGGAAAGATGCTGTTGTCAATCAAGAAGGGATATGAAAGCTCCAGACCCCGCTGGGATGGAAGACAACTGTGGCTATCACAGTGAGACACTTTTCTGCACTTGAAATAAGCCTGTGCTTCGTGCATCACTGTACGGTGCCACAGTCTCACCGTGACTCTTGTCAGAGGGTGAGGATTGTCACCAGTTGGGACCTGACCTCCCAGGGCTCCCCTAGCAAAGGTCACCCCTCGGCTGCTGGAGCTCACAGCCCCAGCTGACTCCCCCTCCATCCCAGGAGCATCCTGTGCTCCACTGACCACAGCATGTCAGCACTGATGTCTTCCACATGGCCAAAGTGTTGGGGTTAAACCTAGGGTGACCACAGCCTGACCTATCCCTTCTTCTCTCCACAGGGTCATGCAGCCCACGCTGCTGGCAGCTTGCAGAGCATCTGCCTCCCACCGCCTCCTGCGCGCTCCAGACCCGGCGCTGGGCAGAGGCGTGAGACCAGGCTGAGCTGCGCCATCAGGAAATGCAAAGGGTAAGAAAACAGCTTCATTATCTCTGCGCTGTGATCTCCAGCACAAACCACTCAATATGTGGCTCCCCCTGGACTGTGCACAGAGAAGATCAGTGGAAGGAAACCAGAGAAGAGACCGTTGCATTAATGATCAGAAACAAAGCAACGCTCCTGTGCCTCCAGATCAGCACTACGCTGGCGAAGAGATCTCTGAGTACCTGCAGATGGGTGGCAGGCACCCAGCACTTCAAACAGCCTTTCCCCCTTGGCTGCCACTCCACCTGCCCGGATGGCTGTCAGTCTCCAGGACTGCCCTGGGTACCAGTCGGAGAACTCGATGCCAATTAAAATCCAGGCACTTGTATCCTTTGAACTGCAGAGAAACAAAGCCCAGAAATTCAACCTTTGCCTTTTTTCCCCCAAATGATGCCAGGAGTTGAAGAGACAGAACAGCAATGAGTGTAACTGCTGTCGAAAGCTGCTGATTATTTCAGTGTGCTGCTTAAACCCCACTGGTGGAGGCTGTGCTGGAGTTGGCAGCCCAGTTGCTTACCTCCAAATCTTTAATTTTAAGGGTAAAATCATTATGAACTCTCTCAGAGAAGTTAATAGGAAGTTTACTTTTGCCTCAGCTATGTAAAACAAGAAATTCCCAGCTGCCCATGGTGATATGCTGTCCCATCTCCCACCCCAAGCATCCCTTCCTACGAGTCAAACTCATATTTCCATTTTTAAACCCACTCCTACAATTAAAGCTTACGCTGCCTGATCAGAACCAAAATATTTTGGATGACTGGCAATAAGACAAATGGCTTGATTTTGGGACTGACATCAGCCAGCACTCAAATCTGAGTGTCCCCACTTCTTCTGCTGAGGTTCAGGTATTTCAGACTGAGCTCTCTGCTGGGATGATGCACCTGCATCTTTGCAGTGCAAGGCTCCTTCCGTCCCCTCAGTGTGCAGTTGGTTGGGCCCTGACTGCACCAGCAAATCTCTTTGGCTAGCACCCAAGCACCTTAAAAGCCCTTTGCAGCTCCCTGTACCGACAATCTGCACCTGGGTTGCTTTAAAGGATGAATATCATGGGTGCAGTTTCAAAGCATCTTACCAACCATAAGGCTTGTGAGCAGAGAAAGGCATTTCAGTACCTATAATGTTAAAACTACACACAGAAATGATGGTGAGCACTAAGCAGTGAAGGTTTCAATGACAAGGAAGGGGTTATTATATTACTCCAAGCAGGCAAGGAAGGACCTGCAGCACCAAGCCCTCACCCCTATCAGCTCTTGTATTCCCCTCCCCACATACCTGGGACAGATGTGGGGGCTGCCTGTGTCAGCTTAGCCCACTGGCATGGCCAGAGCCATGCTATGATGCAGGGATCCTCTAAAGGAGCTTCTACCATTCAGGAAGGGAAGGTCCTGATCTCGTAGGTCATGCATATATACATGCATATACATTATTTATACCCTCCACATGACAGCTGCTGGCTGTATCTACAGACTCCCTCCACTGACGCCTCTTTCTGAGTCATGGCTGCATAAAGCTCCTTGAGAGACCTGGAGGCTGAGAGATGTGGTAAAATCCCAAACATGAGTACTGCATCAAAGGTACAGTGATTATTAAAGAGCAGATAAATAACAGCTTCCTCAAAATTTCGGAGGTGGGGAGAGAGCTAGGGCTGTCTAACCACCCTCCTGGAGCTTTCATCCTAGGGGGGTGGCAGCAGCCACCTGGTCCCTGGTACAGACCTGGGGACACCTGTGTCTGTGCTTGTGGCTCCAGGGCCGGTCCCAGATGCTCCATTGGGGTGCATTGAGGGTGTCTGTCCATGCTGCTGGCAGAGGAGCTGGGGAGCTCAGCGTGGAGCTGGTGGGTGGACTTGAGTGAGATTTCTCCTGCATGGAGAGCTCTGACAGTCCTCCTGGCTGTGCCTGTCACTCTTTGTTTGGCTGACACTCAGGAAAAAGCCTCATGCAAGACGCTTAGAGGATGTCGCATGCAAATAGTGGGAGATTGCCCCACATATCCTTACGGATGGGCTGCGGTGAGCCTGAGCCCATGACACTATGCAGTGTAAAATGAAGACGGGTGGCTGGGACAGTACCAGCAACCCATCCTGCCACTGCATCTCCCCCCTCCTGATGATTTTCCTTCTCTCATTACCATCTTCCTTATTTTTTCCATGTCTTTGGGTTTTCTTGAAAGCTGAAGCATCCGCATGAACATCCTGATGGATGCAACAACCAAGAGTAGGCACCCTCCACTACAATGAGCATTCACCTTTATAGCCACTATTTCAACCAGGCTTTGAGGCTGGGCAGGAGCTTTTCCAGCAGTATGATGCTGGAGCCCAGCCCTGGGGGAGAGTGCAGCCCTAAGGAATCAGTGCCTATGTACAATACTACACAGCACCACCAGGCCTGGAGATCAGCACGGAGTGATGACTGCACCATCCTACCCCCCTCTCTGGGAACAGGGACAAGGAGCAAGGCATCGGGGAGGATCATTACTTTCATAGTGGGTTTGCTAGCAGAGAAATCTGCTCCTTCCGACTCCACCTCCCTGCAGAGTCAGTGACTCCCCCCACAATGTATTACATATTATCCCTATAAGTGCAAAACAATTTCCATTGAGGGTAGGGACATTGAAGCACAGAGAAAGAGGAGAATAATATCTTATCTTTCTTTAATCCCCACTATCCCAGAGGATTCCAGTACCGTTTGCTTTACTTTCTATATGTATGCACAGTTAATTAGCATTACCACAGAACTGCAGGTATTCTCAGACTTAGTAGAGGGAATATGTTGTAATAGGAGGGTAAGCAAATTGTTTCTGCTGTTTCTATTACAGCCAACTTTGATTATCCAGGGTAATGGGATAACAGGGACAAAGCAAAACATGGATAACATGAAACCTATGCAAATTAAACTAGAAAAAATTGACGTTGAGAGTAATGGAGAAAAGAAAGGTCAGTGATACTGATTAAGGAACATGGAGAACCCTGCGCTAGCACTGCCCTAAGCTCATAAATCCATAGACGATGGCACCTGGGCACAGTAGCTATGGAGCAAATCTATAGGTTCTGTCACTATGCAGGGGAAGCAGAAACATCCCCTGAGCAGTAAAGCCAAGCTGCAGCAGAGGGAGGCAAATTGCATTAAAGCTGAGCATTTCAAAGCCTCCATGTGAGGGATTTGTCATTAAAATGAATAAGATTTGGGCACTCAACCCACCTCCTCCCTACATGAACAGGAAGAAGCCCAATTTAAAGGTCAGTGTCTTAATAGCTTTTGCTGTGTATATACCAGGATAACTCCTCTCCAAACAGAAATCCAGCACCTGCTTGGTGAGCCACAGCCACTGTTTGAAGGAGCATGACAAGAGCATCCATAGCTGAGGAGGTATAGGTATACAGATAGGTATAGCTTCTCCATTAAAATGGGAGTGGAGAGGGTAAGAGGAGAGAAGAGCTGTCTCCAACCACGTTTATTGCAATATGGCCCAAGCTGAGTAAAGGAAACAGCACTTGAGTGGCTCCATAAGTCCTCTGTCTCAGCAAAGACCAGATTCACTCCACTCTGCCAAAGGGGAATTTCAAATCCTCTCGGCATCAACATCGTGGAGGCAGCTCTGAGAATCTCTGGTGGTGGGTGGATAAAAAGGGCACCAGTGGAAATGAGACAGAAAGAAGAGAGGGAGGAATCTTAGAGGAAGACGAACCTTCTTAATAGGTTTTATTGATTTAACACAAATAGAGAACAGTAGGGGGAAATTTATGCCATTTAAATGCAAACTAGCAATAAAAATAATCATTAGAGTCATAATCTCAATCTGTTAGCATTTTATGTAGAAATGAGCTTAATGGGAAATATTTTCCACGTAAACTATTTGCATTTACTTACTACGAATGAGCCTCTTAAATATAATTCAATCATTATCACAGACTTTTTTTAAGGTGTTGTTTTCAGTCCTCAGTTCTTTAAAGTGCCTGATGATTCCACAGCTCCCATTGAGCCTGACTTGGAGAAGCTGCTGGCCCATCCCAGCTGTGAGCCAGTGACCATATCCCTGTGGATATTCCTGTTTCCATACTGGAAATACACATAGATTTTGATGGCAGTTAGAAACGATCACTTTTTTACCCAAATGGTGCCGAGATTTTATGACCAGCCAAGGAAGCTGTATCACTCACTCAGATCTTGGGATCTATGACTGAGGAAAAGTGACTTTAGAGCATGATTCCAGACCCTCCATCTTCCAGAAGTGGGAACAACCTGACAATCTTTGTTAGTTTTCCCTCTTGTAAAAGAGAAGGAATATATGGTTTGTTCCCTCTGCAGAGGAGCTGCAGGGCTGGCAATGAAGATGCTAAGCCCACAGGCCAGGCAGGATGCCCTCAGACATGTCCACCTGAGTCTCAGAAGGAGCTTTTCTGGCCAGTGCCTTGTCCCCAAGATCAATCCCCATGGGGACATGGTGCTGCCCATGTGCAGGTGCTCAGGGGAGGTCACTGTCCCTGTGACTCCCACGCCATGAGCACCTGAGCCACAAAGAAAGAAAGAAAGAACCTCTTCTGCCTGGGAACACCTTTTAATCTTCTTGCTAGATTTTCATACACTAGTCTGGAGTCTCAGCTGGGCCAGGAATGATCTCATTTAGCATCCCATCCACAGGGCTCTGCTAAACCAAGGCTGCTGTTTTATGCCACGTGCGGATAGGGGCTGGGGCTGCTCTCATTCATGGCCCTGGGGGGATTCCCTCCACCCCACAGCATCCCATACCCTGCCCCAGAGGGGAAAACATCCCATGGAGGTGGCCACCTGGACCAGCATCCCCAGTGCTGGGAAGCTCACAACTAGTGGCAGGATACTTGCAGGGGTCGGAGCAGTGGCTCTGTAGGACCCATGCAGCTGCCAGGGTCTCGTGCCAGGGGCTGCATTGGCGGAAGCCCCTGCAGCTCTTTGAGTAGGTCTGGCCCTGCATCCACAGCCTGAGGAGCTGCTCCAGCCCCCGATGCACTGCTCATCACCAGGTCTCCAAACACACCGGACCTCACACTGCGTGGGTAATTCAGGCTCGCAAGGGGGTTATTAAAATCCATTCAAAGCTAATGTCAGCCATTTCAGTGTTAATGTCAGTGGCTGAGAGGCACAGCAGGAGCAGGGGGATAGAAGGACTTTGATTTCCCTACTTTAATTTCCGAGTGGGGTGGGCTTGGCGGGCAGTGGTGGGAGACGGAGAGCAGCAGCGGGCTGGGACCGTGTGGTGCCACATCTTGTGTCGCAGATGGGTGGGAGTTGCAGTTCAGTCCCACTAGCCAAACATTTCACTCCATTTTTTATTTGACAGGAACTATCCCTTGCTGGCCATTTCAGAGGCACATTAGATGCCAGGATCCCAGCAGGTAACCCTGCCTGAGTGCTCAGCTCCAGCACGGGCTGCAAAGGGGCTGACGGTGCTGCTGTGTGCTGGGCTCCACTAGATCTGGCAGGTGGGATTGGGCATCACACACCAGGGGCATTTGGGGGTTCAAACCACTTCCCCCAAGTTCAGCCTTGGGTCTGCGCTGATTTGCAGCCCCTCAAACCCACTGGGGGTGAAAGCAGGGCTGGAATTTGCTCACATCAGTCAGGTGATTGAAGACCAGCCCCTGGATTTTGAGAAAAGCCGGGTAATTTCAGGATATGGTTACCATCATGCAGGCTAAGATAAGAGTAATCAGAGCTTTGGGCTATAAGCCGATTCCTTGCAAGTCTCAGGAAGGAATTAGCCACGTCTGCTCCGCCCTGTGCTGCCCAGCAGCATCTGCACACATGGGTGCACACCTGGCAGGAGGCTGCACCAACACTTGCTGGACACTGGGTGACAAGGACCCTGTGCAGGCAGTGAAATGTCCTGTAACATAAGGAGGGGCACGGAGAGCAGTGAAAATCTGATCCAACCATGGTCTGCAGGGCAGGTATTGCCCTACCCCCTTGCACAGGCACAGCAGTGCTGGGACCTCCAAGGTGCCATGATGCTGTCCCTCCTCTCCCAGGAGGTCCCTGCAATGGGGATTCCTCCACTTGGCTGAGAAATGCACTGCAGTCTCTTAATAGCTCATCCTGGCTGGAAGCTTTTCCTCGTATGTAAATACTGTGTGTATAACAGTGGCCTCATTTCATACTATGGAAGTGTATCAGATGCAGCTAACCATACTGATGATGGCTTAAATGATCCAAATTTAACACTTGGTTATGTAGTCTGAAGATTTCATTGAGTTTTTACGTTAGAAGGCGCTGTAACTGTAGTCTTACCTCCTGGATAGTGAATTTTACACAGGAATTTAAAGCAAGTCTGACCATTAAGCTCCATCCTTCTAACAGACAAAAATTACCCTGGTTCATAAGCAAGAAGGGCAGCTGCCAGAGGCAGCTGATCACAAGACACCCAAATACCAAAGACCAAAATGTTGACCAGCACCTCTGAAGGGCAGCAGGTCCTGGCTGACAATTCTGCCACAAATTGGGTTATTTTGCTCTAGTTCGTCTGATTTGTGCAATGAAGGTAACAAACAGATCTGAGGTCAAAGCTAGCATTCAAAAGCAATCCTGGTACTGCTGTTATCACCTAGAAAAGTGCTGCTATTCAAAAACCAACAGCATTAGAGAAAAGAGAAACTCTAGTGGTTGCCAACGGTCAGCCAGATGGGTCGATGAGGTGGCTTAGGATGACAGGACCGACAAGGAGATGTGTGGCACCAGCAGCCCCAAGTCCCATTCTGTGTCCCTGCCCTCCCATCCCAGTGCTGGGGTGGCTGGGGGAGAGGGATCGGGGAGGTGGGAAGGAGCTGCATCTCCCTGCAGCCGGCATCTCGTGCCATGTGGCAGGTTCCCAAGCAGCTGAGAGTGGGCAACGATTTCTTTTGCCAGGTTTCTAATTTATCTAATGAGCAAGAAAATAAATCAAGCTGACAGTCACCCAGGTGGTTTTGAGCTTTAGCTCCTCACACTCCCCTTGTTCTTCCAGCCCATTTTATAACAGGGTTATAACCCGAGGACACGGCAATAACTCCTGCTATAATCTTTTCTTTACTAACGTCACATAGCAGATGGAGTCATTTAGAGGTGCTCACGTTTAAATGAGTGGCTTGCCCTGAAAGGGACAGAGCTTGGGCTGCTGGCAAGGTTTTTGGGATCATTAGCCTAGAAAATGCTTAGCAGGGGAAGCAGTTGGCAGGCAGATTTCGCGGACATGGTGTCGGTGTCCTCTGCCAGCAAAATTACAAGGCTGAAATCCTGGAGCTGGACGAGGCCAAACTGTTCACAGCAAACAATTTAATTGATGAATGAAGTGAATTGCCCAGGAGATGATTTTCAGTCATCTGCTTATTGCATGAAGCCACTTGGAGAAGGGTTGGCACAGTCGGGTGTCGCCGGCTACCTGCCCATATCAGGGATGGGTTGGCCAGGGCTCCCCATCATGTGGACCTCCACCAGAGCCACCTGGGCACCTGCTCCCCGAATGAGCAACCCACTGCTGCAAGCACAGCTACCTCCAGGCTTGCCAATCCAGATGTTATGCTTCCCTACAAATGTTACTGTTCTTAAGCCTTTGTGGCTAGACCAGTGATGGGAACGTGCAGAAGATCTCAGCATTGGGTGATTGAAAAGGAGCCTACATGACGTGAAGAACGGCACCAAACTAAACAGCAACACCTACTTTTCAGCTTCTACAAGAAATTCAGTGGCAATCTCAAAAGACTTTCCTCTCTAGCTTCCTGCCCCCTGAACAATGCTGCACAGACTGCCTTCATAAGGTCCTTTCATTTGGTCTAATAAAGTAAATTAGCTCTCCATCTCCTCCAAGGAGAATAGCTATGAAAATTGAGATGAATGCCTGCAACCCTTGAAAATATCTCTTGCTTGTGAAAAAGCTTCTGAGAAATGAATAGAAGGGACAATAATTACCAAAAAAAGAGGGAAATATTGTTCATGCTGGCTGGGCAGCATTTGACCCAGCCCTTGCAGAGGTTGGGGAAAGAGCTGAGACATTAATAGCAATCACTGATCTGCAGGAAGCAGATTCTCATGGAGTTCACAGGGACCAATCCCAAATTATTCAGCCTAATAGTTCTCAAAACAAACTCTTATTCTGCTCCTTTGTGGCAGGCATGAAGCATTCTCTGCAAGTCCAATTTTACATCTTTGGTAACTCAGTGCTGGATGGTATAACACTCAATTGTGAAAGCCCTGCAGGAGCCTTTGATGCAAGCATCTTTGAGACACAGGGCTTATCAGCTCAAATAACACAAGTGCCTTTTATCCTTTGTGTCCCAAGTCTGTTGTTTTGGCACTTATATTTGTAATTCTTTGCCTGACTCTGGGTCTGGATCCATCAGGACAAGCAACTGCTGTCTATCTGTCTGCATTGCTGAGATATTTGCATTTGTCTGGAGGGACCTGAGCACATAAGCTCTGCTTATCTTCAATGATGCTTAGGTTCCTAATTGGTTAAATGCCATTTTGGAAAGGGAGTCTTAAGAGCTGTAGACTTCTAGGTGCTTACATAATGACTATCCCCAGGCCAGGCTGTCCATCTTTCCCTCCCTTCCCTCAGGACTGTATCCTCTCAGTCCCATCTGGCCTTCAGAGATGCTCGTGCCATTCCTCCCTTCCAGACCAGCTCCAGCCCATGGACCTGCATGCCTTTCACCAGCACTACATTTTCTTCAAAAAAGGACAAATGAAGTAGAAGAAGAAAAGGTGAAAACATGATAATAGCTATGGGAAAAGGCTGCTGCTATAGACTTGACAATGCTGGAAATGGAGGCTCGGAGAAAAGTTTTTCTCTGAAAATTACTCTTTTCAATCTCAACAGCACACTGAAGAGAAGTTTAAGCACACTTTTTAACACCTTTTGTACTCAAATTCCAAATTCACCTGTCTACCCAAGCAATAACAGAAATAATCTTTTTTTTATCCAGCTGCTCATTTTGCTATAGAAATTTGTTTCCATTAAACTATTCCCTTTTGTCCTCTTAAAAAGCATATTTTAAATAATAACAGTGTAAAAAAAAAAATTATACACTACCCAAAAAAACTCAACCCTGTCAGCTGTGCACTTTTATACAAAATTTATCTCTTTCTTTGGGCAGACTGATGAAAACCCTTTCCATAATGTCAAGGTGGGGATGAGAAAGAAGGAGAAAAATTCTGAGTGCCCAGCACAGTTACTCATTTTAACAGGAAACACATGGCAAACTCTGGTCTTAGGAAACTAAATTACAGCACCAACATGAACCTGATGTTCTCTTTCTGCTTTGTATAACACAATTTTGTAGAAGTTGGGATGAAGGTACATAATGCACTTCTCATCAGGGGAAAAAAGTGCATTTTTTCCCCCACATTTCCTTAAATCCTAACAGGATAACAAGAATTCAATCTTAACAAATAAAAATTAAAACTATAACTATGAGAACTTTCACACTACCACACTTTCAGGAGTGCATGAGCCGCAGCTCAGCCATTCAGGGTTGCCCTGGGAAGGTCTGTGACTAGCCAGGGCTCAGAGAAGAGGCCCAGCAGAGATCACACCAGGAAAAACAATGTGAGAAACATAACCCTCGATCGTTGTCCATGTCTGCACCAGCCTCTTCCCTCTTGGAAATGAAAGCTGTGAGGCTCCCCTTCGTGCTCCACACCTGGGGAGGATTTCCAGCTACTTGAACCCTCCCCAGAGAGACTTGCTCCATCCACACCATCGCCTTTGGCTCTCTCTCATGGCCAGCTGTTTCACTCTAGCTACTTCTCTCACTCTGGAGATGCACTTGAAAAGGTCACCCCTTACCTTTGCACCTATGTCTCGCTGCTGGTTCCTGCTACAGTCATGAAGGTCTCCTAGTTGTCTGCAGGGGCTGGGAGGCACACTGGACACAGCATTCAGAATCCCAAAAGATGGTCACCAAGCCCAGTATTTGAACTGCAAGGAAGAAAAAGAAAACGTAAGAGGGAGTTTCATCAGGGGGTAAAAAAGATTGATTGATGGCTTGATTAACACAGCCATCCCAGGGACAGCACAGCTACTCAAGTTATGGATCAGACACAGAGATGCCAGGATCAGACGTGAACAGGAGCGAGGGGAGGTACCAAATGAGATCAGCTGCTCAACATAGTAACTCAAAGGGAAAAGAAATCCACCTGCCAGCAGAGGAGGGGTTGTAAGAAACACTGGCAGGGGACCTGAGACTGAAGTAAGAAGAATGGGACAAACGCCAGACAGGGACTGAAAGAGATGCAGGGAAGATGGATAGCTCTAGGCATGCACAGGGCAGATGGTACAAGACAGACATCAATGCAGAGCTCCTGGAGGAGTGAGGAGCCACTGCCACCACCACTACCAGCCACCCAGCACGGATGGATTTTAATAACCTTAATAATCATCCTTACACCTGGGGATTGGTCTCATAAATGTGTTGTTAAATCTTAATTGTGATTTTACTGTCCTGATTGGTCACCCCCAACTCTCTCTCTGTTTTTCTGTTAGTTTTGGATGCCTGGCTGGCCAGGGCTCCCTGTGCTCACCACTGCTGTCAAGCTCTTGCTCACCTGTGATGTGAGACAACCAGTACAGCAAGAAGTGACACTGATCGTAACACAACTCATCTTTGTGATATTCAATGTCTTGTTTTATTACCATCAACATAATAACAATAATAGCAATATTAGTGACAACCATTTTATTATTCCTCCTGTTAGTAATATTCAGACATGACCTAAGAGGTATTTTAGAAAGACAACACAAATCCAGTGCAAGATTCAGGAGAACAGGGCAGTTAATTAAATGTCAGAGTGATGGACAGAGCTGGGACAAGCCTGGAACAACATCAGAGAGCTGGACAACCTCTGACAAGCACAGGGAGATGGATGGATCTGGGACACGTCCCAGACCTCTCCCCTGGTGGAGGCAGAGCCCTCCCACCTACACACATCTTTAAACACAACGTTGCTCCCTGTGCTCAGTCGCTGTTTCATTGACTCATGCAGGTGAGGATATTTTCTGGAGAAAGCTGCCTTCCAAGACATGTCACTGATCACAGTCTGATCTGGTGACATTTTATTACCTCCAAACACTGCAAAGAAAATAAAGAGCCCCATTGAAAATGACAGCGTCTTAAATGTGGTTTTTAACTAGGATACGTGCAAACTCACAGCAGGTAGGAATTTTTTTTTGTGAAAGATGTCTTCTCCTTTATTCAAACCAGACGTTCACGAGAGAGGCAGGTGGAGGACAGTGAACAGGGAGAGAGAACGGCAGCCGGAGGGCATTGCAAAACTCCAAGAATAAATATTACAGAACAAAAGCAGGCCTGTGACAGAGACCAGGCAATCTGTAAGTCATCAGGAGAGTGGAGAACATAATAGACTAATCAATCAGGTAGACAAGGGTGAGAAGTGTTACGGGGAGGCAATAGGTAGTTGGAGGTCAGTTATGAAATATAATCTCTAAATTGGAAGGAGAAGGACAGTAGTGCAAGAACAATGACAGGTATGTGAGTGCGGGTAGGTGAATGTTGGGTTGGTGATTTCCAGAGGAGCGAATGTCGGATGAGAATATTATGGGGGTGAGAAAAAATAACCTGGTATTTTAGAGACGGGCACATATTCTGTACAGTGAAAGGCTGAACTGGCAAGACTTTAAAGCGTAGCTCCATTTCAGAAAATGCTGTTGAAAGATAGGCAGTGAGGCTCCCTGTTGCTTGTTCCTCTGGGTTTCCAGACAAAGTTTGTCAGGGTCAGAAGGCAAAAAAGGGATGCTTTTCCTAAGCATAAGTCCTGCAAATACCACCTGGGATCTGAAAGCCAAGCCAGATCTTTTCTAGCTTGTGCTTTCTCATCAGTGATCCTGGCATGCGTAATCTCTAATCTAGTTAGCTAAGATGCAGCGACGTTGCACGCTGCCATGCATGAGAAAATAGGGATTCTGTAGGTGAATTTAATTATACCCTCTACAGAGAAAGTGGGAGTCAATAAGGCACAACTCACTCTCCATTAGCTATCTGACAACAAGAAGCCAGGCAGCATCATTTATTTCTCTTGCAAAGCTAAGCAGGTATAGTACCATTACACCTAAAGAAAAACTCAACTTAACATGTAGTCATTTCAAATGATACTTTTCTGAACTTAACCATGTACTACAAAGACGTCACACAGCCCTTCTAACAACAGCTAGACCGGAGCAATTAGAGCTGAATGAACAATTTGTAATGAATAATCTGTTTGGCAAACTTCACCTCATTTTACATTTACGAAATGTTCAGACAGAGATTGCAAAGTTCTCCTATTTCTTTGTTAATGGAAAGAACTTCCCATTTTTTCCCCTGAGCAAATAGCACCCTAACAGTTCATTGAAAACAATCTATATTGAAAATGTAGGCTGCTCTGATGGGTTATGCCAGCCACGTGGTGCTGTTTCAGCTCCTCCATTGGGTGAGGGACCAGAGCAGCTCCAAGAATTGCAAATCAGGACTGTTGCCTCTCTCGTTTGAAATTCCCACTTGTCAAACCTGTGAGCATCAGAGCACATGCACTGGACCAAATATCAGCCATGGATATGGGCAACATGGGATCAGTCAGGTGTGATCCCTCTACAGCTGATGGAGAGGGCCAGGTATCTTCAGAGGCCACTGGAGAGGTTGATACCAAGGACACATTGGAGAACCTGGAGACCCTGAGATGGAGAGTCTGGCTCCCTTAAACCATGTGCTTATCTCTCCATGCCCAGCAGTGGCTGGGGCTGAGCCAGATCCTGCAGGGAAAGGGGAAGCAGCCCAGGAGGTGGCACGGTGCTTGCATGAGGCTGGACCTCAAGGACCAGTGGCCGACCCACCTGGTTGCTAATGAAGCTGAGAACAATGTGTGCTCTAACAGACCGAGACACGCAGGGAGATAAGAGACCGCAGGACAATAAATCAGGCTTTCAAAGTAGAGCATATTAGGAGATCAATGGGACAGATATTAGACCGAAGGAGCAAGCACCGAAGAGACAGGAGCAGTTCTGTTCCTCCTCCTTCCCACCGTTGCTAAGGATTTTTTTTTTTTCCCCATTTAATAACATCCTCATTGTTTTTAAATGAGCAGCAAAGCCAGTGGGTTCCACGTGGTATTAGCAATGTGTTTGTGAAAGGGAAAGCGACTGGCTCCTCGCAGGATTTGATAAAAGCCTCTCCAAGCTCTGAGTGATTTACAGCTCGGGAAAACAAACATGGACTGATACAAATGCAGCGAGAGGCAAAGGCGGCACCGACACCCAGGTACACTCAATTACCAATTCATCAGCCCAAGTGAACTTGAAAGGCTTTTCAAACTCTACACAGCTCTAAATTAAAGGAAATCTTTAGATGGATAGCATTCTGTGATAGGGAAAGAAGACGACTAATTTGTTGGTCTTCAGCTCCAGAGCTCTTGACTTTCACGGGCGAAGGGCCGTGGGTGAGGGGGACAGGTGGCAGCTCCAACACCCCACATGAGACCAGAGAAAGGACTGAACGCCAGGATGCCTTTCATGTGCTGCTGCAAAGCTGCTGCACACACCACTCCCTCCCTCCCTTCTCACCGTGCCATGCCCTAGTCCCCAAACAGACTTTTTCCCCCTGTCTCTACTAGAAACTCTGCTTTTGCTTGCTCTGGAGTCATTTATGGCAAAGCTGTGAAAATAACTGATTTTTTGGATCATTGGCTGAACAAAAAAAATACTAACAATTTTTAACAGAGGAAGAAAAAAACCCCACTGAACAGTGACCCCAAATTGGAATTGCCCAGGCTCTCAACAGCAAAATATATATATATATATAAACATCTATGGTCAACCAATTGTTTAATTCAATCTGAAACTAACTCATGGGGAATGTCATTTTTCCCTCCAACCCCTGCCTAGAAACCCATTTTTTCGCAAGAAGAGATGATTTACAGCTTCCCAGCTCCACACTCCAGCAGCAATGACACCAATGTTATCTTCCCCCGTTGCATGAAGCTCCTCAGCAGTGGGGAACAAGCCCCTTCAGTGCTATTGTGATAAAAACTCAGGGGCAGCTGGGGGTAGCGACATCATCGCAGGAACAGAGGCAGTCTGGCTGCTGAGAGACTGTGGGAAACTCTGTTAATTGTTCATGCGGAAATTGTTTTCATTTCAGTGTCTAATTGATATCTTGGGGAAATGGCATCTTTGGAAAAGACAGCGCATCCTCCCCAGACTCCACCTGTGTGTGCTCAGGTGAGGTGCCCCATGCTGCTTGCGCTGATGGAGGGACTTGCTGCCCTTGTCCCCCCACCCCACGTCCTCATCCTGTGGTTTTGGAGTGCTGAACCAGTGCAAGAGCCCTGGGGCAGATGGAAGGGTAGGTGCTGAACTCAGCCACCTCTCAAACTTTGGCAGAGAGGAGACTTTGGAGAGTTTTGCACCAAGAGATGCCCATTCATCAGCAAGGCGAGCTTTGTCAGCCTCCAGTCTCCACTCGGGGGTAGGAACTGCCTGTATCCTATGGGAGCTGCCAGCATCATCCCTCCTCCTGCCAGAAGAAGCATCAAGCCTTTAATTTCCCACTGGATATCAACCCTCCTCCCTCCTCTTTCCTTAGGCCTCCTCCAAAGACAGCAGCCATCGCTCACACACGCAGCTCCAAGGCTGGCTCTGAACTATTTAAAAGCACAGCAGGTATTTTAATTATTCACTTCAAGCAGCTCTCTGAAGCTGTCATAGCTGGTGCAGGGCAGAGAAGAGCCCTGCCAGGCAGCTTCTCATGGCCTGGCCTTGGAGCAAAGCTCGGGTCTGAAAAACAGCCATGATCAGATGTTGTCACTAAGGCCAGAGGCAGCACGGGGACACCTGGGTGACATCCTGACAGGGAGCTGGAATTACTAAAGTGCAAGGAAATAGAGGGGTACTTATATGGCACAGCTGGGCAGCTTCAGACGAAGACAGGAGTGGGGATGGCATGCTTCCTCACTGCCTTCAGCTGTTCCTGGGGTTATATGCAAAGAGTTGCTTTAGAAATCAAGCCCTTGCTGCCCTGTAGCAATGTCTCTACTTGCTTCTTCCATCCCAGTACCATCAAAAATATTTGCTGCAATAGCATCCAGTCTTCTGACCCACACCCCTCCCTGAAGCCTGAGGCAGAACTCATCTTTTGCAAGGGGAAATGGGTGCAGAAAGAAGGTTGGTGTTCCACCTTCATGGCTGGAAGAAAGACAGCTCATGTTAAAGGGGGCCAGCCTTGGACCAGGCTCACAGAGGCTGTCCTCAGCTCTAGAGCACAGGTATGGGGCAGAGAGGCATCTCACCTGCAGAAGCACTGGGGCTTTGGGCTCCTTCATTCTGACCCAACTGAGTCCCAATTAGATGTGAGCTTTACTTTCTAGATCTCAAGATTTCCATCTGAGGTTGTTTCTTTTCCTTGGAGAGTGCTCTTGGTTATTTCTCTTATTTTTGATAATTATTAAGTGTCTCTTCTTCCCTGCCTTTGCTCACCATTGCCTCAGTATAAATTTGGAGAATTTCCAAGAACATTCAGGATCTGCTTTTGCCCGCCTCTATGTGAGAAACAGCCTCATCATGGGTACCCCTGAGCTTCAGGGCTTTTCTCTAGCAGTAACACCCCACGGGAAAAGCCTGCAAACAGAGAGCACCCCACAAAAGCACATCCCCTGGTTGCAGAGCCAGGGTCTTCAAGCCTCCTGGAACATCAGGGCCAGCCCCTCTCTTTTTAACCTGCATGGGTTTAAATGCTAATTTCCACCACATGCCTGATTCGAAGCCCTAATAATGAACAACTGCTTTCTTCCTTTACTTCTGATTTCATATTCATGAGTCAGGGTTTCCTGGCACTAAACGTAAATGCTAAACGGAAATCGCTGCACAGTGACAGGCCTGTGTAGCTTCACTGTCCATTTATTTGCCTTTTCAAAGAGCTGCTGTGTTAAGCAAACATCTCTGCCTGGATCCTATCTGGAGGAGTTTGTCTGGTACGGCATGGTGCCTGCCGGGGTGGGGGAAGCAGCTCTGTGTGATGGTGTCTCACAGCTCTGTTTTTGCTTCAGGGTATTTCTTGTACAATAGTTTGAGCTTGGTGAATACCTCAATCTTTTCTTGAATATTTGCTTGAATCTTGGCAGGCTGCGTTCAGAGCCAACACAGAGAGGACTGAAGCAGGGAACTCCCAGAGAGAAACACATCCATCGCTTCAGCTCGGACTCCACCGAGGGCTCCTGCAGGCAGCAGTGGGCAGATGTCTTGGCAGGGGAGGCAAAGAGACACCTGTAACATCACTGGGCAAATTATTTTTTCTGGCAACTAGAAAATTCACATTTTTTGGGGGGAAAAAAAAAAAAAAAGTGTTTTAGGATTCATCTGAACTTACTGTCCTCTCATAAAAAAGAGGGACAAAAGGCATCTTGGAAAAGGGAATGTTTCCTGTTAACCATAATGGTCAAAACATTTCAGTATTTTCCCTGAATACTATGCTTCCATGTTGAATTGAGTTTTTTAAAATGGCAAGGGCAAAAAATAATCTAAAACCAAAAATCAAAGGAATTAAATCTTCGTGTATTTCAAGGTGAACTGAAATGTTCTTCTCTGCAGAGCTACCAAAAGTGTGGAGTCTCTCCTCCTTCTAACTTGCCTGGGATAGAAGATTTAGACACACAAACTGGCACCCTGAAGTTCCTCCTCCAACAGTACACCCTGCCTGCAGAGTAACACATGTGCCCACCTCTTCTGGTGAACCATATCGTCCCATTGGAGACATCTTTGTCCTCACTTCTCTGATCTGCAACCAGACAGGAAAAGGTATCATCACCCTGGGAGCAAGGACAGCCACCTGGGTCTGGAGCTGGCTGTGCTTGTCTCTGCTCACTGTTCTCTTCATGGAAATACTAGCTGAAGATGACTTTGCTCTAAGATGTGTGGGCTGGAAAGGGGAGCAGCCAATGTTCAAGTGCCTCAGGCTGCTCTGCTGGTTTTGCTCCTGCAGTGGTGATCTCCATGGGGCAAGGTGGGCAGTGAGAAACTGCAACAGTGGGTATGGTGGCTCTTTGCTTGTCCTTTTACCTCCTCTCAGCTGCCTCCACTGCAGTCTCCTTCTCTGGGGCTCCATGGATGCACTGCAGCTCCTTATGGTCTTGTTACTCTGCTGCCCTTTTCCTTTCCTTCTGTAGTCATCCATTGCCTTTCCCTGTTTGCTTTTCCCCAAATGCTTTAACAAATGAGCTCATAGGAAAGCAAGAGTGAGGGTGAGAGATGAATCTCAGACCATGAGAAATGAACTCACAAGTGTGTTTGCAACCAGCCAGCTGAAGAGTTGTGCTCCTGCTCATGGAGGACATGCTCTGTGGCATGTGCTCAATCAAAGTAACCAGTGGGGACCATATTTTGAATATTATCTACATGAAACAGACTCCTTGTGAGGAAATTATGCAGCAATATTTAATGGTGGTAATGATTCAGCAAGTAATAGAAAGAAATATTCTTCAAATCATCATCAACCTCTCATGGGTAATTCCCAGATGGGACTGAGGGTAACAACCCTTTCACTAAAAAGCTATTCAGCTATGGTAAAACTGCCATATGTGTTTCACTGAGCCAGAAGAAGTCCGATTGTCAAAAGTGACTTCATCTTGAAAGCTGCAGGGAAATCAGAAAGCTACTTGGCATTTGAACAGAGGTTTTGAAATCTGTCTTTAGGGACCTGAAAGTATGGCTAGATCTCACACAGCTGAAGGTGTCTTGCAGCTGGATGTCTAGGTTACGGTAATTGTCTAGACTTCTTTTATCATCCGTGAACAGAGAGATACGCACCAACCCCCAGAGAGTGATTCATTTTTCCTGTCTTAGACAACTATTTTTGGACGGGATGAATTACATTCTGGAGGTGTTGAACTTTCTCCACCAACTATGGAGGAGTCTAGATGATGAACCTAGCCTAGACACTTAACCTTTATATTGCTAAACCAGGCAGCGCTCAACTGGTGAGAGCAACCCAAGTTGTGACAATATACAGTGTCATAGCAACAGGAGGTTGGGAGCACTTGGCCAACACCTACAGTGAACAGACAAGAGAAGCAGTGCTCTCCACAGGCAGGAGATGGATGAGGACCAATCTTCTCATCATAGGCACACGCTGTGGTCATCTTAATATTTAACTGAGATCTGAGGACACTCTGGTGCCTGGTCATCTCATCTCACTCATTCATGTCATGCAAAAGGTACAGATTACATGCAATCCCTTCAAAAGCGTGACCTGAAAGTTGTAGCTTTGCAGTCCTGAGAGGAACACAGGGACTGGTCTCAACTGAGCATAACCTTTCAAAAAGATCAAGCTTTATACCGAGTTTGGACTTTCCTGAGATTATCCCAAGCATCCAAAAATCAAGACTTTAGTCCTGAAAATTCAGCTCTCTTCTTGTACTCATCTTAGTTTTCAGCAGCCATGCCTTGCAATTTTAAGGGTTTGCTTACAACTTTGAGAGCTATTTTGTATAGAAAAGGCTCCATGTCACAGTTTTACTGAAGTCCAGAGTCAATGCTAATGACCCACACTGCAAAAATAATCCCACTGTCTTCTAGGGGGCTTCTTGCTATGAATCTTCCAGAAGACAGTGAGATTATTATTGTCATGACTTCAGTGGAGGCCAGTTTCAGTCCTCTCAGAAAAGCAAGATCTATACACACCTCAGAGCCATCACATCCAAACCAATCCAGCTTGCAATACAACAGGGGCCAGGTTATCTGTGCAAAGCCCAGGACTGGAGAACCAGGAACTCTACAGGAAAACCAGACATTGCAACTTCAAAGATCAACATGAGAAAATCAAATAGAAATAGGGAAATAAAAGGAAGGAGGCTACCAGATAAGGCCAGACTGCCATCCATAAATAGCTTTCTAAAGGAAACGTTTACAACTGGTTCTGAGCAGGGCAGCTGAAATGCAAAAAGTGTGTCAGGACCTTTCTCCAAAGCCACCAAACACGCAGGAAGAATGGGAATAAAATTCATGAGGCTAAAGATAAAGATGGAGGACTTTTATCTGCTCAGAGGTGTGGGCTTTATTTCACAAGGAGGAAGTGTTCTTTCCTATGGTGTACTACTGCCAAAAGCAGAATGCAGCCGACAACAAAACCCTGATGGCTGGAAGCCAAGGGGTTCCTTAGGGGCCAGGGCAATGCCCTGGAGACTTCAGTTCTCTATACCAATTGACTTATATCTGTCAAAAACCCCCAAGTGTTTTTCCCTGGCTCGTCTGGAAAATCAAGATGGATCATAATTATTTAAGGGGATGTTCACAGTGCTCATGGGAACGCATTCAAGAGATGGTTGAGCAAGACCTTTAGATCACTCTGCAATACCAGGAATAACATAGACATGTGAACTGTGCATCTCTCTGGCTATCTAGGCACGTACACACATGCACGACACACGTGTTTCTGGGAGCCTATATAGTGATATCAATTAGACTCCTGTGAATTGAACAGATTTACTTATTGGAATGACAGTCCAGCAGGACAGATACAGCACTAATGGCCTGGTTTCTCCTTGTCAGCTTGGTTTCTCTTTTTCTGCCTGCTTCAGCCATTGAGTGACCTGGGACAAGTTTCTAGAGCTGTGCCTCAATTTTTCTGTATTTAAAAACAGGCTAATGTGACAGAGAAGTGTTGGAGATCTCTTAAGGAAAGGCACCACATGAGAGATTTTTCTATTTTAAATCCTGAGAAGTGCTAGCCAAATGCTAGTTCTTAAATACAGCTGGTGAATATATAAGGAAAATTGATTTCTGCAGAAGACTATATCATTTAACTGAAAAGTCAATAATCGTCTTCCATTCTAGCATTTAAATATTTGATTGAAAACATTCAGATAATGGTACATTTTTTGTTCTGATTGTTCACTGGAAAGCAGGGAAAACACAGCATTAGGCTCAGTATTAAATACTATGTTGACAGGGAACACAAATGTCAGTATGACCATCTTAGAAAAGATATTTTAGAATATGTAAAATTAAATGACTCAGGATTACTCATGATGATATCTTACAAGAAGCAGCAAAAGCTCTTATTTCAGGAAAATTCTTGGAACTGCTAACAATGTAAAGAAAATATAGTTATAAAAAAATTGCATCCCTTGATAAAGAAATACAATGACTTCAGGCTCCAAAGATGAACACTGTAAACCATAAGCAAGACAGAATACTGAAAACTCTAGCAGAAATCTCAATACATAGTCACAGGAAAAGGCAAAACCACAAAAAAATGGCCAAAAAAGACTTCCATGAAAAGGGCAGTAAGATAAAAGAGTTCAGCTTGTCATCTTAAAAGGGAACTTATATATAGGTACAAAAATACGGAAACTTTTTGGAATAAATACAAAAATATTCTAATAAGAAGATGGAGCTCAGAGGGGAAAAGACCAAAACCAAAAAGCTCAACACTGCAGTATGATACCAATGGTGAAAGGGTTAAACCCCACTGAATTCCTGGCAAAGCCTGTGACCAGCTGCCTCTCCAGCCAGGCAGTCCTGGTGAGACCTTAGGTGACTTTCCCATCAGAAAGTTACATTTCAGCAAAACTAAAATTTCTCCTGGCATGAATTAGTTCTGGACAAATCACACTTTAAAAGAATTAAAAATGTTTTGATAAATCAAACATATCATTTCAAAACTTCAGGAGAATTTTCCATTTCTATTTTTGTCACATAATTAAATCTTTAAACATTCATACCTAAATGACATTAAAATGAACCTGAAATGTATTTTACTATTAACTTAATATTCTCTTCAGAATGCAAACATCAAAATATTATCATTTCCTGCAAGATATAAATTCTTCTATCATCTCATTGCTAAATTTCAGGCTTTCCAGGTACCTATTCCAGAACTTGTGTCGAAACATAAGGAAAAGGCAGACTCTTGAAAGCTGTGAGGTATGTTGTTGTTACTCTAATGTGAAACAAAAAGAAATCTATAAGCAAACCTTCAGCCCACAGAATCAGACCAAAATATGAGCATCAAGACTGCATTCTGTTAAACACCCTCGGTGCACAGTGAACTCCGTTCACACTACCTAAGTGAAGAAACAGGAATGTAAAAATACTTTGGGATACAGAAAAAGCATGAGACCGTGTAGAGTAGCCATTCCTTGTGAACCTTCCCTTTTTTGTCTCATTTTGGTTTATATTTAGAAATGCTATAAATATCTTCTATTTAATCAAATGAAATAATGTTTTGATAGATGATTCACTCATTTAATCTCCCCAAAAGAAAGGCTGCAGATAAGACTGTTTTCACTGCATCTGTTCATCTGGCAGAAAAAAAATAATTTCAATGGAAATGTTGCAAAACCCAGTCCTTTTTACCCAGATGCTGTATTTCCATATTTCTGATGCCATCCTGTCTGCAACCATTTCTTTAGGTTTCCATGAATTAACTAGTGTAGGACGGATACCAGACTACAAAGTAAGTATTCAAAGAAGTAACGATTGCTTTTGATGATGACTTTGGAAGCTCAAAACAAAAGCTGTAATCTCTTGCCCATATACAAAAATAAACATTATGAGATAGGTCTAATAGACCTAAAAGTTTCATTCCATAAGGTGCTTTTATAGAAGTTTCAGAACAAAAACGCAGGGTAGAACAAAGTAGGCAGGTTCCAACTAGGTAGATAACGCAACACTTGCATGAACTCATTTCTTCCCGATTTCTACTCATTCCATGGGTTAATTCTGCAACTATCCAAGGCCACTTTGGCACTTTGAAAAAAGTACAACAGTACAACTTCACAGGCATTTTTTAATCATAAAACCTATTGGGTCAAGTATAGTTATTCACAATTGTTTTTAGAGCAAACTAGTACCAAGCTTCAAGTAAAAGTACCGACCAGAAGAACAATAGAAATCTGGGATGGAAGTTAGGAATCATTTGTATTGAATCCAAACTGAAGTCTTTCAACCTCTGTAGGTCTTCTCACAACCAAGTTTAAGGAATCAATCACGAAGGAAAATCCATAGTGTAAGATAACACCATAAGATAACAGACATTATAAGTTTGTATGAAGTATAGAGCAAGGGAAAATTAACCCTTTTGATCTCAGGGAATGGGCAAAAGACTCAACACAATACAATTTTCCATAATTATAATCCTCCTGTTTTCTCCTAAAGCAGCTGAGTATTAGGAAAACAGTCTAGAAGATTACACAAAGTACTTAGGATTTGAATTATAATAACAATTATATGTCGCAGCCAGGGACCAGGATTTTATGTATGATTTATTGAGCCGAAAAGACAGGTTCTAACTCTGCAAAAGTTTGATGGTAAATTTCCAGTCTTTTGAAGCATAGTGGCAGGCAGAAGACCAAAAGAAAAGAAATACTGTCTCTGTTTTTAGCATGACTGTTTTACAGCATCAAGTTGTGACTTGTGTCACGACTTTTATAGACTTCGCTTTAAGGAACAGATAATAAAAGACAAAAATCAGGAAAACAATTAAAATTAGTTACAGTGAGAGTGTCCTTTTAGCCTGTACCCCTTATCACGCAACTATCTGACAACAAAATCATATTGTACTAAAACAGATGAACAGCAGAATTCTGCTCTCATCAGACAAAAACTATAGGTAAAATCTTTGCAAGGCCTGAATTTAAAAATAAGCCATCAAGATAAAAGCAATTGCTTTTCAAACGGACAGGCATAAATGGATTGATAAAACATGATCAAGTAGCTATTGCATGTAATTTGATGGCAAATCTGTATAAAACTTAATATAGCGTCTATTGTGCCTCTTCCAGATTATGGTGTTGATGTTACTGGCTCATGAGTAGTGCTGGAGAAACTGCAGTAGGGAAAGGAGCTTCCAACATGTAATTTGGTTTTGTCCTAAAATACAGACATATTGTCAGGAAATAGTAACTGTTACCAAAAATACTGCTGGAATGAAAAATACTGTGTTCTTTCCACTGGAAATAATCTTAGGAGAAGAAGATACCAAAATAGCCGACACTAAAACACAAAGTCCCTGGGAAGAGAACGTGCTCTGATTCAGCAAAACAGGTAAATACGTGCTCACGTTAAGGGAGTTCTGCCCAGCTGAAATCCCTCATGTGTTACAATTTTAAGCATGTTTATGCCTCCCTGAAGTCAGTTGGATGCACAGTGCTCTGCTAAATTGGGTGGTAACAGGGAACCTTCACCTTCCCATGGCAGTTTGGAAGCTATGGCACCAACTATGGGGAAAACGGAGACCTGAGAACATAATTCATCTGAAAACAAGCTGAAGAGCTGTAAAACTGCAGTGCTTGTTTCCTGCACAACACACAGCCAAGAGGAATGGATCACTTAAGATGGGACTGAAGAGACTTGTAGTCTGCTAGTTTGCAGTTGATAGCCCATGGGATGCTTTGGGTCTTTCCTTTGTTCTG
The DNA here is from genome assembly GCA_028020825.1 of Podargus strigoides. Lineage (NCBI taxonomy): Eukaryota > Metazoa > Chordata > Aves > Caprimulgiformes > Podargidae > Podargus > Podargus strigoides. The sequence continues at coordinate 12,667,062 of CM051634.1, read as the reverse complement.
GTGCCTGCAGAGGGGACCAGTCCCTCTCTGGCATCTCCTAAACATGGAAAACCAAGTGTAGGGGCAGAATTTAAGGAATGAGTTCCACACTAACCCATGAGCATGTGTAGCCTCAAAACAGCATGAAGCTCTCAAGCTTTGTATTGTTCAGAACTAAATTTCCACCAACAGCCTCCATGAGGTGATCATGGATGGAGGCCAGTGTGGGGTGCCAGTAACTCTCTCATGCCTCAAGGCAGCACTTTGTGACCCTTTCTTACACAAAAGGAGAACTGATCACACTGTGAGTCTTAGATCTAAGGACAGGTGGTTAAATACTGACTTCAGAATCCAGATTTTCATTTTCAGCTGTTTGATCTTTTCATTTTTCCCCTCTTTACTCATTCTTGAGTATTTAGTCCCATCCCACAGCTCCTGAGTAGATGTGTTAAAAATAAAATAACAACTAGGGGTGGGATTTTCCAAAGCACTCAGCATTGCCTGACTCTGTTCTCTTTGAAGTTGGCAGGAGTTTTATTATCAACTTCAATGGGAATGGTTAAGCCAATGCTACACATTGTAAACGTGCATATTCATGAAGCAAGCAGCATTTGCTAATGGTACATGGATTCAAAGGGTTGACAAGATTTTAGTGAAAAAAATACTTGGAAAAAAACCACAAAGAGTTCCATGAGCACCAGACCCATGGAATCCTGCTTTCCACAAGCTTGACTTGGGCCCCTGAGAAAGTGTGCATGCTGATTGAAGTCCTTCCTGTGGGTGGGGTGCTAAAATGAGTTCTCGCTCCCAAATGGATTCACCAGCATCAAATAAAGGCTCAGCACAACATGGCAGCTTTTTCCTCAGTAGAAGTAGGGCATCTCTCTTCTACCTCTGCCTGTCTGCTCAAACCTTGAGGGAACTTGCTATTTTTGAGACTGCTACCCTCTATCAAATTCAGCTGGAGTTGGATAATGCACTTAAAAGTTGCTAAGCATACACACACAGGTATGCACACGCTCCATGTGAGCATGAAATCCACATTTCTGCAGGAAGTCATGTTGAGGCCTCTCAATCAAGCTTTGAGGGAACAAAAAAGATGGATTCAGAGCAGTTCATCAGCAAATAGCCTCAGATGGATAAACCATTGTCTACATTTAGCCTGTACCTGGGACTAAACTGCAGCAGTTTTTCTATCACCCAATGACCCCTCCCCAGCTGAGAAGGGGAATTGGAGAAAAAAGGGAAGAGCCCCATGGGTTGAAGCAGAAACAGATTGAATGAAATAAAAAAACCTAATTCACTCACCGACATAAAGTGTACAAGGTTCTACTCAGCCTGGTCCTTAGGATCAGCAGCAGAAGGCCAAGAGAGAGGAGCCCCAGGAAGAGGAACTCCACCCTCAGTGAGCTCCCTCCTTTTATAATGAGCATGGTTAAGTGGTATGGGATCACCTGTGAGCCAGCTTGGGGCAGCTGCCTTGATTGGATCTCCCAGCTGACTCGGGGCTGCTCATGGCCTGCCTGCATGGCTGGCCCATGGGTCTGTGCCTGGGAAACCAGGACAACCATGATCTTCTGAGAATGTCAGCTATGGAGAAGGTGCTAGGAGAAGGGCAATCCTTGAGGAAAGAAGAGGAAGACAAGAATATGGTCCTCAAAAGGATTTAGGAAAACGGCTGCTGAGATAAAAGTACTTTACAGATAAGAAACTGCCATATATAAATGTGGCATATTTACTCAAAGTACTCAAAATATCTAAAAAAGCACAGCATTTTAAAGGGTGCAGAGTTTTTGAGGAATGGAGGTGCTGCACTTCTGGAAAGCCAGGCCATTTCCATTCTGGAAAGCCAAAGCATCTTTGGCTGCACAAAGAAAATTAAGGGAAACAGCATCAGTGACTGGTCCCTTTGGCATCAGGGCTAAAGCAGCCCAAGAGGAAGACAGAGAGAGTTGGATGTGGTTTCCAAACTCCTTTCATATGGGAATCCAAACTCCCAGGAACAAAGCCTGGCAATGGACCTTCCCTGCCAAGAGCAGCCTACTGCTAGCCCAGGTGCTCACATGCACTGTCACTGCCTTTGGCACCAGGGATGTCCAGAGAAGAAAGAAGATCAATTCTCTCTCCACCCCACAATTTCCACACCGCTGACAACTCGGAAAACAATTCAAGAGGGAATTCAAAGGATCTGTTGAAATTTGAACGAGGAAATCTGAGTGAGTGAGCATATGTAAATAGAAAGAATGAGTAGCACATAATTACATCAAATTGTTACTTAGCAAGGGAAGTAAATAACCCAAAATATGCAGAGCAAAAAAAGGCAATGAATTAGAACTAATTACTTAAGGCTAATTAAAATAAGAATGGCTTGAATTGAAATATGTTAATAGCATTGAACCTGCCACCTATGAGGGAATTTAAATAAAAATGATAATGCTGCTTCAACCTTCACCTGATGGGGGTGGGAAGCTGCTTTGGGGGTATTGACCATGGCAACGTGTTATTTATGATCACTCTTGGAATGGGCTGGAATTTTCTGGTGGGTGCAGGTCTCCTGTTCATGGGAAGAAAGACATTTTCTTGCACAGCGGATGTCAAGTGGAGAAAATACTGTGAGAGACAAAACCTAAATCCCTCAAAGATTAATAGATCCTGAGGTACCCCCTCATGCCAGGAAATGCTACGGTTGAAAACAGTAAAAGAGAGAGGCACGGAGATAATGAGATCATGAAGAAGGAAAGAGAAAGAGGGGATAAGAGAGACTGAGGGAGTGAGCGTGAATGAAATAGATAGGGAGAGTCTAGAGCCATGACAAATCATCACTGGCTTCAATTACACGAGCCTGCTGGGCTATGAAATCTGCCAAAGGTCATTGGATTCCTCTCTTTGCAATTAAGAAACAAGCAGCTTCACTGGTTCCACCCCACAGCCCAACTGTCTGGTGCCAGCATCCGGGGACCAGTGGCATTGCTTGTGGCTGCAGGTACCTGCACCAACAGCAGGGCACTAACAAGCATGTCCAGAGAGCATGGACAAGCCCTATTTAGCCAGCGTGCCAAAGTGCTCCTGCACCAGCAATGCCCTGCCAGAGAGCAGAGCACAAACCTCAAGCATAAGTTAAGCCTGGTTCAGCATCTTCTTGCCATACTACAGCTGTGCCACAGGGCCCACCTTGTTCTTCACTACTGCCCTGAGTCGGCTTGTACCCCAACCCATCCTCAACTGCAACCTCTGATCCCAGTAGACTTGGATCCATGCTGGGCATGGACTCATCCAGTTCAGTGGCAGCATCTGCACATGGGCAAGTCCTGACCCCCCTCCTGCTACCAGCAGCGAGTGCCCTGGCTGTGCAGCACGCTCTGGGGCTCACCTCTCAGTGCTGAGCTGGGCATGAAGCTCTCCTTGCTCTTCCAGGAGCTGAGCTGTTAGCTGTGCTTACTGTCTCGCTCTTCCCAGTTCCCCCGGTTCACATTGAAGGTGAAAACCTCTTATCCCTCGCCTGCCCAGCATTTACATGAAAGCCAGGAGCTCCACATCCCGGCATGCTGTGTAAAGAGGGGCCATGAAGGGGGTAGAGGGTGGGACACAGAGGAGTGATGCAGACTTTCCATTTTCACGCCAAACACCAGGCTGGCTTTTGAGCCAACTGAACGGGAAGCTGGTGCCAGGCTTGCTGCCAGCTGATGAATCCAGCTGGATTCATCTTGGAGCTGCACATCTGAGAAAGCTCTTAAGCCCCATCACGGTTGGGTCCTCCCCAGTGGATATGGGATGCCTTCCCTGCATGGACCAGCTGCTGTGACTGGACTGCAAGAGCCACTCAACAGCATTTAGAGTATGGACTGACTCCCCCAAGACCTGTATGGGCAATGGTAACAAACCCTGGATCAATTGTGTGAACTACAGGCTATGATCTATCAATGATAATCTCCTCAGTGCTCAATTTATACCAAATGCCAGCCAGGACAGGTGATGGTGAGACATACCCTTGGAAAACATCACTGCACTGAGTGCCAGGGCTCTGCTTTGGGTGTGTGTTACAGCACACCAGGGTGGCTGTAACATCATTTCTATTTCTCCAGCCTCCTGCAGAGAAAAAAAAAAATCACCTCCTAGAGAACCAGAGTCCAGACTTGATGCACCCCCTGTGCCTGGGGACAGGTCCCCATAAGCCTGCTGCCAAGGTCCTGACATCACTGCCACTGCCCTGCCTGACCCTTCACCTTCCAGGGAGGGAAGCCCTGGCACCGGCAAGGATGCTGCCTCGGCAGACACAAGCAGTCGGCTGAAAGACATTTCCCCTTTGTTTCTCTGCTCGGTGTAATGAATCCTGCCTCCCACTCGGATCTGCGAAGTAAGAGGAGTTACTGTGAGTAATCCCCACTTCGGCATCTTCTGCTGTAATCGCAGAGAAATCACATTAGCTTTTTTTTTTCTAGGACAAGGAGAAATTCATCAAATTGCAACCCGGGGAGAACACATACGAGAAAGTCAACACCACCACACACGTACCCTGCAAAAATCCCAAAGTTGACATTTACATTTTAAGCGCTCATAATAGCTAAACAAATAACAGTAATAATACTATTTGTGTACTTTGTTAAATAATTGTTTGTTAGGTAAAGGGAGCCTGTGTGTGTGCAAGGGGCAGATGCTCGAAGCCTGGGGAGGCAGAACAGCTGCTTCTTCCCTTCCCAGGTGCCCCATTTGCTTCATAAAATGGTGACAAGCAACCCAAAGCACAAGCCAGGAGTTTGGGTGTGCTGATATATGGGATGTGCAGGTATGGGGGCAGGAGGCCTTTGGCTCTGGAGAATGAGGATCATGAGGTGTAACCACACTGCCCAGAAGCCACATCACCTCCCCAAGCATGAAAGCAAGATACTGCTCTGGACATGAGCAGCAGCCCACGCCGAGGTGAAGCTCCCATGCTCTGAGCACGAATTTAGGACTACAGAAGCAGGTTGTTCCCAAGAAGCAGGAGAGCTGCAGAAGAAAGCAAAGGGAAGGCAGGGAAGTGGGATGGAGCCTTTTGGCAGCCCTCCAAGGGAAGGTCCCCCCTTAGCACCACTGCTTTCACGCCAGCCACACGCTGAATGCCCCTCTGACGACGACACCTGGCTCAGAGCCCACGAGCCGTCTCGTGGCTGGCGATTTCCCCTCGCTCCTGCAAAAGCATCTCAGCTTTTATCCCTTCCTGCTCAGCTCCTCGGGCAGACGGCTAATTGAAGGGTTTTTCTTTCATTTCTAGTACAGAAAGCCCAGTAAATGCCTTTTAATCTGCTCAGCTTTCCCCAGGATTGGCTCTGTCTATCCTCTCGCCACTCCTAACCCATTTTTGATTTCTTTTTTTTTTTTTTTTTTTTTAAGTAGACTTGAATGATGCAAACTGGTGGAGAGCGGAGAAGCCTTCTGCCTCTCCTCACATGGTTGGGAAAGGTGGATCGGAGCCAGAGCCACTGCATCTTTTCACACCTGGCTGGAACCAGGTCAGGCAGCTAATGCGTTTCTCAGGCTCAGCGGCTACTTGTTGGAGACACACAAACGCTGCTCGGGCTGTTTGAGTGCCGGAGGCTGGGAGAAGAAATTCCAGCGAGAGACATATGTGTCGGAAGGCAGAGAAGGATGTGATGCCAGGAAAACGAAAAGTGATGCGTGTGTGGAGAGCTCTGCTCCATGCAACAGAAAGAGATATAGATTTAATAAAGGCTCGATGACTTCTGAACTGTCCCTCACAGCCTCACTTAAGACAGGAGATTTAATTAACCATGAGAGCGAGTGCTTGTGCCCTGCTGATCAGTAAAATTCCAACTCTGGAAGTTAAATCCATCCATGTGGGTCCATTAGCCTGGGAGAAAAACCACACTAACTCCGCACTGCCCATCCAGAGAGTTTGTTTCCCCAAGCAACAGCAGGGAAATCACAGTCCCAAGGAGGAACCCAAACACTCGCTGGCTGTGATGGGTGCAGCTCACATTTTTCAGTGTACAACTAAGGGCATCCCATGGGGCTGGGGAAGAGAAATGCTGCAAAAGAACCATTCTCCCCTCAGAACATTTTAGCTGGAAACGTTTATATTTACCCTTCAGCCAAAACTTTTTCCTGAATTTTTTTTACTTGAAGTTGAAAGAACATTCTCCAGTTCAACTCTAGTTCTTTCAAGTAGAAAGCAGAAATGTTCAGTTTCCTTTAATGACTCCTTTCTCCTTTCTTTCCCACTATCCTGCTTTTTACTTAGAGTTAAAAAAAAAAAAAAGGAAATAAGGGAAGGAAAACTAACAAAATCAGAGAGAATTTTTTTTCATTAGTTTCAAATAACTTGAAACAACTGTTTTACTTTTCCTTTTTTTTTTTTTTTAGAAAAGTTTTATAAGTGATTTTGAAGGATGTAAAAGCTTTATGCAAACCTTTTTATGTAGGTCAAAGAAGGTTTTCCTAGGATAAAAAAAAAAAAAGAAAAAACACCAAACAAAAACCCTTAACGTACGTGAAACAATGTAGACCAGCTCTAAAAATAAGCTACCAGAGCAATGAAAGCTTTGCTCCAACTGACTGCACCTTGGTGCCACCTTCTCCTGCCTCAAGAGTGCTGCGTTCCTCTCCTGCCTTTCCAACCTGCAGCTCAAACATGCACAAGGCACACAACCAGGGATACACTATGGTCCATGATGATTGATGCTCACTTTGCACAAGCACAAATGCCTTCTCCCTGTGAGTACATCCCCCATGACCCAACCCTGGTGCTCTGCAGCTCTCAGTGAAGGCAGGACTCCAGGGGCAGGTGAGCAAGTGCAATGTCCTACCCACATGCTGGCACATCACCCCTGGTTTGTAGGAAAAAAGGATCCTTCGTGCTAGATGCTGGTCCAATTTAGTCAGTCAAATGAGAGACAGTCATTAAAAAAACTAATGAAGCTTTCTGATTATGTAGACTTGCTGGGGAATGCTGCACTCGGCATGAGATAATGTCCCTGCAAAGGTAGGGAGGAGATAGGCTGCCAAGTAGAGGGAGTCAGAACCAAGAGCTCCTTGGGATGGCTGAGCACTCTGCTGACCGAAGGGGAGCAGGATGCAGCCAGGGTTTGATGCCATGACCATGTCTCTGCCTGCATGCTGGCTCAAGTCAGAGCTCTGGGATGCCATTATCCCAGTTTGGTGCAGCAAGGGAGCCCAAACTGACAAAAACACATGTAGCAGCTCCAGGCTCTGAGAGGGGATGTGCCTGCAGGTCACCCCAGCAGCTCCAGTGCTGCGAGAGCACTGGGGATAAAAGGGTTGACCCCTATGCTCGGCTCCAGCACCTCGAGGGAGATTTGACGATGGGAGCAGGGTCAAGGCAAGAGTCAGAGCTGTCCCTGCAGTGCACAGCATGGTGGGAGAGGCTGGCATATGACAGCCAGGGCAGAGCTGGGAGCCTTGGGAAGTATGCTTGGTTTAGGACAAAAAGGCAAAGAATCAGAGAAAAAAGAAGTGTGATTCCTGCCTCCCTTTAAATTAAAAAAGAAAAAAAAAAGTTCATGGAGTTGGACAAATTTTGCTTCAAAAGATATTTAACACTTCATTTTGCTTCATCCCTTTTGAATACTTCTTATAAAACACAAAGGCTTTAAACAAAAGGTCATTAAAAGATAAAGAATTGAAGCCCTTCTTGCAAGAATGAAAAGAGAAGGCATCTTGACATTTTTAACAGGGTTTGGGTTTTTTTTTTCTCTTTTCCAAAATGAAAATTAATCAACATTGATTTGATTTCACACACAAAAGCCTGTTACGTGGAAGTGTGTTCGCTGACAGAGAGCTGTTTCGGCAAGAACGTTCCAGCCAGAGGAGCAGACAGTATACCGTGCACCATTAGGGTACACAAGCTGCAAGGACATCGGTCTCCCAGGGTTCATAATAAATCCCATCCTTTTTCTGGGTCAAGAAACTCATAGCTGTCTGGAGGTTATGCTAACACGCCAGGGTTTGGGGACTGATGTCAAGATCTGAGGAATTCCTGTTGCCTGGAATAGAAACAATGAAATTGTTCCAAGGCACCATTTATTCCCAGGTGCCTGCAAGCTGTCATTTCTGGGGAAGATGAACAATTTAAGAAGATCTAATATCTTCAGAAATAATTCAGGAAGACAGAATTCATTCAGCTCCCCAGGTGAATAATAAATGGGACTTGCGTGAGTCAGAGGAGGACGGAGGGGAGCCGACCACCAGCTTCTCCCCAAACCAGGTGAGCTTGTGCAGCCATGCAAGGGGCAAGGATGAAGGCTTTTAGCAGCTCTGCCTGGAAAGCACATGTGGTCCAGAGGGGCCGGGTGGGAGCAGGGGGCTGGTAGGTACCAGGTGACTGTGGGATGCTGCTCTGCCAGCACAGGTAAGGGCCAACCCAGTCCCCTTGCCTTGAGCCTTGTGCTACTCCAGCATCCCAGTTTCCCCCAGTAAATGTCTGTTTTATCTTCCCTCCTTTTGCCTGTCAGTCAGTTCTAGTCTAAGCACTACATAAGGACTAGACTGCTCTAGCTGGGAACAAACAGGGAGGTGTCCCTGCCCATGGCAGGGGGTTGGAACTAGATGATCTTTAAGGTCCCTTCCAACCCAAACCATTCTATGATTCTATGCTACAAACAGCGAGGTGAAGGGTATGGCCCCTTAGATATTTGTCAGATAGCTGTGAGCCACCCTGAATGTGCCACAGAGTTTACCTGTGATGAAGGATCAGAGGTGGGACAGGGAAGGGACAGCATGGAAAGCAACTACTTGCTTTCCAATATAACACCAACACATATTAAGCCCAGGTACCAGAACTGGTCCTGCCTCCCTGTAGCACTGCCCTGGCTCTACGCAGCACCCTGTCCTGGCTTGTGTTCCCTTCCCTGTGTACTCCACTTTAAAGCACCTTGGATCCCTGTATGTATGTCAGGGAGCAGAGAAAATGGCACGGGAAAAGCAAACAAAATGAATGGGGAAAGCATAACAAAAACAGTGGAAAAGTCTTCCCACACCACTCTCTGCTTTCGAGTTAATGAGGCCAATTAACTAATTGCCTAAATTATTAGGGCTATTTTTACGATTGTAGGAAGGCTTGGCATTATTGCCAGTTTCTCAAGACTCAGCAATGAACTCTCAACTTATCAGGAAGTTAATGAAGCAAAGCCCCTGGAGTGGGGAGCCGGAGGGCAGAGCAGCTGCTGGGCCAGGACTGGGCTTGGGGCTCAGGGAGGTACTGTTGCTGTGGGGAAGAAGCATCTGCAGCAACAACCCCCATTGGGTGATGCTGTTTAACACAGAATTTCAGTGTTATTTGCTGAAACCTCACCTGCACCTGAATCTGCCTCCCAGTAAAAGATTTGTTCTCTAGTTAAGCATCCCCTCTGCTCCACCAGTTTCCCAGTGCACCCGAGATGATAGAAGTTGATTTGGAGGAAGGGTTTCACACCCAGACAAGAGAAGGCTAAGGATGGGTCAACCTGCCCATCCTGCAGTTCTCCTAGGCAGACCCAAGGTAACCTTGGACAATGAGACAGGGAGCAAGGACAGTGCACAGCTCAGTATCAGCAGCAAAACCTGCTTGAAAACGGCTTTTTGGCCATGAGGGATGTGCTAGCAAGCTACTATTGATCCATCTAGGGGTAAGCTGGTAAAGGTGAGGATATGGCTGCAAATGAGGACTTTGGTGTCTCCATCTGAAGGAGGATGGAGCTTGCTGGAGATGGCTTTAGCCCTGGTTTGAGACCTGGGTGGGATTTTAATCTACAGATCTTGCTGGCACCTACAGCACTGCCATGGCATTATCACACCCCAGCACTGCCGGCTCTGTCTCTTCAACCAGCTATTAGCAAAGAAAGAAACACCCTCTTGGGGCAGGCTGGAGCCACCCTCTGCTCCTCTTGAGGAAGCCACAAGTCTCTGAAGGCACCGACACCAGGAAACAACTGCTTTTCAAGCCTGGTTTCCCCGCTGTCGCCTTGGGGAGCAAGTTCAATCCTGTGTGTGCTGCTTCCAGAACTAATTGGGGTTTGCTGTGCTAGTGACGCCTGGTGTCTCCACGCTTACAAAATGGGTTGCAGCCAACTAACCGGAACATGTGTGTCCCTCTCCCAGCGGGGAGTTAAAAGCAGTGCTGTTTCTGACAGAGCAGCTAGCGGGACCCTGACAGACCACATGTACCATCCCAGGCACAAATCCAAGGTAGCAGAAGCTCCCTCCTTCCACTCTGAGAAAATGCCATTTTCTTGGGGTTTGAGGGGTTTTCTCCCAAGAGAAAACTAGATGTTTTCTCCTCTTCAGGTAAATGCCAACATCTTAGCTCCCTGGTGGAAACTTCAGTTAACTCCATTAAAATCCCCCAGCCACTCCTGTTGAATAGGTAGTCCTCTCAGGAGTAAGGATATTGACAAACCTCCTTTTCTGTAATAAACCTCACTTATCAGCAATAATGAGACGACATTTCTGTCATCTTTTTACAACACACAAGTACACAACGGTCTAAGGTGGCAAGTCTCTTCCAGGCACGTCATTGAGGAGAAAGGCAGGTGAAAGTCCCCTGTCCTTCGCATGAAGGAGTGAGCTCCTTTCTGAGCTATCTCCAAGATTATCTGCAACATTAGACCAGTCATGGCTTCCTCTGGTTGAGACCTGGAGACCTCCAAGGATGGAGATATGGCCTCTCTGTCCACCTGTCCTGGTGCTGCACCACACTCTTAGAACACGCCTCTTCCAAATATCCTGAACCTGAACCTCCCAAGCTGCTTTCATGCCCACTGCTCTTTGTTAGGCTTCCTGCTGCTGTTGAGAAGAGTTTGGCTCTATCATCTTTGCAAGCTCTGCCCAAGCAGCTGCCCTTCAAACCTGGATTGTGCTGGCCACCAGGATGCAGAGTCCTTGGATGCCATGAAACGTCGGTCTGACACTGCTGGTGAAGGGAATATTGGCACCATGTTAAACTATAAAGTAAGTCACAGACATCCCTGGGCCAATTTCTGCCCAGGAACTTGTCCCTCCTACAGAGTCCTTGACCCTTCACAACTGTTTTGGTATGGATGGGTACAATGATGAAGGTGGACCAGATGGCAACCACTGCTGTACTCAGCAGTGCACGAAGGACACCTCACAACTCAGCTAGCAAGGCAATCTTTTGATATCTTTCCTTTCCATCTGCAGACTCTCTCCTCAAGCTCTGGCCATCTTGTTTGCTGAAGACCCTGCCTCATGCGGAGCTCAACAGCTTTTTGCTGTTGCAAAATGCTGTTTTGTTGAGGTTTACCTAGTCCAGGGTGACATGTCTGTTAGATCAGGCTCTCTTCCCTTAGAAAAGACTACTAATTTCTACTGTTTTGCCAGTGAAGCACAGGGAACCATTGTCCCAAAGCTCTGTAAATATAAAATGGAGATGATGGTCCCTGGGGTGATTTGGCAGGAAACTTCACCACTTTTTCAAGGGCCTTCCTGTGTGTGAAACGGAAAGAGCAATGCTGCCCTGTAGCTCCCTGTTTGCAATGTACTTAGAAATTCTTCAATACCTGGCACCAGACATGCTGTATTCTCTCCTACCTCATCTCCTGTGTCTAAAACTGGCGGCCTGGCAAGGGGAATTATTCCAGATTTGTGCTGTCCAGAAAACAGTCTGGCGGGAAGATCTGCAAGTCATGACACCCTGCGCAGTGCCATCTCCTGCCCCATTGCTCAGTAACCCACTAGAGATGATGGAACTTGTGCTTTCCATCCTGGGATTAGCTGGCAAGCCCAAACCAGGAACGGGGGAGTCAGTAACTTGCTGCCTGCTGTTCTGGGACCAGCTCCGAGGGCTGCTCCCTGCCTATTGTCATCACACTCAGTGTTCCCTCCGAGACATCACCACCGCAGCCGCTGCTGCAGAGAAACTGCCTGCCATGTCCAGCACTGCCCATTCCACCCACACACCTGGGGACCAGCAGGGAGACTGGGTGACACTGGTAGGGCCCCAGGGAGGGCAGCCCTTCTGCAATATTGGCAATACAGGAGAACAGCCTAGTTTCTTCATCTCTCCCAAGCCCATATTGCAGTGCAGATGGAGAGGACTTTAGGACACTGATACTTCCTTACTGCCCTACAGCAAATCCCGCTGGAGGTGTTGAGGCAAAGGGAGGAAAAGTCTAATTCAATTTGCCACGTGCCTCTTCCCAGCACAGTTACAAGTCAGATTCAATTTCCCAGTGTCGCCTTCTGCATATTTTATCCACTAACAGATTTGCATATATTTAAATACAACACAAAGCTGCAGACACCATCAAAAGAGGCTAGAGAGGAAGGGCAGGAAATGCTTTCCTTTTTCTTTAGGCTTATGGAAGATGCCACTTCAAGAGCTCGGAAGAGGGGCATTGCCAGGCAGGAGCTGTGCCAGAACCTTACCTGAAAAAGCACTGCTTGGAGGGACAGACGGGAGGTATGGGAGGCTTCAGCAGTCAGGTCCAAGCATCCGAGATGCTCAGAGCAGGGATGCTGGGGTAGAACATTTAGTAACCTCAACCCATGCCAACACTACCTGAGAGAGTAGGATGTCAGCTCCAAACTTGCTACACAGCCTCTCTCCAGAGAGAGGAAAAAGCCTCTGGATGATGCAAAGATTTCACTGGAATACCCCACTGGTGAACGAGGGCATTCCCCTGGAGGTGTCTGCACAGATACAGGTATGTCAGACAACCCCTTAAACACACACTCAACAAAGAGAAGCACTGTGTTAGATGATTAAATCCCCCACGTACCTGCAGGAAGTGGGGAATGTATCCTGCTCATCAGAGCTGTGAAACGTATTCACCTGTTGCAGGAATTAATCCTTTTCTTTTTTTTTTACTAACAGAGAGTGGCAGAGCTGTGCACACAGAAATCCTGTCTGAAATGAATCCCTGATAAAGAGGAAGCCACGTTAAAAGGTGAGTTTTACTGCCTGTCAAGGCTTTAGGTTTCTAAAGGGTCTCTTGTAGAACTACTGTATTAGCAGGTTATTACAGGTGAGGATATCAAACTGCTATGCACAGCAAGAGAAAGCATGGAAGTTTTGAGATGGGAAAGAAACACATGGGAAAAATGAGGCAGAAGAGGACAAGAGGGGGAGAGAGGAGAAGCAGTGATGTGCAGAGGGGAGGGAAGTGATGTGCAGAGGGGAGGGAGGCTGATAAATGACGGAGGAGATAGTGGAAGAGGGGGTGAAGAAGAGAGCAATGAGCAGTAGGGTAAGGAGAAAAGAGAAATATAAAAAGAGGAGGAGAAAGGGAAAGAAGAGATAAATGAGGGCAAAGACCAACTCATCATTTCGCAATTCCACCCCGGTGGAGAGGAAAATTGATGTCTGGAGTTTTTTTATGGCCAACCTCCTGGGCATGGGACAAAAGACAAGTTATTACCCAACCCCAGGTCAGGTCTGTAGCCTGCCAACTGCTTAGACACATTCAGAGGGCCCACGAGAGCTGTAAATCAAGGGGGCCAAAGAGATCACAGAGAGGCTGGGACCGGGCACAGAGCAGCAGTGAGATCAGCAAATGAAATATAATCACAGGAGAGGAGCAAGCCCAGGAGCAACATGGGCTGTTGAGGAGTGCCCAACCTAAAGGGGCTCTGCTTATCTCCCCTTCATGCCATTCCTAAGGATGATGCTCCCCCAGAGATGCAATTCCCCCTGCATTTCCTCCTGATTTCTCTTCCTATTGATTTTCAGGCTTTGAATACCATTTATTTTTGCTTGCTTGATTCACTCATTCATTGAATAAAGGCATCATCACTATTATTATTATTATCCCCGTCATCGGGCTCCTCATCACACATTATATTATTTGCATTGCAGAGCTGGAAGATTTCAGGTTGAGGCAGGAAATTTGTGTGAGTTGTTATTACTGCAATCAGATGAAGTGAGAATTGGATCGGCGAAGGCTGCCAGAGCGCAGCTCTCCCAGCAGGACACAGAGGCTCTGCCCAATCAGGGGAAGCTGCAGTTTTATTGCACGGGTCCCGCCAGCAATTTCAGACTTGCCTTCGGTGTCCCATCTCTCCCTCCCATCCCACCACCCAGCCCCACGGGCTGCCAGCAGAGAACAGGGAAACGCATCAGTACAGGAGGGCGAGGAATCAGAAAAGACTTGGCGAGATTGCACATTTTCTGCCTTGCTGATGGTATTTATTAGACAACAGAAAATAGCTATTTTACCATCTGCCTTGCAAAAAAAAAAAAAAAAAAAAAAAATCCTCATTAAATTAATGGAATGTGCAGCTGCTGAACAGAGTGTTCCTCTCCCTGCTGCCTCCTGAGCAGCCCAGCGCTTGCTGGAGCGGGGAACTGGGCTGCCAAAAGTAGCTGAGGCAAACTCAGGCTCGTGTGGTGGGAGAGGATGGACAGATAGACAGACAGCCTCCTGCTCCTCCTAGCCCTAGGGCTCTTGCCTTGGGACCTACAGGTGCCCTGCTGCCACACACAGGGTGCAAGGGCTGCCTTTCTGGCTGTGTTAAGGAGCACAGGGCTCATCCCCTTCCTGCATGCACTCTTGCAGGTGCTCAGCTTGTGAAAGAAACTGGACAAGTCTGCTCAGCAGGCTGAAAATGCCTTCCTTTGCCTAAGCAAAGCATGATCCAGACTTCAGGTTGAGGACATCAAAGCCGCCTATAGCCCTGTTAAGCATGGCAGGATTTGGGGGCAAGTCAAGTCCTAATTACCATGCTTCCACCATCTCAATCAATGTGAGCTAGTCACTCCATCCCTATCATTCACCTCTCTGCATGCCAAAGTTTGATCCAACTTGGTGCTTGCCCTGTGGAGATGTTCAGCCAAGATCACAAAACCAAGAAAGCCTCAAGTGGCTGACTGCATAGCCCAGAGGAGCTCCTACACATAAACCTGAGAACAGACCAAAAATCATGAACTGAATCCTTTTTCTACCCCAGCAAGACATGAACACCATAAACCAAAGGTCTTGGATGATTGTAATGCTGTAATGGAGCTAGGAGAATGGCAATGAGTTCAATGTCAGTGTTACCAAATAACTTCTAGTCAGCACTGAAGGGTTTTAAGTGAGCCTTTTCTCCTGATACCTGATGGAGCATGAGGAGTGTTTGACAGAGGAGTGGTTCCCAAAATCCTATATTACATGGGACTTTGAGGAGCAGGTCCACCAGTTCACCAAGGGCTCCTTCAGGTATCAGATGCCACAACACACTGCCTTAGCTAATATACCCACTGCCCCACTACCTCATCATAAGCAACATCTGAAGAGTGATGTCTAGGACTGATCTGGGTCCAGTATTACTGCTCCTAAGGAAATAAAGCCCTTTGTTAGATGTCTCAGCACTGACAACGTTTCAGCCTTGCTGCAGTATAATCCACATTTAATCCTCACTTGAGTTTTCGGCTGCTAACCCCTCTGCTTACACTGGGGAGTTCCCAGTGCTTGCACTACTCCTCTGAAGGTGCAGTCTTCTCCTATGTGGTTCTCTCCTCCTGTTTCTAGGATGCTTTTCTACATAGGTTTTTCAACTAGGTGAGTTTTTACCTGTCTTTTACAGGAATTTTTTTTTCCCTTAAATTTGCTCCTTTAGCAGTTACGAAGCAACTGGAGAAAGCTGACCTTGGGAGACGGATCCAGCCGGAGGGAGATTGCTTCCATCATGGCTGTGGAGGAAGCAGGAGATGGCCTCTTGTATTTCAGCACGCAAAGGAAAGTTACAGAACTACAGCATGTCGAATCACTTCATGCCAAAATAAATCCTGACATAATAAGCCCTAATACCCCCAAAGAAACTATTACAGTCAGCCACAAAAATAATCCACATTGAAAATCGGTGAAAATACCTCTCCCCAGTGGAATAACATGGCTCCAGAGGATCAGTTCCAGTCAAAGATGATAATTTCATGTTTACCCAACAGATGAGGGCAGCTCCAAAAGGCAAACGTTTGTTGCCAAAAATCCTCTGCTTAAGTGAGATTTTGCCACCTCCCATCAAATACTTGATAAGCAAGAACAAAAGGGAAGACCATGAAAGACAGAGATCAAATCAAAGTCCAGAAGGACATCGTGGCTGTCCTGTCAATCCTGAATTAGCAGCAGTGAGGGCAGAACGCCAACCTGATTGCTTCAGAGGCACAAGTTCCCTGGTTTTCAGAGGTTAACAGCAAAATTCCTCCCAGCCTTTGCATGCATTGCTGCTGGTCTTGGGGATTTGCAGGCAGATACTTGTCTGCACATCACCAACTTTATCTGCATCACCAGGCGGGTGTCTGTGCAGGGTTGTAGGTGTCTGTACACACATGCTGCCTCAGCCAGTCGTAGTAGTGCCATTCTCTCAGAGGAACCTGTGAGCCAGGGCCACCAGGCTGCTGAGCTGTCTCGTGGAGTGGCTCACAGGGTTGTATTAGAAAGCAAGTCAGCCAAAAAGACATGGCAGAGTAGGAAAACCACAGGGACAGGCATTTTTTGCCCTTGAAAAAAACCTTTGCTTTCTTAGAGAAAAAAAAAATCTAGCATCCATTTTTCAAACCCAAGTTCCTTTTAATTAAAACTTGAAGCCTGTCACAGGGAATTCTGATAAAAGCATTGATATTTTGCAAAGTTGCCCTTGGACAAATCATAAGCATTGAGAGCTCCAAGGCATAGACGCTGTGGAAGAACCTCTGTGCATGTCATAGCATTTGGGAAGGACATTTATCTTCCCAGTCAGGTGTGTTGGTAATTCTGTGATGTTTCTCATGTGTTTGTCCTTCCTGTATCCACATGCAACGTATCTAGCCTGTGGGGCTGTGGCAGGCCTGGGAGAAGGCCAAGAGAAGGTCGCGTGGTTGCACACGGTTAGGAAAAAATACAGCGTGCACGTCACAGCACTGTGCTTGCACGGCTTCACAGGCATGCAGGGCTGCAAGGGCAGCTTAGAAAGTAGGCACCTTGTGCCTGTACTTGCACAGACATGGAGCTACATTGCTTCACAAAGCCCAGACACACTTTTGCAGCTGTCTAGGGTGAGGGTTGCTGGCTGGGACAGGAAGAGGTGAAGCACAGCTCCCAGATTTCAGGTAACTCATTCATTCTGGGGGGATTTCCGGAGCCACAGGTTGATGCAGTGCCCACGATTCTCTTGGACACCTCCACTGGTCCTTGCACAGAGGGATGCTTCCACCTCGTGAGCCAGAAATGCCAGTGCTGAGGCTTTCTCCTGCTTATGAACATTTTTTATACATCACCTCTTTCTCAAGGTCTCAGCTGCAGCCAGCAGCCCTTCCACAGGTCCTGCTCACACAGACACAGACCTGTGGCCACCTCCAGGCATCCATGGAGGAAAACAAGAAGAGACAGTAAGTGAAGGACCTAATCCTCCAGGTCTGTCCAGGGGCTGATGCACAGGTGAGGAGCAGTTGCTTTTTAATATCATGGGTCTCATTTCAGCATCATTTCCCATCTCTCCATCCGGCTGCTTCTCCTGTGCCTATGGGAACACTCAGTTCACACTAACAAATCTGAGCATCCCCGGATGATTAAAGGAAGCACTGCCTTTTAAATTGCTCTGATTGGGGTTGACTGTGTGGAGTTGGACACTTGGCTCTAATGATGTGTGAAAATCTCCCCACTGCGACCAGTCATTCTGGCCGTGGAAAATAAGGAGGAAGGCAGAGGGGGGGGGGGGGAAAAGAAAAACCAAACCCAAAACAAAACCAAAAGCCTTCACCAGTGGGAGTCCCAGATCAGACAGATGTTCGTCACTCAGGACAGTCCCCCTGGGTCTTCACTCGCTGCCTGCATGCAGCTGGGAGAGGCAGCCCTGCTTCCCAGTACCAATGGGGATGTGCATGTACATGGCATTGGCAGACTTCTGCTCTGTGGTGGCAGATGAATGAAGGTCCCACTTCAGCACAGGTCAGCATGGCCAAGGCATCAAAGCCATGTTGGAAGCTTGCTCCCTGGTGGGGAACACCTGCAGGTTTCCTGGTGGGCTCCATCCTGGCTGGTGCCATCAACATTCCCATCCTGGTGTTGGGGGGGTGTTACTATCCAAGAGCAGGGTGTTGCAGGTACACACAGGCTGCCACAGCACAGCCATGCTGTGGGAGCGTCACTCACGGCCACGACTCCTCTGAAACAGACCCCAGCCTGGAGGGTAGTTTCACCGCAAGCCCCACGAGTGCAGGAAGGCGGATCTGAGCTAGCAAATGACACAGTCCCTGATGCACAGGGACTGCTGGCTGACACCTCTTCAGGTTAGTCTCCATCGCTGTTGCTGACAGGGACCAGCCATCAGCCCTCTGCACAAAGGTGATGTGAACCCAGCACGTACATTCACTGCCTTCTTTCCCCACCACCTTCCCCCGTTGTTAACTGCCTAATGACACCCAAATTCAAAGCAAATCTCGGCATTCACAGTCCAACCCTTCCCCAGTGGACAAGTTTGCTTTTAAGAGGCTCTCCTTGCTGAGATTCACTACACTGAGGCACAGGGGAATGAGCCAGGTGGGCTCTGAAATGAAGGATGCATTTCCTCACGCTTGGATGGGGCTAAACAGAGGCACAGGGGGAGGCTGGGCACTGGCCGGAGGTGTCCTGCAGCGAGTGACCCTCAATGTGACATTGATGGCTCTTAATTCTTAAGCCTGCTTTGGAAGGATTTCAGCAGATCCTATTTAATCACTGTAGCCTCTTCATCTCCCTCAGCTCAGGGTAACGTTAAACGTTCTCCTCCACCGGCTCTCTCCAAGAACTGGCCACCCTCCTCTTCCTCCACAGGCTCCCAGCACGGGCAACACCACCGAGCCCCACAGGGCATGGGGCTGCCGAAGCCACAGCCACCCTCAGCTTGTTTACTAATGCACAGCTCAAACAGCATTTGCTTAATTTCCCCCCACATCCACAGGACTCCATCTCTTGCTAACGACGGGCACGGCTTCCTGCAGGTGCCCTGCCATCTCCCTGCAACTGGGCTGTGCCATGCATAGCATTAAATATTTAAGTGCTTGTCAAAACGTTGTAATGATATTTTTTGTCTTGTTCCATTAGCTCCATTTCCAAAGGCCACCACTGGAACTACTGAACATTTATTTCTATTGAATCCAGCTTAGAAGTTACGATCTGAGAAACCAGGAGACAGGACAGTATGTTCTGCGGCGTCTGCTCTTCCCCACCGCTGCTCAGCTGAGACACACCAGCCTTTGAAACATCATTTTTTATTCCTACCTTAGAAAAACTAAAATAAAGAGATTGATTCTTCCACCTGCTTGATTTGCTTCTGCTGCCTAAATAAGGTACATAAATATCAGTCAGGTGGCTTCCCTGTGTAAGTTTTGGGGCCGTTGGTTTAAACGCCTTGTGCAGTTTATAGTACCGGCTGTGAGAGCTGAATTTCCTCCCCAGGCACAAAATAAAGTGTTGTTACTACATGATTTTCCCGTTGCTAGAGAGGTACGCACATGAATCTTCCTCCCTCGCTGCCTGTGCATGAACAGCATCTTATTATGCTAATACTATGAGTATTAGAAAAAAAGCACTAAAGAAAGCCAGTGGAAATACCAGTTTAGACTGTGGGCAGAGCATGGGCGGGGGGGCTGCAGGCATCTGTGGTCCTCGGATTTGCTTTAGGTTCACTGTACCACTGAGCAGCTCAGAGCCAGAGGGAGCTGCATGGGGTGGGGGACACCTACAGCCCCTAGGGATGTTGGAGGGACATCCAACGTGCTGGCCCTCAGCCACGAGCTCCTGCACCAGGGCCACTGCAGGGCTCAGCTCCCCCCAGGCAAACCCCAAGTTAGCAGAGGGAGCTGAGCTTGCTACGGGCCAGGGGATGGGACTGGTGGTGGCAGCTCCACTGTCACCAGTCTTCCCTCCTTTGGGGGGAAAAAAAAAAAAAAAAAAAGGGGAAATCTAAAGCATTCTTAAAGACTTCCCTGCCTTTTAATTCCTCTCTATTTAAAGAGATGTGAGAGCCCAAGAGTTTCAGTCTCGCTGCCTGCGCCTGGATGCTTCGCAAAGTTGTAATCCCCGCTGGTGACATCACAGGCCGTTGCCATGGGGATGTCACAAACTCAGCGCTGTGACTTCACCACTGCGGGGATGGGCAGCAAGGGAGGCAGTGCTTCCCAGCCACCAGTGTCTCTGGTAATTAGGAAACTGGCATGGAAAACGAGGAGGAAACACAGGATAGTAAATGGTAAAACCATTTTGTAAGTATGATCTATTGAAAGTATTCCCTCATGAGAAAGTGCCTCCTTAATGGATTCTGTGCTCTTATGTAAACCATGGAAGGCAGAGAATAAAACAGAAATTACAGAGATTTGTTTTATTGGGCATTTCATTGAGTAATTAAGAGGATAATTAAGAGAAGGAACACTAAAAGGCGTTACACTCAGCTCTCGTCTTGCTCTGGGGGAGCGAGCTATTGCATGTGCAGCATCATCCAACATGTCCCTCACACTGACCCGGGGTTCTGCAGGACAAGGGAGGCATGCAAGGATGTCCCGCAGTGTGAGGGGTCACACATAGGATGGGAAGGGGTGAAAAAACAACTCCCCCATGGCCTGGCAGGATGCCAGAGCTCTTCCAAGAAACATGGGGTGGGAATGGCTGGCTGCAGGGAAAACCTGAGCCAGCCCTGGCTGCAGAGGGGCTCTGGGGAGAGCTCGCCATGGTGAAATATGATGACGAAGCACCACGGTCAAGGCAGAAGTGGCAGAAAACTGCAAAACCAGCTGAAAGCTCAGCACAATGGTTACCCTGCACCAGGAGAGCAGCTCTGTCACCCACTCCCCTTCTAATACCTATTCCCCATTTTGCCTCCTCATCTTTTTCTTTGGAAGATACACATAAAAGTACTTGTATAACTAATCCAGGTCCAGACAGGACCCAACACCACTCCAAGAGCCCTCAGCAGTCACAACTCAATCTAAGCTGTTTCTCTAAGATACCCAGCATTTCCCACAGATGAAGAAAGCTTGGTGCTGGCCAACACATCCATGAAACAAAGACCTACTCAAGCCACAAAATCTGCAGCTCCTTTCCAGCCCCCAGCACATCTCCCTCCACCCCATTTACCCACCAGCATGGCCACACTCCAACAGAGATGTCAGGACAACAGGTCCCACCACAGGTTTCCTCTGCAGCCCACGTTACACACCAGGGACCCCAACGCTCACACACAGCCATCTCCTGAGAGGTTCTGGGTGAAAGTCAGCCCCAGTGAGAACAATCTGTCCACTGCAAGTCCCAACAGATCACTGCAGGGAGCAGATATAAGCATGGTGACTGGGAAATGCAAAGTGGACTGATGGACACCATGAAAAGAAAGGGCTTTACTGGAAGCAGTGAGTCCCACTGGATATGCATTTATAAACACTGAGACAATGCACAGTATAATTCACATTATTGCTTCAAACCACTTCACTCAGGAGACCAAACAAGCAACCCGCCCACCCAGATAAATGAGAAATCCCAACCTGCCACACAGTAGTGCTGACTAGTTGTTAAGGATTAAGTAGTTCTTAGGTCCTTGCCTGCTCCAGGACCACATGTTTAGGAAAGCACATCACTTCACATGCAGGAGAAGGCTGGCTTGTTTTAAACTGGTCTCTGTGGCTGGACACCCCTTTTTTCTCCCTAGGGAGATGGATGTGATGGCTATAATCCAGTTGCCATGCTGGGCCAGTGTTTCAGGGACAGTGGTTTACCAGGGTTGAGCCCAAGGTGTCACACAACTGTCAGGAAAATCTATGTTCAGAAAGTCACCAGCCCTCCCTCCCTTTCCCCATCCTAGGAACCACTGCTCCCCTCCATCTTCTCCTGCAATCCCCATCCTCTTCAAAGCAAAGCAAAGCTGGCTTTGGGGCTTGTATCTGGCCCTTACAGGCATGAGAGCAGCTTGTGGGGAGACTTGAGTGCTCAGCAGAGCCCTAAAACAAGGCTCCTGTTTGAAGTGCATGGATTGAGGCTGGATTAAGGAAGCCCAGGAGTGCCTAGCTCTGCTCCTACATTAAAAAGGCTGCTCAGCAGCAGCAGCCAACACAGCTTCATCCTCCTCAGCCCTTTGTGCAATCCCTAAGAAGCCACTACGGCAGCAGCAATTTCATATGCGATGTTCGACTTGACCCCGGGAGGGGGTAACTGCGGAGCGTGTGCTCTGCGTGCCAATGCTGCTGCAGGGAGGAGAGCAGAGCTGCCTCACTCCGGGCTACAGGAGCACCCAGCGCTGCTCTGACCCCATTTGCATCAAGGAGCTGGACAATTAACTTCCAACGACTGAGACCAATAGCAAATGCAGGACAAGGCACCACTGCTAGCCACCTCTGCCCAGGCAGGCAGAGCAGGTCCCACAGAGCCCAGAGCTGCTCGGGTGCAGAGCAGGTCCCAGGCAGACAACTTATCCCTGGCTTGAGACAAGTTTACAGAATCGCTTCTGAAGTTTCCTCTTGCAAACACTTTCTTTCCCCCCTTTAGTCAATGCAACAAACAGGGTTAGTGCAACACAAACAGGGAACAAAGGATAAAACAATATACCAGTCCATACCTGAAGGTGCATCCTGCCTTTCTCACCGTGCAGAGGGGAGGACATCGCTGTCTCTTGGTAATTTTCCAACATCCTCTGTTGCAGGTAGATTTATGCACTGATCATAGTCGGAGCTGTTGATAAAAAAGTGCAAAGAAAACTGATTTTACTGAGAAGTGTAGGGATGCTTTTCTTCCAGCTTTGCATTATCATGACTTCCTCTTTTTTCTTCTATGATTGACCATGTTTGGGGTTCAAAGCTTTAAAAATAAATTGTGGATCTTCTTTCATCCAGTATGCATGAGAGAGTCAGAATCATTACCTGACTTAACTGGATATTTTGAGAGGGACCGCGGACTGAGTAGTTCTGCTTTAACTGGGAGCCAGAGGGATGAAGCTAATTTGCAAATAATGTTACATGCTGGTTTTACTTGAACTCGAGGGAAAAGGCTGCAGTGGCTATTTGTCATTCTTTGTGAGAAATTGAACAAAATGGAAATCAAGTTCACTAGTAAAAAAAATATATATGTATTAAAAAAAAAAAATCTGCAGTAGACCAATTACTCCCACACCAGGGGAACATCCCAGGACTGCAATGAAGCCGTGCCTTAGCACGTACTGCTATCACTGCCTGGGCACTGGGGACAAACAGAACAGCCATCCTTTTCCCAGAGAGCAGATTTTTAACTCTGAGAGCATTTCTCCAGCTCAACTTGAGCCACTTCTTCCTTATGCAGTTCGAAAGACAACTTGCCCCTTTAGCATCACAAATGCCTTCCCCAGGGAGGGGGGAGCTCTGATATCTGCAGCGCTGCACGTTTACAGCAAATTGCATATCGATGACTTTGTGGCTAATATATACAATGAGAAGCAGAGGAGCTAATACAATGTAATTTTCCATGTTTACTGCATTATTACAGTGGTTGAACCTGCTGATTAGTTCCTGTTTTCCTTGCTATGTCTTCCTAAGCACCCCTTTTATTTTTGCCCTGCTTATCTGCATACAGAGTCATTTATCCGTACCGCTGGTATAACAGCAAGCAGGGCCAAAGCTATCATTTCTCCTCCCTTTCAAATTTAATCTTGCAGACCTCAATCTTTGTGATACAGCTATTATTTTGCCTGTATCTGATCTAACGGGAACCAGTCATTATTTTTGCCTTAAAAAAAAAAAAAAAAGAAAAATGGAAAAAACTAATCCAAGCAAAAGATAATGATGGCAGTGGCACTAATGATCCTTGGCATACCTCCTTGCAATGAATCCAGTGCTGAAACAGAGACCGTTTGTTTCCCTTCTCTTGACAGAACTGCAAGACTGACCCCTCATGCACAGGCAGCTCCCCATCAATAAACAACATCACCCCGATCTCCCAGGGGATTCATTTCACTGCCAACTATCTCAGTAGCCCTTCTTATTGTCTTAACTTATTTACCCAAATAGTAGAAAAACAAGTCAAGTGGAGTCAGACACTCTCCAACAACATGACTGCAACTGGCTTCTTCAGGAAGAAGGAAGGTCTCTTCCCCGATGGTTATTAATTGGAAAGGGAGGGGGAGAATTTCCTACAGTACAAACAATATCAGAAAGAGCTCTTCATTACTGTTCCTTGAAGATGATGGCAAGGCATTTTGCCCTGCATCTTCCCTAATGCTCCCCACCTCCTGGCTCTGAGCAGACTATCACATTCACTGAAGCATCAGGCCAAGCTGCTCTGCATGTGCCAGCCACATCAGCCAGCAGGGATTTACCTGCGAGAGGTGAGGAGACAAACTGAGGAATCCAGCTCCTCCCTTCTCCTGCACCTCAAAGAGCCAGAGGTTTTTCAAGCAGCAAATGTGCCTGCCCAACCTCCTCACTGCATGGCCACAATGTGCACCATCACTCTGTGGTTTCTATCTGCGCCGCGCTCTTCACCTCTGCCTGCAGCCCAGAGACCTTCACACGCCCTCCCCTTCCCCCTAGGAATATTATAAATAAATCACGGGGCCACATTCAGCTCCTGGCCTGTGATGCAAGCAGGGACTTGGAGCTGCTTCAAAGTCACACAGCAGTGGCAGGGCACAGGATCCTGCCTCTCCCCTGCACCAGGATTTACACAGGTCAGACCTGTGGAAATCAAACTGAGCCCTTCCCCACATCTTCTGATGAAGGAGCTTGATTTGGGGAACCCCTTGCTCATGTCAACATGGAGCTCCCAGCTGCCCAAGCTGTAGCACTGCGGGAACCTGAGCACTTCTTGGTCTAGATACAACACAGCTTGTATTATATTTATTATTAATGAAAGATTACATGTTATAAAGAGCATTATTAATTTTAAAGCCACCAATAATCACCAGCTGTCCCTTGCTTCACCCTGCAAGCCTGAGAGCTACAATGAAAACAAATTCCAGCTCAGAGCTTCTTCAACAGAGGCTGCTGCAATCCAGAGTCCAACTCCACACCTCAGGGCTATGGGCATTTTCTGCAACTAGTGACGAACCTCAAAGGTCTTCTAATGTGAATAGTCATAAAAAGCCAGAAATGGAAGAAAAATAACTCTCCATTGTCCTTGTCTTTAGAAAGAAGGACTTACACCTACCTCCCAGCTCTGCAACACTCAGTTGTCTTCTTGTGTCCCAGCCTGCACCCATATCATCACCCCAGGAGCCCAGGTTTGCACAGTGACCTGTGTCACAGCAGTCATTAGATGGTAATACCCAGTTTAGCACCGCGGGAAAGTCTGCACTTTCAGAAGTGTTCCTTGCCCTCTTCCTCCCTGGGAAAACGCAGCTCTTTACAGTCTCACAGGAGCATGAGCCAAAAGTCACATAGACCCTTGACAAATTAGGTCTCATGGGACAGGACTGTCCCTGTGACCAGATTACATTCATCTCACCTCCTAAAAGTGGCATCTGCTCCCATGAGAGGTGCTCCATCAGCACCAGGGGGGAACAGGAGCAGGGCCATTTCTGCCCCACATCCTCCAGCATCTCAGCAGGACAAGCAGAGCGGGAAGCCACCATCCCCAGCAGAAAACCAGTGTGTCAGAAGGGCACACATGCAAGTACAAAGCATCCTTTGCACACCAGCAGGTAACGTTTCCTGACAGGTCTGGTACATCAACATCGGTGGTGAATCACATCACCTTTGTATTTCACTTGGAGGAGCAGGGAGAAAGAGGCACATAACAGAGGCGAGTCACAGAAATCCCCTTTTGGAAAAGAGGACATTTTGGGGACTATAATCCCTTTCTTGTAGAAAAGACAGGGAGACCTAAGAGACTGAAGAAGATGCTGAAACCCAGAGAGGAATTGGGCAGCAAATCCTGGAGCATAATTCAGATATCAGGGACCAACAACCAGGACCAAGATCCATGTCTGAAGATTGTACCAGCCTCAGGACTGAGATCTGTGCTTCGGCACACATCTACCCACCCACCTGCCCACCAATACTGCTGTGAGCCACGCCAATACGAGATGCTGCAGAGCAAGAGGGTGACAAGAAACACTTTGTTTGCTTACCCAGATCTTTCCTAAGCATGCAAAGACCTGGCTCCTCATCCAAGTGCTAATTCCCATCCTCTTTCAGCCCAGGTTTTTTTTTCAGCTTTTCTACAAATCCAGAATACTTTTGAGTGATCAGCACAATGTTTAGTGAGAAAATCGTATGCTACATTTCCGCTTGGCATGATTTTGAAATGGTTAAGCTGTTAAGCCCTGAAAGGGAAGTTTTAAGAATACAGTGGGGGGGCGGAAAAAAAAAAAATAAAGGCAAACCCAAAAATAAACCAACAGTGGCAAAATTAAAGCATGACATAAAGGAACCATTTGGATGGATCTGTTTTTCCAGAGGAATGGTGCAGGCTGGCTGCTGCTGTCCAATGTCAGGATCTCTGCAGTTGTGCACCACTTGGACTTTCATTACAACCGCAGGGAAAATAAATTGAAAGTCAACGCTAGCACACAAGAGAGGGAGAAAGTTTTCCTATGCTGGGAGCAAACCTCTTACGAGCTTCTCTAAACCACAGCCACTTTTCCCCTGAGGCCCCCTTTGCCCATCTCACTCTTCCCCAGCAAGAGAGATGCTATGGGGGCAGCAAGGTGTTGCTCGACACACACGCAAGCACTTGTGCAAGGACTGGCAATGGTCCAGGGTGGGGAGAGGCCACGGCAAGTACCCTGGAAATGCTCACATACCCACATTTTCCAGACAAACCTGTCCAAAAAGAAGCAAATGCTGCCCCACTCTGTGGCTCACCTTCATGCCACACAACCCCAGTGGTACTGACCCCTCTAAGGATAGTCAGGTTCTGCCTAGGGCATTCAGGGGGACAGAGGAGACTCCCTACCTCCACCCCAACCATCTTACTTTGCACAACACAGTGACAGCTGTGCAGCCCCTATGTCCCCTGTGTCACTCAGACATCCCTCCTGAATTATGCATTGCTTTGCTGCTGTGCAAACTGACTTGGTGGCTTCCTTACTCAGCCAGTAACTGGGCTGAAGGACACAGCTCCAATCACAACCATTTTACACTGATTTCTGTCATAAAATGTGATGCTGGATCAAAAGACCTCCCATCTGTACATGTGATCATGTCCCACTACAGCTGTGACACAAAGCATTAAGGTAATGACAGTGCCAATAGCATTCACAGCCACTACTTTTAGGTACACCCAACCCAAAGATGCTGAGAGAGACAAGGGCTCTTTTCCTCCCACTCCAGCCTCCCTTGGGCTGCTGTGAAGTGTTTGCTGTTCAAAGAGTTCTTGCAAGAGAGCTCTCTCTCCTGGGAGGGTTTGGATCAGATATATCAGGTTAGGTGACCTACAGAGGTAATGGTGGGAAAAGTCTTGTTCTCCAGCATATTCACACCTGTGCACATCTCTGCAGAGGTCAAGCACACTCCTGATAAGGCCATCTCCTGTCCACTTCTGCACATTGACCCAGCTTCAGCAGGGCATGATAAAGAAGATAAACAGCCAGAGACAGCCTTTTCCCCCATCCCCTAAAACTCCTCCAGCTCAGGTCCTCCCCTGTCTTTCTGAACTACCAGAGAATCTTGTGTTGGGTCCACATAGTCACAGGATGAAACCCATGACACACACCCTAAATACCTCTGCTCCCCCAGGGAGGCAGGGACCCAAGCAGCCAAACCGTCATCTACATTCATCCTGGGAGGTGTTTTAAGACTCACCTAGACAAAGTCAACACCTACACGATGCACCACTGGCAAAAGTGCTGCTTCAGGGGGAAACTGGGCAGTAGACTCCCAGAGGTCCCTTGTACCAGCATTTCCGAGTCCCACCTTGTGATCCTCCCTCCTGGATTCACCCTTCTCCACAATCCTGACACTGCAATTCCTCTGAAACACTCTCTGTCACTGTAAGTGGAGAATCTCACATCTGAAGCATCAACAAAACCCTGGGATTTAATTTCTATTGCAAAACCGAAGCCCTCTCTGCACATGGCCCTTCCCTGATGACAGACAGCATCTCTGTAGCCGTCGATTATTCCTGAATCACAGCACAGTTACAAACAGGTTATGAGATGGGATAGAGCACACGTGATCTGCAGAGGACTTGGGCTGAGAAAACAGCACAATAAATAATTGCTTTACTGCAAGTCAAGGGGCAGCATTTCCACTGGTAACATTCACACAAGGGGGAGAATTTTACTTTGTGCTGGTGTTTATATTCCAAATTGCTTCCACGGTGATGTCTCAAGGAGTCCTTGTTCCTCATCACCCTGGGAGGAAGGCATTCAGCCATCCCCAGGCTCCACTGAGGAGTCAGGCTGGCAGGACACAGCCTGGCAGCCTCATCCCAGGGCACTATTTCCACTTCAGGCAGGGGGAATAATTCCTCTGGATGAGGTGGGTAACAGCACAGTCCTGCTTGTGGTCAGGGATGCACCCAGCCTCCAGTGACCACTACTGTGCGTGGGCTCAACCTTCCTCTATCCCATTTCCAAGTGAGCTACTGGGATTCATGGGAGGCTGGAGCTGGATCTTTAGATGGCATACAGCTCACAGAATAAAACCTAAACAAGCACACACCTCCTCCTTCCTGACAGGCTGATGTCTTCTTGCCCTATTCCCACACCTTCCCTCATCCAAAGTGCCATGTTATCAAGTGCTGAGTCTCTTTAAAGAAATTACCGTGCAAGTGTCCCCACTGCAGCACAGCAAAACAAATGAACACGGGGTGGAAATAAATCAGGAGCTGTGGAGAAGGTCTCCTGCCCATGGGCACTGCAGGGAGAGCACGGGTAGTTCTCCACGTTGGCAGTCTGGTGACTCTCGGTGCAATACATGACTTCATGACAAAATACTCTGAGAAGGTGCCAGAGGAAGAAGGGAAACTGTTTTTCCCTTCCTTTTGATTTACACATGCTTCTGCTGGCACTGGCTCCTGGACATGTATTTCTCCACGCTCAGCTAGTGCTGAGCATGATCACATAGAAGCACAGACCCAGGCATTCGCTGTCTGAGGGCTCTGCTGTCGATCAGCAGTGCAACGAGGAAGAGGCTGATTTGCATTGCTGTCACTTGGTATTTGCAGCAGGATGCCATGAGCACAGAACGGACTAGGTAAAAAGCATCTGATTTAACCTCTGCACCACTCACCTCCCTGAACACATCGCCCATCGCAGACCTGGCGTCGAATCCTCCCTACCAGTGCTCTGTGCCATCCCATGAGGGAAAGGCAATCAAAAGCACCTCTCAACTGCCCAGAGCATGTGGCCAGGGCAAGGTCACAGCACCCACCACTGTCCCCAAGGTGGGGAAGGTCCCTGTGACACTGCTCAAGCCACCATAACCCAAAGCAGCCCTTTGGCTCCTCTCAAATGCATCAAGTGTTCAGTCCTCAGCTATGGGACTGGGAAACACCAGGAGAGCCTGGAAGACAAGCAGTTGTGTTATCACACGTTCACCATCAGGAATGAGAGCACACAACATGAGTGTCCTCCATTGGCTTCAAGGGCACCAACACATTGAAATTCTCCAGCTGATTCAGGGCTCTCATTTGCACTTTCATTGCAGCCATGGCCAGGAGTTCTGCGAAGGCTTTCCTAGCAAACCCAGGAGTTCCTCTAGGACTGGCAGCATTGGTTTTCAGCTGTGCAGTGCTTTGTGGATGTTCCTGGAGCAAAGCATGGGAGAGTGATGGAGGGATTTTAGCTATTTATGAATTAGAAGAACGGTTTACATATTTTAAATGGGAAGATAGAGGAGATTTTGCTCAGAATAAAGGCTTTTTCTTCCTTCATTTTTTTCTAAATTGCTTTCCTAATCATTAGTACTTCTTGCCACGATGAACAACCAGGCAATTCCATCATGTTACCTTGGACGTACCATGGCAGGCAGCTAATGCTCTTGGTCATAAATCATGTCCCTTTCAATCTCCATTATACAGGAAGAGCAAATTTATTCCGACGCATGTGTCATTACACACCAATGCCTTTCCATTATCATATAACTTGATACCCCCAAGGTTCATAATTTGCAGTATAATAGTAATTTTTAAAGAACCATTGGTAATCAATAGCACTCAGCATCCTGTCAGGATCATTTGCAAAACAAATAACAACACTGAGCTCAAACAACTTTACAGGAGGGATATTTAAACCCCATGAACTGCATTGTATGATGGATAAGCGAGGAATCCTAGACTACATATCATGTATTTTCCTTGGATTAAATATCACTTTAATCAATGTTGATACCAGCTGTACAATGCTCCCTGTGTTTTCACTAAGTAATGCTGAAGTATTGTCTTACAATTAGAGACGTGCAGGGCACCAAAACCACATGGCAGCTCCATGAGGTGTAAGGAGGGGGGCAAGGCAGAGGGCAGAGCGGTGAGTTAGTCAACGTGAAGCTGCATGGGAAGCACATGGCAGCAAGCAAAGTCAGGGCAGAGGGCTGCCAGGGACCCTGTGAGGAGAGCACTGCTGTGCTCAGGGTTCATAGCAGACATTTACTATGGTCAGGTGAGCACAGGTGGTGCTCAGTCCCATGTTTGTGGGGCCCCAGAGTGCTGAGCCCAGCAGAGGGGATGCTCTCTCCCAGGGTGGGTTTGCCCCACACTGCTCACAGACCTGCCCTTGTTACCAGAACACCCAACACAGCCTCCACACCAAAATCAAATCACCAGCAGAAGGAGGTGCTGTTTTCAGCCTGTTGTCGACACAGAGCTAGGGTTTAAACAAATTAATACCTATCACTCTACAAAAGTGCTAGGTAGTATTATTAAATAAGAGGTTCAGCTGTCTGCCTTATTAACTAACAGACAGACCTTAAGGACAAGAAACAGAGGCCCAATTTACTTACTGCTTTTCCTTCAGCATGTACTGCCAGAGGCTGTAATTGGGAAGGTAACTTTGTCCCAGCCACCCCTGCCCTGGCTGCGGTCAGTCTGTCTCAACTCCATCCACATCCCAGGCTGTGACAACCTTTAATGGAACTTTTACATATAAAAATCCAGACAGAAGCAGCTGACCCAGCAGGACCCCACACAAGCAGTGCATGGAGAGGCACTCACAAGGACAGCACTGACCCCAGGGGGTGACGCATCCCCACGCGTACCTGGCTGTGCTGCAGCCCTCGAGACAGCCCAGCTGGCACCCAGCCCTAACCAACATCTCCAAAGTCAGATTAAAGACAGCCACAATGTCTGTGCTTCAGCAACCTCGCTATCAGGGAGCCCAAGTTACCTGTTGCATGGCCGAGAGCCGGCCAGCACCTGCATCTTTCTTTACAGACAGCTTTCCAAGGCATGAAATCTACATTTAAAATTTTCTACACGTGTTTCTGCCTCTTTGGAGCAATCCAACAGAGCCGTATCTCACTACTTGCAGCTGGAGACACCTTTAGTGAAATCTTCAGTTCCTACTGATGTGGAAAAATTCATGCATTTCTCTCCTGGTGTAAGCACAGGTTTGGCATTCACGGCACTTCCCAGTGATAAGCCCCAAATCGCTCATCGCTAGAAACCCTGCACTGTGGGATGGATGGACAGAATCTGGATAAAACTAAAAAAACCCCACCACCCTTGGACCCAAGCTAAACAGTTTAGCTGCTGGAGATTACAGAAACCTATTTAGTGATATCAGAGAGCATTTTCCACAGAGGAAACACCTACTGCAACCTGGCTATAGGAAGCCAGAAAAATGAAATATTTTGGGAGGAAGAAGAAACTCAGAGTTTTGCTTGTTTTGGTTCATTTTTCAAGAAAAATGTGGTTTAGAAATGGGATTAACTGGGGCATCCTGGCACCTTTTCCTGCTCAGCAGCACCTCAACTGGGCTGCATGCTCCTGCAAGGCCCTGTGGGCTGCCCCAAGAAAAGTGCCATTAAAAGAAAATAATGCTATTTTTAAAGGTAAAAGGACAAATTCTCCTCCCAGTTACACCAGTGACATCATGACTCTCCACAAGGCTGGGCTCTGATTTGGGGCTATTTTGAGCATCCTCTGGAATCACTGGACACCCAGCAGAAAGAAAGCACAGTGGAGAAGGATGAAGCCCTTGCCTTCAGATAGTCAGACCCAGTCTGTTAACACACCCATAATTTTCACTGATTTGAGGGTAAAATGAATCCTCTGTTTAAATAAAACACTTTAACCAAAACTATCTGGCCAGCCTGGGGCCAGAGGGGGGCACAGACACTTTCCCCCTGTATGAGCATGGACCCAAGCGAGGCTGGTGTCCCCACTGCTGTCACCCCCACTCGCCCACCACAGCCACTCACTCATTACCCATGTGCACGTAGTACAAGCCTGTTCAAGGCTCTTCCACAGATTAAATATTTAAATGGTTTATACATTACTATCCCTTTTAATTTAAATAAGATGGAATTGCTAGAAACTGACTTGGGCTGACTTGATCTCCTCATTACAATTTTTTTTTCTTAATCTTCCACCTGAGTTTCAGCAGGCTGCCATTCAGCACCATCTCAGAGCTCCAGAGGCACAATCCATGCTGGTAAATGGATGGAAACCTCTAGCAAAGCTCAGATGCTGCACAGTGATGGGGAAGTACCTTTTGCTCACTCTTGAGCAAGCATCTGGGCTATGGTGTGACTGAAGGGATAACATGTACCAAAAGGGATGCAGAACCTGGACTTTCCCACCTCGATTTGCCCAGCTGGGATGAGCACTGCCTGCCTTGCCACCCAACCCAACCTGTCTGCAGCCCTTTTCAGGAGCTGCTGCTCTCATCTCCAAGGCAGCAGATGCATTTTAGCTGCTGGTGACACCAGTAAGAGTAAGACCCAGGGCAAGCTCTGGAAGACAAAACACAACCAACACATAATTCTCTGCTGATGTGCTCAGACCCAACCCAAAACCTCCAAGAGCATCAGGCAGGGAGAAATTTCTCAGCTCACATGGTCAAGGGGAGATCCTACCCCAATACTCAGGCTTTCATCTCACTGCCCAGCTCCTGAGCGTCCCAGGAAGCTGCACACACACACTAGCTTCATTAGCAAGCTTGATGGACAATGAATGATCAAAGCAATCAGCAATTCTACCCAAATTCACCTCCATGTTCTCACCCTGGAGGCCAGGGAATCCAACACTGCTGCTCCTGGTCCGAGGGGAGAGAGGATACATCCCCAGGAAGGGATGGATGATCTCTCCCTTGGATTGCAGAAGCCTAAAGATGGAAAACGCTTACAGCTGTGTATGCATCCATATGCATAAGAGAACAGGCCCTGATCCAGCACACGCTTACGTCAATCTGCCGTCACCAAGATTCAGGAGAACATTTAAAATTAAGCCAAAATTTCCTTGCGCTGCAGAACTAAGGACAAAGAAAGGAAATAAGTCTCGCAGCTAAAGCAGAAGCAGGTGTCAGAAGACTTAGTTCCAGCACAAGCTCTAGCACCAACACCTCAGGTAACCCTGGGCACATCACTTCACCTCCAGGTTTACCCACTGAAGGCAGCTGCCAGCTCTCCAGGCATGACTCCCCTTAACACTATAAGGGGCCCTGAGATGGTCACAGAACACCTGACCAGCTTTGAAGACTAATTGCCATCTAGGTCCCCATGGCCACACCGTGCAAAGAAGAGCAAGTCACCTGTAACACAGCAGCTCCAAGGAGCTGCTTACAGAAGAAAGTCAGGATTTGCAACAATACTTCAGTACTTTCAATACTGAAAATAAACACAACAGCACTTCAAAATACATGGGGAAATAAGCAAGATGAATAAATTATTTCCCAACCCAGCCTAATTAAAATGAAGCACATTACTCTGTTCACCATCACAAGTAAGAGTTTCAGTGCAAAAGAAGGTGTGTTGTGATAAGGGCTATACTAACAAAACAGCCACAAAGAAGCATTGTGTTGTAAGACGGGGACTGGAAAGAAGAAAAAGAGGGGAAAAAGCCATGCAGAAAGTTTGGAACTTTTTCTGGTAGCCAACGTGGCATTTAGAAAACCTACAACTGATTTCACAACTGAAAAGAGTTTAATACAGAAAAGGACTTTTCTGCCAAGCCATTAGTGAAGCTCAACATGAGCACAGTAAACAACATGACAGACTTAAATGGGGTGGCAGCGTTCATTTTGTGACCATTTCTTGGGGACCTTGAAGAATTGCATCCCAGAGATTTATTTCCCCTTCTTTCTTTAAACATGCAGCAGTTACACAAACTCCAGAGCCTGATTTCTTCTCCTTTGTGAACTGGGACAGCTGTTGAAGTGTGTTGATTTTTTTGAAGTTTTCCTTTTACCCCTCTGTGGTAGATGTTCTCCAGAAGCAGGTGCATTATTCCCGTGCCCACACTTCAGCATTTCCCTAGACAAATTAAATAGGAGCCAGGCCAAGTGAGCAACATAGAATGGGCTCAGCTGGGTGTCCATCCCCACCCATGCACCCCATCCAGCCTGTCTGCACCCCACAGTTTCCATTCTACCTGCCTGCACAGCTCAGTCCTGTGCCCTCAGTGTCCTGCTCTGCAGAGCAGTTTGCAAAGAGCCTTTTCCTAGCACAGACCAGGTCCCTGCAGCCTCTAGGGACAGAGGCTCAAAACCAGACAGCATAAAAGTTCAATGGTGTCATAAAACACAAGAGATAGGTTTGAACTCCTGGATTTTAAAGAAAGTCACTTACAGCAGCTCTCCATCCCCTTGGGCCACACGCCAGACCTTGCAATTCACTGCTCAGCACCACCTTCCCAGGAGAAGGCAGCTGGAAGTGACATTACCACAGAGTGTCCCTCCAGCCCTGGGAGTTAATTGGCTTGGTGACACCAGTGGACACATCCTTCGTCCTGCCAGCCTCAATGGATGCCCTGTCTGCCACCCTCACTGCATCTGCCTGCAGTGTTTGTACCTACTGCACCCTGAGCAGGGGCAGAACCAGAATGAGAGTGATGGAGTTTGTTTCCAAGCCACCTCCTGGGACAGGGATAAAGCAGAAGCAGGTATTTTTATACCCCAAATCAGATGTTCAAGTCATTGGGGTTTTTTTTAAATCATTGCCTTTTCTTGCATTGCTTGAACAACTTGACTCTTTTTGCTACGAGAGCTCAGAAGGGTGGGTGGGAAATGTCCCTTCAGTGCTGCACCACACCCCCTGCTTTTACTCAAGCAGGGCCAGGCACAAATTTCTCAGCACAAGTGAGGAAAAGAAACTACTCAAACTCCTTAACTGTCCCAGGCTTTTTCTTTGTGATCAGACTGACTAACTGCCCAGCCTGGAGAGGGAAGAGTTAATTAATAATGACACAAGATGAGCACTTGGGCCATGCAATACCATCTCCTGCTAGGATACCTTGGTGAACCAGCAGCATTAACAGAACCAGCACTGAGCTGAAGTTGAGACATTTATCCTTTGACAATGCTCTGTTGCAACAACTTTATTTTGATGATACTGGATGATTAATGCTTACAGCTGCTGTCATTTCCTGTGATAGATTTTTGGGACTGTGGAGTGACATTTGCTCAATGCACCATTCTTGAAAAGCTGTGCTCGTTGTAGCGTAGAGGAGAGAGATGCTCCGTGCATCCAGCCACCGGCAGCCAGGCTCACTGCAAGCTGCAGGTGGCTGGGAGAGATACTTTGCGGAATATAGGGATGCTTGCAGAAAGCCTTGCCTGGCAAAGGCTGCGTGGCCAGAGGAAGGTGTGTTAAACAGCCAATGCTGTAAGAAATGGCAAGAGTTTATCTCATCCAGTGGAAAGAGAAGAGACTGTCAGTTACAAACATGAGAGCCAAGAGCCATAGCAGACTGCTCTGTTTTGCCACAAACACACTGGAAGACCAGATCCCAAACTGAGACTCCAGAGCTGAGGTGTAGCCGTATCAAGCTCTCACAGCTGCTACTGAAGCCAAAAAGCATCCAAAAATCAGATCAATCAAGCAGTAAAACAAGACGCAGACAAATATCTTAATCACAACATTCACAAATTGGGGAAAAAAAAAAAAAAAAAAAAGAAACCTGAATCTTAACCTCTGTGCCTCCAAGCTCCCACCCACCTGTAACATGAGGACAAGAATCACCTACCTCACCCGGCTGTTGCAAGGTTTTCCTAATCAATCAGCTTATTAATTCATGCAAAGCATTAGACAGACAGCAGATGGATAACTTTACACAACAGTACAGTATTTCTACAGTGAAATATTTCTACTTAATTTTCTGCCAGCAGCTGCCTGCCCGTTCCCATCTCAGCAGCACGGAGAGGTCCAGCCTCACGCAGGGACACCCATGAGGTCCAGAGCAGTGGGGTCTCCCCTAGACCCCAACATCAGGCCACGTGGGAATCCCTGGCTGGAGACCCCCACCTTTTCACAAGGCTTCTTACAGATTTGATTTTCATCTCATCATATTTAAAAGCTGACTCAGGAGCGTAATGGTTTTAAATTCACTCACCGCCACAGTCAATCAATGGAGCGGCGGCTGCTACTGCCTCGCTCGCGGGCGGTGATGAATGGGGCTTTCGAGGCGGCACCGCTCGCCTCCGAGCGAGAGGAGAGCGTGGGCAGAGGGTGGGGAAGAGAAGCAAAGCCAGAATCAAGAATTAAAAGAAACAGGGCGGGGGGAGTAGAAAAGCCCAACCTGCTCCCTGCAAACCTGGGACAAGTGCTCATCCCCTTCCTGGGAGGCACGGCTTGGCTTGCCTTAGTCTCCCATATATGTTACTTATCATCCTATATTTGTCATAAATGTTTTAACTGGTTTGTTTAAGATGAATGCTAACCCCAAAGCTGCAGAGGACCAGAGTCCTGTCCACCCCTCCACCTTGCATTTCTGCTCCTGACCCAGCTTTCCCTTTCAGGAGGAGCTGAAGAGCAAACACCCAAGAGCAGGTCTAGAGAGCACGTCTTCTCTCAGGGCAAAGCGAGAAAGGGTACAGCACTGAAGGTGTTAGCCCTCTTCACATGCAGAAACAGACAGACACAAGTGCCACTGAGTGACACACAGCACCCTGTGCCTCCCCATCCCTGAGCAGCACTGGGTGCCAGCAGCAGAGAGGAGCAGCCCTGTGCTCACAAGCATCCCAGAGACCACAGCGGGACGACATCACCCAACCCTGCAACTACCAAGAGTTTCCAGGGAGGTAAAAACAATTACATGCATGCAAAACTCCCTCTGCCTGGGGGAGCCCAAAGGGCCTAATCCTGCTCCAGCACGCTGCAACCACCCTGCTCTGCCGAGAAAGGAGGCTGCTCCACACCTGAGAGGAGCAACTTCACATCTGGGCTCTTTTTCTCCCCTTCTCCAGGGTCAGGTCAGTGCTGTGCAGTCTGTGAGCATAAAAACATTCATAATATGAAAAACTGGTATGACCAAAGAAGCTGCAGTTTGCAGTGTGAGCATCACAGCTGGGTGTTGTTAGTCCCCCAAAGCAGTGAGGGGAAAGAATCAGAAAATGGAACCCAACACACCAGCAAAATAAAAATAAAAGGCAGTAAAAGTAAATTAATGATATCACTCCAATTTGAGCAAACACTAATTAAGAATGTGTAATTGAATTAATGCATTATTTCGAAACACCAGCAAACCTGAGTGTAGATATAAACACATTAGAGGGTTCCTTTGACATCACATATATCTTGCGCCTCACTACCCACAATTTATTTTAATGTCACCAGAATCTCCAGATTTATTTACATCCTTGTCACTCACAACTGTTTTGCATTTACCCCGTGTATCTATATCCTCTCTCCTCAATTCCACATGCCCAAGTGCTCCATATGGGGCAGCAGTGACCATTTGATAAGTCAAAGCTGTGTAACAAATTAACTCAGCTCATCAACCACTTCCCCTCCCTATGCCCAGTAGCCACAGGTCTGCGTCTGATTTGTTTAGAGCCTGAAAAAACATCAAATATCTCATTTAAAATCAAATCCATCTTCTAGAAATACAATTTTTTCTACAGCTTCAGGTGTCAGTTTGTTCCACGTTACACTGGGACAGGCCCTGCACAAGCAGGATCTGAGCCTGGCCCAGAACAGGTTGAGAAACTGATATTGTCACAGCCTGGGAACAGAAGAAAACAGCATCTAATGAAAAAGGGGGGGGAAAAGTCAGCCCCCTCAAAGGTTTCACAGCAAATGTTTGCACCTGTGAAAGGTCCTGAGATAGTGCATGTGCAGCTGGGACAGTTTATTAGTGCTTTGGGTATTTAGCAAGAGCTTTTACATACATTATTCTTCCCTCCTTCTAAGCCCTTCGCAGGTTCTTACTACGCCTGGGTTTCTAGGAAGGGATACAAATACACCAAAAGGGAAGAAAGAAACCCAAGGAAACTGTTTAAAACAGCTAAAGATGCTTGTAAGAAAAGAGGCATGAGAAAACAACACAGCCGAATCCGAGTTCACACACACAAATATAGCTCCAGGAAAGGTAAAAAAGAAACAGCATTGAAGTGTCTTGTACTTAGGTATAAGCATATACCGTAGCAAAAATATGCGTGCTGTTTATAAAACATATTGGAAGATTTTTTTTTCTCCCCTAAAAGATGCCATATAAAGTGTAAAATTTTATTATCTCTGCCTGTCCATTTTACAAAGATATATACAAACAAGTTGCCAAATCTGCCTGCAGTTTAACTCCATTAAATCCAATGAATGAGTTTGGCCCACAAAATAACTCTGCACTTACTGTAATAAAGCTAAAAGCTGATAGCAGCTGATACAGTAAAACACATACATTTCCATACACTCATTCCTGCTGATTTAAAAATACAAGTGAGCTACAGAGATTGTCCTTCTCCAGCTCCTAAAGAAATGCTGAGGTAGGGGAAGAAAAAAACCCAAGCCTTGGAGTTTTTCCCCAAATGAGAGAGGGATGGGGGAAGCCAGAGGGGCTTTTCCCACAGAGAGCCCTGGCCACACACAACGTGCGTGTTGGAACAAAACACCTTGGTGACAGTTTGGTCCCAGAGTCGTGCAGGACCTCACCCAGCAGGAACAGGAGTCACAGGTCTGGATCCTGTCCTGGGACACCCACTTCTCCACTGGTCCCCAGAGGGGAGGACATGCTCAGGCTCCCTGGGCAGGGATGCAGCATGCTCTGCTCCCCGATGCAGCTGGCCACACTTCTGTTTGCAGAGGGCTCTCTCGGTGGTTCTCTGGCCACTGAATCATCTTGAATTATACCTTGAACCCTACATTGCAGGGGGACCACACCAGGCTGGACAGAGGCAAGACCCAAATTATAGACTGTAAGCCTCCCCGATTAATAGCAGATTTTTTGTTTGTTGAGGGTTTGGGGTTTTTTAAATGCACACAGTTTTCTCTCAGGTTGCTGTAATAACCACAGCAACTCCCATCTCCATCACTCCAGACTCCTCCTGCGTCCCTCCAGCTCCCTTACACAGGCTGATACCTTCCCCACACCCTCAGAGCCACCTCCTCCCGACCCTCCTGCCCCAGCTCCTCACAGTGCACAGAGGCTCCAGGTCCCCCTCACCTGAACCTAACTCTCACAGCTCCTTTCTTCGATATCTCTTATTACTTGCTTCTATTATGAGGATGTCCCAGAGTCAGACAACCCTTGTGCTATGAGCTGTACATATATTCACCACTCCAGCAGCCAGGCTACACCTCACATATTATTTCACGCTCTTCCTCTGCACCAAGCCCCTGCCACCCTGGCTGCCACCACTCTCCTGAGGACATAGCAGACATGGAATCAAGTCTCAGGGTCCCCACTCCAGTCCCTCCACCCCACAGTCTCCACAGCCCTCCTGATGTCACAGCTTTGCCTCCTTCCTTACCCACAGTTTGGGGCCATAGATAGCTCCAGAGCTGTCCCACTGCAGCCCACCCAGGTCCTCCCCCCTCCACCAGCCTGCTCTGAGCCCAATTTGCTGCTGACCATCACACCTCCATCTCACCACACAGAGACACCCAGTGCCAGCCTGCCATCAGGCTCACTCAGACACTCCACAGACCCCGGGTTTGTAAGACCAAAAAAATCCATACCAGACCATGCAAAACACTGCTCAGGGCTGTGCCCCCACCTCATACCCCCTTGCAATCCCTGCAGTAGCTTCCCCCCCTCCACCTCAAAGCCTTGCTGATGGCTCCACCAGCTGCCACCCCACATCCCCATCACAGACAGCTCAGAAAGGCACAGCTTACCTGCCCCTAGCCCCATATCCTCTCCTCCTGAGGCTCCTCACTGCCCTGCAGCAGCTCCTCCTTAAGTCCCTCTGCTCCTCTGGGCTTCCCGGTGCCCTTGCCTGAGAACCCACCTAATCCCAGGTTCTCACTACACCTGGGGTTAACACCAATTCACAGCCAAGTGCCAGCAGCTGGGATGCTGCAGGTGCTGCTGTGGCTTTCCTCAGAGTAAAATCCCAGCCCTGGAGCAGCCAGCAGAGAAACTCCACACAGACCAGGGCAGCTGGGATGTACCTGGACACTGCTTTCTGTGTCCCTCTGGGGCACGGGGCTTGGCTGACGTAATCTGCTTGCTTGTCCCCAGCACATGCACGGGGAAAATAAGCATGAGAATAAACTGCCCCAAAGATGGGGCTGAGGCTTTGAAAACCAGCAGGACAGCACCAGGCTTCTCCAGGTTATGGACTGCGTGTCCTGTCCCCGTCACAGCTTCTCCAACCTCAGCGCTACATCCAGAGCTCAGAAACCTCCGAAGCACTGGCCACGTCCTCCTGTTTGCCTGCGTTGTGCGATCCTATATTTAGCATACGATGGGAGAACCAAAATAAATAATCCATAGCTCATAATAACAAACCTTGCACCTCGAACAAGCCACAAGCCTGACCTTTCGTAGTTAAGCCGTCTTGGTGAGAGGTTAGATCCTGTCTTTTCTGATCAACAAACAGGAAAGCATTAGCCAGACAAGGAGAACAAGCTCTTATCTAGACCTGATTTCTCTCCCCTCCAGGGGATCCTGTAGGATATTTCAGTTCTCGCTCACTCGCCGTATGACTCTTCCCTCCCCCAGTTGCTTGAAATCAGCCAAATTCACAATCTAATCTGGCTGGGAGTCAAAGGGGAGAAAAATCAAGTCCTAATGCAGTGACTGCTTTGAATGGGGAATTGAAGCCAATCAGAAAGGCATTATTGATCCCTGCTCAGAGCACCTCGGTCAGGGAGGAGAAAGCCCAGGGCAGCCGCAGAGCTGCTCACTGCAGCCATCCGGGGTGCCCTGCCAGGCCTGCAGCTTTCCCAGCGCTCGCTCAGCTGGGAGCTGGTGTGAGAGGGGAGTGGGACCCATCCAGCACGAGTTCCCTGCCCGTGTGTGCAGGCAGGGAGAGCACACACCATTCCTATGCTGGCACTGGCGAACATCCACGGTGTGCACCAGCCCGTGGTGTGCATTAGCCCACGTGTGTGCGAGAGCGTGACCCGTGTGCTGCCTACCACCGTGTGTTTGTGTGCAAACACTTCCAGTGTGCTGGGCTCTGGAGTGGACCCCTCTGCGAGAGCAAGGCTGCTACATCAAACAGTGTGTGCGTGCACAGCAAGGGCTACATGCATCTAAGCAGCGTTAGCGCGGGGCAGCTCTGTGCCAGAGCCAAAGCGCAGGCTGCAGGGAAGGGCAGGGGGGCTGTGTGTACCTGTCCCCCCCAGCTGCCTGCCTGCATGACCCGCAGGCACAATCCCTGCAGCAGGCAGGGGAAGGCAGCGGGGATCCTCGTTCCAGGCAGCGGGGCAAGTGCGGCAGGGGATGGGGAGCAGCCGGAGGGAGCTGGGCTCCTCTCTGGGCATTGCTGGGTGAGATCCTGATGCTTTGGCCCGTGTTAGCGCTGGCTACATGCTCCTCTGCCTTACGTAACCGCAGCAGGGATGTAGCGGCAAAGGGGGGACGGACGTCGGGGGGAGAGGAGCTCCCCACTGAACCCCCCCAAAGCAAAGCAGAAGCAGGATGCCCCCAGTAAGGTAAATCTGTACCCCAGGCCGAGGCAGATGCATCACTCAGCCCAGAGCCCCCGCGGAGCCAGCGTGGGGCAGCAGTACCAGGGGAGGGAAGGGGGTGTCCTGGGAAGTTTGGGGAATCCCATATTTTGCAAGGAGGCAGAAGGGAAACAACCCCCTTAAAAAAATTACCCAAACCCATGTGGGGTCCCGGTGGCTCCTGTCCCCCCCCCCCCCTCGAGCTGTGCCCCTCAACCTGCCAGCCCGGGCACCGTGGGGCAGTACAGCCAGCGGTACCTCCTTACCTGCCGGCATCACGTCTGCTGCTGCCTGCCCTGCTCCAGCTCTTCCTCCTCTCCTCCTTCCTCCTCCTCCTCTCTCCCTCTCCCTGCTGCTTGGGGCTCTTTATGGAGATTCATTCATTCATGCCTTCCCATCGGTCCCTCAGCGTTTCCCTGCCTCCCGGAGGCAGAGCGTGTGACGCCTCGCCCCTTTCCAGCCACTTTCTGCTGTCACAGAGCGGCGCTGCCCCAGTCCGGAGCGGCCACCGGGCTGGGACACGCGTGGGCAGCGCCGGGCCATGGGAGCATCTCCCCAGCGTGGGCTGGGGGGGGAGGTGGGCGGACGTGGAGGAGGGGGTACAAGCGATCTCTGGCGGCCGTCACCGGGGCGTCGGGTCGCCCCTAGGGTTTTTTATGCTGCGCTCCGCCCGCCCCATCGCCGCTCGCATCTCGAGCAGCGGCTGCCGCGGAAAGAGCGCGGGTGGGCCCGCACCCCCCGGGCAACCCTCGCCCCCTCTTTCCCTCTCTGAGCCGCCCCCCCCCCCCCCCCCAGCCCGTCCTTCCTCCCCCTCTTCCGCTGCCTCCGCACCCGCGGTAGGACCGCATCCCGCCCCGCGGAGCGCTGCCCCATCCCCGCGGCTTACAAAAGCGCTGACTCAAGCTCAAGACAGGGCTCCCCCCCAGCCAGGCAAGGGCCCCCCCGGCCTGTCCCCCCCGCCTTGCCCCGGCGAGGATCCCCCCACCCATCCAGGCTACCGCTTGCTCCTCCAGGTCACTGGGCAACGCGCATCCCTGCCCCAGCCTTCCCAGGACGGGGGTCCCCCCGCTGCCCAGCGCTGCCTGCCCTTCGCGGGGGGGGGCTGAGGACACTCTTCCGGGCCCCCCCACTGCCCACTGCCCCCCGCTGTCTGCACACCCCTCCAGGCAGGGGTAAAACCGGGGGTCAGAGGGGTGTATGCCCTGCGAGGTGCCAGGCAGCATAGCGGGAGGTGCTGGAGGGGTTACTTTAGGTACTGAAGTTCAGGGCGATTGCCTGCTCTCTGCACAGACACGGGGTTATTCTGCCCGGCCAGGGCGGAAAAAAACAGCTTTTTCCCTTAAAGACAACCGCCAGAGCCTTCAGAGCGATAAACCATTAATTTGGGGTGAAACCCCTTAAAAATACTCCCGGTGAGGGCCCCGCCCGCTCCCCGGTGAGCTGTGCCGTTTCCACAGGCGGTGCCACCCCCTTTGCAACGTTGCCATCCATTTCTGTTACCGATCGCTTTATTCCCCGCTGCAAACTTCTCAATATTTAATACAGCGCAAACCGGCACCGAAACGCCCGGAGCGGCCGGGGGGGAGGCGAATCCCCCCCGGCCTGGGGAAGGTGTTGAGCGGCTGCCTCCGGCTGAGCCCGGCGGTCCCGCTGTCTCTGTCCCCGGGGGAGCCTGTTGATATTGGTCCCCCCCCATCCCCTCCCTCCGCTGGGGTTTCCCGGGGCTGCAAATCACAGCCTGGAGGTGTGGAGGTGGGCAGCATCCCCTGCCCGGGGAAGGGAGGGAGGGATGAGCGGGGATGCGGAGGTTTCTGGATGGGAAGAGATGGTGGAGGAGAGGAGGGTGCGGGGGGGACCATATACAAATCTCGACGGGACAGGCATGTCCCCCATGTCCCCGCCACGTCGAGCGGGACCGGGGCTGGGGACCGCTGGGGGTCTGGGATGGTTGGAGGGGTCCTGCCCGAGACGGGGTACCCCCACCGCCCTCCATCCCTGGACACAAGGGCACCGCAATGTCAGGACCCAGGCTGAGGGGGGCACCTACACACCCCAGGGAAAGAGGGGAGTACCCCAGCCCGACGCGGGGGGAGCGGGCGGGGCACCCCGTCCTCACACCCTCATCCCCGGCAGAGCTTCATTAAAATGCAATCAAGAAAATTCTTTGGCAGCTCCGGCGGCGGTTTAACCCCCTCCCCGCCGAGTGCCCCCCACAACCGCCCCCCGGTCCTGCGGGATGCGCCGGGCCTCGGGAACCGGGACCGAACTTCCACAGCAACATCTGTCACTATAATTCAAACTGCAACGCACCCACCGGGCAGAACGCGCTCCTGTCCGTGCCCCCCCAAGCGAAAGAGGCTCAAACTCGTAGACAGGCACTGCCCCCACCCCCCACCCGCCGCCCCCGGCCCGCAGCCGCACCGGGATGCGGGGCCAGCGCCGTCCCGGGGACCGTCCCTCGGATGGATGCGCTGTCCCCCCCCCCCCCCGGAGCACGGGCACCCCACCACCACCACACACATAACGCCCCCCCCGGCCCCGAGCCACCGCCGCCCTCCTTCACTAATTTTCTTTAATTAAAGCTCGATGTGCGGCACGTTTCGCGAGGACAGGAATAGCCGCTGAAGGAGCGCATCGGGGGGGGCGAACCGCCGGCGTGGGGATGCGGGAGGGATTGAGGGGGGCACGGGGAAGCAAGGCCCGGGAGCGGCTCCACCACAGCCCCCACCCCAAGGCCCGGGGTTATTTGGGGTGGTGGGTGAGAACCTCTCCCGGGGATGCGGGCTGAAGCCCCCTGTCCCTGGGGGGACACTGCTGCCCGCTCTCCCCCCGGAGCACAGGGACATCAGTTGCAGCAGCGGCACGTAGGGGCTCCCCCGGGGATGCTCCGGCTGGGGCGCAGGCGGTGG
The DNA here is from genome assembly GCA_028020825.1 of Podargus strigoides. NCBI lineage: Eukaryota > Metazoa > Chordata > Aves > Caprimulgiformes > Podargidae > Podargus > Podargus strigoides. The sequence goes on along the minus strand of CM051634.1, from coordinate 12,622,347 downwards.
GGGACCCCGAATTGGGGATCCTCCATGAGCTGGGGGAGGGACACGGGCTGAGCGGTCCTCCGCGGCCCCAACTCGGACGGGGGGAGCCGCGCCGAGCCCGACCCCTCCCTTCACCCGGAGGAAGAGGGGAGCGAGAGCGGCTCCAGCCAAACCTGGGGACCCCCGGGCGGCACAGGGGAGGGCGCCCAGCCGCGCGCCCCCCCACCCCCCCGCCTGCCCCGCGGTCTTCCCCCTCCGGAGTCCTCACCTGGGCTGCAGCCGCGAAAAGTTTGGCGACACGGAGCGGCCACCTGGGGCTGTGCCGGGCTCCCCGGGCACCCGGGGGCTCCCCGGGCATCACCGGGAGCCGCCGCGGCGGGGAGACACCGGGCGGGGTCCGGGAGGGTCCGGGGCGAGCTGGCACCGCGCGGGGCGGGGAGGGGTAGGGGGGCTCAGCCCGGGGTCGGGGCGGGGGAGGGGGGGGTGTTGGGTGAGAGGGCAACGGCGGGGGGTGCGAGCGCACCTACCTGCTCCGGCGGCGGCTCCCGGGGCTGGGAGGCGCGGGCAGCCCCGAGGCGCGGTGATGGGCGGCGGGCGCACCCGCGGCTGCGGCTCCCCGCGCCCCTCCAGGCGGGCGGGCCGGCGGCAGGAGGCGGGCAGGGAAACGCAGCCGGAGCCCTACAAATCCCAGCGCTGGAGCCGGCCTCCGGGAAGAGAAGGGCTGCAGCTCCTCACTGCGTCAGGCGGAGAGCTCTGCCCGTGCAGGCGGTGCCGGGCAGCGCTGCCAGGCCCGGGGGGCTGCCATCCGCACGGCTCGGCACGGCTCGGCACGGCGCGGCTCGCTGGGGCGGGCAGGGCGGAGGTGTGCGGCTTGGCTCGGCTCGGTTCTGCTCGACTCGGCCTAGCACGGTCCGGTTCGGCTCGGCACGGTTCAGCACGGCTCGGCACGGTTGGGTTCAGCCTGGCTCGCCTGGGCTCGGTGCGACCCGGCTGGGTCCGGCCGCGCTGTCACGGCACGGAGCGATAAGCGGCTTGGAGCCGGGCTGGCACTGGGGGAGCGGGGCGGGGGGGGGGCGTGTGTGTGTGTGACACTGTGTGTGTGACACTGCATGTAAAAGCGTCTGACACACATCCATGCGTGTGACACTGCGTGTGACACTGCATGTGAGACTGCATGTGTGACATTGCATGTGTGACACTGCACGTGTGACACTGCATGAGACACACTGTGTGGCACTGTGTGCATGTGGCACTGTGTGTGTGACACCTTGTGAGGGTTGTGGGGATGAGTATGTCGGGGTGTCTGCCTGTGTGTGTGTGACACTGTGTGCATGTGTGTCTGGTGACACCTTGAGGGAGTGTGTGTGCACTGGGGGATATCTGTGTGTGTGTGCGCGTGACAGGCCGGGGGGGGGAGTGTGGGAGCCTATGTGTGTCTGTCCATGCATCTGTGAGCCCATGCAAACATCTCTGTGTGTCCCCAAGTGTGCATGACAGCCCCCTCCCCACCACTCCTCACACCAAACCTGAACCTCTGTGGGTCAAACTGGGCCCAGCTGGGCCACACTAGGTGACACTGGGAGCGTAGAGGCTGGGGTGAGCCACCTGGGAGAGCTGGGACAGTGATGAGACTGGGTCAGGATCCCTGCCCACAGTCCCCTGAGGTCCCTAGTCCCTGTGCTCAGCCCTTCCCAGGCATCCTCCTGTCCCAGACCACTCCTCATCTGACCCAGAAACTGCCATCCCACCTCCCCATTTTGTTAGGGGTTTTTTTATTCGGTTTTAGCAACACAACACACAACTTCAGGGTGATTGAAGTGTGGCTGGCACAGAGCCGGCCCTCGGAATAAAAGTGCTCTTCTCTCTCCCAGGCACTATCATCTGAGGTAAGGACTGGCCAGTGTGTTTCTGGCCAAGGTGCCTCAAGCCATCTCCAAAACCATCTCAGAGCCTGAGTCCCTTTTGCAGCCCTGCAAGGAGGTGACAAGGGAGACAGAGAAGGTGGGGTGCAGGAGAGAAATATCACTCCTTTCAGTTTAATAGCAACACCACCATCACCACAGCCAAAAAACCCTGAAGCATGGAGTAATAGAGCTGGGAGACAGCCTGGGAACAGGCAAGTCATGGCCTCTCTCCAAACAGCAGCTGGCAACCTGGCATGGCATTTGGCTGTGTTAGACACACAGCCCTGGGGAAGTGCCCATGGAAACACAGAAGACACCTCTGTGTGATGGGGAGGATGGGGTGGGAAGAAGGGCTCCAGAATCCTCTGCTCTGCAGCCCTGATCTGGCCCCTGACCCACTGGGGAGGCTGTGGGGCTTGGTCTCTGTGTGAGCTGGTTGCTCTGGTGTTCTTCCCCTTCTCCTACCCTTCCTCACCACCACCTGGGCTCATGCTCTTGAAGCATGGGAGACCCCTCCATCCCTGGAGCAGGGATATCCCATTTCTCCCATGTCCCATGGGATGCCTTGAAGTCAAGGAGCTGCTGTTGAAATTGCTTTGGAACAATAAATGGACAGGTAGAGACATGAAATAGGCAGGAGGCCACCATGAGGGCAGCTCCAGAGTCAAATGTCCTCCTGGGAAGACTGGAGATAAGAGGTTCCAACCCTTCTCTGCCTTTGCTGAAGAAGGCTCTTGAGCCCAGGGCTTGTATCAGCAAGCGGTCACGTTTCCCTGGGGAAGGAACGGACACTGCCAGGTCCCTCCTGGTGCCAGGAGCAGGGTGACCTGGGGTGCAGGGCACAGTCCTCTCCTCAGTGCCACACAGTCTGTAGGGCATTCAGGAACACTGCAGGTTTGTGCCAGCCCTGGAGATGAGTCTGGTCCCTGGCAACTGGAAGAAGACTCACCTGGAGAGGACAGGGATGCAACCGGCGCTGTGCTCCATTGCAGGTCTTCACCCATGGAGATCAGCAGTGAGGAGAGGGAAGGTTTGCAAAGGGCTCTTTGCAAATTTGCTGCCTGCAGGGACACAGCACCCAACTCCCCGGGGCTGTTTGGGAAAGGCAGCCCCTTCAAACCCCCAGCCTCACCCATGGATCAAGGACAGGCTCTACAGCAGCATCATTCCCACCAGCTGCCAGGCCAACACGGGGGTGGAAAGACTTAGTACAGTCAAACAACTTCACAAACCGAGATAAATTAATAAAAGTACGTACTTCTGAGTGAGCTGTTCCAGTTCGTCTGGAAGGAAGTGACGCCAGCCCAGCCTTTGGCCCTATATTTAGTAAAAATCTAAACCAGACATTGATAATATTATTAAAGACGGGAAGGAGTAAAAGAAGATGTAGCCTTGCTGGGATGACTGATCTATTTATGCGAGACGGCAGGAGGAGTGCTGTGAGAAAGGTGTCTCGGGTCAGAAGAACCTCTGTGGGCCCTTCCCCTCGGCCAGCAGAAGAAGACATCTGACACAGCAGGTTCGAGCAGTCCTAACCCAGTTTAACAAGCAGTACAGGAGGCAGAGGTGGTTAATAAAACATTGGCTGCTTCTCCCAGTGATGTAGAGGTGGTATGGGAACAAGAACTTTTCTGCTGCCTTTTGAAGCACCACCTGGAAGGGAAATGTTGGCCAAGGGACAGAGTGTTGGCTGGGCAGCGCTCCATTTGTCCATGCAGAACAAGGAGGTGTTAAGTTAGATAAAGACATCAGTGGCTCTGAAATGTGATGTGACCTTGGGCGAGTGACATCCCTTCTGGCCTTGCTCAGAGTTGTCCCCCATGAGGTGCCCACAGCAGCAGGGCTTGACTCTGGATTCTCTTTGTGACAACCTGATGTCCTCTAAGAGAGGAAAGCGCTCCCCAAAATATGGGATTCCAGAGGGAAAGGTGGCGACATGATGACCTTGTGGTTGCCTCTTTGCAGAGCATGGGGGAGAGCGAGATGTTCCCACCCTACATTCATGGGACCCCATGAGGGGCTTGGGATGGAGATCTGGGGTCCTTTGCTCAGTTACACCATGCCTCCCCACCTCAAAAGCAATGACTTCAAGTGCCTTAAAAATCACAAGTGCCTGAACCCCCCCAGTATGACCAGTAACAGCAACAACTCACCGTGCAGAGGGCAAAAGTCCAACCAGTCTTGCTCCATCTGGGGCTCCCATGAGGGCTATTCCTGCAGCTCCCCGCTCCTGTCGTGGGTACGTGCCAAGCACACTCTCACAGGGAGCCCTCACCAGCAAAAAGGGAAAGCAATCCTTGCGGGAAGGGCATGACGTCCCTCCACGTCCCTACAAGACTGGCTGGTGTGCCCCAGCTCGGAGGGTGGTAGATGTGCCCCACCACCTGGTCACCATCCAGCAGTACAAGGGGATGCTGCCGTGTGGTTCCCAGCAATGCACCAGCACGGCTGTGGGTGACTCGCCATCCAAGGGATAATTTTTTGCAGCCTGAGATGCTTCTTAGCTGTTGTTGTCAAATCCTATCTAAAAATCATCAGGCTAATTAGAAAACAAAAAATGACATTTTACGGACTGTTAGTGCTGTAAGTGGACGAAGGCCTTATGGTATTTAAAGAATGCTTGGAAAACAACTGCGATATTTACATCTGGGAAAGTTACCCGGCTCGGGCAGAAGCTGCATTTCAGAACATTTTTAACATACACAGCCCTGGTGATGACAAATATTACTGCACATCATTACCCCAATTTTTCAGGGTGCTAATACCTCATCCTTTGCAAATTATATCTACTATAGACTTGGCAGCTTGGATGCATTTTTATAGATTCCCATTTGTTCTGATTTTCTTTTTCATTTTTGTCAGGGAAAGGTACCAGTGGTGGGGACAGAGGACTTTTGCCAGCCCATAGGTGCAGAGGGGTTGTGTATCACAAATCAGTCTGCTTAAGGCCTCCTACCTGGAGCTAGAGGAGACATCGAGGATGGCTTTGGTCTCTAGATCTACCTCTACTTGTTGGGCCTGGCAGCAAAGGTGATGTCCATGAGGATTGTGGAGCTGTCATGCAGACACTCAACAACTTCTCAAAGCAGAGATCCTTCCCAACATCATGTGCTGCTTGTATTGACCCCCAAAGTCTGAAAACGGGGTTGGTTTGTCCTGTTCCTCCTGTTGATACTGATTGCTATCTCCCTACCATGCTTGCATCCCTGTTGAGAATAAAGGATTCTACGGCTACGACGTTGGATTCAGGGCAGCAAAGGTTGGGTGTCCTTCACAATGGCCCCAGGGGACTTGAGGATTCTCACCTTGTCCTGTGTGAGAGACCTCATCTGTCCCTCAAAAGGCAGAGCTGGTTCAAGGCTCGTTGGTGGCAGTGGCCAAACCAAGCGATGCTGTTCCAGGGCTGCCATTGAGATGAAGCTGCTTTGGCTTTGCCAGAGCCAACCCTGAAGCTGATCCCAAGCAAGAAAGGTTGACAGGGAGCACACGCCTGCCTAGGAGACATGTAGATGCAGCATGACATTCTTTTTATTTACAGAGGATCAGATTGCACATTCCCTAAGAGCTCTGATTCATCCCTCCCAAACCCTAGAACAAATACTCCAAAATCAGTCTACAGCATGGGGACAGGCTTTGTTCAGTGCTTTGAAAGAGAGCAGGTAAAGTCATTACCCTCACTTTGCATAGCAAAAATGATATGCATAAAGCTGCATAGAAAACCCTGCAAAGCTCAAAGGAAACAAATGGGCGACTTGCACCATGAATTTCAATGGGACTTTGTGCCGCCAGGATAATAGCCAGCGAGACAGTGAAATATTGCACAGAGAGACACTGGGCAGTAAAAACAAGTTCGACTTGCTAATGCGGTGGAATATCCCGCAATATCGCACGGGGGGAGATTGCAGAGCAACTGCGCGGGGGCACGTGGAACAGCCTGAGAGACAACAGGACACACTTGGGCACAGGACAGGGATCATTCGGGATGGTGGCCAGGGGTGTGTTACAAACACAGGGAAACACCCTGCAGCTTCTCACCCCCACCTCCGGATTGAAGAGCTATTTATCCAGCTTGTCTTAGAGGCAGCACCTGGTTTGCAGAGAGGTCTCCAGCCAATTTTTCACATGGGTTAGCCACAGCCCTCGGAGCACTCGACCCGCTGGAGGTCAGCAGTGGCTCTGGGATGGAGATCTGTAACCAAGTTTCTTATTATTATTCCCAGCAGCTGCCTTCACACCGATCCTTGGCTGCCAAACACAGCCCTGCCTCAGGTTCCCTCTGTGCTGTGATCCCAAGCAGGGCAGACAAGGAAGAGTTTGCAGGAAAGCTGTGGGAAGGGGCTGGCCCCGGGGAGCCAGTGTTTCTGCCTCCTGTGAGCTCCTTGCTCCCCTCACCAGCCTTAGTGAGATGCCCTGCAGGCCATGGGCTCAGAAATGCCTCTAAATATCGAGAAAAGAAAATTATCCTCTCATTTGACACCCAGAAAAAAAAGGAGGCTTCCACGTAGCTGGATAACTCACCCGAGGCTGGAGCAGAGTGAATTAGCATCCTTTAATTTAAAGAGCTTTAAACAGCATCTTCTCCCTAAACTGCTGGTATATCCATTTCAATAGTTACAGCAAACACTTTGCAAGCAGACCCAGAGGAAGAGGAAGGAGGAGGGAGCAAGCCAAGACAGAGAGGGTGGGCGATGCTCCAACACGGCCAGGAGGTGCCTGCTCACACCAGGAGCAGCCACTCTGTTACAGAGGCAAAGATGTTAAAGCAAGCAATTCCCTAAGGCACCCTAAACTTTTATAGATTGCTGATGGTGAAAGCAGTAAATGAAAGGACACCTTTGAGTGAGCACTCATGTATTAAACAGCCTCATAAGTTGTCCCCATGCAAATTAGAGTGTGTCTTTCAAGGCTGTGTAACTCCACAGTGGGTACAACGGATGAGGGGTGCTAAATCCAAACAGGTAGACCTCACCAGGACCTTCAAGCTGCATTTTCAGGATGTCCACAACAAGGGGAAATGGCAGTGCTATAGTCTGACGGTCACCATGGAGGCTGGCTACTGGTTCCTGTGCGTGGCCACCTGGCTATTTAAGGGTCAATTGTGTTTTGGGTCAAAGGGAGATGGGGAGAAAGGAGAGAAGAGCAGAGATGTGTAGGTGAAGCTGCAAGACAGGATTGTTTAGGTCACATCTGTGGCCACTTAAACTCTCCAGCTCTGAAAAGCAGAAAAAAAATAAGATGGGTGAAAGCAGTGGAAAAACTGGAAATTCAGATGGGACCAAATCTGGGCTTGATGACACCATCTCAGCTTCTTCTCTTATTCTAAGGCTGACTGGAGATCCAGGAGAACATAAGGGTACTCAGGAAGAGATTTGGAAATGGATTCAGAATGAGTCACACAGTGCATCTCCTTTTCCCCAGGATCCAGGGAGCGGAAACCACTGAGTCCTTCATCTTCTACATCTGACACCGGGCAGGCTGAGCACAGCCTTGAAATAAGAGTGTGGGGAGCAATTCTCTTCCATCCCCACCAACCCGCAGCGCCAGGGCTCCGAAGGCAGCGCTGGGGTAATTTCCCTTTTATTGACACAATGTTCAAAATAGCACAGCACAGGGGGCCGCTGACTCAGAGGTACCCAGGTAAGGAAGGAGCCACAGGGGAGGCTGCAAAGCTGCGAGCAGATCCCACATCAAGACCTGGCCGTGCAATGACTACAGCCATCCAAAATAGCACTTGTCTCTGCTGAGGCTCACAAGCCCCTTGGGAAGGGAAGGACCTGCTATTCAGCAATGCCGTCAGATCCCAGGGGAATATTTTGCTCAGAGAATGAGAGTTCGGCGGATTTCTGCAGTTTCCCCTCCCAATCTCAATTTACCTCGCCGAATTAAAAGCAGTGTGGGCTGGAAACGACGTTAAAAGGAAAAAAGGAGACAGAAAAATCATGCTGAGCGTATTGTTCTGGATAAATAAGACATAGGCGTGTTGTGGAAGGTAGCTAAACCCATCCCACAAATGGTCTTCTCCTGCCAGGAAGATGTGACAAAAATAATTACTTGGGCTATAGATAATTATTGCGCTGCTTTGAGCAGCCGCCTGCCCTTGGCACAGTTAAGGGAGCCTTCGCCTGATATTGGTTAATGACATTAACCATTAGCTTGTTAACGTCCTGACCCGCTAAACGGGCTGGCATGCAACGAGTGATGCAGCCAGGCACCTATTTCTGTGTCTGCCCACCTCAAGGGGGTAGCACCCTGTGCCTGTTGCAGGAGAAATGCTCCCAGTTGCACCAGTGCCTGGAGATGGATGCACCCCAGTGCAAGCCTGCATCAAGACCTCCACTCAGGAGATGCTGGCTGCTGCTAGCAGGGCCAGGTTGGCCCCACAGATGTCAGCGGCGGTTTGTGGTCCTCAGAGGAGGTAGGACCAATGCTGGAAAACACAGAACTGGTGTGATGATGAAAAAAGAAAGGGAAGAGGTAACAAAATTGCCTTTTTTTATTCTTCCGGGTGGAGAAAGCTTCAAATTCCTCCAGTTTTGGTCCAGCTGCCAGAAAGGGACCTGTTCTGTGGGTCGCTTGGGGAAACCTCCACGTGATAAATTAAATGTTCTTCATTTAATTCTCTCAAAGAAGAAAATAAGAGTTTTACAACCAGCTGTCAAATGCTCTGCAGCTAAAATATCAACAAAGTATGACAGACGCAAGATGGAAAAAGCCTCCGAGGTTTCCTTTTATTGACTGGGAAGTCTCTGTTTCTCATCTTATTATCTTTCAAGCTAAACCGATATGAGCTGAACAATCAGGAAATTGAATAGCACCATTGGCAAAGACCATCCTCTCCCCAAATAGCTGACAGTGATGAATGCCTGAGAAGACCCATCGCTTTGGCACAGCGGGATCTAACAAAACAGAGTGTTTGATCTCATCCCATACAACCCACTGGGCCAGAGGTGATGGAGATCCAAAAGTCCTGGATCTCCTATAGGTTTATCTGGCAATAATTTAACATTTGGGTCACGTGGAGCTGGGTCACAGATTGATAATCGCATAGGTGAAGATCACAGACTATGAAAATTATTGCTGCGCTGGCTGGAATAATTTATGCAAAGCAATGCGTTATCTGGAAGCCTGCAACACGCACGCACATGCACACACTTCGGTGATCTATTGCTCTCCATGCAGATGTTGTGCTGCAAAGGTATTTTAATTAATACATTGGAAATACATTTCCTGCCTTGTCTGAGCCAGAGATGAGCAGGGAAATGATGCCAAGTGGGGGAAAAGCCCCTGCTGCAAAGCAGAAACCAAATGTAATGCACGAAAACGTGTCTCCTCCAGAAGGGCCACCAAACTGAAAAAGCCCAGTCAAGACACAGACCACACCAGCAACAACTGGATATTAACACCTCCTTTCCAGCCAGGAGAAATAATTTGAGAAAGCAATTTCCGTCCCTCAATGAAAACTGAAAGGGTGGGACATTTGGCTTCATTAGGAAAAGGATTTTTGTCTTTCATGCTTTTCTCCTTCTCTGTTTTATTTTTACTGACTCTCCAGCCTCACCCATGAGACTCTCCCATACAGACCAGCCAAGGCCCACAGTGGCAGCAATAAATAAAACCAGGCAATGATTGCCCAGCTGTCCTCACTGCCTGCCCCGAGGGGTGCTGCCCTGTGCTCCCATCAGCTACCCCTCCCCTGTGCCACTGCAGGTGTCACAGGCGGCCTCAGCCATCGCATCACAAAGAGGAGGCTTAAATCACCCCACCAAAAGGTGGCTGAAGAGACACACAAAAGGATGAGAGAGGAGATGAGTTTAATCAGCATGGAGGGCTCCTACCTCAAGCAGGGAGAAACCCAGGTATATTCCTTGGAGAAAAAGAGATGTGAAATTAGCCTTTCCAGGCTAGGGAGCGCTTTTAAATTGCAGCAGAAGTGTTTGAGAGATAGCTTGGCTCTCCACAGGAGCTTCTCCCCATCCTTGGGATTTAAGCCTGTTAACAGTGGAGTATGATGGTATTATCTGTTTGTATTGCACTTTTTATCACCCACGGTTCCCAAAGTGATTTGCTATCATGTCCTCTGAGAGCAGCTGAAACACAGGCCCTGTTGGGAAGCATCAACAGAGCAGCCATCACCCCAGGCAAGGGAAAAGGGGAATATGGACCAAGAAAACCATGTCCTTGGTTCCTCACACTCTCACAAACCAGCAAGGATGTGGGATTTATGGTCCTGCCCAGAAGATCTACGCACAAGAAAGTCTGCTCTATCTAGCTTGGTGCAATGACAGAGCAAACGCTGACCTTGGCCAGGTTTGGACCAGAGCCTCCTGGGAAAAGCAGCAGCTCCAGCCCCAAGCCTGACCCATCCCTGGCTGCTCCACACAGAACCCACATTCCCCTCAGAGGATGCAGCCTGTGTTCACCCCAGCTGCCAGCCCTGAGCCACCACCATCCCTGGTCCTCACGCAAGAACATGTGGAAATGCATTTCTCCAGCCCTCCTGGTGGAAAGACACATAGCAAAACCTGGGGTTATCCCTGTAACCTCTGCTCAAAAAACTGCCTGACCCACCAGTATTAGAGCATGGATGTGGGGAAGGTCCATCCCCAGAGGACGCATGCAATGTCTCTCCATGGGGAAGGTCCATCCCCAGAGGACGCATGCAATGTCTCTCCATAAGGATTTCTCTCCCTGCAAAAGCTGCAGATGAGATCCCAGTACCTGATAGCAGTGGCAGCAAGAGAAAATGAAGTGAAAGCCCTTTGCCAGGTGGGAAAACACCTGCGTTTCTCACTCTCCCATTGACTCCGAGAGGCTCACTCAGGTGTTGGCATCTGTTCTTCAGCTCCCAGCCCACAAAAGGGAGGATTCATGGGGTTACAGATCTCTGATGGAAAGCAGACACTCACTACTACGTTTAGACACACAATTGAGCAGCTTTCTCCCAAAGCGACTGACAGAGGAGCCCAAACCCTGCAGCCTCCAGGCCAAAACCCAAATAATCCACCCCACCCAGGTCCAGAGACCCCAACTCAGCAGAATTAACCCAGTCTGCCCTGCCCTGCCCCCTGGCCCTTGCATGGGGATGCTGGGAGCCTTCAGGCAGCTCCCCACGCCACTGCTGCCACCAGCCAGCTCCGCTCAAGGTCTAGCAGTCCTCCAGCACTGTGCCACCATCCCCTGCATGCCTGCAAGGCCAGGCAGCACCTGCCACCATGCACTTGTCACAGCATGAGGAACAGCAAGAGACGGTCCTGGGAACCCCAGTGCCTGCACAGGGGAGACAGCACGTGGCAGCTGGCGGTGCAGGCAGACCTTCCTGGGAGCACCATCGTGGCTTCGCTCAGGCTGAAGCCCTGGGCTGTGGGTGAGGGTGTCTGTGAGTGCTGCCCTGTGCTTGCCAGGACTACCAAAGGCAGGACCAACTTCTGCCTGAACCACCTGGACATCCAGGTTGGAGGACTGTGCAGTGCAGTCACCTGTGAGCATCACCCGGTGATGCACATAATTAGGACAAGTATTTGTGTTTCTTCCTTTGATGCAGGAAGATGGACAGATACATTGCAGAGCCATTTCCTTCCCTAAAAGCCAAGTGCAGATGCTGTGCCCAACTTCCCATGGCCACTTTTTAATCAGACATACCAGGCACAGGCACGTAGACCTCAAGAAGCATCGTGGAGAGGTGAGAGCCTGCAGCTCCATGCTGGGAACATCAGTGGAGACACAAAGTGATTTCACTCACAGCTACATCATCGCCTGATTGACACTCTGGAATAAAGAGATTCACCACATAATTATCATGCATTTGGGATGCAGCACCAGTTGTTGGGTTTTTTTAACCCAGTGACAGATTTAAACAGTAGTTAAAAGTATATGTTTATATTAATGTCATTAGTTATTTTTGTGCATTTTACAGAAAAGGCTTTTCCTTGAAACATCAATACAGTAAACAACAGCTCAGGTGTCTTCCAGAGACATCTCTACCTCTACTTGCAGATGAACTGTTGAAGCGAACGGGAGGGGAAAGAACTGAGCTGAGATTAAACAAGCAACAGCTTGATGATAACAAGGGGTGCAGGATCAGGCCCTGCTGTTGGGAGCCTCTCAGCTCTCACCAATATGGGGTAAGTGCAGGAGCCCAAAAAAAGCCTTTTCCACACTAAGTGTCCTGCTGTGCCTGCAAGGACTTGCCACATCTTCACATGTGACACACTGTCAGTGGCTGAGACCTGTCCTCTGTTAGCACACCTGGGTACAACCAGGACGGGGGCACAAGTGCCATCATATTCAGGTATCTATCTCAGCCTTGCCAGAAAAGATGTTAAATTAGGTTTATAACAAATGAGAGAAGGGGCTTGGCATTTACTGGTAGAGAAAAACAATAATAAATGACGTTTTTTATTAGAAAATATTACCTAGAAGGTTTATTTCTATTCCAAGGGCCTCCAACAGCCAGCAACATAATAAAAGAGAAAAAATGAGAAGGGGAAAATTAGAATAATGAAGATGATCAAATGAAAACACACACGTATATAAGCCTTAAGCCAGTAACACCTAGATGTCGCGGTTGGGTTTATGTTTTTCTGCAATGAAAGAAAGGCCACCTTTCATAAACTGATATAAATTATTCTGGAATCAAAATGAAAATGGGTATACATAGGTGGTGAAACATTGTCAGTCAGGAGTGGGAACAGGGGTCCTTCCATCACTGTCACCAGGAAGTTGTGGCTCCAGCGGATGCACAGAGCTCAACCCTGGAGCCTGCTGCTCCACCACGAGGGTTTGGGCTGGTTCCAGGAGTCCCAGGAGATGCTGTGGTCTCCTCCCCAGCCTCTGCATGGCTCCAAACCCACCTGGGTACCATCTGTGGCTGGGCACAGCAGCGGGGGACAGAGGCAGGCTGCCCTCTGCTCCTACCAGGCATGGGGGTAAATCCCTGTCCTTCACAATGATGCACTTTAAAGACTCATTTGGTAGTTGGGGGAAATCCAGCTACCAGCTTTCACCAGGCTCCTTGGCCCTGCTCCTCAACCTCCCACCACCAAGACTTTGCAAATCAGAAACACTATTTCTTTTCTTTCAGAAGCATGATCCTGCCTAAGAGCTCCTCCTCCCACAGACATGCCCAGCACAGAAGCAGCTGGAGTCACCAGAGGAGCTCTGTACCAGCTCTGCTCTTTCCACAGGGCAATGCCAAAGAACCAGATCAGTATACAGCCCTTCAAGGTAACACCATCCCAGCCATGCTGGGACTTTACTAACAGAGTACCAACAGAGCATTTCTCTGAGTGTTTCCAGCAGCCAGTCACTGCCCCATCACACCATGGTCTTGGAAGTACTGATGTGGTGGCTTCATCCCTCTTTGTGAGCTCCTGGGGGTGTCCCTACCTGCCATGGGGTAACACACCACCTGGGAATAATCCTCTCCCTCCTACTTTCACTTACATCCACTTCCTGCTGCGATGGACATGACAGACCCGTCCCAGGGCTGGGCTGCATCTCTGCAGTGGCAGTCACCCATCATTAATTAGGTGACTCAGGCAGTTTTCCTGAGCCACTGCTCAGTTCCCAGCTGGTAGCTGAAGTTCTCAGCATTTGCCCTTATGTGTGTGACCTTGCACTGCTGGCACTCTTAGATTTAATCGCTTCTCTTCTGCTCATGTTGAGATCAGCCAGGGCTTCTGGTATGACATAACACTCCTCTGTATTAGGATACTGCCCAGCATTGCATCTCCAGAGCATTTAATTAGCATAAGACTAATTTTTATACCAAGTTCACTAATTAAAACATTATACAATGAAAATATTGTCATCCCTGAAACCTGTTCTTGAGAGACTTGGTGAGCTGTCAGCCTTTTGCTCAGTTCTTCCCTGCTCCACACCACCCCACCTTTTATCCCACTAATTCCCACCTCCTCTGGTTTAATTAACAGCACACAAGATAGGTGAGGCAGCCAGGCTGTGAAACTGCCCAGGAAGTGAATTTTGGGGTAATAATGGAGAAAGATGACATGGCTTAGGGAAGAGGCTGGTCTGCATACACACATCTTGCAAAGGTGACCCAGTTCTGAAGCGTGCATCTCAGCAGCGTTGTCTCCATGGGGAGGAGGGGACCATGCAGACACTCAGGGACAGACCAAAGCCATCTGCAGTCCCAGTGACAGCCTGGCACAGTGTGACTGCTGGTCACTGCCTTCTTAGGAGGTGGAAGCAATGTCTGGGTTTAAAGGTCTGAATCTGAACTTGCTGAGGAAACACCCTAAAACCTTCCTCTGTGCACACATCCTTCCACAATGATGCCTGCACCCCACAGCAGGACCCTCAGCCCACTCCTGGAGCACCACAGACCTGTCCCAGCAGATTTTATCATGGGAAGGAACAGCATTACAGCATTGCCACATCCCAGAGGAATGTCACGATTAGCACTCACTGGATGTGGATCACCAAAGCTAAAAACTGTGTGTGTAACAAAAAGGAAGCCTACAGAGATGATACCAAAGTGCAAGGGACAAGAAACAGAAGGTCCCCAACGGATGGAGGAAGCCACTGTACCCACAAGGAGCCGTTCTGGAGCTCAGCTGATGGGAAGCGCAGCACATACGTCCTTATGGCCCAAAGTCTCCTTAACTCTTCCCTCCAGCTGAGCAGCAGGCAAGAAGTAACCTCAGTGATTGCATTTCTTTGTGTGACCCCATCTAAAACTTTCGGCATCAGATAAACAACTCCCAAGGGTCAATTAACATGTCTTGAGATGATTAGAGTCTGACACTGATGAAATCCAGCAGTAATTAGCAAATTAAAAAAAAAAAAAGCCCTTTTGATTAGTACTCAGCATAATTCCCTCCAATTATTCAAAGTTCATGACTACAGGGGGTGGAATATCTCCAGGAATATTTATTTATATCCCTATTTTTTTCCAATCAACTTTGTGAATCTAGTTAATCATCAGCACTTGAACTTGTTAACTTGGAGTTTCAGAGCTGTCACTCTGTCTGATTGCTGGAGACAGCCTGGGGAAGAGTTTGGGGAGCACAGAGAATCCAAATACCTGTCTCAGACAAAGAAAAAGCAACGAAAAAAACATGAAGAAAGCAAACTAAAATCCCAACTCACTGCAGCAGCAGAGAAAATAAAAATACAGTGTTTTCCCTCTCTTTGTTTGGAGACACAGCTTGATGCTGGCATGTTTTGCATCAGCCTGTCAGACGGTGCTTTGCAAAGGCAGGTAATACACCTCCTTCTGCACACGGACAACATCCTCTCTGAAGAGATGCTCGTGCCTGCAAAGCCCAAATAGCTGGGCAGGAGCAGCTCAGGCAGCCAAGCTTCCCCTGAAAATATGCTCCATAGTAATGCAAGCAAAGAATGGCCTTAAGCTAGTATGCTCCTTGGCTGCAGGTGCAGTAGAGCAGTCCCCCAGGCAGCCCCCCACTGCGGCAGGGCAGGGCTGACCTGCCCACCATCCATGGGAAGCAAAGGTAAGCCGTAAAAAAGCCAGAACTGCTCTGGAAGTTGTTGCTGCCTGCAAGGAAGCTTTGCTAAAGCATTTCATGCCTGTCTTCAGATGGTATGAGAACAGCTTTCCTGCCCTAAATCCTCTCACATCCTTTCCAGCAGGAGGGAAGGGACCATGAAGCCTCTCTTTATCCCTCCCCAAAGCTGCCCCAGTGCTCGTGGCTGCCTGAATGCAGAGGTGGGGTGGGGACGATCATCCCCACACTGCCATCAGGGGAGGGGGGATGTGTGGCCCATCCCATGGCCCCACCTGCCCAAGAACTAGCACTGTCTCCTTGCTCCCAGACATAGGGGAGAGGTAGATGAACGGGGAGCCAGAGATGCTGCCACCTCAAAGGATCAAGGTGGTCGAAGCACCGCCAAGCCTTATCAGGAAAAAACTGCAATGGAGTCAGAGCAAACCCTTCTGATTAAAGCTACACTTCGCAGAGAGGACAGGAATCTTCTTATCTCCTGACACAAGGTCTCAGCAGACCCATCTCCACTGCCTCTTACCAGCCACAAGCCCATTGCTTGGGCAGAGGCACTCTCCATCCTGGTGGCATGAAGGGACTGCCCTTGCTGACCTACATGGGCAAGCGCTGGGGGCGTGGAGATGTGACCACCTGGAGAGTGGGCTTGCCAGGCTCTGAGCTGCAACTTCTCCATCCTCTGCTTCATTAAAACCTTCTTCCCTGCCTGAGTGAGCCCTGAGGGATGGAGAAGACTAGTTCCAGATAGGAAGACATACGCTTAAACCTTTCAAAGCCATTTTTCATTGGACTTTTCTATATTCATCACTGCAGACTAACAGAGATTTTCTCTCTAGTTTAGATGATTTTTTTTTTTAATTTAATCCTATCCAGCGAGAGCCCTCTAGGGAGCTCCTAACCCTGCTTTAATAACATGCTCATTAGCCAGGTTATTCAGGGAGTGGTTTCTATTTGACACTCCAGCATCTTTCCAATTAATGTTGCTTTAAAACAAGCAAACCTTAAAAAAAAAGAGAGAATATCAAACAGCTCAGAGTCAGCACTGTGGGAAGCCAGCAATTTCCTCTGGATTTTCATCTCCCTTCTCTCCAAAATTTGGTTCTTAGTATCTCAGCCATTTGCTGAGACAGGACTAAATTAAAAGACTACAAGACCCTGTCATCCCAGTAGCTCAGGGATGTCAAACCAGCAGCCAGCGCACCAAGTGAGACACCAAGGGTGGTGTTGTTGAGCTGGATTAGGTCCTGCACGATGCTCTGGGTCACACGTGCAAGGCTGTACCAACACACATAGGCGCTCCCACAGGCCAAGGGTCAACAGACTGACATTGCTTGCTATCTCTGCAACTGGAAATCCCTCCATCAGCTGAACACCTCCCAGCACAGAAGGTCTTTCCCTTGGTCCCTCACTTGAGTGTGGCAGTGTTTGTGGACAGCAGCACAGGCTGCTGCAGCAGCCATCAGGATCCTGGGTCGAGAGGCTGTATGAGTGAAGGGATGTCACCACAGTTGCTGGAGCAAGGACACAAAACTCCTCTGATGACATGGCATATATGTACAGATTGCCTTTGCTTTTGGCTTAGTTATCCCATTACAGGATGGTCCAAAGGCTGAAACAGCTCAGAATTGAGCTCATCTCCAACCAGTGACTTCACAAGTGATATTTGCCAGGCATGTGCCTCAGTCTCCCTTCCATGAAGACAAGCTCTGGACACACATCCCACAGCCAGGTGTTGAAGCCTCTTGGCAACCAAGAAGAGGAAGCACCTTGCACAGCAGGTGCTGCAAGAAGGTGAAGCACTGCAACATCAGGGCACGAGTTACTGAAAATGTTTCAAAACATGCTCAATTTGCCCACAATAAGAACTGAAGCGCTTCCCTCACTGCCCACGACTTCCCCTGCTGCAGTTACAGCACCTATTAATTTCATTTTAGATGTAGAGAAGTGAAATCTGGGTTGGAAGCAGGGAAAGCAGAGGCACACACAGTACACTGCCCACTGCAAAGAAATGCCATCTCTGGCAAGTCAGCAGCTGCAAAGGGAGTGCAACAGGACCAAATTTTGCACTGTCAGAGGGCCAGCACTGCTCCATCGATGAAACAGAGCTGCAGCCGTTTGCACCCTGGCTGAGCTTAGCCCCAGAGGGCTGAGAGCAAGTACTGCTTGGGCCAGGAATGAAATCAAAGCCATGAAATGGCAAGAGAAGAGACAAGAGGGTTAAAAGCCTGTGAATTCCTAGAGCTGGTAACAATACCAGGAAAAGATTTGCGCAGGGCTTCCCTCTGTGTTGTCCTCAAGTCATTCCCCACGATTTGGACTGAAATAAGTGTATAATTGTGTTGCCTACCACAGCTTGCTGAGCACATGCCTCTGCCTGTGACGCAGGGAATAATGTCGGCGGTACCCGGCTGTGTGAACAGCTAAACTCTGAGTAAGTCTGCTGGCATCCTCCGCTCTCCATTATCACAAGTCCCCCTTAGGCTCTTCGCTTTGCCTTCCCCAGTCTTACGCAGAATTTTGGCTCTTTCCTCGTTAATTAAATGACAACCGTCTGCAGCCAGAGCTTGAATTACACCTGCCTAAAGCCATCGACAGTGATTGCAATTGTTGTATCATTTTGATTGCAAAGATTCCCACGCAAGTCAAAACAAGCAGGGAGCACAGGCATATGCTGAGAGCTATTACCAGGGCTGGGAGACAGCTTCCCTTCTGCCAACATGCACCCAAGGCCTATCCCGAGCTCTTCTTAGCAAGAGCTTAAGAACAAGGCTGAGCAGAAGGATTTATTTTTTTTTCCCTTGGGCTCTGGCTCCTTGCAATGGTTTGCAGCGGCAGCAGAAGATGCTGATGCTGGCCGGAGCTGTTTGTGGGACCCAAGGTAGTGCTAGAGATGAAGCACAGCCCATGTGCATCCGGCTCCGCTGTTTCAGGATTATTTCTTTACAGCAGGCTTGCAGCAGCTGGTGTTTCCCCAGCTTGTTTTATGGCTGTGGTGGAAAAAGAAAAGCCAATGAAAGGGATATAACTGAAATAGGATGAGTTAGAAGCAGGCACATTAAGATGAAAGAGTACAGATCAGTGAGGCTAGATGGAAGCTCTCCCCAGCAAGCATCATGCCAGGATTTCCCCAGGGATTGTCCACTCCTCTCCACGCTGCACTGTGGTGCTAACACCGGTCCTCCTCTGCAGTTGCTCTCTACTCCCCCATAAAGTCTTGATGATACACACAGCAAGCGGGATGCCCAAGACTTCCCAGTATGCTGAGAAAAGTCTGTCCCTGTCTGATATGGGCAGAGCTCCTGGGAGGCCATGGTGGCACAGCTACGTCAGGAGTGCCAGGAGAGGACCTGCAAGCAGCTCAGGGAGGGGAGGGTCAGGTGGTGGCTGCACCACTGATCCCCTGCTTCATCAGCTCTCCCATCAAACCAGGCACGACATTCAGCAAATATCAAACCAGCCAGTAAACAGACAATCCAAGAAGCAAAATCATTGGTGAAATCTGGCTGAATTTGGGAAAATCGCAATGAAAATCCCTGTGGGAGGGAAGTGGAGGGAAGATGTTGCCCTTTTGTAAATGAAACTTTCCACTGTGGTTTCAAAGGGCAGTTCTCTCTTTAAGACCAGATCTCGCTTTTAAAGCGAAGCAGGGAGAAGGCAGGAAAAGTTTTTGACAGGTCAAATAACCTAAAGCAAAAAATTTCAATTCAAGTCCAGTGAGACAGCTGGTGTCCCCAGCCAAAAGAGGAAGGGGGGGAAGTGAACCAAATATTTTCCCCCTGATTTATTGGATGAGATCCCAATCAAAAGCCCTCAGACTCACCAGCTCTGCTCTCCAGCCCAGGGCCATGCCAGGGGCACTCACAGGACACTGCTGGGGGAACGTCTCCCTCCTGCTCAATCCTGCTACGGTCTCATTACTCGGTAATTGCAGTGCCCCTTTCTGTTGCTACAGAAACAGCCATGATGTCATCCCCGCAGATGAGCAGGTAGCGCAGGAGGAGCTCCCGGGAAGGGCAGAGAGGTCACACGGGACCGCGTCCTCCCTGTACCGAACCCTCGGCACCTCGTCCCCAGGCATGCAGAGGTATGCTGGGGAAGGCAAGGGCTGCAGGAGAGGTGAATGGCTTTGTGTCCTCAGGAAGCTCATTTTAAGCTTTCCAAACTGACAAGTCACATTTTTTAGAGATCTGGAATAGATTCTTCGATGTATTTGTTTGGAGCAATAATGACATCCAGTGGCTGGTTAGCTTAGTCCTCAAGGGGAATCGTGCATGAGCATCCCCCGTCCTGTCCCTGTTCAAGGGTGTTAAAGTGGGACAGGCTGCAGCAGACAGTTGTTTGCAGGTCACACCAGGCTTCTCTCACATCTGGAAGGAACAGCACTAGGACAAGCCTTATGGCTCCTCCAGCAGCTAGAGAACCTGCTCCCAGGACATGCTTCTGCTGAATCCTCCCCAGCAAGCCCTAAGCCTGCTTCTTTTGAAGTTTAAAGTCTCTTCACTAGGGAGGGAGTGGAATGAGAGCCAAGAGCTCTGCTTCTTCTGGCCACCCCAGGCTTGCTGGAGGAGCACATATGGTGAACACCAACCTACAGAAGAGAGGCAGGCAGTTTGGGCACTATACACTGACACAGTTTGTGGCATTGAGTGACGAGAGCTGATACATTTGAGGCCAGTCTGAACTGCTTCTGTGCCCAGGGAAACCAGGGAACACTGCAACACTGGGACATGATGACAGGGTAGATAAGTCACAGGATGCCAAGACAGGCCAACTCGGTGGGGTGTTGCTGTGCCCATGCCAAGGGTGACACATACCATTGTGCCCCACAGCTTTCTCAGCAATGGCCCTGAAAAGGGTCCCCAGGCACGTACACCATGGGGAAGAGGAATGTGCCTGGGGCACATCTCAACTCCAGCAACCTCAGCACAGGAGAAGCACTTTTGTCTGCACATGGGCAGGAGCACATCTCCTTGGTGTTGGAGGTGTGGTCTGGATTCAGTATCTCCTCCCAGCATCAGTGCCAGCCAGGCTGCGTGTGTGGCATTTGCAGAAACAGTGGCTAGAAATCCTCTTGGCAGCCTCCTCCAGCAAGGTCAAGCTCCCAGGCAGGCACAAAGCCAACCTAAAAAAAACCCAAGCAGCAACTCTGAGCCTTTGGCAAGACACAGGGAGTTCTTGTCCCTTTTGCCCAAATCAGGGGCTGGGACAACATCATTTGGGGACCTGAGGCACAGAGTATCAGCAGGATTTACATGGGATGAAGTGAGACTCAGCGTCTGGGGCTCAGCCACCATGGTGGCTTCATCACATCCCCTGATGACAGTAAAGGCAGGAGAATGATTTATTTGAAGCCAGAGCCCAGCTGTTGGGTCTTTAAGGTCTCTGAACATATCCCTTGCAGAAAGCTAGGTTGGCAAAGCCTGCCAGGAGCAGTTTCTCCACTCACCCTTGCCAATGATTACTGGGTCAGGTGGAGGTTTCACTCCAGAGCTGATGACTTTGCATGCATGGATGTCCCTGGTTCCCCTCAAGGCTCTACAGCAAACGCAGCTCAGCTCACGTGCGCCTGCCCAGACCCTGAGCAAGTCACTGAGACATGAAGAAAACAGTTATGCAAGCAGAGCAGGGAGCACTAGTGCCTCTGCCCCAGCAGCTCGCAAGATGGGCTAAGATGGTCTGAGGGACTGGCAGAGACCAGGCTGCCAGCACTGCCAGTTGTGGTGGAGCATCCCACAGGGATTGCACTCCTTAAGAGGGCTCTGGCACCCTGCATCACTGCCAGAGTAGACTGGATCATTGGAATCAATGTGGGTGCAGGCCATGACCATGGCACAGTCTCAGGAGCCCCTCACCACCTGGCAGCAGCCATGAAGCTCTCCCTCATGTATGCTGAGTGTGAGGTTTGCCCCACATCTGCTTTTCATTCCCTTCTTGTCTCTGCTGTAACCGCTCCTCAGGAAGAACTCCCTTTCCCTGGATTAGCAGATGGAGCCATTCATCTCAAAGGTACCTAGGAGAAGGCTTGAGTCAATTAAGCCATGGGTACTAATTGGAGAGGGTCAGCAGGCATCTCTCACTGCCCTGGAATATGTGCAAAGACCCATAACTGCCAGAGACCCAGAAGATTCATCAATTTAAGGAATCACCTCTTTAAAAAGCCACCTAACAGTAAGGTCACCACCACCTTATTGAATGAGCTGTGCTCTCCACAGTGGTTTACATTTCCCAAGCACAAATTGTACCAGTTCCTATATGTCTACGTTTAGCCTGTACCCAGGGCTAAACTGCAGCAGTTGTTCTACCACCTGATGCCTCCTCCCCAGCTGAGAAGGGGAACTGGGGGACAAAGGGAGAAGCCCCCTGAGTTGAGGTAGAAGCAGACTGAATGAAATAACAAAACAAACACCAACACCAACATAAAGTATACAAGGTTCTACTCAACCTGGTCCTTGGGGTCTGCAGCAGGAACAGAGGACCAAAAGGGAAAAGCCCCAGGAAACAGAAGATCACACTCACTGAGCTCTCTCCTTTTATAATGAGCATGATGCAGTGGTATGGGATCACCTGTGAGTCAGCTTGGGGCAGCTGCCTTGATTGGATCTCCCAGCTCACTCGGGGCTGCTCATGGCCTGCCTGCATGGCTGGCCCATGGGGCTGTGCCTGGGGAACCAGGACACTATCACAGTTTACAAGCACTCATACACCTTCATTTCAATGAGCCGGATGCTGCAATGGCCTTGCTCACACTCTTCACTCCTTGGAGAGGACCACTGCGAGTGACCTGCCCCCAGGCACGACTGTGGTGAGAAGGTGCCTCCTGCCATTGCTGATAGAAGGGCAAGTCCATGGTTTAACAGTTGCACAGGCCTCAAAACTGCCTCTCTTCAGCTTACAGGGGAAAGGGTCTCTGTCAATGTGGTGCTTCTCCGCTGAGTGTCTCACCCAGGTGATTAATGAACAGGCTTTTTGTTCTTTTCTGCTCCTAAAATTAATAGCGAGTTCTCAGAGTCACACCTGCATGGGAGAAGCACAGTAGAGTCCAACGTGTCTCTCTCCTGCTGTTTCTGACAGGCCATTGATGTTCCAGCAATGCCAGGAGAGGAGAAGCCCTGAGGCTCTTCCCTTGAAGTGCCATGTGCCGGTGTGACAAGGAAACCTCTGCTGGAACGAGGGAGAGATCAGCCACAGCTGGTCTAGGCGTTACCTTGGCCAACACATCAACTGGATGGGATGCCTTCATCTTCACAGAGCCTTGGCCAGACACTGCCCAGGTCCAGGAGCCTGCTGGGGTCAGCAGCTCTTCTCGGCCAGCTACCAACATGCGGAGAGAGGGAGGCAATCAGGGAGCAGCCCTGCTGCAGAGGTTTCTCCAGTGAGAAGCAGAAGAAAGAGATTGTTGCACAAGTGCAGGAAAACTCAAATATTTGGTAGAGATTTTTTCGTAGGGGAGACATGAGGGAGAGCCAGTCTTCGCCAGCGTGCAGCACAGTGCGAGGGCAAGGAGGCAGGACACAGGTCTGACCCCAGCAGTAAGCAGGTGCATGGCCACAGGCAATGCTGCCAGCTGGTTTGCAATCTCATTTCATACAGACGCTGTCTTCCCTGCCTTCAGTTCATTGCTGTTGCTCGTTTCTGGTCTGTGGGGAAAGGAAGGAAGGGGAAAGAAATGGAAAGGAAGGGGGGAAAGGAAAAAAAAAAAAAAAAAAAAAAAAAAGGAGGAAAAAAAAGGAAAGGGAAAAAGAAAAGAAAAAAGCAAAAAGCTATTGCAGACCCAAAAGCCCCTTCCAGCACAACATTTAATAGGCTTTCTCCTGCTATATTAGCACTAGACAATCAAACTGTTCAGCACAAGGTTATTTCCCTCTAGGATAGAGCAGTGACTTGGCGAATGCTTAAGGAGATCTAACAGACATGTTATTGCATTCCTGAAGGCTGAGGGACCACCAACAACTCATGCTGGTCTCTAATTGTCTCTGTGCTGATGGGCACACTGGGTTTGGGATGAGACACACCATAGGTCTCGGCTGAGTGAAGTCACCCCAAGCCCTGCCTTTACCCTGGGAAGGAAGGGACCCCATTCCCTGGCCAGCCTCCAATATTTGGGATTCCTCTCCCAGCTCCCCCGCACAGACACAAGGCTCCCTGGGTTTCCCAACACTCTATTGCCAGCTGCCATTGAACAGCTGCAACTTCACCCCCCTGAGAGGTCCGTTTCCTAACGCCAGCATCAAATCCTCCATCACTTCCCAAAGTGCTGCAGGAACAAATACAAATCGTCCCGGCAGCAACCCCTCCTGCCCACACAGGAGACCCGCTGAGCACCCCAAGTGCTGTGCACCAAGCAATCTGCTGCCCACTTCCACTAAACCCCAGACAGTCTTACTGCTAAAAAGTGGGCTTTGGTCATGTAAATTGATTCTTTTCTCTTCCAGCTCATGCCCACAAGGTACAGTTTTGTCAGTCACTAATTAAGGAAAATCATGTCTTTCCTTCCTTTAGGCAGTGCTCCTTACAGTCTTGCATCTTAGCCTGGATCTCCCCTAGTTTCCTCCACAGATTTAATTTCCTTAATCTTTTGGCCTGTAACTCCTCACTGCAACTTCCCACTCTGGTGTCCTGTTGCCGTGCCCCAAGCTGGCTGGGATTCCCCTGTGATCTTCCCTGAGCTGTACAACGCAAACCAGCTCCAGGGTCTTACATGCAGAACCTCCAAGTGGCACATCACTTGTCACAGGACCCTTTTTCCCTCTCTTTCTTACCCTTTCTTTCTCTCTTTTTCTTGTTTTTCTCTTTAATTTCCTTCCTTACTTCCTTTTTTTTATTTTATTTTCCTTTTCTTTTTAATTATTATTTTCCTTTTCTTTTTTCTTCTTTTTTTTTTTTACTTTTTCTTTTTTCCTCTTCTCTTCTCTTCTCTTCTCTTCTCTTCTCTTCTCTTCTCTTCTCTTCTCTTCTCTTCTCTTCTCTTCTCTTCTCTTCTCTTCTCTTCTCTTCTCTTCTCTTCTCCCTTCCCTTCCCTTCCCTTCCCTTCCCTTCCCTTCCCTTCCCTTCCCTTCCCTTCCCTTCCCTTCCCTTCCCTTCCCTTTTTCCTTATTTCTCTTTCTTCTCTTTCTTTTTCTCTATACCTCATTTCCTTTGAATGCTCTGATTTTAACCTACAGTCACCACCTCTGTCCTACTATCCTATTGCCCCCCTCTCACTACATTTCATTTTAAGCCTCTAATTTACCTGGATTAAGTTATATTATTGAGAATAAAAATGCCCATATAGTTAAAGTTCTGGGTCTGGGAGATACAGATTTAACTCCCAGCTCTGCCACATTTTGTTTGTCCAGTAAGGTGCTTAGATATGACAGCAGTGAGTCCCATAGAAAATCCCTCTGAGGCATATTTATAAAGAATGTTATGGTGCATTTGAACATTTAGTCCCTACAGGTGCAGAGTTGCTCAGTCCCACATTTTCCTACTCCATGCAGCTCTTCTGTGGAGTTTAGAAGCCTCACTACCTCCCCAGTCTGGCACTGAGATGTTGCTAGCATAGTCCTAGCTCCCTGTACTGCAGCAAGCCATTTAGAGCTCTTTTAAATGACGTTACCTTTTCCTTGCATATTTTTGATCCGAAGCACAGGAGAAAGCTAACAGAGGGAAATCAGCATTTTAACTTGGTGATGTGGCAGTTCATAAGCAAGTCAGCTTATACGTGGGTTAAGATGATAAAGAAATTGGCTAGTGGGAAGAATATTTACAGGACTCTTTTCCCAGCTTTGGAATTAGAGAAAATAATCCTACTAAATTAAACAAAAGTGATAATAATACAAGAGAGTGCTTCTTAAACATAACAGCTTCCTTCCTTGCCAGCAACATAGAACTCAATGTTTTCAACACATGTATAATGCATTTTTAATGTAAACAGCGGGAGGCATAATTCCAGCATAGGATGTGAAATAGAAAGAGAAATTGTTCAGGAAGGGAGCTGGGGAAATTGCTAACGCTGCACACAGAATGAAACTTCCTCTAAATCCCAAGCTCTGCCTGCGGAGCATTACAGCATCAGTGCCGTTATCACCACACACCACGGACAGCTTATTGCTATTAATTATGTTAGTAAAATAAAGGATCCTTTCTGGCCGGACTGGATGGACAATGCTGTCATGCTGGAAAAGCTGGATAAACCTCAGTAAGGAGAATTTGGCGTTGGGAGAAATAAGGCTGCACATTCACCGAGTTCAGGATACTTCAAAGGGAAAAATGGCTTGTGATAATGGATTGCTCAGGAGTCAGGACATGACTGGGCACCTTACTCATCCTGCATCCAACTGCCCACAGGAGGGGAGGTTTTCCTGGGCCCTCCACTCGCCTTGCCACCTTCTCACCCACATGCTGTAATGCTGCTGCATCATAACTGTAATCTTGGGGTCACAAACCTCTACCCCTTTGCTTCAGGGTGCCTTGGTTAAAGAGCATGTGGTGAAAGGGCTGTGGCCCCAGGCATGCACAGCATGCAAATCCCTGGGGCTGCTGTTCCCAATGATTCCCAGTCTGTATGGATGGCTGGGCTGCACATTCTCCTGTTTGCTCCACCTTGTGTTTGCATTGAAGACACGGTGAGGGATGAAGGAGTGGGTTTATTATGCATGCAGACAAGAGCAATCAGGGAGGGATGGCAAGGACAATTTGGGGGCAAGGCTAGAATTCAAAATGATTTGGATAAGTTGGATGAAATGGCCCCAAATACTGAGGTGAAATGTGAACTGGGGACAACAGTAAGGCACTGCATTTTAGCAGGAGGCACAGACTGCTCACATCCAGGGTAGGAATGAATGGAGGCATGGCCTTTCTTCCAGAAAGGAGCTGAGATAATGGCAGACACAGGGCAAGGATCTGCTACAAGAAGGCACAGAGTGCTGCAGCTCTGTACCAAATGAGGAATGGTCCCTCTCCTTACACAGCCTAAGAAATAGCAGAGGAGGGATGTTACCCTTCTCTCTCCCCCAGCTTAACAGTTAAGTCCTTAAGGCCTTTAAAAGATAACCTTCAGGTGGAAGGGAACGGTCTGTTCTCCATAGCTGCGGCAGACAGGACAAGATGTCATGGGTTTAAATTGCAGTAAGAGCAAATCAGGTTAGACACGGAGCTCCTGGAGCAGATAACCTTGGGGTGCTGGGGAGGCTCCATGTTGAAGGACTTAACATCACAAGAGCTGTAGACTTTTCTCTCCTGTTAGTGTACAGGTCTTTTCTCCCTTCTGTGGTGTCTAAAATGCCATCTGTGTGGAAAGAGGACTTCAGGAATTGTACTGCTCTGAATATTGGGAAAAGATAGGAATGATGCTAACTTTGAAGGCAATATTGGACATAAATAGACATGGCAAGGTGCCAGCATCAAAACATAACTGTTTCCAACAGAGCTGGGTGAGGCATTCAAAGAGTCTTTTGAAAAATCCATTAAGGCTCCATCAAAACAAGGAGCTTTTCATACTGACAGACACATAGGTGCCTCCTTCTGCTCATTCACTGAAATAGAAAAATCAGGCACGTTTTCTCCTTATTTTCTTTCATTCAGATTCAGCCTCTCCAGAGGAAAAAAAAAAAAATCATTAAAGTTTCTGTTGCAGGGAAGAAAGCAGCACCATTTCAAGTTTTAACAGATCTTCCACTGATCAGGCTTAAATCTGCCATGCGCTGCCTCCAGTTGAGCTCTCGGTGCCACTGCACTGCTGCTGACATGGAAGGGACTTAGCAAGCAGAGATCTCACCAGTCCGCAGCCCTCATCCATCACTCAAAGCTTCAATATGCAGAAGTCTTCCAAGGCTGAAAAGCCCAGGCTTTTGCCTTTCCATCGGTAGGTCTTTGAACACCTCTGGGTCTTCGTAATAGCAGCATCTGCTTCATCATTTCAATTTCTGCATGAGTCACTACTTTTCCTTTCCCACTCTGCCTCAGAGATAAGATTTCAGTGTCCCAGAGCAGAGATTTGAGAAACCTCAGGCAATGGATTCATGTCCAGAAAAAAAAAATGAATCTTATCTATGACAAAAAGGGAAAAGGAAAGGGGGGAAAATGGGTTTGTAGTAAAATTGTTAAGAGACCAAATTGGTGCTTCCTTAGGAAGTCCCTGTGATGTAAAGTACCAATTAACGTGCACATGATGTGAAATATGAATAGGCCAGAGTTTTGACTCATCCCCCAATACAAACTAAGTGAAGAGCTTGAGTCGGCAACACAAGTAGCAATTTGAAGAGGAAAAAGGAAAGCCTTTCATTTCAATCTGGATGTGCCTCCAGCCACGGCAGAGAGACTGAGGAAGAAATACAAGTTAGGAAATGCCAAGACATGGAGACGTGAGCCAAGGGTGCCTGTGGTCTGCCTTGGACACATGCCAGATGTGAGCCCTGGGTCAACACAGCTCTTTCCTAGTCATTAACCCAACAACCATTGCAAACTTGTGCACATGAGGAAGGACCTCGGACTGCAGAGGAACAATACGCACTTCAGTTGTGGATCCCCAAGCACTGGGTCACATTAATCAACCAACCCACTCAGTGCCTCTGGCAGTGAGGTACTTTTAAAAGACTATTTTAGGAGATAGGACAAGGACCAAATTGATGAGAAAGCCACCAGAATTGGTCATGTGATCAAAGAAGAAGCTTGCTCTACATGTTTGCAAGCGAGCTGAAAGGTGGGGAGATTAGGCCCTCCTCTAGGAAAGGTCCTCAAGACCTACTCTTGGCTGTGTCCTCAAACTATCCCAGGTAAGACAGCACCAGTGTCCAGTGCCCCCGTCCTGCCTGGCTGATTGATGCTCTGGACCGAGCAGGGCTGGTGCTCAGGCGCTGAGGACAAACCAAAGCCATATTTGGTGCATTCTCTATTTACAGCTGCAGCACAACCAAATCCATCAAACAGGCAGAGGAGTTCAGTTGTCACTGTCACATCCTGGAGGAAGGCTGGGCTGACTCAATTAGAAGACATACATGAGTATTGATTATTGCCAAGTACAAATTCTCTCTCTCAACTATGTGGTACACTGTTAGTTTATTTGCCCCCTCCAGGTTATTCTTAATTTCAAAACAACGTGATTTTTGTTGTTCCAAATGTACAATACAAATTGGCAATATATCTTGTATTACCGCAGTCCCTACTGGCCTCTGATGAGTTAGTAATTCAGCCACCTGATTCCCTCATTCTTTTTTCCTTTTTGCTTGTGGATTCCACTCTCTCTAAAAATGTATTTCTCGTTTATGTTCAAAGCAAAGCCACTTTGCAGCAGCTGACTGTCTGAAAAAGTTTTCTTGCCCTTCAACTCCACCACAGAGGAGGCCAGATCTGTTCCAAAGATCTCCTCCTCTAGTAGCAGTTATCAGTCACTTCTCTCATTCCCAGAGCAACTTGTGCCTGAGGCATTGGTCTGCGGTTGGGGCAGGTTCCTGGGAGCCAGCTTCTCTCTGTATGCTGGGATAACTGTTTTGGAGGGGACAGTAGAGCCTGTGAGGTTCCTAACTCAATTCACACACAAAACACATAGGCTGGCCTTAAGCGAGGAGTGGATGTAGCAAGCTGAGGTCTTCCAGGATAAACAAAGTGGGAATTCACCACTTAAGACTCTGGAAACAAAGTCATTAGAGAACCTTGCTATAACCTCATGAGCCTAAAAAGGGTCTCCTGTGGCTGAAAACAGAGATCTCGAGGTTCTGCAGCTCGATCAAAGCAACCAGAAAGGTCTAGCTTTCTACACAAGCATCGTCACCATCACTCTCCTGTCCTTGCAGTGCAAGCTGGGAGCCCAACTTCTCTCACACCTGCAGTTTCTTGCATGGAACTGGCAAAATGCACTGCCTGTGTTGAAAAGGCTAGAGACTCAGAGGTCCCATGATCTCACCAGAAGATATTAAAATTCTCCATCTTCCTCTCGCTTGATGAAAGAGGGATGAACTGTGCTTGGGCCAGTTAGAAATTGAACTATTTCAAGTGTATAACATCTATTGCTCTCCTTGGGGATGACTCAGGATGTGAGCTACACATTTCTGGTGGAATGGTACTGGAGAGGACAGCAGGGCCAGCACTTCAGCTCTGTATTTATGGGTATCATCAGAAAAGCTTTATTGGATACATATTTTGCATCCCTCCCTCTGGAGGATCCAGCTGACTTTCACAATGTTTTTGTTCTTTTGCTTTCAGTAACTAATTTTATACATATATGTATACATACATACATACACAGAGAGGATTTTGGTAAGAATTCCTCAAAGTATGGAAAAACAGTCGATGTTTCTCACTTGACATAGGAAGGGAATATGGAACTCCAAGCCAAGATGTGCTGCTTTCTCTGTTTAAGCCACCTGTCAAGGGCACCTGAATGCCTTCCCTGAGGGCTAATTGTGAGAGGTGCCAGGTTCCCTGATGGCTAAATGCCAAGCTGTACTCCTCCCACCAGTGATGCCTGCCAAGGAGCCCTGTGTTGCGTTTCAGAGGGCGTGAAGTCTTCAGCCCACGGTCTCAAAGGCCTGCCTGCCAAGCACTGAGCCCAGCTTGCCCCAGGGTCAGTGCTCACACTGTGGCACAGCTGAGACATGGGACCACTACATAGCTAAACAAGAGTCCCGTCTGCATTCAGATGTAGAAACGGGTGGTTCACTACCAGCCCTGGTTTAGCACCTTGATTTTTGCCTCTGCAGCAGATGCCCTCATCAGAGTGCATTCTCCTTTCTCCAGAGGGTGAGAGGTCTTAGGATTTCCTCCCAAACGAGAAAATGAAGCAGTATTTTGCAAGTTTCCACAAAACCAGCATGCACCACGGGTAGCTTGGGTCAATCAAATGTTTTCTTTCGCTCTCTTTTCCCATGTAAGATAAAATGTGGATGAAAAATTGACATGAAGTGAAATGACTGCAACTCTGTTTGAAAAATCATCAAAGCAGAACACTGTAACCTAAAAGTTACTTTTGAAAAGGGAGTGATCAAAACAATATGGTCTGATGTGTCAAAATAACACTTCCAACAAAAATTGCTTTGACAACGTTTTTCTCAAAAGCTCTTCATTGCACCTTTCCCAAAAGGACCATTCCTGGTGAGAGCACAAAGAGATCATCCAGGAATTTTCTTCTCTCATACTTCCTTTTAAGGCAGTGGCAACGTGTATGGTCTCTCCTTCTCTCTTCCTCTACTGTCTTCTAGTCTTTTAGTCTTTTGTTGTTATTGTTGGCCATGGGGAGCATGCACGTGAAGATACACAACAGGGGGCTGGTCTGAACTGACACAGATGTCCCCAAGACAGCAGCAATTTATCAGAAGGGCAGGCACATGAAGGAAAGCCTGACGTAAAGATCGCACTATACGTTTTGCCCCATTCATATTCATAAGTCCTGTGTGCATCTGTTAGCTGATGCACATGTATAGAGCAGATATTTAGATAGGGTGGTGTGTCCTTATGCACTCGTCAGCATAGCATTGAGATGTCCGGCACGTAGTAGAAATGTATGTAGGAAATGATAGTTGGAGCATGATTGTGTGATCCCTCAGCTTGAGATAGTACATGCTGAACTCCGTCCACACAAGTAGGATGGTACAGACCTGAACAGAGCTTAATGAATGCCCTTCTTCATCATGCAGGTGTCACTTCTCCTGACTCAGATTCAATTACACTCGTGGAGCTGATTGCAGATTTCAGCCTCCTCTTGCATATCAAGAGCATATTCAGTGTTCCAGGGACTCGATGAAAGAAAATGTCAGCACATGGTCTTCCTTACAGCCCCAGGGTCTTGTTCATCCCTGGTGGAGATACATAAAGAATGAGTTTGGCCTATTTTGTCAGACGCGGGGATATCTGTGGAATAGTATGTTCAATCCTTTATGTCAGGCCATCTATCTCTTCTCAGCAAAATGCATCTGTGATTACTTCTCCGTTTGCTGGTTTTTGGAAAAACAGAATTACACAGTAACTCTCAAACAGGAGGAGGGGAATGAAAATGTTTAATTTAAAAGTTTATCCAGTCGAAGTAAAGTTAGGGAAAGCACTGAGCATCTCAGGTGCTGGTTAACTTATAAATGAAAAATAATGAAGACAGGGAAGAAGAATATTAAATGAAGTGAATTCTTAGGGGAATCATACAGTGGCTCATATACAAGTCTGAGCTGCTGCAGGAGAGGAATGGGAAGGCTGGGCTGGGGGAGAGAGGACAATCAGTGTCCTCCCATGGAACACAAGGAAAAACCTCAGTGGGGCTTGAGTAGGATGGAAAACAGCTCCACTTGCAACACAGTTTAGGTCACCCCACATAACAGCAGTGATGAGATTTGCCCTCAAATAGCAAAGCAAGTCCCATGCTCACATACAGCTTGACCACACATGCAGCTGACATACAGCCCTGTAAAGGTTTGTTCCCTCTGCACGGAGCTCCTGCCTTATTGTAAAGAAGGGGCTGTAGTATCAGGAAAGCACCCACAGAGTTGGAGCTGCACGTTGTTCTTTTTCATCCAGACAGGGATCCTGCCTCTTGGGAACAGACACTGGCTTTTTGCAGATACAGCTCCCTTCATAATTCATGGCTGGCTGCCTCGACATGGTCCCTGGAAGCTTTCCTTTTACCCACACAGGCATGCAAGACCCAGGACCAGTGCAAGAAATATCAAACCCCGCAGCAGTCCACTCATCTGGTGGCAAAGATGGGTACTGATACATTTTTCTCTCAGTCCTGCTCTCTCCAGCTTCTCTGTGGGAGCTGATGTTGCAGGACCCATGTTGCATTGTTGTGTGGATAAGTAGAAACTCCTCTCAAAAGCTCCAACTTGGCTTCCAAGCCAACAGCAAATAAACTTCTGCAAAGAATGCTGAGTTGTAATGCAGGTCCCAGCTGGTTTTGGGAACATTGTTCTGTCGGAAACCATATTTCACGGTCTGTAACTGTGACAGGGTTTTCTGAAGAAGGCCAAACATGTGGGAACATTTCTCACTCCCTGGAAGTTAACGGCTGTTCCTCAGCACAGATTTACAATTTAATTGAAAAACTGAGAGCAAGAGAAGAAATTTGGACTAATGCTGCTCTTCACCATCAAAGCTTTCACTGGGTCCCACCTGGTTCTGCCAGCTCAACCCATAACATGTATTAGCGGACTGACAGTAGAAACATTCAGAAAGGAGAATAAACCAAAAATGGGGCAAATGCTGGTGTTGCATGCTCAGGAGTAACTCCATGACATAAGGAGCTATTGCACATTTATGTAGCCACAGAAGCTCAGCTTGGCCCAGTGCCTTCTCAGTACTGAATATTTTTCTGCTTTCTAATCTTTCGGACCTTTCCCCAGCAAGCATCCCTTCAGGCTCCTATTTGTAATGTTTGCATGATATATCAGGAAACATCTCTAAAAAGAGACATCAGCCTATGGCATGGAATCCTCACTGGGAAATTATCTGCTGTGCTGCAGGCTGTGAAAGGGAGATCTGTTACCATCCAAGAGCTGCCCCATTCAAAAACTGCTGAAGCAAATAGCAAAATTTCTCTGAGTCAATCCTGAACCAAAGTCCCAGTCAGCATCAGGGAGCCCTATTCTGTTAGAAGAGCCTCTTTTCAGATAAGACTTTCATCCAAGGTTATCCAAACACTTGCAATCAAGTGGCATTTTGTGCTAACATTAATCCTGGTGTCCTGGCCACATTCCAGTTGGAGTAACAACGTTCCGCCAACCTAAATTCCTCCAGAGGTTTCAGCAGGATGCAATTTTCTTCTTCCTTTTTGTACTTCCATTTCTGGGTAGTTAATTCTGGACAGTGTAAAACACTGACCATGTTCCACCCCAGCACTGTCTGCATTTCACTCAATGAGGAAAGTGGACCTTGAAGTGAACAGGACCAAAATACCGCATGAAAACACATAATTAATAATAAATGGCTTTTAAAACACATTTGTATTTTTCTTTTAAATTATAGTGTCAATTTAAAATGTAGATCTGGAACCTTACTGAGATCCCCAAGAAAGATTATTGGCAATCCCAGCAATCAGAA
Source organism: Podargus strigoides (assembly GCA_028020825.1). Taxonomy (NCBI): domain Eukaryota; kingdom Metazoa; phylum Chordata; class Aves; order Caprimulgiformes; family Podargidae; genus Podargus; species Podargus strigoides. The sequence goes on along the minus strand of CM051634.1, from coordinate 12,588,983 downwards.
CCGAGAAGTGCATTTTAAGTTGTAATCAATACACTTATGACACAAATGAAAGGGAGATGTTATATGAGGATTTCTTTTTTTCCACTGGAGAGAGCCCTGACAGCCAGTTATTGCAGCGAGGAAAGGAAGCCATCCAGATGGACTCTTCGTCACACTAATGAAGCTGTCTCATAACTGTAACAGAGACCTCATGTATCTGCTGTGACACTTAGCAAATCCGGGCATGAATAAATAACCAAAGTCCAATTGCATTAACCTCCAGCTGATCAGCACTACTAAACAAATTATCCTAAACTCTGAACAAGATTAGAAGGACTGGCACAGGCCAGAATCATGTGGCAGGAGTGTTAATTCAGTTTAACAAGTTTAAACGTAATCCCTCGGCGTTCTCTGATCTCAGGGTTTCAGGGCAAACTGGTTCCAATATGCTCTTAGAAGAGATAGGAAAGGAGGCTCACATGAAGTTAAGAGCAAAACATGAGCTCAGCCTAGAGTCACCTAGAGAGACAGAAGAAGAATTGCAACTGCAGAGCAGAGAAAGACTTAGGTAGAGCATTTCTTACAGAGACAGAAGAGAGCAGGAAAATGACAGTGATTTCCTTATGGAATATTACAACCTCATTTCCAGGATGAAACTCAAAAAGTTGACAGCACATCTGCTTTTCTTGTTTATCGTGTTGCTTGTACAGAAACAGGAGATAAGCACCTGTGAAATAAGGGATAATATTTTATTTCAGTGCCATTTTCCCCAGTATATAATTGCAGCTTTCTCCTGAGAGTACATTTGTACTGTCCATCAAATGCACAACTCAACTATCACGAGCTTCAGTCCATTACTCAGAATGGCACTAACAAACAATTTCAATACTTATTTCTTTTTATGTTGATTCATAAAATAATTTATGCGGTCAGTTAAAACTAGCTTTAAACTTCAGCTTTAACAGACTCAACATTTTGCAGGTTTCTGAAATGTTAAATCTGCTTCCAAGGGAAAATATTTGTTCTATTACTCTCTAGAGAGAGGAGCAGATATAGTAAATTCTACAAGTTTTCCAAAATGGAGATAACTAGGATCTGAAGCACTTCTAAATACCTATTCCTTCAGCACATGCACGTGCCTCACAAAATCTTTCAAATCACAGTATTCCTCATAAATGCATTTCCAATCTCCTCTCATAGGTTAGTCCTTCAATATGGCTTGCAGTTTCCTCAAATCTCATGCTTTTTCAGAGACAGCAAGTGAATCAGGTTAGTGTAGGTAGATGAAGACTGAGATCTGGGAGCCTCTACATCCCACTGAAGGGCGTCTGCCTACATTCTTCTGCCTCATCATGGTATGTCTTTACACAGGTCTGACTCGGATTCTTTATTGTGATCTACAGCATAACTAATGTTTCAGGTGCTAAGCTTCAGCACCAGAGAGGATTTTAATTTTGCAAAAAAAATTTAATGTATTATGAAAGAGGAAGCATTCAGACGCCAGGCACTCCCACCATCTCTATCTTCAACACCTATAAAGAACTTAAAAATCAGATGGGGCAATCTTCACCTAATATTCTAGAGTAATTCATGATACCCAGAAATCATTTTGCTGTCGTTTCATCTGCAAGGCACAGAGTTGCCCACTTTGTCAGTAAATATCTCAGTGTTTCCACATATTTAAGTTTTGCAAAATGAATACCTCCTGTAATTCTGAAACTTTTGTTACACAACCCTCAAAATCAAATCATGACCTGTCTACTGTGCACTTTGCTGTTATTTATGCAGTATATAAATGAAAAGTAAATATTTATTCTCATTTTCCACTGTGTGCACTGAGTGATATCTCCCAAAGTTAATGGCAGCATTATGAACTGCGAATGATGATACATTGTCAAAGTTGAAACCATTTGGTTATATGCCTCTTACATTTTCAGATATTCCCAATGCAATTTCATAACTGGCTTGAACATAATGAGACAATGGATTTTTCCTCTTTCAACTGTGTAATAATGAACAACTATTAGAAACACTTTATTATTTCCAGAGTTTGAGGGATCAGTGGCCACAGAGAAAATATGCCCTTTTCAACCAAGTTTTTAATTGTTTTCTCACTTGAAAGAGAAGCTAATTTATTACTGGCAGCGCACAAGGCATTTGTCTCATCAAGATATATCATTTTAACTACGGGTGAATGCTAGACAACACCACTATTTAATTTGCTGTCACAATTAAGTGATTCATACAACTGACTATACTATTAGTATCATACTAATACTCTGACATTCTCTTGTTGCTTCTGCAAGAGCCATGTTGTTATTTTCCATGCTTTCACACTTCTCAGGAACAATGTGCTATGAGTTTTGTTCTTAGAACCTATGCTACAATTATTTTTACGATCCAGTCCATTTGCATGCTGTCTTTCATCTGACGGACCACCACGAGCAGCTGAAAAACTCCTGCATAAACGAGACTGAGCTTTATGGCAATTACCGCTGTCTTTACTGATCCATGGAAATAATTTCTTCAGTCATTCCAGTAATGCAAAGCTTCTGCTGTTCACAGGGTGGATCTGTTGATGGATGATACCATCCACAGGCGCTGTCATGGTCATGATCTATGTAGGGCTGTTATTTGACAAATGAAAATTATGTAAACAGTACTCAAACTCAATCTTGCCTCATGATGACTCTGTCTGCTCCATACCCCCTGGCTACAGTGTCCAGTACAGCCAGCTGTTATCTCATGATAAATACTGAGGATAAAATTATCATTAGACAGCACCAGGTTGACTGCATGATGTAAACTTGACTCTTTTAGGTAGCTGGAGCTCTTTTAGCTCTCTTAGGTAGTCTGAAGCTATTCTGGAGATGTATTTCACATATTTCAAGAATGTCATTTCCATTACAGTGGCTGTTGAAATAATTTCTGGGTATTTTTTGCAAAGCAATGTAGGATCTGCTGGTTTTAAAGGTACTGAATATATGAAAACTACTGCTGTTCAAGATCAAGCACCCAAGAAAGCGTTCTCAGCAATGTCATTCTGCAGGTGTGACTTGCTTCATTTTTGCCAGGCTCTGCAATCTCAGCAGTCGCCTCCTTCTGAAACTCTCCCCCAACACCAAGGGAGCTTCTTCCTCATCCCAGCCTCATGGATCTGAAGTCCTCCTTCTTCAGCCTGCACAGCAAGCTCAGAAAACACAAATGACACAGCATAACAAAGTCCTACAAGGGCTAGAGTACTCCTCTATTTATAGGTTGCTAAATCTGACTGAAAAACAAAAAATCCTAAGAGCTCCAGTCAAATTGCTACCTAGATGTTTTCAGGCCCAGCAAGTGTGCTGGCATGCTGCCATGTTTTTAAATCCTACCCTGCACATTGAGCTTTCGCAAGAAAGTATGCTAGTGCACATATGTGGGCAGTTACTATTTACACAAACATTAATGAACATTCCCATATTGTTTCTTTACTAAGAATGCAAATGCAGGAAAACAAAACAATAGCATGACCTGACAGTCTCAGGCATGCGAAGACATCCAGCATTTCCATTTCAGATTTGCAGCTCACACAGAAAGGGAACACTCTGGTTTTGAGCTTTATGGTGTTTTTTTTCTTAAAAGACCATGTTTTTTCTGTCTGAATTCTACATGGGGACAAAAAAAAATACATACATTTAATCAACAACTAAATAGCATAGAGTGCTTCTGCAATGCCTGACTGATTGGCTTAGCCTTCCTCTTACTCATGCAACGAATGAAATGGGAGATGTCCCATGCAGTAAGAGCCATGTGGACAACTTAAGAACAAACCTCTTAGACTTGTCTCTCAGAATAAGAAATTACACTGTTCATTATCCTAGGGAGTATAGAAAAGGGACCAATGCACAGAACAGCCAAAGTCCCCTCACCTTCCTTTAAAATACAAGCACATGAGAGCCTTGGAGTTTTAACCTTGAGAATGCTTTTCAGCTGTCACCTAATCCTGGACACATCTGAACTCCTCAGCTGCTCACACTTTAATCCCAGGCTTCCCTGCAAACCTGATGTCCCATTTCTGTCCATGTGCTGAAGCAGTTGGGGTTTGGTCATGTTTGGCAGGCCCGTACCTATGAGGCCAAGATCTAGAAACCAGGAGATAAACCAGATGACTTTAGCTGCAGCAGGCTTAACTCCTGACCGTGGATAGCCAGGTTCAAAGCTGTGTTTCCACTTTGCACCAAGCAGTGATAAAGCCTCTTTCCACTGACTGCAGAGAGAGCTGGCCAGGGAGACCTGACTTCTGGGGCTAAAGCCAGCCTTTGAGAAGAGCCCCAGATGTGCTCCTCTACCCGTTTCCCCAAGGGGGTCAATTCAGTAGTATTTTCTGAACATTGCCTCTGCCAGACTCTATTTAAATGCGGTGGGAACTGCTTGAAAGCACCAGGAGGTGGATTTCTGCCATCCCTCCTACTCCTTTGACACAATGGCCCCATGGAGAGTGCTCACACAACCCCACATCACCCACATCCCCCCGACCTTGCTGTGACAGCAATAAGGGGAAGAGGAGCACTCTGATATTATCTGGCCAGAGGAATGTACTTAAAGGCAGCTCGGCTTCATGTACCTGATTTATAACAAGGGTCAGAATAATTCCCAAGCAGCTCCTGCATCAGGGAGCAAACTAATTCTTTTCCTCTCTCGGCTGCGCAGCCCAGAGCCCAGCTGCACCTGAGGTTCCAGCTCACAGTCTATATTCTGCATCATAAAAGATACAAGAGAGAAATCTAAACTGGAGAAGTAATAACCTGTAAACTAATAAACCAACCCAGCACTTTGATAGCTAGGTGCTCCCAAGAGCAGGGATTATTAATGGAAGTCCTGAAACACTGTGTGTCTGGTTTTTGAGAGGAGTGGGAAACATTTCTGATGCTCTGTGGATCTTACGCATTCCATCTATAAAATCACCTCAGATAAATGCAAAGATTATTACAAAGAGCAGCCTCCTTCCAGGCACTTAAGCAGTTTAAAAAAAAAAGTAGCAAGATACTGCTCAAATAAATAATAATAAAGGTATAAAGCCACAATATTATGGGTAGTTTTTCTTATAAAAGTATGGGGTTGCACAGTCATTGATTTTCTCTGGTAGCTGAGACAGTGCCATGCTCAACTTATGTTTCTTCACCAGAGAGTGCATGGGAGAAGAAGGGATCCTGAAATCCTGCAGAATCTCCAGTCGAGGATTTGATGGCTCTGAATTGCTGTCTGTCTCGATTCTTTATTTCCCTCGAACCGTAAAATGGGGTACATTAATAATCTGTTATGTCGAAAGAGAGCTTATGAAGCTAAATGTAATAATGTCTGCAATGTGATTAGGGATCCTTGGAGGAAAAGTGCTATAGATAATGGGAGTATAAGACAGAGACGTCCTTCTCAGCCAGAAAATGCTGGGAAGCAGGTGGCAGGCAGACAGACCCCTTGGGAAAGGTCCCATTACCTGCCACAGTGTGTATTCTCAGCTCTCCATCCCCTGCCTCAGTCACACAGACAATAGGAGCCTTCTCCTTAGTTCATTTTCTCTTAAGGTATTTACTTTCCGTGATGAAGATTCAGTGCTCAGTTACCTCCTGCCATCTGCTTCTCGGGTTTGCTACATTCCACCTCAGCTCCATGCCAAAGTGAGATAGCCAATTGGTTGAAACTCTTAAAGATAACTCTTTTGTTCCAAACTAATGCAAAATTGTGAAGTAGGGTGTTTCCATGTAAATCTGAACTAGAGTGGACTTTCTTCATCCTCCTGTCATGTAAAAAATAAAAAGGAGGCTGGCAAGGATGGTAGGAAGAATCTGGTCCTTTGGGTTTCCTGAAGTAAAATTATTCCCCAGAGAAGGCAGAGCAGGAATAAACTTCTTTATGAGTCAGGAGGCTTTACTGACAAGAGCTGCTATTATCTCCATCAAACAGGCAAAGCCCCGAGTGAGTGTGGTAAGCAAGAAAGAGCAATGTTGTTTTTTAGCAGGGCTGGAAAACAGACTATTTGACAGATTGCAAGGAGTGCCGAAAAGGTATCAAGCCTCTCTGTTCAAATTAACCACAAGAATAACCTGCTGAATTAAAAGCTTTTCCGTGGACCTCTGCTGCTCTCTAACGGTGCCTTAAAGGATTCTCAGCACAAAGTTTACGTGCTCTTCTGTAGTCAACTTTTAATACCAAAAAAAAACCCCAAACATGAGGCTCTTAAGAGAGGTTACCTGAACAGAAAACCCAGAACGTGAGTTGCTATTGCTGCAACATTTTGTGTGCAGTGGGAATGGCAGTAAAGGAGGGTCAGCACACAGAAATGAAGGTCTGGAGCGTATTTTAGATGCAGCAATTGCAGAAGTCAGGGAGGTTGAAAACCTCTGAGAAATCCCAATTTTCAGAGCTTTGTATAACTCAGACACAAAGGCATTATTCAGGAGTACCAGTATTTCAAAGAAAAAACAAAATGGCACTGAATTAACTGTATGCAATTAACAGAAACTAATGTTTGCATGTATGTCTCATGGGACATCAACATTTCTTTCTGCGTTTTGGAACCGAACACGCTGTTTGTCCCGTCACCAGCGAGCCCGGGTGGCCTGCCTGCGGCAGGGGACAGCAAGGCCTCTCCCGTGGCCCCAAACCAGCCTTATTTTGATGGGAAAGCACACTGGGCGTTAAAGTGTGGTTCAACAACAGCCAGCGCGTGGGAGCCGTCACAGCCCACGTGGAAATGGGTCGGATAAAGTAAAAAAAAATAACAAAATCAGCAGCCCGCTGGTTCAGTGTCCCCTCAGGGCACACGCCGCTCCCTCCCGGCCACGGGTGGGGTTCCTGCATGGGACATCCCCCCTCCATGGCAGCCAGTGTACAACGGGCCGGGCCGGGGGAAGGGGCCGATGACTGCCCTGAGGAGAGCAGGGAGCAGCGGGACGCTGGAGATGGCGCCTCCCCGGGCGGCCGCGGATGATGGCGGCGCGGCTGAGGGGAGGGGAGGTGCCCTGCGCCATCTCCCCGCGCCGCGGGCCGGTGGAGGGAGGGGAAAGGCGCCGCTTCCGCCTAGGCCTGGGCGGAGAGCGGCGGCGCGGCGGGGCCCGGTGCCGGTACGGGCCTGTCCTGAGCCTCGGCCCCGCGTGGGGCGTGGCGCCTCCCTCAGGAAGCGGCCTGTGGGGCCCGGGGTGGAAAGCGGGGCTCGGGAGTCACCCCCTGTCGGTGCCAGCACCCGGGAGGCTGCGGGGAGAGCAGGGCACGGCGGGTCGGTGTTAAGCCACGCTCGGTCGTGCGTGGGGAGTGCGGGCCGTGCCTGCGGGGCGGTTCCGCTCCCAGTCAGGGGTGTGGGATGTTCCTGCACAGACACACACCTCCAGCTGCTTCTGTGCTCTGCAGGCAGTGCAGCCTGGCTGTTCCAAACGGAGGGAAGGGTTCGGGCTTTTTATAGCCCGTCCCCCGCATTTATACTGTTATGTCTTATGGCTATTGTTGTCACATTGTTCTCTTTCCGCAGCGATGGAAGGGAGTCCCATCGTGACGTCCAAGCAGCGGGAGGAGGTGGTACACGGCGTCCCCACGGAGGTGGTGTGCACGGCATTCTCCAACTCCGTCCTCGTGGTGGTCACACAGTACGGCAAGATGGGGACAATCGTCTACGTAGACCCCAACACAGTCGGTGACAACGTGGGCAGGCCCTCGCTCACCACAAAGGTGCTGCTGGGCAAGGACGAGGTGAGAGACCACGTGCTGTGCAGGGGCAGCGAGGATGAGGGGGAAATGTCGTAGGTGGGGCTGTGCGGGTTGTCAGGGAGGTGATGAATCACGTTAAGCGGTGTTGGCATTGCTTTGTCGTGTTTATGGAAGTTTTGGTAAAGCTCCTGTTGATTTAAGATCAAACACACAGCCTTTGATAGCCTTTTTTGGGCTTCTGTCTCAGTGAGTTTGTTTTCCTTTTTCACGTCCCTTTTCTTGCCCCCCACCCCATCCCAATCTATGCCAGTCCCATAATGGACTTGAGTTGCCCCTTTCCCACGTGTGCCTGCCAGCACCTACCTTCGATAGAGTTTAATTTGTTTTGCTTCAACAAAATGAGTTTTTATCGACCATTTCACAAAGCTGGAGAGAAAGCAGAAGAAAATGTGTTTCGCAAAGCATCAACTAGTAAAGCATTAAAACAGAAAGTTACAGTGCTACGAGGTTGTGAGGCTTTCCGTCAGGGTTGGAGCTATCAAATATTACTTGATAACCAGAAAAACTCTGGCAACACAAGTTCCTCATTCTATCCATGATTCTTGTTCTTCAGCAACAGCCTTCCTTCTCTGGACGGGAGATGCTTTGCTTGCCCTGGTGTGGTATCTGCTAATTCTGACCACCTCCAACCCTAAGCTGGTTTTTGAGTTTTATTTGGAGATGGGAAATGCCTTTGTTTACTTTGTTACATAGTATTTTTAAATCATTTTACCAACTTAATCAATCTCAACTTTACAAACAGGTTTTTGCTAGTTTTCTGCCTTCCTGCTTGTCACTGTTAACATCCCCATTTGGGACGGTGCACACTTCCAAAGCACACTGGTAGCTAAAATCAAGCAAACTCATCTTGATAAATACATACCTGTGGGTGAAAATAAAACCAAGCTGGATGTTAAAGAACCTTTATTAAGAAGAGTATATCTCTTCCCTCCTTCAGCCTCACTACTTATTTGTTTTTTGTTATTCTGTTAAAATCAAAACCAGCATGTCAGCAACGTGGTGTGTGAAGGCTGTATATATAACACCATTTTGGGGTCTAGGAATTGCAAAAATAACAGGGTTTTTCCAGAGCTTGTCAGTGAAACATACCCTCTTCAGCAACAAGTTTTTAAAAGAAAATTGTACTTGGAGACTTCTTCAGAAATCTGGCTGTGATGGAAATAGAGGCATTTTATCAGTGGCATTTCATGTAATTTGTTATTTGGCGATGTAGTTTGAGTGGGAGGATTAGCAGAAGGAAAGATTTTCCAGACCGACTTTCTACATTTTCCAAACCGGTACAAAACTCCAGTGAAGTTGTTTCAGGGTGGTTTGGGTGGCTGTCACTCATGGGTTTAAACTAGTTGAGGAAGTGCTTCCTAAAGTTCCTCGTACCGTGGCTTGGCTTTGCTGACCAGCCAAACTGCCTGTCTGTTCCCAGTCATGCTGGAACCGCTCAGGAAACAGCCCTCTCAGTCCTGAGTCCAGTGTCAAGAGGTTCTCCATGCACTCCATGTCATCGCAGGACTTGAGTTCCTCTCATAACTCCTGTGGGAGGGCTCTCCCAGCTGTGAGTGTACATCTGTATACCTTTGCTTTTCAGCCCCTCGTCCACGTCTGTGCCAAAAACCTGGTGGCGTTTGTCTCTCAGGAAGCTGGGAACAAACCTGTTCTCCTCGCCATGGCTTTAAAGGACAAGACCATGGAAGGAATACAAGCTCTACGGGAAGTGATCCGAAGTTGCCAAGTGTGGTGAAGCTGTGCCATCTGGATTCAAGGAAATGATGTTGTGTCCATGACTCACCACTTATTTAAAAGGACAAGAAATGAAAATGATGGAATGTCTTTGTGCTGGTTTTGGACTTACTGAGGAATTTCATGAATTTTTCTCTACTGTGTAGAACATTTGTGGGTTTTGTTAGTGTGGCAGGTTTGCAGTGTGTATAGTCGGTGATGAGACGAGAACAATGGTCTCGACACACAAGAGAAGTGTTATTTTTATCCCATTGGGTGGGATATATATTTGGGAAACAGCACAGCTCTGGCATTTCTGTCCTGAGGAGCGAGAGATGCCAAGCCCTGTAGCTCTGCTGTACCGCAAAGGGGCAACACCCAGTGCAGAGTGAATAAAAGAAACATTGACAAATCTAATTTTACCTGTTTTCTTTTTGGCTCTGTGAAAATCACTTCAATTGAAATACAAGCCTCGGTAACAAATCAACAGCAATTGCATAATAGGAAAGATTTTCTTGCCTGTTTTTAAGGAAATGAGTCCTATGTGACTGCTTTTGTCCTTATGTCAGTCCCTTTCCTGACATATTCTGAATCCCTTTTCCACTTTCACTCTGATTTTAAAGAGAGGCAGATAATTATGCTCTGCAAATTTCATGAAAGCTGATGTCAGAGTGGAAGAAGACAGGGACCCAAATTAGTGGTGAGAAAAAGACAACATAACAGCTGCTTACGTGCTGCTTATTGGTACCAGCACATCGGAGAGGCAGCTCATGTGTAGCTTGGACCACCTGCAAGGAGCTGTCCCTCTCCTAGAGCCCCTGTTGTAGGGGATGTGGGGACAGAAGGGTTTGGGGGGGTTACCTGGGGGTGTTTTCTTCTGAGTCTATTGAAAAAAAAAAAAAGTGTTAGGTGAAATCACATGAGTCGATGCAATGCTTAATAGCCAAACTTTTGCAATTGGCTTGGAAGGCACATTTGTTTTTATCTCTTCTTGTAACAATTAACACCAAGTAGTTAATTTTTAAGTGAGCTGTTACACACTTTTGTCACCTAAGGAACTTGACTGACAGACAGGGGCGAGGTCATGGATCCTGGGCAGGAAAGACTTGCGTTGTGTTAAGGCCCACTGATAGCAGCAGTATCAGTCCACGTAGATCCAGTAGCTGGGCCATTTCTCTTGCTAAAAAAATCCCCTAAAAGTAGAAAAGCAGAAAGTGCATTTCGAAAGGACTCTTTTCTGTGAAATAAGGGTTATTTACAGTATTTAAGGAATTATGAGAAATGAAACTTTTTTAAAAGTACATCCAAACACTGCAGGCTTGCAGCTGCCCTTCGCAAGAAATTTCATCTAAAAATAATTTTCCGAACTGTGCTTCCAAGAATCAAAGATTTACATCTGTCAGAACTCCAAATTTTCCCTCTTTTATCTTTTTTTCTGTCTGAGAGAGGCATGTGGAATTTGTTAATGTAGATCCTAGTTTGCTAGCAGGGATTCTTTCCTGACACAAAATTCAATGTATTTCCCAAGTCCTGGTGCTCTTACAGTACCCACAGCTCCAGCAACTTGTGGAAACCATACATTAATTAGCAAACTGAATGTAAATCACATCTTCGACCGTGGTGATAGGGTGGCATATCAGTGCTATGCCCCGAAAACCTGAGTGTTAGTACCTAAAAGCCAAGCACGTGTTAACCACTTTAATTTCCTGGTTCTGTGTGCCACCAGGTCTGTGCAGGGTGGTGGGTATGAGAAGGACATGGAGCTCTTTCCCATTTGATGCTCGGAGCCAGGACAGACTTATCTTACTGCCTTTCCACGGGTGATAAATTAGTCCACAAGCAACTGGTCCTTTGACTTTGCTCCTCTCTGCTCTGCAGTAAACCAGGGGGAAGGCCTGCCCCAAAAACCAGGCACAAGCCCGCTGGTGCCACCAGCTGCCTGCCTTTCAGTCATTGCTGTCCTCCAGGTAAGGATTAATTCCCAACAGCACTAAAACCTACCTTTGCCACCCAGGCAGAGCTCTCAGCCACGGTCACAGGACCTGTGCCTGGCTGGGGACAGCAGCGCCAGGCTGCACTGTGGCTTTCCATCCGTGTTTGTTTTCTGGGTGTGGGTGTGGAGTGTGGCGGACTGGAAAGGTAAGTTAGGTATCTTTTCTGCAGGAGGTGAAGCCCGACCTGCTGCTCCAGCTCCCGCAGGGCCCGGGGTGCAGCGAGGGCAAGCGGGGCGCAGGCAGGGCAGGGCTGGGAAGGGTGCCCAGAGGAGGAGTCTCCGGCGGGTGCGGGCGGAGGAGGGCGCAGGGGATGCGGAGGCAGGTGCCCGGCAGCCGGACCCGCTCCTGGAGGAGCCCCGCAGGGTGAGTGGGGCGCTGGAGGGTGCTGCAGCCACGGACAAACCCCCCCAAGGAGCAGAGGTTGCCCCAGCCATCGGTCCCGAACACCCGTGGGAGCTGCTGGGAGGGCAGAGCCTGCTGCAAGAGCCCTGTGCGTGCATCACACTCCTCCCGACGGGCTTTAAGGAGGGCTCGGTGCTGCCCTGCCTTGATTTATAGCCCCTTGCTATAGGTCCTTCCTCCTGGGTGGTGTGGGGAAGGTGTACAGAGGCTGGCCAGGTAAATAACCCCCGTGTCCCGGCTTTATCTGAAAGCAATCAGGAGGAAAGGCATGTTTGCAGCGCTGGTGGGGCTGAGCCTGGCTGATCCGTCCCCCAGGGTGGGGGTCACGGAATGTGCTCCCTGAATGGGCTGCATGCTGCTGGGTGCACAGCCAGCACTGCAGAGGTGCTGTTGGGGTCTGTGGGGACTCACCTGTCCTTTCTGACCCCCCAGCCCCACAGCGGGTGCTGAGGTGGGGATTTGTCCTGTGTGCTTCAGGACACAGAGAGAGATTTGAGCCAGGATTCCGGGCTCTGGCAGCCTGCGGCTGGAGAGGAATCCCTGGCAAAGTGAAAAGCCCCCTTTGCAGGTGGCCTGCCTGAACACAGGTGTCACTGCTCAGTTTCTTTCCTGCTCAGCGCTCACTTAGCATCTCTAATATCCCAGGGAGTATGCATAACAGGTAGGCTGTGCACGGCAGGTACCTGCAAGGTGTCTGCAAACAGCCAGCCTGGATGTGGCACTGGCGTGGTCCCATTGAGGAGCTGAGTTTTACAGCTGGTATTTTATTTTGCGTCTGCTCGCCGCCTTTGTTTCGGAAGCAAATGGCCCTCTACCTGCATTGAATTGCCCAGGTACCTTGCACAGCCGGGATCTAATTACCTCTGGAGATGGGAGCCCTGTCTCCGAGCGGCACCGTGCCTTTTGTTTTTAATGACTTGCTCCGCTGCGTTCCACGTGTGACAATGTAGGAGAGCCTGCCAGGCCCAGCTGCTGGTGCCACTGTGCTTGTACCACGATGGGTGGGAAAGGTAACAGGAGTTGGGATGTCTTGGGCCAAGCATCTGTGGCACCGTGCTGGGTTGAAAAGAGAATAAATGGGTCTGGCGATGAGCACAGCTCTCCGCCATGTCCTGGGAAGTGAGCTGGGTCACATCCTTCCTTATGGTGATGCTCTGGCAGAGGGAAAGCGTGGCCAAATCCGGCCATATGGCCCCAGCCAGCAGCAGGGCAGCCCCCCAAAAGAGCAAGGAGTGATGGGGAGTGGGGCACAGCTGGGCTCTTGCCTCCCTCCCTGCACTGCGAGCTATCTCTGTCCTGTTAATGTTTACAAGGCAGGTCCAGCAGCGTCCCAGTCTGTCCAAAGACCAGCTCCCCCCCCAGCTCTCCCCGGGATCCTGCTTCCTGCTGGCCGGGGCAGGGCTGCAGGATGCTTGCAGGGAAAAAAACCCAGCTCCCCCCGGCTCCCCGCTGCCTCCGTAGCACTATCAGGCAGCCCTGCTCTCCCACGAGCCATCGCTCGTAGGCGCAGGTACGCTGGGGTGAGCTGCTGGGACCTCGCCAGCACGCTGCCACCCCGGGCATCTCTGCTTACAGGCGATTCCTGCCAGGCAGAGGGGGGGGAAAGGTATTTTTAGGCCTGTTGATCTGACACCAGCTGCGTTTCCTCTCCTGTGAGGTTGGGGTTCGGGGAGAGGGCAGGAGAGGAGGCCAGCGGGTGAGCTCCTGCTTTGGTTTGTTTTCTGTGTTTAATTGGGCCGAGGTCATTCCCTACCACTCTTATCTGTGACAGATATTTTCTTGCCTCTCACCAGTCCATGCTTACAGTTTCACCCCCAGGCGATAGTTACACAGCAGCTAAAATCTTTGTTTATTAACAATGCAGTGAGAAGCATCTACATGGTTAGAGCTCTGCTCACAGGTGGTTGGTTGGGGTTTTTTTTAAACTGCTATTGTTATACCTGGGGAAAAAGCAGCTTTCTGTAGATTAGCAGAAAGAGAGGCCAAATATGGCTGTTTATGCATCTGTTGGCCTTGAGATATGAAGCTGTCCTATAAATAAGAGCTTATTATTAGGTTGATCTTTGCTGTCTGGAGCCACAGGGCACACAGTGCCTGTACGCCCTGGCCCCTCTGTGCCCTGGGAATGCTCGGTGCCTTGGGGTGACTGGTTTCAAGGAGGACAGATCTGTCGAGGAGGTGCTGGAGCACTTCAGCATCCCCAAAGGGCAGCAGCTGTGCCTGCAGCATGGCAGGCTTCCTCTCTTGTGCTTAATCCAGGCGCAGGAGGGACTGCTTGCCACCCTTCAGGTCTCAGGATTGGTGTTGCTGACACACCAAGACCCCTCCATGATCTCAACATGGCTGAGGGTGGCCAAGCACCCTGGGTGATGCCAAACCTCTGGCTTCTTGGGCAGCCCCAGGGTTTGCCCCAGCAGGTCACACATGAGGAAAGGAGCCAAACCTGGGGGGGACCACGGGGATCCCAGTGTTTTCTGGGCTCCCAAAGAGGACAAGTGTACTGATGGCTCATTGGTAAGGGGCTCATTATTGTCATGGGTAAAGGGATGAGTTTAACCCTTAAGTCTCTGGCTCCTGATGGAAAAGGGTCCTGAGTCACAAGTGTGACCTCACAGAGGCACAAAGTGGGTGGGTCTTTCCCTTTCCAGCAGGATAGTGACCCCTGAGAACACAAGGAGCAAGGCTGGGAGGGAGAAGTGTGTGTGCTGGGGGACACGAGCACCACATACACCTCCTGGGGAAAAGAGGGTCGGCTCTTGAAGGACATTTGCATTTTCCCACTGGGAGAAGCAGACTCAACCACAGTGAATAGGCTGGCTTGAGCGAGGGACACCCTGGAAAAACCCTGGGAAGGAGAGAAATCTCAGAGGAGGTTTGTTCACACTGTGTGGGCTGGGACCTTCCCCTTCACCAGCTTACCCCAGTCCTGCCTTCCTGCACCACTCCCCTTATCTCTCCCTCCCTGCAGATGAGTAATGCCACACGTGCCTTGCCCTCTCCCATGGCACCCGGCACACCAAGGCCCAGCACAGTGGCCAGGCTGGCCTCAGCCCCACCATCCCCAGCCCTCGTCCTGCTCACGACCACCCACAACAACTCTGAAGATGGCCAGCAGCTTTTCCTCACCACGACAGCGGCGCAGGTCATCTCCGGCATCTTCGTGTGGTCGGCACTCATCATCACCTTCCACCAGGTACGGGACGGAGCGGAGACAGGGCTCAGTGCTGGGGCTGACACAAGGGCAAACCTATTGATTGTCCCCAAGTTCACTGCAAATCACTCAGCTCCAGGTAAGTATTTCCTCCTGTTGCTGCCTGGAGGGGATATCTCCACCATCGGGAGAGTGGTGCTGGCAGCTCAGGAGGGTGGACTTTGCCCACACGCTTCCCAGGTGGCTGCCAGAGCTGGGAGAGGCTGCAGGGCATCGGCACTGCCCGGAAGCAACACTCAGTGGTGTTTCTCATCTCGCACCCCAGGGTCTGTGCCTTTGGGGTGTGCACTGCCAGCTGCCTCGAAATGTACTGCCAGTGGGCATGGGTTTGGGTGCTGCGTGGATCTGTGCTGCTGAAGGCAGCCCTGGGGCAAGCTGGGATGGGGCTGCATGGGGGCTGGCATGGAGGAGGGCACACTCCTCGCACAGCACCAGGGAAGGGACCCGATTTCCACGTGTTTTTGTGGAAGGGATTGTTCACCGCCGTGAGTCTGTGGTGGAAAGCCAGCAGTGCTCTCACTCCCAGGAGGAGGGACAGTCCCCCCAGGCTGGGGGCACTGCCGGTTCCCCCCCCGGCCAGTGGTAGCCACAGCTCTGCACGCTGGGCACTTTGCAGATCTACACGCACCTGAGGAATTACACCGTCCCCAAGGAGCAGCGTTACATCATCCGCATCCTCTTCATCGTGCCCATCTATGCCTTCGACTCCTGGCTCAGCCTCCTCCTCCTCGGCAGCCACCAGTACTACGTCTACTTCGACTCGGTGCGCGACTGCTATGAAGGTGAGCGCAGCCTACAACACCCTTGGCAGGGAGCCTGATGGCAAAGCAGGGCTCTCGTCTCACTGACCTGTGTCTCTGAAGTGTCCAGGACTGCACAAAGTGGCAAATCTCCATCTCTTTCACTTCCCACTCTCCCTTCCTCTGTGCAGAGGTTTTCCCCTTCCTTCTCCATCAGCAGCAGGGAGGGGATGCCCCAAGGGCGGACATGAGCTGGTGCCTTTCTGCTGCCTGCCTGCAGGCTCAGAGGGACCCCAACATCATGCTCCTGGGGAAAGAGGTTTTCTGGGTGCCTTTGGGGTAGAAATGCAGCTTCTCTAAAGCAGAAGGTAGAAGCACCTAGGAAATTGGGGAGCTGGGATGTTTTGAGGTGCAGGGGAAGCTTGCCAGCGTTGAGGTTGAGGCTGCTCTTTGACTTTGTTGCTCTCCCCCTGGGGAACGGAGGAGTGTGGGCATGCGTATTACTTTGGGTTTGGAGTATATGGAAAATAAGTGATGGGGATGTCCAAAAACACTGTCCAGGACCTGCTTCTTGCTGGCCACCAGCCGCTTGTGCTGCCCCTTAGCAGTTCTGAGGTCCTTCCATGCAGATGGTCCCTGGCCATTGTGCTGCTGCCTGGGCTTGTCTGGGTGGGCGTGGGGGCACTGCTGGGACATCCAACTGCTGCCATGTGCACACAGGGTCTGTGTGCCCAGAGGAGCTGCTGCATCTGCAACAAACCCGGTGCACATGGTGTGGTGCATCTGACTCCGCTTGGAAGTCAGATGGATTTGACCTGTGGCTCCTCTCGCCGGGATCCCAACCACCAGTGTCCCAAATCCTGATGGTGTGTTGGGGTGGATGAGGAGACACCCGAGCAGGAAGGAATGTGAAATGTAACAACCCCTGCCTCCAGCCAGATCTCCATCAGCCCTGCTGATCATGTCTGCCCTTGCCTTGCCAGCGTTCGTGATTTACAGCTTCCTGAGCCTGTGCTTCGAGTACCTCGGAGGGGAGAGCACCATCATGACAGAGATCCGAGGGAAGCCCATTGTGTAAGTCCCTGCGTGCCCCAAGTTCCTCGACCCTCCACCTGCTTTCCTCATCCAGCAGCCCCAGTGGCACCTTCTCGGCTTCTGCTTCCAGGTCCAGCTGCTTTTATGGGACCTGCTGCCTTCAGGGCATGTTCTACTCCATCGGGTTCCTGCGCTTCTGCAAGCAGGTGGGTACATGGGCTCTGCTCCCCCTGAGACCTCTCAGGGCTGCAGCAGGTCCCTTCCCCGCTGCCCTGCTGACAGGGCTCTGCTTTGCTGCTCTCCTGAGATGCTCTTTTTGGTTTTTTCTCTCCTTGGAGAGAGGCAGCTCACCCAGCTCGGGCACCTGGCCAGCCGCAGGGCGCTGTGCTCGCTGTCCTTGCCTCTGACTCACTGCTGAGTCAGGGTCTCCTCCCACTGCAGAGCTGAGATTGCCATCTCTGTCCAGTTCCACATTAGCCTGGACAGGGCTCTAACTCTCCAGGGCTGTGCTGCAGGTTGAATCCTGGCACCCATCTGTCCCCAAACCACCTGCTCCCCCCTTGGCGTGGTTATGCTGCCTTTCAGGAGCTGCCTTTTGGGACCCCTGCTCCCTCCCATCTGCAGACCTTGAGCAGATCCCTGTTTCACCCCACAGTGTTGCTCACTCCAGTGATGGAGAATTGCTGTCCCTGCCCCGGGAGCAGAGGGGTTGGCTCACATGGAGGGCCTGGGGGTGGCAGTAGCTGCAGGGAAGGTGGTGGGATGTCCCTGCTGCCTGGGGGTGCACCATGTCTGTCCCCTGTGCAGGCCACACTGCAGTTCTGCATCGTGAAACCCCTCATGGCGATCGTCACCATCATCCTGCAGGCGTTCGGGAAGTACCACGACGGGGACTTCAAGTGAGGATGCTGGGTCAGGCTGGGGAGGGTGAAGGGGACAAGATGGGTCCCTGCTCCATCACAAGGGACAGGGTGTCCTGCCAGCCCCCCCGCTCCAGGGAGCTGCTCCGTGGGTAGTGAGAGCACAAGGAGCTTAAAGCGCTGGGGAACGGAGACTCACTGCCCCCGAATAAGAAAGGGACAAAACTCCAGTGAGTCATAATAAAAGAGGTCCCACCAACAGAAAAAAAGCTGAGTGGCCCCCTGCTCCCCCCTTTCTCCCTGCCATTCCTTCCCCTCCTGGGCTGTCCTCCCCCTGTGGCAAAGCCATGCCCTTCTCCCCCCCTATTTTGTCCTTCCTTGCCTCTGGTTGCACTCGCTTCGCTTCCCACAGCCCAGGGCAGCAGCTTGCTCTCTCCCTGCAGCATCCAAAGTGGCTACCTCTACGTCACCATCATCTACAACTTCTCCGTCAGCCTGGCACTTTATGCCCTCTTCCTCTTCTGCTTTGCCACCATGGACATGCTGCGCCCGTTTGAGCCGGTCCTCAAGTTTATCACCATCAAGGCAGTCATCTTCCTCTCCTTCTGGCAAGGTAAGTCCCACCAGTGCTTCTCCTCCCGTAGCCCCACCTGACCTGGGGACACAGGACCAGAGCTGATCCCTCTCCCTTCCCCTGCACAGGGACTCTGCTTGCAATCCTGGAGAAATGTGGGGTGATCCCTGAAGTTCAGATCATCGATGGGAAGGAGGTGGGAGCTGGGACAGTGGCTGCTGGCTACCAGAACTTCATCATCTGCATTGAGATGTTCTTTGCTGCCATTGCCCTGCGCTATGCGTTCACCTGCCAGGTGTACAGAGAAAAGAAAGAAAACTCAACAGGTAACTCTTCCTCTCTTCTTCCTTCCTTCATAGGTGAATAAGAAAAGAGGAGACCCCCTCTTATAGTATTACCAGTGGGATGCTAAAAGCCACCAGAGGAGTTTCCATCTCCTGTGCTCCATGAGTTCCTTCTCCCTCTTCCCTCATGATACCCACAAGCCACTGTGAGTGGATAGGGAAAGAGATGGTGTGGATGGGCAGAATTAAGGGATTATGGTATTAGGGCACGTGCTGCTGGAGAGGTTCCATCCTCTTTGAAACCACTGCAAGCTGATGTGGCCCACGATGAGGCTGACCTTGAATTTCTAAAGAAAAAAGTGTCACTCCAGCCTTGGAGCACTTGGGCTCATTGACTGTCTGATGTCCCATCACCCTCCCACTCTCCCTGTTTTTCAGCAAACCTTGCCCCAATGCAGAGCATCTCGAGCGGGCTGAAGGAGACCATAAGCCCCCAGGACATCGTGCAGGATGCGATCCACAACTTCTCACGCACGTACCAGCAGTACATTCAGCAGTCGATGCAGGAGGCAGAGGACAAAGCCCCAGGGGAGAAGGGGCACATGGCCTCCAAGGTGGAAGGACTGAGCAGCAGAAAGAGCAAAAACATCGAGAAGACAGTGCTGATCCTGTCGGACGAGGAACTGTAGGAGACGTCAGAGGGGACAGTGACATCGGAAAGGTTTAAACACATGCAAATGGCAGCTGTCTCAAACCTGAGACAACCTGGTCTAATCAGAGTACTAAGAAGACAGGAACTCTACCCAAAAAGCCAGTCTCACTAAGGGAAGATGCAATAACCCATAGAAAAATTAAATCAAATAGTGCCAGCTTCTGCTGTCCCATCTCTACTGGTGTTAGGGACTGGGCTGTCGCCCTCGCCCTCCTCTTGCCTCCAAGCAGTGCTGAGGCCTGAGAGAAATGCTTTTCTCAGCACAGTTCTGCTCTAGTTTCTCCCAATTTGAGTAAAAAATTATCTCAAAGGGCCCCGTGGAGAAAACCAGCCCAGGAAGGTGACTTCACCTCACCTCAAAACCCGGTAACGGTTGAAAGACGTCATCCCTTATTTTTACATCTTCTCCCCTTTCCTTCCCCCAGAAAAGCCTACAGAGTTGTACAGACGACCTTTGCCAGGGAGGAAGAGTAAGTCATCCTCTTCTCCCTGCAGATGGGGATGCAGCTGTCTGAGTGCCTCCCCCAGGAGCTGTGGCAGGACCTCACTCGGTCTCGCAGCTGCATTTCTGAGAGCTGCCGGTGACAGAAGCACTTGTTTATGTCTTAATCGACTTATCTCTGAGCGGATCAGAAGTTAAAAGGGATTCCAGCTTCCTTATCAGAGTCTTCATTAGGGAACCAGACTCTGACTGCTGGTGGTAGGAATGCACTTACTGGGAACTGTCTGTTCCTCCTAACCCTCTGCCATTTACCGTCCCTGGGCTTTGCCTGACCTGTGGGAAGGCAGGCAGGAGCTAAGCCCAACTGGGTGACAGTGGTGGGAATGGAGAGGCACTGGGGGCTGCGGGGGCTCAGGGCAGGACCACTGGCAGGGGAAGATGCTGCATGGAGGGATTCTCCCCATATCAGTGATGGAGAGTGCACATCCTTCTGTTAAACTTCCCCTCTGGTTATTTTTTCCCAGTTTTTAGTCTAATTTCTATTCCCTGTTAACCAGATGATCCCTGGGAACTTACTTAGGCACTGTCTGGGCTGTTGTTTGTGGGTGGGGGCTGGGCAGTGAAAGGACGAAGGTGAGTCTACAGCCTCAGATTGGCAGTCACACGGCAAACCAAGCAATGGGTAAGGCTCAGAGCTGTTTTACACACAGCTCCTACCCGTTTCTTTTTCCCCCTGCTCTTAAACTGCAAAATGTAAATTACAATATGAAATTATTTTATTTATGAATTTTTTTCTAATAAACAGCAATTTCTACCACAGAGTGAGCAAGTGTTTTCACTTAGCTCAGCAAGCAAAGCCCGTGATCTGCCTGTTCCTGCTCTAATGCTGATGCTTCTAAGCTCAGCATCCTCCCTGCCCCTCAATGCTGGCCCAGCAGAAATACCTGCACATGCAGCATCCTGCACATTTTGACATTCCCACTGGATTTGTGCTCATCTTTTTCACTCCACAAAGAGTGTGTGTGTGTGTGTCCCACTTGCTCTCCTTGCACTGCACCTCCTCCAACCTTCTCCTAAGCAGTGGATACAGCAGTTCAGAGCTGCTGGATCTGCTTTAGCCAAGGTAAGCCCAGGCTCCAGCACCAAGACAACCTCTATTTATTATTATTGGAGAAATCTTATCATGCTGGAAACCCAGACTCCACACAAGCAGCCTACAGCTAAGCCAGGCTTGCAAGTCCCTCTGCTCCCAAGCACCAGATCTCATACCTCCTGAGCCAGTGACCACTGCCACTTTTCCTGCAATGAGGAAACAAAGAGCCATATGCTCTGCACATCCACACATCCTTCCAGGGTCCTGTGCATCCTGGGAGCAGGACCCTCCTGCCCACAAGTGCAGCCTGGGTGCTCAGGAATGAGGCTTCTCAGCTTTGTAAGGCAGCCAGCACTGAAGCAGGGACATCTCGCAGCTGAACATCTTGGTCTTCTCCCCCCCTCTGGGGGAGAGCTGGCCACAGCTGCAGGAACAGAGGCTGCTCCAGCTCCTGGAGCGAGGAAAGACTGTAAAGGTGATGATGGCACATCTGTCAGTGTGCTTGTGGCCACTGAGATAAAGACTTGCACAAGAACACAGCAAGAAATGTAGTTGTACTTCATTGCACAAATGATCAGCTCTGGTGCATAATGGGCTGCATTCATTGCTCTTGCCAGCAGGTGCAATTCCCACTGCACACGGTAACATTTGCCTATTTATGTCAAGCCCTGATTACTGTATTATATGTAAAACAGGTCTTTCTTGCAAGCAAAACAAGAAGGGAAAAAAAAAACCAACCCAGCTGTGACTCATGCAAGTCAGCAGCGTGATACCAGCCTGAAGGAGCCGTGCTGGGCTGGACACCAGCTGGCTGCTGCGCTGTGCACCAGCCGGCAGCGCTCCCCTCTCCGGCAGGCGAGAGCTTGGCCTCCTGCTTGTCCTTTTTCTTGGAGAGGAGAGAGAGGCAAGAGCTCACAGCTCAGGCTGGGCGCTGTCACAGCCCTCGGACCGTTCCGCTGTCAGAACGCGGAACAGAAATACCAAGGGTGTTGTAGGCTGAGTGCAGACACGGTCCTGTGCTCCTCTGCTAACTCATCTCCTCCATCTCTCCAACAAGGACGCAGCGAAAGCTGGCAGTGAGCACAGGGGTGACCTACAGAGGAGCCCGATGTGCCTGGAGCCACGCCAGCAGGCAGCCTGGGAGGGACAGGCTTTTCTCTCTGCCAGCAGCAGGCTCCAGTGGTGGTGGTGGGCAGCAGATTTGTTTTCCAGGTGTTGCTCATCCTCAGGCTTTCCCCAAAGACAAGGCTGGGCTGTGGTTATCGATTCTCCTGGTGCTTTTTGGGCTTCAGGCAGGCAGGTTTACAGCCCACTCAGGAATGCATCCTTATGGGGCAGACCCTGCCATCGCACCCACAAGAGCTGGGGCTGACCACGCTTCCTACGAGCGGAGGGGAAGGAAGGTGGCTGCCAGCGCCACAGCAGAGCCAGTGCTCTCACACATGGCTGCTTGCCCCGCAGCACCCACTCAGAGGCAGAGGGAGTTCCTTCTTAGGGTGTTAGCACCTACCAGTGAGTCCCTGGGCACTGCTGGGGACAGGCAGCAGATTGCCAGACCCGCACTGGAGTGCAGGATTTGTGCTTTCGCAGCCCTGTTCACAGAGATTCTCCTCCCCCCCAGCTCCAGGACTTCTCTTCCCCTAAGCAGGGTGAAGGCTGAGTTCTTTTCACTGCTGAACCTCCAGCTGACCCTTCTCCTCCTGAACTAGCACTCCTCCATCTCTCTGACGGACACAACTGGCCTGACCTCCCTCTCCTCTCCATAGTCACCGGCTCCTCACTGCCGTCCCTCCAGGCAGGAGCTGAAGCAGATGATGATTTTCTTGCTCGGCACAGCAACTGCAATCACCCCCTGGGCTTCACCCGCGTCCCTGCTCAGCCAAGCCTGCCCAGCCCCACTTCTGGCACCTAATGACCATCCATTACCTGCTGACACACAAAGCCTTTTCAGCCCTGCTTCTCACCACTTTGTCCATATATAACCCTACCTCTAATTCCAACTTTGGCCAACGCACCCATCTGCCTCCAACCTATTGCCTCAGCCAAGAATTCTGCTTCAGCTGTCCCCTAAAGAAAACCAAGCACTTGGAATGGGGGATTAAAGATAACATGGCCCCTGGGAGCTCACCAGTACAAGGCACTACCTTCTTAAAGCCCAAAGAGGGAAAAACAGAAAGATGAAGTATCAAGGTAAGGGGTTAAAGCAGTTTATTCACAAGCGGTCATATAGGAAAGAGGTGAAGGGATATTTCACAACCCAAAGAAGGTGACTCCAGCACCATGACCTGTCTCACAGCACATCTGTTGGAAGATAGACGTGGTCCGAGCATGGGGTCTACCAGCCAAGCTGCCTGGCCAAGAGCTAGCCCTTGAGCATGTTCCAAATACACTAAGGAGGCACCACAGCACAACTGGGAGATGGGTGAGCAGCTACGCCAGGCTGGGTCAGATGCTCACACAAGCCCAAGCAGCCATCACCCTAGCCCAGCCTGCCTCCCAAAAACACATGGCTCACCAGCAGCACCACAGCTGCAAAACCCGAGGAGAACACTTCACTGAAGATCAATTCAAGCTGCAAAACGCTGACCATAGACCAGGGCAAGTCTGAAACCAGAAAATGCTTTATTGGAAAGGTACAAAAAAACCAGTCACTGCAGCTAAATTTACAGCAATAAATTACGTTGTGGCTGTCAAGAGAAAGTAATGGACACATACACAGGGCTATTCGCCTTACAAACAGGAATCCACATTGCTTGGTATATCAATAATTTATTTTATAATAAAAAAGCAGCACAAAAATAAATATTGAAATGAAATTACTGAGTAACCACAGAGGATAGAATGAGCTGGTGATAAAAAAAACCAACTTAAAACAGAAGACTTCTATCATTAAAAAAATGAAAGCAAGTATCCACCATCTACGGAAACACCCCAGCAGACTGAAATACAGACGAAGGAAAACAAATCCACGTTACAAAAGTTTTTCGGTTTTGTTTTGTTTCTTTTTTTTTTTTTCTTTTTTTTTTTTTGTGTTTTTTTTGTGTGTGTTTTTTTTTAAATAAAAACAATCATGACAATGAAGTTTAAATGATTTGAGAGAGAAAAAAAAAAATGCCACCTTCTCCTCCTCCTCCCCAGGTCTGAGCCGCCCCGTGGCCTGACCGCTCCGCACTCCCGTGGCATCGCGCCTGTCCCCACCACAGCTCGCCTCCACCTGGCCCTGTCCCCTCCCCAGCCACCCCGGAGCTGCGGTGGCACCCACGTCTCTAAGCTTGTGGTCTCCTCCAGCAGACGGTGGAGTTGGGCAAGAGCAGAGATGCTGACTTGCTTCAAAGGGCTCTGGAGCTGCCCCAGAGGGAAAGGTTCCCCACTCCCAATAGAGCACAGCACACACGTCTGCAAGGACAGCGATGTCCCTCCCGCTCCCTGCCCGACGCTCTCGTCTTCTCCTGCCTCCCACCCAGCCCGCGGTGCCCACGTCACACTGCGGATGGGAGCAACCAAAAGAAAGGCTAGGCCCAGGGGAGAGGATCCCAGCACTCAAATCCAGAACCCCCCACTCCTCAGCAGGGTGGAGGACACAAATTAATTGGGGCAGAGAAGGGAGCCCCAGCATCCAAACTACTGCAGCAAAGAGACAAGCGAGAGGTATGGCTGGGGCGGGGAGCACTGCCAGGGTGATGCTGTGGGCAGCATCCAGCTCCCCACGCAGTGCTCACCCTGGGTGTCAGGCTTGCAAGTGCAGGACGGAGAGAAAAAAAAAACAAAACACAAAACAACAACAAAAAAAAAAAATACAACCCAACAGAAACAAACCAAACCCCAGAGGAATGCAATGTGACAACCCCAAGCTGGAGGGTGGAGGAGCTGGGTCTCCAACGAGGTCAACAGCTTTTGGGTCATTCCTCCCTCCACGTTACCTTGCAATTCTGATCCCTCTGTGGAAGTTTAGCCAGGACATTTCATTCCCCTCCAGGTCACCACCCAGGGAGCCCTGGACTGGTAATTTCTTTTTAATAAAGATTTACAGTATCAAACTTGGAAAAAAAATTATTACTTTTTTTTTTTTTTTTTTTTACGAAAAATCTGTACGATAAAATGTATATAATTATATATTTATATATATATTTCTCTCTCTTTAAATATTTCCACGTGGTCCTTATGGATATCCAATATGGATTACCTACCATGGCTATGGTATCAACAGCTTTAACAACACCCAGGCCTCTTGTTCTTTACCGAGTGACCAGAGATTTAAGTGCCTACCAGCACTAAACTAGCAATCACTTGGACAAGCCTTTGGCACCCTTCCAAGAACTGGAAAAAAATAAAAAAATAAAAAAATAAAAGAAATACTTGGCCACAAGGGAAGTGTCACGTAAAGATATGTTTCTCAACTCATTCCAACAGCAAGATGACCCCATGGAATAAAGTTCAACCTCCGTCCCCCTCGGTGTGACTGGTCTGATTTCCCCAGTGGAGGGGGCGTCAAGGGCAGCCAGAGGGTGTTTCTATCTAGCCAGGAATGTTATGGAGCTCTGGAGCTGTTTTAAAGACTGGAAGCATTTGGGCATTTTCAAGTCAACTGGCCTTTTTCATTAAAAGTTTTCATTTAAAGCCCCAACAGTGCCAGAAGTCTCCATTTCACCTGTTTTCGGAGGCACCTGTAAGGTCTGGGAAAGTTTCCAATGCCTGTGAGCTGGAGAACATGAGAGGACCAGGAAATGACAGTAACATCTTTCTCTTCCTCAGCTTGCTGCTGTGGGAGTCAATAACTGGTACTGATACACAGGACATTGATCTGCCTGTTCGGAGATAGGGAGGGAGTGGAGGAGAAATGAGGTAACGCTAAGTGTCATCCAAACTCTACGTGTTGGAAAAAACCAAAATCACCCGAGGGAAACTCCCTGCTCCCCTCCATAGCACATGGATGTGGCAGGGGGAACGAGCCTCCAGGACACCTTGCCCTTACACCCTTTCTGGCTCAGTAAGGTCACGGGTGTCGATGCTGAGGACTGAACGAGAACCAAGTCTGAGGTTTATCTTTTCATTAACCTATTTCACAAAGGACCCTCTTGGGAAACCCAGAGACTCCGATGACAAGGTGAAAGAAAAAAAGAAAAAAAAAGAAAAAGGAAGCTAACAACTTCTTCCAAAGACAAGTAGGGCTTCGCTAAATTTCTACAAACTTACTGCCATTCAAGGCGAGACAAAGCCTCAAACAACAAATTATACCGGGTGTCAGATGCCAGCTCACTGTCCCCTTTGCAACAACAGTGGCACTCAATTATTCTCTTTCAGTCCAAAACCACTCGTGAATTCTCCGTGATCTTTGTTTTCTGTTCTGGAGCCCAAATCCTCTAAGCTCTTCTCCTCCTCTTAAACTTCAGCAATCTCATTCTCTTCTCACCTGCGTGACAACAGGCATCGTCCATTCCACAAGTCTCTGACCTGCCCTGCAAAACTCACAGTCCCTTTTCTTTCCTACTTCAAAAAGAAAACTTTAAAAAACAACAACAAAACACACAAACACCAACATAGCTACTCTTTTTTTTTTTTGTTTTTTGTTTTTTTTTTACAGTGACCTGGAAACATTCATCTTTCCAGCGCTGCTGCGCAACAGAATCTCACCTTCAGCTTCCCACCTCCTGCCCATTGCCGAGCCAGAAATCCCTCTCCCAAACCATTGCTCAGAGCCATTCGAACGACTTCTCGATTCCAATTATTCCATCCTCTACACACACCCTGATTTTCCATCCTGCCCTCCGTGCAGCTCTTGGGATAATTCACCCATTCCCAAAAGAAAGCATCAAGTTTCAGGGTCACATTCACACAGGTTGTCTGAACACTGAGGGTTGTTCACTGTACTCTTTGGATCCCAACTTCAGCACCTGATGTGCTACGGAGAGGGAAAGACTCTTCCAGCTCCCATCCGACCTCCCCATAGCCCTTCTCTGGTCATCAAAGACTGGTGAGCCCAGCTCTCCAGCTGCGAAGTTCATTGCTAACCTACCAATGCTTTTGTCAAAGAGGAGGCTCTATAATTTCTCTCCTCCCGTCTGAATGCTATTGCCCTCTAGTTACACTTCAGTGCTTTAAAAACATCTTTCCAAACTACTCTGCACAAACCCCTTCTCATAGTGCTGATCCCAGCAGAACTGGGATCACCTTCTCACAGCCAGTTCTGCCTCCACCTGGTAATACTTGCAGCATTTTTCCTCCTCGCCTCCCCATCACACAGCTCTTCACAGCATTTACTGTGTCTCCTTCCCTTAAGCTTCAGGGAAACCAGGAAAAAAAAAAAATAATTAAAAAATAGCCGCTACTTCAAGACTGCGGATCGTTTGGAAGAAATAAACTGCATAAATATACCCAATTCACAGGCACACCTTCGGGAAGGAGCTATCAGGAAACTTGGGCTTGGAATAAAGGAGGCTGCAATGTAGTTTTTATAGGCCACACAGGTAATGGGGCGTATTAAAATATGTAAAATCTATATTTTTCCATATTTTAACAGCATGGATTGAAAAGGAAAGGTTATTCCTAACGGGTGTGGTCAGACCCAAGCGTTAGTCTCCAGCATCCTCCCACTCCCATCCACTCATAACAGGATGAAATCTAATCCAAAAAGCCTATATCCCTGCCCTCGTAAGGTCAGATGGAAGTGGGGAAGGTAGGGGAGACCCTTCTTACGGGGAGTAGGATGCCACTAAAGGAAACTTTTTCCCATACATTCATCTCGCGTGATGATTTCTACGGTCCATCTGTTTCCTGGCTCTTGAGCATCGTTCACGAAGACTCCGGAGGCTCCTCAGGTTATCTTCTCCCAGCTGGAAAGCTGCCCACGGCTGAGAGGGGCTTGGGGAGGCGGGGGGAAGGAGGAAGCAGATCTTGCAACTTGTAACTGCATACAGAGATCGAATCCTGGACATGAGAAGTTGATGGAGCCACCGAGTCCAGACAGAAGCAGCCAGTTAGTTCCCTTTGTAGGTTTGGGGTTTGGTTTTTTTTCTTTCTTTTCTTCTATTTTTTGCACTTTTGGAAGAGAAGTGTTAAAATGCCAATTCTTGACGTGACCAAGGACTCCGGAACAATGCATAAGAGCCTTTATCCCCTCCCCTCTGAAAGGCTGCTAGTTCCCCCCACCGAGGGCACTAGGACGCTGCTGAAAACGGCACAGAACTGGAAGAGATTTCGGCTGATTTCACAATGGTGATGACACTGGTGGTGGCAACTTTGGTCGGGGTAATGGGCCCTCGCGCCACAGTACGAGCAAAGGTCTGGAGTGCTTCGTACTTGGAGCGCAAGGCGTCCAGCTCTAGCTTCATGCTGCTGTTTTCTCTGGCCAGCTTCTCCACCTCTTGCTGCAGCTCAACCCGCTGCCTCTCTAGCTCCTCTTTCTGAGTCACACGCTTGATGCGGCAGCTGGCAGCGTAGCCCCGGTTCTTCAGCGTGCGCCTCCGCTGCTTCAGACGGATGACCTCCTCTTTGGTGAGACCCCTCAGGTGCTGATTCAGCTCCCGTACGGACATTGACACGAGTTCATCATCACTCAGCACTGGGGCATTCTCTCCTGACTCCTCCTTTACCTGCAAATACCAACAGCACAGGGATAGCAGCAACCCTACGTGAACAGATGTTCTGGATAGGGAAAGGAGACAGGCCACCCCTCAGGAATGTCATACCCCTACCTTGAAACCATCCCTAGAGAGCATGTGCTTCACTAAAACACCTGGGTAAAACATGGCAGAGATTTGAGCAATGCTGTTGTCTGGGTTTGGATCACCCTCTTAAGTCAGAGAAAGGAGTGAGCCTTACACACCCAGTGTCAACTCAACAGTAAGATTTTTAAGGAGATAAATGTAAAGCAGACTGAAGGCCTTTGTGTTCCTCTGTCAGGACCTGGCATTCACACTAAACACTGAAGATGACATCTTTTCCCAGGATTACACTGGGACACCAGTGCGGCGTCTCAAAAGCAGAATAGCCACTTGTACGCAGGGTTTAATTCAGCGTTTTGTGGCTTTTCATTAAAGACTGCTCATCCAAGTAGTAAACAAAACCAACTCTGCTTGGCTTCAAGGACCACAGCCTGCTTTGGTTTTCCTGGCGCACAGGCCAGACTCTGAAGTTACAGGAGAAAGACACCATGGCCTCGTGCCTTTTTCTCAGGCACCATCATTTTCAGAATCATAAAATCATTTAGGTTGGAAAAGACCTTTAAGATCATCGAGTCCAGAACCATAAAGACATCATTCTTTTGTCTCTTCAGAGACTGCAGGACATCTGGAACGAAGAGCTCAGACACTGGAAAGAAACTGCGACAATGCATGCACAGCCCATGCGTAAATCACCACCAAGCTGGTATGTCCGAGGCATTTACTGTCTCATGGATCTGAGACACACCAGCTGGACACGTCCTTTCGCCAGTGCATCCCAGTCCTGAGAGAAGTACTTTAATGGCAGGCCTGGTGGCACTGGTTTCAGGATGCTGCCAATACCTGCTATAATCAAGTCTCCTGGACAGCAACCGGGATATGCTAACCTCCGTGCCATCTCAGAGACTTTAGACTTCTTTCTGGGTATTACCAGCATTCTTCTACCCTAACCTTTCCTGTAGGTAGTGGGAAATTGTATCAGCACCCATGTGTAAGAATCTCTCAGAATGCAAAAGAACAGTCATGTACGACTGATGTCACATGGAGCACGGTTCTGCCACAGCCTCCCCTGCCACCCCTCCGCTCAGCCTCCTTCCCTACCTTTAATGCCTTGTTCGGTTTGGGATTAGTCGTCATAACCTGAGCACAGTCTTCCGGACAAAACTGCTCAGAAATCGCAACTGGAAAAAAAACAGAACAAGATTTTCAGGTTACAGTAATCTCAGAGATGAAGGTAGGAAGAAAATCCCCAACACAGGGTCCAAACCCTCCACTCCACCACCATTAAAAGAAATTACCACACAGTTTAAAACACTGGGGTGGACTCGGAGATTGCCTTACTCCATTCAGACACACGAAAGAGAAATTTGTGCTGACAAGTGCATTGCTTTTTAATGCTAAAGACCTTGTGTTTTGCTATTAACTACACTAAGATTAAGCAGGGAAGACAGGTCAGGGAATGGGGAAAGGACACGGGCTCCCATCGGTAAACAGCCTGCCAGGCCCAGTCACTGCTCACCTCCCTCCAGAGGAATCCCAGACGCTCAGAATGGCCCATTAGGGACTGAATTAAGAGTTACCTCTGCTCATAAAAGGCACTGAAAAGCCACAAGACAACAACTCCCTTCATTCTTATTTTGATTATTATTAACCCAGCTGGAAATTGAATCAGCAACCCAGAAAGAAGCTGCCTGGTTTGTAACCTGCTTTCAGCGCTGTCCCCACCCAAAGGAGACGCTACCAGAAAACCCAAACAGCAGAAACAAAAGCCCCCTCCCGATAACAAAGCAAGGCAGGAGTTTGCCTCTCCCAACGCACCCCGGCTGTTGCTTCCCAATGCTCCCAGCCCCAGGCTGCGAGAGCTGACCTGCCCGATATTTCTAGCGACGTGAAGGCATGTCCACCGCCAAAGAGACCGTCCCCTGCCGACACGCTGCCCTTCACTCTCACCTTAGCCAGCAACTACACCCCTCCGAGCAGCGCCTTGCAGAACACCCACCTGCCCACACCACCACCCTAAACCTTCACCCGGCAGTGACGGCAGCACGGCAGGTACCTACCGCCAGAGGGGCGACTGCAGCCGTGCCACCATCACAGCCTCTGCCTGTCACTCCCCCAGCCGGGGGGGTGCGAGGTGCTGGTGTGTCCCCCCCTGCCGATGCACGGCGGCTTCAAGGGCTGCACACCCAGCGGCACCGCAGAGCGCGCAGCCTGTCTGGCGGGAGTCCTCTCTTCCCCCCCACCCGTTCTCCAGCCCAGCCCAAATCCTCCCCACATTTCCACGTCTGCATCGTGTCACACATCCTAATCATTCATGAAAAATCCAGCCAAAGCATCCCAAGCATGATTCCCTTCTGATAGTTGCCATGGTGACCTTGGGAAAGTAGCCAACCCGGAGACAGTCACCATGGAAACAGAGAAGCCCAAAAGCAATAATGACTTCAGGTCATGTCTGTGCAAAGACATCACGAGGTCGTCAGAGAGTAAACAAACTCATTCATATCTGCAAACAGGGGGCGGCAGGATTTGGGGGGGATGCAAAGGTGGGGTGTGGGGACCACTGGGAGCCATGTAGGTGAAGGTGCTGGCTCAGCCCGCGCTGCTGTCACTTGAATTGTATCAGTCAAGACACCTCACCATCACATGGCTTACGTAAAAATCAAGATGAAGAGCTTGGGGGGGACACAAAAAATATAAATCCCTTAAGTGCAAAGCTGCGAGATACTATCCTAGATATTAGGGAGTGTATTTAGGCGCCTCCTCTATTTTTAAGCCTGAGACAGCACAGCTCTTCATGTCTGGAGGAGGGACAAGGACAGCCGCACAGCGCACAAGCCAAGATGCTCTGTGATGAATGGACCACTTACAGCAACTGGTGTGCGCTGCGTTTTCTAGAGCATCACCGAGTCCTTCCCTCCTCTCCTCTGGCACCAAACCCCACCCTGGGCACACCTCCAGCAGCCCCTGCCTCACTGGGGCCTCTGGAGCGGGCTGGCTGGGCATGAGGCAGGGGAGCAAGTCCCAGACCCCAGCAGCCACCTCTGAGGGATGGGGATGCGCCCGACCTCTGGCCACTGCCACACGGTGTGTTCTGCAGGAGGGCTGACTGCAAGCATGCAGGACCCGCTGCAAGCACAGGCATCTCTTCAGACCCCAGTGCTGCCCTTTGGCTGTCCGTAGCTTCCCCTCCGCACCAGGCACTTGCCGCCCATCCCTACCTCCAGGCCGGAGGCGCAGACGCAGGCGCTAGCACGAAGGAGGAAGGAAAAAGCTCCTCGCCTTGGCCAAACGGTGCCGGGGAGTTCAGGAGAGCAGAGGCGCTGGCAGTGGGTAAAGGAAGCGGCCGGCAGCCCCCTCCCTGCAGACGCGCAGGCAGTTGGTGCCATAGTTATGCAGTGAGTCACCAGCTGTTTACAGAGTTTGCGAGCTCACATTCCCACAGCATCAGAAACTCTTCCTTCTCTCGGCATCCCCCCGCCCTCGCCGCCCCCATCCCTACAAGGAAAGGGGCACGCTGGTCCCGCTGGCCGCCCTCCGCGCTGCGAAAACCGGAAAAGGAAAAGTCAAAAAGGAGGGGGAGGCCGACGACAGACCCGTCACACCCACCGATTACACAAAAACCCTTTTGATCCTCACCCAGCCCGTCTTCAAAGCGCGTTCTGCGCCAGCCGATGGAAAAACTGAACAGGGCCGCCTGGCTGCGCGGAGACGGAAAGAAATGTAAAATATCGTGGAAAATCAGAGCCGAGAGGGTGAGGCTGCCTCCGGCAGGGGTCAGCGTGTGGGCTCGCCTGCCACCCCAGCAATGCTCCAGCTCCACGTGACAAACCCCTTCTGGTCACCTGTTGCTCCGTGTCGCCAAAGCAACATCTCCTTAGCCTGCACATTCCTCGGCGGGCGGCACAGACACCTGCACGCTCGGTAAGGGGTCTTGTGCTGCACACCAAAGCACCCTGGATGGGCTGGGATCCCCGTGAGATGGGATCCCCATGAGATGGGATCCATCCCATTGCACCAGGGGTGATGTGCCAGAGCTGCTGCTGGCACAGAGGTGAGCAAAGAGGCTCAGGGCATCATCAGGAATCGTGACGCCAGGTCTCTTCAAACACAGGTGGGAGACGGGGGTCTGCCCCAACCCTAAGGGCAGGATTTAGTAGCACAAATAGAAAAACTCAAATTAGCTCAAGTCTTGCCCTCAGACACGAGTGCCAGGGCGAGGCTTATCTCTGCATTAGGTGAACCCACAGGTGTGGTCCGGGCTCCACTAGAAACCGATACAACAACACTCGCCACCCTCACAAACAGACCTCCAGGGCCTCGGGCTCCATCTCCATCTCCCCACCTACAAAATCCTTCCCATCAGGACTACTTGGGACTGTTCAGCTACCAACAACAAGCAGCTAAAATCTGCACAGCATCTCCCACAGTCAGAAGGCAAAACCCCAGGACAAAAATCCCAAACCATCCTGCAAACATGTCATATCCAACAGCGTCCCCTAAACACGTTGCACAGGGGGGGTCTTCTGGGACCCTGCCTGCGATTTGATTATTACAACCCTTTTAGTCTTTACCCTATTCCTGCCCTTCTTTTCTTAATTGCATTTGCTGCATCACATCTAAAATTAGGAGCGTAGCTTTTTTGGAACAAGGACCGCATTACATCTCTGTTCTGTAAGCGGTGCAACACACTTTGAACACTACATAAATAAAGTGGCGAGTAGTAATACACCAACTGTAAGGGGCAAAGGTTTTTCCAGTGCAGCTCCGCGCTTGTATTTAAAGCAAGTGTTTTGACTGTGGGTTACATAAAGAGCCCTTGTAATTCTGCAATAAAGTCACCCATTGACAGCCTTGCCAACGCCCTCTCCCTCTCTCAGATGACTCCCTATGCCTCTTTCAGCATCCTCCCAAAAACCTGGAGGTCTCCGCTGACATTCCAAGCCTGATGGTCTCAGCTTGGACATCTAGAGCCCCCCAGTGCCTTCACTCTGAAAGAGGAAGATGGCAGAAAGCCTGCTTCGGGCAGAGGTAGGACAGAGCTTTCCACACAAGGCTTGCAATTAAGAAAGAAAGCATGCCAGAGTGAGATTTCAGACTTTCCACGCTACAGGGCTTCCAAAGCGCGTTACGCATTAAGGAATTACTATACAGTCACTGCCGACACAACTGCGGATGAACTCGAATTTTAAAACTCTTTCTATGCTGAAAGACAACCCTGGCTGGAACACAAGTGCCTGGCAGAGAGCCCTGCTGATGTTCAGCTTCCATCTTCAGACACGTACAGCAAACCGAAAACACGCAACCCTCACCTTCAGCCAGGCCAGCGACGACTTCCAGAGGGCAGAAAAACAGCGTGAGGTTCAAGCGGCGCTGGGGATCTCTGCCATCGCCTCTCAATTCACCACCGACAGTCACACAGGGAATACTCTACTCATCCACAAATGTGGCAATTTAATTCCCAAAGTCACCCAAATTCCTCGTTTATCTGCAAGTTATTCCCAGCTCCCGAGCGCCAGCCAAACAGATGTGCCTACCAAGTATAACATCAGAGCTGACAGGTGAAGGAACTACAGACGCTTAAACCTTCGTCGCTGTGCCTCTGCCGCTCAGAGGCACGACACGGATTTCCAGCACATTGCAGCACGGTAGGCAGAGCACCATCCCTCTCCTCATCATTCAAAAAGCCGTTCTCCTTCTCCGACAATCTTCACACATCCTGCGAGGCAGACTGACGCTTGTCACTCATTTGTAATGAGAGCGGGGAGGGACAGGCTGGCGGTGTGAATCAGAGAGTAGAAGCATATGCGAGGCAATATATTTGACATGAAGAGAGAGAAGACACGAGGAGGGGGTGAGTCACTGTTTACTGTTCTAGAGGAGCTCCACACAGCCCTCGCCCAGCTGGCCAGCGTTCCACTTCCTTTATGGATCGGAACCAGCATCCAGCAGCAAAGAGGAGGCTGAGGAACCTTCAGAGCACGTTTGAGAGCTGCCAGGACACAACTCTCTGAGGCACTCTCTGGGGAAGCCTGGACATGGATCAGACAATCTTCAGTGGTTTGGTAAACAACCTAGTCAGATGCTGCACAGAGCCTGTGGTCAGGGAGCAGAGGATACGGTGTACCAGAAGGGTACACTCATGTGTCACCTCAGGAGCTTCATGGAGGAGGTAGCTGAAGGGGAAAGGACAGCCCCGGTGCTGCACATTTTCCATCACACGCTTCTAAAACGCAGTGACAGAGCTACACTAGAATTACACCTCAGCATCACTAGCCCAGAGATGCATCTCCCCCAGACAGCCAAGCTGAGCCACCAAGCAACAAATAACTTGCTTGGATGCACAGACAGATCCCAGGGGTGAGCCGGGATTGCTAACATCACTGCTCCTGACCCCACGTGCCAGCCACCAAGCCAGACATCTTCACCGGCTGCTAATAATGGAACGTAACGGCATCACTACTCGCAGCCCATCCCTGGCGCTCCGGAGTTAGCAGCAGGTTAATCACTCTCATTACTGCCTTTTCTCCCTCCTTCTTGTGCTGATGGTCACAGAGTGCTGCATTGCTTTGTGCTTCTTTCATGCTTGGAAGCCTCTCTGCCCGAGTTTGAAGATAGCCTGAAACAATAGCCCAGACTGAAGTGGAAACCGCCTGTTCATCTCGACAGGGTGCTGAGCCTGAACCTTCCTGATAATTGCAAGTGTTAGCGCCGCTCAAGTATTTAACAGCTGGATGTTTACAGAAACGATCAGCGAGCAAGCTTATCCCACAAACCCCGACTGCCGCAGGGGCCAGCGCTCCCAGCTGTCCTTCCTTCACTTCCCAAACATCTCACACAGCTAGAGATTCTCAGTACCAAGTTCTGCGGCGCATTCCATGCCATTAATCATCTACCGATGCTGATGGAAATAAAAAGAGGGTATCAAGCTGATCTGTATTTTTCCTTTGCAGGAGGCACACAGCGGTACTGAACTCCTTGCTGCAACAGATTGCCAAGATGATTGGGGCGACGGCGTAGAAAAGAGATAAAACATGACAAAGCACGCTGTCCTTGAGAGGCGAGCAAGAAAAAACATAACAAATTGCTGCCTCTGGTTCAGAATCACTTCAAGGCAGGGTATGAGCATGGCGCAATATACCCACGAATATTTAACCCGGCTCAGGTGCAAAGCCCTGACAAGCTCAGAGCTGGGTGTCCCGATGGTAGGAGACACTGCGTGCCCCGATCTTGTGACAGTCACCCCGTTGCTGCTGCCGGATTGCTGTCCGGGTAGGAGCAGAGTTAACTCCGGTGCCGCGCAGCCCTGTGTGCGTGCTGCCATTGGGTAAGCGCGGCGTCCGTCAGCTCGAGGAAGTGACTGCAGGAGGAAGGCTCCTCGGCAGGCAGCGCGTACACACACGGAAGGAGAGAGGGAAAAGCGGAGGAACGCGCTCCCGTTTCATCGGCCAGAAAAAAAAACAAACCCCACAAGGTAAATTCATTCGCTGCTAAAAACCCCCGAGAGTCCCACGGCACGACGCGCCGGATGGGCGCAGGGCTGTGCTTCTCCTCCGACAGGGATCATAAAGACTGAAAGTGCAAGAAAAAGGCGTGCAGCTTTCCGGGGGAACACTTTGCTTTTACCACCCCCCCCCTCTCCAAAGTCCCAGTCCCAGCTCAGCTTTGGGACTACGGCGGGGAAGGAGGGAGCAGCCAGGTGAAAGTGAAAATGGAGGCCTTTCCCTTTTCTGTAACAACTTGGCCCAAAGGGGGCTCGTTCCTAATTTGAGACCTCGTGGCCTGCTTTCGGCAGGATCTGTGAAATAAATCCCGCGTGGGGCAGCCCCTGCGGGAGGGGAAGAGGAGGAGGAGGAGGAGGAGGAAGGTCTTTCTCGAACAGACCCTGACCCACCATCCGAGTTCGGGGATCTCGGGTCCCATTGCTCATGGCTCGGATGATTCCATGGCTGCCTTCACCAGGAGCCTGGAAGAGGGTTCCCCTATCCCCCCCCCCAATTTCTGACTAAATCCCCGAACATCCACCAGACGGTCACACAGAATGTCACCACCTCCTTTCCTCCCACCACCACAGCACCCCATTTTCCACGCACACCCCCCCAGATCCCTCCCGCCAGCTCCGAGACAGCCCCAACACGCCACCCTTTCACCCCAAACCCCGCCGTGCCCAGGGGCGATAACCCACCGCAGCCCTGACCCCCCCAGCCCACCCCGGCTGGCCTTTCCCACCGACGGCTGCTCCTGCCCGATAACCGGCGTGTCGAGCGGCTCACCGAAGCCACCACCACACCCGGTCACCGCCACATGTCACCACTGCCACATGCCACCACTGCCACGCTGCCCCGCACCAGTTCCCTCCGTACTACAAAAGTCGCTATTTTTAGACTCCGGCGTCACACCAGGTTCCCTCACACGTATTTTCAGAGCCATTCAAAGGCACAGCCGGGCTGCGCGCTCCTCCTTGGCGGGGTGGGGGGGTGTGAAACATACAAATAATGACAAGAGAGGGGACAGCATGGCGGGTCCCCAGGGGTCCCGCGGCCGCTGGGTGCAGGGGGATCACCGGTGACCCAGCACCGGGGTTAGCGGCGGTGCGGAAGGCGTGACGGCGGGTCCCCGAGCCCCCTCTCCGCCGCGGCTCCCGGCTGCCCCTCGCCCCTCACCGCCACCACCCCGGCGGGGCCCACGTGTGCGCGGCCCGGCCCGGCCCGGTGCGAGGGGCGGCGGCACCACGTGCCCGGCGCGGTGGTGACTCAGCACTTTTACCTCAGCCGCCCCGCCCGCCCGCGCCCAACCGGACCCAACCGGACCGAGCCGGACCGGGACCAGCCCCCCCTCCCCGCACCCCATACACACACCCCAATGGGCGGCAGCGCGCGGCCCCCCCTCCCCACTTCTGACACCCCCCCCCCTCCCGCCGCCCCGTGCCCCGCCGCGCCCGGGCGGTTCCTCACCTGCGTGCCGGCGGGAGCGCGCGCGCGCGCCCGGGGTGGGGGGCGGCGGCGGCGGCGGTGGCGGCGGGGGGGGGCGGCGGCAGCGGGGTCTCTGCGCGGCTCCCTCCCTCCCTGCCAGCGAGTCCCGCGGACAACAACAAGCGCGGGGCGGCCCCCTCCCCCCCGCCGCGCCGCCGACCAACCAGCGCCCCCGCCGCTTCCGGCATGGCGCGTCACGCCGGACGTCACCCCCGCCGGCCACGCCCCCCGCCGACACGTCACTCCCCGGCGGGCCACGCCCATGTGGTTCATTCATGGGGAAGGGCGCGGGGAAGGGGGCGGGGCGTCCCCGGGCCGTCACGCCACCGCCCCCCCCGGCCCTCCCGCGGTGAGCAGCGCCGAGCCCCGCGCACCGGCGCCCCGCACCCCTTCCCCCTGCTCTCTGGAAACTCCCGCTTGCCTCGATGGAGGGAGCGGGGCGGCGTGGCCGTGTGGTTTTACACCCCACGCGTGGGTGGGTTTGCAGTGGGCGGGGGCGGGCGGCGCTGGGGGAACGTATCCTGCACACCGTGATGCTCTCGGGGGTGATCAGAAGTTATTGTGCTCCCCGGGCCTGCCTTCCTCCACCGGGCACCGGAGCAGCCTTTGCTCCCGGACCACTGTGTCCCAGAGCCCCCCCGCCGGGCGCTGTCGCAGGGCCAAATCCTGCCCCAGGGCCAGGTCCTGCACCCAGCCCTCGCTCTTGCCTTGTGCAATTGCCAGAGCTGCTAACACAACACCCTGACCCCAGTGGCGTGAGCGGCGTTTCGTGCCCCGGGAGCATCCAACAGTGATGAAAATGCATCCAAAAAAATGTAGTAACACGGGTGGCTGGCCAACCCCAACTGCTTCCATCGAAACCTGGCTCCTTTTGATTTGTTTGTGTTCGTAGCTATACCAGAAAGTCTGTGTCGGCCCTCTGCAATGCGTGCTCTTCTGCCCTGGGGCCAAATTATCCTTGTTGGAGCAGATCTAAGGGCAGTAGTTGGGGCTTTGGAGTAAGATCCCGTCTTTCGCTGCTCCCTTTGCGCAACATGAGCTGGAAAACGTGGGGAGCCCCGCATCTGGCACAGCCCCACGGGTCTGCGCAGTCGGGGTGAGCCCCGGCTGCAGCGGGGTTTGGGCAGACACAGTGCCTTGCTGGTAAGAACCCCCTGGTTTTTATTGGAACTGAGCTAATGAGCTTGGTTAAGGCTTCCAGGCAATGGCGTGAAGTGCCACCCAGTGTGGCTGCGACAGCGTTGACCTTGACCTCTCCCAGATTTGCAGACTCTGGTTGAAAACCTGTCCGGGAAGTGGGACGGGGTGAGGTTGGGGCAGGGGGCAGATTTCACCCATCCCTGTGTTCCCCACTGATGCCTCTGAGGTTTATCTCCAGATCTCCTTCACACCCATGGTGGGTTCTGGTGGCTCAGAGAGCCAAGACAAGCAAGGAGAGGGGTGCTGGTGGTGGGAGCCTTGGGGCCACTGATGTCCCCAGCAATGGCCACCTGCCCTCATGCCATCTCCAGGTGGTAATAACCAGGAGTGGCTGGAGCCATTCTGCAACATCCAAGGTTTCTCCCCAAGGCAAACACAAGATGGTGGTCCCTGAATGTAGGAGGGATGCACCAGCTGCCCCCTGGTTGGGGTCTTACCCTCTGTGGTGACAACCCCACGCGTGCAGTTGACAGGAGTTGAGGTGTTTCCCACTGCCTTTGCAACAACGTGGGTTTGACAGATCACATATGGCATTGGAGGGGGGGTCTGTGTCACCTGAAATTCTGTTTCTGGGGTTCACAACAGCTCTTAGTTTTTGTTTTCATTCCCTGGGGAAAGAAACTCTGCTCCAAAGGTCTGTTGTCCTTTGCTGCTGACCTTTAGACTGCAGTAGCCTTTGATAGTAAACAACGAGTAGCACTTCAGTCCCCTGAGAGCAGGAAAGCCTGGGCTGGGAGTGTGCAATTAGATACACTCGTTAACCAGATGAACAGGAGTGCATGGCAGAAGGGACCTCCACTGAAAACCTGGGTGGAAAAAGGGGTTTTTTTGGGGAAGTGTGGGGGTTTGTGGGTCTAGCCCACCCACTGCATGCTCAAAACACGTCCGGCTTCACGAGTCCCTAAAGCCACAGTGCAGGATGCAGCACGGGTACCTCTTCCACACAGCTTTGGGTAAAGGGCTGTCATGTGGAAAGGGGGGGAGAGGCATTAAGACATTGAGTTTGGAGCCCCTGTGTGCATCCAGGCTGGGGGAAAACGTAAAACATCGCTAAACTCCCACATTCTCCGCCTTGGGGCATTTGAACAGCATTGGGTATATTTAAAAAAAAAAAAAAAAGGGAAAAACAAACATCCAAGCCAAGCACACGAACGAGAGGAGCGAGAGGCGCGTGTCGAGGCGCTGCTACTAGAGAGGAGCGGTAGGAGCTGGGCATCTTGTAGGGTGTTTACGGCGGAGCAGGCAGAGCTGCAGGGCTGGGAGCTCTGCCCGCTGCCCGCTGCCCGCTGCCTGCCCGCAGCCACAATGTCAAGAGGAGACACTTGTATGTAAGCGCCTGGCACGGCCGGAGTGGGGCCCAGGCAGGCTGGGCAGGGGGGTCCCGGGGTGCGATGCCTCCTCGTGCCATGCTGGGGACCCCCCGGCTGCAGGCACTGGCTGTGTGTGTCCCCCCAAATGCCGTCGCTGCATGGTGGCCTGGCATGAGCATGGGTGCATGGGCTAGTGGCATGCCGACGTCCCCGGGGTTCGCATGGTGGGTGTGATGGTGCTCGCCGGCCGCGGCGGGTGGGTGCAGCCCCCCCAGAGCCACCCACGCGTGGGGAAGCCACCAGCGATTGCGTAAGGCTGAGGCGCTGCGTGGGGCAGGCGCTGCCACTCAGGGGTGGCTTCGGAGCCGGGCCCCGGCAGGTTGGGGGAGGGCTGCCGGGGATAACATCTGCTTTTGGGGGAGAGCTGTTTTGCTGAGCTTTTGCGGATTGCAGGGAGGAAGTGAGTGGGGTCGGAGCACCTACTGCTTGGGCAGGAGGTGGTGAGGATAAAGTTGTGTCTCTTATTTAAGGTGCTGAGATTGCTCCCTGCGCTCAGCAGGAGCGTGAGGGTCTCCTTCGTTTGCAGTCTGGGAGATATTTGCCTGAGAGGTTGTTAAAATCAGATTTTACCAGTGGGAGGCAAAAACTGACAGCATGTTCCCTGCCATCCCTCGCCCAGCCCTCCCCGGGACTAAAACCTCTGACTCAGGGCTTTCGGCGCTGGCAGAGGATGCTCAGAGCGTCAGGGAGGATGCTCAGAGCAGAGGATGCTCGGCACCTTGGAGCTGTGGTTCCCAGCACCGCAGCTATGCTCTGACGGGCAGAGGCAGCTCGGTTTTGCTTGTAGCTTCCAGAAATGCTGCAGCCCATAAATTCAGACCTGGGAAGAAATCTGCTGCTCTGCCACCCCCCGAGAGCAGGTAGGGTTCAGGCAGATGGCTGTTTGTCCCTTGGGGCTGCGGGACAGTCATGTGGCAGTGTCTCCCCACACTCCAGCAGACTCAGGACCACCCGACCCTGGCAAAGCCATCCTTTGCTGAGTTTGCTGCGTGCATCTAAGCTGAGGGCATAGACATCACGATGTGAGGTGCTGAGGTGGGCAGGCTCTGCCTGAACTACAGGCACTGGGAGTGGGGAAGCTGTCCCGGATGCTCGGGCAAGCTCTCCCCCTCCAACTCCTTCACACCTGCTTCCATCTCCCCCTCGCCCCAGCACCAGAACGATGAAGTCGTACCAGAAGCTGACGACGGCAGCGCCACAGCCAGGAGCATGCCACGTGGAAGAGGAAGGGGCTACCCCGACACCCGCTGGCTGTGGGAAGCTGGCTCCATGGTGGGTGGGCAGCGGGTTGCTGGTGGCTGCTGTGCTGCTGAGTGCCATCACCGTCTGGGTGCTGCGGCAAGTCTCAGGGGGCTGGCCTGGACCTGCAGTGCCCCCCAAATGTCTTCTGGTACCCGAAAGCCACCGATTTGACTGCTACCCAGAGCATCACGTGGTGGTGACCCAGGAGCTCTGTGAAAGCCGGGGGTGCTGCTTCATTGAGAGCTCTCCACCGGTGGGGGGCAAGCGGGGGGTGCCCTGGTGCTTCTACCCCCCTGACTTCCCCAGCTACACCTTGGAGAGCCTCAACCAGACAGCACTGGGCATGGTGGGGCTGCTGGTGCGGAGGAAGAAGGCCTATTACCCGCGGGACATCGAGAGGCTGAGGCTGGATGTGGAGTTTGAGACAGACACGCGGCTGCACATCAAGGTGAGCTCTCCATGACTGCCCTCCAGAGCTCGTGACCATGATTCTGCACCCCTGCACCCTCCATTCCATAGGTGACTGTCCCCTTCTCAAACTGAGTCTGGAAGCTACCATGCTCCAGGCTTGGTTGTATGTGGCCTCAATGAGCATCTCCAGCCCTTTGCCCTCTTGCTTTGCTGGTCTTTAAAGTGCATTTTCTCCCCTTTGCAGATAACAGATGCAGCCAGCCCACGGTACGAGGTTCCCCTGGAGGTTCCCCGGGCGATGAAGAGAGCAGAAAAACCCATCTACAGCCTGGACTTCTCCCGGGACCCCTTTGGGGTGCTGCTGCGACGCAGAACAACAGGGACGGTGCTGTAAGAACCCACCTCCTCTGCATCCCACAGCGGGTGGGGGAAAGCTCAGCCCACCCTAGGCAGGCTCCAGCATGTTTCCCGGAGGTTTTTCTTCAGGGAAAACCATGCTGTGGGATCTCCAGCCAATAATTACTCTTCATTTTTCCAGCAGTGCTCACGTAGGGCTGTGGCAGCACGTGGCTTCCCGGCCCCATGGGCTGGCCACATGCTTGCTGTGGTTGTGGCAGGGCTGGGTGGGTTCAGCACCTCTCCAGAAACCTTCCAGTGCCCCAATTCCTCATCAGGTCCTACGGCAGCCAAACATTGTGCAGGTCCCCAGCACGTCACCGATAAGTGACCTAGTGATTTGGGGAAGGGCCACCAAAGAGTTGTGGCTTTGCCTGTTTCACCCTGCTTTAGGGTTTTCCTGTCTGTCCAAGCTATAGGGACACTCTCAGCTCCAGGCTTTTTGTGGAAAAGGACTGTGGGTGGCTTTGCTGCAATGCTCTCAGTCACCTCCATGACTTTGCCCACACTAAGCCGTTGGTGAGCACCGACTGGGTGATGTATGGCCAGGGTGTTTTGAGATCCCATCCTTTCCTCCTCCTTCCCATTTGCTGGTGCCTGTGGTCTGTACTTTACTTGGGAGCTGCTTATCAGCAATGACAGGCTGAGAAACCCCACCACTGCATCGCCTCAGTGGTTAATAATAACCTGAGTGGAAACTTCTGGTGTCAAAGGCAAGGCTGTACCATGCTGGGTCACACTGGGTCAGGCTCAGGCTGTGCCTCATGTCCACCCAGACCTGAATTTGCCACCGGGGCCAAGGTGTTGGGGATGGATGTGGGGTGGGACATGTGCTGCTGTGCTGGCCCTTGGGATGCTTCAAGAGGGAAGGGGTCAATTGTTGGTGGGCAAATGGATCCAGATGGATCCCAGCATCCTCTCTTGACTCTCCCTCTCCCTTGGTGTCACTCCATCAGGCTCAACACCACCGTGGCCCCCTTGATCTTCACTGACCAGTTTCTCCAGATAGCCACATCGCTCCCGTCCAGGTTCCTCTATGGGCTGGGGGAGCACCGTGGCACTCTCCTGCACAGCCTGGACTGGAACACTCTCACGCTGTGGGCACGCGACGTCTCTCCCACGGTACCATCTCCTCCCTCCCCATGGGGGTGCAGGGGGTGAGGATGGGGGTACCACTCTCCAGTGCATTGGACAAGCCCTGGGAAAACATGGCAGAGGGGTGGGCAACAGCACTGGGAGAGGCAGATATGAGATGGGGAGGATTTCAGAGCAATTGCAAAACACTCTTGGCACTCCAAGGGCCCAGGGTGTTTTCCGCTCCACCCTGGTGCTCGTGCAACAGGTTGTGGCAAGGCAGGAGGTTTCCCCCTCGCCCAGCCCAGCTCAGTAGCAGACCCCAAGCTGTGAGGAAGGAGCAGCCTCCCGTGGTCTTCAGCACCAGCTCTGAAATCATCCTCATCCCTCACCTTGTCCTCCACAGGGGTGACAGATACCTGCACAGGTGGTGGCAGCAGATGCAACTTGGGGCCATTTATTCACTCCTGATGATGCAGGGCTCTCCTGCTTTTCCTGGGAGCTGCTCTCTCACCTGACACTTCCTCTTTGCAGGAATCATTCAACCTCTACGGCGCTCACCCCTTCTACCTGCTGATGGAGGAGGGCGGAGATGC
Source organism: Podargus strigoides (assembly GCA_028020825.1). Classification (NCBI taxonomy): domain Eukaryota; kingdom Metazoa; phylum Chordata; class Aves; order Caprimulgiformes; family Podargidae; genus Podargus; species Podargus strigoides. Next base: position 12,545,291 of record CM051634.1, on the reverse strand, counting down.
TCACGGGGTTTTCCTCCTCAACAGCAACGCGATGGGTAGGTGTCCCAGGGGACTTCAGCTGGCTTGTCCCTGGAGGATGACCGGGCAGGTGGGGACAGATGGGAGCTGCTGGAGTGGCCGGTTCGGGAACTTGGGGCAAGAGGAAGCCATAAAAGGGAAAGATGTGGTTTGATGGCTCCGTTATTGAGCGTGGCCATCTGTTTCCTGGCTACGGCGAGGCTCTTTAGCAACTGCCGAGCAGTTTAACCACATGCCCAGCTGCCGAGCTGCCATCGGAAAAGCGAGTCCCTCGCATGCGGGTCCGTGCCTGTTCCCCCTCCACCCGAAACAGCCTTGCCCCCCGGCCTGGCGGTGTGGCATGGCTGGTGTGCAGCCGGGGGTGCCGTCTGCCGCCCACGCTCTTCCCAGCTGTGCTCCGCCGGCTGCCACCGTGGGATCCACCCGTGCGTGCCAGCTGATAACGCAGCAGCTCCCGTGGGCTCCTGCCGTGTCAAGGACGGCACTGGCAGCCACCTGTCCCTCCCAGCAGCCACCACTTGCAGCCAGCTGGGATGAAGCTGAGCACGCCGGGGCTCTTGTAGCTCCAGCTGTACTCAGATTTATTGCAGTGATGCTCCCGAGGAGGAGCTCATGGGAGAGCGCAGGGGAGATACAGCTGCCAGAGCTGAGGTTCAAGGGCTCATTTGTGTAAAAAGCCCTTCCCAGGAAAGCCCGTGGTCTCCCACACTCGCTTGTGCAAGTAGCTCCTGATTCACTTAGGAGAGGATTTTGGAGGAGGATGTAAAGGAAAGCCCTGCCTGTGCTTGGGCTTTAAGTGAAGGCTGGGAGAATGGCACAGCTTTAGGCTTAAAGAGCAGATTTTTAGGACAGTAAGCTTTCTCCCCATGTAGACCAGCCATCTCCCCGGGCTGTGATGATTAAAGCTTCCAGACACCCATTTAGCATCTGCTGAGCACATGGCAGGGATTTCTCTGTTCCCCCAGAGGCTGAGCGTTGCCTGTGGTGCTGCCTGGTCCCTGCCACGGGGTTCAGGGTCTGGGGGTGCTCCCCAGTTCTCACTGTCTTTTCCTCTTCCCCCTCTCTGCAAAGAGGTGGCCCTGCAGCCCGCTCCAGGCCTGACCTGGAGGACCATCGGGGGAGTGCTGGATTTTTACATCTTCCTGGGGCCCGATCCCAACATGGTCATTCAGCAGTACCAGCAGGTGATAGGTAAGTGCCTGCACCCCGACGTGGCCATCTGTGGGCACCTTCCCCACACACCCATCCCTGTCTCACTCCAGCTTCACCACTGTCCCCAGTCCTCCCAGTTGGGGAGTGGTCAGTGGTCCCCAGCCATCCCATCCCCAGCCCTCCCAGCACATCAGGGGTCAGCAGTCACCTCCTTTCCCCTTTCTCCCCTTCCTCTCCCATCCTCTTGAGATGTTGCTGTCCTCTTGGGACACTCCGTCTGTGATCCCGCTCTCCTGCTGCAGGTTTCCCGGCCATGCCACCCCTCTGGGCACTTGGCTTCCACCTCTGCCGCTGGGGCTACAAATCCAGCAACGAGACCTGGCAGACCGTGAGAGCCATGAGGAACTACCAGATCCCCCAGGTAGCCCCCCAGACCCATGGAGGTGGTGGTGGTGGGGTGCCAGGCTCTGTCACCCATCCCTGAGCCTCTGTCCTGCAGGATGCACAGTGGAATGACATCGATTACATGGATGGGTACCGGGACTTCACCCTTGATCCCCAGAATTTTGCGTCCCTCCCTTCGCTGGTGGAAGACCTCCACAAACACAGGCAGCGCTACGTTATGATCCTGGTACTCCCCTTCCTCTCCTCCTGTGCTGTTTTTGCTGCAGAGCCAGAATGCAAGGCAGAGGCTAAGGGATGCTCATGGTCCCAGCTGATTATCCCCAGCTCTGGGGATTTTTATCTGAGGTCAATCCCCAGTGCTGGACAGGCAGCTGTAAACTGCTGCTGGAAATTCCCCTAATGCAGGGACCACAGAGACACAGGCCAGGTTCTCATGCTGTGCTGGGGGAGTACAGGGATGCCTCTGACCCCATGGGTGAAAGGATGGAGGAAGTGTGTGTCAGGCTGTTCAACTCGTGGGTGCTCAGCTTGGGTGCCCCCACATCCCCACGAGTGCTGGGATCTCATGACCTGGCTGTGATCTCCCTTCTTCCCTCCACGAGGAAAGGGGGTGCAAGTTCTGCTTGCTGGGGGGTAGTAGGACCAAGGGGTGCTGGTGGGGAGGAAAGTTGGGTTCCCTCCCTGTTGAACTCCCCATTGTAGCCAAGCCCAGCCGTGACCCAACGTTTCTTGCATAAGCACAGGATTTCTTATATTTGTCTCCCCCTCCTCAAAACGCCCTAACGGGTCCTGGGGACTTGCAGAAGTGTTGAAGCAAGTTTCTGTTCCCCTTGAAGGAAACAGCTGCCTTGTGTGGGCTCTGGCTGACCCTGTCTGGGTTATCATCTTCTCTGAATCACACCGGCTTGACAGGGGGAAGGGGCCACAGGCTGTGGGGAAAGGCACTAACCCTCTGCTCCATCCCCAGGATCCCGGCATCAGCAGCAACAACCCTCATGGCTCCTACTGGCCTTTTGATGAAGGCTTGAGACGGGGCTTGTTCCTCAACACCACCCAAGGGCAGCCGCTCATTGGGCAGGTGAGGAGCTCCGGGGGGAAATCCCAGCCCCATGGGATTGTGCAATAGCAGGGCTGGGATTTCATCCCTCGCACTGGAAGAAAAGCCAAGCCCAGGGACCTCTGCGGGATGATTCCAGAGCCTGGCTCAGCCCTTGGCCTGTGTGTCACCTTCTGGCATCCCCACCAGCCCTGGGGGCCAGCCCTTGCCCCGGCAGAGGAGCCCGTGAAAGTCATATGAGCTTAAAGGAGTTGGCGGTGCTGCCCAAGGCCGGTCATCTGATTTCTCTCCCTTCCCGTTTCTGGGGTGAGGGGAGGTTATCCATGTTGGGCACATGCCTCCAGATCTGCTCCACAGTGGTTCCCTCCCAGTTTGTCTCCTCCTTTCCCAGCCATTTGCTGCCACCCTCTCTCCCTCGCTGTCTGCAAGGAAGGGGCTTTTAATGCAGCCTGAAAACATGGGGAAAAATGAACTGGCCAAAATTCCCAGAGTGAGGCAAAGTGCAGAGAAAACACAGCTCTTCCCTGACATGTCCTGGCCTGGATGGTGTCAGGGCTTGTGCAAGCAGAGGCAGAGCAGCCACTCCATCAGCTGCTGCTGCCCTCTGGGCTGGCAGGGGGTCCTCAGCACCCCAAGGTCCCTGGGTACCATGGTGGCAGGAGGGATGCTGTATGTACAGCATCCAGGACTCGAAGCAGTCAGCCTGGGTTTATCTCCTGTTTTATTGCCCATTTCACCCCTGAGTCCTTTGGCATGCTCACAGCCCCCTGGCACATTGTTCCCCATGGTGGCCCCCTGCAAGCCGCCTGTGGGCTGAACCCAAGGTTCTGTGGTGTCCCCGCAGGTCTGGCCCGGCTTCACTGCCTTCGCTGACTTCTCCAACCCTGACACATACCAGTGGTGGCTGGAAAACCTGCAGCGCTTCCATGCCCACGTGCCCTTCGATGGCCTCTGGATCGTAAGTCCCTCCTTGCCCCCTGGGTCACTCCCTGCCGGCAGCTTGGCTCACACCCGATGTGTGTCCCAGCAGGACTGTCTGTCCCTCAAATGCAGCTTTTCCAGGTTTATCCACTAATCCCCCAAACCTCCCCCTTGAAATTGCTCTGCGATTTTTTCTGGTAGGACATGAATGAGCCATCCAATTTCATGGATGGGTCTGAAGATGGCTGCCCCACGGGAGAGCTCGACAGCCCACCCTACACCCCAGGTAAGGAGGGAGATGAAATACAAGACATCACATCTCTGTTTTACACCCTGAACATCTCCACCCTTCCCTCTGTGTGCTGGTATCCATGCTCAAGCCTTGCACACTTGTCAGGGCCATGTCAGGGCCATGTCAGGGCGCAGGATGGGACCATCTGCTTGAGCTTTCAGTGCTGCGTTGGCAGCAGTGGCTGGCTCCTGTGTGCGGGAGCACTGACCCAGAGCCACCAAACGTGGGGGGGTCTGCATCCCCTGTACCCCTCCACCACTGCATGCCAATGGGGGCTCTCCCTCCTGGTAGCCGTGCTGGGCGATTCCCTCTTTGCAAAGACGGTGTGTGCCTCGGCGAAGCAGAAAACCTCGGTGCACTACAACCTCCACAACCTCTACGGGCTGATGGAAGCCAAAGCCACGGCGAGGTACCCGAGCATCCCACTTCCCGCCGGCCTGGGGTTGGGATGGGGCAAAGTCCTGCTGCTCAGGGCTGTGTAGGAAAAGGACAAGGATTTGAATGCCCAGCCCACCGGCAGATACTCTGGCTGCTGATAGCCTCCAGGATGGGAATAACCCAACAGAGGAGGGGAGCCAGTGCTGCTCCAGAAGGGATGGGTGGATGAGGCTGGTCCTGGTGCCAAGCCTGCCCAGTACTCCTCCGGCCGACCCACTGGCACTGCAGGGCTGTGGTGGGGCCAGACCCCTCCCTCCACTTTTGAGGGATGAGGTGAGCTCCTGGTGGTCTGCTCTCACCTCCTGCCCCTGGCTTTCCTGATTGTTTTCCAGTGCCTTGATTCAGATCCAGGGAAAGCGACCTTTCATCATCTCCCGCTCCACCTTCCCCAGCCAGGGCCGGTACTCGGGGCACTGGCTGGGTGACAACCGGAGCCAGTGGAAGGACATGTATTACTCCATCCCAGGTGGGTGGCAGGGGCTGCATACAGCCCCCCTCCTTCCAGCATTCCCAGCTCCATTGAGCTTTCTTCTTGTTCGGAGGCACCTCCAAAACTCCCTATGCCCTACTGACCGTCCCTGCCCTCAGGGCTGCTGAGCTTCAGCCTCTTTGGCATCCCACTGGTCGGGGCGGACATCTGCGGCTTCTCCGGCAGCACCTCAGAGGAGCTGTGCACTCGCTGGATGCAGCTCGGTGCCTTCTACCCCTTCGCTCGCAACCACAACACCCAGAACGAGAAGGTCAAGGGCAGCATGCCTGGTGGGAGGCAGCCCAGGGGTGGGATGCGGGATATGGGATGCGAGATGCAGGATGTGGGATGTGGGATGGGGGATGAGGGACGGGGGATGTGGGGTGTGGGATTCAGGAGGTCAAGGGCAGTGGGGAACCCTGGCAGGGATGGGGCAGCCGCTGACTCCCCGCATCTCCCCCAGGCCCAGGACCCGACAGTGTTCAGCCCCGCGGCCAGGACGGCCATGAAGGATGTGCTGCTGACCCGCTACTCCCTCCTGCCCTTCCTCTACACCCTGTTCCACCGTGCCCACCTGCAAGGGGACACCGTCGCCCGGCCTTTGTTCTTTGAGTAAGAGCATCCCCGCTGGGAGCTGGGGAGATGCTTTGGCTGGATCACAGAGAAGCAGCTGATCCGAGCGGCGTCTCCATCCTGCCACAGGTTCCCCTGGGATACAGCCACCTTGGGACTGGACAGACAGTTCCTGTGGGGCTGGAGCCTGCTGGTGACACCAGTGTTGGAGCCTGGGGTGGACTCGGTCACAGGCTATGTCCCCCGAGGCGTGTGGTATGATTTCTACACGGTGAGGAGCACCACGGCACTTGGCCAGGGGTCAGATGGTCCCTGTGTGACCATCTAGGGGCTGTGGGTGGGAAGCCATGGTGGAGCCCAGCAAGCCCTGATGGAGGAAGGGGTGGGAATGGCTGCACCCTGGACCCGTCCCTGAGCTCCCTGCCATGCCCCCCACTCACTGACACCCATGTCTCTCACCACGTGCCCAGGGCTCCTCGTTGAACAGCAGCGGGGAGATGCTGAAGATGTCGGCCCCTCTTGAGCACCTCAACCTGCATGTCCGGGAGGGTGCAATCCTGCCCACCCAGGTGAGCACCCACATGGCACTTCCCTGGAGGCTGTCTGTGACGTGTGTCCCCACTGCCACCTCAGCTCCTGGTCCGCCATCCCAGGTGCTTGTGACCCTACAGCACTCATGTCTTTGAACCCCAGAAACCGGGGACCACCAGCGAGGCGACCCGAAGGAACCCACTGCGCCTCATCGTGGCCTTGTCCTCGAGTGCCACCGCCTGGGGGGACCTCTTCTGGGATGACGGGGAGAGCCTGGACACCTTTGAGCAGGGCAGCTACTCCTATCTGGTGTTCAACGTCACACAGGTGGGATGCAGTGAGGAGGGCAGGGGTGAGGGGTCCTCAGCCACCTTGAGCTCATGCCACCCTGTCCTGCAGAACATCTTCACCTCCACTGTCCTCCATGCCAGCAGCGAAGCCACTGAGGTCATCATCGGCACTCTGAGCATCTTTGGGGTGCGACAGCCACCCAGCAAGGTCCTCCTGAACGGCCAAGAGAAGCCTTTCTCCTACTTGGACAACCAGGTATGGCCCCATCTCGGGGTGACCTGTTTTGGGGGTCCCCATCCTGGGGGTCTCCATCCCTCCTTCCCCAGCCCTTATTGCAGGTTTCATGGCCAAGGAGGTGGGTGAGGACTCTGGGGTGGCTCTGCCAACATGTTGGGGTTCAGGGGGAGCGGACCTCAGCTGAGCTGGGTAGGGGAAAGGATGCTCCGTATCCCCCCACCGAGGCTGTACCCCAAAATGTCTCCTCTCCTCCTGCAGGTTCTCACCGTGGACGACCTTGGCCTCAGCCTCAGTCAGGGCTTCACCCTGCAGTGGCTGTGAGTGGGGGGCCGTGGTGTCGCCCCTGCCTCACCAAGATCACCCGTCCAGGAGATGCTTGATGCTCCGGTCCTTGAGGCTGGGATGCTGCCATGGAGGAGGCGGTGGGGGCTGTCACCTGCTGCCATGTGGCCCCACGCCAGCATGGCTGGGGACAGGGACACAAGGCGGGGGCTTGGCTGCCAGAGCCCCCTGTGTGGTCCTGGGTGGGTGGTGTGGGTCAAGGTGTGGGCACCCACGGTCCTCTCTGCAATAAAGGCACTTGGAGAGATTGTCCTGGGAGCGTGACTTGGGGATGGGGGTGGTGGCATAGGGGAGGGCGGTTGGTTGCTGTGAGGACCCCGAATTTCAGTCCCTGAGTCCTCCCAATTCCATCTCCCCAGTCTCAGCTGCTCAATGTCAGCCTCAATCCAAGCCTCTCCAATTCCATCCCCCCATCCCAGCCCCCCAATTCCAGCCCTTAACCCCAGCCCTCTAATCCCCTCCTTATTTTCTGCCCCTAATACCGTCACCCCCAATTCCAGTCCCCCACCCCAGCCCCTCACCCCCCCGCTCTGATCCCAGCCCCCCCAATCCCAGCATCCCCAAACACCCCCCAAATCCCAGCCCCCCATCCCAGTCCCTCTCTGGCCTCCCCCAGAGCCCCCCCATCTCCGCCGGCCCCCCGGTGCAGTTCCCCCTGCAGACCGCCGGGGAGTGTCACTGGTCTCTCGCCACCAGGGGGCGCTGTCGCGCGGGGCGGGGCGGGCGGTGCCGCTCCCGGGGGCGGGGCGCGGCGGAGCACTTCCGCTTCCGGGTGGCGGCGGCGGTGCCCGGTGTCGGGGTCTGTGCTCGGCGGCACCATGAACCGGCCGAAGGCGGCCGCTGTGCGGCGGCCCAGCGCCGTGCCCAAACCCTCCGGTGAGTCCTGCGGGGTCTGGGTCAGGGCGGGCGGCGGGCTGCGGTCGCCGCGGGGCTCCGGTCGCCGCGGTCCGGTGCTGTCACGCCTGTTCCCTTGCAGCGCACCCACCGCCGGGGGATTTCATCGCGCTGGGCTCCAAGGGGCAGAGCAGCGAGGGCAAAGCCGCCGTCACCCTGCTGAAGCCGGCTCCCCCCGGGCTCCCCTCCGAGCGCAAGCGGGACACGGCCGCCGCCTTAGCGGGCCCGGCTGGGCTGCCCGGGCTGACCAAGCGCCCCAAGATCTCCACGCCGCCCCTCAGCGCCCTGGGACGCCTGGCAGAGGCGGCTGTGGCGGAGAAGAGAGCCATTTCGCCCTCCATCAAGGAGTCGTCGGTCATCCCCATCGAAGGTGAGGGCTCCCTGCGCCTCTGCCGTGACAGGCGCTGATTCGAGCGAGAATGCGAACTTCAGTTTAACTTTTCTTGGAGCTCTTGCCCAGGAGCCTTTTCCTAAGCCCATACGCTGACATTTATACGCTGTCCTTAAGGGCTTCCCCTGCTGGGTATAGAGCTGAAGTCACAGTTTTTCCTTCTCTCCTGTTGGCTTTGGGTTGTGTTCATCCTGTCTGAGAGCTGTTTGCCAGCAGGTGCTGAAAGGCTCCCGGAGGACATCTCCGAGGATGGATTCTGGTATTGTATTCGTATATTTCTTTAGCAGACTCTGGATCTGAACTGCTCTTTGACGTGTCAGTCCATTTTCTGGTGTTAGATACATTTGCAGAGGAGTATTGTAGCATGAACCAAGTGAAAACTAATTAAAGGGTATTGGGTGTGAAGCAGAACTTTTAATAGCGATTGGGTAGGGAAAAGCCATTGCAGGGGCTAAAAGTGAGCTGGTCCCTCACCAGGACCCTGGTGACTGGTCCTGCCAGCATCCTGGGGTGGGTTATCTTGCGTGAGGGTAAATACTGATGCCTGTGTGTTAATAATTGCAGTTGTCCCCACGGTGCTGCTGGATGAAATTGAGGCAGCGGAGGCAGAAGGCAATGATGACCGTATTGAGGGGGTGCTGTGTGGAGCCGTGAAGCAGCTGAAAATGAACAGAGCCAAACCTGATACCACGCTGTACCTGAGCCTCATGTACCTGGCAAAAATCAAACCAAACATATTTGCCACTGAAGGCGTTATCGAGGTGAGGGCTGTGCTGTGTGAGGACTCTTGGGCTTACTGACCTATCATTGCTGCCAACTTCTGAGTGTAATTGCAGTTTTTCTCAGGCCAGAGCATATTCTGCATGTCTTTGTAAATACCATAGCTCTGTGGCAAAGCTACTGCAATTTGTATTTCTTTTTGTAAAGCTTTTCAATGTACTTTCTTGCTAGATGGCTTGATTATTATTTGGGTTTTTTTGGATGGTACTCCAGGCGCTGTGCAGCCTTCTCCGAAGAGATGCCTCCATCAATTTCAAAGCCAAAGGGAATAGCCTTGTGTCTGTCTTGGCCTGCAACCTTCTCATGGCAGCTTACGAAGAGGATGAGAACTGGCCAGAGATCTTTGTCAAGGTTGTTGAACCAAGGGTGCTTCTGCTGGACTGAGGCAGTGGTGGGCAGACTGGGTAAAACCTGCCAGGGTGGGGAAATGTGTGGGCGTTGGGGCAGGGTAGCAGCAGAGGATTTATTCCTGCTGTAGGGGAAGGGAGTGTCCAGTGGCCTGTTGTCCAGCATGGGGAATGCAGCTGGAGGAGGCAGGAATTGGAGACTGGGCCCGGGCTGTATTGACAAGGGAGAAAACCAGAGTCCCTTGTTTGTTTGGTTGTTTTTTTTAAAGAAAAATCACTGGTTTTTGAAATGCTGTGGCCTCCTTTGCCTTTTGTTGCATTATCTCTGCTTTCAGCTCTGAGACGTCTTTGACAATCTGTATTGTGTCACAGAGACTTATTTTCTAGCTTGTACGTAGGGATTAAACCAGCCCATAAATTTAAAAAGGCTAAGCTTTTGAAAGACCAGTTTCTATATTTTGGTAGTAGAAGTTGTTGTAAAATCTTTGTAAAAACTTAATCAGTCTTGCTGCTTGAGAGGGCTGGTGCCCAGTAGAGCTTGGGATGTGATGGTCTGGTTTTTTGCTCTTATGTGACTTGCCTGCAGTCATCTCGTTTGGTTTTGATCCATGCAATGGTTATGCTAGTTTCCTATTTTGCAGCTATATCTTGAAAATAAATAAAAACTGGGGAAGCTCACAAATACTCCTTGGATTAACCAGTTAAAAAAAATATATGCTTGAGCATAGTTTGTGTTCTCTTCTGCAGGTTTACATTGAGGACTCCCTCGGGGAGCGCATCTGGGTGGACAGCCCTCACTGCAAGACATTTGTGGATAACATCCAGACAGCTTTTAACACAAAGATGCCTCCTAAGAGCATGCTCTTGCACGGGGAAGTTGGACGTAGTGGAGGGGACCTTAGTGCTGGTAAGATGATGTTTGGGAAGCAGAAACAAAGGGGTAGGGAGAGGATGGAGCCTGGTGATCTTATTTACTGGTGAAAATAGTTTGGTACTGGATGGAGTCACGTAGACCAGGCTTTGAGTTCTAGGCATTGCTTTTCCTCTCTTTGGGGTTCTTTCATTTCTGGGGGATGTCTGAGGGAGGCAGTGAAAGAGGCTTAGGGAATGTGCCTGTATGTAATAAAGTGTGAGGAAGTGACTAGTTGTGGCCTCTTCCAGTATTGCTGATGGGGATCGCTGAAAGAAGCTGAACACATGAAAGCGTGAGTGAGTGATCTCTAGAAAGAAGAGCTGTCTCATGGAGTGTGCTGTGTGCTGGTCTCTCTTAGGGAGCAGCCCACACCCTTCCATGACAGAGGAGGAAGACAGCCAGAGCGAGCTGCTGATTGCAGAGGAGAAAATGAGCCCGGAGCAGGAGGGCCAGCTCATGCCCAGGTACAGTGCTTCTCTTGCTGATAGAGCTGTGTGGAAGATCTGTCTGTGCTCACCCACTCTCGCAGTGCTGTGGCAGGGAGCTCCCTCTCTGCATTAGCTGTCCTGTGGCACTTGCTAGAGGACGTTGAGCATCAGATACAACTGGTTCTAGGAGAAAGGAGTAGATTTGGTTTTGTAATGCATATCACAAACTAGAAAGGATGCTGATCTCTGGACACAGCAAAGTGTGACCAAGCTGGCTTGTGTGGAAGTGAATAAAATGTAGTTTGTGTGGCCCAGGTACGACGACCTTGCAGAGAGTGTGGAGGAATATGTCCTAGACATGCTGAGGGACCAGCTCAACCGGCGCCAGCCAATGGACAATGTCTCCAGGAACCTCCTTCGACTCCTGACAGCAACCTGTGGCTACAAAGAGGTGCGGCAGATGGCTGTGCAGAGGCTGGAGATGTGGCTGCAGAATCCAAAGGTAAGGAGAGAAGCTGTTGAAGCACAACTCTTCTGGATCTGGTCTGGAATCAAGCCAGGAGGGCTACATACTGTGTGCCAGTTATATTTCTGATCTGTGATGGCAAGTGGCTGTAGCATTTCTGTTCTTCCTCTGCAGTTGACCAAGCCAGCTCAGGACTTGCTGATGTCAGTCTGTATGAACTGCAACACCCACAGCTCGGAGGACATGGAAGTTATCTCCAACCTGATCAAAATTCGTCTCAAGCCAAAAGTCCTTCTCAACCACTACATGCTGTGTGTCAGGTGAGTGAGTGACCGGGTCTGTGACAGGAGGAGAAAGCACTCTGGAAGATGGACCCAGGGCCTTGAGGGTCTCAGGGTCTCTGCCTAGTGGTTTTAAATACCAGCTTGGATCATGGAGTGTTCTGTGTAACATTTAAACGAATTTAATTGGCCTGGAAGTCTTACAGAAATCCTTTGACATAGCTGGATATATGTGCTGCTCCATCTTCCTCGCTTTTGTGTGTTAAATACTTCAAAGAGAAATCGAAACAGTGAGTCTAGCTGCAATGAAACATCAACTCTGATACTTCTGGTCTTCCCTTGCAGAGAGCTGCTGAATGCGCACAGGGATAACCTGGGCACCACAATTAAGTTTGTGATTTTCAACGAACTATCAAATGCAAGAAATCCCAACAACATGCAGATCCTGTACACTGTGCTGCAGCACAGCTCGGAGCAAGCTCCAAAGGTAGGTGTAGTGTCTTGTGTGACTGATGGTAATCCCAGACCCCCTTCTGAGAGATTCAGCTGAACTAATGCTCCAGTGAAGTTTTTCCATGAACAACTGTGATCTATATCATACTGTTTTGAAATTATACTGTTGCATTTGTTTGGGATAAATGTGAATGGGTGTTTTCTATCTCCTACATTCTGGGTGGCCAGTCTTGTGGTAATGAAGCTCATGAGTAGCTCCCTGGGAGTCTGAAGGACTGGCACACCACCCCCCCTTATTTCCTTCTGTCTTTTCATGTTGTGGATGCAGATGCATTACAATGCACTGAAAGTTTTCTCTTTCTGTGTGGCCTCAGTACCTAGCAATGGTGTTCCAGGATCTTTTAACTACTAAAGACGATTACCTGCGGGCTTCACGGGCTCTGCTGCGAGAGATCATCAAACAGACAAAACATGAGATCAACTTCCAGGCCTTCTGCCTGGGTCTTATGCAGGAACGGAAGGAGGCCCAGTATGCAGAAATGGAATTCAAGGTACCACTTTGTTTGACTTGTGTGCTGCTGGATGTACCAGTGATGTACTGGGCTCTTCTATATCTATTTTTTTCTGGCCATTCTTTCTTTTGTTCTTTGTTATCTGAGTGAGTCAGTATGTGTGTCTTGTTTCATAGCAGTGCTCCCATATCCCTTCTCCAAACATCAATGATTGTCATTTTTGATAACAAAACACTTTTCCAGAAGGCAGGTTTGGGTATTGCTGATTCAGCTCACTTTTTTGTTGTTTTGTGGGTTTTTTTTGTTTAAGGAGCGATTTGTCATCCACATAACTGATCTGCTGGCTGTCTCCATGATGCTTGGTATCACAGCCCAGGTGAAGGAGGCTGGAATTGCTTGGGACAAAGGAGAGAAAAAGAGTAAGCAGAACAACCTAGGTTTCCTCTGAAGATGAATGGCTTGGTAGATCTCCCCCCTGAGGTTGGGGAAGCATTGCAGCTAGGGTTAGGAAGGGGTGTAAGCCTCCATTCTGAATAGAGGCATGAGGGTGCTTGCTGTCATCCTGAGACTGACAGAGTTGGAGATGTGGCATTTGCATGGCTGGGTGCTTCTTGTATCTATGAAAGCAGCAGTTGAGAGGCTGGGGAAAGGGAACTGGGTATGGAGGGGCCTCAAGCCTGGAGGGGCAGCTGTAAGGGTTACCAAGTCCCTACTGCTGAGAAGACGGGCCTTTGGGGTGGCACTGAAGGGACTGCCCAGATGTCATCTTCTCGCAATGCTAATTAGTCCATGCTACATCTCAGGGTTTTGTTGCAGCGTGGGTCAGAAAGCAAAGCACGTGTGCTGTCAGTGCTGGGATGCTCAAGGCTGCCCAGTATACCTCTCCCTGGTTTACTGTTGATGCTTCAGAGCCCTGGTTACTATTTACTCTTGAAACAGCCCCCCTCTCCTGCTTGGCTCCCGATGGGGCTCTGATATGTGTAGTTTGTAACCTGACTGTTTTACAGACCTGGAAGTGCTACGCTCTTTCCAGAACCAAATTGCTGCTATCCAACGAGATGCTGTCTGGTGGCTTCACACGGTTGTTCCATCTATCAGCAAGCTGGCTCCGAAGGACTATGTGCACTGGTAAGAGAGTCTGCCTGGTGATCAGTACATAACCAGTCCCTTTCCCAACAGTGTATGACATGTTATGAAAAACCATACATATGCTGGGGTTTGGTTAGATTTCTCTCCCCTTACCAGACAGGGAGCAGAAACTGTTTTAGCAGGGTTCAGGCTGGGCCTGTCTCCCTCTCAGGGATTCCTGCAGATGCGTCCTCTTACCAGAAATATATGATAATGGAAAATAATTTTGATTTGTGTTATTTGGGCCCACCCAGTAGGGACTTTCCAGTTACCTGACTAAGCATGATCCCTGTGGACCCCTTGTTCTTTTGTCTGACGTGCTTTTTCAGGCTCTACAGTTGAGGGCTCTGTAGATAGTGCTGTCTTCTCTGCCTGCTCTGTGGTTGTATCTGGGGTCTGGCTCAAGGTATTACTGAGTCAAGTCAAGCCAGAATTAATAGTATCTGAAATGTGTTCCCTGAGAGTGTAAATGCCAAATGCCCATAATGCTCTCTGTTGTGATTTGAGTTGTTACTTTTGCTGGACTGGCTTACCCAAGGGGGCTCTTCCATGTGTAGGATGGGGAGCATTAGCAGGAGTTTGGGGAGACTCAACTGTTCAGTGTGTTCTTGTGCCTCACACAGATGGTATTTACTGTCCCCTTCATCTCTACAGCCTCCACAAGGTGCTCTTCACTGAACAGCCAGAAACCTACTACAAATGGGACAACTGGCCCCCTGAGAGTGACCGCAAGTGAGTGCACATCCCACCCATAGCTGGGTACAGCTGTGAGCTGCTGTAGCTGAAGGCAGAGGAATTGGTGTTTTTTTGGTGTTCCTTATATAGCTCTGTTGGAAAGGCTTGGAACTGTGCTTAGATTTTCTTCATCTGTTACACTGCCTTGAAATTGAGGGATGTTGCTCCACTCTCCATCTGTTCCTCTTCCTGCTTCATTCCTGTTCCCTGTGCCAAGCTGTTCTCTATCTTGATGCTGTAATTGTAAGAAGGGCAGCTGGTTTGTACTGGGGTAACCTTAGGGAGCTCAGACTCAAGCAGGCTAAAGTACAGAGGTACAAGGAAACGCAAGCAATATTCCATAGAACAATTTGTTCTGGGTAGTTGCATTTGCAGCTAGAGACCAGGGAGAGTTGTAAACTAAGCTGTGATTTATCTTCTGCTGAGATGAGCTCTGGGGCTTGTGGAGGGTTTCAGGAACCCTCCTGCTGCTGTCAAAAGAAGTGTGATTGATATCTCATGTCTCATGCAGCTTCTTCCTTCGCCTCTGCTCCGAGGTGCCCATCCTTGAAGACACACTGATGAGGATCCTTGTGATCGGTTTGTCACGGGACCTTCCTCTCGGCCCTGCGGATGCCATGGAGCTTGCTGACCACTTGGTGAAGCGGGCTGCGGCTGTGCAGGCAGATGGTAAGGCTGGACAAAGCTCCAGCCAGCAAGTGGTTACTTCTGTCCTCTTATTGCCATGCAGGGCTGAGGTGGCTCCTACCATGTACCAAAGTACCTTTGCATCACTTTAAGCATGTTTTAGTCGTGATGGCTAAGCATTTGGCTCAAAGCCAGACATGTACTGCTGTTGCTTTATCACTAGAGAAGCTTCTTTTCTCCTATCTTTGCTCCCTGTTACTAATTTTCTATAATGGATTATTTGGGAAATTACTGGTTGTGTTGAGGATGAAAGACTGTGAGTAACCACCCAAGGTTTTGAGTTAAATCTCTTTTGAGCAAGTCTGAAAACTTGCAACAAAATTAAAATTCATTTTTAGTTCCTCCGAGAAGTTCTGAGCAGATTCACTGCTCACATGAAGGAGTGTATCCAAGTTCTGAAAAAGATACAGGTATCATATTGGATGCACGTGGGAAAAAGGCTGCCCTTAAGAATTTAAACCAAATTTCAGCTGAAAACTTCTCTCTCTATATATATATAAAAGCTTAACTTATCTATTGACTTGTAGTTTTTTTGAATGTTGTTGGTTTTTTGTTCCTGTAATATTGTGAGAACAAGCCTACAGTAACATAGTTGCTTCAAGTGAAATTTTTGTTATAGTTGTGATGCTTTTCTTGAAGGACTTTCAGCCAAGTAGACAGGTCAATAACTTGCTTGTCTTTTCTTCTCCTGCAGATGTCGAGGTCCTGAGGGTAGAAAGAATCCAGCTAATCGATGCAGTCTTAAATCTGTGCACTTACCACCATCCGGAGAATATCCAGCTGCCCCCAGGGTAAGGCTCATCACATAGACAATCTTGTGATCTAGCTCATTTTCACCTTGTGGCTAACAATCCTGCCTCATGGATTTTGAGATGCTTTTCTCTATTACAATTTGTAATAACAAAATCATGAGAAAACCTTTTCAGTGTCATTCCAGGTGGGAATTTCTCAAGGGCAATTAAGACCTGAGTTAAGGAATGGACTTTCCTCTGCAAGCACTCTGACCTTTCTGCTCTAGAAAATTTCAGCTGAGCCCTACTGTGCCTTCTGAGAGGCTTTTTTTGAATCTAAACAGGGCATGATTAAGGAGAAAAGCATGCTTGAGAAGACCTTAAGTAACCAAATCCAACCACTTGTATCTGTTGATGGCTTTTGCAGGTACCAGCCTCCAAATCTAGCCATTTCTACTCTCTACTGGAAAGCCTGGCCTCTCCTGCTTGTAGTGGCTGCATTCAATCCTGAAAACATTGGTGAGTGTGGACGTTTCTCAGGATACTGGTTCTGCTGCAAAAATTGTCCAAGGTGCTGTCTGCTGAAGTCTGGTTGCCTGTGTTCAAGGCGTGTGTTTTGGGTTGGTGAGAGGACCACAGTTAACTAACTGTATTCCTGAGTGTGCAAAAATAGTGTGGGGGTTTGGACCAGCACATGGCTGGAATTACGGTGTCTGTGCTCCAAGTGTGGTGAGCTGTTCCAAAGTGAGTTTGTGTGTCTCCACACCTTGGAATGTGTTAGAATATAAAAAGACCCTCACCTTTTTTCCTGTATCTCTGACTGTCCTTCTCTTCTGCAGGTCTGGCTGCATGGGAGGAGTACCCCTCTCTAAAGATGCTCATGGAAATGGTCATGACCAAGTTAGTATGTTTAAATCCCTACATAATCAAATAGGCCACCAGAAACACATATTTCTGAATGAAGTTTGTGCCAGCTGGCTCCTTCTTTTCTAGTGGGACTGGTGCAAAATAAGCTGGCTGACAGCCACACTGCAGTTTGGGTGGGAAAGGTGCCTTCCCTCAACAGAGGTATTATAAGCAAGGGAATAAAGCTGAGAAAAATGGAAGGACGACTGATGTGCCTTGCTGAAAAGGTCCCAGTCTCCCTGGCCCTGCTGGGAAGCTGTGTTGTTTTTTCTGTGTTGCCTAATGGAGCTGAGGTTGTGGGGACTTTCTGACTGTGGTTCATGAGTTTTGAGTAGGCCAAGACAACCATTTTCTTTTTTAACTTATTTTCTCAGTAATTATTCCTATCCTCAATGTACCTTGACGGATGAGGAGACGCGTACAGAGATGATTAATCGTGAACTTCAAATCTCCCAGAGAGAAAAACAGGAGATTCTTGCATTTGAAGGTCATCTGGCTGCTGCATCCACAAAACAAACAATTACAGAGAGTAGCAGCCTCTTGCTGTCTCAGCTGACAAGTCTGGACCCTCAGTAAGTAGCATTCTGCACTCTGGTGCCATAATGAAATCCCAGTTAATGCTAGTCAGGAAACCCTACTGTTCATAGGGTGGTTGATGTGGGCAAGAAGAGCCCTGAGATTTAGTAGCCCAGGAGATACATGTCACGTTTGGTCCTTGTCCTTCTGTTGCCACCTGCATGTGGCCCTCATGCACTATTGAACTGACTGGTCCTCATCAACTCAAGTGAAAGTATGTCTGCCTGTGGGTAACTTCTTGTTTCTCTGGCAGGGGCCCTCCACGCAGACCTCCACCACATGTCCTGGAGCAGGTAAAAAGCCTGAACCAGTCACTTCGCTTAGGCCACCTCCTGTGTCGCAGCCGTCATCCTGACTTTCTTCTCAACATCATTCAAAGACAGGTGGGCTCCCTTGATGGCTTTGGATCTGATCCCTCATCTCTGGAACTTGAGCAGAGTGAGGGGTGAAGGGAAGCAAAGTAAGGTGGAGGGGAAGGTGGTTTACTGCTCAGGAATTAAATGATCAGTGTGCTACATCTATGTTCTGCTGATCTTGTGTTGTCATTCTGCTTCCTAGGCCTCATCGCAGTCAATGCCATGGCTGGCAGATCTGGTTCAGTCCAGCGAGGGCTCTTTGGACGTCCTACCTGTGCAGTGCCTTTGTGAGTTCCTGCTTCACGATGCTGCTGATGAGTCAACCTCAGGTGAAGAAGAGGAGGAGGGCGAGAGTAAGGAGCAGCGTGCTAAGAAACGCCAGGTGAGTAGTCTCCTGGGGATCAGTTCTCTGATCTACTTTCTGTGCATCCTGGATTTGATTTCATTGGAAAGGCCAACTTCTTGCTCCGCAGAGACAACAGAAACAAAGGCAGTTGCTTGGGAGGTTGCAAGACTTGCTGTTGGGTCCCAAAGCAGATGAACAGACAACCTGTGAGGTGCTTGACTATTTCCTGCGGCGCCTCAGTTCATCCCAGGTGGCCTCACGGGTCTTGGCCATGAAGGTGAGCAAAATTAAAATCTTCTTGACTAGAGTTTGTCAGAAGCTGAGGGCAGAGTGCTCGATTCTCATGAGCCCAGAGCCAGCACAGCAAAATTGTTTCATGTCATCCTTCTTCAATAACTTGTCTCGGTCTCCAGACTCCATCAAATGCACTTCTACTCCCTACTGCTTAGAAGCCTTCTTTGTTCAATAGCCAAGTAGTACTTTTCTTAGGATCAAGCTGAATTTTGTCACGTTTCCTGTGAAGTTCAGGTGTAGACTTAGCAGATCACATGTTACATGGAGTAACTGGCAGCAGCTGTTGTCTGTGGGGAATGTAAATGAGTGAATGTCTGGTACTCCAAGGCAAGCAGAATTGCAGAGAGCTCAGAAAGATTATGCTTAGAGAAGACTGAAACTTCAAGCAGGGCAGCTGTCAAGTAAATGCTTTATGTGAGATATGATACTTGTGTGCTGCATTTGGATCATTCCATGATGTTTGAAGCTTGTTTCTATTATATTCACTAGTGTGAAACTAGTGGTCCAGCTGTGGCTTCGAATGCAACAGCTGTGTCCGTGTGACTTCTGCAGGGCCTGTCCTTAGTGCTGTCAGAAGGGGGACTGCGTGATGGAGAGGAGAAAGATCACCCCATGGAAGAAGACTCTGGTGATTCTGAACTGCTGCAGGGATATCAGTGGCTGCTGAGGGACCTGCCAAGGCTGCCACTCTTTGACAGTGTTAGAGCAACAACAGCTCTTGCCTTGCAGCAGGTAGGTGTTAGTAGCTGGAAGGGGTGAGCAATCAGCCTGTGTCTTTGTCCTGCTCATGCTAAACCAAATCTGAGCAAACTTCATGTGGGTGCAATATTGACATGTTTATATGCTTGTAGAAGAATTTTTCTTATGCTGGTACTTGTTTTCATTAAATCCTGATTTCTAATGAGGGAAATTCTCATTCTAGGCCATCCACATGGAGACAGATCCCCAGACCATCAGTGCTTACCTGGTGTACCTCTCCCAGCATGCCCCAGTTGAGGAGCAGGGACAGCACAATGACCTTGCTCTGGTAAGAGGCCAGGCTCCTAGGGCAGAGGGATTGCATGGGGGGCACCTGGCATGTCTCAGGACAGTGGCAGGCATGTAACTTAATACCAGCAGGAAAAGTTTTTTGGGACCGTGTGAGTCCGATAACTGCATTTGTCTTTCTGCATATGTGTTGGAAGGCAACCTGTGTCTTTGGTTTCATACCATGAAATGATAGAGCAATAACCTCCAGTCCAGCAGCTCATCTCAGGTGGTGCGAGGAATGCAAGAGTGAATAGTGGTCTGAAAGAAATCCCACCACCTGGTAGTGTTACACAAGTAAGCAGGTGCTGAGCTTGCAGTCACATGTATCTGGGAAGAGTATGGGAATTCAAGAACCTTTGTGGTGGGATATGCACTCTTCTATAACCAAAATTGGATTTTTGTGGGTTTTTTCTTTTTTTTTTTAAAAACTTTTTTGGTGATTTTTAAAAAATTTATTCCCTTTTAACGATTTTTTTCATTGTTCTGTCTCTGGGTGCTTTTTTTCATTGCTTTTAAGTCCACTGAACTACATTCTTCAAGACTGATGCATAGATGATCTAGAGGCTCATGTGCTCTTTCTACTTCCATAGTTCTGTTCAGATACATGGAGAATGTTAAATGGTAACAACCAATAGATCTGTTTCTTCAGAGAAATGCAGATTTTTACTGTGTAAATGCTCACTTTGTAATGGGATTCAACAGAATGCAGCTGTGCTGTAAGTGGGGACACTGTCAGGTATCACAGGATGCATGCAAAGCACTGGTGTTTTCCCTCTTGTAATGGTTCTACTCTTAATTCTACATGTCGATCTCCAGAGTGTTAACTGGGCTGATGATGGAAACTGGAGAATGTGACACAATGAAGCAGGAAGACCTGGCTGTGTTGTTCAGTAAAAACCTCATGGATCTTTTCCCCTTGCAGGATGTAGCCCGACTCATAGTGGAGCGCTCTACCATCATGTCTCACCTCTTCTCCAAGCTCTCGTACTCTGCTGAATCAGATGCAGTTCTTGTTGCTCTTCTCTCCATCTTTTCTCGCTACATCAAACGCATGCGCCAGAGTAAGGAGGGCGAGGAGGTGTACAGCTGGGTGAGTGCCTCCCTGCTCTTAAGCAGGTAGCAGAAACTGGACAAGTTAACAAAAGAGAAGCCCATTGTGGGTTCCTGAGTATGTAGAAACCACATCTGGTTCAAGAATTCCCCAGTCTGAAAATTTTTAGTGGTTGGCATATCAGAGCCAAGTATATATGTACATAAAAAGCTTTTTTAACTTGACTGTTTTTGTGGCCACTGTTGGAGATATTGGGCTAGGTAAGACTTTGGTCTGACCAAATTTGTCCATTCTCATGTTCTCCTTTCATCTGCATCTGACATCTCATTCTCCTTTCTCCCTCCACCTTTGTTCTTCCTGGATTTTTTTCTCCCTTTTTCCAGTCAGAGTCCCAGGATCAGGTGTTCCTTCGTTGGACTAGTGGTGAAACAGCCACTATGCACATCCTTGTGGTTCATGCTATGGTTATTCTCCTGACCCTAGGACCACCTCAAGGTTAGTGAAGTGTGCTCAGATGTATTCAAGGGGTCATGGACAACAGAGAGCCTTTCCTCTGTCTGCCATCTCCCAATAGGTCAGGCTGGTGTTAATCTGTCTACTCACAGACTTGTCCCTTGCAATATTTGTTCATAGCTGTAAGGTCTATCAGAATATTGCTGCATAGAGTAAAGGATTTGCAGGCTTATTATTTTGCCTTCTGCAGGCAGCAGGAAGTATTAAAATGATGACCTGTCTCTCTCTGCTAAACAAGAAGGACTTGGAGACTTCCTGTAGTGTGAGAACTGGCAACTCAGATATGTAGTTCACATTTCCACTTGATAGTTTTTATTCCCAGGTTGTTTTCTGACCTTTGAACAAGAAACTGTTCTGGTGTGTTGATTTGTGTAGAGGAACATAGGGTTTTCTAGGTGCTTATGAACATGGGAGATAATTTTGTATCTACTCTTAAGCAGGGGATGGTGATTTTTATACCTTACTGGATATATGGTTCCCGGAGAAAAAGCCCCTTCCTACTGCATTTCTGGTTGACACCTCGGAGGAGGCTCTGCTGCTCCCTGACTGGCTAAAGCTGCGGATGATCCGCTCTGAGGTCCCGCGTCTCGTGGATGCAGGTGAGCCTGTGGGATGTTTGTTGGCCTTTTGGACCCTCCTGAAAGGAAAGGGAGAGGCTTCCCTGCTCAAGCTCTCTGTGTGCCCAGCCATCCTACTTGGATGCCTTTGGATGGGGCCATCAGTCACTGCAGATGCTGCAGCTCAGCAGGGAGCTTGGATTTAAAAAGCCGTGTGTCTCTGGACTCTGGATTTTGTGACAGTTGCAATCTAAACATACAATAGATCCTTTGCTACGTCCCTTAGGGCAATCACACAGATGTACAGAATAGGAGCTGGTTCTGTGCAGGGAATGTTATGGGATGTCCCATGCTCAGCCATGATGTACAGTTTGTGTACTGAGGGTTTGAGAACAGGTACAACCTTGCTAACTATCAGACCCCACAGGTTAATCCCCACAGTATTAAGAGCAGAAACCAGTGAAAGCTGAGAATGAAGAGGAGGTCAGTGCCTTTAGGAGAGCTCCTTACTGCAGTGTGGAAGGCAGCTACTCCCACTCTGATCCAAGTGCTGAATCTTGCTGACTTTTCTAGGCAGTGATGATGACTTCTGAAGTAGAGGAGAGAATCTGTGTGACTATTGCACTTTCTGTGTATTTTAAAGGAATTGGGAGACTTTGAATTGGACCCCATCTTTCTTACAGCAGTACAGATTGAATTAAGCTACCCAGTCACCAGACAACAGGTACAGCACTGCTTCCATAGGACACGGTGTGCTTGCAGCGTGGAGCGCAGTGTCTGAAGGGTGTAAGCTGTACCTGTAGTTACTTCTGTCCTTGCGTGGCTCGTTAGTGCTCTTTTTCTTCTTGGTATTCGGAGCTTCTGTCCCTTTCTTAGTAATTAAATGACAGCTCTCTATAGCCACTGATTGAATTATTCAATAATTCCTGCCTGCAGCCATCAACAGATAGGGTGGAAGTTATTTTTTTTAATACGAATGATTGGGTTCCTGAGATTTTGATCAAATTAAATAGAAGATCAAATTAGCCAGTGAGTGAATTAAGTGGAAGAT
This sequence comes from Podargus strigoides, assembly GCA_028020825.1. NCBI lineage: Eukaryota > Metazoa > Chordata > Aves > Caprimulgiformes > Podargidae > Podargus > Podargus strigoides. Next base: position 12,523,140 of record CM051634.1, on the reverse strand, counting down.
GCAATAAGAAGGCAATGATTTGCACAGCAAAGAAGACACAGTAGACAGCTGTCAGACTTCTGGCTTTGGGCTCTCTGCAGCCCTGTCATTAACGTGTCACTGTTGGTCCAGCCAAAAGCACAAAGATCAGGTAATAAAGATGACCCTTTCTGAGCAGTTCAGAGGTCTGAGGACTCAGCGTTTGTGTATTTCAGCTCTGCAGGACCTGGAGCCACAGCAGCTGCTTCTCTTTGTTCAGTCCTTTGGAATTCCAGTTTCCAGCATGAGCAAACTTCTGCAGTACCTGGATCAGGCAGTATCTCACGACCCACAGACGCTAGAGCAGAACATCATGGACAAGAGTAAGAGCTTCCCATGAGGCTGACTACACATTTTATGTTTTATTGAACAGTCTTCACAAGTATCTCCTGTAACTTCCTTAGAAAAATCCAAACTAATTCAGCAAACTCTGCACAGGCTGCTTTGGCAGCCTGTTGTCACTGTAGACACCTCTTTAGAGCTTGTCTGGATGCCCCTTGGCTGTATTTCCTGAAGTAGAGAAGGATTTTCTGGATTGGATTGTACAGAGTGTAAAAAGAAATTTGCAGGCTGACCTGTAAAAGAAACAAAGCTTAAAAACGTAATGTTTACAAAGTCCGTGGGAACAGCAAATTCCCTTCACTGTGGGAGCTGTACAAACAGCTTTGCTAAAGAGGGCAATAGGATCATGTGTTCATATCTCCTCCTTTTTCAGACTACATGGCTCACCTTGTGGAGGTTCAACATGAGAGAGGAGCAACAGGAGGCCAGACTTTCCACTCCCTGCTCACTGCATCCTTACCAGCCCGCCGAGGTACTGCCTGGGGTAGCCTAAACTTCCAAATATCCAAGTCCTCTTCCAAACTTCCTTCCTCTGTTGCTGTTGAGAGGGACTGGAAGAGCTGTCCTCAAAAAGAGTTGTGGTGCAATATATAGGCAAGCTATAGTTAGACACCAGTCCTTGCTAGAGTTTTTTGCTCCTGGTGGAGGGAGAAATTCCAATATCCTTGGAGTTTACTACAACAAATTGTTCTGAGTGATGTGGATAAATAGGTTTTGCTTGGCCTTGAGAGAAAAGCTACTGAATTCCTTGGTAGCCAGACTGGAAAGTTGAAGATGATCCAGTGTTGGGACTCCAAATACTAGCTACCATAACAGCATTTTTGTTTCTTTTATTTCTCTTGCAGACAGTGCTGAGACAGCAAGGTCAAAATCTAGTCCTGAGAACTCTCAAGGCCAGAGCCGAATCCGGGCCTTAAGCCAGGTCCGGGTTCTGGGCCCAGAAGATGATCTAGCAGGCATCTTTCTGCAGGTACTGGTACAATCTCTAGCTGATAGCTGCTTCCCTGCAGAAGCTTTACAAAATCTTTCTCTTGTGTCTTCTGACCCCTTCCTCCTGCAGTGTTTGCAGGCCATGCGGCAGTGCCATTACAGCTTGCTGGAATTGATACTGGAAGGATTTTTTCCTTGTAATTCGAACATGATGTGGCTTTTGATTATGCCTTGTACTGTCAGTGCCTACTAGTGTGTTACTGTTTCTGCCCCTTATTTGTTTGTGTATAGTGCCTTTCCTCTCAGTAGTGGATGGAGGATTTGTGGAATGCTCGTGGGGCCTTGGTGGCAAAGCTGTGTGTAAACAGCATTTGTACTCTGGCTTGTCTGCTTACAGAGCCTCCCTCTCTCTGTTGACTCCAGAAGGAGCCTACGGGGAACTAGTTGGCCAAGTTGGTTGTCTGTATTTGGGTAGTATGGTGACTCCCCCACGGTGTCAGTACTGATAATCACTTTGGGGTCACATAGATGCTGTGCCTGTTCCTGTTCCAGGCACTAGAATACTGAAAAAGCTCTGTCAGAAGGTTCCAGTTAGCCCACACTCACTATGATCGTACCATGTAAATCAGTCCTCTGCCTCAGGCGTTTATTGTACAGCAAGTCCTTTCATTTGCTCTCATAAACATCCTTCCTTCTGTATCCTACCAGCTTTTCCCACTAAACCCAGACCCACGGTGGCAGAATTCAAACCTGCGCCCACTTGCCCTGGCGTTACAGCAGGCCCTGGGGCAGGAACTGGCTCGCATCCGCCAAGGGAACACACAGGTGACTGGGATCACAGCACGGCTCCTCCAGGCAGTAGCTGCACTGATGAACTCGCCGCACAGCGGTGCCCTAGTGATGGCAATGCATCGTAACCACTTCATCTCCTGCCCTCTGATGCGCCAGTTGTACCAGTATCAGGTGAGCGGTGTAAGATGAGAATCTTTGTAGCATTTAACAGAGGGGCGAGGAGGAAATAGAAAGTCTGCAGTGCAGCTGCTCACTGTGTGCAGACCTTCTACCTGTGTAATGCTGGAAATGGAGCACGGGGAGCATGACACAGAGGGACTCAAGTTGCCTGAATGTAGGTATCTGGATGCAGGCTGCCCACATTAGCCAAGTACTGCTGAGAACTGGGGCTTACACACAGGGTTAGGTGTACCCTGCCTAGTTTGGCAACTGTGCAGTACTGTGGATTTGTGGCTGTGTGTCTCTGTTGGTGTTGGCTCTCTAGTCTGTGCTGGTTTGTAGCATGGATGTGTCTTGCAAGCCAGGGCGTTTGCAGACAACTTGAGAGCTGAAGGCTAATTCCTTAAATCTTCAGAGCAGGCTGCAGTTATTCAATGAAATATCTCATTCCCTTCATCATGCTGAAAGAAGACACACTGTTACCCCTAGTTATGCTGAGAGAGGTAGTGTGTGTGTGTGACTGAGTCTTCTGCCTTACATTTATACACTAGAAGCTCCTGCTTTGATTTGAGTGAGCTGGGGTCCAACAGAGTAGGTGTGCTCTATGTATTCCTTGCAGTACATGCCACTGTCTACATCTTCCCTGCTATCTTTGTCATGTTCTTGAAGTGTGTATAAGCAAGGTTCTTTTGCTGTTTTCCCCAGCGCTGCATGCCACAAGACACCACCTTCTCCTCGTTGTTCTTCAAAGTCCTCATGCAGATGCTGCAGTGGCTGGAGAACCCTGCAGTGGAAGATGGTCCTCTGCATGCTCAGCTGAAGGGCTTTGCTGTGCAGTACTCCTCAAGGCACAGGATCAGTGACGGTACTGGCATTGTGCAGCTTACGGGGAGTCAGAGTGGGACAGAAAGAGACAGAAACAAAACTGCACATGTAGCAGAAAGTGGTGTGGGCTGTCTTTAAGCCTTTAAGAGCTGTTAAGGGTTTCAGTGGGAGTAAATGGCAGAAGAGTGTAGTGTGTGTGTATGTTTGAGTAGTTGTACCCTGGAGCCACATGGGGCTTCTGTAGAAAGGAAGCCTGATGTGAAGGCTGGCTTGGCCCTGTGATGCCAATGCTGTGATTTCTTTGCAGTTCGAGGTGGCTTCTTGCACCTCACAGAAGCTCTGACTTTCCGTCGTGACCCTGACTTGATCAGCTCCACAGTATGTGCCATCATTGCAACCCTGAAATCGGGAGAGAAGTGTAATGTGGAGCCAGAGCTCATCAGCAAAGGTATGGCTGTCCTTCTGCTCAACTTCACTGTTACAGCAGCAGGTTGAACTTCCAGCCCAGTATGGGAGTGTCTAGTGTGCAGGCTGTGGGAAGCTGCCTTCTGTCTGGATCAGATTTAAACTTAGTCCTATCTTGTATCAACTCCTTTCCTTGCACTGGTATATGGGTTTATAAACTGTGATCTAGGGCTAGGTTTCCACTAACAAAATGGGAAAAGAAGCATCCTATCCAGGTAAAAATGGCTTCCTTCTTCCATACGGAGCCAGGGAATGCTGGACTGATTGCCTTCATGATACTTACAAGGTTCCATAGCTTTCACCATGTCCTGAAGTTAATGAGTGACATCTTTCTCCCTCTACCAGTCCTTCAAGGTCTGATTGAAACTCACTCTCCCTACTTGGAGGAACTCCTGACTGTCCTCTTCTCATCTACTGTTGAGACCACTGCCAGGTTTCCTGCCATGAAACCAATTGCTGTGGTGAGCTCCTTGTTGCTCCAGGACAAAGAAGAAACACCAGTAAAGAAGGAGCTGGAAAGTTGCAGGTAAGCCTAGGCAATAATGAGAATTCACTGGTAGGTCTGGGTTACTAGCATCACTGCTGATACTGGCTTTGTTTTCTCCTCAGTACTGAAGCTGCTTGGCTGGGGCCCTCCTCTGGCCTTCTTAATGACTGGCTGGAGATGCTGGACCCAGAAGTGATCAGCAGCTGCCCTGATCTCCAGCAGAAGCTACTGTTCTCCTGGAACAAAGTAAGAGTTACTGGGTAGAGGGACTACTGTGCTGAAATCACCTTTCTGGGGTACTGACCTGCACCTGGAAACAGGGCAAGGGGTAGCTTTATGTCTTGCCACATATTGCTGTACCAGTTCCAAAGCAGTACGAGGCTGACTATGAGGGGGATTTTTGTGTATCCTTCTCAGTGCAAGGTTTATGTTTCATCTTATCTTTATATTTCCTCAGCTGTGTTCTTTTCAGGACTTCTAAGTGCCTTACAGACACAACATAGTCCCATAACAGCCCAGCCAGCTGTATTTTCATTGGTATTTTTGCAGACAGATAAATAACATGCCCAGAAGTGCTATGCTGAAGCTACGACTAAAACTGAATTTCATGGCTGATGCCATGTTCTGTTAGCTAGTACTGCAGTTCAAATCCTAAATCCATGTGTTGTCTTCTGTGCTGTCTGTCTGCCTGGATCACCATCCTTCTGTAACACACACCATACATCCTACATCCACCTTGCAGCAAGGATCTGTTCATGCATCTCTTCCTTCTTTGGTCCTTTCAGGCAGGGTCCCAGGTGCCCTCCTTTCGCCCATATCTCCTGGCTCTTCTCACTCACCAGTCCAGCTGGACCACGCTGCACCAGTGCATCCGACTTCTGCTTTGCAGAAACCGGGAGCAAAGGTGAGTCTTGGTTTCTTGAGCCTAGCAAGGGGTTTGAGCTGGGCGACTCATTGTGTCTGAGAGAGAACAAACAGAAGCTGGGAACAAGAGCTGCCACGTTCCATGGGGCATTTGCCAGGAGATGTAACTCGGCCAAAAACAGGCTTTGTAAGAAGGATGCTGATTTCAGTCATGCTGATTTGTGTACCTTGGTATAAATATTACCTGCTGTTTGATGAAAGCAGCACATAAAGATCTGGCTGTGTTTTAAACAGGAAGTGCTAATCGCTGGGTAATCCATCTAGCATTGCCCTTGTTGATAATCTTTATGAACATGGGGTTTGAAAGATGGCTTGGATAGCGAGCTGACAGCAGTCGCTGTACCTGGGCAGGCTCTGCTGGATCTTTTGTTTGTACTAAACTCCACTACCAGTCTTTCTCTAACCCCCTTCCTGGCATCAGGCTCCCAGTTCTGATCTCTGGAGCAGTGCTAGCTCTCAGTTTCTATACATTGCTCTCAAATATGGAAGTATCTTGCTTAAACTTGTTATGGACCAGGACATTGTATCACCTAATAGTAACAATTCAGGACATGACTAAACTAGCAGTGCTTCTAAAGCTAGGAGTATTTCAGTTTGTTTATTATTTTCTTCTTGATCTCTTGCTCACTAACAATTTAATGAATTTCTGCAGTACAGGGTAATAGCCAGGATAGGATGTTCTGTACACTGGGACAGTAAGGTCACTGGTCTGATTGTACCAATTGTTTGTGTTGCTGACCGACTTCTGGCCTTGTGGTACAAGATTCCGTGTAGCTGCCACACTCTTGCTGAATGCCATTTGTTCAGCTCCATACCCTGTGCAGTGTTTATTGCACCAAATATTTAGTCATAATCTGGGAACAGAACCAAGCCCCTTCTCAGAACTTAATGGATCCTATTTTTATATTTGCAGATGTTTCTTTCTTCACAGTACTCATGATGTTTAGAGACACTGCCATGTGTTTTGTGCTGCCCGAGGGCTGCGTTGATGCTTAATTGCAAATCTGTCTTCTTTTGTCTCCTGGCAGATTTGACCCCACTGCGTCCTTGGATTTCTTGTGGGCCTGTATTCACATTCCTCGGATCTGGCAGGGAAGGGACCAAAGAACTCCACAGGTAGTGGTTCAGTTCTTCCAAGATTCCTCTCTGGATGGAGTAAGAAGTGATGATTTCACAACGCCTGATTTTTTTTTTTTTTTTTCCATGGCCCAAGAGGTGGCTGGAGTGATACAGGTGCAGCGTGCCAAGTTTGCTGCCTGTACCTCAGCTGGTTACTGAGCTGCTCAGCTATGTTACATATTACAGTGGTGATTTTGAGTCCAAAAAGCTGGTAGGAACACACACGAGTTTGCCCACTTGGCATTTCCTCTGCAGCTCCTGCAGCACTTGCCACAGTATTCGTTAAACATCTAGGAACAAGGCTACAGTGGTGAGCAGACTAAAACCCAGTGTTGGATAATTCCCATTTCACCAAGAAAAGGGGGCTACATCTCTTCTCCACGGAGGACTGAATTATGGTTTCTGTCCTATCGCACATGCTGAGTTGGAAGTAAATGAGTTCAGAAGTAGAAGAGGAGTAAAGAGATTTCATTTAGGGCTGCAGTGCATGCTGTCAGAGCTCTAGAGATGGGGCAGTTCGTAAGTCTAGTCCTAAGAGATGTTCTATTGCAGTTGGGGAAAGTGTGACTAGAAGGAATTGAGGATCTAGGGATTCAGTTTGGATTCAGTTTGGGCATTCTCTTGCATTACAGAAGCGCCGTGAGGAATTTGTGCTCCACCTAAAGGCATCAGAATTGATCAGCATGGTGGAGCTGATCCTGGCTGAAGCAGAAACCAGACACCAGAACACAGAAGAGGCCTCCTGCACACTCATCCAGTCTCGACTGCCTTTGTTGCTCAGTTGTTCTCATGGGGACCTTGAGAGCATCAAAAAAGTAACGGAGTATCTGACCAGCTGCATCCAGCAGTGGGGAAGCAGGTGGGGTTGAAATTGGGAAGCACTACCTACTGTAATTGTAGTTACTTGTCATTTTAAGTGGTACTTGGACCAGGAAGATGACTTTAAAAAGGACATTTCAAGGCCCTTTTGCTTTTAGGACTTCAGGACTAAATGTTTGCTGTGGCTTTTTTTTTTTCTTTTTGCCTTTTTTAATTACCAGTTCCTAACGTGGGATTTCTTGTCGACTTGTCCCTTGAATCACTGCTCATAATGCATCCTGCTTCTGACCATTATGATTGCTCTCAAAGCTGAATTGAGACTAGATTGTTTTCTAGCAGCTACGTTAGCACTGTGGGAAGAACAGGAAGATGGTCTATTTGTGGCAGTGGAACAAACTGACCTAATCCTGACCTCGTTTATGGTGGTGGTAGAAAAGTCACTGAGTAATCTCAGTTGCCATTGCATTATACTGCCTCCCAGTACAGACTATGCCATGGATCTATGGAGGGCAGGTGTGTAGGGAACAGGCTGGCTAGTTTGAGAGGTTGTGCTTTTGACTGCTCTTCTAGTTGGGATGGGGATGACCATGAGTTCCATGTGCAGGAACTCTTCACTGGAGGTGTAAGCAGAGCTTTCTTGTCCTGGGCCCCTTTGTAACTGCAGTTTTCTAACTCCAAATGGCCTAATGATGGATCCCCATAGACTGTGGATGGATCCCTGTAGACTGAATGATTTGAGTAGTTCAAAAGGAGCAAAGACTGAAAACACACTAGTTCTGATTAGCGGTGGCTGCTCTTTTACAGGGTCTGTTTGCTATATACAGGAAGGCTGTAACTAATCTGATGGGTCTGGGATGTTTGCTGGTTGAACTAATGTAGTAATCAGTAGCTGACCTCTCCCTTTTTCCTTCAGCTCTGTGGGAAAATGCTGCCAGGACCTTCTGCTTCAGATATACCTGCAACTGCCCGAGCTCCTTGTGCCTATGCCTGAGATCCTTCTCACCAGTGAAGGAGCCAGAGACAGCAGCACTTGCAAGGTAAAGTTAGAGGCATAGGAAAGCCCCTTTCCAGTTGTGCACCCAGGGTGGATGCTACCTTGATGTCCAGTCTAAAAGGAGAGCACTGGCAAAAGCTTCCTGGGACACTTCAGTTTCTTTACCTTGCTCTTCTCTTGACCCCTTCCCTCCCTGCACTTTCAGGAGAGTTCAGGTGTGATTTATTTTGCAGTGTCCTTCTATAAAATAGTATAAGCTCCACAAGCTTCTGTGTGCCAAAGGCTTCTGTAAAGCACAAGTGTGCAGGCGTGTGGTCCTGCTTTGATGTCTGGAGGGACTGTGGACTTCAGATCCTGTGCCAGCTGGAACGTTGCATCTGCTCACAGTTTCTGCCTGAAAATAATTTCTGTTAACCCCCTCTGTAGTTTGAAAGGAATTAGGAAACACTGCTGAAGAGCCAGAGGCTTGATTGTGCTTTAAACTTCTTAGCTGTTTACTCATTACTTTTCTTCTAGCTTGATGCCCTGGTTCACAGATTCATTAACCTCCTCGCAGACACCAGTGACTCCAAGTCATCAGAAAGCCGTGTGTGGGATGCCAATATGGCCTGCAGGAAGCTAGCTGTGGCTCATCCCATCCTACTTCTTAGGTATTGCTCTTTCCTTTCACCCTCTGTGTGGTTGGTGTTCACTGGAAAGCATCCACCCTTGTCCTAGATGGGGAACAAACTTGCAGCAATCATGATGATTGTGAGAGAATCCGCATTCACATGTAAAAGTCAAGAGAAAGGGCAGCAAAGTCTTATCTCTTAAAATGAGGCAGCACCTCTTTTGGCTCTGTGTCTGTCTGGAAACAGTCCTCTTGGAGCCAGAGGCTAGAGAACAGAATATGGGTGGGAAATGGGCTTGCTGATTCTATGGATACAGGGATCAAATCGAGAACCCTGGGAGAGGATAAGGGATGCTTCCTTCCACTGTTTCTAGGAAGAGGCTAGATCTGAATTTTCTTCTGTCTGGTGTTTCAGGCACTTGCCAATGATTGCAGCATTGCTGCACGGCCGTGTTCACCTCAATTTCCAGGAGTTCAGGCAGCAGAACCACTTGACCTTCTTCATCCATGTCCTGGGGATCCTGGAGCTGCTCCAGCCACAGGTCTTCCAGAACGAGCACCAGGCGGCACTATGGGACTGTCTCCTGTCCTTCATTCGTCTGCTGCTGGTAGGAAAATCCCTGCTCCCCCACCATGTGCCGGCTGCCAGCCACTAGAGGGAGAAGCTCATGTCACACAGGGCCAGCCCATCGCCCTCCCATTTGAAGGGAAAACCTTCATATACCTAAGAACAAAAAAGTGTGTCAAGTACTCTGGAGAGCTTAAAGAGGAGGAAGGAGACCAAGAAGCTGCTCCCTAGTCCCCAGAGGTACAGGATGGGGCAGTGCATCACTGCTTTTTTTGTTAACTCTCATCTTCTTGATCCTTTCTCAGAACTACAGAAAATCCTCGCGGCACCTGGCTGCCTTCATCAGCAAGTTTGTCCAGTTTATCCACAAGTACATCACATGCAATGTCCAGGCAGCTGTCTCCTTCTTGCAGAAGCACTCGGATCCACTCCAGTAAGCTTCCCTACTCCAGTTAGCCCGTGGTTAGCTAATAGAAAACTTGTGCAGTCAGACTGCCATGAGCTAATGGACAGAAGACAGGAAGAGGATGTGATAAACAGCTATTGATATGGCACTTTTTCACCCTTAGCTCCCTTACGTCTCTATTGAGATGAGCAACATATCCCTTTTTATAGGTGAAAACTGAGCCCAAGGAATTCAGATGATGATTTCAACTCACATAATGGCCTGAATGTCCTATTGAGGCATTATAGTGCCCTGCAGTGATTTCCAGAGGGCCAGCAGGAGAGTCTTCTCCCTGAGCGGTGGCTGCAGGGTCTCACCCTCAAATGCATTTGAGTTCCAGTTATGATGAAAGGAAAAATCTTGTTTCTGCTTCTGAGAAACTATTCATTTTAGTGTACACATATGTGCTTTTACTCATCCTCATGCTCTTACTGCCATTGAAAGCTGAACATGCCATCTCTTCCCCCAGTGACCTATCATCGGACAACAGTGACCTAGTGATGCTGAAGTCCCTCCTGGCTGGTCTGAGTCTGCCTAGTAAGAGTGGCATCTTGGACAGGGGCTCTGATGAAGAGAAGGATGGTGAGTCTGAGTGAAAGGAAGAGTTACCCCAGCTGGTGAACCTGCTGTGTGTTTTGGAGGACATATGCTTTTATGGGCTGTGTGCTTGTTCTCCTAACAGCCCAACAAAAGGGTATTTAGAGTGGAGAATGGCACTTGTGTAATACTCAGCAATTTGGAACCAGTATCTGGGATGGGTTAATTTGTTTTCCAGGCAGTGGTATCACTACTGGAGCAGAGGAACAGCTCTTAACATTTTGCCTTCCTCAGCCACACTTCAGGACTGACCTGTTAAGAGATCCTGAGGTTACATCCACTTCTCCACTGTTTTCTTTACAACTTGCATGGGAAAATTATTCACTAGTAAAACAGCTCAGGGAGGTTCCTTCCCTTTGCATCAGCTGAGGGGTACCAGAAGGTGCAGTGAGGCTAGAGACAGTGTGAGGGCCAGGAATTGTATTATGGCATTGCTGGTTGGCTGATGATGCACCACTGTACTGGTAGGGAACACTGGATCTGTCTCCCTGTTAAAACTACACAGACTGTCAGGAGTGACCTGTTCTCTCTCTCCCCCAGATGAAGCAGCAGCTGGCTCTCTTCCCCTTGTCAACGTGTCTCTCTTCACTCCTCTCACGCCAACTGAAATGGCCCCATATATGAAGAGACTTTCTAGAGGCCAAACGGTTGAGGGTAAGTGAGGACCTGCAGAGCTGTACAAAGACACAGGGCAAATGCAGACAGATGCCAACCCTGGTTTCCTGTTTCAGTCTTGTGTTTGGAGGTCTCCATCAGTTAGGATGTGGTTTTGTTTTGGATGAACTTGTCCCTACCCTTCTGTGATTCTGCAGCAGAGGCTTCTTATGGTGCTTTTATCATTTAGCTCAGCAGTGCTGCAACTGCCTCTGCTTTGGGGCTCTTCAAGGATCTGTAAGTGCTCTGGGAGACAGTATGAGTAATTCAAGGAGTGCTGCAGTTCATGTTGAGCCAAGTCTGGAGTGCTGATAGGAATGCTGTGTTTTTAATGACATAAAAATACCAAACTGATGAGAAGCAGGATTTTGTTAGAAATCCCCAAGTGGAAGAAAATCACGTTAACCTGACATATGGGAACAACATGCTGCTTCTCCAGAGGTCTTCTAAACTGTGTCCAGTGTTCAGTCTTAAGTTGTGGTATTGGGGTGACAGTTTTCCTTCCACATTAGAAATGGTGGAAAGAAATCCTGCCTGGACACTTTTTTTTTTTAAAAGATGCTCTCTGTGAAGACCCTTCACTTACAGAAGAAAGTGTTTTGGAATTGAAACCTCACACCCCACTCCACTCCTTCCCCTGCCTGTGGCATGAGAGTGCTAGTGATGCCTGCCTGGGCAGGTTGGGATGTGCTGATCTGGGAAGTGACCTACATGTTCTCATCCTTTTTAAAGAATGCCTTTGTTACTCTAGCTCTGTGTGCAAGTGGGAAAACTTAACTGCTGGGGAGATCAGATTTGTAGGGAAAAAGAAAAAGATCCTTTGGTGGATCAGTGAATTTTAGTCACCTCTCAACCTGTGTCTTCCACCAGACATCCTGGAGGTGCTGACAGACATTGATGAGATGTCCAGACGGAGGCCAGAAATTCTCTCCTTTTTTGCTGTGAGTATTAGTGTCTCAAACTGCCACTGGAAGGAAGAGATTCTTTTCACCAGAGTCTGTGTTGCACAGCCAGCTTAAGTACTACCCTTCCTCTGCTTTTTGCATGGTTGTTCCAGCATCTTAGGAGAAATTTTATCTTCAGTTAGGCCTTCTGACAGCAGGCAGTACTTGCTTCCTTACCATCTTCTCTCCATTGCATACTGGGTCTGCCATCATCCACTTTAACTTCTCTCCATGTCAGAGGAAGAATTTACCTCCTCTGTCTTCTTCCCAGTATTGGGGAAAGGAGAGAGCAGAACAGCTCTGTCAAGAACACTGGAGCCTACAGAAAACTGAGCTGTCCCACATGGAATAAGATTACAGAAGTGTGCTTTAAAGTATTCAAACACAAAATAATCCGTCTTACAGAAAGGGATTTCCTGGCTCAGCCAGTACCTGCTGGATGTGTGTTGGGCTGGATTGGTGCTGAAGGGGTAGTAATGCAACTCTAAGGAGTTTGTGCTCCCTAGATGGGCCCTGTGATCCTCACTTGTGCATCTTCTTTCAGACAAACCTGCAGAAGCTGATGAGTTCATCAGAGGAGTCCTGCCGAAATCTGGCCTTTAGCCTGGCTTTGCGCTCCATTCAGAACAACCCCAGGTGAGGACCACTGGAACTTAGGCTATCCTGAGTCACTGGTGGGCACTGGCTGCCCATCTTGCACACCTGCTGATGGTGATCTGGACTGTACTGACACTATCATGTTTTATTCCCAGCATTGCTGCAGACTTCCTTCCCACCTTCATGTACTGCCTGGGCAGCCGAGACTTTGAGGTGGTGCAGACGGCACTGAGGAACCTGCCCGAATACACCCTCCTTTGCCAAGGTAAGTTGATACCTGCCACCTTTGGTGCATGTTTGGCCTCGCAAGGAGGCCCAAATCTGGGCTCCTGTGCTGGGGACAGCCTCCCTGGGAAGTTGCCAAGGGTCAGTGTTGCCTAGACCAGGCCATCAAACATGCAGGTGATCTGTATCAATAGCAGCTTTGGTCTGAGCATCTCGGGGGAGATTTGTGATAGAAACAAGGGAGTTTCCTTGAAGTAGATTTGCTCTCTTAAGATTTTCCTCTGAGTTATGATCTCTGACATGATCACATTCCCGTGGGGCTACTCGAGGGTGGATTGTACCATGTTCTTACAGAAGGAGAGACTTTCCTGCACAGCTGCAGTCGTTCATCCTAGTGTTTGCTGGCAGATTGCTTTTGCTTGCATGTTGGAGCTCTTGGGTCAGTCCTCATGCTGTCTTTCCCTTCCACAGAGCACGCAGCAGTGTTACTGCACAGGGCCTTCCTGGTGGGGATGTACGGCCAGATGGACACCAGCTCTCAGATTTCGGAGGCTTTGAAGGTTCTGCACATGGAGGCCACGATATGAACATGGGGTTCTGGGAGCCACACTTCCAGAGGAATTAACTGGACTCATCAGCTGCATTGAAGCCCTGTAAGACAGTGTATTTCAACCCATGTGCTGGAGGATCAAAGGGGTGATGTAGCAGACCAGACTGTGCTGGAAGAAGAGAGCGTGCTGACTGAAGATCAGAAAGGGTCAAGGATTGGTCTGCCTGGCTGAGGTGCTATTACTGTGGGAGAAGGATCTCCTGAACATTGTGCCAAACAGGGACCACTTCCTTCATGAGGTCTTGGGGCAGTGGCTGTTGCTTTGTTGGTTTGTTGTTTTATTTTTTTGTCTCTCCAAGAAGACAGAGCTGCTGGGAGAGCAGGAGGGAGTGCTGTCCTTTGCAGTTGAAGTCTCTGTGTGGAGGGAACATGCAGATCTGTGCAGGAGGAGACACCAATTTATTTTCTGGGGGTGGGTGGTTTGGGGTTTTTTTCTTTCTTTTTTTGTAATTAAAATTCTCTTTGTTTCCATTGTGCTTTTCTGTGCTGCCTTGGGTATAGCTTGGCATCTCTCTCTCCCTGTTCTTCAGCTTCCTGTTACTCAAGACCAAGCATCTCATGGAGATCTGTCTCTATGGCTAAATGCTCACAGAGATATTTTGACCTTTTACAGTATATGCAGGAAATGGAGGAGTTCTAGAAGGGTCAGTGGGGTATAACAGATGAGTTTGGTCAGCATCGAGTGCTGACAGGACAACTTTTAAGAGGTTCCTTAGAAAACTTTCCTTTAAAAACAAATCAAACTTCTTGGTATATTTGCAAACATCCCAGCAGCTGGCCACTGTCATGGTGGAATCTTCAAATGAGCAGCTGAGTTTCCTCTTTGGTATCTGCCAGTTCTTCCCTGTGACTCTTCTGACCACTGCTCTCTAGTCCTTATCTGCTGATAGCTGGCAAATAAGCCATCATCCCTATCATTTGAGGACAGAAAAGGAGGTGTCTGTCTTCCCTCTGCTTCAGAGAAATAACTGCTGCATATGCTCCAGTCTCACTTAATTCTAGTCACCAGTTTGCTTTCACATCATTTGTCTCTATTTCTCTGGCACTCCACTTGTTAGTAGAGAATCTTTGTAGTATTCTAAAGACAAAGATCCTGGGGGAATTTTGTAGATAGTGGTAAATAAGTTTGTATCTCCTTCCTGGTGAAATATTGTCCATTCTTGCAAGTGAGGAGTGCCATAGCTGAGCACTTTTGCTGTGTCAAAATATGAATGTCTGTCTGGCTTTGCAGAGAGGTGAAAAGGGAGAGCTCTGAACTTTCCATAAACTGTAAGTAGCCTTGCCTTTAAAGAAATTAGAGCCATCACTTAAGGATGCAACATGCTCTTTTCCTCAGCAGCATCTGCTTCGCATCCAGAGCCACTACTGTGGCAATTAGCTACATATAAATTATGGGGAGGAACAGCTGAAGAAGATCAAGTCAGTAAAATGGTTTTCCTGAGGGGCTCAGTGACAGTAGGATTAATGCCTGTCTAAAGGGTTCCCAGTGAGATTACTGCCTTCTCTGACCTTAGTCCCTTATCAGACATCATTAAGGTACAGCTCAGTTTGTCAGAGCAGGGAGGTAGTCCTTATGGTGCTGCTGTGGGCCTGGAGCAACTGGGAACTTCTGGGACTGGCTGGGAAAGGGCTTGTCACAGGACTTTGAATCAAGGAGCATGTCTCAAGACTGTTAGCACTGCAAAGACAGTGAGTCAGACAAAGCAGTGGTGCTTTGGTGAAGATCCTCCCTGCAGGTGGGACTTTCCAGAAACCACAAGCCAGGGCTGTAATCAGAAACATTGCATAAGAACAACTTGCACTGTCAGCCCCAGCCTCGCTTCTGTGTTGGGTAATGCCTGCTGTGAGCAGACCATCTCCAGGAGACCTGGTTTGGAGGAGCTGGGGATGTTTGGATGTTAGCAGTTCTTAATGACAGCCATGCTTTGCAGAGCAGTGGGAAGAGATGTGTTTGAGAAGGTAGAAGGAGCATCTCTTTAGCAGCAGCAGATATCATCGGGAAACAAATTCAAAGGGAGGCAGAGTGGGTGGAAGTTGCTCTGCAGAGCTGGGCCTTCCCATAGATCTCCCAATACAAGAAGCATCATCTACGATTTGTTGATCTTTCTGCTGTATTGAAGGTTCCCACTGCGCATTTCTTCTGCTTGGACCCAGTGGAGCTGAGCAGGCTGCCCTGACTTGGAGCATGTCACTGAAAACAGATCAGGGCTGAGAACGGAGCTGTCAAGGATGCCTGGCTGTGCAGAGACAGCTCGGGGCAAGAGCCGCCCATCCCTCCAGTCTGCAAAGGCAGTGGTGACAGCTGTAAAATGGTTACCAATGGCGTTACTGATGCTCTGACACTCGCCCGCCTTTTAATCAGCTCTCTGTAACTTTCATCTTTGCCTGGCTGAGCACTTTCTCTCCTCCCATCCCTGCTGAGCTGACAGTGTTATCCTTCATGGGTCTGCTGGGCTCCTCCCGGGGGCTGGGGCTACCTCCTCTGTCTTCAAGGAGAGCTGGTGCCTTGCTTAGAAGAGGAGTGGAGAGGAGGTTTGCAGGGTCATTCCTGGCCAAGCCCGTGGGACCCCTGTGACTCACCCAGTGGAAATCACTGCTCCCATCTGCGTTGCAGACAGCACGTCCCAAAGTGGTGCAAAATCACTGTTTAGGCACTTCTCTACCAGCATCTGCTGTAGTCGAGAGCTTCCTATGAGAGCCGTGGGCTATTGGGGCTGGTGTCTGAGGGAGTCTACCTGGGGCTGGGGAATGCACTCAATGCTGGCTTGTGGGGAGGCTTGTGGTCTCCTCTGATCCACTGGGGACTCCTATCCCAGCTCTAGGGGAGGCATAATGGGGAAGGGAAAACTGTCTGCAGGCTTGTTCGGCATCCTGTGGCTGCACCCAGCTCAGGGCAGGGCTGGCACAACCCTTGTGCATCAGCTGGTGCTGGGTAGAGGGTTGGGGAGCAAAGATAGCCTAGGAGGAGATGAGCAGTCCTGGAGCAGCCAAGGGGCTGCAGGGACCCTCTGCTAAGCACCAGTGGGCATGGAGCAGTTGGGAACGCAGGAATAACTGAATCCAGGCTGGGAACAGGCCCCAGTGTGCTGGGGTGGAGGTGTGGCATGGTGCAGGCAGGCTGCAGTGTGAAAACTGAAGCTTGGGAGGAGGGGGACACGACACCTCCTCACTCATGTTGCAATGGCATTCACATCTGATCCTCTCAAAGCCCAGCTGCTTCCCCCCAGAGGTGACCAGGTTCCACTTTCATACCCTGCAAGCATCAGGGATCACAAATCCCCTGCAAACACCAAGCACCTCTTGTGGCAGTTTCCTGCTGCAAATTATTTCTCTGTGTTGCAAAGATCAAATGTTTTTTATGAATTGTGATCAAAATATTATGTTTTTAGCACTTAGATGTGGCAGCCTCAGGAGGGAGATGGACGCTTGTCTAGCATGCACATGACAGACTTTTGATGCCTTGGCTGGGCACAAGTGGGCATCTCTAACCTGACCATACGATGTTCCTGCCAGGCCTGGTGTGGCTGGAAGTGTCTGCTGATGCCCTGGAGCAGGGGTGTGGCTGTGTGACCCAGCTCTGGGCAGGGTTGTGCATCCCAGGAACCATGAGGGAAGTCCTGGAGCACCACGTGAGTTCGGCCATGAGCAGGACATGACTAACCATGGAGGTGACTAAGTGGCAGCTGCCCCTGGGGCATGCTTGACATTGGGGAACTGGAGGAGTCCCAGCACTGAGCTCAGACGCAAATCTGCCCAAGCTGCTACGTCAACAGTGGAGACACAGGGAAAGGTATAGGGGTAACTGCTAACAAATGGGATTTCATGGTTAAAGGCACTGATATTTTGCCAGTCATTAGAAAAGACGAAGGGTAGTGAAAGAGAAGCCTCCCTTTGCAAAGAGCAGCATGCAAGAAGTCTCGTGCAAAAAAAAAAAAGGGGGGGGGGAGAGGAAAACTCCATCTCCATTACTTATCTGTGTGTAAATATGGGCTGTGGAGTCTATTCCTGGCACTGCTCGCCAGGGCCCTGCCATCCTCTTCCTCCAGCTAACCTCATGTGTGACCTCAGTCAGTGACAAATACAATCCTGGCCCTGCCTACCCTCAATTAACTTCCTTCTGGCCATACCACAGTTCGGGGTGGTATGATTCACGCTGAACTCGAGGAGTTGTTAGCTAAAAGCTAAAAATGGTAAGCCTTTTGTTAGCTTTGGGTATGTTAAAGCCAGCCTCACACCAGCTAAGTAGCCTGGCTTCTATAGGGATATCATTTGCCTAGGGTAGAGTGATTTTTAAATCTCTGCATTGCCTCTCTGTGTATTTAGATAATTTGGCCCTAAAATAGCAGAATATACAGCTTGCATTTTCCCCGTCTTTTCAATTCTGTAGACCTTTATAACAATATATCTGCCTGTCCTGTGTAGCTGGTGGTGTCTTGCCTCTGGCATTACCCTGTTTGCATGGACAGCATCTGTAACACAGGAAGATAGTGGGCAAAAGCATGTCAAGACCCCCAGCAACAATTAAAAATTTCATTAAGCTACAATAGGCCAGTCATTGCTGGGTAATTATTAAGCTGTTAGAGTTGCTAATTCTCTTATTAGCATTAAACAATTATGAAATAATAGAAAACATACCATAAGAGTAATAAAATTACCTTCCTTTCTCTCTTTTTAAAAACATCAATGAGATTTAGAATCTGAAGTGATGCTTATGGTTTTGCTCTCCAAGGTTTATTGGGAACATCTTTGGAGATGGAGGCCTCTAAGGAAACTCAGCACAGGGTGAGTAGGACATCTTGAACCACATCTACCCCGAGTTGTCTTGTTGGGCTGTCCCTCCATTCTGCATCACCAGCCAGGACTGGAGAGAGTTTGAATTTTACACTATCATAGACTTCCTCTGGCAGCCCCTCTTCTCCCCCAAATAAAGCACGTGGTGCTTCTGGTTTGGTCTGGGTGAAAACAAGGCAATTTGCAGTTTTTCATATCAATTCAGTGCAAAAGTGGGAAGTTCTGGCCTGTAAAGTTATGCTATCTCAAGGATTTTATTGCTAGCAAGTTAGTAATGTGAGGTAAGAGCTGGCCTCTCTTCTGGGTTTACTGCCACTGCCAGGAAAAGGAGACTTCAGCTACTGATGTCCACAACTAGCTTGGAAGAGGCTAAGTGCTGCTTTGCTTCAGCATGTTAATGTTGTTAATCACTAACAAATATTACTGGTTTTCTAGGCTTTAAACTCTGCTCTGCTGATAAGACACAGCACTTCAAAGCAGCTGAACCAACTCCTGCTGCAGGGTGGATCCTGTGCCTATAGTGATCCCATGATACGTACAGGTCACCTCACCCAGTCTCATGATCCAAACGGGTTTTGATCAGCAAAACACACCTTCACTTTCACTTTTTAAGAGCGGTGAAGTTTGCAGCTCTTGGAGGGAGTGTTCTGCCATGGCAGTGCAAAGATCTGAGATCACCACTGGCTGCTTCAGCTTCCTTGGAAGAGGAGAGGAGGTCACCTTCTGAAACAAACACTCTCCCTGACTGCCTTGGAGATCCCCTTTTGGCTCCCTGAGACTCTCTAGTGACCACCAAGCAGCTGTTTATGGCCTTTATAGCTGTTTATTTTCCTTCTCACCGGGTGTGTAGGATGCAGCACATGAGCAGTCTCCCGTTCTTGTTGCCTGGAAATAACCTTCTGACATCAACCTTTAGCCTGTCATGCACCTCACTGTTTTGGGGGACAGAAAAGCTGCCAGGCCATCTTGCTGACAGGCAAGGGAGGGAGACTGGTTTCTGTTTTGATGTGACATTGTGTTATATGTAGGTGACAGGAGACGCTTTGCTCTGATGCTCGCTATTTTCAGTCCTTTGAGGTTTTAGGATAATGGATTTACCATTTATGAGCTTCTCAGAGGCACGTGTTGTGGAGAGGTTTACCAGAGTGCCTCTTGCTGTAACTTCACATTTCACTTTCATCTTCTTTCAGTGGAAATTCGTGTTCAGACTTGAGTTTTGTAATAATGTGTTTTCTGCTACTTTGCAGGTCAAACTAGCCAGCCTCCGAGGAGGGGTGGGTATCACGCGGAAGCGTTTCTGTGTGAGTAGCTGTGAAATTGTTAGAGCTTTCTTTTCCCTGGCTTGGGCCTTTCCGTCTCTGTGGAGCCAGCCTGGCTGCCTTCTGGGAAGAGAGAGCTGATGAGGCATGTTACTGATGAGATGCATACTTCTTCCTTCTCTTTTTGAGTCCCTCAATTTAATACAAGCCATTGGCACAGGAATGTATGAGAACTCTTGGCTATGACACACACTTTCTATTGTTGTGTGTGAACAGCCCTGCTTACAGCCTGCAGCAAAATTATGAGGTAGCTCGATTTGACCAGCTGATTTCCCACAATAGTTAAAAGATGTGATTTTTGTCTACGATATTGCGCTCTTTTATGAAAAAGAATGTATTGTTTGATTCTCAGCTTTGTGAAGCCCCATGTTGTCTGATATAAGGAATTGACCCTTTCCCACTCCCTCAAGTCCTCAAGCTCACAAACGTTGGCTGTTTTTCTTTGGGCTTTAGAGTGGTCCTAGTCATATATTTAAGCTTTTTCTCTACTACTGGTGAAGTCCAGGCTGCTGCATGTGGGAACCAGGATAAATTTAACAGGTAATGGCAGAGGGTGATCCCCACTAGTCATAGCAACCGTTGGGAAGCTCTCAGCATTTCTCTGTTGCAGTTCGGTATCTAGGAAGAGAACTGAAAAGAGCTGTGGAAGAGAAAGAAAAGGAGATGTGTCTGTAAGTAGAGAAGTATAAATCACTCTCTCTATGGACTGCTGCTCTCCAACAAGCTTCCAAACATGCCTTGGGAAGGGATCTAGAGGAACAGGCACTGCATTCACAGGACATGCTCTGCTCCATGAGCCAGCAGTGCATCACAGGTGGGAAATTTCACACAGCAGCACTGGGAAAAGCTTAGTGAGTGTGGGTAAGGTCCACAAAATGGGCTGAGGACATGTAAGGCTCCTCCAAGGAAAAGGTGTAGAAGAGAAAATACAATCCAGAGTATGGATTTGTAATCATCATCCCACCAGGAACGTCCTGGGAGAACAGGGGTTGTGGGTAATGGGTAGGCAGCCACACAGGCAGCTCTGCTCCCTTCCTGCCCCGTTCCTCCCTCTAGTGCTTGTTAGTTTACCTGTTGGTGTATTAAAGACTCATCGTAGCTATAAACTCCCGCAGAGCTCTCCTTAATCACCAACTAAGAACACTGCACAAGTCATTGATGCCTGTATTTTGAAAAGCCATTATTGGGCCAGTAGTAATACTATTACTGCATTAGCTAACTCCTTCAGCAATGTCATTTTAATCACCTTAGTGTATAATGTGGACCTGATTCTCCTAGTATACCAAGGGCTGTACCTCCAACCTAACCCTCTCTTGGGATGCACAGCTTGGAGCCAGCAACTAATAGTTTCTTCTTCTGGTGTCTGCAAGCCTGGATGCCTCTCTGATACAACCGTCTCGGTCAAACACAGATGACCAGGCTCAGTGCAGGGAGAAACAAGGTGAAATGTAGTGGCCTGTGATAAACAGAAAATCACAGCTGCTCTGAGTCCAGCCTGGCTTTCCGCTCCATGGGTCTGTGTCCCCTGCCACCCAGCAGCCCCAGCTGCCCCTTCCCAAAGCACGAGGTAATGAGAAGGGACTAACCGCATCGACTCATTAAGCCGGGTTGTTAGAAGACAGATTGTCATGTTAAACAAATATATTTTTAAAAAGCTAAATATCGTTCCCTGGGCTGTGCCCCATCTGGGCCATTAAATCTGAAAGGGGTAACTACAGCTGTGTCAAAGCTGGGCTCAGAAGCTGATTTTCACTCTTTGTAATACTAGCAATTGGCAATAACTCCATTTTCAAACATAATTTTCTTCTCTTTATTTCCCAGTGCTGCACTATGTAGACTGCAAGCATGGCAGGGGGATGCACGGTGCTAAACAAAACAGTCTTTGGGACTTAGCAAAAGAAAGCCTACAAATGCATTTCTTAAACCCATCACATCCTTTTTATTCCTCACTGAGCCCTAAGTTACCTTATGATAGAGGATGGGAAGGGCTGCCCATCGTTAGCCAGTTGGCTTTTTATAAATTATGCAAATTTCATCAATCTAATGAAAAGGAGGTGTGGAAACGAAGTGGGACAGCTCAGCTTTCAGGGCTCCAGCGCTGCAAGTTTCCAACTTGCAAGAAAGCAAGCATCTTTTTTGAGGGAGAGGGGAGAAAAATAAACCCAACTTTGAGTTAATCCAGCATTTCTTTTGATCGGTCCCTTGGTAGTCTGATTAATTTTGAGTGCAGATGTTTATGCTTTCCTTCAGAGAATACACCCAGTACTCGGGAGCCAGCTCACTGTGGTGTATTTCCTCCTTGCCACACCATTTTTGTTATGGTTGTGCAGCAACATATGCTAAGGCCTTATTACAAGGGATTCCTATAAATGGCATAAAGGATTAATAATGTATTTATAACACAACTTTGTTTTAGTATAAAGTGATCTATAAATTAGTAATAAATGTTTTATAATGTTTTTGTAGCCTGTTATAAATGATAAATGGGAGACTATAGATGCCACATCAAATATTCATGCTGCATTGTGTGCATTATTATGCCGTTACTGTTCAGGAAACCATTAATAATAAAGTGAATGGAGATGTAAAAGTTGCTGACATGCCCAGCAAGCCATTTATAATGAAATGTATAATCCTTACCATAAAGTAAATACATTGGCCAGTGATTGTTGATGAAATGGAAACACACTGAATTATTTGTGAGGTATTTATATATTAATGTATATTATCCATATCATGTCGTAGAAACGCCATTAATATATTATATTATATGTATTATTAATTGTTTTTACCTCATTTATAGGCAGCTCTTAAAGTGTTACCTTGTCTCCTGGGCAGTTTTGTCAGCCGCAGGAGATCTGGTGAGTTATTTGATGAGGTGTGTGCCGCGGGGCGGACGGAGGAACTGGCAGCCATGGTGCTGCCCTGGCCACGGCTCCCTCATGCCACCACCCCGCTCTGTGGGGACAGGGCGCCAAGGCTGCTGCGGGCCATGGCGGCCAGGCCCAGCTGGGCAGACCCTGTGCCCACGGCCAGCCTCCCTCCTTCCCTCAGCATGCTGAGGCCCCTGGGCGGCCATGCTCTGTCCTCCCTCCTCCTCCTCACGCCTCCCCGCTGTGGCTGCCCCTCCACGAGGGAAACGCGATCATATTTTGCGTGGGGGTGCTTAGGAAATTTCCTGAGGCGCAGCATGGCGGGATCCTGTGTGGCAACAGGGCCGTGCTGGGAGAACGGGGGTGCCGCTGCCCCGCGCCGCGGTGGGGAAGCAGCCGCCCCCCGGCCACACACGACGCCCGGCAGCAGCTGCCCACGCAGGACCGCGGGTCACTGCCAAAACACGCTCGCTTTCTGTCGTTCTGCCCCTCTCCGCCAAGCTCGGCCCCGGGGCGAGGCGGAGAGGGGATGGCCCTGAGGGGCCGCCACCGCCCGCCCCTCGCCCGCCCCTTTCCCCGCCTCCCGCGCCGCGGCCGGTCAACGCACGCCGGCAGCCTGCGGCTGGGCTCGGCACGTCACAGCGAGGGGCTCCTGCCTTCCCCGGCCCGTCGAGGCCATGGCGGCCATCCAGAACCTGCAGCTGTGGTGCAAGCAGCAGTGCGAGGGCTACCGCGATGTCAGCATCACCAACATGACCACCTCCTTCCGCGACGGCCTCGCCTTCTGCGCCATCCTCCACCGGCACCGGCCCGACCTCATGTGAGTACCCTCGGCGGGCGTCGAGGCCAGCGCCCGGGCTGGCGGCATGGCGGGTCTGGGACCCCCACTCACAGCCCATGGCCCTTGCTGGGCTGCGCCAGCCCAGCGTCGAGCTGCAGACCCCGGGCTCTCCATCCACCATGGGCTGTCGCTTTCCTTGCAGACTTGGCCCTAGCAGGAATCCCAGCTCCTCCTTGGGATGGAGGATGCTTGCTGGGAGCTCTGCTAGCACCCATGCTGGAAATCTCCGGCAGAAGAGCTCTGCTCTTACTGCCTACGTGTTTTCTCCCCCCTTATATTTTTCCTTTTCCCCCTTTCTTCCCACTTGAGCTGAAGTACAAATATTTTAAATGCATCCTTTCCATTGCAAGACAAGTCCAGGCACTGATTTTTGGGGAAGCATTTCCTTCTTTGCTGTTTGTGTTTGCTTAGGCTGGGCTTTCCTCGCTCAGCCGCTCGCGAGTTGGGAGGCGAGGGCTATTTAAACAAAATACAATAGGAAGGCAGGGCCTGGCAGCCACTGGATTCCTGCACATCACTTGTTTTTCCCATCTAGAGCTCTGTCTGTGGGAGGCAAAGTGCTTTCCACTCCTTGCTGGTGCCATTGTTGGTGCCCTATGGGGTTTTGACCTATCCCTGCCCAAATGTTAGCGTCTGGGAAGGTGAATCGCCAAAGGGAGATGTAGATCCTGCTTCCTGTTGGGTTTTTGTTTGTTTATTTTTACTTCTAGGTTCTTTGGACTTTGAGATGGGGGGTTGAGGGAGGAGGTCAAGGCAAGGAAGTAGCACAGTTGCCCAGGAGTATTGACTTAAGCATTATGTCTCTCCCAGTTGATGAAGGACCAGGTTGGGTTTTCTGTACTGCAGTTTTCCTCCTGTTCCTTGAATTCTGCCTTTTTCCTCGTGCTCCCAGGACAGCCTGTCTCTTGGGTTTG
This sequence comes from Podargus strigoides, assembly GCA_028020825.1. NCBI lineage: Eukaryota > Metazoa > Chordata > Aves > Caprimulgiformes > Podargidae > Podargus > Podargus strigoides. The sequence goes on along the minus strand of CM051634.1, from coordinate 12,499,278 downwards.
TGTGCAGAGATCTTTCTTAGAGGTATCTCGCTTCTGGTGGAAGCCTAAAGAAAGGATTTCCTTTTGCTCTCTCCTCCTCTCTTGTCTTGAAACTTGGAAGAGGCAGGAGCTTCAAGCACACTTTCTCTGTAGTCCCCAGTGCCTGGGCAGTCACCATGATGTTGTTGTGTATGGCTTCCTGACATGCTGTCATGTCCATATGATCCATATATTTCCTTTCCTTCCTTTGATTCACAGTCCCAAAGATACTAAATACCAGGGCAGAAAGGTTAACGTGATCAGGAGGTGCTCATAGAGGGACTGTGACTGCTTCCTGGCCGTCTCTGCAGCTGGCATATCCGGAGCTTGGGTGTACACAGGGGTTCAGTGACTTGAGAAGTGGAATAATCCTGTTCACCAGTTTAGTGGGTTGTTTATAATCCTTGAACTTTGCATCAAGGGTTGTAGATAGCCATATTTTAAATAAATTCTTTTGTGCTGATAAGGGAAGATGTTCCTTGTGGCATCTCTCTGTTCCTGTTTATTCTGCCTGACTTTATTCAGGACCGTACAGAAGCTCTTTCTGACTCGGACCAGCTCAGCAAAGACTGCCTGAAGGTTAAAGTAAGAGAAACTTTTATCAATGACCTCTCTCATCAGTGTCAGCAGTGTAATGCAGGAAAACACCAGGCGTATCCTTGGCTGGGCGAAGTCCTGCTGGAAGGAAATTATGCTTTCAAGTGGTTGGTGGCCAGAACTGCTGGGTGTAGTGTGTCACATCCTGGGGCTGTATACCTGTGCAAATACTCGGAGTCTGTAAAAGCTTCCCTGAGTGTTGGTGGTGCAGGAGCCACCGGCAGGGAAATGTGGCTGGGTGCACGTGTGGCTGTGACCCCTGCTTCCCAGGGGCTTGAAGTGCTTTAACCTGAGCTCCTCCTCTTGCTTTTAGCAGAGATCCTAGTTAAAGATTAAACGCATCATGCTGAAAGTAAAACTAGAAAAGGATAATTGGTGTTTGGAGCACTTGGTGTATTTGCAGCAGCTCTGCTGTATAAATCACTTGCAGAACATAGTTCAGTCACGGCATGGGAGTTTTGCAACAGTGTCTTTTCTGTATTGGTTTACACAAATAACATTCTTGGGCTGAGGAGTGTAGGAGATTTCTCCTTGCAGGAGCCTGAGAAATTCCCAGGAAAACTTGAAACAATTACAAAACATGGTCATAACCAAGGGCTTCTCGTGTGGGGTATATGGCTCAGAGGACAGGCTGGTGGGGAGTCTCTCCCTGCTTCCTGTTTTCTTGCTGGAAACCATATGGAAAATATGATAACTTCTCTCAGGCTTGGCTGTGGTTGGTTTTTATGGTATTGGTGAACAGGACAGGCTGTGTAAAATTAGAAATGCATTTCCCACTCACTTCCCACTCACCCAAGGATGCTCGGGAGTGGAGTTGCCTGCTGAGTTACCATGGAAATTTGTTTCTCTTTTGTCCCAGCTAAAGAGTGCTTCATAGCCAGCCCCAGCCAGGCACGCATGCTGTGTCCAGGTCCCAGCCCATTTTCTGGGGTGATTGCAGAGCCCTGAGGCTCCTCTCACCAGAGGGACATGAAGCCTCACTGCAGTGTGACAGGAGGCTGAGGTCGGCAGCTGCCATGTGTGATGGCACCGGCTGTGCAAGCGCTGGCCACGGTTTTAGTGGCCTTGGCCTGATAAGTGAGTTAGAAGAAGCAGGGACGCTGTGCACACTTGCTCAGATATTAATGCCAGATGTTGAGGAAAGGTTTTGATTAAGCTCCTTCTCTTTGTCCGGGATCTTGCTCTTTCCCAGACTGAGCTGGTGTTCAGCCCGGCGTTCTGGGAATGGACTGCTTGTGAAATTCCCCTTGGCAGCTGAGCAGCAGCGGGTGCCCATTTCTCCAGCAGTGTTTGCTGGGCTGCTGTCAGCTCAGTGGGGCAGGAGGAGGCCGACAGTCACCAATACGGACAGGGACAGCCCTGGGCATGCTGAGGATGGGTTGACTGCAGCCTCCATCTCTTTAGCAAAAGGCTGGGGTGAAGCAGAGCCCAGGTCCCTGGGGAGTTGTGGTTTGTGTGGCAGGTGTAGGTGAGAGGAGAATGGTTCTGAGGTCAGGGAGTCTCTTCTGTTGTTAGTCACCCCCAGCAGCACATTGCAGCTTGCCAGCAAGACCAGAGCAGTGTGGAGCAGGCATTGCTGAGAGCAGGATGAGCACATGGGGGATGTCTTCCTTCCACCTGGGATTCCCAGCCCTGTCCCCTCTCCCCAGGTTGTTTGTACCTCCAGAAAGAGCACAGCTGAGAGGTCCTGTTCCCAGCAGAGCCTGCTGGACTTGAACCCTCTGTTTGAGGACTGTGAGTAGGCAAAGGGTGCTTTGCTCTTTTTCAGTGATCCTTTGGTTGGGCATATCTCTATTATCTGTAAGTACAAAAGTGACGAGAAGCAGATGCTTTTTTGGTACCATCAAGGCTGTGGGATCTTTTTTGCTCAGTGTACTCCAAGGTCAAGTTTCCAACCAAGTTAGTGCTTCCAGCAGCAGAGATTCTTCATAGGGAAGCACATGTGCTTGCAGAGGACTGTGATGTGCTTTGCGAGTGCTGGGCCTGTGCAGCTGGAGCAGTGGGTGGTCACAGAGATTTGTGGGCATGAGAAATGCTTGGCCACTTTTTGCTAAGGGAAGGATTTTTTTCTGGAGCTAAAAAACTTCACTTCTGTTCCTGTGCTAGTGAACTCCACTCTGATTTATTTCCAACACTGGAGGCCCTCTCTTGGGTCACATTTATATTTCTTACCTCTTCCAATTAATTCAGTTGCCTGTGTTTTCTCAGTGGAGAACTCCTACTCCTCCATTTGTATTAGCTTTGCTTTCTTAGGATTACATTGGTCCAGAGAGCTTTGATATTCCAAGACAGGAGATGCACCAGCAAGATCAATTTCCAAAAGAAATATCATGTGTTCATCAGTTCACCTGACTTGACAGGAAAAGAGTGATGCTGAGTGGGCAGGAGACTCTTGACATGGCCAAGTAACCTGGTTGTTTGCACTCTCCTTTGGGGAACAGAAGGTGATTTCAGACATTCACCATCAGAGATTCAGATTTTTAGGTTTCTTTTACATGCCATGCAGTGTGAAGCTGAACACACACTACCATAGGAAGCTGGAGCTCCCCTTTGCTCTTGCAGGTGTTTTCCTGTGTTCAGGATGTCCCTGCTACAGAGACTTTATTTGGGAGCAGAACCGGGGGTGAGGCAGAGCTGCAATCACTTCCGTCAGCTGGCTCTTAAAAAAGCCTATTTTCTTGCCTGACATAAAGCAGGATGGTTGTAGTTATTGTTTCACTGAAACTTTTTTTGGCTTGTGATTGTTTTTGTTACTCTTTTTAATCCATTGTCTCAGTGAAGGGAAATCTCCAGGCAGGAGCACTGCTGGAAGAAAAACCTGCGCAAGACCCTTTGATTTTGCACAGGAAAGAGAGATGATTTAGAGGTGGGATGTGCCTTGTCTTCTCGGGGGAGTTTGACCTTTGTTTCTTATCTGTTGTTCGTTCTCTCCTTCTCCCACATAGCAATACTAGATGCTGGGAGGAGGGAGGAGGCACAGGCTGCAGTGTGATGGGCAAACCTGTTTGAAGGCACCTCTCTTATTTATAATGTAATGCTCCACTTTCTTTACTAAGCAGATAAAGCACCTGGCTTGCTCCTTGCTGTTCCAAGTCATGGAAAAACTTCCCCTGCTGCAATACAGATCATGTGTTTTTCTCATGAATAGGTCGCTGTAAGCCAGCTTTGCCCTGGCTTTCACACAGTTATCGTGGCTTCTCTCAGAGGTGAGGGACTAGCTAACAAGGCTAGGTCCACATTGGTTATAAAGGTGTTATGAACAGAAATGCAAAGTTGGTGCTGAAGTCTTTTCTGTTTATCAGTGAGAATTTCCTCTCTGATATCAGCCTTTTGCTTAGCTCTGTGCCAGCAGGTACAAGGATTGTAAAGTGAAACCGGGTTATCAGAAACGAATTGATCCTGCCTGCTTGACAGGCAGGAGGAAGCAGTGTTGGAGAGCAGGGCTGCCAGCCAACAGTCAGTTTTGTATTCCCAGTTTAGCAAGTGATGGTCAGTTTAAAACAAAGCTGACAGCGGCTGTTTCCTAAGTGAGGGACACGCTTTGCTATGGGTGAGAAAACATGCTGTGTTGCAGCTCTACTTCCAGTAGCACAAACTCACTCCCCCCTGTGCTTTCTTGCCTGTCCCACCAGCTCCCAGTTTCTGAGTTCCCAGCACACTGCAGAGAGGGTCATCTGGGCTGGAAGAGAGAGGGGGAGAGCAAATCTGGGGAGAGGAGAAAGAGGGAGGTGATGTCCAGGGACAGCAGAAAGGAAGAAGGACTGTTGATTTTGGCATGTAACTCCAAACAGAATTGTCTCTTCAGTTATTGGTTATGATTACGACTCAGAAGTGACAGCCCTAGGGAAAGGAGAATAAGATTTCTACAAGCGACTTTGGTGTTATCAGCTGCAGTATTGTGTTGTGGGCAGAGGTGTTTCCCAGGCAGATATCTGATGCTGGTTTCATGGAGCTCTGCCAGAGGAGAAAAGTGGATTTGAAACCAGAACTTGTGTGCTGGTGGAACCAGCAGCATCTGAGATCGAAGGATATGGGGGCGTCGGAGAAGTGTGTGATACATGCAGTGTCTGAGGGATCCACACCTCCTTGGAACTGAGGTCTCTCTGTGTGCAGAAAACTTGCAAGATGGGAGAAAAGCATGAATGTTTGGAAAGTACTTCCAGGGAGACAGTGTTGCATATCTGGCTGGCAGGCATTGGTACATCTTTTAGAGGTGGGAGAAGAGCAAGGCATTTTTGGGGAAAAAACCCCACCCCAGAAGCTAGAGGTTGTCCCTGGCTGTCTCTGCAAAACCCGTGAATATGCATGGGATGTTTTGGCATCAGCATGTCCTGTCTGTGGGAGGCTGCGGGAGTCAGCCCTGCAAGGGTAGATGTGCCAAAAATGTGTTGTGCTGCCTGTGGGCAGATGGCTGTGCCTGCTGGGTCCCCTGCATGTCACTGTCCCGGGAGGTACAGCACTTCTGTGACTGTCTCAGATGGGATGTGCCACACTGCTCCCTCTGGAGCATCTCTGAGAAGGCAGGTAGGAGGAGGTGCTCTGTCCCCCAAACCAGTGAGGCTCAGAGAGGTCTGAGTAGCTGGAAGTGAAGCAGCTTGCTCTACATCACCAACCTGAGATTTTCCTCTTTCTGTATTTCAGAAACTTCAACTCCCTCAGTAAAGAAAACGTGTATGAGAACAACAAATTGGTAAGTGACTTTTAATGTTTTACTTTTGCTCTAGTCTGTGACCTGGGACTTTGCTTATATGGTTTAGCAACAGAAACCCTGCAGATGCACTGTGCTGAGTGTGCTGTATTCAAATCCTTTGCCTTATTCTGCATGTGTCCAACCTTCTGATCTGAACAGCAATGCCCAGGCTTGCTGGCTGCTGGAAAGCACCTTCAGGCTGCTCACACTTACTTGCTGGCTGTACAGCAGTTCCTGTGTCCAGTGTGTCCTGTGGCAGCAGGAACTCAGACAGAGATGCTGGAGGTCAGGACTTGAGCATGGGCATGGATGAGTTGAGTACATAATACTCCTGAGGGATGGAGCAGGAGCTGGGAGGTAGCTGATGTGACAGGGGAGGAAATATAGGGAGTCTCCCCCAACTTCTGCTTGTTCCCGAAGCAGGGGATGAAGGCTGCTGGAAGGTGGAGATGTCCTAAAACCTCATCCTGCCTGGACACTTCACTCCAGCATGGGATTTGAGTTTCTCTTGTTCACTCCATGACGAAAGCAGAAGCTGGGCAGGCCAAACCCCCTTCTGCACTGGATTCAAGCATGAGCTTAGTGCTCCAAGGAAGGAATTTTTCCCTCCCTCTCTCCCTCGCAAAGAGAGAGGCAGTGGATTAAAATGCTTCTCTTCCCTTGGCATCGCTCCACACAGCTTCGTGGCTGCTTGGCAGAAGCTCGGGATGTGAATGAACCACGACAGCTTACTCTTGTCTGGACTAGAGGAGTGATATTCTCTGACATAGTGAGCAGTCTGAGGTGGTCCTTGCCTCTGGGAAAGCTAAACTCACCTCTCCACACTCCTAAGCTTCTGCTCCCCTTCAGCCTGGCCATGGTCACGGTGTCTGTGACAGACCTCCCCATCTCCCCAAGTGGGACTGCAGCATGTGAATGGTTATTCACACTCTCTGGGGGTCAGCCCTGTGTGTTCCTCTCCGCTAGATGAGATTCAGACTGAGTGGTTTTCTGTTGAGGTTTGGTATCAGGGCCTCTTTGCCATGGATGGTCATGCTGGGCAGTGTGCTGTGAAGCCCTCAGTGTTGCTCCCTTCCCCAGCCAGGCTGGCGGTGTCTGCACTGCTGGCGACTTTGTTTTCCTCTGGGAAATGAGCTGTATGAGCCACCTCCACTGCTTTTATTAATGAAAAGCTTCTTTGTGCCTCTCATAAAAAGAGTTGCTCGCCTACTTTGTCACAGTCTGTGTTCTCCCCCTACCCTTTTCCTCCCTCCATTTCTTAGTTTCTTCTATGTCCTTTATTTTGCTCTCTCTTATTTCACCTGCTGTAGGATGATTTGTCTGTTGCCCTTTCACTGCTGGTATGCTGCTGCCTTGGCTCTGCCATGAGTGGAGTTGGCCCTTCCATCTCCCTTTGAGCTCCTGGGCTGGCCTCCCCCTGCAGGCTGCTCTCCATCCTGGCTCCTTCACTTTCTTTCTCTGGCTGCCCTTGGGGTACAAGTGGGTCTGATTTCTCCCAGTGCTGTTCCTCAGCTATTGTTCAGGCTCTCCTTGATGTTGCACTATTCAATAACTTCTTTTCACGGGCTGTGTTATTCAACTAAAAAAATCTTGTCCAGGCTGCAATTTGCCATATAAGGTCTTCTGCTGAAGAAGAATGTGTCACTTCTCAAGTGCCAAAAAAAACCAACCCCAAACCCTAGGGAAATTTTAGTTGGTGGCATTTTTTTGCTAAAGCTTTCAAAAATACATAAAGAAGTGAAAGGTTTCTAGAGGCCTTGGATCCAGTTCTTTCAGTGCTAAGGGGTGGTGGCATGGTGTAGCAGATACAACGGTGGCCTGTGCAGAGCAAAGCTGTGCCTTGCTGTCTCAGATATCCTCAGGCATGTCACTTTGCCTTCTCCATGCAAAATGGGAGCAGTGACATTTACCTCTTTCCTAAAGCACTTGGATCTGCACTGATGAAAAATGTTATGCAGAAATAACGTGTTGCTTCTTTAAAAGCTAGCTTGGGCAGGCAGGTAGAGGAGAAGGGCAGCTAGGCCATGTTAGGTGGTGATCTTGTTGGATTTCCAGGCAAGAACAGTTCCTGGGAACACGAGGATGCTGTAGGCACAGGGGACACTGCATCCTAATGCTGCTCTCTGCATTGCTCGCCTCGTTCTGGCCACAGCAGTTGTGTGCATAGAGCATCCTCCTCTCTGTGGTCCAGGCAGCCCTCGCACTTGTTCTGTGCCTGCTGCACTGGTCTCACCTATGGCACCCTCTGGAAGGAGGTGACATGGCCTGCATTCCTGCTAGACTGCACACTGGGAATGTCCAGCAAGAAAAGTCCACTGGTCAGACCAGTTGTGCAGCCAGTGAGATGGGGAACACACCACAGAATATATTAAGTACCAGGGTATGAGACAGGCGAGTGCCAGGCTGAGCTGGCAGCGGGGATGACGCAGCCGGAGGTAACTGGCTGAAAGCGTGCTTAATGTCAGCTCAGTTACATTTTTACTGGGATACCCAATGGAAAAAAATGGTAATTATCTTGCTAAAAAATAATGGCTGTTTTGTTTCTTCTAAGCAGGAATAGTTGGCTTGTACACCAGTGCTGTTGTGTCTGTGCCAGAGGTCAGATGCAGAGGGTTTTAATATGTTTGAGGCTTTCTTTAACCCTTTCACTCTGGGGTTCAGCAGTAGCCTTCTTTGTGCCTCCACTCCTGCAAGTGCTGTTGTCCTTTGCTCTGTTGGCTTTTCAAAGGTGATGCTCAAAAGCAGGAGGGAAAGGGTTTTTTTCCCTATAAACCAGGAAGGAAGCGGTCTGGAGAAAATCCTTAGTAAAAGCCCTACACTGAGCTGAGCAAGGGCAAAGTTGCTTTATGGGTGTTGCAAATATTTTGTCCTCTAGTAAAGGCTCTAGTTCAGAGGCAAAAGAAAATAGCTTTTCTCTCCTTTACCTGACTTTGATCCTGCAGTTTTAAAGCAGAGGGGACCACAAAAAGGAATATTTGCCCCAAATACTTGTTAGGCAGCATGGAAATAGTTAAGCTGGAAGGGAGGTAGGTATCAGGAATTCTGCGTTATTCCTCTCTTCTCCCTCGCTAGTCTGGGAGAGAAAACTTCCTCCTGCAGCCCAAGGTTTCCCCTTTTTCAGATGAGAAGAGCAGGCAGCAGGCAAGAAAAGTTAACATTTGCACAGCACTCGGAGGTAGAAAGCTGCCTGCAAATACCTACCAGTGCACCGTTAACTGGGGAGTGCTCCAGGTTGGGCTGGAAGCCTGGAAGTGAGTCTGCCAGCCTGGACTGACACATCCCCTTCTGCCAGGCCCCGCTCTCCGCAGCTGTGCATGTCCAGATAGAGGCAGGCTGGAGGAAGAGCAGGGGAAGCCCAGGTGAGTTCCTGTGCAGTGAGCTACGGCCAGCTTGCCAGGCCAGATTTTTGGCTCCCTGCCTGAACTTCTCAAGGCGATGGCTGGAAGCCATGACTCTGCTGGTTCCTGTAACGGCCGTATGATGTAGGAGTTAAACTGGGGCAGCTGTTCCCCAGTAGAGTTATTATTCAAGTGGGGCTGTTTGCAGTGGATTTTCTTACTTCTGCTGCCTGGGCTGGATGAGACTCCCCCCCCCTTTTTTTTTTTTTCCTTCCTTCTCTAGGCATTTCGAGTGGCGGAGGAGGAGCTGGGGATCCCAGCCTTGCTGGATGCAGAGGATATGGTTGCTCTGAGGGTACCAGACAGGCTGAGCATCCTCACCTATGTTTCCCAGTATTACAACTACTTCCATGGACGGTCTCCTAGTAAGTACCATATTCCCTGGAGGGGTGGGAAGGATCAGGGCTTAATTTTGTGCTTTCCCTTGCCTTCTAACAAGCTTGGAAAAGCAAAATAAACTGCAAAGAGGCCTTTTGGTACCAGAACTATTTCAGTGGAGGATCTGAAATCTTTACACACTGGCCTACAGAAGCACCAGTGCTTTTGGAAGGGCACAGGGCTGTGCCTTGTCTTTAAAACTAGTGCCTTAAAATTTAATATACAATCTAAAATTTCTTACAGTTCAGCCAGACAGGAGCAGTAAAAGTTCCTATCTGTGGTTCCCACCTCAGCTTTCCTTTTTTGAATGCCTCCATCCCTGTTCCAGTCCTTACTACACTGGAAGGCTGGTGAGAACACAGAGTCTAACAAGGCTGAGCTTGTCTGCGAGGCTGTGCCAACATAACAGCATCCATGGCAGGGCTTGTACAGCACCGCAGTACTGATACAAGGAAGTAGAGGGAATTGACCCCCTTAACTAGCATAGTTGTGATAGCAATTCTTCCAAACATAAAACACAGAGCTGCCAAGGCATTATATCCACATACTGAAGAGTTTATCTGGGCTCACAGGAGCATTATTGTAGACTTGGTTTATATTTGTCTTTAAGCTCACACGGAGTGAAATGTGGTAAAAATGAAATAATATGATAAACCAATTTCACAGGTTCCTCTAGAGGAAACTTTAGAAAGTGGGGCATGAATGACTTAACTGGTTAAGGTGAATCTAGATCGAGAAGACAGACATGCATTGAAAAGAAAGCACAATTCACTCTGAGAGCTGCCTTTAATATCTAAACTCTTCACTCTACCTCTTTACATATTTAAGCATGCTTTCTCTCTCCCTCCACAACCTCTTCCCTTCCCCCTCTTCATTTGTTATTTATTGTCTTAAAAAATTGGATTCAAACAAATTCCATTGTGTATGTGCCAAGTGGTGGGAATCTGGGTCAGTTTGGGGTCCCTACCCCCTCCCCCTTACAGCATCTTGCCTACCACGTCATCAAGCATAGCACATTTTTATACTCTCTAGTGTTCCATGAAATGCTCTGGTTGCATTCCTGTTGCTGGGGTGAATGTGCATGTCTGAAAGTGAGCCCAGCCTGGAATGTGCCCTCTGACACCAACCAGAGTCCTAATGCCATAGTCATGCCCTTCGAATGGGCTTCAGCAGGACCATGAAATAAGCAGGACATGGAAGGCCAGAGAGGGCCAGTGGCCAATATTTTATTGAGGTTAGGTGTTTACAGAAGAGCAGAGCAGAAGCCACACATGTTTGTGCTGGGCTTTGAGAACTCGATAAATGGCACAAGTGGGAAGTGAGGGGGCAGCCTGAGTCTGAACCGTTTGGTGGGTTGGCTGTCACCAGTTCACTGGTCACTGTGGTAAAAGAGCCCTGGGTGTTTATTTGGATAGCTGGCTTTATTGAGAGAAGGCTGCTGGGAACTGGGCTTCCTCTCTGCTCCCGACACCCTGCCCAAGCTCCCTCTGTATTTACTGAGAAAGGGTATAATCTCTTTTCAGATGGGTGGTTGTTTAATTGGTCATTCTTAAAGTGAAGCTGTGGCTCAAATGTCCCACAAGGAACACAGAGATGTCTCATTTAGAATAGGAGTTGTGCAAAAATAACATCCCCATCAGACAGATGAGAGATCTTGTCTGTAAAAACTGTGCATGGAGCCTTATTTGTCAGGGAGGGCACAGGGAATCATTCCTTGCTTGACTGAAGTATCCTTGGGATTCTTTTTCCTCTGCTTGTTGTGAATTTAGTGTCTTTCAAGAGAAAGAAGAGGACTGGGTATTTGCAGGCTTCTTGAGGCAAGTCCTGTTGATTTCTGCGTTAGCATCACCATGACACCTCTGTCATAGAATTACCCATTTTAGTGGTCATTACTGTGTTCAACAAGCCTGTTTGCTCCATGAGAGTCCCAGCTGGGATGTGGGGTGGATGCCCAACAGCAGTGACGGTTCAGGGTGTGTAGGAAGTCTGGAACACAGCAGCTTGAATGAAGCACACCTGCTGTGCTCCAGTTCCTTAGCCATAATACCCAATACCAGTTTCACTGGTGATCAATTCCAGACAAACTGTGGGCCAGGTACAAACCCAAGGTCTTGTTCACACCATTAACTGACGATGTTTTCTATTTTTCCACTTTTTCATTCCCTGAGAAGAAAAAAACCCAGCAGTTTCAGCTACCAGATGATTCCAGCCTATGTTGGTAAAGTTTGCTTGTCGCCTCCTGCCTTTCACTCCACTACAGAACTGGTTGTGAAGGAAGCCTGTGTCTCCTTGTATGCTTTGCATGTTATCCATCAGGCACGCCTGGGTCTTCTTATGTTGTAAATAACTCCTAAACTCACAAGTTTTCCTTATGTTGCCTTAAAATCTTCCCTTCTTCCTTTCTTCCAGTTGGAGGTATGGCTGGAATCAAGCGTCCTTCCTCTGAACCTCAGGAGCAGCCTCTTGGGAAGAAAGCTGTTTCAGAGCCTCCAAAGCCAGTGCCTCCAAAATTACCTCCTGCCCACCCACCAGCCAGAGCTAAGCCAAAAGAAACGCCCCTGGTAAGAAAAGGGTTTTAGGGTGTTCTCTATACAGGGAGTATTATGCTAGTTCAGGGCTCCTAGTGGTAAACTTTCTCCTTATTATGAGGGATTAAGGGACATGTGCTTAGGGACATGATTTAGTGGTGACTTGGCAGTGCTGGGTTAACAGTTGGACTTGATGCTCTTAAAGATCTTTTCCAACCAAAACAATTCTATGATTTAATCCAGAGTTCTGGCTACTGCACAGATTGAAGTGGTAGTCGTTGGAAAGCCATCAGCTAGCTGGGATTCTTCTAGTGGTGAATAGGACATGGGTGTTGTAGGACATGGCTATGCTGTTCCTAGATCTTGGGGGTGGATATTTTTAACAGAATGTATTCTTTTTGCTAGAAAACATTGATTAAATACTTGGAAACAGTTTCAAATCAGAGTAGGGACAAAAACAGGGTGGAAAAAAGGGTAAGGACTCTCATCAGGGTAAGGAATTTTCCCAGCTAATTCAAATCATACACTTTTGCACTTCAGTTTCTCAAAGGCACACAAAACACCCTGCTCCTCTGGCTTTGTGGGAATAAGTTCCCCTTATTCTATCCTCCTGAGGGCTGTTCCACTTCCTGTGAACAAGGGGTTAGCAGGAGCAAGAATTTTCTGGGTGTCATTTCTCTGTGCTTACCAACTAGCTGTTCATGTCAGATGTTCCCCCAGCCTGGGAGTTTTGTATCTGTACACAGGGCCACGGTGCTGCCTGCTCACCCACTGCTTCTTCCCACAGAAAGGTGTCCTGGCAGAGAGTGGGAATATCCCAAGCAGCAGCTGTGGGATCTGTGGGAACCATGTGCACCTGGTGCAGCGCTACTTGGTTGATGGGAAGCTCTATCACAGGAACTGCTTCAGGTACAGCTCTTCAAAGTGGGGGCACAGGCCTGTGGGTCACTGAGGGGCAGCCTGGTTCCCTTGGGACTGCAGGGAGAGTGGTCTGAGGCACTCAAGGTGTTGGAGGACTTTTCTGTGAGAGTGGAGGCAACCTGGCCCTTGTCTTGACCTGTGTGTAGGGGAAACTCTTTGCACAAGTCTGTTTTTATCAGCACATTTCCTACTTCAGGCCATGTTATCAGCAGCTCTGGTTTTGACACCTGAGAGATGTGCACACAGGGTCTGCTCACTGCCAGCATGGTACCTTCATCCTCCCTGTGCTGGCAGTGGAATTGTGCCTGCACTCTCAGCTGTGTGTCCATGCCTTCCCTGTGCTCTGAAAGGTGTTTTCTAAGACTTTCATATCCACAGGTGCAGGCAGTGTTGGAATGTGCTTCTTCCTGGAGGCTACAAAACTGGGCCTGAGCCTGGTACGTTCATCTGTACCAGCCACCAGCAGGCAGACAAAGTCCAGATCTCTGGTCTCCGCAGCACCGGGAACAAACCTGAGAGCACCCCAGCCCCTACCACTGCCAGGCCATTCCAGAAAGCAGCAGAACCCAAGAAACCAGAGCAGGTGTTGAAGAAACCCAGCCAGGAGGGCCTTGCTAATTCATCCAAGCCATCTGTTTCATCTTCTGGAAGCTCTGGCTTCAAAAGTGTAAATACTCCGTGGTCCTCCTCAGCTGTAAATAAATCAGATGACTGCAAAGGTACCCCGTTGGAAAAAGAAACAGGTCACTGTGAGACCCCATCAGGGCCTCTTTGGACAACTTCCACAACAAAAAAAACACAGCAAGCCCGAGAAAATTTTTTTCGGTCATTAGAATCCCCGAGCAATAAAAGCTCTGACATTAAAAAACAAGTCCCTTCTTCTCATGGCCCTGGTAAAACTGCCTCGGCCAGAAGCACTACTGAGGTCAGTCCAGTGCATGCTGAGAAGGATCAGGCACGTAACCATATCATACAGGCTCTGGCTGGATCAAGCACCTCTCCAAACAAGCCAGGAGGACTCACTTCCAGTGGCTCCTTAGCATCCAGCAGGTAAGTTCTATTTCTCTTTCCCTCTTTACTCCCAAAATGATCCTTGGGATAACTTGGAGAAGCCCCTGCATCTTCCTTCCCTTTTCCCTGGCTGCTTTTGGGGCTGAAGTTTAAAGACATCTAGAGGGACTCATCCAAGTCTTTGGAGCAGAGGCCAATAAAAAGGTCCATCCTTTCAAAAAGACTCACTAGGTTGTTCTTTTTTGCAGTGGCAAGTTTTCTCCCACCAGTTCTCAGTGGCAGAGTCCAGCTCCACAAGCACAGTCCAGCAAAACAGGGTACACAGCACTAAAACAGGAAAAGATTACAGACCCTCTGCCCAAGAGCCAGGCTATCAGCAAACCTGTTGACTGTGTGCACAAGCCAGAGTCAAAAGGCATCAAAGGTGAGGATGACTGATTCACACAGAGCTCTGCCTGGACACAGCATGCCAGCTTTATGCCTTTCTCTTGGACGAGTGCAATGAATGCATCAGTGACTCCTGTACTTTCTGTCGGTACCACCACGCAAGGGTTTTCTGAGTTCTGGGGCTCAACACACTTCCATTTGTCCCTGTGCAATAGCTCCCTCTAGCATGATGAGTTTTTCTTCTCTGAGGACCTCCATGCATTTGAAGTTGTACTAGCTGTCAATAGATGTTGGGTTCATGGTGGATTTCAGAGGCTTAGGTAGACTTTCGAGATGGGAGACCTTGCCAGAACTTCAGGATGATTTTGTGATTGCAGCAGGGGCTCACCCAGACTCATTTTCTGTTCTGAACCAATGGTGACCAAGCAGTGGGCTGAGGGATATTCTGGGGGTACCCAGTGTCTCAACCACTTCCAGATGGCCTGTCTTTTTTGGGGGGGCAGAAGCAGTATCTGTCTGCAGTTTGCTGTGAGCTTGTGGGTGTTTTGTCTCCCCCCTTTCCTGCTCCATCCTTTGGTTTCTAAGATCTGAGCTCTTTGTGTTATATTGCTGTCAAACATGCCTATTCATTTACACTGTGGCTGTGTTTCTGTGACTCATAGGGTTTAAAGCATTTGAGCTGAAAGGTTATTTACTACCTATTGTATGTGAATCTGTCTGTGTTAAACTTGTTGAATTTGTGCTGATTTGCTTCAATAACATCATAGTATCTACTACAGTGCATGGCTTATCTCCTAAGATCCTCCTGAGACACAAATCTGGCTTGTTTCTTTTTATTGGATCTGATGTTATCTTGCTGTGTCCCTTCCTTTAGGAAGCATGAATGTTGGTGATGAGAAGTCTGAGGCCCCAGCCGAGTGGAGATCTCTGTTGAAGCCTGTAGCCAACAAGTGAGTGTCTTGGAGCTGATGGGTCCCTGTGACAAGTGAATGAACATGTCCGTGTCCGCAGCTGTGTTTGTTGCTGCAGGTTTGTGTGCACGTAGGAGGGAAGACCACCTGTGGTTTAGTGCTTCTGTTTTCAACCATTTGATGGAAGAGGCAAAGGCTTCCATTTCTGGGGAGGGAAAGCATATTTCAAGTTGCTGGACTCTGATTAGAAAAGTGTGACCATTCTGGATGGAGATCCCACCCAGGATGTCCAGAACACCTCCTGTGGACCATTCTGCAAGATGGATGGTTCCCTACCTTTGTCTTTCTTCTTTGCAGAGACCAAGGTGGCTCTAAGAAACCTACTGATAACTCCCAGGTGGGAACAGGGAGCCCAGCACACAAGGAGACAAAGCCAAGTCCATTAGTTGTCCCATCAGCAAAGCAGGACTCTGGTATGAAGGATATAAGCTTTGCCTTCATTTTGCTAGTCAGACAGGGGACAGGCAGTGCTGCAAGGCACATATAAGGAACATGTTGGTGGAGATCGTGCCTTGCTTTCCAGGGATTTTTGCTCTCTGCACATGCTTTGGCCCTGTGGTGCCTTTATTTGGAGAGACGTCCTTCCCCGAGGAGAGGGACTCGGTCTTCACAAGGTGCCCTTCTTCTGCAGGACAGCTAGCAAGATTTCACTTACTCTCTCTTGCATAAATGTGTAATAGTGAGAAATCTCAGTGATGGTTCCAAACAGTTTATTCTCCTCCACTGTCATACTCTGGCCTTGTAATCGGTGGTTTCTCCTTGTTTCCTTTGGGCTTGTGCCCCTTGCTGTCACCAAGAGAGGTGAACTAGGACTAGAAAGTGAAGGTGGGTAGTGGTGAGTGCCAGAGATGTTGGGCAATAAAGGGATTTTTATGAGATGAGGGTTGAAATTTCTTATCCCAAACCTGTCTGTGCTTCTTAATCCAGCTTCATCTGGTGGATTCATGAAGAAGAAGTTGATCCCCAGCTCAGATCTTATCAGGAGCTGTCAGAATTCGAAGGAGGGCTGGGAAGACCCTGGGGGCTGTGCCAAGAAGGAGGAGGAGGGCAACCAATTGAAGAAAAGCACTACCACGTGTAAGGTCTCCTCTGCCTGCTTAAAGGCACTCTCTCCTCTGCACTGTCAGAGGACAGCCTGAGTGGTCAGTATGGGAGATGTGTCCCTAGGTTTTCTGTGACTAAGCCCGTAGCTGTTGTCATGGGGGAAAAATCTGCGTCGTTAATTTTTATTAGCCAGCTTGGCCTCCTGCTTAGGCCAGGCCAGAGAGTTCAGTGGGAAGGGAAGAAATTAAAATAGGGATTTTCCAAGGTCACTGCCCTGTCATTCTTTAGACTCAAAGCTATGAAGAGGACCATCTCCTGATTCGGAGAACTGGGATCTAATTGATGTCTCTGTTCCTCTCCAGTTGAGTGGCTTTGGGAAATGAAAGGAATGCAGAGAACTGTCAGCTGGAGACTTCAGCTGGCAGGACCCACTGTAGCAGCAGCCAAGGCTGCTGCATCTTGGACTTGCAGAGATGTCCTGACCAGTTCTGCCCAATTTGTCCCTACCCTTAATCCAGTTTCTTTCTCAGATATGTTCAACCACAGCTTTACTGTGTACTTCTCCTCCTTTGCCCAGTTGTCATTGCTCCTACATATCCCACCACAATGCAAATGAAATTTCCTGAAACTAACTTGGTGTTTGCTGCTGTCCTGTTTGCTCAGCTTGTTTGTTCTCCCCTTTCCTTACCCCATCTGGCTCTTTCTTATCTGTTTGGATTAGAAGGTTCTCACAGCAGGGCTCAACCCTGACTCTGGTGTTTGTCTTGGAGCAAGCAGGATGGGTCCCGATAGCTCAGTGGCCTCATGCTTTAGTAACAGTTAGCTGGTTCCAGCACTGTCCTTAGCCTGCACCTCTGACAGCTACAAAGCATTCAAACTCTGATTGTGTTGCCTATTTTAAAAGTCCAGCATGCCTCCACTGCCATCATTTTCCCAAAACTTTCCATCTCCTTTTTCCTCAGACTCAGCATTGTATCTTTCCCAGGAAGCGAGCTGTTAAGATAAGGGAGGCTGGTTTGATGCCCATCTTCCTAAAGCTTAGTGATTGCTGGTGGAAAGTGCCCACTGTGGGAAACTTTCCCAGCAGTCTCCCCCCATTTTTCACATGTGTGCAAGTCTGCCATCTGGAAAGTTGTTCTCTTGCTGTTGTCAATTGGCAGTCTGTGGATTAAGGACAGAGTTGTTGCTCCTCTGTATAGGTCTTTACTTCAGCACTCAGAGAGATGCTGTGAGCAGTCAGCTACCGTTCCTGCCCTTAACCCTCTGTGTGTTGCGTGGCGCTGTGGACAGGGAGCATTTCTGTAGATCACTAGTTTTCTGTAGTGTAGGTAGTGTTTTCTGTTGAGAAAGGAGGCTCCAGGGTTTTCTTGCCAACTGTCCTACTTCCAGTTTGCAGGCAAGCAGCCAATCCATCTTGTGCTTGTCAAGGCAGAACTTGAGGATATCGGGGGATATCAGACGCTGAGCTGGTCAGGAAAGCATTGTTTTGCTAGCTGTTCCCTTCCAGTGACCTTGGCCTTCTCAGGGTCAGTGGTGCAGCTTTCTGCTGTGGTTGGAGATGCTGCAGAGATCAGCCAGAAGGAGCCTGGAGATGCAGGGCTGAGCTGGGAGAGGGAGGAGTTGCTCGGGCAGCAGCAACAGGCTGCCCTGGCAGGCCAGGTCCCTCTTGGAGGAACCTTTAAGAGATGTGTGAGTCACAGGTTGTGTACAGGGCAGCAAACCAGCAACATCCAGAGGGGAGAGTAACCTGATGGAGGCCAGCAGTGCAGGGGCAGCACAGCTGATTGCTATATCCAGTGTCTTCCTTTGCACTCTTCCTAGAAAATGCAGTGCAGCAAGGACTGGGCAGTTGGAGAGCTGTCCTTCAGCTCTTCCTTGAGTCACCACCAATTGCCAGAGACTCTCAGGAGGCTCCCCTAGTCTCTGTCCTGTCTTTCTCCTTGTGTGTGCTGAGCCTGCACTGCTGCTGCTTTTCTTACAGCCCTGCTATTTTGATACTAGAGTTCTCCTTCCTATCACATCATCCATGTACGCCTCTGTTCTCTCTCTGTGGTAATTATCCAGCCCAGCCCCTCGGGTATCCGAATACCTCACACTCTTCTGTAGTTATCCTTGCAGCACAGTTGGGCAGAGGAAGCTGAGGCACAGTGGAACAAGCACACATTGCTTAAGGATTTATTTTAATAGGTGTCCAGGGCCTAAATAATGCTGTGTAGTGGGGCCTAAGGGACTTCTCACCTAGGAAGTGTTTTGTGGAAGGAATTGAACCTTAGTTTCCCGAGACCTATGCTAAGGTCCCCTAGACCATCTTTGTTTTATCAGTATTTACTGATACTTCTTTCTACAAGAGCACTAGAGGGGCATTTTAAAGTATGTCTTTGTGTTTCCTGTGACAGTATCTCTGGTTTATACTCTGCAAGCTTAGTAAGAGGTGACATTTGCCACAATAAATACCTTTGAGTTTTAACAAGATAATGAATGAACAGGGAAGTTAATATTCTTGGATGCAAACTCCCAAGTTAGGTGAGTGCCTGTGCACTGGGGATGCAAGCAGCACCCTGTGACCAGAGAGTGTCCAGCAGCGAGGAGTAAGTCAGGCTGTGCTGATTCCTGCAGACACAGCTCTCCACTTAGTCAGCTGTGCTGATGCATGTGTATCATCAGTGCCCTCTCTTGGGTGGCAGGGGCCTGTTGTGCTCGATGGTGGTGAAGGCACTGTCCCATACCACAAAAATATTTAAGTTTGTTATGACATTTCTTTTTTTTTTTTTTTTCTCCTTCCCCTTTTAGTTAAACCCTCTGTTCCAAAAAGCATCCAGAGCCCTGAAGCAGTGTCCCCAACTAAGGTATGGCTGGAAACCAGGTGTAATGGTCACAGGTTGGGGTTGCTGGTTATCCTGCTGGAGTGCTTGCCCAGAAATATCTGAGGTTATCTTATTTGGAATAATTGGAATTCCCAGGGAAGGGGTGAAAAGCTCTGGGACAGAGACAAGATGGAGAGTGCCAGTTATCTCCCATGCAGGGGGACAGTAGAGGCTGGAATAAGACAGAGCCAAATAAAAATCTGGTAGATGTTGTCTCCCCCCCAAAACAGAAGGGGAATGTCTGTGGATTGACAAGTGTGGGTAGATGTTATCACTCACAGTGAATGTATTGCAGTGCTGTAACCTTGCAGTGCCCACCACTCTGTTATGAGCAGCCAGCTCTGCTGACTCAGCCCTTCCAGGACATGGTTCTGCAGTTGGGCTCCTTATGTCATTTCCCATCTCCATTGGGGTTGTAACAGCAGCAGGCACTCTGAGGACACTCAACTGTCCTCTGTTTGTTTTCCTAGCGGCACCCAGACTACCTCCCTGAGGAGGAAATCCAGAAGAAGGTGTATGACATTGAGAAGCAGCTGGATGAGCTGGAATTGAAAGGAGTGGATCTGGAGAAGCAGCTGCGTGGCTGTGAGGGAGGTAAAGGAGACAGAGGGCCAGCTCTGTTGTGGTGGGGAGGTGTGAGGCTCATGTCCTGCCCCTGGGCATTCTTGATTCCATTTCTAGAGCTCACACTACATGTGAGACACCAGGTTGCCAAAGGTACTTGATATAACAAGATAAAGCCTAAGGAATTTTGAACCCTCTTTTGCTCTTTACTAACCTATTGTTTGAGCAAGGTCTTGTTGTTTATTTGGCTAAGGATCAGGGAGTTTTGGGAGTGGAAGGCTGCTATTGATCTGGGTTTTGGATCCCAAGCCAGACTAGCCGTCATTGCTGGCTCCAGTTTCACCAGGCTTAGCAAGTTCATTCAGAATGGCAGAGATGAGCCAGTGACATGGAAGATGATCTGGGTGCTGTGTTGAATATGCAGGGGGTGATCTGCATCCTTTTCCTTGTACCCAAGAGTGCCAAAGATGAGCTGTTTTCACTTGAGGTTGCCTATGGCTCATATAAATTATCCTAGGCTCTTCCTCAAGTGATTGTGTGTTTAAACCAGGGAGACAGAACTGATGCAGCTTCTGAAGGAGTCTTTCCCTTTGTGTCCTTTGCAGATGAGTCTGAGGATGCCCTCATGGTGGATTGGTTCAAACTGATCCATGAGAAACAGCTGCTGCTCAGACAGGAATCGGAGCTGATGTACAAGTAAGCATAACCAGAAATTCACCTGTCTGTGCACAGTAAGCAGAGAAGTAGCTCATCATGTCTGTGGTTCCTTCTAGAATGAAACAGCAGAAGCTGGAGGAGCAGCAGTGGAACATTGAGATGGAACTGCGACACCTCATGAGCAAGCCAGGTAAGGACCAGCTGCACTGAGAGTCCTGCTGGCCCCTGGCTCTGCGGAGCCATCCGCTCTGCACGCCAGACCTGCGGTGTCCTTCAGCTCTGAATGGCACTGCCAGGGATTACAGTTTCACTGGAGGATCTCTCCTGACTGCTGCACTATCGAGCTGTCAGGTGCTGACTCCCTGTAACATCCAACCTACCCACCCTTTCCTGAGGGGGAGGTAAGATGTGCCCCTGGGCATGAGGATAATAAAACACAGGTCTGTGAGAGGAAATTGCTGAAGCAGGGTGGAGGCAGGAGCCACAGTGGGGAGATACTCAGCTGTAGCTGTGAGATGGGCTTCCCTTGTCTTGTGCAGAGGAACTGAAGACATCCAGGGAGAAGGAGCGAGAAAAGGAGCTGCTGGAATTGTACCTGAACACAGTCAATGATCGGAATAACATTGTGGAGTGCCTGGATGAGGACAGACTCAGGTGAGGGCCCTCAGGTGGTGGGACATGAGCCAACACCAGGGATGATTTCCATTGTACTTCCTCCGCTGTCCAGGCTGTAGGGGTGGATGAATGGCTGTGATCCAGACTTCTGTTCCGTGAGAGGTGGGTGGTGACCTGTCACCAACCATCTTGTCCTAAATGCTGCTGCCATTGCTTTCTTGGCAGCTGTTAAAAACTGAGATCAGAACCGCAGCCATGTTCGGTGCTCTCTGAAGGCAGTGCTGCTCTAAGGACAAGGGTTGTAGAAATGTGGAAGGCAGGGGGAAGAGAGGGAGAGACTGGAGATGGGGAGGATGGAGGCAGCACAGGAGTGTGTTCGTCTGCTGCTCTTAAGTGAAAGAACAATTGTAGCTGAGAGTTGGATCCTCATCAAGTTCAAAGGAAGATTGCTGTGTCAAGTAGCTGGATTTGTGCCTCCTGTTGCTGAGAGTAGCCTCTATTTCTTGGCCTCAGGGCACAAACTCCAGCTCGAGGATTCTAGTAATGCCCAGACTTTTAGCTCTGGCTTTGCACAGGCATGAGGAGATAGCGGTGTGTTTGACTGTGACCTCAATGCGAGCACCTCAGGCTACTGATGTCTCAGCCTTTATTCAACTCCTTGGGTGTGGTGTTGTCTCACAGCTCAAGGAGCTCAGATGATTCATGGGCCAGCTGGGAGAAGGGCCTCCCTGCTGTAGTGCTGGACTGCCACAGCCTGGAAATCCCCACACAGGCCTTTGCTTTCAAGGGAACCAGATGTGATTTGCTCAAGTCTAGGAATCCTCTAACTGTTGGTTTTTTTTCCTGCACCCTTGTTGGGGTGTTCTGCAGAGGTCAGTCATTTCTGACTGGGGGACTAACAGTAGCCTTTACATGTTTTTTGATGTGCTATGAAACACATCAAAGTTTTCTAATGCCATTCTGTTCCATTACAGAGAACAAGAGGAGGACCAGATGTTGGCAGACATGATCCAGAGGCTGGGTAAGGGCCCTTTCTACTCTTATGGAGCAGCACTGGGTGGCACTGGGGCTGTGGGTATCAACCTGCTCAGCGTGTGCTCCTTCTCCTGCAGATGGATCTCTCGAGAGCCAGGAGCCAGAGAAGAAGAAGAACAAGTTCCGCTTGTCCAAAATATGGAAGCAGAAAAATAAGAATAAAGCACAGGAGTGATGTTCCCCTGCTCAGCAGCCCAGAGAGGGGTGTCAAAGGGATGTTCCTTCCTCACTGCTGCTTTCCTGGAGTTGTGCAGGACTGTGATGAGGCTCCTCTGACATGGAGACTGCAGGTTTGCAGACCAAAGGGACAGTGTGAATTCCCTCTGGCCTTGGATGGAGCCCAAGGACACCTTTCCTAGAAGATGGACTTTTAAGACTGTTTTCCTTCTTTGGATCTAGCTCAAGAGCTGGCTCCAGCCTTGGCAGCTCAGGAGGGCAGAGCTCAATTTGCCCATCCACTGTTTGGGTCATTACAGTCCTGATTGCAGGAGCATGGCACTGTGTGTCGCCCCACAGTGCCCCACTTATGCCAGCCAGGGCTGTGCCAAGGACACTGTGCTGGTCTGAAGGGCAGCCTGCCCTCCCTCCCTCCCTGTGTGTGCTGTGGCTCTCTGGGCAGGATCAGAGATGCAGAGAGGGAGGTGATATGGGGCACGAGATTGAGGGACTCTCCCTTACTATGCCAGTGCAAACTGAAGCTGCAGGCTCTACAGCTAGGGCAGGCAGAGTGCTGAACCACCTCCATATCTATGGGGTGGGATGTGCTGGTTCAGAGGGGTTTCACCAGTAGTGCTGGTTCCAGACCTCCTTTTGGGAGTTGCTGTAGGCTGATTTCTCAAAGCCAGGAGTTGGTTGCTGCTTCATTCCCTCTATGGGGGAGATTTGTAGCTTCCTTATTTCTCTAACCGCACAGTGAAGCAGGGTTCTCATTGTCTGTGGCCCATCCTGCTGAAAATGAACAAAAGTCTTTTTTTAACAACCTGGTGCTTACTGGGAGCAGAAGGGAATTGATGGGTTTGCCTCACCCTTGAGTCTTCTGCATGGGACCAACATTTCAATTCCTGAGGCTCTGTCCCTGGACAGCCAGCACCCTCAGGAGGTGCTGCAGTTCACCTTGGTGGGACCAGGAAAGTGCAAGGAGGTCCTGGGCTGTTGGCAGTGGGTCTTTCTACTCTCCCCTCAGTCCTGTGACTGCAGCCAGACACCCGCCCTGTGTGGCAGCATCCTCTCTTCCTGGTCAGCCTGGGGAACAGGGATGGAAAGATCAGATTAATTCATGATGCCTCTAGCTCTGATATGTGTGGACTTCTACCTCCAAGCCAGGTACGTTGAGGTTTCTCTGGGTCCTGTTCTCCAGCAGGGCTTGGGATTTTGCAGGGAGGAGTTTTGCTGCCCGCTGTGCCCGGTGGAAGAGCAGAGGCGATGCGTCCCTAACCCACGAGGTGGCAGTGGGACACTCTCTCCCAGTCAGCCAGCCCTGGGCACCGCAGGGGTGTGCTCGGTGAGGAACCAAGTGCCCGAGGGGGGATTCCTGGTGCCCACAGTGTATGCCATGTGTGCACATGTGGTACGTCACGCTGTACCTGCATATGTTTTTGTCCAATAAAGAATTGCTGGAGCAAATCCCAGAGTCCCAGCACAAGTTTGGATGTGGGTTACTGGGTGT
Source organism: Podargus strigoides (assembly GCA_028020825.1). Taxonomy (NCBI): domain Eukaryota; kingdom Metazoa; phylum Chordata; class Aves; order Caprimulgiformes; family Podargidae; genus Podargus; species Podargus strigoides. The sequence continues at coordinate 12,475,934 of CM051634.1, read as the reverse complement.
GGGCTGCCCTGGTCACTGTGAGCTGTGGGTGGCAGTCGGAGTTTGGTGTACCTGTGATGGAGAGGCAACGCTGCCCAGAGCTTGCAGACCAACTGCAGGTCCTGGGAGAGCAGCAGAGCCAAGGGAGAGGTGCTGACTGTGGGTGCTGGCGTGCTGTGCCTCACCATCCTGGTCTGCTTGTTGGGAAGCAATTTCTTTCCTGGGGCCACGTGTAAGGATGAGGGGAGGGAGGAGGGTCCCTCTTCCAGACCAGGGCATTAGCAGCAAATCCCCAGAATTAAACCGGCTGGTATGGGCTGTCAGCTGAGAGGGAGGAAGCTGAGATGACCTCTCCTGAAGGAGAGAAATACCTTTCATGAGTGGGTCCCCCTCCCACAGCTACCCCAGGCTGTTGTTATTGCTGGGATTTTGTATTTTCAGGCTCAGACTCTCCAGCCTCGAGAAGTTTAGTCTGTGTGCATTTGGGGGTGGCAGCATCATCCAAACTCATCCAATCCTTCTCTCTCCAGGAGACATGGGACAGTTTAACCTTCACCCATCTGGAAGGCAGGAGATGGGTCTATGCAGGAAAATGATCGCAGGATGCTTAAACTACAACCCCTGGGGCCCTGCAGTGGTGACGAGTGCATGGTTTGACCTGCTGTAGGGTTTGCTTTTGTGAGAAGGCCAACTGCTGTCAGAAAGCAGGCACTCATGTCTGCTATACCTGCATGCTTACCTGCCTCCAAGAAGAGATTTTGAAGGGAAAACTCTGCTGCTTCTCCCATCTGGAGAGTGTTGGAGATGGTAACTGTGGTCTAGGGGATATGAGGCTCACCTGGAAATGCTGTGTGGGTTTAGAAGGTTTAAGTGGTCTTTAGGTATAGAAATATTGAGAATGGGAGTGGAGACACTGCCCCAGCCTTCCTCGCCACGCCACCAGGAACAGGAGGTTATGGGCTGATGTGAGGTTGACTTCAAGACTGACCTCAATTATTTCTGTCACCAAAGATGAGCAGATAAATAGTGAAGTAGTGATCCAAACGCATTCTGCCCAGAGCCACCAACTCTTGTCTGTACTGGTGGAGCACTGTCTGGTCATGGCCAGGGTCTACTGGTACCAACCCTGTACAGCCTGCCCAGCCCCACAGCTCCTGCACACCCAGACAGCAGCTGGATCTGAACATGAGGACAGCCCAGCTTGTTCCTCCTTCCTCTCCCTTGCGTTTGGGACTCGAAGGATTTGCATTTCCACCACTCTCCTAATCCAAGGCTTGAAAGGAGCCCTAGAAGAACTAAGCCATTGGCTAAGGTGGAGAAAGGGAATGGCTTTTTTCCAGCTGGCTGCTTTCGGCTGAGCCGATTCCCCTGCCTGACCCCTGTTTGCTCTCCCAGCACAAGCAGCTTTGCTCGCCCCATGGAAGTGCTCCAGGAGGCAAAGCAGGAGGATTTGGCCTTGGGACTGAAGAGGAGGGAGGTGCTGGGAAACCAGCTCTTGCCTGTCTCTCCATAACGGTCACCCCTGAGTAATTGGGCAATCCAGGCACCCTCCTGTAACCGAACAGGAATCAAATTCCTCTCCGTTCTCGGCGGGAAAGGACTGATTGTGCTCTGCTCCAGCCCCGTCAGACGCCAAGCCCCGAGGTCAGGCTAGCGGGGGGCTGACTGATACATTGCTGTGTGCATGTAAGTGTCTGCATTTCGGTGATGACTGAGAGCTTAATTGCTCTTCTAGGTCAGCTGCTTCGTTTCCAAAATGGTTTTAAGGGGGCTGAGCTTCTCACTCATTTCCTGATGGCCTCTGGTCGGGTTCGTGGCCTCGACAGCTCCTGGATACCTGGAGTGCTGCTGCTGCTTTCTTTGTAGCTGAAGAGGAGTGTGGAGGACTGCACAGGGCCTGGGGGCTGCATTCCTGTTTAAGGAGGTGCTTGGGGGGTTCCTTCTGCAGGCTTGGGGTGATGGGGAGGCTGCTATCTGCTCCAGCACTTCTAGACTTGCAGATAAGGCTGTGATTAGGCAATGTGTGTGTGTGTGTTTCTGTCTGTCTCTATCTTCTGCCGTTTTCTTTAATTACAATCTCGAAGGTAATTTCTGATGCATCATTAACAGTTCTGAGTAAACAAGGGGAATTCTCCAAATTATTCGCCATGAGCACAAAGGGAAATTGGCTTTCATCGTCTCCCTGTTCATCCAATGAAGAAGCTGGTCTGCAGCAGGCACGGGGAGGAAGGGAGCACCGAGGCTTCCCTCAGATGCCTCCAGTCAACTTGAGATGGAGCAGCAACCCATCCAGTTTATCCAGGTGACTGAGAGGCCAGTGCTGCATGCAGCTTTTTGTCCCTACTGCTGAGCTAAGTGGCCAGGGCTTGTCGCAGTTGGAACTGCAAAATGCTGCTTGCCAATGAGAGCTTTGGGTGCTGCTTTTGAGTTTCCAGCTGGATAAATTGGTACATGAGCTGCTCAGGAGGAGACAGGACGGACCAAAAGCATCCTTAAGGTCGCGTGTCAGCATGGAAGGAGACACCCTCGTCCTTGGCCATCGTGGTGAAGGGTAATACCTGAGGCCAGTGCAGGGTTGGGAAGGGAAGGATGGAGCATTGATATGGAGGGACCTGGGGAACTAGGTTTGGTCCAAAGCAAGAACTCAGAGGGATGCTGGTGCACCCTGTGAAAGCAGCAAATATGCCTGGCAGCTGTAGTGAGAGGAGGTGGCTGGGAGCCCATGGGAGGACATTTCAGCCTAGTGCAGGGCTCCAGAGAAAGGAGCTTCATTAGAGGGCTGGCACGTGGAGCTCAGATGAGGCAGTTGCACCCGTTGGAGCACCCACACCTCATCCCCACCCTGCACACCATGCTGACAGCCCCTTTGCCCACACTCCAGCACAGTGGCAGAGTGTCTGAGGCAGCAACCAAGGGAGCGAAGGTTATTTATATTCAAGTTGCAGCTCTGCCAGCCGTGACTCTGTTATCTGCCATGCATGAATATTATTTGAATACAGAGTTTGTCGTGACTATTCTTCCGCGTGAAACGAGGGATTTGCTGCGGGATGGGAGCCCTCCCTCCGGCTGTCAGTCAGGAGGGGTTTCCTTTTCCTGTCTCGTTGGAAGCTGCGTCCCCAGCAAGGTGAGACAGTGGACACTTTTTCTCTTGTTAATATCCATGTCTAATCTCCTCTCAGAGGGGCCCTTTGTCCTAGACTGTAGCCAAGATGAGTAATTCAGGGATAGATGAGACGCTATAATTGGTTTGTGACAAATTAAAACATTTTTCCTTCGGAGCTGAGAGCAGGACTGTGGTCTGGAGCTGTCAAGCGTCACAGGGGAGGGTGATTTTCGGAGTAAGCGCATTGCAAATTGGCTCCAGATATGCCTTGGAGTCTGAAATTGAACTCCATCTGGTCAGTCTTCTTGGTTGGGGCTTTATTTTAGGGGGGAACAGCCTGATCAATAAAGAGAACGTGGCTTCTTTTTTTTTCATCATGCAATGAACTGGGGACCAGAGTGAGCCATGGTGGGGGTGTTGGGGAGGACCCAGAGGTGTGATGAGAGTGACCAGACCAAGAGCCAGAGCCCACCATTGCCGGCCTTTCCTCCAGGCTGCTCTCAGTGGTTCCTCCATCACATCCCAGCAAGGACCAGCCATGATGGAAAGTTGGAGCTCACTCCATCTCTTCCCCTTGGTCGTGTGTGCCAGGTACAGAACCTCCTTAGGAGCTGCAGGCAGGGCCTTGTCCTCTAGTATTTTTTTTTTCTGGGCTAAGGAGAGTCCCTCACCTCCACCTGGAGAGCAGGGAACCAGCTAAAAGCCAGGAATACAGAGGTGATCAGGACAGACAGTTTGACGATGAAGTGCTTGGACTGACCCCAAGGTGTTTATGAGCTGGTTTTGGGCAAAGGGGTGGAGGTGGGAGGAAAACTGCTGCCTGATGCAACTGCTCAGTCCTGCTTAATGGGGAGTGCTGCAGCAGCAGCATCTCTACCTTGAGATGGAGATGGATGGAGAGTGAAGGAGTGCATGAACAGCAGGCTTGGGAAGGATGTGGGTGTGTAAATGGGGTTAAAAGAGGCAAGAGGAGTTACCATGTGGACTGGTTTGTGTCTAAAAGGCAGTGGGGAAGGAAGGTCTGAGGTGAGAAGAGTGGACACAGTCCAGGGGACAGGGATGTTGGGGCTGGGCCTTGCCAAACTAGTGGGATGGAGATCACAGGCAGGTTCAATATGGGAATGGGTCAAATGAGTGGAAACAAGGCCTTGAATTGTTTGCATCAAGAAGAAAAAGGAGGCCCAAAGAAGGAGTGCCATGAGTTTTCCAGGAGGGCTGTATGTCAAAGTGAAGGAGACTGTCTGGAAGAGAAACATGTAGTATCAAAACAGGGAAAGCACAAAGGCTGTGTCAGGGAGTTGGGAGAGTTCAGACCCTGGAGGTATCAGGTGAGGAAAGGAGGAGGAGATCTGGGCATCTCCCAGATGTGAAGAGTATAACTAGCAGGCCAGGGCGGCAGGGTGATGATGGTGACGGGGAGCTGGAGGACTTGGAAGGAAAGATCACAGGACCTGGTTTAGCAATGGAAAGTGCATAGATGCAGCAAATCCTGAAAGGCGGGATCAGATGGCGAGCTGTGACTGGTGTCACTGGCATTAAGACGTTAGCTAATCCGGTTTAAGGGGATAAGCCCAAGGAAAACTGTGGAGACCTAAATTGGAGCTTGTCACTCTCCTGTGGAAAGCAGGAGTGTGGAGGAGGAGGATTTGCTGAATGAGCCCCTGGATGGTTGGTCAGAAACAAAGGGTTACTGGAGGAGGGCTGGGAAGATGAAGGGTCAGGAGGTATCCAGTGGGAAGGAATGACAAGAGTCACTGAAAGCTGCACAGGATAGAAAAAACATTTGCTGTGGCGAGGAGAAGCCATGGGACAGACCCTGTGAGGGGTGGCCAGGGCAGAAGATGATCTAGAGAGTGTGGGAGGGGAATAGATGGGAGAATACAGGGAAAACCTGCTTAAACAGGGATGCCTGTGACACAGTGCGGTGAAGGATTTGCCATATTTCAGAATTTACACTCAGCTTTATTGTCTTTTCTTGCTGTAAGTGTGATGATGGTGCAGTAGAACAGCCAAAGGATAGATCAAGTTCAATTGTCTTGCTGATGAGAGTAAAATTAATACTTGGCCACTTACTTTTTGTCAATATTGCTGGGTATATTTCAAAAAAGGAGGCAAGGGAGGTACCAAGAGATTGTAACTGGAATTACAAGCTCTGGAAGAAATCACTGGTCTAGTTTCAGTTCATATATAACTTCCCTTGTTAGTTTGTCCAGGAGCCTTCTGGGCTGCACAATTGCTCTTTTAATAGCTCAGGCACTGACTTCCAATAGCCCATCCTATTGGTGAAACTGGTAAGGTAGCAGCAGATCTATAGAAACCCAGTGATTATGGTCTGGGAAGCTTATACGATGCATATCAAAGCCAGTATGTGAATTGCATAAGTGTGATGTAGGTCTGGCACTAAGGAGATAAGAGTCATATCAAGGGAATAACTTAATTAACTGGTCTTGATCAAAGAACTATATGAATTCAATAGCCCAGTTTTCAGTGCTAAATGATGAAGTTTAGAAAAACTGTACTTGACGCAATTATCAATTTTCCTGTCCAAGGAGCTTTGAAGTGGCATTAAGAGGGGACAGTCTGTTGTTCCATTTAGGACAACTTTGTCCCTCCCTCCCTCCAGTGATCAGGAGGCAGAGGGGCTCCCTCTCCTTTTCAAGTGCTCATTTGAAATGGTCTGAAGCATAATAAACACTGGATGCCAAGGGGGAATGGTATCTCAGCTTTCACAAGTTAATTGTTTCAGACGGTGTAAATCAGGAACAAAGAGCTGTCCTTTCCCTGCCAGCCAGAGAACATGTGCTAATTTCCCCATAGCTTTCATGTTGCTCAGGATTTTGGAGGGGAAGTGGTCCCGTTTAACTGCCAACAGTCCGGGACCTTTTGGTTCCTCTGGCGTGTCTGCCCGGCTGCATGCTCTTCAAACACGATGCTCATTATGAGAGCAAGGAAGGAGTTAGGCTGTGGAAGGGCTTCTGGAAGTCTTCAAAATACCAAATGCTGTGTGTGTTTATCCAGTTTGGATGTGTCTGTATGTACCACAGCGTTGGTGTCTATCCCACAAGTTGGGTTTCTGTGCTGAACAACTCTTTGGGCCAAAGAGAGGGGGAAGTGTCTTGCCAGCATGAACTACAGTGGTCCAGACTCAGACCTTTTGTCCAGCTGAGCATCTTCTTCTTGATGGGTCCCTCAGCTGCCAACTCAAATGGGTACTGGAGCTGGGATTGCACTTTGATTAACCAGTGCCTATAAAGCAATAAAATAGTCTTGAAAATGTGCAGAGAGGCATCCTGCCCCACAACTCCCTCACCCTCAAGGAGGTGGATTTGCCCTTGCTACAGGACTGATGTGGCCAAATCTGGCTGCAAGGAGGGACAATGTGCAAGTGCTCTGCAGAGTGAGAACATCACCAATCTCTTACTTTGAATTCACTGATAACCAGCAATAAAGTCAATGTCGAAATGCTGAGTTAGAGAGAAAAAAAGTCCTCTGCTAAAGGGACATCAACCCATGCTGCAGATCAAGGGACAAACAATCCTGGCACACAGTGTTATATTGAGTCTGGTGTTTCTTTATTTTGTCAGCGTTTGTCAAAAAGGCAAAACAAAACCCAAATATTTTTTTTAAATGGGAAAACAAATGCTGAAACATCATAAGGAATACCAGTGAAAAGCCTGTTCTGCAGAGGGGTAGGATTTTAATGGACTTTCTGAGTAAAATCTGGCTCCTGTTTTGGTCCAGGACTAAAAATGTAGTCATGGATAGTCAAAGAGATATTTGGCTGATGAAATCCACCCCATTCTGGAAGCTGAGGTTTAACTTTCTGCACAACTTCACAGCTATTTTAAGGGAGATGGGGAGGCAGGCAGCCCTACACTGCACGCTACATCATTGCATATGCCCTCCTCCATTTGCTGGTGGCTTCTATCCCCTTCTTCACATCCAGCTGGTGTCCTGGAGACTCACCCTTCTGCTTAGGTAGAGTCAGTGCAGGAGATGGTTTCTTTCTCCACTCTTACCTTGGCAGACCTGAGCCAGGTCTTCCAGAGAGGTGACCAATATGTGTAGATATGTCTCCTAGAAAAGGATACCTAAACCTTGTTCATCCATCAGTGACAGTGGTGGGAGAGAAGTCTTACTGCTTCCAGCTGCTGCTACCTATGGACAGACTTCCCCACTCCTCTCCATCCCCTGGGCATTGTGTCCTTTCCATTGGTAAGTACCTCATTCCCAAGGCAGGGAGAACTAGGAATGTGTTGTGTCTGCTAGGTATGGTGTGAGGCTGCTGTGAAAAGCTGAGAAGCCTGAGAAAACCCCTTGGAAAGTCAAGGATTAATTCCATTTCCTTGCAGCTCCAGAACTTCCCACTGCAGAACACAGATGGACTTTGGTTTTGCTCTCTGAAATGAGGTGGTTCCTCCTTCTGGTCAGAAAGAAGGAATGATTGGGCAGAAAGCCCAAAGTCCACTCACTTGGATCTTCCCTGGAATAGGACCAAGTGATGGAGGTGGGATGACTGGCTCTCTGAGCCGCACTGTTTTTCTGCAGGCGATGGGAGGAAGCTGGGTGCTGGTAGCTGGGGGCGAAGCTGCAGCTGGCCACGCCAGCTCTGAACAGCGAGGGCAATTAGAGATCAGAAGAGCTGGGGTGGCTTCGTCACATTTCCCTGCTGCCGTTCTGGAGGTGATAATATAATTCATATCAGAAGAGTTAGTGGGCTGAAAATGAATTGGAGAAATCAATCCAGAGGGTATAAATGAATTAGCATGTAAATGAGGACACTTGCTCTACATAGTTTAATATTGCCTGCAGCTGTAAATAATTCCAGGGATGGAATCAAAAGCCGCAAACAACTTCATTTTTGTGCTCCTCCCCCGTCCGGGAGCACCTGCAGCTACGACCGACCCACCCTTGTAGAATCATCGCATTGCAAGGGAATTAAAGCAGATCAGATGTGTATACATTATTTTTTTTCCTGATTGGGCATTATTTACAAGGCTGCTGCTCCTGGTTTCGTGCACCAAGTCGCTGTGTGTGTGTGTGCACGTGGCAGTCGGAGCAGCAGGGATGGGGAGTTGGGGTACCAGGTTGCAGTGAGGTCTCGTGCAGTGTATCACCAGCCATCCTGGTCACCCTGTGATGGGTCAATGTGTGTGTGTGACATAGCAATTTCTCACCAAGACCTGCAGCATAGAAGGCCTTGATTAGGGTTGAGGACTTACCCCTCCTCAGGTGTCTAAGAGTGGGAGAGGTGGGTGCTTGGAGAGCAGGAGCATCCTGGGGGGAGCAGCTGCTTAAATAAGAGAGCTTGGAGCTATCACCTGGAGAGGTGGCATTTCCAGGAGAGACATGGAAAAGTGTTTGTGCCAGAAGCACAATGGGACTTGGAGTGCTGTGTAACAGTCCAGAAAAGTGGAAGAGGTGCAGAGAGGGGTCATTGGAGCAGGGAAGGTATCGGTAAGCCCCGTTATGAGAGGCTACTAAACAAGCACAGCTTATTTAACATAACAAAATGAAGGCTGAGAGGAGATGTGATTGCGCAGGCAGATAAACACGAGGGAGGGAGAAGAGCTAGTTAAGCTAAAGGCCACTGTTGATACCAGAACATGCAGATACAAACTAGTCATGAATAAATTTCAGACGGAAATGAGATGGAAGTGTCTAAGCGCCGGAGCAGAGACTGTGGACAAGTGCTGGAGAGTCCACACAACCAGGTTGCTCTTGCACTGGCGTTTGACTGTAAAATAGGATTACAGGAGCAGGTCCCTCGAGACCAGGCAACTGCGTTTTGTGATCTGGGAAGTCCTGCCTGTTGCCAAAAGCCCCTTTAATGTTCTGGCAGGGGAAGAATGCAGATCTGAGGAGGGCATATGTCTCGTTGAGTGACTCCAAGAGCGGTTGCTGAGAGCTTTTGGAGTGGCGCTGATGACAGGAGGTTAAAGATGATCCTCGACAGTCTTTTATCAGTGCTTCCCTCTTGTTTTTGACACTGACGGATCACTGAGTTCCCTCTTTCATCAGGTTGGAGTTTCAGGTTCTGCACTAACTAGATCTCCCAGGTGAACTGGAAACACTGATTAAGATGGATAGAGTGAAAGCAAGTCCATTAAATTGTTAATAAAGAATATTACACACATACCTTAATCTGCAGCTAGCCTGACGCTTTATAAAAGTACATTAGGATATAATCCAATTGAAGCCACAATATCGAGAACATCTTATCTCATCACAAATTGAAATTATATCATATTCCTCATTTCTTAAATTAAAAAGCTAAAACCTTTTAGTTTGCTCTCATATGCTTGTGTAAAACTTAATCAGTGGTTTTAACAACATTATTTTTCAATATGGGCCATTTCTGCTCTCATTTATTTACAAGAGAGAACTTCCTGGTAGGAGAAGTGATTCAATTTGCAGGAGGATACATCAAGCACTTAAGGATTTTGTAGGGATTGATTGATTATTTATCGTGTTATCTTGCCTGGAGACGTCTGATATGGCTGTGCTTTTGCTATCTCTCATTCCACCTAATGCTCTCCCTTTGCATCTCGCTCCCCTCCAGTGCCAAGGGTGCTCTTTCTGCGCACGTGTGCCTGCATGAGTGTGTCGGAGGAAAAGGGGGTCAGGGAAGGGAAAGCTGAGGCTGTCGCTGTTGGGACGAAGATGCTGGACTGGGTAGATATGAGAGATTCATTTCACTGGAAGATAGCAGAGAGGTTAGAGGGTGGTTGGAAATTCTGCTGGATTTTAAGTGCAGGCTGCAGCACTGCTCAGCCATAGATCTCAAGTGAGTCAAACATGTCCTTCCTCACCGAGAAAGGAATTGGGGCACAGAGAGGCCATATGGTTTGCTGGAAGTCCCCCCCCAGGAGCAGAAAGCAGCCCTGAAGGGCTGTCAGCCCTGGTTGGTAGCTGGTCACCTCAGGCTGCACTTTCCAGGGTGTCCTCAAACACCTTCAGGTTACCCAGCAAAGCCCCAGGTGCTGCCTGGGACCCTCTGTGGCACAGTGCTCCCTGCTCAGCCGAGTCCCAGTGATGCACTGCCAGTGGCTTGTCCAGGGCTCTTTGCAAAACCACCATTGTCCCTATGCTTATGATGAATCTGGTGTCCTGACAAGGCTGGGCTTGTGGTGCAAAGAGGAAGGTACCACCTCTTCATGCTTAAAGGAAACTGCTCTCATAGCAATATTCTCACAAGGTGGGGGATGCTAATTGTCTCCCACTGCCTCGCCGTGGCAGGAGGGTTCATTGGCAATGGCATGTCCTCCATGGAGGTGTCAAGGCCAAAAGGGAGACACGCAAGGTCTCTGTTTGAGGAGGGATGACCACCAGGAGCCCTGCAAGAGGGCTGTGGCTTGAGCTTCATCTTGAACATTGGCTGCTCTTTGATGCTGGGACATGAGTGGGTGAAGGAGGGATGCTGCCCACGGGGGCTCTGGGCATCATGTCCCTAGTGGGACTCTGGGGCATTGCATATAGCAAGAAAGAAAACTTCTTTGATTTTTGTCAAGAAAGCAATGACATTTGAAACTCCAACCAAACCCTCAACTGTTTGGACTGTGGTTGTGTTGCTGGCAGAGGGAGGCACTGTCAACAAGGACATTTAAGGTTTATTCTTTTCACTGCTGCAGGTTTTGGCAAATGGCTCTCCCTGCCACAGTTTTCCCTGAGTAGCTTGAGATCAGCTGGATTTATTCTGAGTACTGGAGTGCAGGAATTGCTCTGTTCTGGTGAAAATAAATACAGAAATCCTGAAGCACAACTCCAAAGAGAAATGAGCCTGCAAAAAAGCACCATGCTGGAAAGGGAGTACATTTGGTTTGTCTTTTCTTTTGCTTTCTGGGCTTTTAGGGTTCCTGTGGTAGGGATTGCACCAAGATGACAAACTAGAGAGGTCTGAAAAATGGAAATACAGTCCCCTGACTCCAGGAGCTCAGACTTGAGTATCAACAAATACCTCAGGATGTACTCATGAGTGCTGATGGAGCAGCTGACTCGGTGAGCATGGAGGTGAACAACTCCAGAGCCCCACAGAGCCCCGCAGTCCTGATTTGCTGAACCCAATGGAATCAATTCCTATATAGGATGATCCATGTGCACAGGCCCCCACAGGATCAGGGCCAATGTTTGCAAAGTGCTGTGAGAAGCTTGGATGAAAGGGACTACAGAAGCGCAAAGTATTACTTTTTCATGATTCCTGCAATTGCGATCCTTGGGGCTGTCCAAATGTTGTTGTTCCAAGTGAAAATATAAACCCATTTTGGCACATTTCTTTTTGGCATTGTGATAAATAGAAATGTAGGAGGAAAAAAAAAAAAATAATAAAATCTCCTCCTAACAGTGCGAGAATGAAAGCAGTCCCTGTGCAATTTGTTACACATCTCATATGTCTCTGACTGCTAACTGTAGGATATTAGAGGGAATATTTAGCCAACCCAGTGCACAGCCTCTGGAGTACAGGCTTCTGCTTTGGTCCATGCTTGGTTGAACCTTTACAGCAGCTTTATGGTTTTTTAACACAGCATTTCAGGAGAGGCTTTGATTCTGGAGGATGCCAACTGCGCCGAGTGGGGTTAAGATGATTAATCAAATTATTTGAAGGGTGTTCGCCAGAACTGGGAAGTGACCAGTCTCCGTCCTAATCTCCAGATTGAGATGTCAAGCCGGCCTCCAGCTCGGAGCACTGAGCTCGCCAGGAGGCGGAAGGTGGAAGGAAATCTCCGGCAGTGAACAGCCTGGCATGGCTGCCCGTCGTGGGGAGGGATGCTGGCCGTCAGGGGCTGTGGGGTGGTGCTGGGGGAGGCTGAGGGGCTTCAGAAAGACCAGAAAAAGCTTCTCCAGCTGCTATGGAGCAGGAATAAGGTCATGGTTATCCCTGAAGCTGCCTTCCTCCCACTGGGCTTTGGGGAGGGAGGGGGAATGTCCGAGATGTGCTCTGCTCCTGCAGCTCCCAACCAGACATGGGGTTTGGGCTCCTCTGCTCCCACCTAATTTTGGGTCTTTGCTGAGCAGGATGAAGCAGCAAGTGGCCTGGCATGGAAAAGACACAAGCACGAAGTCATTTTGAACTTGGTGCCAGTGTCAGGTGTGTAGAGGAGCTGGTGAAGTCTTGCAGGGTGGACGGCGTGGGACTGCACTGACGAGGCTGGCAGAGAGCTCCGCGAGACAAGAAACACAGTGGTGAGCAGGGACTCGGCTCCAACGATGCGCTTTTCTCTTCGGGGACCAGATGGATCCATCGCCCATCTGCTTTTGCTTTCAGTAAGTGTTTGGATTTATCCACAGTTAAAGATGAAGCCAGAACACCCAAGAAGAAGGCATGTGCTGCAGCAGCACAGCATGGTTCAGTCAGGGCTGGGTTGATTGCTGTGGGGTCAAGAGGGAAGCCACCCACATGGGGATAAGGGACCCTCTACTGCCCTCCTTCCCCTGCTGCTCTCCATCCCCTGCCTGCCCTGGGGCTTGCAGGCAGAGGGACTTTCCCCAGAGCCAGGGCGAGCACGTGGCACTGCTGTGTAAGGAGTTGCAGATCTTTGCTCTCCAGCTGGCTGGGTGGCTGGTGTCCCTGCTTCCACATGAGCCTCAAAGCATGCCGGGATTCCCTTTGCAGCACAAGCTGATGGCACCTGGGGCGTTTCATGGACCAATGACCTGAGCATCCCTTCCCGGCACGCTTGATGCCGCTTTCCTTTCCACCGCTCAGTTCTTCCTCTGCGAACACCTCTCACCATCTCTCCACTTCTCTTCCAACCCCAACCCAGAGGGCACTCACCCTCAACCAGAGCAGTGCTTGGGCCGTGCGTTTGCAGAGCCCCCGCTCGCCATCTGCGCTGCTCGGCGCCGGCGGACGCTGGCTCCCAGCCAGGCCATGGCGGGTCCAGCCGCCGGCGGCCCCCAGCCGCGGTCACGTGCGGCCATCAGCTGATGGGGAGGATGACTCAGCCGGCAGCTGTCGGGCCCCCTAAAATAATGACAAAAACAATTAGCAGTCCAAGCAGTAGCCTCTCCTTAATTATCTCCTCCGAGTTTAATTAACTAGCTAAATTATCAGCAGTAATGTAGGCATTAATTATGTCAAATTACAGTGTAAAAATCACAAAGTGTGGAAAATGTCAATTCAGCTGTGCTCACCTGCCGGGCTGAGACAGCGCCGGTGACAGAGGCTCAGCCTGGTGCAGGGGAAGGGGCTGCTCCCCCTCCCCAGGGGATCGGGACCCCGCTGCAGCACCCTAGGTGGGACCAGGGGGATGCTGATAGGAGCCGGTGGGTGGTTTGGGTTGGGAGCTGTTGGGGACTGCCTGGCCGGGCACAGGAATGGGGAGACAGGAGTGTTTTGGCTCTGGTGGAGGGAGGGGAAGGAGCATGGCTCCCCAAACCAGATGGCTTGGATGCTGAATTATTAAATTATGAATATTAATACAAATCAGACACGGAAGAGGTAATAATTTTGCTGCCCTACAGAAATAATTAACATAATTTTGATAAATTACATGATAAGAGAATCTTAAAATTGAGGTAGATTTATCTTAATTAATATCTTGGACTTGCTCCGAAAGGTAAATTGTTCCACTGGGAACTGAGATGGGTGAAGAAGGGGCCCCTGGCTCCGTGAGCCAGACCCTTCCTGGGGTTAGCATGTGGGGGGAGATGGGGCAGCCCCTCCATGGCACCCCAGCCCTGGCTCAGCCGCACAGTAAGGAGCTCTGTCAGGGTTATTCCCACCCACACGGGGACACCAAGTGTTTTATTTCAGATTGCATGGGTCGGTCAGAGAGCTGGCATCTCCAAACTCCTGTGTACCCAGTGCAGCCCTCTGCTGGGCTCTGGCGGGTGTTTTGCCATGCCTCTCCATGAAGGCAGTGCTGGGAGTGCACCAAGGTCCGAGCCCATAGAATAAATGGTTTCACTGGAAACTGCTGCCCAAGTTTCCCTTGACTTCGCTTTGAGTGCCTCTGCTTGGGCACATGTGCATCACGACACATGTGCCTGTTGTATTTGTCCATCTGTGCTGCTGCACGCACATGGAGGTGGTTGGTGACTTCTTGCTTTCCCAGTTCATGCAATAATGTGGGTGTTTTCCCTTCTCCATGTCTAGCTGAAGGCTGTGCACATGGGTAAAACCTCATATACTTCCTGTGCCTGCACATGCATGGTTTTTATCCTTCCCAGTGTCTCCTTAACAGCTTCATCCACACATTGGAGGTGAACCCGCTGCAGAGGCAGATGAACATTCCCTCCCAGGATCCACGGAGCAGTGTCCAAGCTGCAATCTCCAACATCACTGCTTCAAGGGACCAGGGCAGGGCTGCACCCTAAGCAGATGGAGACACACCAGGCAGGCACAGTGTGTTTGTTTTCTGCAGGTGAACCACCACTTCGGTACCTGGCTGAACCAAAGTCAGTGGGGACATCCCAGGGTGGATGTTAGGTCGGAAGGGAACAGGATGTTCAGGTATTGAGTGATTTGCTTCACCATCCATCGTTGTGGTATTAGGTTGCTTTGCTGCTGCATGTCTTTTTCCTTCAGCCCACTTGATGCCAGAGAAGGCCATGTCCCTCTCTAAGAATGTGTGCAATGAATGAGCAGTCCCCTTCCCCTTTGCCAAGCCATGGTTATTGCTAAGGTCTTTGTCTTGGTGCTGATGACAATCATCAGCTCAGCCTGCAAAGGTGCAAATCTGCCCCAAAAATGTGTATGGATGGGGTGTGCAGATTGCTTTTTGTTGCATAGAATTTTGCACTCAAATCCTAGCGTAACCTCACACCTTCAGCAGAGGTGCAGCCCAGGAGTGACTTAACCCCTGAAACAGCAGACGTCCCCCAGATGTAGGCAGTGCATATGCTGATATGGATATGCATATGGATAACTTGTGGCATCAAAGGTGCAACTCAAATTATAGGGCTAATTACAAAATTAAAGGAAATTATACTTTAGTGTGACATTTTTGCAACACCAGTTCAAGCCACCTAGGAGAAGACATTATCTGCACGTTAATGGTGTCCATTTAAATGTCCGGGGCAGTAGCTCCACTGCAGTTATACCTGTATCCTAGTTACTTTTCAAGTATGTGTCTGCCAAAACAGCTTATAGCTCCATTACTTGATATATTTCTGACATGGGTGAGCAGGAGGAGTGTGAGGAGCAGCCAGAAGAGGCTGTTCTCCGGAAGCTTCAGTCTCGGTCTCGAGCTTGAGAGGTTTTTAGATTCACATCCATGCGTTTGCCAGCTTAATTGGCAAAAGCTTTTATTTTTCAGAAGGGTTAGAAATCTTGTTGATGTGTTCCCATTGGCAGTATTTAAAGCCTCAAACACCTTCCTTTTTCAAAGAGCTGTACAAATGTTAACTAATACAACCCCCAGTCCTTTAGGGGGATGGGGGAGTTGCTGGGTCCCTGTCCTGTGCTTCATCCAGAAGGCACTGTTATCCCTTCCGATCCCTGCCTGATCCCCCGGCCTTGCCGTTGTAAAACCAAGCTGTATTTCGTGGTTTTTTGGCTGGACAGAAAATAATGGGGAGAAAAAACCCAAAACCACTGGCTGCTGTGACATCAAGGCACAGGGCAGAAGCAGAGACTTGTCATGATGTAGCACTGTTGGTGCATCCAGGTGAGACAGAGATGGTGCCTGGGATAACTCCTGGGGCCACAAGGAGCACTAGGAACCAGTACTGGGAATATCATTCATGGAAAATACACAAAAGGAAAGCTTCTGCCTTACTGGGAGATCTTAAATACTGACTGAGAGTGCTGCAGCTGTAAGCTAAGTTTTTTAAGGATAGTTAATGCTGTTATGGAGCATGTGGGCCAGCACATGCCATCGTCACCCCAACACCCCTTCTGCCCTCTACCCAGCTTGTGGGATGGCAGAAGAGAGAGGTTTACCTTGGGGTCCCCTCTGGTGTGGACCCCATCTGATGGCCCCTGTGGCTGCAAAGAGAGCTGTCTAAGCAGCTACATGTCTGGATAGTGCTAGAAATCCTGCTATAACACAGGCACCCCACGGAGGAGCATTGAAGGTGGCTCCGTGCCACCTGCCACTTCAGCTGGGTCCTGCCAGGTCTTGTCCAGGGCCACTGGCCACCCACTGCAGCCCGTGGCAGGGTGGGTACACCTTTGGGCTTGTGTATACCTCTATCTATCCATTTTCCTTGCAACAGCAAGGTAGAGCCCAGGCTCTGGTGTTGCAGGAATACCCTGTGTGCATGGCACCGCACAGTCCCACGAGTGTTTCTGCAGTGAACCTCATGCTGTGTATAGATATATGCATGCACACATGCACTGAGGCGTGGACAAGCATCAACACCCGCTGCATCCAACGATTCAGTCTGAGTCCAGCCTTAACCCCTTCACCGCTGTAGGAGGTATGTCCTGGGGCTCAGTCCCGTCAGGAGGAGGGGACGCTGCTGGTGGCACTTCGACAGAGCTGTTGAGATGGGAAGGATGTGGCTGGCCGTGGGGGACCAAATTGTTCAGTTGTGTCTGGAGGTAGGAGATGGAGAAAGGAAACTGAAGCCCAGTATAACACAGGGCACAAAGGAGGGATTTTAGGAGGTCTGGGTGGAAGCAGGGTTGGATGGGGAATGGGGGCTGGCAGGACCCCCCCACTTCAGGCAGCAAACCCTGAGCTGTAGGAGGAGGGCGTGGAAGGTGGGGGAAACTGAGGCAGGGAGATAGGTGGACACATATGGAGGGTGGCTGTTGTTGGTTTGACCACCCTGCTTCTACACAACAAGGAGGGGGTGTGGGAGTGAAGGACGCTTGCATAGGGTGAAGGAAGCCAAGCTGAGCCAGTGAGAGAGCACAGGAGCCACCCCTCCATGTGCACACACATGGGTACAAGAAAGACATTCCCACCTGGGAGAACACATCCATGATGTGGAGCTGGTGGAAACCTCATCCTTCCCCTCCTCTCACAACCTCCCCTCTGCTGGGGATGGAGGTGGGGAGACTGGCTCTGCTTCTGTCTTTTGTGGTTGCTATTTCCACTTTGTTTCAGGTTTCTCCTCTGTTGGGACTTTGGACCTTCCCGTTCCCCACTAATTATGTAATTACTTCACAACATGCTGCAGGAATAGTCAGGGAGACGGCTACAGCTAGCACAACAATGGTGACAAGTAAAACATTAATTTCTGGAGTTCTTTTAATTAATTCATCAGGAATCGTGCTGTGCGGGATGATTACGTTAAAGTGTTTAATTACAAATTTATATGTAATGATGCACTTTAATTACTTTGGACTGGTACAATATTATTGGGCCCTTTTCCCAAGATTCCTGGCACTGGGTTTGGGCTGCACAGAAGCGGTGCCATGGATGCTTGTGCCTCTAAATTATTTACATGGCATGGGAGAAATCCGGTCCTGATTGATGAGAGCAAATTCTCCCCTTTGCTGAACGGGAGCGAGGGCCATGGGGAATGCAGAGAAGGAGGGTCAGTATGGCATGTGTGTGTCAGGCAGAACATCAGGGCATTTTTTGTTGGAAGAATCAAGGTTAATCTGGTGGAAACTGAAGTGATAGAGAGCCAGACGCGATAAATATTTATCAAAGGGACCAGCGTCAGGATTCTGGTTCACCGACGCAGATATGTCCCGGATGGATCTCACGAAGCAGCACGAGATGCTGCTGCAAACAGCTCTTGCCAAGTGTGTAGGGTGGTTTTCCCCAGCTCCCCTCCTTTTGCTTGTCCCCCTTCCCTTTGTCTTGCCTGTCTTTGTGTGCATGCACACTCATTTTCTTTCCCTTTAGGCTCCCATTCTCCCCTCGTCCTGTCTCTATTTGCCTTCGTGCACAGGGAGCATCTGTCATTCTTCTTTCTCCTTTGTCAGTGTCCTCCCAGGCTAGACAGACCCCAGAGGGTCTGCCATGCTGTTATAAAGGCCTGCAAGCTAAAGTGCTTCAAGTTAAGTTTGAGGTTGGCCTGTCTTTAAGCTGCTCTACATACAAAATAACCTGCTATATAGCGCAGATCTCTGTGTGTATGTGTGTGTATATATATATATATATATATTTATCTGTGCTGCAGAGAGTAACCTGCAGGGCAGGCACTGCCTTGCTGTCATGGGTTCACGATGTCTGGCATGTGGGGATCTGGAAATAGAAATCAGCTTTGAGTATGTTACGCTGGTGGACACCAGCAGATGCACCAGTGAGGTTCGGTGCAGTGTCACTGGCACTCGTCTTGCAGTGGGTTTGTGTCAGTATAATTGCAACCAGAATTTTCTGACAAATAGCAGCAAGTGGACCCAGTGAGATGCTCTGCTCTGCTGCAGCCAGGGCTTTGCCTGCTTATTTCTCGTGCAGTTGCACAGATGATGCACTAGGACTGCAGGGTCCTGAGGTCCAAGCCGCTCAGTTGTGTTACTTGGCTTTGAACACACAAAAAATAAGTCACTTGCAGTTCCTGATCTTGCACTGGCTGTTTCTGTGGGTGCAAGTTGCTTTTATTGGCAAGCTGCTTTTTATTGGACCTACCTAGGAAGAAATGGGAGTTTTCCTGGGAGATGGCAGAAGAAGTGCCAGGGCAGAGGCAGATGATGGTTGCCCTCATGGCCAGCACCAATCATCTGCTCTCAGGAGCACCAGAGCTCTGCTTCGCTGCAGTTGAATTGAGCTTCAGACCTCTGTGGTGAGCACTGCAGCCATATCATCTCCTCCCCTCCATACAGACAGACAGACAGACCAAGTTTCAGAGCTTCACCTTGCTGCTGTGCCCTGGCAGGTTGGTAGGTGAGAGCAACTTCAGTGGTTTCATCTCCTGGGGATGTCAGCAGTGGGAGATTGTGTTGACTTTGCCTTCATTCATTTTTCTCAGAACTTTGCAAGTCTTTATTGATTTGTAGCTATTTTTTTCATCTCCTCATCTAGTCTCCATCTCTCCTGCCTCTTCCTACCTTGCCTTGGCCCCTCTTGAGCTGCTCCACCATCTCAAAGCTGTATTTCATCGCAGCAGTCCTGTAAAGGGAGCTTGTTTTCCCTTACTGGGTCAGCCATAGGGGAGACCAGGTTTCAGTGGGTAACACTGGGGAGCTGCCATGGGAGAAAAAAGGTTGGGACATGGACCAGGAGGAGCCCACAGGAGAACAGTAGGGAATTCAACAGAAGGGACCAGACTCCTCTGACACCTGCTCAGCTGTAGACCCAGAACACCTCCTCACCTGCAGAAATGGAGTAAAACTGGATCTTTTGGTAATCTCTGGGTGGCTGCTGCCTGGAGGCATGTAGCTCAGATGATGCCCAGTGACAGCCCCAGGAATATATATGGCATCAGTGGGTCCTTTCCTAATATTAATTACGGATCCAGAGTTTCAATCCAAGCCTTTCTGTGAGCTCCCAGCACTCACCACTCAGTGAAGAAGGAAAGGGGCATGATGACTGTATCCTCCAAGTAGACAATGCAGGGCACGTGGGATAAACCCTTGCAGCACGGGATGCCCACCCTGGGCAAGCAGGAGGCTAACAACTGCTGAGAGAAAGAGGTTCTGGTGAAGTGAGGCTGTTCACATGGGCTTCACGTGGGTAAGCAGGTTGGAAGGAGTCCTGCAGGGAGCCAAAATATGCATCACCCTGCTGACTCACAACAGCTGCTGTTCCTGATGATGCTGTCCCTGAGGCAAGGGGGAAAACCCCTTTTTTTTTTCCCATGGGAAGAGAGTGTTTGCAAGCCCAGCTCATTCTAGAAAGTTTTGTCTCCTGCATAGCCCTTCCTGTGGCAGTGAGGCTTTGCAGAGGCCATCCCAGCAGATGGAAATGGTGCCTGGCTGCACACAGAGGAGAGAAGCACTTCTTCCAGCAGGCTTCCTGTGCCCCTTTCCTTTGCAGCTGTAAGATGTGACTGTGTTTTGGCAGGGAGCTGGGAGCACTGGATGTCTCAGCGACTGCAGAAGTGCTTCTTGCCACAGCTCAAGTGTTTCCAAGCCAGAGCTGGTCCTGGCATTCAGCGTTGCATGCTCTGGGTCGTGCAAGCCTTTCCCTGGCTGTCTTCAGGAAGAGTTCTGCCAGTGATGGCAGGAGCAGGGCTTTCCTGGAGGGTGGGTGGGAGATGGGGGGCTGCGATCGAGGTGCAGGCAATATGTGTGAGCAACGTGAAGAACAAACCAAATGGACTCACGTTAATCCTGAAATCCTGGGGTGGAACATCCTGCACGTGTAATAGCCATAGACTCTGTGTGATGGCGTTTGTCAGGCTGCCATGCAGGCTTCAGATGTCCTTCTTTCTTTCCTTCCTTCCTTGACATTAGTCCAGACATCCAGGAATGGTTTTAGTGCTGGTACTTACTGTGGGGGGAGGAGATGGGGTGCTGCACCCACACCCCCCTGTCCCAGGTGCACCATGCCGATCATGGCAGGGCAGCTTTCCAGGGCAGACCCCCCGAGCAGAGACAATCATTCTGCCATGAATGATTCCCGCTTGTGGCTTTTCTCCTGCCTGCATCAAGGTGATTCCAGTGCTGGAAGCAGAGGCTGCTGCCTCACCACGATGTGTTGGAGCCCTGCACGTTGTGCCAGGGTGGGCTCCCTGCAGTGCCGAGGAGTCTCCCAGTGCCACCTCCCCAGCACCTGGTGCCAGAGGGGCTGGGGGGCTCCTGGGGTGCCACAGAGGTGATGCCTGAGCTGTTTCAACGCAGCTGAAGGTTGCTGAAGGCTCACCTTAGCGTGGGATCAGGCCTCCAGCAACAACCCCCCAGTCCAATCTCCAAGCCCTATCCCCAGCGGCGTTGCAGCACCTCAGCCACACCGAGCGTGGCTGGCACCGTCCGTCTGTCCGGGCTGCCAGCGCAGGGACTGGCTCCTCGGGCGGCAGGCCTGCCAAGGCCAGATGGTGTTTGCGAGCGGCGCCAGGTCCCAGCTGAGCGCTGCCCGGCGAGACACGCGCAGAAGCTGCCGCTGCAGCCGGCGCTGCCAAACCCACGGCATATGCTGTGCTCTGCCCTACACCTGCCGACGGGCAGCCTCCGCGCACCGCTCGCGTGGCGCCGGCGTGAAGGAAGGAGGAAAAGCGGCAGCCCCATCTGGAAGGAATTTAGCGGATAAACAAGGGCAGTGAAACCCAAAAATGAAAATAATTAAAAAAAAAAAAGGAAGATGGCGCAGGGGAAGACGCAGCCATCCCGGTAAGGTCATGGGGCACACCGGGCGAGGGCTGAGCGGCACCCAGGGGTGGTGGTGCGTGGGTACAGGGTGGCCGGGACATGTCACCGTTGCATGGGGACCCCCGTTTGCACCAGGACCCCCTTTTCCCTTCACACAGCCCAGGGCCAGCTGCCCTGCCACATCCCCACCAACCCCAGCGAAAGGTGCTGGGAAACTGCTGAGGGATATTTAACTTCTACCGAAGAGCAAACCCCAAATACTCATGAGCAAAATTGATGGGAGAATATACTTTCTGCCTACTTTGAATTTTCTTTGGTAAACTGTACGCACTTGGGGCTCAGGTCTATAATTTATTGAAAGGAACCAGACTGGAAACCAGCTTCATACTGTGAGTAATTTCTAGCATCGCTGTAATCTATCACCGGGAGACAAGGCACTTTGTTTCTCTGAAAAATTATTTTTATAGTTGGCTTAGTAACAACAACAATTATTGTTATTAATATTAATAACTACTTGTGTAAGGCCTTTCATGCACAGTTTAGAAAGCATTTTTGCACATGGGTCAATAGGTGTTCGCTGCATCTCACAGGAAGGGAAACTGAGGCACAGGTTTTAGAGCAAGAGGAAATGACCTCAAGTTGCACCAGGGGAGGTTTAGATTGGATATTAGGAACAATTTCTTCACTGGAAGGGCTGTCCAGAACTGGCCCAGGCTGCCCAGGCCAATGGTGGAGTCCCCATCCCTGGAGGGATTTCAGAGCCGTGGAGATGTGGTGCTGAGGGACATGGGGCAGTGGGGACTGGGCAGTGCTGGGTTAATGGTTGGGCTGGGTGAGCTTAGAGGTCTTCCAGTTAAAACACAGGTGGAGCAGGGCACTCCTTCCTTTACCCATGAGCACATTGAGCCAAAGGTTTTTCAGAAGGTACCCATTTCTGCTCAATTTGCTGTGCTGAAGTTGGATGTGTAGGATTTACTACATGGGTATGTGAGCTCTGGACATGCTGCACCTGTGCTGTCCATCCATCCAGGGTTCCCGGACATCAGCAGTGCCAGCAGGGTCATGCAACATCTGCATATTCCTGAAAAATTCCCCTTTTCCACCTGGAAGAAATTCCCAGGAAGGGTGCTGGAAAAGGCATGGTGTGTGGTGATGGTAGTTAATTACCCAGCATCCTGGTGGGACTGTCACCATTAACACTGGAGAAGCAGAGCCATGAGGAGGGCAGCGCCAGGGCCCCGCTCACACGTCACACCAGGCATCAGAGGGAAAAGCAAAGATGCTGCCAGAGGCATCACCTCTGCCTGCAGGAGGTGGGGAGGAGGGCAGGCAGCAGCTTGGGGAAACTGGGGGCTCACGTAACATTTTTTTCCCCCATTTTTTTTCTCATTTCCCAGGACTTTCGAGGGGTTTGCTCCATCGCAGGTTGGGGAAGCCAACAGATGGCACTGTGCTGTTTCTGGAGGAGCCCAGCCTTGCTGCAGGCCAGACATGGGATGCCCGAATGCTGGAAAAGCGTTGCACTTCAGGGAAGTTTCTCCCCATCCAGAGGCAGAGGCAAAGTCTTCCCGTGGCCCTTCCTCCACTCTGAGCTGCTGCTGCTTTGGCCCAAAGCACGATGCAAAGTGAATGTGTTTCTACACAACCTTGGGACATGATCTGTTAATGGGAAAAGAGATGCAAAACCATTCTGCAAACCAGGCAAGTGTTAGAAAAGCTCAAATTCTCACTGAGAATGTTTTTCTCCCTGCATCCTCTGTGGCATGTGTGGGCAGATCAGACACCCTCGGATCTGTGCCGGTGCCCGGCTGAGGAAATCAGTTGTGGGGAGCTGATTATTTTGGCAGGAGGTGCAGGGTTCCTTGGGAGCACAGCTGGATCAGCTGGTGGCCCTCATCTGGAGTTTGACTTTAGCCCCAGGGCTCCTGCTGTTCGGGACCAGCAGAGCAGACCTGAGGGATGAGGTGATGCTGGAGTTGGTTCCTGGCTGTAAAACCCTGCCTGTTCTTTTCATCAAGCCCTCCTGTGCAATAACTCCCTGTATTTTACACATCCCACAGGTCTGCACTTGCTGCTCTAGGAGCAGAGACACGTTCACAGCTCCAGCCATACGTTTGTGCCTTGTAGCAGGGTTGGGCAAGTGGTTTGGGGTGAATTATCTCCACTGTTAAAAACATGCCTGTTTTCCGAGCTGAACCTCTAACTTCTTTCCAGTCCAGTGTTGCAAAGTCCTGTGGAGCCATTCCCCAGTGTTCCCAGTCTTACCTGGTGAGTAGCACTGTCATTGCTGATGTGCTGGACTCCCTTGTTTTCAGCCCCTTAATGAGCTTCCATGCTCTGAGATCTCTTCTCCCTCCTGTATTGGTATCACATCCCCCATGCAGCAGCAAATATCTGTGACGGGGATGGGGAAAGCTGGGCTCCAAACCCAGCATCAGGAGTTTACTTGGTAGGTCCATCTGACCAGGCTTAGGTGGCAAGGCGGAGGAAACTCAGAAACGTGGCCCAATTTTCTTGCCTTAAGCCCCAAGACCTTTTCTAGTGAGTGGGGCCATCAATGTGTGCTCACCACAGCTCCACACCCTGCAGGGCTGCCTCTCCGCCTCACCTTCCTACAATTTGCCTTTATTCCTCTCCCCTTCTTCTCAAAACCATTTCAAGGTCCAATCCTGCAGAGGTTTGCCACCAGGTCCTGAGCATCCCCATCTCCCACGGAGCCCTGTGCACCCTCCAAGGACGTGCTCGGCATCACTGCTGCCCCAGCCGCCCCCCGCACGTGGCAGACATGACCCTCCTGCCATCCAATACCTCCTTTCAAATTGCTGAAGTCAAATTAGGGTAAGTAGTTATATTAGGCTGATCTATGCCTTGTCAATCTTTCCATCATTCAAAGGCAATTTAGCCTATTCATTCATAACAAGAGGGTATTGATTGAATAATCTCTGTTATTAGCGCTTGGGCAGAACTTTCTCCTTGTTTTATTTTATTATTGTTTTTGTTGGTTAGATTAAACCTGCTTCTGTTCTGCCCTGCTGTAACTGCCACTGCAATTACAGTAAAGAGTATGAGCAGATACTTGATTAAGCCTTCCAGAGATGATTACAAAGCAAGGCCTCTTTCGGAATGCACATATTTCAGAAGAAATAACATAAAGCAGCATGCACGTGTGAATTCCTAGAATCTGCAAGCACAATTTATCCTTGCAGGTCAATAGCTCATATTGTCTGCTCTGCCAAATTGTTCAAACATATATAATGCTCTCAAAACATTGCTTAATTAGATTCTAGAGAACATTGACACACAAACAAAAGATATTAATATCAAGGATTTCAGCATCAAATGTAGTTTACACAGATCAAAGAACATTTTTGGTGCAAAGAGGTTATGAATGTGACAGGTTGTTACTCCACAAAGTGAAGAATACGACAAGAGGGGGAAGGAGTGATCAGAGAGTGGAGCACAATGAGGAACGAGTACGGACTCGTGAGGGACACGGGGAAGATAAACCTGCAGGAACACAGAAAAAGGAAGATTACTGGAGAGGCAGGGAAAACCTTACAGAAAGCAGTGACAGACCCTGTGGCAATACCCCTAAAATGAACAGAGGTTTTTTGGGGGGAATGGGGTTGTGAATTGCTGCTGTAGGGTAAGACAAGACTTGTCCTCTTTCATAGAGGTGGTACATTAAGAGCAAGATCCAAAACGTGAACATGTGTTTGTAGGCAAAATCTTCCTTGAAATTAATGGCTGAGGTCTGAGTGGAGACTTGGTCCTTAGCTAGGAGCTGTTTGCTGCTTAGCCATTCCATGTGGTCTGTGTTGCTTGAAATTGGGATGAGGTGGTGAAGGGATGAAGGAAGAGGACGTGGAGATGAGCTGGAATGGTTGTGAAGTGACAGGTCTAAGTCAGAGGTGAGTTGTCAGAAGATGTGCAGTCCTAGACAGGCCTGGCATCTGATGGGGGGCAACAGATAGGAAAGGGAACAAATATAGTTAACAATTGTCTCTTCTGAGTTTCACAACAGCTAGTGGCATATCTGCATGTGCCCAGTGTGGGGGAGATAGATTGATGGTCTCCTTGGGATGGGTTCTCCTTGGAACAGCCTCAGGGTCTGGGAGCAGCTTCCTGGAGCCTCAGTGATCCTGGGACTAGCAGGACTGCCCCAAACCTGCAACCTGTTTGGGAATTTTTTCCATCTGGTCAATGAAATCTTAAATCAGCTCATCCACACCACTTGGAACAGAAAATTACTCTCTGGTGGCTGCCTGGAATAGAAGCAAGAAGCTGGAAAGAAAACATGGGGAAAAATGGATGTCAGGGTAGGCACAAAGTAGCAGACCAGGAAAACAAGCAAACAGCTAAAAGAGCAAGCTAAGGGGAAGTCAATAAAATTGACTTAAAATACATATGAATGAAAAAAATTAATAAGCCAAAGCTGTATTTAATGTCAATATTGTTGTAGTAGTCTGAGAAATCATGAATAAATAAAAGCAGATGGCGGATTGATCGTACAACACCAAGAAAGGCACTTGTGAAGAATATTTTCTTCTCAAGGCACACAGACTCATATGTGTGTTTCTCGTTTGCTTAAATGGGAGTCATGTTTGCAAACTCCTGTGTATTGAGAAACAGGTAAACCTCAGTGGTTAAGGCTTGTTTTGACACAATTATTTTGTTATTCTCCTGGAAAGTATTAACTTCTGTTTCAAAAGTGTTCCACCTGCTTACCATGCTATATATTACAGCGACCTGCTAAATCCACTGTAAATTATTGAAAAATACGCTGAAAAATCAAGGCCTAGCATTTTGAAGTGTGGGTAATTTGCAGCATTATTGAAAAGCACCCTCTCCCTTCAACTTTTCCCAACAAGCACTAAAAGCAAACTGTGCCTGTGGCTTCTGACAAGGGAAGGGTTACCAGCGGAGCTGCTGGGACCTGCAGCTTGGTCCTGAGAGGTGCTGAGTGCTCTCAGAGCCAACTGCATTGAAGAAGCTCAGCTCCTTGCCCAACTTTGCATCTATAGATTTGTCTATGTGGGTAGTGCATCGTAATATCCCATTTAAAAAACTGGGAAGAGAGGAAACTGCCTCATGATGAGCTACATATTCCTGGCACACAGGGCTTGCTATTAGGCCCTATTCCAAAAGATCGTTTAAGCATGCACTTTCTGAAAAGTCTTATTTTTATTAGGCTCTTTCATTAGGTAGGTCCTTAGTTATACTGCAGTTGCAAAGACCAAGCAATTTGTCTGTCTGTCACTAGTTCTCATTGCCGTGGTATGTAGCCTTCAGAGTCTGAAATGACATCTTTAACATCCCTGTGAGTGTGCATTATTTGGCTTAAAATGTAACTCCTATTATTAAAATCAAAGTGAGAGCAGTAAAGAAGTGGCCAGGTACAAAATCATCAGAGCATGTTCAATTATGTGCCTTTTTTATCCCTCCTTGTCAACAGGAAAAAAAACTTCTGAGGTTTTTTCTCGGAGTCAAAGGTACAGTTGTGCAAAGCCTAGCATGGGTGACACATTGCGCCTTCGCTTCAGAGGGGTAATTGGGAAAGGGTGCGAAGGCAGAGCCATGAAAATAGCAGAGAGTTGTCCCTGTTGCATGGAGTTGCTTGGTTCATGGTCACTTTGGGCCACCACAAGCTGGAGGAAGCTGGTACATGGCTCAGGAGCAGGGCTGCTTCAAGAGCAATGCTCTTGCTGTCTGCTTGTACCTTGCTGACCATGTTCCTCTGTGCCTTAAGCAGCTCATGTTTAGAAAACCTCCCTGGTAGCCTTCAAGATGGGTTGCTTTGCATTTTGATCCCTTTCTGAAGCCATGGAGCTGACAGAGAAAATTTTGTCTACTTAAAGTGTGTTGCTGTGGAGCACCCGTACATGAGATGGCCATTGTGCACTTCAAGAGATGCTGAACTGCCTGCTGATTATGGTCTGATCCTTCAGACTTGCTCTTTGGTCCCCAAGATGGTGCAGAGAAAGCCATGAGCCTCTTCATTTTTCACTGTCACAATCTGAATCTTGTTTCAAACCTGGTTTCCTAGATCACAGCCCGGGTGTTCTTCTGTTTGCATAGTGCCTATTACAGTGAGATCCAATTTATGGCTTGTGCTCTTCAAGTGTTTGACAGTTCTGGTTTATCAACCCCAGGAGTTTTGTTTTTCCACTGGAAATGATTAGGTGGCTGTGAATTGACAAGAGGATCTATCAGGAGGAATAGGCAAGAAAAACATTAACGTTCTGTAGGAAACACAGGAGACCTATATCAACAGGTATCTCAGAAAGGCATTTGGGGAGTTATTCTCAGCCCTTGCTAGAGGAAACAACTTGCAAAGCTATCAGCTCGATTGCTGCTGGACGTGAACCCAGATTATAAGGTCACATCTGATCCAAGTGTGCACACATGCCCATGGCAGCCACGTGGCCGGGCAGCCCATGGTCTGCTCAGTCTGTGCAAACCTCGACTGTGAGGCCCTGGGTGTGCAGGGTTGTGTGATCAGAGGTGGAGGCTGCCTCTGCCTGCAGTGTTGGAACCAAACCTCCCAAAAAACAGCAGTCAGGTGCAGGACAGACTGTGCAGTACTGAATTAAAATGTTGCTAAGTGTTGGCTACTGGTGGCTGTGAGCACCCTCAGCTGGGGAGCATCACCAGTCTAGGGACAGGAGAACCTTGGGTTATATCAGCAGGTAAGGAGATGCAGTCTTCAGTGAAAAAGAAGGGCCAGTCCTTTGTGACAGACACACAACACAGGTAGGGGATGGTGTTGCCTGCCAGACAGAGGTGGAAAAGGCTGAGGGGGGGATGTGGTTGAGGTTTAGGAAATCCTGAAGGCAGTGGATAAGCTGGATGCAGACCAGTTGTTCACCAAACCCTGCAATAGAAGAGTGAGGGGCACTTGATTGAAAATAGTGAGAGATTAAGTTTGAGATAGATAAAAGAAAGCACTTCTGGACATGGCAGGTAGTGAACTTTGGGAACTTATTGCCACGGGAGGAAAAGGGGATTAGGCAAAGTCATGGAAATAGATTTATAAATGGCAGCTAAAATCCCTGGGCAGGGCTGCACCCTCCAACATCCCTGCCAAGACAGCTCAGGGAGTGTGAGGGGGATGGCAAGTGGCTTGGGGCCATGCCACTGGTCGGAGCCAGCCAAGGCATCCCTTTCACTGAGCTTTCTGGCATGAGCATTTCTGCTGCAGTGTGCAAACGCCAGTTTGCACGAGGGCTGGCACGCTTCCCACGCCAGGCGTGCAAAGGCCATCACCCTGCAGCTTATTCTGCACCAAGGGGCAAGTGGCACAGCTGCTGGTGGTGGTGTTTGCCCCCCATGCTTGGGGAGGGGGCTCTGCAGCCCCCCCTCTGTCACAGTGCTGCTCTCCATCCTTCCCGTGCCATTATGAGCCCCAGCGATGGCAGCTGCCCGGAGAGTACCTTGCTGCTACAACATAAGACGCATGGATCAATTAACTCAGTTGCTGGGTTTTGCTTTTGAATCAATTAACTGGAACTGAAATTAACTAAAAATATCCTTTGCTTATTAACAGACTGAACTAATTGCAATAAAAGGTGGGGGGAAAAAAAGAGAAACGCAGAGATGCTATTTGTCACAGCGAATCTCTGCCCTCGACTTTATTGCAAATATTCCTCATTTACCAAGACTCCACAACCTCCAAATTGGTAGTGTCATCCCACAGTGAGGTGGCTGCATGTCCCACCATCCCCAGCATATCCTGGCTCTGCAGGGCCAGAGTGGGGCCTGGCTGGGACCCACTCTCATCTCCACCAGCCCGCCTGCCCCGGCTGCTCCACGGGGCCTGGCAGCATGCAGCCCTCTTTGTCTCGCCTTCTTTCCCTTTGTTTCTGGCTCCAGTTCTTTGTTTGCCTATTTTTTCCCTTTTTTTTGTTGTTTGCATCCATCATTCCTTCGCTGGCCTTTCCTTTCTCTTTCCTTCTTCATGCGTGCCCCCTCCCCATCCCAGGGATTCCCATCAATCCTTCTCAGCCCTTTCTTTCTTCCCAGTTCCACCATCCTCTTCCCCTTCCCTCAGTCCACAGCGCTATCCTGCTCCATCCTTCTGTCTTCCCAGCTGCAATTAGAGCTAATCAGATACCTGAGCAGCTCTGCAAAGCTATTAGTGGCTTCCCGCTCATCCCCAGGGGAAGGGAGCAGAGCTGGACAATTAGGCTTTTCCATGCATCCCCCAGCCTGACAAACACAATAAACAACGTGGGGTGGTGGGCATATCTCTGCCGCCGGCTGGACCGCGCTGGGCACGGCATGGCGAGCATCCCTGGCCATGCTGGTTGTCCCATGGCAGGACCTGGCACGTGGGATGCTCATGGGGAGCACACCCCACTGCCAGCCTCCTGCTCCTGCCCTTGCTCTGGATCACCCCATTTTAGGAGCCTGGGGGGTGCTTTTGTTGGGGGGCACAGCCTCTCCTGCAGGGCTGATGCGCGGTGTTTGTTGCAGAGAATTTCCCCGCTCACTCGGCAGCCTGGCGCACCCCTCCTGCTGCTGGATCTATGAGCTGTGTGTGTGTTTTGTAATTAAGCAGTTAATTGCACTGGAGTTCTTGATTAGCTTTGGGGGATGGTAATGTTCTAGCAGGATGAGATGTTGTGTACAGTTCAGAATCATTTACAGAAATTGGAGCTAATTTTGCTGTCTGTGCTTATTACTGCATTAATTTAATTTGGGTTGCTTTTAGCTCATTAACACATCTAATTAATTCGTTGACATCACTATTAAGATGTCTCTTTGAAATTGGCGTCTCCAGATAATCAGGATGGAAGAGGCTGACAGATCAGGCGCGAAGCTGACTGGGAAAATGGGGAAGGGAAAAAAAAAAGGAAGGAACGACTAATGAATTTTCCATCAGAATAGCACGGTTTGTCAGAGTTGGTATCAGAGAGGCAGAGACAGAGCTAGCGAGAGAGGGAAAGGGCATGAGAGAGACAGCAATGGTAAAGGGAGACTAGTTCTTTCAAAAATATTATATTTGTTAGGAGAGCAAGCAAGACGCATGAGAGGACAATAAATATTCTTTAGCGAATCAACATCAAGGCTGCATATTTCTTAGTTAATTTTCCTCTCTCCCTCCTTTTCCATTGCAGCCTTTTGCCTGTTTTCATTTTTTTTCCGCACCACAAATGATTTTGTAATACCAGTGCTGGGGGCTTTGATGGAGTGATTGGGCTGGGGGCCACGCGATGCCCCTCCTGCCACTGCGGGTCCTGCTCTGCCAGGGATGGGGGGAGGCTGCGGAGATGGGAGCCATCCATGCTCCGTGCTGGGATGTTCAGGGGATGGATGGACAATTGCAGGCAATTAAATTACTGTCATTTAATGAGTTAGCACATATCAGCAGAGCCTTGACTGTATTCTGGCCTGGCTGCATTTGTGAAATAAAACAGCTTAGCTTAAGCCTGCCTTCATGGTGGTAGCAGAAGAGAGATGTCTTGTGTGTTTGGAGGGGCAGTTGTGGCTCATTGGTCTGGGTGGAAAGTCACAGCAAGAGTCTAGGACACTGCTGGAGGCTGGGACATCATCATCATGGGAGCAAATGTGAGCAAACCTGGCAAAACGAGGCTGGCAGCAAGGAGGCAGAGAATGCCTTCCCCCAGGTAAGGGTTGGTGCCAGTGTCCAGGACACAGACTCACAGCCCATTTTGGGTGCAGCTGTGAAGATGGTGCAGTGTCCTGACACCAGGCAGTGACAGGGCTTGGGGACTGTCCCTTGGTATTTGGAGTTAGGTGGGCTGAAAGAGAGCAGGGAGAGAAGAGGAGCTGACACTGACCTTGCTCCATGACACAGGTTGATAAGGATGCAGCACGTGCTTAATATGACCCAGAAGAGCTGCTTTTCTGGCTCCATGAGCCATATTTGGAGGGTTGGTGTGCAAGAGAAGGGGTTGGGGAGCACAGCAGGCTAAAGGCAAACAAGGTGGGGGGGTGGGTGAGGCAAGAGTTTGCACAAAGGACAGAAATATCACAGGCAGAATAAAACCAGGGAGTTCTTGTGCACGAGGTGAGAACTGAGGGAGTCCCAGTGTTAGAAATACTCACCAAAGTGTGAGGCCACACTTGAGGAGGAGACAGGAAAACACTGTGGACACAGACCCTTTCCTTTGTAGCTCCTCTGATGTCCATCTCTGCAAGGCACTGGGCCTCCAAGCACATCCCTCAGCACACAGCTCTGGATTTTCACTGCTCTTATGTGATTTCTCCTTTTCCCCCAGATTTGCCCAGAAGTGCCCAGTCACCACGGTGCAGAGCCAGGATGCTGGGAGCCTGAGTGTGGCCATGCTGCCGTAGCAGGAAGCTTTCCCCATCTCCAGCTCTGGACACATCTTCCCCAAAACCACGGAGGTCCCAGACATGAGAGCAGGAGGGAGCACACACAGGTATGTTTTGAGGTTGAGTACTTAAAATTTGTGCTGACTGACAGCAAACCAGCTTTTCTCAGTTACCTTCCACAACCCCTGATGGGTCCCTCTGGAGTCTGTAGGCAACACACTGAAACCACCAATCTAGTTAACTCAGCACACTCCCAACCACGTACTGGATGCACCAACCCGCATGGCTTGTTTCTGGAAGCTTTTTCTATGGAGTTAATAACATTATCTGGGCTACAAACATAATGTTCCCTTCCTACCATCCCTCTGCATCAAGGGAGATGCAATGTGGATGGAGGCAATAGAAGGAGCACTTTCACTGGGAATAGCTATCCTACAGAAAGGCTTTTGTAAAATGGCTTCGAACTAATTGATTTTAAAAGAGAAGAAAATCTCAAGTTGCAGTAGGAAGGCTGTTGTGGAAGGAGAGGATGATTTTAAAGGGTCTGTGCATTGCATCTGATGCCATGGGTGGACCTTGAAGGCTCTGGGATCCCACCCACTGAATCCAGGCAGGCCAGCACCATACTCCTCACTCCAGGGACATCCCTGTTCTCATCAGATTTGTTGTCTGTCTGCCCTCTCAGACTGGAAAAGCCAAATGAAGAAAGCAATTTCTTTCTCACAGCAATTATAAGCCTTGCTGAGCTTGAGAGGCTGGAGGAGGTCATGGGCAGGAGGGCTGGACCCTGGGCGAGGAGGCTCCAGGATCCCTCCAGGCAGGGTCTAGGTGGTGGTGAGGGTTTGCAGAGATGAAATCTCCATCATTACTTTCTTTGCTTTGCTCAGACCTCACTTGGGAGTAGCTTGTGGTGGTGGATGGAGGTGAAGGACAGCCAAGACCTTGCTGTTACAGAGAGAAAGGTAGCTGAGCTTTGTGTTGTGCACCATAGGATGGGTATAGGGAGGCTGCGCGCTTTTTCCAGGGCTGTCAGTCCTGGGATTCCTTGTCCAACAGTGGTGCTAAGATGAAGCATGAAGGTCTCTTCTCCTACCTGTGATTTGGGAGGAAAAAAACCCAAGAGTATCTCCATATCGTCAGTCTAATAAATTAACCCAAGAAAAGCTTCCCCTGCACTGCAAGGCTCTCCCTGTGAGGAGCGTGGGGCAATTCCCTCCATCACTGAGCTGAAGTTTCCACCTGGGGAAGAGAAGTTTACTCCAATTTCTATTCTATTTCATTCAAGGGAAGAATATTAGCAACTCCACTCTTTAGCACTTCATTAAACACTTTAGTTTAATAGCATCCTCCAGGGAATCCCAATCTGGACCACGTGAGCCAGGAGTAAACAGCTGCATCAATTAACCCCATAATCTCGAGGGTGCTATTAGAAGGTGAGATACCCTTA
Source organism: Podargus strigoides (assembly GCA_028020825.1). Taxonomy (NCBI): domain Eukaryota; kingdom Metazoa; phylum Chordata; class Aves; order Caprimulgiformes; family Podargidae; genus Podargus; species Podargus strigoides. Next base: position 12,443,012 of record CM051634.1, on the reverse strand, counting down.
GAAAGTGCATATGCCTGCAATTAGGCTTAAAATACTTATGTGTCAATAGCTTTAGTTATTTGTGCTCTCTGCTATTGATCTTGCTTATATTTTCCACATTAAACAGTCTTTCTTGGTTCATCAATATGTTAAGTGCTGCTTAGATTTATTCACTTTTTCTATTAAATGGTGCAAACTCCTGAGCTCCTGACCCTGGCCTGGCTCTGTCTGAGATGAGGGGCTCCATCCCTCTTTGCTCCATCTCGCTCTTGTTTCAGGAGCTGGGGAAAGCACCAGTGGGAAGGGAAATGCAGGAGCTGCAGGCCTGGATTGACAATGCATTAGCAGAGCTCATGCAGGGCAGAGGAGGCTTTTGGGCTGAGTTTGCTAGATATAGAATCATAGAATCAGAGATTCATTTTGGTTGGAAAAGACCTCTAAGATCATCAAGTCCAACTGTTAACCCAGCACTGCCAGTTCCCCACTACCCCATGTCCCTCAGCACCTCATCTACAAGTCTCTGAAATCCCTCCAGGGATGGGGACTCCCCCACTGCCCTGGGCAGCCTGGGCCAGTGCTTGACAACCCTTTCAGTGAAGAAATTTTTCCTAATATCTGATCTAAACCTCCCCTGGCACAGCTTGAGGCTATTTTGCATGTTTTCCTGCCTAGGTCAGATTTGGAGTTCTTACAGAAGGCAAGCTTTCAACACTGTGAACATCACAGAAATGATTGAGTTCCTGCCACACAGGGAACTTGAGGAAGGGGCAGGATCTATGAGACCATGCAGAAGATGAGGCTCTCCCTGGCTTTTCTTCCCAGGAAAGGGCTTTGGGGAGAGCTTTACTGAAATGGCAACTGAGTGGGCAGGGAGGACTGCTGCCAGCCATCACCTCACTGGGAAACGGTGGGATGGGATGAAGGGCTGGTCCTCTCTTTTTCCTCTTGCAGGACTAGTGCTGTGCTGAGGGTTGATCACACTGAGCAAAATAGCAGCTTTTGCTAAGGGCTGGTGGCATTGCATGCTGAAAATAGCTAGTGTCCTTTTCATTCTTGAAGTTCTTCAAGAGCCTTTGCTTGTTTTCACCAGCTCCCCTTGAAGACCTGTTGGCTCTCTGTAAGGAAGTTGTACAATTATTTTCACAGAGAATAATTTTGGAGGTGATTCTTCCTTTTTTTTTTTTTCCTTTGGTCATTCTGGCTTTTCTGTGCTACGCTTAATGAATGTGGTGATGTTTCATGAGGAGCAGGGGTGAAAAAAAAGGAAAACTTAAAAGCAAATTTAAAAGAACAGTCTTTCAGATAGTTTGCATTGTTTAGTTTGCTGCTTTCCTGCCCATCTGGTGTGTATCCATGCATGCAAAATTTTATTTTTAACCAGGCTCTCCTGACCGAACAGAGCCCGGCAGGCCCTTGTTGTTACAATTAAACCATGTGCTACTTTCCATAACTCATTAGCCCTTTAGTTTCTGGATTAATTCAATGTGCAAATAATGTCACAAATTGAATATTAGTAGACTTCTATTGAGGATTAAGCGGCAGTAAAAGCATATCGCTGTGTCTTCATTTTGTTTTGTATGACTGTGGTTTGTGCAGCGTAGCAAGTAGTTAGTTAGCTACCCGATAGCTCACCGCCTTCTTTCCCATTCTGGGTTTTCATGTAATAGCCCAGCAGAAAAGAAAAACAACTGTGCATGCAAAAGTGGGGGCATGCAAAACGAACCCCATCTCTGCTGCTACAGCAATGAAGCAGAACGTCAGGCTTTGGAAGGGGTGCAGTGTCCCATCCTAGTGAAAGATCTCCACGGAGGTCCCAGAGCCTGGCCCTGAGGGTCTAGATGTGAGTTTGGGACCCACAGCGTGCACAGCACTGCCAACATGAGCCCAAAGCTTTTGACTTCAGATGTGTTGGTGGTGTCAATGTGGGGAGAATGGCTCCATGCCACGAGAACTTTCAGGGCGTTGCTGAGCAAAATGGGTGCAGCTTTCTTATAATGCACTGAAGTGGAGGCAAATTTCAATCTAATAATGTAAAGCAGCAATAACCATTATAATTAATTTATATAAAAGACATTATAAAATTACACTTGATGCATTTAAATCCCATCCAGGAGCAGTGCTCGTTTTCCAGTTAAGCTATGGGCTGTGCTAAGGCAGACGGGGAAAGAGGTATTTCAATATTTCTTATAATTTTATATTCTTTCTAATATCTCTCATGCTAATTTCATTATGCAACACAGTCAGCACAGTGATGTAATTATTGAAAAGTAATTTTGCAATAAATGGATTTAAATGTGTTCGAGTCCATTGTAAATTCAATCTCTTGGTAAAGGTGGATTGAACAGGCAGGAAAAAGGGAGTAGGGACGTTGCTGGGTGAAAGCTGAGAAGTCCTGAGCATCCCACGTCGAGCATCTGCTTACACCAACTAATAACATCCACTTCAGATGGAAAGCTCACACGGAGGCAGCTTCCCTCCCCTCCAGCCCCCAAAGCCACTGCTTGCAGAGGGCACTTCCACCCTTCAAGGTGGGGGAAGTTTTAGATCAGTCAAGTCTCCTCCTGGAGCAAGGTGCTGCCATTGATGGGTGTCTGTGCTGCTTTTAGCAAAGTGGGTCCTGTGTGGGTGTCTTAGTCTGGATTAAGGGCTCAGTTACTGGGCAGGGACATAAATATATTCTTCTGCATAAGACATGGGAGATGTGATTTCTATTCCTGGCTCTGTCAGAAACTTCCTGTGTGATACTGGGCAAGCGGTATATCATCTCTGTGCTTCCATTTCCTCATCTGCACAATAGGGATAAAGAGTGCTTCCCCAGCTCATCGGTGAAATTAATGTAACATATGTAAAGTGCATGTATATCCCCAGATGAAAGGTGCCATTGTAATAATATTCAAATTATTATGGAAAATAGATAAAGAGACCAACCCCTGCTAAATGATCGTCTAGCTTTTCACTAGATTCATGAGATCCACACAAAATGTGATAAGAAAACCTCAGATGTCAAGTGGTTTAGAGTCAGACTCTGCTCATGAAACAGAGCTGGCTGTGCCTTTTAAGTGGAGGATGAGACAGTGAAGAATTTGGGGCTTGGAAAGTTGCTGCTGTGGTTAAGCTGCCCTGGTTTGCTGGATGCCACTATTCATCTAGAGGGGAAGCCTGGGGGATTCACCACCTCATGTCCAAATCAGGACCCCTGAATTCTTCAGTGACACTGAAATTGAAGTGATAAAAAAGGGCTGTTTGTTTTTTCTGACCCTAGTGGCTGCATACAAGTTTGGGATTTCCCAGAAAGGTCATGTGCGGATGGAGGTGACAAAGGGGAGGCTGGATGAATTGGCTTAGTAGAAATACTTAACCCACAAGGCTTAAGTTAGACCTTTATCTAGAGGTAAAGGGAAGAACTCTGGTGTTGCTTGTAGAGCGTTAGTGGATACTGCAATGGGAGGATGTTCAGGTCTAAGTACCGAGGTGATGATATGTCTTCACTGATGTCCTTTGTGCATCTCCCCCTTTCCACAGCATCCCTGCAAGGTATGTTCAGACAGGACAGAGACCTCTGCCATATATGCAATACCCATGATCTTGGCAGTAGGGTTGTATTTGAGCAAGACTGGTAGCAGGCAGACATTTGAGGGTTTTCTCTGACACAAATATACCTCCTGGAGTTGCCTTCCATTGTGAAGGAGGTGCTGACTTGGCCTCCAAAAGAGTCGTGTTGGGGATCATTTGAAACCTAAAGTCACTGGAGATTTAACTCCGAAACTGCTGTGCCAGTCTCTTCTGGCACCATTGTACAGTTGCCCAGCACCAAATGCTCAATTATAGACAAAATTGAATTTAAAATTTGCTTTTGGGCAATGTGTAAATTGGCCCTTCATTGATTATTAATGAAGTGCTAATTGCTCTTTGCAACCAATTTTTATGCAAATGCTATTAGTGCTATTTGCACAATCCTGCAATTTGCAGTTTTACATTTGCAATGGCCTGGTGAAATGATGTGAAAAGATGACAGCTTGTCCTAAAAGAAAACAAAAAGGGGAAGGGGGAAGCAGTCGCAAAACTTGCAAAACTTGGAGTAGCAAAACAACACAATTAGGAACGAGAAAGCATTTAAAAAAAAAACCAACAAAACATGAACAAACAAACCCTCTCTCTTTATTGATTGTTACAGATTCAGCGTTGACAGGGGTTGTTCTGAATGTAACAGGATCCCATGGCAGATGTAAACCAGACTCGAGGCATTTGCTGTGTGTTTCACCAAGGAGGTCAGTGTATGAATTTGCCTGTGAAAACATCGATGCGAGGCTGCCAGCATTACCCATTCACGAGCAGGGCGCTTTTCTCAGTGACAAGTGACGCGGTGTTAGTTTGCGAATCAAGTGTGGGCAGCTGCTGAACTGCTTTGGCACTGAGCTCCTCTCCAAGGTAACACCTCTCCCCTGCGTGGGGCTGGGAGCTGAGCACTCACCCATGGCTGGTGTAAATCCACAGCCCTCCTGCCCTCCTCTGCCATCCCACCCGGCTTCTTCAGACCTTCCTTCACTTCTGCATCACAGGGACAGCTCGTAGATGGTGCAGGGAGTTGTTTTGTGGCTGGGTCCTGCAAAACAGGAGTGCTATGGGTCACACTTACATACAGCCCCTCTGTTCATGCATGCAGGGAACCTGTTTATTCTTTGGCCAGAGCAGCACACTGGGAGGTGGTACTGACCTGCTTGTTCACAGCAGCTCCTGGTCCCTCTGGAGCTGTCCCTTTTCCAGGTGCATCCCTCTTGTGCTTCAGAAGATCACTGTGCTCTTCCTCCTGACACACATGACCTACCCTTGGCCATATTAATGGGATGAGTCCAAGCAGCCAAGAGAGCCCAACTGCACTTGTTTTTATTCTGGTTTTGTGTCATGCCCAACTTTCCCAGCAGTGATTTAAAGTTTGCTTTCCAGAGCCTTAATGAGAACATCATTTTTGCTAGACCTCGTGCCATTCTTGTCTTCAGCTTTCAGAGGAGGAGGAGGAATCAAGTGGATCACTGCCCAGGTGTGTTACCCCCATCCAGACCTCGTGAAGGTTCGTGGCAGAGCACTCAATGTAAGTGAAGGTGTCTCTGCTGCCCCATTGCCATGAGCAGCAGCCATTCCCAGGGCTTTCCCATGCTGCTGCCTGGGCAAATGCTGCCTGCCTGCTCTCTTCCCTCAGGCAGCAGCGCAGGAATTTTGCTACAGCTGCAGGAATCACTGCTGGCTGCTTCGCTCTCGCTGGCAGCACGGGAAGATTTCTTCTTGCTTTTGTTACCACACAGGTTGTTTTCTCAGTGGGACACTGCTCCTGGCCATTCCTGGCGTGGTTACAGATAGTGCAGGACACACAAGCGTGCTGGGGAAGCCGCAGGCACAGAGAATGGGCTGGAGCTGGCTGTGTTTGCCCCCAGGAGCTGCGTGCTGTAAGGCCCCACGCAGACACAGCGTGGCACTCTTTTCCAGAGCACCGTGCCTGGCACCCGTGGGAGCCTGTCCCCACTCCTGACCCTGTCCCTGGCCTCGCTGACAGCCACAGGCTCCCCAGTGCTGTCCCAGCCCTGCTCATCCCCCTGCACACCCCACTCCAGCCACCCTGGCTGCCGACCATCCCACCCAAAATCAGTGCTGTGCCAAGGGTCACAGCTCAGAGACCTGCAGCCACCCGAGCGATCCCAGGGCTCAGCCTCAGGAAAGTGTCCAGGGATGCTTTACAGCTGCTCAGAGCATGTATCAGGATGTGTGCATCTACACATCACAACTGTTTTGTGGATAAATCAGCCAGGAAATAGTTTCCAGGGAGGGGGAAATATTTATATTTAATCCTGGGAGAACTGTTTTGGTGTGACTTGGAGATTTTGTTAGTTTGCCCTGGTTTTGGGGGTATATAATCTGCTTTTTCTGAATGAATGTGGCTCTAATCCAAATGAGGACCCAGATGTGACAGCTGAGGGTCCAGGAGGTGGGAATGCAACCAAACCACCCCAGGGATAAGAGCTACCCAGCCACCTCCTCCAGGAAAGCCTTGCCTGGTGCCTGGGGTAAAATCTGCACTGTGCCCAGAGGGAAGAGATTTCTTAACCTAGAAAAACCCAAGGAGCTGAGCTCCACCTTGGCCTGTGGTGACTGGTGACGTTGGACAAACCTCCTGGTACTTTAAGGTGGGTGTAACAGCACTCAGACCCCCCACGAGCAATGCCCTGGGTGCAAAGAGCCAGCACGCAGCTCTGCCCTGGTTCCCCCCAGGCAGACCACAGCGCTGCTCTCCCCACTCCCAGAGCAAGAGGGTTGCAGCTTCAATTTAAATAATGGTTACCAGGGTTTCAGCAGTGACTCATTAGTCTCCAAGACAGGATCCCTTGTTAGCAGGGGGCTATCTGGGGAACACTCCCCCCCCCATGTTGCTAAGGCACCTCGACCCCAGGGACTTTCTGCACCTCCTTCTGCTGCTTCTTCTCGCCTTTTGTTTTCCAAAACACCCTGGGCTGGCAGAGCCCCTCCGTGCACCTCGGCTCTGCGGGTGCAGATGGGGTGCATGTGCACAGGGGTGTCCTGTCTGAACCCCAAAAGGGCTCTGCTCTGCCACGGCAGCTGAGCTCTCGTGTCTTTGCTCTTTGTTGGAGAAGAGATGCAGGGAGGGGCTGTTTTGCTGGACCACCGAGCATCTTGTGGGTCAGCCTGTACTGCTTTGTCACCAGAATGTCATCTGCATCCTGAGGTCCCAGCATGGCAGATTAGTGCTGGGCTTTCCTCAGGCAGGTGGGCACCTGGGGAAGGACGGACTTGGGATGGTGAGAGAGGAGGGAAATAAACTTATTCAAGCTTTTTTAGCTTTCAGATTCCGTCCAGGCTTAAAGTATGCTTTAATTTTACAGAATTTTCTTCTGTTTTGTTTCCAACATCTGGTTTGGAATGCTCTTCTACCAGTGAAGTAGGAATAAAGTTATGCTTTTCCCTACTCCTTGGCAGTGGCTGTCTGCTGTCAGCAGTGGCACTCAGGGGTAGATCTGTTTATTTCATCCTTAGTCAGACAGCACAGGGACTCGCAGAAGATGGAGGAGGAAACCTCGTCTCCTGTACAAGAACACTTCTCTCCATGTGCTGCTGGGGTTTGGTGTCCATAACGAAGTCCCTCCTCCCCATGAAAAGCAAAACCCAAGAAATTGTGAGCCTTATTTTTTGGGACCAGCATCCTAGCAGGACCTCATTTTAAATCCTCCAAATTTGAGGAATATGTATTTTAAATATGATGTTATAAAAATGTAGTAAATATTTAATTTTCCTTTTATTAAATACTAAATTGATGATGGCTGACACTCTATTAAAGTGTCAAAGTGAGTGTTCCTACATTCTAATTACTTATTCTAACAAGGAGGCAGCCTCGTCAGGAGCGGCGCGCGCTGGCGTGCACAGGCGAGGGGCGCTCCCGTTAAGTAACACCTATTAAACTATCATTTGCACCTAGAGGCATCTCATTAATATCTCAAATGGTGAGACTGCACTGCCAGTGCCTACCTGACCCGGGGCGTTGACAGGAGAAATGGCTCCAGGAGGCCTTTCCTCACTCCAAGCTCTCCTGTACAAATAAATCCTATAAAATTAATAACGACTATTCCACTTAATTGAATTCCTGATAAATTAAGATTCTTCCAGGTCCCTGTTAAATGCATCCAAGAGATGCAGGAGTGCTGCGCTGCAGTCTGGGGAAAGTTTTGTTGTTCTTGTCTCTCTCCTCCTTGCTTCCTTTGTCTCTCCATGCCTCTTCCCACCCTATCCATCCCTCCTGCTCCCTCCTCGTCACTCTTTTCCTTCTCCTCCTGACCATATCTTCTCTTTTCTGACCTCCCATTTGACTCCCACTCCTTTCCCTGGATCTCAATTATTTATTTTCCTTTTGAAGCATCCTCCTCCTTTTCCCTCTTCCTCTTCAATCTTTCTTTCCATTTTTTCTATCTCCCACTTGGCTCTTCATCTCATCAATAGCAACCATTTTTCTCAGGTTTCCTTTCAGACCCTGAAACCATTGTCTTAGAGGAATCTTCTCACTGGTGTGAGGTCTTTGTTGGATGATGTCGTGGCATTGCATCTTCAGAGCTGTCCAGTCACCGAGAAGATATGTTCTCCACCAAAGCAGAGACTGACATCCTCAAAACACTTGCGGAACATGCAAGTCTCCTTTCATCCCACCTTCTTCATGGATAGAGAGACTAATGTGTAAGAAGTGGAGCCTGTCCTCAAGACAGAGTTTATATGGTCACTGCCTGGATCCCAAATCATTGCAAGAGAGGTAATGGGCAAGGGACACTTTGGATTCTGAGGGGGGTTTTGTTGAGCTGCAGAGCTGTCTTTAATGTCATTTCATCTGCTCCCAGCAGTAAAGGTGCAGCCTTTTGCTCTTACCCTGTGCAGCTGCACTACTGGCACTGGGGTTTGGTCATCAGTTGTTGGGGTTTGCTTTTGTCATTCCTTTAATAAATATAAAAATGCCCACTACAAAATTCCATTCTATTTTTATTTCATTCCAATTAGAAAAACAAACTAGAAACTACACTTAATATTAAAAACACCAACTCGAGATTCAAAGCAAGCAACTTAAAAATAAATAAATACATAATGGAAAAAATATCATTAAATAACACATGAATAACAAGTAATGGGATTTTAATCTTCTTGCTAGGAGAGGCTACTTCTTCAGCACTAAAGGTGACTCACAAGCAGCATCACTCCGGGAGAGTTAAAAGTGATAATTCAATAAGACTCAAGGATTGTGTGGGACTCAGAGGGATAAAACAGCCTTGCAGGGGGCTCTGCTTCCTCTGTCTCTTAATGATGAATGAAACTGGAAAACCTGATCAGTTCAGAGCAGCTGCAAAATAAAACATGATCATGTCTTCATGAACACCCAGGTAGGCTGGAAATCACTGCCCCACGATGCAGCCCATGAAGGCTGAAAGCTAAACAGAGTTCGAAAGGAGGTTCAGCACTTTTGTGGATAACTATATTCAGAGTTGTAGGAATCAGTATTATAAAAAACACCCCTAAAGAAATAACAGCACCCTGTGAAGGGGTCTGGAGAGCATCTCTGGTGCCAGGAATTGGTAACATTCAACTACCAAAGTTAGGAAGAAATTTCCCATGGTGGTGAGTTACTCCCAAAATGGGGTTTCTTACACCAACTTTTGCTGCCTCCAGTGGTGGAATTGAGGTGGAGCTTGAGACCTCTGGGGTGCCTGGAACTGGGACTGTTGTGTCCAGAATTTACACTTGAGTGGTGCGTTTCCATTCACATACTTCTGTGGAGACATCCAGAATAGAGTGCAAGAAACGGAGGCGGGAAAGGAAAAGAATAAGTCAGGGAAGGAAAAGTTTGGTCTTACAGTGGCAGGAGGAAAGCCAGAGGGGAGGAAGGGGAAAATCTGAAAGAAAGGAGAAACAGGTGGAGAAGGAAGAAGGATTTATCTCACCAGGCAGTGGAAGGTTTTCGAGTCCTATGCTAAGTAGATGAAGACCCCTCTCCGAAATCCAACAGCAGTTACTTGGGACAAGTCTTTTGAATATGTCAAACAAAGCAGAAAATGAGTTCTTTTGGTTGGAATAAATTGATATTTGATACTGGGATAGAAAACCAGAAACAGGTAATTATGAACTGTGAAGCAGGGGCGCAGGAAATAAGTTGAAGACAAATTTTATGTAAGCAAAGGAGATGTGTGCAGAGCACTTAGAGGGAGTGCTCAAACTATGTGTGTAGGATTTTTGTCACATTTTAGTTTAAAAGAGGTGACAACCAGAAGTTGTGAAAACTTGAAGAGGACGTGCCTACTGGTGTGTTTCCTTTGAGTGCAGAGAGGATGGGCAGATGTGCCAGATGCCAGAGCAGAGACTTCACCACCCAACAGCAGGCACCGTGCTGCCTTCCCCTTCTCATGGCTACTCGTTGCCAGTGGTATAATTTAAGGCAGAATTTGGCCTTTCTTACACGTTTCACTTACTCCCTTGATTTTAATTCATCCTGTTGTGTGCATATCAACCCTTTCCTCAGCCTGTGGTGCCTGGTTTCCCAGGTCAGAGGGAGGTGAGCACTGTTCCTCTGCCACAGGGTGGAGGGAAGGGAGTGTTATCTGTGCGTAAGCTTTGGGATGGAGAGAGGGCTGTGAATTGGGGCTGAACATGGGTACACCTTGTAGTATTTCTACAGCTGCTTTGCTTGCCTTGATTCACCCTCCCTTTCCCTCTACCATCCCTCTTTCTTTTCTCTGCTTAGAGTATCTGTTTCTTTATATTCGTGGCCTTCGTGGGAGCCCACCCCGCTCTCGTTCAGGGTTAGCTCTGCCATCATCACAGCCAGGAGGTCAACGGGGGCTTCAACATGTCCCTTGGCTGAGGTCTGGGTGCATGGTCGCTCAAGACACTGGGTCTCCCTGTCCCCATCGTGGGGGCCAGGTCCCTGGGGTGGGCACACATGGTTTGGGCAGCGGGGTGTGGGTTGGGGCGCAGGACAGGGGTGCTGTGCCACCTCTCCGGTGAGCAGCCAGGTGTGTGCCCTGCTCCTTGCACGGCAGCGGATGGGGCAGGCTGGTCAGAGGTACAGCTGCCTGGCTTCAGATCAATGTTTATTTTCCAGGCTGAAAGGAAGCTTGTGATCCCAAAGCCCTTCTGTGTTTAGCCAGACCTCTCATTCACTTGCAGAGGAAACCCATGTCAGCCGCTCCCCTTTGTCTCCCCTGAGCTATTGCTTTGAATCTGAAAGGATTGGGTGCAGATTTCAAGGGATGTTCAGACAAAGGCTGTTTGAACAGCACTTGTGTAAATAATCCATGAAAAACTCTTTGAATAACCTCAATGAAATTTTCTCTGAATTTGCTATTCTTTTTCTCCAGCAGCAGAAAGAAGTGGAAGTCAGGAAAGGGAGGAGAGTCGGAGGGAGGGAGAGAGGGAGGAAAGGGGTGGGAGAAGGACCAACACTTTTTTTCTCTGCCAACTTCTCTGAATGCCAAGAAGTAGCTTGGCTTAAAAAAAAAAAAAAAAAAAAAAATCTCTTTGTTATTGTCACAGCTTTAGGAATAATCTCATACGGGACCTCCGTATCCGCAAACTTCTCCGTACATTAAATGTAAGGGGACACCCTTGTATTTAACACGGCAAGGGTAATGTCGAGCCAGTTAATTATTAGCCGTATGGTTTAATGTTCACTTGCTGTACATATGTACAAAACAATTCCCTTTTAGCATGTCGTTTAGTTTGCATCAAAATGGAGATAATTGTTTTGATGCCAAATGTTCCCGTGTCCGTGTCCCCCTCCCTCCAGTCCTCTTCATACGATTTATACAAATTACATCCTTAAACAAGAGGGACAAAAAGTCCTTTGATTTGGTTTCTTTTGAAGATATCCAAATTGAATCCTGTGCTGTGGCTGGGGACACCTCAGCCTCAGCTGGGAAAAGTGGGTTTTGCCTTGGGCCATGCGGGGATTGGGGGGGGACATGAGGTGCATCCCCCAGAGCACCCCAGGATGGGGTTGGGGAGGCTGCACCCACATGGGGAAGGGGCTTTGGGGGCTCTCAGTGTTCCTAGGAGCCAGTTCAGTGGATGTCCAGGAGATGGAGCAGTGTTTCTGTGGCCTCTGCCGCGGGTGCCCCTAACGAGCCAGTCTGTCTGAACTCGGAATGAATTTTGTTCCCTTTTCATCACTCTCTGATGTCCAGCTGCTCCTGTCAACACCTTCTTATAGCATGTAATTCATCGCTCAGACTGACAGCTGGGACCGTGGGCCTGGGACCAGCTCCTCCTGCCATCGGCTGCACCCAGAGAGAGTCCCTGGCCGGAGTGAGGGCTTCCCTCGCCTCCTCCCTGCACCTGAGGCTCGCCAACTCTCCAAAGGATTCCCCGGACAAAACCCTGAGCAGCCCGGCTGGCCCTGATCTCCATGGGTAACCTCTGGAGGGGCTTTGTGGGGGGGTGTCTCCCTTCCAGACCCCCTCCCCAGCGGGTGCTGAGGGGCTCGGGGAGGCTGGGGAGAAGGGAATGAGGCAGGGATGTGAGGAGGGGAGGATGGCTGAGGCCATGCCAGCAGCTCCAGCAGGATGCAGTGCCACCTGGGCTGTGACCACTCAGTCCTTTTATTCCTGGGTTTGGGCTCGTTTTAGCTGTAGGACAAAACAGGAACAACCTTGTCCCTAGATTTAAGGGCTTGCAACTGAATAGTCAATGGTGGCTGTCACCCTGCACCATCCCCAAGGCACATCTAACAGGGAGATGCTTTGCTAATGCCATTGTGCACAAAATCATGTGGTTTCCTTTGGAAACAATCCCCCTACCCAAACACTCTCTTCCCTTCAGTCCACCAGCCAGTTTCTAATAATTATCCTTTAACTCAGCACTTCTGCCTTCAGTTCTCCTCCCGTACCTTCCTGTCTTCCCATAATTTATTCTATACTTCACCCATTTCTTGTCCTCATTTATAATTCTTCTTTATTTTATTACTTTGCATAATTTCCTTTTAGGATTTGTCATAAAATAAATTCTGCCAGCTCTGTCTTCTCACTTCTGCTCTGAAGTGTCAGTGTGAGCTCTCCTGCAGCAGTTCCCTATGCCTTGCAAGCCCCTGTGCTGGAGCTACCCCAACCTTGGAGGATCTGGAGAGCCTTGGAAGTGACCTCAGTTTTGGAAGGGCCTTTCCAAACGTATCAGCACCCTGAGCAACATCTGGGAAGAAGAACCAGGAGTCTGTGGCTGATTTAATTTTGAAGTGAGAGAGTCCTGATAGAGAGTACAGAAACCAATGAGAGCATCCTCTCTGTGCCCAGAAGCTGTAGTGGTTTCTCCAGCTGCAGACATCTGCTTTGAAAAGTTTGAAGTTAAAACACAATGCACTAAAGTTCATGAATCCTTTTGCAGGCTTTCTTTGTAACTAGTGATAGGATGAGGGGTGATGGCCTCAAGTTGTGCCAGGGGAGGTTTAGATTGGATATTAGGAAAAATTTCTTCACTGGAAGGGTTCCCCAGCACTGGCACAGACTGCCCAGGGCAGTGGGGGAGTCCCCATCCCTGGAGGGATTTCAGAGCCATGTAGACGTGGTGCTGAGGGACATGGGGCAGCGGGGAATTGGCAGTGCTGGGCTAATGGTTGGACTTGATGATCTTAGAGGTGTTTTCCAACCAAGGCTGTTCTGTGATTCTGTATGAGTGAACCTGGGCCAAAAAATGGCTTTGTGTGTGAGAACCACATGGTCTCATTTGCCATTCCCTCAATTTTTAAGATTCACTTGGATTTGAAGCTCAAAGCAAAACCCTTGAGAGCAAATCCTCGGGGGGATCAGATGGAAAACATCCTCCTGGTTCCCTGTGCTGGAAGAAAACCACCGGCTTCATCTTCCTAACGCATTTTGTTTCGGTTTGGGGTTTTTTTTCCTAGCATGGAGCAATCCCTGTGTGGTTTGGGTTTGCGAGAAGGATTTTCCCTTCATGCGCTGCCACAACAACTGAGATCAGCTGAGGCACTCAAGTGAACGGATCCTAGATGTAATTGTCTGAGGGCTGGTGGCCAGGTTTTTTCAGAAGAGGGTCTGACTGGCTGCATTTCAGTTCCACCTCTGCCTTGACAGAGCCTGTCTCCTTGAATCATTAGAGTTCAGTGCACGGCTTTTGCCTGGCACAAGTTGGAATTTCATTTGTTTTGGAGGAAGATTGCTTCTTTTGTTAGTTTAGGTCTTTCGGTTCCAGTTGTGTAAACTGGGACAAGGCGATCCCATTGGCTCTGAGGAGCTGACGGCCAGGAGAAGGCTGGTCTGCTATTCAGTTTGGGGGTTTGGTTTTAAATCTTTAAAACACCATCCTTCTGTCTAGAGAAACATTCTGGTTTCTATAATGAGGCACGTTTTACTGCGAACAAAATGAACGTGTGTTTTTCCCAAACTCAGGGCACTCAACACAAACTCAGCGCCATAAACTGAGTTTCCTGAGTAAACTGAGTTTTGAATTTATTCAAATGAAAGTGAATGTTGCATTATTACAGCCTTGCAAAACTCCAGTTAATTTATGGTGGTATAAAATCCATTTTTTAATGACTGTGACACTGCCAAAATCTTTGCAGATGCAGAAACAGCTTCGCAGGAGAATTTCAATCTAACATCAACAGGAGATTTGGAAGATGAATTGTGCAAGGATCTCCTTCCTCCAAAGATGCTGTTTTGTTTTGCTTTTTAGCATTTGGTTTGGCTCTAATATTGTCTGGTTTATGATGTTTTAATTATTGTTGTTTATTTATTATAATCATATTTTAATTGTTTGTGTAGTGCCTTGAGTGCCTTGGCAGGGGGGCCCATTATAAATTAAATTATTATTAAAAAGTTATTATTATGTGTACCTACTCCAGACTGAGCTAGAGCAAGGAACACACTCAACTGCCTGGAATTAATTCCCCCCCTTTTCCTTTGTCTCCTCTCTGCTCAGGAGCGTAGTTCAAAGGGTTGGAGAGAGAAAATGGTGTTTCACTGTCTCCTCCTGGGGTGAGGCGAGGGGAGCTCTGCTCTGGGCTCCCTCAGGGACCCAGCACTGCCTCCCTTGGGTGCTGGGGATGAAGTTAGGTAAAAGATGTGCTCTGTGGGCTGGGCAGGGATTGGAGTTATTTTTTAAAGCCTTTCTGCGTCGCCCCCTCCTTACTCCTGGAGGGCACATTGCTGGAAGAGGGTGGTTGGTATTTGCTGCAGTACTACAGGATGTGCAAATACTTGAATTAAAAGGGAGACTGTCACTTGTCCTTGTGGTGTGCTTGGAGAGAAGGGAGGGGCTGTCACCTCTGGTGGCCTGGCAAGGATGGCAGGGGCAATGCTCCTGGCCCTGTCCGAATCTCACTTCGTGCCTCCTGACCTTTCTGTTTTGCTGCAGATGCCACCATGCTTGCTAGAGGGGTCCCTGCCAGCCTGGAGAAATCTCAGCTGGGAAGTCCATGGCTCTCAAAATCACAGGTGAGGTTTCAGCCCTCTGGTCCCATTGCTGATGCACAGAGTAGATGTTACGGCTCCTCCACTTCTGCTCTCAAAGAGATTTGGGATTTCCATGTGTCATGGGACAGTGACCAGTGGCTGTCCAAAGGTTGGTGATAGAAAGGTCAAAGCAAAACACCCTCAACCCCAGCTCATCCCAAGGCCAAATAGGACCACTCTGGGACAAAGCTGGTGGAGAGACACATTCCCTTCACTTTCTTTTCATTTATCCCCTTGCAGCTTTGCTCAGACCCTTCTGCTCCAACATGGTCTACCTGTTAGTGTTGCAGCACAAGCATGGATAACCCTCCCCTGGGACAACCCCTTTAGGTGGTACTGAGGTCCAGCTTCAAGGTCATCAAGCAGTCAGACCAACTGATCCCATCAAGGCTCTCCTTCCAGCATGGAAAAGAAGGATTTTCCCCTCCCTCAGACCTCCTCACCCCTTGCTCAGAGGCTCAGGTATGGATTATGTGGGTTCTCTGTGGATAATCATCTTGTTGCTCCTCACAGGCATGCTGCAGGGATGCTGGAGGCACTCAGGTGTTATGGTGATGGGAGCCACACAAGTATCATTGACGGATTAGTGATAATGTGAAGGTCCCTGTTACATTAGCCGTCAGTTTGCTAACGAATATTAAGAGACAGATGTCGTATGAGCATCTCTACACTTTGGAGCTGGTGGCAAACTTCACACCTTCAGCTCTCCTAATAAGACAGTATTTCATCCCACTCAAAATGCTTATTATAGCTAGTCTGATAGGTACTGTAAGATCTCATTATTTATCTATATGCTTTATTTTGGATTGATAATAGAAAAATTATCCAGAAGGGCAGCAATTTATTCCTGCCATTTAGGAATAAAATTGTGATTTTTAACTTATTTCTGTTTGTGGACCCTTGAATGAAGTTTTCCAGCAGAGGCAGAGATCTCTTTATGTGTTTCTCTGGAGAATAAAAGATCTTGCTTTATTTTGTGGCCTGCTACAGACCTCCGTTCACCCCACAAGATTCTGGAGGCCATGAGGACAGGAGAGGGAAATGGGTTTGGTGTCTCTGTAGGACTGCTAATGCCTTAATATACCCACAGGGTTTCACTTACCACTCTCCTATGGTGGCATCAGACAGGGTCAGCAAAAATAGCTGTTCTTGCAGACATTTGGTGTCAGTCCTAAGAGAAGTCCTCTTTCCTGCCTCCTTTATTCCTCCTGTTTAACCAGAGACACACGCCAGGCACCTTCTCCCTCCCTGACACACAGCCATTAATCGGTCCTACTTCGGGCGCTGCTGTTCAGCTTCTGCTTTTCCCACCCCCTCCAGCACATCCCCAGGGATCTCCAGTGTGCGGCTCAGCTGCTGCCCTTCTCCATATGCACTCCCTCTTCCTCTGGCCCTTTCTGCCTGGCCTTGATGGGAAGGGAGCTGCAATTCCCTGCGCTGCCCCATCCTCCTGCAAAGCCCTGGTAATCCTGCACCCAGGGGCCATTTAGCCCTGTCTGTCTGGTTTGCAGCTCTGCCACTGAAGGGTCCTAATTTGGTGTCATGTAGAGAGAGGACCGTGAGGCAAAGCAGGGCTCCTGAGGATTGGGGTCTGCTCCTGATTTTATACCCATGCAAAGGGTGAGCTCGGTGAGACCAGAGGTGGAAAAAGCCTGGGAATGGGTATTAGTTAAAACTAAGCACCCACCAGCCATGCTGTTACTCTACATCTGCTCTCCTCCTTCTGACATGCAGGCTTAAGGTTTTAATTTTATTGTCTTTGTTGCTGCTCATTACTAAACTGATGCCATTTTGGCGTAAAGACTTTGACCTTTTGGATCTGCAATAGGGCATGCAACCCTGTACTTGGAAAAAAATTAGCTTTAGACTCTCTGCACCATATATTATCCTACTTACTATGTAGTTTTTTCCTCCTGTGGCTGGCAAAGCCTTGTTGTGTCTAAGGAGAACATCTGAGTGCATTTGGTTCTTCAACACAATGCTTATTCCCTTTCCTGCCTGCTGCACCCAGCCTCGCTATTTCTTATGCTGGTGCAGAGCAGGGGTAAGGGAATCATGCCTCTCCCTCCAGTTTTATGTCTGGTTAAGGCACTGGTTATCACTGTCTCAGGACTGGGAGATCTGGAGGCTGCACTGCAGAGCTGCACATGAGCTCTGTGGCAAGGAGTGCTGCTGATGTCACTTGAGTGCTGGGTGTCACTTGGGTGCTGACTGTCACTGTTGCCTGAGCTTCTGATAATGGAGTAATGTGCCCCAAACCTTGCTCTTCCAGAAGCATCCTTCCCAAGTAAATTCCTAGGTTGTTTTACCCAAAGGGGATACCAGAAGGACTATTGTCTTTACTTTTCTCTAAGGAGCTCAGACAAAAAAACTTAGGGTGGACAAAATACACCCACCCCTTACCCTATCCACCGTTCTCTTGGGATAACAAAAAGGAAAAAGCACTGTTTTCCAGGGGGTTTGTCTTGGCTAAGGAGAGCATGAGGAGGCAAATGCACACCCCTCCCTCACATGCTGGTTGTAGTGGATGTAGCCATGGGATATGTGTAATGTAATACACCACCCTGTGATAAACCACACTTATCTCAGCTCTGTTCTCACTAATCCACCTCCGGGGGGACTTCTCCTAACGCCGCACACCTCCACATGCTTTGGACAGAGGTCTTTTTGAAAGCAAAACCAGACCAACAACCTGCCACCTGTATGGGGGTTGTGTTCTCCCCCCAGGAACAGGGATTTGTTGCCCTGATTCGTTCCTCTGCCCACAGCCTAGCACACAGTATGCAGCCTCGTGCCTCTCTACCCAGCCCTACCACATGGGGAGTCCACCTCCCACCTGCCATCAGGACTCGGACCTGGAGATTTACACCCCCAGCCTTTTCCACCAAGTTCTCCTGGATTTATAAGAGGGCAGGATTTGACCAGCAGAGTTTAACTATGGTTGTTAACCTTGACTGTGATCAAATTAGGCTGGAGCACAAGCTGGCTGTTGCATTGGGAGCTAAGTTGCAACCTGCCTAGAAAATAGCATGCATTCTCTTCTCCTGCATTAACGTGGTTTTTCCAAATGAGTCAGGCTATGTTCTGGCTGTGTCTGTGCTGGGGAGGGACCAGCAGGATAACAGGAGTTTCTGACCCAGATGGGCTCCATCCTTTTCTATTATCTAGCTGGATCCAGAGGAGCTTTTAACTAAGAACAAATGTTTTTAGGCCCTCTCCATGCTTACGTTCTTCAAATATGTTTGAAAGTGTTTTCCCTGATGCCTGATGTGTTTGTAACATGTTTTAACTTTGACGTGACTAAACGCTCAGCTCTTGCAGGTCTGCAGCACAGCGTCTCATTTGCATGGCTGAAAATCAAATCTATGTGTGCAATCACATACCAGAGCTGGGCTACGATCCTGCCAGCCAGCTAGCTCATTCCCAGTGTAGACAGGTCCTCAGTGTGTCTCTTTCCAGACAAGAAAGCCCTTGTGGTCGAGATGCTAAAAATAACAAATGTGTCTTCATGCCTTGAGTAACGTGGGTCATGGGTGGGCACAGCCTGGCTTTTAAAGGGTTAAGGAGACTGTGTCTTTGGTGACATGCAATTTATGATCTTGTGAATCCTTTTTTAATTATTTTGCTGTGACAGAGGTGGAAATATCCAACTTCAAACGACTGGCTTTATTGATATGCTGCTATTTGTGCCTCTGTGGAGGAACAATCCCATAAAAGCAATAAATTAGAAAAACCCCTTTTCTCATCAGAGAGAGAGATACTTTCTGTCTGGGAGCGAGAGACCTGGTGCAAAGGCATTTCAGCTCCACGAAGGGGCTCCCTGTGATCTGTGGTGAAAAGCCCTTTCTTACTAACCAGGCACATTCATGGTGCACCCACCTACTCGGCTGCACAGTCCCCTGCAAGCCAGGCCAGGCTCCTTGCACGGGGCTGGAGTTTGGGAATGGAGGAGGAATTTTTGTCTGCATTCATGGACGTTGGCTTAACAGCTGTAAAACATTTATGGCTTTGTGTCTGTTGGTATTGGTTAGTTATTTACCATATTTGCACAGAGAGGATGATCAGAAGGCAGATTTTAGAACAGAAAAAGGGATTCTAAAGTACAATTTACTAATTCTGTTGGAGATGAGCTGGTTGAGGCCAAAATGGCAGTGTTTATTTGCAGACACGAATGACCGGTTTTCACCACAGGGAACGTAACAAAATCCATCTCATGAATCCAGATGAAAGCAAATATGACATTGTATATTTTTTTTTTAAGTGTAAATAGTTACCCGTAACAAAGATGTACAGGCCTGGCCACAGGAGTACCCAGGCGCAGCCATACAAACACCAGCAGTTATGAAATGATTTGTGCTTCCAGCTGCATTTGGCAGGTGCTGGAGCTGAGCTGGGCTCTGCCAGGGAGCGTGGAGTGAGCACCACGTAGGGTCTGACCCATTTATGGCACGTTAGCAAGCCCGTTTTCCTCTCTTTAGACAGACAAAGTCAGACATGGAGCAAAAGATAGATGGAGGCTGACCCTGCAGCTGCAAGGACACCCACTGACCCGACCAAAAGAGCCCCTGCTAGCACAAAAGCTGCTCAGCCTTGCAAGGAGACTGCAATGGGGTCTCAGTCCTGTGGCTGTCCCATTAATGGCCCACCCACATGAACAAGGACTGAGCTTCTTTGCTACTTCTTTTCCATTATCGGTCTAAGATGCTCTGAGGTGCTCAAGGGACTGGGATCCAGCACACGTGTATATCCTGTGGGAAGGTGGTAAGGTCTAGTTCTGGTCCATACTGGGGGCTTTTGTGCCAGTGTAGGAGTGTAGATGGGGCAGTAATAGCAAAGAAGTGATGATGGCTGGAGTCAGTGTCCCACACAAAGCTAACAGTGTGCTCACACTATGCTCATGGTGAAAAGTCATGTGGTTCATCCCAAATCTTTACTGGATACTAGTCCTGAGGAGGGTGATGGGTCTGGAAGGTAAAGTCCTCTTGGGTTCAGCACAGATTCTGGCTCCTCTCCATCAATATGGCCCAGCTCAGCTCCCAGAAACCACCTCTCAGGGTAGAAGTTTTGTCACACTTCGTCTTCTCCCTCATGGATCAAGTGATACTGTCAGTTGAGGCCAACAGCAAAGATACCGTAAGTCAATGCCACAGAGGAATTGCAAAGTTTGGGAAAAATTGATTCCATGCTCCTCCTGGCCCCTGTCTGTAACTGCAGCTACGGTCTCCTCAGTACCAACCCTAGAAGGAGAAGGAGACTTCACCAGGGCTGAGCTTACACAAGTCAAGCATTAGCCCCCAGTCTTGTCTTTACCAAAGGGGAGACAGCAGTGTACCCTGAGCTGGAATCTGTAATTTGATTTTGTTAAGAGGATCTGTGAAATATCTGCTGTTGTGGTACCTGTGGCAATTTTTACCATGCCCAAGAACTCCACTCATTTCAGACACTGTCCTTTGGTAATGACTTTTTCTGGTGGCCAACCTTGCCCGGGTCTGAACTGATGACCTCAAGGTAAAATTGCTCCAAATGCCATCATTATCCCCTGGAAGCACCCAAAAGGTATGGCCTGATTCTCTTTTGCACCCTGGCATAAATCAGGAATGCCTTCACTGAAGTCCCAGGCACTTCACACACTCTAGGGGTGGTACAAGAAAAAGATGATTTAGTCTCTGAGTATTTACCTGCTGTTGATCTAATCCTGAGATGCTGTAGTAAATGGGATATTGCTTTTGACTTACACAGATGCTGGATCAAGCCTACAGCGATTAACATTCAACACCTGTGCTTCAATCAAGCTACTTTTCTGTAGTAATATCATTTATGCTGAAACTTCTTCTCCTTCAGTCACTGATCTTCAGGCTTATCTGCCTTAGCCTGGTGTAAATCCAGGGTAACTGTGTTCTTATTGGAGTTATTCCTGATCAGCACTTGTTTAAATGAAATCCGAATGTGACCCACAAATTGCATCATTTCAGGGCCCTGTAAAGATCAGAGCTATAACACGAGTTCACTGGTATTGATCACCTCATCTATGCCGAAGAGAACAAACAAAGCAACGTGGCTGAGACACTGTTCCGTTTTAATTCCTTGACATGGTAAAATCTATTGTGCAGAGGAGTCTTCAACATTCTCTGTTTATAGGCATTTTTTGTGGTGGGGTGGGAATCACCTGTCTCCATTCTGGCCCATCCTCAGGGTTTCTCCTCCAAATCTATAAAATTCCAGACACATGCTGCACTGGGAGAGACTGATTGGAGCCAGTCTGAGGGATGGAGAACATTTCTCATCCAGGGAGAGATAGACCAGGCAGGAAAATATTCCTGACCTCGGGAAACTATATCTGCTGACAGATGGAGTTGGTCATCTGTGTGGACAGCCCATCTTCTAGATGGGGGGATTTTCCCACCACACCCAGAAAACCTCATTCATGAACTGCAGCCCAGTGTTACCCCAGATTCACACCCCACCAGGAGTGATGTCTTCAGGTTGGACTGGGCACAAAACGCTGGGGTGGGTTTTCAGAGCCCATTTCCACCAGCACCTGCTATGCCCATGGTAAAGACAAAGCACTATCAGCAATGAACAGCACGGGACCAAACCCAGTGCACTGCTGCAGAGCTGGAGCAAACCAGACCCTTGTCCAGCACAATCTTTCACTGGTGCTTGGTCACATCTTGAAGGTCACTGATGAGACTGGGCAAAGAGAAACCAGTGTCTGCCACCTTGCTGGGCCTCCTGGGCATGTTCACACCTCCAACCTTGGGACCCCTCAGGAAATCATCCCACTAGAGGGCACTGGGAGTCGATTTTCCATCCCCTCCTCAGTTTCTGCTCTTTATTTGAGTTTCTTCTTGCTTAGCTTTCTCCCCACCTCTCCCTCCTTTTTTGCTGGCCAGCTCAGACTGTTTAAATTGGAAATTATTTGTATTACTGTCTGTAAATAATAGATGAGGGAGTGAAGTGGAGTTGGTGTCCCTTCCATAAACTCCTCCTCACTTTAATTAGTGCGAAACAGCCTGGTGAGAATGCGAGCTGCCTTGATGCTGGTAATTAAAATTGAAACCACTGAAAAGCTGCTCTATTTTTTATCGGAGCTGCTGTTCGGAGCCGGGAGCCTGCGGACGGCTCTGCAGTAAAGAGTGATAATGAAGGTGTGAATTCCCGGGGGGAGGAGGGGCAGCTGTAGCGATGGCTGAACTTACACCAGATGAAAATGCAGGAGCAATTAGAGGTGGCTGTGTACAAGCTGGGCATCAGAGATTAGTTGGCACCTTGGGAACATGGCAGGGAGGGACAGGGAAGGGGGAGGGATTTTTTTTATTTCCTTCTTGAAAAATTTTAATAACCAAAAAGAAAGAGGGGTGGAGGAAATGGTTGGTAACTTAAAATGAAGACAAACACACGCAGTGTCCCTGCCTGGCTCTGCTGGCCTGCTCAAGTCAGAGATGGGAGGGATGGTGGAAGATGAGGCTGAGGTACAGAGCATGTGGGGTGGGAGACAGCAGGGGAACAGCAGCATTGGCCACGCTGGGTTTTCAGCAGCTCCACGGCTGCCCTTGCAGCAAAGGCACGGGCTCGTCGCAGCCCCCAGGTGTGCTGCTCCTGAACATGAGCTCCATGAATTCCTCTGTGTGTCCTTGCTCCTGCCCACGGGTCTGATCCAAAGATAACTAATGTCCATCAAAGGCTTCCCCTCATCTTCAATTAGGCTTTGGATCAGACCCCGTCCCTGATAAATAGTAACTGTTATCTTAGGTATCCGGGAGAGATGGCAGCAGTGACGAGATGGAAGAGTGCAGGCAGAGGCTGTTGTTATTGCTAACCAAGGAGGAGTTTGGGAAGAGATGCTCTAAGTAATCAGATGTTGTTATTAATTGCTCCCTGCCCTGGTGCATTCATCCCACTGAACAGCTGATAGTCCCTGCTCAGCAGCAGAAAAAATGTCGGATAATATAATGTACTCGGTCAGAGCTGCGAGCCTGCAAAATCGTCTTGTCACCTTGCAAGGAAAACACTCCCTGTGAAAAAAAGCACACAAGACAGCAGTGCTTTGCAAGGAGAGAAGCTCCTCCTTCCTCTGGAGCCCCCTGGGAGCCTGTGAGCACCTCCACCCAAAGGGCACCTTGTTTCAGCCTGGCTTGTTAGCTGCCCAGACACTGGGGAACACCTGAGGGTGCTGGATTGTCTTAATTTAGACTGAAGACAAGTTTTACAGAGAGGAAGTTAAAGGGGCTGTAAATAACCCACGCCAAATCAGTTGTAGTTTCAGAGGGTCAGTTGTTGGGTGCTCCTTGGATCATGAGTTGCTTCCATAGGCTGAAGCATCATGGCAACATGTAATGCTGTTCCCGTTGTGAACTTGGATTTTGAAGCAGGAGAAGCTCAGAATTCCTGTAGGAAGTTTC
This sequence comes from Podargus strigoides, assembly GCA_028020825.1. Taxonomy (NCBI): domain Eukaryota; kingdom Metazoa; phylum Chordata; class Aves; order Caprimulgiformes; family Podargidae; genus Podargus; species Podargus strigoides. The sequence continues at coordinate 12,419,635 of CM051634.1, read as the reverse complement.
AATGTTGGAACAAAAAGCCAAAATTTTAAAAGTAACTATGAAAGGAACAGGTTTAATATACCCTGTCATATCATGATCTTGGAAGACATTTAAAATAACCTGTGCATTAGTGGTTTTATGCATTAAAAAATGAAAAACAATTGCTTAATTTGAAACATACACTTGGACCTTAACAGAATGAAGGATTCTAAACAGTTTCCATTTAAAATTTCAGCATGTTGATGGATACCTAGCAAACTCTTTGTCTTTGTGGAGTTCACATTTTCTAGCGAGAAGCTACTCAGGTCTGGTATATTTTCATTGTCACTGACTCACAGTAACAAAACATTTTTATACTTGATACTTATCACTTGATCTCCTGATAGAAGATCTGAGGGGAGATCGAGGGCAAAGGAAGGAGAGCTGAGATACCCACGGGAGGAGCTGTGGTGATTTTGTTTGTTTTCAGCTCATATGATATTCTCAGGAATACACTGATCCAGGCATAATGGACTGTCCACAATGCCAGCTAGTGCCTCAGCATATCAGTGAGATCTCAGTGATTCGTATTTATTTCTTTGCCTATGAGTTTCTAAGGTTTCTCTGTGACTTCATTTGTAAGGTATATGCATCCCTCAGAGAGACTTTGCTAAGCTCTCCAGAGTTTAGAAACTCTGGCAGTTTATAAGCCCTGGAGATGGGCAACTTTAGATTCACTTGGGGCTTCGAGACTCTGAAGAGTTGTATTTTCACTAGTTTTCAGTTTGTTGTAGCGAGGCTGTTTTATTTTATTATAAACCACACAGGCCTGACAGCTAGATTAACCATTTATTCACAATTGTATATCTTGTTCAACATTATTTTCTCAGCTAATAGGTTGTGTTTTCTCACCTGTTAGACATGATACAAAAATGTGATTGAGCAGATTTCAAACCTAAGAGGGTGTTTTCTCAAGTCTACAGGACACGTTTGTTTATCAGCTTGTTTCACACGCTGGTCAGTGACTACTGCTATTTAAATCAAAAAGAAGAAAGAACAGATTTTTATCTGAGCCATCTTATGTGCAAACATTTAGGACTCTGAATGTGTCTTGATGCTTTTCCAAATAACTTTTTCAAGACAACTCAATATGTCAGAAGGAAAAAGAAATAACTCTTTAGAAATGCTTATTTCCTTTACTGAAAGTTAGAAAATTCCCAGGGAAAATAAAAAAAAAAAAACCCTTATTAGGATAGAACTAAGTTAGAAGATAAATTGAAATCCTTTGATTGAAAGTAATGTTATTAAAAAGTTTTAATTATTGAGAAGAAAATGTAGGAAAGACACTCAGAGCTAACATAAAAATGATTGGAAACTGGTAATTAAAACAAAATGCCTGAAAATTAAACATCACAAAATATGAAAATGCAATCTTGGCTCTGATTCATTATGACACTTAAAACCTGGGATTGCTATTCAACTTGTGGGTGGTTGGTTTGAATTCTGCAGGTCTATGCTGATGCTGAAAGTTGGGCAGACGCTGCAGCCCTGTGATGACCAAGGCCATCAGGTTTCAGTTCCCATCTTTATTCTCCACCTTCCCATCCTCTTGCCATCCTCCATTTAGATTTCTACTCTAAAGCAAAATGTCTTGTTCTTTCAGAGAGTATCTGGATGCTACATTATCTAGTTGTCTGTAAAGCTCATCACTTCCACCCTTTCAACTATTTAAGGCTTTATTTTGCAATTCCTTGGGGGGGCAGCCTGTAGATTTCTGCACAAACTTCTCCAGAACATCCTTGGGATCTTCCAGGACCAGCTTTGCATTTCCTCAGGCATTTTTTTCTTCAGGCAGTTGGCATCAGACATTGGGTTCCTGAGGTCAGTGAGCTGGTTTGGGAATCTGCATCACCAAAATACAACAAGGAGCCCTGCAATAGGTAGGAAGTACCACCACGCTTCTGTTGACATTTTTTGCACCAGGAAAGCCACCACCACTCTGATAGTCATAGCCAGACAAGATCCATCCAGCCATCTTTTCCTATTAACATACTGTTTGTTTTTTTAAAATCATTACATTTTCTATGTTATCAGAGCAGTGAATGTCACCTTGTTGTCATACTCTGATGGAAAGACTGCCTCATCCCTGCCTCAGGGACACCTAGGAGAAACGTCCCCAGCCCCACACAGGACACCCATGGCTCCCCAGAACCCTCATTGCCCACGGTGCTCTTTCCCAGGAGAGACTGAGAGAGAGCAATCTTAGACTTGGAAGAAGGTAATTTGAATTGGATGTGAAGTTGTTACTAATTTAATGTTTATCCAATAACAAGGACTTTGCAAAACCCCTTACCTTTTCATGAGCCTCAGGTAACACTGTCAATTCATAATTGCTATGATCCCTTTATCCTGTGGTTTAATAAATAATTTACCTAAATTATTAAAATGAAAATTTCAACATTATTAAAAATTAACCAGGTTAAATGAGCAAACAGTAAATAGTGCTGGGCTTGTCCTGCGTGACAGGAGTCCACAGCTTTTATTGTCTTTTTCCCAGGCGCAGAGGGTACGTTTCTCCCTCCCCCTCTCCCTGCCTGTCTCCACTTTCACTGCTCTACTCTTGTCTTTCACAAACTCCTCTCCTTGGTATTAGTTTTTTTTCACAGCCTGTTCTTTCGCCTCTGTGTCCTCTTCTCCACTGCTGGTTTACTCTTCCCTCCCATGAACCTTCTCCTTCCCTGCCGCAGCAAAAGTCATCCGCCTCCTCTCTCCACATTATATTCTGCACACATATGTAGCACAAGATGCCTGGCAGGCCTTTTTGTGCTTTCTGTCTTTGATCCGTGGCTGGCAATCCCATCTGATGCCAGGAAGACATAGATCCAGGAGAACAACATGATCTCCAAAGAGCAGAGAGTTTGTCAGGTCTTCAGGATACAGGCTGCTTCCATTCATGAAAAATTTATTAAAATCTGACTGCTCTTAAAGGATCGCAGCTCTGTCATTTTTAATTGAAACGTTCAGTTTGCCCAAAATGAAGTGCTCCATCTTTCAAGCTCTATCTCTTGCCAGATTTTTTTTTTCTTCTCTGTAATTCCTGCTGAACTGCTCCTTCTGCTGTTTTCTGGCAGAATTCCTCATTGACTTAAAAGGGTTCCCCCCCTCCAGGCTTCATCCCATCCATTTTCCTCTTCAGCACATGGGAGTCCTGGAAATGGCCTTTCCTCCTGCCTGGCTTTTTTCTCCCAGAACACTTGCACCAGCAGAGACCTCAAGGCACACAGCTGATCTTTTCCTGCATAACTGGGAGAATTAGGCACCCAGCTCCCATTGAGTTTCAGTGAGAGCTTAGAGCCTGTCCGTCCCTTCTCCAGGTTGCCCATAATGCTACTAAGAGTCCCTTGCAGATATCTGGGCACTGATAGGCAGATGTAGGCTTCTTAATGTGCTCTAATAACACTCTTTTATTTTTTTATGCTGCTAAGAGACCACAAACTGAGTAAGGCAAAATTTGCAATCAAAATTTAGCTTTATAGACAGGCTCCTTCCTTATCCCTCTCTGAGCAGCTCTTGGGTAATGCCCAGCACTGCTACAGCTCTGCTTAGGATGGAAAGTGAAGAAAAAAAATCCCACCTGCATGCAAAAGCAGAGGTGGTGTGAGCCAGAAGGATAACTCAGCTGGAATGTGGCCAGGAGACTGCACCTTGAGTGCCTGCTCTTACAAGACACCCCACAAGGTGAAGCCCCAAGGGTCTGGTCAAAGTGAAGGCAAATGGATGCACTAAGGCAGTGGTGAGACCCAGAGCCTATATAACACAGGAGCTGTGTCCATGGGGACAGTTATTGACTGCACTGTCACATGGCATGGCCCTTTCCTTCCACAGTCAAGGCTAGTATCTGAATTACTTTGGATTTTAACCACAATTAAAGAGCTAATCAAGGTCAACAGCTCCTTTCAAATACAGTTTAGTACAAAATCCTAATGCAGGAATTACACAAATTGATATTGTCAATATAATGGATTCAAACCAATTGTGCTAAACAAGGTTGTATCAAGTCTGTGCTCTATATTAGGTGAGGGCTAATTCTGTCTAGCAGCAGTGGAGGCAAACAGAAAAACAGATACATCAAGCCTTCACAGTTTGGATTTATTACTGAGGTGCTTTTTACCCCTCTCAAAGAATTCATTAGTCTAAGAAAACTGTGCAGTTTCAAGGATTTGGTTCCATTCAGAAGGCAGAAGGTGCAAAATTGAACACATACAATGCATTAGTCTAATATATAGGAGACACAAGGAAGGATCTCTCAAGAGAAATGATGAGCCTGGAGAATAAATCTAAGCAGCAGACCTTTTTGAAAAAACATAGTGACAAAATACTCTGCTCAGGTACCCAAATGTATTGCACTACTTGAGACATCCTAAAGTATCCAAGACACCAGGCATGGATGGAAGATGTGACAAGAGACCTGTAGAAAACCTGTGCTCTTCCAGCATGGCAGGTACTCTAGAGTGTCTCAAATGGCCTTTAAGAGATCTAACCCTTTCACATCAGGTAACATCTTGGTGGTGAAGATAGCCTCTTATTTGCTGTTCCTCTGAAGCACTTCAAGGTTTCACCCACACCGATCCCTTTGACATGTCAGGTGATCCCTCTCTGGTAGGTGTGAGCCTTACTGCTCCCCATTGGGCATGGGGATTTACAGACACATTCACAACCACTCAGTGAATCAGTGATGGGATTTTTTTCTGTGTTGTTTCCCACACAGATTCCAATATTTCTGCTATGAAGGGGCTTCTAGGAGGGCAGGCTGGCTTTATTTTTTAAATGAAGTTAATGACATCCCCAAAGTGGCAAGACCTAAGAAGAGAGAGGGGCTTTCTCCAGGGAATGGGGACACCCAGGACTGCAGGGCACTGCTGCTCAGGAGCAGAGCTGCAGATGGTGGAGCTCCTGGAGATGGGAAGCTCCTGTCCATGCAGCTCCCAGAAGAGCCTATGGGGCCAAACCTCGTGGTGTCCTTTCCTCTTGGCAGCAAAAAGGCAGCCTAATACAATGAGAAAAGGGGACAGACCACACTGTTTTTGTTGCTATACACGGGGAAGAAACAACCCCTGTCCAAAGAGGTACTGATGTGAAGGGCATGTTATTAAGGGTTGGGAAAATGGCACCTGATGAAGAATCAACCTCCTTCAGGAGTTGAAGGTGATGCCTTTATCCCTGCAGGTAACAGGACATTGGATCTCATCTGAAAGTTTCTTCCCAGCTTTGCAGACATGAGCTAGTTCCTTCCTTTCATCTTTCCTCAGGGGAAATGTGTGGAGTGACTCTAGCCCTTGCTCCCATCCTCCAGGCTGTTTTGGGAAGGTGGGAGACAGTCAACCTTTCCGGGGTCCGTGTGAAAGAAGCTAAATGGGAACATGAAGGTGGTAATGGAGTGGAAGCAGAGCAAAGAAAGCCTCACTGATGGATTATTAGGCACTGTCAAAGTTTCAGCAGAGTGGAAAACTTGGAGGCTGGAGTGAGTAGCAGCCCATGAAAAATCACCTCTTCCTTTTCCTGTTCATGGCAGGGCAGCGTGTCCAGATCAAAGCCACCCGTCACCGCTCAGCCCCTGTCGCACGATTTACGAGGCACTGGGGCACCAGCCCATTAACAGCTCTGGTAATTCATTGTAAGGGCAACAGGAGGTGTAAATCCCCTCCCCTCCAAACTTACACATTTACCTAATTGTCCCCCAATTGCTGGATGTGGACATCAGAGGGGCTGATGTTATGAACAAGGAGGGCCATGAGAGGTGCAGCAGGGAAGGAGAGGAGGCTGAGGAGAGAGTCTGGGGTGGTCAGCGTGGGTGGGAGAGGCACGACCCAGGAGGCAGACTCTCTTTCCTTTGCACCCATTAAGTAGCAGAAAATCTCATTGGTTTTAATTGCATGTTGACCTTCCGGAGTTCCTTTCAGCTGTTTCCCTTGGGATCAGAGTTGGAGAAGGAGAATGCTTCATTCACATGGGCAGCTGGGAGGCCTCTGCATTTTTCTAAGGTTTGTGAGACATTATGCTCACACGACAGTCCCTGCTGCCAGAAGATGGTTCAGGGGCTCAGCAACACTGAAATCATTGATGGCAGCAGGTAACACCAGCTAAGGGGAGATATGAGGTTTCTTTGGGACCTCCAGATCTAGCAGCCCCTTGGTGGGTAACATTCATCTACTACCCCATCACTTTACTGGTGGTACTCAAGCATACTGTCTTCTCTTATGGTCTTCTGTGACATGTCCACATGTTGTGCTTGGCTCCAGCCCTTTCTGGCTTTCCAGGAGTCCCCTTCAGTTTGTTCTTCCCTGACTTTGTTCGTACTTCTCACGTTCCTTGTGTAAATGCTCAACTCTGTAACGTTAGCTAATATTTGATATCAGAAAACTTCCTCTCAGCTGTGTAAATAGATTTAAAACACCTATACATTTACAAGAAAACTTTAAATGTGAGTTTTTCACTCCTACAATCTGTACAATAGAACTAAATCCTCATCAGGGGTGCTAGCCTGTAAGAGCAGTGGAGATAAAGAGACTCTGAAGCAGAAATGGGAGGCTCACCAGTAGTATTCAGTAAGTGAGATAATATAACCAGGTCAGTGGAGTGTTTTCTTGCAAAAATCTTTCAATTTTCCCCTGACGAAGGCCCTTTTTAAGTAAACTCCACTTCAGTTTCTTTTGTTTCATTTGTAAGTTACCACTCATCATTTCTTTTTGAGGCAACACTAGAAACAGATTTCCATGAGCAATTCCCCCTCAGAAACCCATTTTCTTTTTCATACTCTGAAGTTCATGAGAAATACACCTACTGCTTGCCATGCACTTGACCCATGGTCACTGGAGCAGGCAGATGTCTGCAAGACAGGAGAGCACTGGTTTGGCTCAGCAAGGGACAGGGCAGTGGCCAGCTAAATGGGGATGAGGACTGAATGCTTCCTGTTCCTCCTTACAGAGGAAACGCTGGTCCTTAAAGCATGACCAAGAATGAGAATTGGGCAATGATCTTTGGTTAAAACATAACCAGAAAGGGGGTGAGTGGAGAGAAAGTGTAAATGAGGAGAGACTGGTCCAGCTGTGAGAAAAGGGCATTGTTAGGGTAACAATTTGGAAGGGAAATCTATGAGATCTGGGTTTGTATATGCTTGTGATTCTTGATTTAGGCACTTCAGTGCTTTTTAGGTGCAAGATATTCATTTCTAGTTAAGAGGAAGGAACACAGAAACGTAGTAGTTCCATGAACTACTTGTAATAAAGAGAAGTTAGGATGCTTTGCCAGTCATGACTTACTGGAAAGCAGATCTCAGCCTCACATGCAGCTTCCTCAGGGTCTTGGGAAGACACAAGCAGATGAGGAAAGGTTTTGATGGCTTGTCTGTGTTATTTTCACTGAAAGGAGCCTTGTAAATGTTCTTGGATGTTGCCATGGGAGTTACAGCCAATTTAGGACTCAGGGTAATGGTTCATTCCCACCTCTAAAGGCAGATGGCTCGTCTTTGCCAATCAGAAGGGAAGAGGAAGGATGAGGTAAAGTCCTTCAGCAGGCAGTGAGAAATGAAACAGGACCATGAGATGCCAAACCTTTGATATTGCACAGAAGTCCAGCGTGTGAAAGGGCAGAACCTTCACCAGATCTTGCAACACATGTGAAATCCATCAAGGTCACTTTTCCCGTGGTGCTCTGTGGTCCGAGCCATAACATGACACCCTACAGGGAGGAAAAGGCATCCTGTGGCAGAGGGAAGAGCTATCTGTGCTTTTAGGAGGTTGGCTGGGAATTAAGAGAATACTTTATGGTGGTTACACTCTGAATTTATAGTTTCCTCCTCTTGCTTTTTAATGTTCTCCTGCAAAATTACCTACAGTTTGTCCCATAACTTCAAGTTGCCCTGTAGTCTGACATGTCCCAGCACCACCTGGGACACATGAAAGAATAAAAAACAAGCAATTTGTCAAAGAAGAGCTGCACTGCAAAATGTAGATTCTTTTCTAAACCTAAACCCTAATTATCTGGAATTTAATGGCTTTGCCCTCTCATGATAGGGCAGGGGTGACACTGAGATACAGATCAGAACTATCTTACTCCAAAAGTATTACTTAGGCACCCTGTTTTCAAGAAGCTTTTGGCTGAGAAGTTCAGCAAACATCTACTGCCTGTTAACTAGCTTCTCTGTCTTACCACTTAGAGGTCTGAGATATTCTGCACACATTTATTCTCAACAAATGGAAGAAGAAAGTTCATCACCAGTGTCTCCCAGAACTTCAGAGCACAGTAAGATGCCTGCTCACAGCAGACCTCCTGGTGGTTCCCATTGCTTTCCTGGAGAAGCTAAAATCAGGTCAGATGCAGCTGCTGATAAAACTTCTGCTGAGAAACTGCAGCCATTCATTACTTGAAGGTGAGTAGTTGCCCCAGAGTCAAGGGTTTGGGAACCTATGTAAAATATTTTTGGAAACCTGGTTATGTTCTGTGGATGTCTGGAAGCTTGGGTGACTTCTACAGAGCTGTCTAGGGAAACTCAAAAAACAGCAGTGGAATGGCCACTTTCAGAGGGCAGGGAGAGCTCTGGGAAACTCTTAGATGGGAAGGAGGCAGGTGTGCAACAGAAGATATCTAGTGCAAATGTGAGTGACCACCCATGGCTGCATCATTTCACTCACAACAGACCTCTTCTGAGAGTAAGCACAAACAGTACATTTACAAGTGCCTACTAAGGTGATGCTGCAGCATGCATGAAGGAGTCTCAGGGCATGATCAATTATTTTCCCACTTTCTGAGAACAAAAAGCCTTTCCTAGTCAATGATGTTCCTGCCCCAGTCTCTGCCATTGTCTGGCCTTCAAAGCAGCCCCTCAAAAGTAAGACCCTGTACTCCCAATGGAGAAAGTCTTCTAGTAGCAGAGGAGAAAATAAAGCCTTCTCCATGGGTGGCACTGTTAACATGACCTTGGTTTCAGAGCGTTAGTCAGGGTTTATAACTGCTTGCCTGTGTGTCCTGGGGTCTGCCTATGTCTTGCTCTTCAGGAAGGTCTTTTCTCATCTCCCAAGCTGTGTCCCCCTCTGCAGCTGACCCATCTCTCCTTCCATCCTTGTCTCTTCCTGGTGGCAAGCACAGAAGCTGAGGCTGCCATGTGTGGACTTCCAACACAGCAGTTCCCTGCCACATGTGTCCTCACCAGCAGCAGAAATGCAAACCCAGTGGTGGGAACGAGCTGCCTTTTCTCTCAACTGCCCTCCCCAGTGCAGAGTTCCAGCAGCTCACTTCAATGTCTCTAAAACAATTAAGAGGTTTGAAGTTTCACACGCCCCAGAAGATACAGACAGGACAACTCATCTGTTATTGCAGCCCCAGCGCACAACACTTTGTAATGATGTGGGAAATCCTGAACTTGCCAACCCCTCTTTGACCTTTGCCTAAGCATAGGGTCATCTCCAATATCCAGGATGGATGCTGGCTGAGCTTGTGTACCAGTCTCTTTCAGCCTGCAGAGCAAGGAACCCAAGCATCCCGATGCAGGGCATCACCTGCCAACTCAAGCATTACACGAGACTTCCACTCCTCCATCTCCGAGGTGGAAGCAGATTAGGAATTTGATCTCCCAAGATTACTGCATGAAAGTCACCCTTGAATAGGCTTCCTGTAGCTTGTCCATCTCTCGGGGGGGTTGCCTTTCATTAGATGCTGCTGCCCTTTGGGCATTTTCTCTTTCAGGTTTTTTTCCTTTCACCTCCTGGGGGATTGCAGGGGGACCTGAAAGATGCTCAAATACCTGTATCTCAGGCTGCAAGTTTGGGGGAATCCCAATGGTTGTGAGACCCTGCTCAAGAGCATGGTGCCTACACCGTGGGGTTCCATGGCCAGAGGATTGCTCAGAGGTCTTGCTAGGACTATGAGGAGGCTGTAACCACAGGAGAGGACAAAACCACTGCATGCAGTAGTGGGCATTTTACCCTCTGGGTAGGGTAAAGGAATAACCACCAGTGTGGTATAAAAGGGGTCACCTAAGGCAGACACAAGGCCAGATCTGGAAAAGGGAGGAAAATTGTATCAAGGTGGTGTGGAGAGCAAAATATTCTCTCAACTCTGTAGTCATGGGGACCCATGCTCTTGGTATCTGGGTATACTGTTCAGAGCAGCTCAGCTGGACAGTTGGGAAAGCAGCAAACTCTAGGGAGGAGAGTCAGAGCTAGCAATTGCCAGTGCAGGCTTGTATCTGCAAAACCCACCAGAAAGTGCAGGGGACCACAGGAACCTCCTCCCCAGGATTGTTCCTCTTCCGACCATAGGACAGAGCACCTGCCAGGATCAACATCAGTATGGACAGCTGTCCACGTTTAGCCTGTACCCAGGGCTAAACTGTAGCAGTTTTTCCACCATCCAGTGTTCCCACCCTAGCTGAGAAGGGGAATCGGGGGAAAAAGGGAGAAGCCCCATGGGTTGGAGTAGAAACAGATTTCATAACATAACAAAAGTAGCATAATCACTAACATAAATTATACAAGGTTATACTCAGCTTCATCCTTAGGATCAGCAGAAGCAGCAACAGGAGCAAAAAGCCAAGAGAGAGAAGCCCCAGGAAGCAATACTCCCTACTCGCACTAAACTCCTTCCTTTTATAATGAGCTTAATGTCAGTGGTATGGGGTACACCTGTGAGTCAGAGTGGGGCAGCTGCCCTGGCTGAAACTCTCAGCTGACTCAGGGCTGCTCATGGCCTGCCTGCCATGGCTGGCCCATGGGTCTGTTCCTGGGAAACCAGGACAACAGTGTCCTACAGCACCTTTTGCTCCATCCTAAAGTGCAGAGGGAGCAACTAGCCCAGAGAAATGGTGTCCCAGCCAGAGCCCTTTTCCCATCCAAATTCCTGTCCTTGCAAGCTCTCTGCAGTCCCAGACCATCACCATGGCCTTCACCCCACAGAAATGCTGCAGACCAGTAGAAGCCATACCTGCCCACCATTTCATGCCCAACATTATTATGTTGTGTCAAAGCAGCTAGTCATAAACCCTCCAACCTGTCTCCAGCACATTGGTTTGGTCCTTCCATGCTGCAGGGAGTCAACCCCTAATCAAAAAGCTCTTACAAGGTCAGGTCCCCCATGGGGTATCTCAAGCTCCTCCCATTGCTATGGGTTGCTGTATGAGTGGAGAAACCCATCCATCCCATTCCCGGCTGTGCCCAGTGGGGAGGTGGCAGTGCCGAGTGTGATGCTCTTTAATTCACGTTGCCATTCTCCACCGACAGCACCTCTCACAGGGACTGCAGAGTAGCCAGTGTGCCGCGGTTGGATTGAGCAGACAGATTTAATTAAGTTGCGATTTAATTACCTATCAGCATCCCCATTTAATAAAGCTCTGGAGGATTTTAATTTTTAAAAAAAAAATAATAATAATAAATGATATGACCTGTCACAGACTGGCGGTAACAGCACCCGGTCCAGGCAGAACAGCGTCGCGGGCAGCGTGTCTGCCCTGCAGGGACGAGGCAGCAGGAGGTGGCCGGGTGCAGGCAGAGCCTGCGAGACCCCTGCAACCCGCCTTGGCAGCCGCGTGCTCGGGGCTCACCTCCAAGTGCTCCCACTCCTGCCTCCGCCTGCTTGTTTCGCCTCTTGCATGCAGAGATTGAAAGGGACTCGCAAGCCCGTGCCCACTGCCAACAGCCTCATGTTTTCCTGAATATGGTTTGTTATTTTTGCTGTCTGCTAAAGCTTTCTGCCTGTGATGGGAGGTTGGCTCTCTTGGTGGTTGGCAGATCTCTGGTCTCCTTGCTAGACCACAAAACTGGGGTATGGATGCTGGTTGGGTTTGCTGTGGGGTTTTGGATATCCTGGGAGAGACCAAGTGGGTTATTTTAACCTGAGATTTAGTTTTGACTCACTAAGCTGAAGTCAAAGTGCAGATGCACAGCTGTGTGTGATGCTCAGGGCCTCCAGGATTTGGGGAGGTTTGGAGAAGACACTTTGCTTTTGCTCCTCTCTGAGCAGTGCTGGGTTAATGGTTGGACTTGATGGTCTTAGAGGTCTCTTCTAACCAAAGCTGCTCTGTGATTCTATGTCAGCTAGCACCGTGCCCAGAGTCTGGGGGCATTTCCATTAAAGAAGGTATTCATCCACTTTAGCACTTTAGCCACTATCTCTTTCCAAGCTCCTCCCAGTCTCTCTAACTCATGCACAACATTCATCTCACTGTTTTGCTGAGGATGTTTCCTAAGGGTTCAATCATGCTTGAGGTTTTATTTCTTTTGGGCCAGACCCAGCCCTGCGGCAAGCAGACGTGGTCGTTATCCTGGGGTGAGACTCACCAGCTTTACGCGAGCCAGGGAGCTTCTGGTCTTTGTCACCGGCAGGGACAGGTTTCTTGTTCTGCCATCTGTGTTCATCCTGTTTTCTGTTTTAGAGCTTTTCTTTAATGGACTCTCACCCGGGACCTCTGTGTCTTGCAGGGCCCCGTTGCATCTCCCCACTGAGGAAGATGTGTCGACACCAAGTTTAGCACTTCTTGAACTATGATAACTGGAAATACAACATAAAGAAAGCAGTGCTTATAAACAAGAAAAAGCAAGGAAAGCCCAAAGCTTTCCCTAGTCACCAGCACCACACCAGATGAGATCTAGCCTGAGCTCTAAAATACCTCCAAGGGGATCATATATCCATATGTGCTTCCCACCTGCGCCTGGGACATCACATATGGCTTCCTCAGCACTCGCTCTGGCCTCTAAAAGACAGATAAATTTGGGGCACTCCCTTTTAGACACCTCTCAGTTATGCATAGTGTGTCCCCTTTCTCCATCCCCCCCAAAGAAGCCACTTTCCAAGAGGGATAACAGCCGAGATGCAGAGAAGCAGACCTTGATATTTCTATTGTTTCATGATAACAGCGCCTGTCCTGAGACCCCAGGCCTGACAGATTGACATAACAGGTTAATAAGTGCTTTCCACTTCTCCTAAAGGCTAATTAAATATTAATCCACTTGGTGAGGTCAGCAAAAATAACAAACAATTGGCAGAGTGAAATTCGTTTAATTAATTCTCCTGTGGAGGTTTTTCAAGCATCTTCCTCCCCTGACACACAGCTGCTTTGGCTGTGGTAACCTACAGTGAAATCAGACCTTATTGGTTCTGGGCTTGCTTTTCTCAGATATTTAATTGTGCTTGTTTTTGTTTGTTTGTTTTTCAGTTTCTGAATGCTTGTCGGGTATTGCCCAGAGCTCTAAGCACAGAGATGAGAGGAGAAGAGAAAGATAGGAATGTAGAAGTAGGGTGCAAAGATGAGGAAGAAGAGGTGGACAAAGTCTTCTTATAAGATTTTGACCTTCAGATGCCAAAGGCATGAGATGCTCTAAGTATTTGCAAGCTTTAAGTCTACAGCAAGATACCATTTGCTTTGGTAATCACACGTTAAATCACATCCTTGCATGGCAGGGGATGCCAAGGGTTGCTCTGGAGATGGTACTCTTGCTGTCTTCTGTGCCCACCATCCTTACCATGAGCGTGTGACTAGCTTGCTCAGTGTTACTCTAATCATTTCCAAAGAAACTCCCCAGAAGTGCTGCCTCTCAGTGTCCAGCTCCATTTTGAACCTTCCTGTGGCACCTCGCTGCACTCTAGCAATGAACACCACATTTGTGTTCATGCACTCATCCCTCCACACCACAGCTGCTGTAGATGCAGCGGCTGGAAACAGGAAAAAGGAAGACTGGGAATTTCTCCTGTCTCTGCTAGAGGACAGATCCATTACAGAAATAATTTGTTGAGTGACCCCTGTCTCCTCTGTCGCAGCCTTCGTGCTGCAGCGTGCCCTGCATGCTGAGCAGGGGCACAGTGCTTGGGGCATCTGTCTCTGCAGAAATCGCACAGCGGGTGCCCCTTAGCCTTGGTGGGGATCACATGGGGTACAAGGGGGGCAAGTCATTGCAGCCTTTAGGTGCCTTTCTCACAGCTGTAATCTTGGGAACATGAAGGAAAGGGGTGATGCAGAAGACAGTAAAACTGGGGAGCAATGAACAACTCCAAGAAGGAAACTGGAGCCTACTTGCCTCCAAAATCCATGCTTAGAAACAAATAACAGAAACCCCCCAAGGAAGAAGATACAGGAAAAAAAAAATCTTCATACCCAGGGGGTTGCATTGGGTCTGTCTCCAGCTATTTCTCTAAGCGTCTGCATGTCTGGAGGATTGGTGTCCCCACGGACACTCCATGGCTGAGTTTCCTGCCCCCTGAACTGCAGCCCAAGCTCACCTTTCAGCATGACAGGGGAAACATCTTTGTGCATGGAGCCTTCCAGGCGTCAGCCCAGGCTTGGAGAGAACTGAGGGAGGGTGGGGAAACTTTCTCCAGGTTACTGCTTTATTTCCACATTAATTTTTTATTTATCTGAAAGTGGCACTGGAAGGGTTTTCAAAGTGAGTCTAAAGTAATTAGGCGCTCCTGCTGATGGATTGCACTGGAGAGACATGTGGATTATTTATTACAAAGTCACTTGCTGGAAAGGTTAGAGGCTGAGAAGTAATTATTTTTTCCTTTTCTTTCCCCCACCCCCCTTCTTTTTTTTTTTTTTTTAAGTGGCAGAATCAGCAGGGGAGAGCAGCTAAAGTTCCTCTGTGAAGTATTCTCTCCTGGCTAGCTCCCCCTTTTTGTCCCTTCTCTCATGGTGGCAACGGGACAGAGCCCCCAGGGAGGATGCAAACCAGGAGCTCATGAAGCCTCAATTGCTGGAAGTGAGTTTTGGGTTGAGATCCCTGCCCAGGACCCACCTTTTCACACCAGGGACACTTAGGGGTTCCTCACTCTTTGACCTCAATGTTGCATACCTGCAATCAGGGTCAGCTTTTGAAGTTTCCCAGCTCACCTAACCAAGCCCACAGAGGTGGAGAGGATGGCTGGTTCACATGGCATGGCTGGCACATGTCTGGTGGATGTTTTGAGCAATACCAGGAGGATTCAATGCTTCCAGCAACCTCAGCTGCCTCCTCCTCTTCTGCCTTGTATTCTGTGTCTAGGATGGGAATTGAATCCAAAGAAATGCAGTCCTCGACCTTGAAAAACAAAGCCAGGCTTGGCACAGTCTACGGATGAATATGCAACAGCCCTAATCAGGAATCCTTTGTCAGAGAGGGGATAATTGTGGCTAACAACATGTTAGTGTAGTGCTGGATCTTCAGGCTTCTAACAGCTTATAAAATCAGGATCCTATTTCGGTGGGAAAAGCTGAGTGAACAAAGACATTCTCAAGCAATTAGTCACTGGAGAATTCAGCTCCTGTTGGACAGCATTCGTGAACTGTACAGGTCTCGCGATGTCCAGAGCGAGAGCTTGGGATGGAGTCAGGAATTAGAGGACGATCTCAGGGGAGTGGTGTTGATACAGGGAAGTTGGAAGAACCAAGCGTTAACAGCGCTGCTCTGTTTGCATCCCTTAAATGGTGCCCATCGCCATGGTGTCTGGGCATGTATTATCTCAGCTTTACAGGGGACTGCTATTTGAGGTCCTTGAAGAAAAAATGGACTGAATAACCCTTGTCCTCTTGCCAGGGGTCACTCTGGTTTTAGTTGAAAAATGATGAGTTGCTCAAGGAAGAGCTGATGTCAGCGCTGAGGCTGGTGCTGAGGACCCCCAGCCCTGTGCTCCCGTTGCCCAGCTGCATTTCCAGCTGCTGCTGGCCATGCATCGGTGCAGCCCTAGGCAGACCTTGCCTGTGGTGTCACCACCTTGTGCTAGTTGTGTGTCCCCAGGGTGACCAGCTAGGGACACAGCCTGTGCTCCCGGGGTCCATTGTCCGTGGCTGGGCTCGAGGCCACCCAGGCAGAGCTCTCCTCTGACAGCAGCAATCCCCAGCTCGTGGTATTTATAGATCCCGTCCATGTCCTCGGCTAGGAAGGCATCCGTAATCTCTTACAGATGTTGGCGAGAACAAAGCCAGCCAGTGACTCGAAAGGACCGCCCAGCAGAGTAATGGATGGAGACCTGTTTCTTCGTCACCTCTGACATTCCTCCCCCTGCATGCTCTCCATCTTCCCCAGGAGGCTCATTGGGGCCTGCCTGGCGCCCAAAAATCTTCCCGCAGGCAGGAATTCCATCCCCATTCCTAGCAGGGGGAGTCTCAAGAAACTGTTCTCCATTCTCTCCAAAAGGGACGGGGTGTTCTCCTGGAAAGCCCAAAAGCCACATGAATGAGAGAGGAAGAGCACAGGAGGAAGATGTCCCTGCACGTCAGCAGAGCACACAGCTCTTGCTTGGTGGGCTGGCTGCTCTGACAGGTATAGTCACCCCAAGGGGCTCCCTGCCTGCTTTCCTGGGGCTTCGGGGTCAGGTAGCATCCGCATCACCCTGTGGTACATGCACGTCTCCTGGCTTTCCTGCACATAGAGGTTGTATCACCTTACCCTAAATTCTTACATCACCATCGTGGGTTTTCTCTTCCAGTCGCCAATTTGTTCCTGCACAGGAACAAAAAGCTTCCCTAGTCCCTTCAGCATCCTTTCCCTTTTTTTAACTCACTGTCTTTAATTTCCCCTTCAGCCCTGAGTCAAAGCCCACACTCAAATTCTCCTTTCTTTCTTTTTGCTGCTCCTGAACCTTTTCTGTGCCTTTCTCCAGTTCCCCTCTTGCCCTGCCCTGAATCTCACCCTGCCTTCTCCATGGGGAGGCTGGTACTTGGCCGTGCTGGCACGGGGCCACCCGGCTGCCCCGGGGTCTGGCGGAGCATGTCCTGTCCTCATTTTCAGGTCATCATCCCATCTGCCAGGAACCCAACTGTTCGCCTGGCAAAAACCAAGGTGTGGGATCTGATTAGGAATTTGCTTGCCTGGATGCTGCCATCTCCTCCTGTGCCATTGCCCAGGATCTCGGTACCTTCTTTGGGGTTGTCCCATGGAGGGTTTCTGGGGAGCCTGGTGAAGCAGGTGAACTCAAAATAGCACTGGCAATAGGGATGAGCCAGCTCAGTGGAAAATGAAGCACAGGGAGCTGCTGGACAGTCTTCTGGCAGCACTGAGGGGTGCGTTGGCTGGAGAGGTTCGGCTGGGAAGGCAGTGCTGGTTCCCATCCCCACTGCACTTAATTGCACAAGGATCTGCAGCCAAGCAACCTTTTAACGAGGGTCTGACTCGTAACACATGCATTTTCCTTGACTCGCCCTAGAAATAACTTTGAGGTTATATATCCTGGCTGACCTCCTGCTGAGCTGGGCGTAGTGTTTAGGGGCTCAGCTATTTTCCATGTTTTGGAGCCATATGGGAGCACACTGAGCAGCTCCCTGGCCAGCAGTCCTGTCCAGCTACACCGTGCTACAGCTGCATTTCACTTGCTTTTAATTGCATCTTCTGTGGCACTTTATGCTGTCAAAAAAATCCACTGCAGGAACCGAGGCAACAGGTAGAGGGAAGCTGGTTCCTCCTCTTGCTTTGCTGAAGTCTCAAACCTTTCGCCCCAAAAGCCAGCCATGTCGATGCCTTCCTTCTCTCTGCAGCATGGCCCCTCAGATGGCCGTGCAGGGATTTGCACCTGGAATTTCCTATGAGGCTGAAGCTGCTGCTAGACTCCGACTGAAGCTCAGCTGCGGGGAAGAAGAGTCCTTTGGAGACTGCTTTTGAGGCTGGGACTCCTCACTGGTGCCAACTCCTTCCACAGGGAGGGAGGGAGGACGGACAGACGGACAGATGGACAGGCGGTGGGTTGGCAGTACTTGGCAGAACGGTGCCTTTGTACTGAGCCAGAGCAGTACTGAGCAGGACGGACCAAGGGCCTTTTAATGAGTTATTCTGGTCAGGGCAGCCCACCGAGACAATATCCACACTGATGCTGGGGCTAATGGCAAAACCGGCTTCCAAACCCATGGTGGCCAAGTGAGGGAGAGGGGAGGCCACCTGCACAGAGGGGACACTGGCCCTGCCAGCATGGGGAAAGGAGAGGCTGGAGCAAGAGGATGGTGAGGAAAGGAGGCATCTCCTCCCATTGCCAACGTCCCCCGCCAAGGGGACAGACCTCCCGCTTTCACCGTCTTTTGTATTTGTTGGGTTTTTTTTCCCCTCCATCAGCCCCTTGCCCCCTCCCCAGCCCCTCTGGCAGTGCGTTTGGCAGGAGTCAGGCAGGGCATGAAGTCCCCCCAGGTCTGTCCCCCACCCCAGGAGAGCCGCCGTGCAGCCGACGCAGCCGTTCACGGGGCTTTGTCAGGAACCAAACACAGTAACTGTTTAACGATTTAACTGCACTAATGAATATTGGGCCAGATATTTTCAAGGCCTGTTCAGACTGATTACTTGGAGAGCTGAGTATGTCTACCAATTACCCAGGCAATTAGGCAACTAATTAAACACTTACCCTCAGCTTCATAAACAGAAGAGAGAGAGAGAGAGAGAGAAAGGAGGGAGGCAGAGATCTGGCTCTGGTTTCTGTGAAATATTAGCTGTCAGAAATTGCCGCTTGCAAGGAGAGGTGCACAAAGGCAGACGGATCTGGGCGGACAGAAAGACTGACAGCTCACACTGGGGAGTGCAGCCCTCAGACCCTTTGCTTCACCAGTGCCAACAGCATGGAAGGGTACAGAGCTGCTGGGCAGCCGCTGGGTTTCAGGACACATCCAAGCCGTTGTTCCCTGTCCCTTTCCCACTCACCTGTGACCACTGGAGCTGCAGAGACAGTGCCCATCAACATGCCATCATCCAGCATGGTGCTGGCAGGGAGGTGCTGGGGAGGATGCTCACCCAGGGGTGCCTGAGCATCCAGTGGCTCCTATCCCATGCAAAAACAGAGGTGGTGAAAGGACAGAACAGCAAGCTGCAAGCCAGACCACTGGGAGAATGACTTTGCAATGGAGAATAAGCAGAACTGGCCTCAGAGTGTGCATGCAAGAAGGTTTATGCCAGTTTAGGACACCATGGTTTCATTCTTTTACAGATTTTTAGGACCAACATTGGTGACCAGCTCAACATCTTGCCAGGGGTTGGAGCGTGGAGGCCATGCACATATTAAATCCCTCATCTGACATCTGCTCAGGCCACTACTGTGAAGGAGTTTCATGTTGAACCCAAAGCTCATGTGACAGTGAAGCAGAGTGGTTCCCTCCAGGTAAGGCACAGCAGAGGTGTTTCACATTGGGCTCTCCACTTCTGCCCTGCTCAACACTGGGGGAAGGGACCAGCCAGCTCCTGTCACTCACCTCACCTCTGCAGACATGTATTTTCCTAGAAATAACAGACTCAGGAAAGAATGTTGCTGGAGGATGTTCAGAAACTTAAAATTTTTTGAGAAAATTTTAACAAAGAGTTCTTGTCTGGAAAAAAATGAAAACATTGGGAAAAGGTGGAAATGTTTGTATAACTTTTTAGTTACTTTGCTATACAGTTCTCCTTTTGAAAATATGCTTGTTGCTCTGTTTTTGAAGACAGATTTTGAAGAATTTGAAAACTGCATGGGAGCTGTGCTCCTGCCTGGTGCAAGGTCATCCCATTGGCAGTGATGAACCTGCTTGGAAGCTCAAGCCACCAGGCATCCTCTTTATAGAAGGCTGTGAAGACATCTGTCAGTTTTTCAGATGCATCAGGTCTTCATGATGTTTATTTGTTTGTCCGTCTAGGTGCAAACCTGAAACCAGAATGGGATCAGAGAGATGCTCGATGATGGTTTATTTCCACATCACAGCCACTAGATTCTCTGCCTGGCTAGATGGGATCCTGCAGGGGTTACTTTTTGTGTACTTTTGGGATATGCTCAGAGCTGAAATGATGGGAGGAAAATCCTGAAGTCTCTCTGCCCTGAGATACTCCAAACAGCGTAGACCTATCTACTTTCATTTGATACTGTTCATCTTGAAGTGGAGTTGCCTTCTGAAGACCATAATAAGCAGGCCAGATTGCTTTGGGGTGATTCCAAATATTTCAGGTGATGAAATCATCCCCATGAAGGCGGGATTATACAGAAGCCACCTTGCCAAGCTATGTGTTGGTAGTATGGGCAGATGGACATCATCTCACTTGTGAATATTCAGATATAGATATATCTTTGCTGAGCACAGTGATGGAGCTGGTAGGAATAACTGGATGTGACACACGGTTGATAACGCACAGATGGCATTTAACAAGGTAAATAAGTGAGCTGATGGGCTTCACTGGAGCCTTCAGACAAGGCAGAGATGGAGTTTGCATAGCCCTGGACTTTGAATGACCTAGAGGTTATTCACAGAAGGTCTCTCACTGTACCTGCTCAAATGGCACATCTGGATTCAGGGAAGCTGTAGCTGCATATTTCCTCTTCCTAAGCCCTTCAAGAATTATTCACTCTTCAGTATTGTGGTCCTTCAAAAATAGCCCCTCTATTATCATGTGTCCCAGGAGGGCTGGATGATGATTCACCAAGAGGGTAGGTTTAGATTAGAGATTAGGAAGAAGTTCTTGCCTGTGATGGTGGTGAGACACTGGCCCAGGTTGCCTGGAGAATTTGTGTCTGACCCCTCCCTGGCAGTGTTCCAGGCCAGGTTGGATGGGGCTTTGAGCAACCTGGTGTGGTGGGAGGTGTCCCTGCCCATGGCAGAGGAGTTGGAATGAGATGGTCTTTAAGGTCCCTTCCAACCCAAACTATTCTATGATTCTATGAAGATGTGTTTCATTGCTGGGCTCCTGTCTCACTCTTCAGTTCCCTCGACAACCTCCTTCCCTGGGCTGCCTACTCAGGCAGTGGACAGTGGTTCCTGGATAAGCAGCCTGACTTTCTAGGACCACTGCAGCCTTGGTCTCTGATGCTTTTGCAGCTCACTTCTCCTCCACATCATTGAACTTCCCAGATATGCACCACTCAACACACGGGGTAAACCAACCCAACTTTGTATAATGAGCATACTTAGCAATTATTGCTGAGCTGGTTTTATTCAGATCTCATTTACTAAATGAAATATTTTATTTTCTCTTAGTGTACTCTAATTTCCAAATCTTAAATGTTTCCAGTCTCTTTCTAATGCCTCTCCTCTCTACCTTTCTGAGCCATAGCCCTGCAGAGCTGAAATTTCCAAGGCCCCAGGGACTGTGGTACTGCTCTCTGGCTTGCAGATGTCCAAGTGACATGTACAAAAGGTCAATCAACCATAGGACACCATGAAACCCCCGTGGCCTGTCGTCAAAGATCAGCCTATAGCAGCATCGTTTGGTGATGCCAGATTCTGCCTTGCATTTCATTGGGAACCCATGATATCTCCACCTTTGTGTAGGTGGAGCCATGGCAGAACTTGCTTGAACTGGTTTTGCTTCCATAAAGAAGGCAAAAATACCCTCCCAGTATAGTGGTGTCTCTAATGTACCATGGACCTCTCTTGGATTCAGGCCCACTAGGGGCAAGGAGAGTTTTCTCACTGGCTCCAGGAATGCAGGATGGGACCCTTAACCATAACTCCAAACAAAACAAGCTGTCCTGGTAATTGGGGTAGGTCTGCTCTCGTGATGGAGAGTTGAAATGTTTATTGTGTGAAACATCAGAAAAAGGAAAGGAATCTGCTGGGAGCACTTGGTTTGTTCCCGTACAACATGCCCTGAGTCTCTGTTTGAATGCCGGGTCTGTGGCACGGAGACGGGAGCTTGTTTTGATAGTTTCTCTGCATTCAGAGGCATGAACACTTTACAGTTTTCTGTTTAAATGACCCATTTCTGAGAGCGGAAAGCATCAGCCAATAAGCACCCAGGCCCCTCCGTATGTATCCGGAGTTTACAAACCGTCCCCACCGATCCGTGGTAGTTAATGGACACTCCTGCTGCTTAGGGGAGCTGGAAAACTGTTCCAGGTGACTACCAGCCTCAGCTAGAGACAACTCAGTCCCCAGAGGTCTGAGGAGACACATGAGAATGAACTCAGCGTTTCTCTCGAAGCATGACGTTGATTAATGACAGTACACAGCTACGTCCTGCTGGCAAGGAGCTCAGTTGATGCAATCTGCGGGGAATAGCTGTATATAAAGGAACTGAGCACCAGTGTTCACAATGAACCAGCCACTGACTGTCTGCAAGAGGCTTTCAGATGTAAAATTGGCAAGCGGCTTGTAGCAGTTCCAAAGCTACACCTCATCTCTGCCTGCTCTTGTCACCTGCTCACCCGTTGTCACTTGGCATTTTGGCTTCAGACTCCCTGGAGACTCACCCTCCTCCTTGGGGACCGACCACTTTTCGAGCTGGGTCTGGTTTTGGACCAAGCAGTACACTGGCTCTTAGGAAGCTGGAGCAGTGCTTCTGTCAGGAAAGCTGATTTTCCTTCTCTTTGTTGTTCCAGCTCCTCCCTGGGCTTCCACAGGTGATGGCTGAGGCTAGAAGACACCATGAGTTGATCTAGTCCATCTTTCTGCATAATACCAACTGCAGTGAGGTGGGCAAGGAGTTAGAAGGGAGGCTGCAGAAACTAGTTCTTTTTTGGGTCTAACTCTTCACATCTGTCATCCTAAGGAAATTTAAACGTGGGCTGAAGACTTGAGCTCCATCTAAGTCCTCATCCCTTCTCAGTGAAGGCACATCTGACACGTGGCTCCAAGCAATCCTTCTTGGGGTTCTCTGAGCTGAGCTGACATATGCTCAAGCACAGCAGCTTAGTTGGAGCTGAGGCTGCCTGGTCCTTCAGTCTTCCTTACCCTCTTGTGGAGGAGTCTGTTTTCCCACCCACCCACCACTGCATGCATGATGGAAGGTCTGTGCACCACACTATGCTGTTGCTGTGTGAGGGTACTGCTTTCTGCTTACTCTCTGGCACTGGCCAGGGGAGTCTGGGATTATCTTGTGCAAAATATCCTCAAATATGTATGAAATACTAGTCTGGCATCTAGGAAGAGCTGGAAAATGTTTCTCTTCCAGTAGGGTGAGACTGCAGCCTTGAAAGCAGTTTCCTCCAGACCTCTTCCCCTGCTCACCCCAGGAGTGCTGTGCATCCCTTCTTTGCTCCTTTGGGTGGGCAGAGGAAGAAAACCCTATTGTCTTTGCAACCTCAGCACAGTGCAGGCATTTAGTGAAGCATGGGTGTCTTAGCATCTTTCATCCCACGTGTTCTGCATCTGAGGCTTCCTGGGAGCTCCTTCTGCAAAGTTGAAAACATCTGCAAAAGCAAAGGTTAAGAAAGCTGCTGGGGATTCATGTTACCTCCCTCCCTTGAGGACTCTGTGACTTCCATTCACACCACTTCCCGCATAATCAAAAAACAAACCTCGAATGCCCAAGAATGTAACTTCTCTCAGAGGCAGGACCCACTGGTCATAAACCCTTTGTAAAACAGCAGGTTTCCTGGTAAAACGCACGGGCTGTTTCCCAAGGGCGGTGACGCTGTCTCTACAAACCCAAGCAAGATTCACAGCAG
The DNA here is from genome assembly GCA_028020825.1 of Podargus strigoides. Taxonomy (NCBI): domain Eukaryota; kingdom Metazoa; phylum Chordata; class Aves; order Caprimulgiformes; family Podargidae; genus Podargus; species Podargus strigoides. Next base: position 12,396,337 of record CM051634.1, on the reverse strand, counting down.
TCAGGTTATGCAAACAGATGCTGAGGCAGGAGTGGTTTGGGGTGAGGAGAGGTAGGAAGTTGGCTCTGCTCTTGCCAGGGATGGTGGGTGAGGAGCTGATCAGCCTCCTTTTCATCTTCTGCTGTCCTTGGAGGGTGGCAGGGCAACAACAACTCAGAAATGGGCTGTCAACCTCTAACCAGATCAGAGGCTCACCTGAGCTGGCTGCTGAGAATCTGCTGTGCCCCTTCCTAAGAGCTTTCTATTGATACAAACAGAAATGAACTGGAAAGGAAAAGGGAAACCCAATGCACTTTGCAAGAGAAGAAGCTGCCAATCAGGTCCTCAAATCACCCAAATGCCACCAGGATGTCCTGGTTTTGCTTTCATGAAGACTCCATTTGCTGGAATCAGCTGGATTAAGCTCACAGTGTGGGGCTTACACAGGAGGCAAAATATTAGGGCTTGGAGGATGCTCTTTTAAAAGTTGCATACTCTTTTGGGTGTCTGTCATTATTTGGGAAGTTGGAAATGAAACAGAAGTCTCTGTCTGTCTGTTCAACACAGGCCAGGCTGTGTCTGCATATATATTTATATCCAATGCACATATTATACGCTCCAGTTTCCATAACCTACGCTCTGACAGTGCAGCTGAAGGTGCAGCATCCCACTTACCTTTAGTTCAGACAATGCCAGGAGACATCCTTGGCTTTGTCTGACTTGCAGAAGGAAAATGTCTGTTTATTTCTGCATGGGCAGTGGATTTCCTCTGGGATGCCTTGACTGATACTCTGCTATTGATTCAAGCAGCAGCTGGGCTGAATGCAGGACACCCAAATACAAAACTGAGGGGAAGCATGTGCAGAGACCGCAGCTGTCCTGCTTCCCCATCTCATCTGAAGCCTCCCAACCCCTTCCTGTTAACCACAGCCCCAAAGCAGGGTGCTGGTAGAGTGGCTGCCACCTCCAGGTTTTTTTAGCAAACCTTCCCCCCAGTCTTGTCCCCGGCGCCTGGCCACAGCCACAATCAGGACATCCACTGAGCCCACCTGGAGGAGGGCATCTGGATGGGCTGGTGGAGCAGCTCCAGGGCACCTCTGGAGCTGGGGGGGTGCAGACATGTGGATCAGGCTGATTTCTGGCTGTAACACTCCTCCTCCCTCTGCCGTGGGCTGACACAGGCATATGGCAGTGGCAGATAGGCAGGACAGGGAGGAAACCACCAAAATTTCAAATGGACGGGCATAGGATTTTAAGTTAAGGGAGATGACGGAAACTTTGTTCTTTTTAGCACCTCTGCCTGTGTTTATTCCTGTGGTATTTAAAAAAAAATAAATAAAATATGAAACACTAGTCAGGGCAGAGAGGAGAAACAAGGGCGAATGCTGCCTTCTGGAAATCCATTGGTGTGAAATAATAAATGCAAAACAATTCAAAAGCAAGTGGGAACAGAGTGAACACACAAGAACTTCTGGGCAGGTAGTTTTTCATCCCTCTCTCCAAAAGAAGCCAACTGCAGGATTCAGCTCCCAAATTCTCTGCAGTTTGACAGAGGGGGAGGTCTGTGCTTTGTGTTTCTAGCATGAAGCCCGAACATTTGTGCCTGGATTTTATTTTCATCACTCCAGTCTCATACCTGCATCGAGGTGTTTTCATTCCTGTGTCCTCCTGGTGCCAAAGGAATATGCCAGAGCTCGGAGGTGAAGTATGGCAAAGTTACTGGACAGCAGGAAAGACATTCCTCCTGGAGTCTGGAAAGACCCTATCATTTAAATTAAATGTTAGCCTTTGAGAAGACAAAAAGAGCACTGTCTCCAACAGGGCTGCCTGGCGACATGGCTAATATTTATTACAGTGCAGGTAGTTTAAGAAAACAGAGCCATTTCACTGGGGATTTGGATCTTCAGCCTAACCAGGAGCTTGGGCTGGAAAGGTTCAGTTGCTAATTAAATCTAAGTTGGACACTGTTCCATAGAGGGCAGATTGTAACTATAAGAGGATGTTAATGTGGATTTTAAATATTTATTATAACTGAGGTAGGTTATAAAAACAGACATTCTTCCTTTCAACACTCTATAATGTCAGATTTAGAGGTTTGTCTCGGGCTGTGAGTGATTTCCCAGCAGCTGTCAGGGGCTAGAGGGCAATTTATCACCCTCCCAGTGAGAGATCTCTCTGGACAGTGAAAGATTAACGTGCTGATTTATGGCACGCAAGGCAAAAACAACGTTGTTGGAGCGGGTGCCTGGGTGCTGATTTTCACACACCTGTTCCCAGCCTGGCCGCACGAGTCGGTGATTTCACTTCTCCGGCAGTGCCTCATGGAGCTGAGGCTTTAAATCACCCCGGTGCTGGGACCGGGTGCTCCTGCTCTGAGGATTGTGTGAGCTGAGGGGGCAGGCAGCCTAGCTGGGGCAGCAGGGCTTGGGTTTTGAGGGCTTTACAGAGCCAGGCTTGGTGTGAAGCTTGTGGCTGTTGGTGGGGTTGGGATTTTTCTTTGCCAGGGCATCTTTGCGATGAGCTCCATCCAGCTGGGGTAAGAGCTGGCGGTGATTCACGCACTTCTGCAGGAAGGGGAAAAGTTTATCAAGGGGCAAAAGGGGAGCAGCAGCCCTGGTCCTGGCAGCAGCCCTGGTCCTGGTGTTGCCCCTCGGAGGGCATTCAATACCACACCCAGCAGATAAGCAAGCATGTCTAAACTCCAAAGAGCACAGCCCCTCAAGGGTGAAAGCCTCTTACTCAACCCTGCAGGGTAAATATGCTTTGAACCATAATTCCTGTGTCTCCTGGGGTCCATAGCCCGATTGGGGCATGGTCAAACCCTGGTCCCTCACCCTTCTCCAGAAGCCAGTCCATGCACAGACCCATCATCGGGCTCTGCCCAGCCCTGGCAGCACAGTGATGGGCAGCCCCCGACCGGCGCTCCCCCTCGCCAGCCCCACACAGCACGGCTCCCTCCAAGGGACACTGGGAACAGGGGGCCCCACTGCCCCTGGATTTCGTGACTGCAGCAATTGCTGCATAATTTAGGCTCTGCCAGGGAAATTCATTTATAAGGACGCTGGCTCTGTTTAGCTTCTCCTCCTCCCTCCTCATTATCTCTCCTCCTTACCCCCTCTTCTTTCTGAAGACACTTATTAATAGGCATGTCTTCAACACATGTTCGGGTGCTTGAAAGCCTGTCTTCAAAAGACAAAAGGGAAGGGGCAAGAGGGAGCTGGGACATGGGGATGGCGAGACATGCAGGAGGAAGGGGTGCAAGGAACTGGGGCTTCTGTTTTTAGCTGTTAATGATGCTCTGTTCAAAGGCAGGACGGAGGGTCCTCAGTCTTCAGAATTTGGGCCCAAATCTTGGTGAAAACTCCACACAGGTGGCTTGGCAAAGTGGGACAGACCAGCAGCACTTGCTGGTGAAATGCCCCATCCCATACACCAGCTTCCAACTGCCGGTGCTGCAGATCTCACCTCCCTACAAAACCATACAAAAGGCAAGCTGACCTGTCCTGCACGTGGTCTCAGCTCCACATGTGCTGAGTCACGCTCTGATGGGTCATCTCTCCACAAACCATGCATGATCTCAGCATGAAGAAGACACCCAGCTTCCACATGTATGTATTATAGCCCCTGACAGGCTATAATCCCCCTATAAAGGTCCCCATCCTTGTGGAGCTGAATCTTGATGCCTGGGTCCGGTCCTACTTCCTCCCTCCTTCAGCCTGGGATTTATTGATATCTTCACACACTTTGTCTCCCCCGGAGTTGCACGGCTGATGCCCCCATCCTGAGACATGGATACACTTGTGCAGCTCAGTCAATTAGAGGAGACTATGCCATCGTCTGATTTGGTTTGTTTCTTAGGAAAGGCGACAGTGGAGACAGGATTGATTCAATAGTCTAAGACGAAGCTTGGAAAGCTCGAATAAGGGGCTGTGTGTAAGTGTTAGTGATTGGTTTTAAATCAGTCTTCCTTCACTCTGGATTTCACATGGAGGGGGGCTGGGACTGAAAATCCTCTTGTCGGAGAAAACGTGCTAAAAGGGCAATTTACTCACTCCCTGCATTGCCATCCAGGCTCAGCAGGGCTCAGGAGCTGTGGGAGTCCTTCTAGTTAAACACTTAGAGTGGAAAAAACAACTTTCAGGTGTGGTTTATGACGTACTGAAAACAGATCCTGTGGGTCTGCCCGGGGCTCGGCCTTTTCCAAGAAGCAGCAAAGTGGCCGGAGCACCCAGAGCCTTGGCGGGGCTGAGCTGGCACTGGCTCGTCTTCAAGCACCCTTTGTGGGAAGGAAAAGCTTTAGATCATCTAAGATGTTACAGCCATTAGTGGGAATGCATGTGGTGGGGAGGAAAGGCACAGGGGGGGTCACTTCTCGGGATTTTCTCATAAAAAGAGTGGGAGGAGGGTTTGGGTTGTGGGCCCCTCTGTCTCCCAACTGAGGATGGGTGGTTTGGGAGGGGGACACTATTTCTTGCTGAGGTTTGTCTCCACTGGAACCAAAAATGCTGGATTAAAGGCCTTCACAAAAACATGCATTTAAAGAAGTGAATCTTGCTGAGCAAAATATGACTCAGAAATCCAGGAAACAATCTGATTCCCCCATCCAGAAATGTCCTGGTCACTAAACCGAAATGGTTTTAAATCAAAGCTGCCAAAGAATTCCATTAAATGGGCTGAGCAGGAGAAAAGAGGCTGTGTGCAGCAAATAACTGCATTAGCCACACAACAAAACAAATATAACAAAAGCCTCCAAACAAAATTACATTTCACAATTAAGGAATGAATAACTCTTTAGACAAAAGCAAGGCAATGGAAAAAATTTTAGCATAGTCTGACGCTTCTAATTGTCTTTCTTTTAGCTCCTCTGTTCACTGATCCATTGAGCAATGATAAAGGCATTAAATTTGGTGATTATGTTCAGTGTTTCTAATGACAGCAAGCTGCCTGTGACTCGACTGGCTGTGCTCAGGTGCAGGCTGGAGGGAGCCGTGTGCGTCTCCGCACCGCGCTGCAGTGTGCAACTGGCTGTGCAGAGGGGGTGAATGAAGGTAAAGCATCTCAAGCACCTCTGTCCTTAGCAGTTCTGGCAGAAGTCTTGCCCCTGAGCTAGGGAAATGCTTTGGTGTGTCAGTGTAGAGGAAAAATCCTGCTGGAGATGGCTATCGGTGTGTTTAGCTCTTGAGATGGCAGTGATGCCCTGGAGCTGGAAGCCCCTCGCTGCAGATGCTCGGGGCCAGGCTCCTTCCCTGGAAGGGTGATAGGTGCTGAGCACATTTGGGCTGGGCTGTTTCATGCTCCTACATCACAGTCTATGATTCCTCCTTTCATTTATTTTCTTAACTTTAGGAGCTTGATTCTCCAAAGCAGAACCCCAGCTACTGCTGGCTTGGGCTTTCTTCTGATTCAGATCAAGTTTGTACTTACGGCTTTGATTGAAATAGGCATGTGATCTTATTATCCATATGTCCACCGGGGTGCGTGTCACAGCTTGCCTAGCACATGGTAGTGCTTATAATATCATTAACAATGTCTGAATAACAACTGTTAGTTAGAGTGAGCCTTTATTATCACATGGGGCTTCACTGGGTTTTCTTTGATTATTATTTTTTTCCCATCTTTTTGTGAATGTCTCCCGTTCTGTGCTAATTAAAGGCTGTTGCCTGCAGAAGGACGCAACAACACCTTTTGAAGACGCTCTTGAGGGCCTCGATGTGGGTGAGAGGTGGGATGTGTTATAAACAACTATTCTGGTCCCAGGCATGCCAACTCTGCCTGAGTTACGTGACCCAGCTCTTCGGCGTCTCTGCTCCTCCCAGGAAAGATTAGTGCAGAACAAGGCCTGGTGACCAAAACCAGACTTGAACTCCTTCCTGCTAGAGTCTAAATCTCCACCACTTTGCTATTTTGCCAGAGAGATGAACTTCTCTTTTCCTGTTTTCAAGGGGCTCAGGTGCTGGCTTAGGCTCTGTGCCCACTGTGGATGGCTTGGATCCTTGGCAGGATGATGGGGATGCTGCAGCCCAGAGGGACATCAGCATGTGGTGTACTGGGACTGTGGCTGGTGCCAGCTGTGCAGGAGGAGAATGAGAAGAGCATTGCATTACCCATTCAGGGACTGGACAGGGAGGGCATCGACACTCACCAGCAGCTTCAAGGTCTGGCCGTGCCCACAAGCACCAATGGAGGCTGGGGGACTATTGCACTGTGCTTTGCAAACACGTGGCAGAGAAACAGTGATGCCAGGAAGGCCTTTGGGCAAAGGCAACACAGAGGGAAGGAGGTGACATGCCCAAGGCCACTCAGTGAAGCAGTGTCAGAGCCAAGAGCAGATCCCAGCTCCTCCTGAGTCCAACAGTCATAACCATTGCTCTGCATGGGGTTATTCAGCAGCTTTTCCTTCGCCTCTCTCCATGCTTCGGCAAGTATCTGAGTTTCCATCAGCATCCTCAGGCTGGGAAAGTTCCCAGCCCTGGAGATGTCCCAAGCATGAGGAGAAAGAGAGCAAGGTTTGCCCTGCATCAATGACATGAGTTTTATGCCTCTTCCCTTTCAAGTGTGTGCCCTGTGATGTATTGACCCGCTGTGTTTTTTCAGTTGTGTTGTGATTTGGAGAAAAACAGCTCTGCTCCTGTGAGCGAGACAGCTCTGGGCTGGGGCAGCCTGGGCAGGGTGAGCTCGTAAAACTCTGTTGTGAGCTGTGATAGATGGGAGAGGAGGAAGAAAGCCTCCATGGTGCGGGAAGAGTGTGGAGCTGGTTTCCATCGCTGCTATGTTGAACAGGCACAAGTCACAAAGCAGCCAGTGACATTGTTGCAAGCCCCTTTTTCCTCTCTCCAATGCTTCCCAAGGGCTGGTTTTACCCCAGGCCTGGGCTGGAGGAGAGGCAGAACAGAAGCTGATGGGAATATCCTCACTCAGACACTGCTGCCTGCGTTGTCCCTACACTGAGACTTTGCTTCATGCCTTTTCTTGGGGCTGCTGCACATGTATATGCATCCTCATGGGTGCCCTCTTCCCTGTGGTGGTCCACCCTGGGTGGGAGCATCCTTGGCTTCTCTCCTCCAGCCAGACTCATCCCCAGGATGAACGCCACAACCCTGAAAAGGTTTCAAGTGGTTTTCACCCAAATTTGCTGCCCTGCTCCTCACTTTGTGATGTCCTCTTCTGGACCGATAGTTCCAAGCTGTCCTTGCAGCTATTTAATTTTGACGTGAGCTTTTGAGAAGAAGGACATTATTGAGAGTGAAGCTGGAAATACGAGGTCAGAGGATCTGGAGAGCTGATGCTGCAGGTCCAGGCACAACAAACATGACCATACATTGATTTGTACATTATGTGCCCTGACCACAGCCATCCATGTCTCTCCAGCGAGCAGAATGTGCTATGTACTTCACTAATGAATTAAACAACTATAATTAATTCTATTTATAAGATGCCTCTAGGTGTATTTACAACAAGAACAATAAAAACAATAACGCATTACATGATGCCAAGCAGCATTAGTTAACACAAACGAGAACACACCGCAGTCAAATCCCAGCGCTGGCTGCCCCTGTGCCTCCAGCCTGGATGAGCAGCATCACCTGGGCTACTTCTCAGTTTGGTTTTCCTCCCCTCTGCTCTGATTTCATGCACTCATTGGCTTTTTGACAAGGTCGTTTCTGTTCTTTCAGAGTGTAGTAATCTCAAGTTTTACAATGAGTCTTCCCATCTCATCCTGCCCAGACTTCAAGGGACAAGTGTGTCCATCTCAGATAGTAAAATTTCCACCCATTTGCACCCAACCACAGGGCTGGGCAGCCATAGGAGCAATCCCTGGCATACTGTGGTACCCAGCCAGTGGAGACCCTGCACCATCACCAGTCCCACAGCAGCATCCCAGCACAGGGACTTGCCCACAGTAGGTGCAGCCAGGGATGGCGGTGCAGCAGGAGCATCACCAGGGGAAGACAGAGCCAGTTCTCTCCTGGGAGGGAGCTCATGAGCCACCAAGGTTTGCAAGGGGGATTTCTCCACATTCAGTTTTGCCACCACATCCTTCTCCCCTTGGGATCACTGGGAGTTTGGGCTGTTTGGCTTTGATCATTAGATGGCAAAGTTGGGGTAAAAAACTCCCCCCACCTCTGCACACCAACTCTCCAGAGTGAGAGCACATGTCTAAATCTTCTGACGGCCGTTAGACTCAGTTAAACCAATACTCCTTTTTTACTATTTTTCTGGCAATAAGCATATGGGCTGTAACTCTTTTTGTCAGCACTCCAAGAAGGATTTAACACCTTCCCCATAGAGGACAGTCTACTGATTACCTGCTGTTCTGCTGGGATATCTGCAGTCTGCCTTCCCTAACTCCAAACTCATTTACAAATCCAGCATGCCCAATTTCAGGGAGAGCTGCAGTACTTTCCTTAGCACAGGCACGTGGCGCTCTGAACTCCAGGAGAAGATGCACAGAGTCAGAGCCTGAGTTTGGAGGTTGCTCAGTCTCCACTTGCTGTAGCAGCTAGGAAAGGGACTTGGGTGTAGCAGAGGATCTGCCCCTTCCCAAGACTTCCAATGGGTCATGCAAGGGATGGTGAATGTGCTCTGGGAGAGTTTGACTGTCAAAATCCACTTTCATGCAGTCTTGGGATGCCCCAGGCTGCACACAGGGTGTTTTCCCCTCCTTCAGTTCCTGGGGCTGCCAGTTATTGATATGTTGAATGATGGAGGGGATGAGCAATTAATTATGAGAAACTCCAAAGATTTGTTGTTCCACTTGCGGCTATCGGGTGTGATATCTGTCTGTGGCAACACTCCTGAGAGCCAATTTCCCCTCTAAAAGATCCGTATCATGGAGACTGGGAACAATCCAGAGCTGAGCTCAGCTCTGTGCTGGCTCCCTCTTGCCTCCATGCTGTATGGAGTGAGCCAATACTCAAGATGGTTTGGGGGTTCAAGGCTGCAGTATGCCAAGGCAAACCCACTCACCCCATTTCCATGCTCTGGTTCACTCCAGCCACCAAGAGCACCAATGGGCTGTGGCTCCTTGCAAGCATCCAGTCCCCAATGGCAGCGAGCCCCCCACCACCCTTCTCTGCAGCCCCTCTGCAAGGGGGAGGGCTCTGTAAGCCCCCATTTCTGCTTTCTTTGGCAGAGATTTCCTTGAGCCTTTCAGTTTCGATAGCTCCTCCTGGCACACAGCCAGCTAGCTCCATGCTCTTCTTTGCTCATCAATCTTTCCACCAAAATGTGGTGATACACACCATGGTATACACTGAGCAGTGTCCCCACGGGCTCCCAAGACAGCGAACAAATTACCAGATTATTTGTGAATTTTAGCCGCCTGATGGGAGTTCAATGCTTCGACTGTAAACGTGAAATCAGCTACTTCCTACAACTTCAAAACCGGGAGCTGTTAACAAGTCAGGTAAATTAAACAGCAGACTCACTCCACTAACAGGCAGAGCTGTCAGGAGAAGACAGATGCAAGCAATCAGTGTGGAGCTCAGGTCCAGGCTTCCTGTCCCTGGCTTGAGGAAGAAAGCGCTCCCTTGCTCCAGACCCAGTGCCCAGGAAGTTCTTCCAGGAGCAATATCTACCCCATGCCTTTGCTTGCCCTTTGCTGGGATGCTCTTGCACAAACCCAGATCAATCAGTAGTACCTATCCATGCCACAGCACCTCGCCCCAGCATCCTGCCCCATTTTCCCCCTGCAAATCACTTAACAACCCTTAACATGGAGCATCCAAGAGCTGCAGGAGAAAAATCTCCAGAAAGAAGTATGCTGCAAACACAAAATGGCTTTAAAACCACACAAAGGCAGAGATCAGATAGAGGGGGGAATAGCCTTCAACCAGAGATCTAGTTGAGGGTATTTCTCAGCTGAACAAAGCCGCTTTCCCTGAAAAAAAGCCATCAGAAACAGGGTTACAGGGGCTCGTCCTCTCCTGCGTGCACAGAGATTCGTTAAGCCAGAGCATGACTCCGAGTGCTCCCAGCCAGAGAAACTCTGACAAGGGGAAAATGCAGCTACGCTTGAATTTGTTAGGTAAATTTATTATGTATAATTTAAATACACTGCAGAACTTAGTGTGCCGTATGCACCCTTTGATAGGGCTCCACAGTGCTGTAATCAACTAATGCTGACAATAGGAAATGCAGATTTATTAATTCTCATTTATGTATTGGTTTAAACACCATAAAGTTAAATAAGCAGATTTTTTTTTTTTTTTTAATTGCCCTTCTTACTACATGGCAGATCAGGTTAAAATTCTTAAGAAGAGTCACTGGCATGAGCTAATTTATATAGCACTCTTTTGAAATGTGAAAATTATTCACCAAAATTAATATTTTGGGGAGTGAAACCAGGAAAAGGCATCAGGGTGGGAGATTTCTCCTTGTCTGTTTGCTTGGAACAAGGTTGCTACAGGGAAGCATATGCCATCTCTGCACCTTCCTTGGAAAATTCTTCTATGGGTTATTTAAAATATTTATGTGGGTACAGAAGGTATTACTCTCAGCTTTGTGTCTGCAAACAATTCCCAGCAAAATACTGCAGAAGGCTTTCAAGGTTTGGGCCTTTTTTAAAGTAGTTAGGAACCCTTTGCATAAATGTCATCTGGTTTTATTGTTTTGACACTTCCGCAACGATAAATATTGTTACTGAAAGTCAGCAAAACAGATGGATGGCTGCCTTGGCGGGTTTTGTGAAATCTCATGCTAATTAAGGGGCTGTCAGAAAAAAAAAAAAAGAAAGAAAAAAAAAAAAAGAAAGAGAATTGAGATACTGCATTGGCTTCCTTGACTTGACGCACGGGGGAAAATGCAGCAGTTTGCTGAGTCGAACATCCTGCAATTCCAGGGATGCTGGGTTTGATGAGAGGATGGTGGCTGAACTGTGGGCACTCAGAGAAAAGATGTTCCCGTAACGGTGATGATGTCGATGGGGAGAGGCTGCTGAGGCTGGTGGGGCTCACACGTCCTCACCCTGTTGCTTGCTACTCAGTAACCTAGCAAGTTTTTGGAGCAATGTTGCCTTTCTCTGAGTTTCAAAGGGAGTGGATGATCTCATGGTAGAGGGCAAAAGGTGTTGGGAACTCAGTGCTGAAACAAGAGGATGATAAAACTCTCCACTTGTGTCTTTCTTGGCCACGTCCATCAGGGCAGAGACCTGCGATTTCACAGGACGGTCACAGACCTGGTGATGAAAAAGCAGCTGGGAACTCCTCCAGGTCCGAGAGAGCAGAGGCAGGAGAGGTCCCAGCACTGGGCAGGGGGAAGGGATGCAGCACCTGGTTGTCTTTAACTGAAACAGCCACAACATCAGTAAAAAGTTACAGGCTGGCATGAAATCAATTGGTTCTAGGAGACAGAGACTGAAAAACACCAGTAGACTCCAAGGGCTGGTAGGAATGAGGAGGACCTGCCCGGGGTTTTGTTTACACTTCCAGGTTCCCACCATTAAGCAGAGGAGCCGCCAGGGTTGTTTTCCTTCCAGCAGCTTGAACTCATCTGTTTGTCTTCATCTCTATTTGCAAACAGCAGCCCAGGGCCAGCTTTGCTTTCACTTTATCCCCTTCGGCAGGGAGAACAGCAGAAACTAGAGCTGCAGCCCATCCAACAGCATGAGGGATGGGAAACAGCTGAGTGGGGACAGCCCTGATCCCCTGAGGAGCCCAGGTTAAACAAGCTGAGCACAGGACCCACAGGCGTTCTCAAGCCTCTCCTTCAGCTTGGGAAAGGTGTTGAAATACAGCTGAAAAAGTGCCATCGCTGCGGGCTCCACACCTTGCAAGCCTCCTTCTTGTGAATGGGCAAGAGGATCCTGATTAGATCCTTGAGAATCCTGATTATCTTCAATAATCCTTGATTAGCATCCTTGATGCTCTCCTAAGCATGGTTTTTTTTTTCTGAGACACTAAGCTTGGTAATGCAGGGCAGCAAAATGCAATGGACCAGTTGTTGGTCTGGGATAGAGGAGCAGTTGAGTTTCAGCACCAGATCTGTCACTAACTCATTGACTAAATTAACAATAGTTCATCAAGGATATTAATAGTCTTTTCCATCGTTGCAGCCTTCAGTTGGTTTCTCCCACAGCAATCTTATATACATCACCAGGGCAAGCAGTGTTGACAATAAAAATCCATCCTTCCCCAAAGGGAAGGGACCGTTCATCACTGAGTGCCTCTGCTGTTCCGGGGACACATGTGGGTGGCTGGCAGCAGGCCATGGTTCATCTTTCTTATTCCTCCCAAAATATTCCTGAGGACATTTTAATGATCTCAGGTCTGGATTTGTCTCAGCCCTGGTTACCTGGAGAACTTTGGTGGGAGCTTCAGCTCTCTGGGTGTCTTCTCCAACCAGGGCAGTGACTGAAGAGTTCAGAGAGACATTTCTCCAACCCAGGAGGCAATTGCTCACCAAGATGTCCCTGCACAGGTACCAGCCTGCTATCTCATGGTGAACAACCCCCAGCCATGCTCCCCACAGTGGCAGGGTCCATCGCCCTACCCCAGCCTCTTCCCCTGCAGCAGCACCTCGCCTTTCCACATGCAGAACAGCCAACTATTTCCTCACTTCCATGGGGCTGTCTTAGACAGCCCCCTACTTTGCTTCCTCAAGACACCCGACTCTAAAAAGAACTTCCCACTGACACCTGGGCTCGTTGCTCCTGTACATGGGCAGAGTCCTGTCACTATTTGCTCAGCAGCATTGCCCAAACACCTCCAAAATGGGCACCAAGAAAAGAAAGCCCAACTGTTGCCCCTTCATTTGTCAGTAAGTGTCTCCTGACCCTCCAGACCTCCACAGGACTTGGCTTTTGTAAGCTTGGCCAGACCTTCCTTGGCCTTCATACTCATCTTGTTGCATTTAAGGCTTTCTTTTAATTTAAAAAAATCTCATTGATACTTTGCATCTTTTTTTTTTTTTTTTTTTTTATTTCCCAGGGTGCTAATATTCCTTTCAACAGACCTTGATTAATGGCTGAAACCTCAGGAATATTCCTGGTATTCACTTAGCCAAAGCAATTACACTGCAAAGAACAGCATGAGGACCCCGGTTTGACATGCAAATAGCCATGTTACACAATTAGTTGATGCACAATTAATTGGAATAACGACAAATATAGTCAAATAAGGCTGGATTTAGGCTGTGTAAATCTAAGGCATACCTTAGGGTTATACAATTAAGAGAAGTAAGGAGACAACAGCAGAATCCTTCAAGGACAAAAAGTCTATTCCTGAGAAAAATGTTTTTCTCTTTAGATCCAGCCTGGGTAAAACTGGCAAAACAACAGCCAAAGTGACCTGACTGTGACAAAGACTAGACAGACACGTGTCCCTCACTAACATGGGCTTGCACCGAGAGTTACCAACGCTGGCCAGGGCACCTCGCCACAGGGACAGATGACACAGGACAGGAGGAGGGAGCCCAGGAAGCGATGACCTCCCAAACCTGTTGTCACTCGAGGTGCAGAGAGGGAGGCACCCCAGCATGGGCCCTCCTGCCCCTGCTCCTGTCCAGCAGCACCCAGGACCCTGCACAGGGCTCCTTCACGCTGTTCTCACAGGCCTGGCAAGGGTCAATCACCCCCAGAGCTGCCTAAGCCTCACAGGACAGTTTTACTTCTGTTTCTCATCCTTCTTTATAACCCAAGAACCACCAAACTTTCTTAGAAGAAGAAAAAAAAATCCCCAGAACATCTTGCACAGCATTGCCACAATGGTCTCCACTACGACCCACTAAAAATGAGGATAAACTTTGAATGTTCATCTGTCAGTTTTATTTCCCTCCCATCTGCTTCTCCCTGGTTTGCAAGCCCGGAAATGGGGAGAGAAATCGGGATGCTAACACGTTTTTTCTGCAGCTGCTTCAGAGCTTGCCTGCCTGTCCTCCAGGCTGTCGGTGGTCTGTGATCCACACAGTGACCAAACCTGCACGGCCCCACAGTAACAAAATAATTAACCAGCAGGCAGGGAGCACTGGGGGCTTCCTGCTGCCGAAGAAACCCGGGACACGTTCATCACTGGGTTGTGCAGAGGACGAGCATGCCTCAGAGTCCTTGCAACGTTCATTTTATTTTATTGCTACTTTATTTTCCTGTCCTTTTGAAAACTGCTGCATTAACCCCTAGATCTTAGATATTGAGCTTAGCTGGTGTTAAAAGTTTAATTGCTCTTACTGTTAATTACAATGCTTGCAGAGAGCACTTGCCATCCAGTCCTGGCAAGATCTGATTCCCTGCACTTTTTTATTTGCCATTTTGGGGGGGAGTTTTATGCCCTCTGATGATAGAAGGCCCTGATGGATGCTGAGTGTAGAGACACCAAGGTGTCTGAGAGCATCCCAGGATGCCCCCAGGCAAGGTCCTTCAAGTATGGCAATAAGTTAAGACAGCTGGGATGTATCCTGACTCACTCTACACTTGTTTCCCTATCCCTGGTACCTTTGTCTATGGATTTGGATGGCCACTTCAGTTTTTTCCTGGTCTCCATTTAACCTTTGCATCTGCTGTTTCCTGCCCATTTTCCCAAACACTTATTTTCTCTAAGTTCCCATCAGATGGACCTACAGAGTGGACCCCAGCATAGGTGAAGCAAATTCATTTAAAAATTGAATAGGTTTGCAGAAAACTTTTCTGCATGTTTCACCAGCTTGTGATATTCTGGATATTTTCGCAGGCATTAGATACCCACTTCTTCTTCTGCCTTGATCAGTAGTTACATGCCACAGCCTTACTCCACTGGTAGAGGAGGGAATTAATCAAACCCTATAAAACATTCTCCACGTTCAGTCTCTTACTGGGGTTCTATTGAGAAACAAATGATCCTTTAGGACTTAAATCAATGTCCATTGAGCCAATGCCCTTCATGTGATTTCAGTGGGGTTTGGATCAGCTCTTTAGCATGCACATTATTACAGTAAGTGTTATTTATCCAGAGATGATATTTAGCCTTGAAAAACGATCAGGAACATTTTAAGCAGCCAAAGACAAATTTTACTTGATCACACATACAATAATGATTGATGGTAATGGAAAAAAACAAATGCTATAATGATGATTTACTCGCCTGTCAAAAAAAATTAGTCATCTCAGAATTATGCTAAGCTGATGTGGCTATGTACACAAACACACGTGTACAGGTACATACACGATGTTGCATCTGTGATGGCAGTGTGTGTGCATGTGCTCTGGGGCTGGGACACACAATGACAAAGAGTCTCTTGCATAGTAGAAAATATAATTCACCAGGCTGGCAGCAATATTTTGCAGAGGGATGGTGAGGGGAAGTGTCTAATTATCAACACGTGCCATATGAACTCATCCCTGGTATGTAGGAGAAGGTATGAAACATGTATGTTGAGGCCTCACTTCACATTGTGTGTTAAACTGATCTATTTTTAAGCACGGGCCATCCTATTTCATCCCAGGGATTGCTGGTGATATGGAACAGGGCTGGTTTTGCAGGACTATGATTCTATGATTCTAGAGCTCCAGTGTCATCTGTATACTGTCACAAATTCAAAATAGATGTGTGATCTAATTGATCCAATATTTATTTTGCCAGCTGGGCTGTGGGAGTTGCTGTTATCAAACATTTGGGTTCCTTGCTGTCGATCAGGGAGTGTGGCTTTTTGTGGGCTGTTATTTGTTGGGTTTTTTTGCACCCCCCAGCACCATTTCAGGTAGTTTCAGGTCATTAAAGTTGGTCCTGAACCTCCCCTCGCATTTGAAACCAGCACGAGTGAACGAGACCATCCCAAGATTTCTGTTTTTTTACATAAATCAAATTCTTTTACAATCCTTCAACACAACGCATTAAAATACGCCTGTCTTGCCCGCTCTCTCCCGGCAGCGTTCTCCCGGATTGCCTACGAGAGGAGTGGAGACCCCTGGGAATTGTTTAGCAGCGATTCACTGGGTCAGTGTATTAGAACAGACTCAAGTCTATCAGCCAGATGGTGACTTCAGAAAAAAATTGACACACCATTTCAAACTGATTTCACGCAAACCCTCCTGAGGGGAGCCAGTGGGAATCCAGCAATCAGATCTGTTGTGAATAAATATTACAAAATTGTCAATTACAAAAGGGATGTTTAAAATGTTTGGCTGATTTAGAAGTCTATTCATTCCTTGCCTTATACTTTGATGACAGATCTTTCAATATCACTGAGTGATTGCTTCCCTTAGCCAGGGAAATCTCAGCTTTTTTTATTTTTTTTTTATTGGAAGAAGTTAGTGTACTGCCTTTCCAGGCTTTTATGGTAAGCAGGCATTTGAGATAAAAGCTAAGCCAGGTACAATTTGGAGCATGATGTCTTCTACAGATAGCGGCTTAAAAATGAGCATTGGACTTAATAAGGTAATCAGGTCTGAACACTTTCAAAGCTACACAGGACCAAGATCTCTCATGGGTAAATTTAATCAATGTACATGCAAATGTCTGCTTTTGCAGAGAGGAGAGGTTGGAATATCCTTCCAAGCACCAGTGATACATGGTCATCAACTTAGGTATTCAGCTGAAAAAGGTATCTGCTTTGCATTGCAACTCAAAGCGGAGGCAGTTTTTGCTGTGCTGCTACCCATGCGACTGCTGTCAATCCGTCACTTTCTCTGGCCTCATTTCTTTGTCTTAAACTGCACGTCCAGACGGGCCATTCCCAACTCAGCAGGGCTCACTGAGCCTTCCCCATCCTTGGCCACCCTCTCCCTCCATAGGATAGGAGCAAACCTCGGTCGCCTTTGGGCCGTCTGAGCCTGCTCTTGAACCGTTACAACTTCCTCATCACAGACACTTCTGTTTCCAAGGGATCCAGTAGTGGCACTGCTGGACCACTCTCTGCTTGCCTTTGATGGAGACCAGATCCCTGATGCAATCTCTGTTCACTCCTCTTTTTTTAACTATTTTTTTTCCATCTCTGAGGTTAATTTATTGTCCCAGGATGGTATCACCAGTTGTCTCTTTCTCTTTAGATCTTCATACAGCAGACAATAAAGCTCACCTCTGACTGAAATAGTTGTTCCCACGTGGCTTTTTGCTCGTCTGTGCTGGTCAGTCTTACCAGTCCTTCGCTCCCACCAGATGGAGTTGCAATCACTGGGAAGGACGAGGCATAAATCAAAGTTATTCCAGAAATAGAATTTCAGAGGGGTTTTAAGGATGAAAACAAAATATATAAAGCTTTATTAGTGTAGTATTATCTAATTGAACTCAGAATATAGTAGAGTATGTGATATATAAAAACTTATGTATTGTGTTTCCATCCCAGACTTGTCTCTATTTCTGAGGGATTATAGCAGTCCTAAAATTTCTTCCATAAACAGATAAATCTCTTTTAAAAAATCCAGATCCCAGGCCTTACCTCTCCAGATTATATGTACAATTCAGCCGCCAGCCTGAACCCGAGCCAGACCTGGAAGACCCTTTCTCAGCAAATATTTGTCCACCTTTTTAGAGATTGGGTTTGCCTGACTTGGAGGCATTCTGGACGCAAGCAGCAATCTGTGGTATTTATATTGCCTTTCACTGCGCCCTTGCTCCCTGTGCAATGGTTGTACGCAGCTCCGAAGAGGAAAGAGCCATAAAAGCTGATGTCCCTGCCCAGGAGGGATGGAAGATGACCTCGCATCTGGGTGACACCTGTGGGGTCTGTCCCTCTTGCTCTAAATACCTGTTGTTCATCAGCACAGCTGAAATTGCCCATGCTGTTGGGACAGTCTGGGTCACGCTGGTTCATGAAGAATCCTCACTGCAGCCCCTCTTCCCTTGGCCACACACCACCCTCCCCAGTGCAGTTGCACCCCAGTGCTATTCCTCGCTTCTCCTTCTCAGCCCAGAGACAGCATCGCTGACCCGTTGGTACCCCCGGCCCCGGCTTTATCTCTCCTTGAAATTCTATCTGGCTGCTCCTCCAGTGGGGCCTGAGAGAATCACGTGCTTTGCAACAGCAGTGTCATGGTGCCACAGCCCTGGGCAGCCCTGGGAAGCTGAGATGAGCCCCAAGTCCCCCTGGCACTGGGGGGTTCTCCTTACCACCACCCTCCTCAGCTCTTTGCCCCTGTCTCTGCGGTCCCTCAAGTGTTCAGCCACTGCTGGTTCCTCGGGATGGAACAACAAACCAAAGGCAAAAGTGCACATGATTTGTGTGGCTGTGACCAGGGTTTCCCTGCTGAGGTCTGAGGCCCCTCTCCAGCCTCTCTGAGCCACCAGGTCCCCGCTCTTTCTTAACATCCTTCCCAGGCCCTGGAGGAACACTTTGGTAGCACCAGAGCTCTGCCATCAGTCTTCTGCAGAGCTCTTCCTCACCAGACCTCTTGGAGGTTTCCCAAAGTCAGGAGCTCCCATGCACCCCTCGAGCTCTCTCCCCAGCTGTACCCACACCCAGCTGGGGTCCCACCACACAGCGTTCCAGACAGCGTCCAACCTGCTCGCCTGGGAAACTGCCTGCTGGGGGGACGCGGGGAAATAGAGACCCAGGGACATCAGATTGAGTTGCACGGTCATTATTTCCAGGAGCCTCTTGATCGGTGGTATGAAAGGCAACAACAAAGGTCATCCTGAACTTTAAACTCAACACCATGCCCCATCCCCCCAACAAAGCACCTTCCACCCAGGCAGTAAATCTTACTGCGATGAGGGAGAGCTCACCATTTCCAAGGAGCAGGTCCTTCCCAGACATCAACTTCGGCATCTGATCCTGCATTCATCCAAGGGAGAGATTCAGACATTTAGTTTTGAAGCTCTTACCCAGCTCAGCCTCCACCTCCGGCTTCTTTGCCACCACAAGACGTTGGGTCACCCAGCCCTGCTCCTGCACTGGGCTGTCATTGCACATCAAGAGGCATTGCTCATAGCAAAGAGAAACACCCAAAGAACAAGAAAATATGTCTCTGGCTCCAGAAACGCTTCCACCCAAAACATTCAGGTTTGGGTCAATATTCTGGGGGATTTTTAATAAAATGACACAGAAATTTCCCTCTGAATGGCAATTTGAAACCACTTTTGTCAGCCACTGAAATTGCCTCACGGCCTCCTAGGTCGTCTCTGAGGTTTCACACTCTTACATGCTCCCTCTTTTTTTTTTTTCCCTTCCTTCCCTATAATAAGATTTATTATTGGGTTATTCTTCATGGTATATTAGCCCTTAGCCAGAGTCGGTGCTGACAGAAATGTTAGTCATTTGGGCTCTGCTTAACCTGCTAAGAAGAACTGAATTTACAGAATGGGACGAGGCTTTTTATGATTTCATTCCAGAGCCAAATCAGATAAGAATAATTATCCTCTCCTGGGATATTAGGCAGCACCTCCCCAGGACCGGCAGATGACAGCTGTTTTATTGGTT
Source organism: Podargus strigoides (assembly GCA_028020825.1). Classification (NCBI taxonomy): domain Eukaryota; kingdom Metazoa; phylum Chordata; class Aves; order Caprimulgiformes; family Podargidae; genus Podargus; species Podargus strigoides. The sequence goes on along the minus strand of CM051634.1, from coordinate 12,377,035 downwards.
GAGTCACTTGGGTCTGGAGTCGAGGATTAATTGTTCATGTGTCCGGGTGGCTCCAGGAACAACAGTGAAAGGTTCTTTCTGGAGATGGGAGATAATTTATTTTCAATTGTTTTCATGCACATGATTTCAGTGGACAAGGCGAATTAAAAATAAAATTGCATAAATAATCCCTCTCCCATCACCCTCTGCATCCATTGTTAGACTCTGGCTTGTGCATTTCAGATCTAGGGATCTTTGGCAGAAACAAATGCAGCATTGGGGGGGAAATGTGCTCCTTCCAAGGTGAGTCCAAGTCCACTTTGTCACCAAACATCCTCACTGACCGGCCCGTGAAGGCAGTACCCAGTGCCCACCCCTGCCCTTCCTTGGCACCCACCCCTGAATGCTTTTATTCAGAATTAATTTACTCCTGCCTATCACCTGCTTGAGATTATTCTAATGATAATGGCCACGATCCAAAGCAAATTAAAAACCAGTGGTGAGGCTCTCCTTGACTTCAGCAGCCCTGCACCCAGCTGAGCGCAGCCTCATATGAGCCACCCTCTTCCCCCAACGGCAGGATTTGGCCTCTGCCCCTCGCCGGGGACACACACTGTGCCTATCTGATGGGCAGAAGGGGCCCACGACGCAGGCGAGGAAGGCAGTTGCCTCGAGCAGCAGGGGCTTGGGCAGCACAACACCCACTGCCCAGCTTGCCTGCATGGCTCTGCCAGCACTGGGGAAGCCAAAGAGGCTTCCTCACCCCCCCAGCCCTGGGATGCAAGCAGCAGCAGGAATAAAAGTCCCTCATTCTCCAAGGATTTACTACCCAGCATCCCTTCTCCTCCAGCTCGTGGAAGGTACCTGCCCACAGGTTGCATTCTGCCTGAGTGCTGAGGAGGGGTAGCATCTCTGAAGGGGTTTTTGGGCTGAGGATTTCTGCTAGGCTTCGCAGTTTGTTTGAATGGGATGGAACAAGGCCCCTAGCCCTTTTGCAGAGCTCACCCCAGTGCTTCCATGTTTGTGGGTCATCCTGCAATTGCTGTAGCTCAAAACAGGAGAGATGTTCTGGGAGAAATAGCCAGGCTGTGTGGGGGAAGAAATTTAAAACCTCTGAGTCAGTAAGGACCAGACAGAGCCACAGGGACTGCAGATAGGTATAAAATGCACTGGTTGCTGGCTTTTCCCACAGCGTTAGAAGTATGAAACCACATAGACACACAGCAGCTCCCAGATGAGCCTTGGACCAAGGTCCAGGTGCTGCTCCAGCCTGGGGGTTGGTGGCATTTGTTCTCCAAGGCAGACAGCCCCCTTCTTTACCATGGCCTTTGTGCTCTACTAAGGACCTTGTGTAGTGGAGGTGGGTACAGAGGGTGGATGGAGCTCAGGCTTTCTGCACTTAATCAATAAGCTTGTGTGCACCATGCCAGCACCAACCCTGTCCTGCCTTAGGAGACGTTTCAGTCTTGTCTTACTGCAAAACATGGAGGAAAAACATGGAGGAAAAACATGAAAGTGCCTACAGACAGGAGTACTTTAAGACGGACTACATCACAGTAAATATAGAGGAGGAGCCATGTCCAAGTTTCTACATGAGCCAGGGTTGTGCCTGTACGCTACCGTAGCCCCGAACACTTTTCCCCTACAGCAGATAAAGGAGCTGAGGCCTTTGTGTGCATGGAAAAGAGACTGGACAATATTCAGGCTTGGCACAAAGTGAGTAAAACTCATGATGAAGCCAACAAGCGTCTTTGCCCACTTCTGCCAGGACTAACTTTGTCCCTGAGGCTATTACCCGGGGGCTCTCAGGCGGTTCGGGTGCACAGTGCTGATCTGTCAGATGAGGAAGTTATGAGGAAGCAATGGAGTGTCACGAAGGGATTGAAGAGAATTGATACGTGAGCCCGGATAATTATGAGGTTGCCAGTCCGGTGTCATTTCACGGCTGGGCTGGCTCTTTGTGGTGTATGATACCCATCAACGCAAAAATGGAAATGAAGATAAATGGGGCAATGGCAGAAGCAGTTAGATCTATCTTGCAGGCTGATTGCCGAAGCTCTCTGTTGATTGAGGAGCAGCACCCTCCATCAGCAGCAAGGGTGAACTCGTGAGTCAGAAAGTGTGACTTGCTACAATCTGCTATGGGATCCACAGAAAGCCACCAAGGACGACGGCCACCAGGCTGAGCAATTTTAAGAAAGTAGTTCACCAAACTATACTTTTCCAAGGTAAAGTTGTTGCTCTGTTGTGTCTGATTTGCGTGTTAGGGTGAGCATCACAGGCAAGGCTGAAGTAGGACAGTGATGCAGCTGGACTGGGAGGACATGGAGGGAGCTGAAGCCACAGGGTGGAAATTTTAATGTAGGTAAGATATAACATGAACTAAGACAGAGAGTCTTAGATGAAGTTACATAGAGTAAAAAATGTAGGAGAAGTAAAGGTTTAGCTTCAAAAAAAGAAGAGATCTTTCTCTGATGTACCTGATGTGAATCAAGTAGGCAGGACACTGAGGCTCAGCTGGGCAGTGTGACTTTCTCAAGGTCACATTCCTTCCCTTGAAATGGTGTGGACTACGAAAAGATGGAAACTTGTGTTTTGCAGCAGCACGCGTTGCATTATCCTGAAGCTGACCTACACTCACTACATCTGTCCCTACAGCAGTTGCAGACAGGCATCCCCAAAAAGTCAGAGAAGAAAAATTCCAGAAGAGGCAAGACATTTCCTAGAGAAAGAGACTTGTATGAATTACAAGAAAAGGAGGAACAGCAGAAGATGCTGTGCATTAAGAAAAAATGATGCTGGCTATACAGGGATTTAGATCGGGAAATTGCTGATGCACGTATGCAGCTCCCCATAGTCTGACAAACTCACTCCAGGACTGACCATGGAGATCCACTGTGGAGACTCTGACTACAAAGAGGTGCCAGAAACCCCAAGCGAGTTGTGGAGGGCCCAGTGTTGGAGGGGGGGAAGCTCTAAGGATGGTTTCAAGCAAGTATTTTTATTGTGATCCTCAGCCCTCTGCAAAGGAAAGCAATGCCAAACAGATGATGACATGATTTATTTGTGAAAGGTGGTGCCCTCACCATGCATGAGATGTCCAGGAAATAAAGGCTTTCAGACCTCAATTAGCAATGAGATTTCAGTGATAACGAAGCGCTGATTGCTGCCTGGGCTGGAGGAAAGCAGACCTGATTAGGGGAGTAGTGGAGGGTGTCTCTGTAAACATGGCCAAATCCGGGACAAAAGGGTTGGGCTGACATTACCTGTCATCCTCCGCATCTCCCCCACTTCCTTGACCTGAGAACATGTGGGAGCATTAGCCCGCATTCACTGCATGGTCTCCACAGGGAGAACATCTTTTTGGACTCAGGAGATTGAGATCTAGGAAACAAGCTCTTGCAGCGAGTGTGCACAGTGCTTTACTGATCTCGATGGGAATGCTGTTCTGCATCCACTTCAGCCAGGAAAGTGAAAGGCTTGGGTGAGGCAGAGGAGCACTGCATAAAACACAACTGCACTGAAATCACCACTTCACCCCACATCCTGCTCAGGATAAAGGGAAATCTGAACATCCTCCAACTTTAGGACACTAAATTAAGCGAGGAGCACATGGGGTCCCATCTCACCCTTGGAAAGAGGAGCACTATTGAGAACAGAAGACAGAGTGTCAGTATTATAAGCACTTAATATGAAGGCCAGCAGCTCCAGATGGTTCCTTCGTGAAGCATAACTAAGACATTGACAAGGGGTTTAAAAACTTTGCCATGTCAATGCAAGAAATTGGAACTGGATGCAGTTTTATTGGAAATGGGGGGGGGGGGAGTGTCCATTTCCATGTTCAGCAGAAAACTTAAAGATTGAAAGGAAAGCTCTCTTGGGATGGAAAATCTTCTTCACTTCACCCCACAGCTGACAACAGGGACGATAGCTTTTCAAACCAGGGCTGAGACCTCTCCTGGGAGAAAAAATGGCAGGAACAAGGTCAAAAGGTTAAAGCTTAAATTTAGGAGACTTGTTTTCTTCATTACTTTCTAATTTCACACTTTAAGATAAGAGTTTAATAGCACAAATTTGGGGAATATTTCCATTTTCCCCATTAGGAGGTAGTTGCATGCAGTGGGTGCAAGCAGTGCTGCAGGGTTTCTCTCTCTTCCTGGCAGAGTGGTGGTTAGAAGTCAGTGGGTTAAGGATGAAGAGACCTCATCTGCTCTGACTCACCCCATGACCTGCAAGCAAGTTATTTACCCCTTTCTGGTTTTTCTCCCATGTAAAAAAGAGCACAAAACAAATAACTGTAGCCAAAAAGGGCTGGCAAGTACTTGGCGTGGTCCTCATCAGCAGTACTCCGGACTGTGTCATGCCCTGATTTCTCAGGGAGGTGGTGGGGCACTCATGCCTGTGCCTCAGTTTCTTTGGCTATGGCAAAGCTGTGCTGGCCCCTGAAATAGGCTGGAGACATGCTAATAAATCAGCCAGCTAACAGGACTTGAGAGCTGCTGTAACAAAAGCAAGCGAGAGAAAGTTGGTATCTGCTGTTTTTTTTTTCTCAAATCAGATGCAAACCTACTCTGCTCAAACCCTCTGCTCTTAATGTGGGACACTGCCAGTTTAAGAGGGGGGCAAAGCGGGGATTTCTGATGCAAAATTCAGGACAGTCGAGAGGCGATGTAATAATTGTCAGTCCAGAGAGCATCCCGGTGCACATGTTCGGAGGATAAGAGTGTCACCAGAGTCTATTGTCTGTCCCCTCTCTGTTAAAGTAGAGATAAGGCTGGGATAAATCTCACTGGGACATTCTGCCCTATGATGTTATTTCATGCCACATCACCTAATAGGTGTATTTTCACACTGCTTGCTACTGCTGTGAGGCTCTGCAGCTCCTAGCCAGGCTGACAATCTCACTATATGGAGAATGGAATAGTGACGGCTAATTGATTTTACAGCAGTACCGAAGGACAGACAATGAAAGTACCATCAATTTAATCCACTATTTAATGGTTCCAATTTAGCCTCTGTAAATGCTCACTAAACTAATTTCTCTGGGTTCAGCAATCTGAAAAGCTATCATATCTCTAATCTCCTTCAATATATTCATCTGGAAAAGGGAATTTAGCCAATTCTGATGTGCGGAGATGATCTGTTAGCACAGTGTAAATGTTTATAACACGGCAATCTAGTTCGTTTATAAGGATATGAAAAGTTTTATTGGGGAGGGCACTGAAGTGGAACCACGGGATAATAGGCAGTTACCCAGCAGTCTCTGGGAGCCAGGGAGCGGGCAGGCATGCAGAAAAATACTAGGATTTACTTTAATCCCAAATTGTAAGCTAAAGTTCTGCCCAGTACATGATGCACCTGGGACTGCTGGAACAAAGGATTGTCTCCTGTCCCCCCGTGACCCAGGCTTTCACGCTACACCATGATAGCAACAGTCATTTTGTTTCCTCCAAGAGGCTGAAAATTAGTTTAGTTTTAGCACATATATCTCTCCTTGTCCAACCAAGTTGCTGGTGGGGAGCTAGTCTTGAGGGCACTTTCTCTCCTGTGAGGTTTGGGAGATTTGGTGTTTGGCTTTTGATTTTTTTTACAGAGATTGGATTTTCTCAAACAGCCCTCAGACCCTCCTGAAGTCAAGGTGGAGTTTTGTCCCCAGCTGAAGTAGGAACAAGACCCAGAGACGTGTCTTTAGAGGGGAAGCTTGCCTTGAGCATAAATGTTCATCTCCAGCAATTTACTCTGCCTCCCCTCCTTTGGGTCCCTGTCCTAGATCCAGGTCCAAAAACTAAAATCTGCCACTGGTTCAGATCAAAATGTACCAAGTTTGGGGTCTGGGCCTGATGCAAGCACCATCCCTCCCTCTTTGTTGCCTGTATCATGAAGAGAACAGAGGCTGGTATGTACTGGTTCTGCTCCCAGAAAATGGTGGCTGTAACTAAGGCTGCTGTGGACACTGGGAACATGAGACAGACCATTTCTTGCATTTAGAAATTTTACAGCTCCCATCACCATTACACGTGCAGGGGGGACACTCGCTTTTGGGAGCAATTCACAGCCTTAGAGTTTTGATGGTGAGAAGGAAGAGATAAAACCTTTCACCCCATCACAAGAGATGGGGATGGCAGCAGAATAGTCTCTTTGTATGGATTTTTATTTTATATATAATACGTATTTCTATTCCTTCCTCTAATAGTTGCCACATGCCAGTACAGCCTCAGGAGAGGTTCTACCCATGTAGACGTACACACAGACCTGCCTCTGTGTGTAGATGCATGGGAGAAGCTCACAGCACATCAGAGCAGCTCTTCGTCCCCAGTTTGCCACCACCATGCCTGGTTTGTCACTCCCTGGCATTTTGACAGGACCTGACAAACCCGTATGGGCATCCAGGAGTGGGGCTGGCATTAACCAGCCAGGGCTGTCGAATGTCTTTTATGGGAAGAGCACTTCTGGACTGCACTGGCTTTGTAGTTCAACCATCTTTTTTTTCCCTTTTAAATTCAAAGACAATTCCACAAATGAGCTTCTGCTTGATTAGTGTTTTAATGAATATATCTGGATACACCACAAGTCCACCAGCCGTGACTCCAGAGCCACAGGCTATGCTATCCAGATGCCGCCTTTGTACTGTCAGTTCGGGGTGGTAATGTCAGATACACCAGGGGAGAGAGAAGGGCAATAGTCAAGGAATAAGCGTCCTGCGAGACCTTGATTTTCCCTGGACCAAACTCTCCAGCTTCAGCACAGGCACTGCAAAGTCCAGATGGGCAATGAAAGGCACTGGGCCGTGCTCCTGCCTGCCTGGGACCCCGTACCAGGGCAGCTGGGACCCTGCGCCAGCAAGCGGCTCAACCCGATGCTCCCACTCCGGGCAACCCCTTCGCTGGAGCTGCAGCACAGATTAATTAGCTCCCATTTGTTGGCTGTGTTGTGCATTGAGAAAGGGCTGTGCGCTCACCAAGTGCAGCCGTGATTACTTTGGATAGGGAAATCCTGAGCCAGGTATCTCAGTGCGTGTCTCCTTCTGCTCTTGGACTGATCCCTGGAAAGGGACACCATGAGAGAGAGTTTATGGCAGCAGGGCACATTTTTTCCCTTGTAAATTATATTTAACATTCCAGAGAACTTTATTGCATTTGGTGTTAGGGTTTATGAAAAAATCTGTATTTAACTTCAAGCCCTGGTAAACATCTTTGCTTATGTTGTTATGTGATTCCTTATTTGAGTACTTCGATTTAATTTCACAGTTCATATACCTCAAAGTTTTGATTTTTTTTTTCCCCTCCCCTCTCATTCAGGGAAAGCCAGGACTGGCCAGGAGCTTGTTGATCTCTGGTAAGCTCTACTCTCCCATGGTGGGGGTGATCCTGGGCTCCTCCCTCCCATCCTCACAGGGCTTTCCCAGATGGAAAATGCATTGGCCTAAATGTGGGTAAGCACAACAAGGGCTGTCCTGGGGACCTCATCCAAGTAGTGTGCCAGGAGTCCACCCCAAAATCTACTGAGGTCTAGAGGAGGTTTTCTGCTGGCATCAGTGGGCTCTGAATCAAGCCAATAAATGCATTTGTCACAGCTTCAGCCTCCACAGAAGGAGGAAGGGGAAGATGAAGAACTAAAAGAATGGCAGCCATAAATTATGCAAGAAACCTTAAATACAGAGCTTGGTGGCAAATCTTCTCTAGTTGGCCTCCAGGTGCTAAGGCCTGGCTGGTGAACATGTGGGTTATTTTGACAGCACGACATAGATTAGTATCTTGGGTCTGGGCTGCTTCCACCTCTGTCTTTGTCCTCCCAGTCTCATCAGTGACATAGCACGTTCACCTCCTGGAATCACCTGCCCAAATTCTCCTGCAGCTCTATGGCAAAGGGAAGAGAAGTGCAAAGGCTTGTCCCACTTGGGTAATCCATTAAAATCTGGTAAGGCTGCTGCCTGGAAGGCAACAAATGATGATCTTGGATAGTTATAGGGATTTCTGTAGTTCTGGTTCTATTTAAAAGGTCTATATGTAAGCCTTGCTTCCCTGTTTACCTGCTCTTCCTGTAGGATTGCCTCTCTCCAGATCCAAATGCAGCCACACTTTGGCAGCTAATATGGCCACAGATGTATATCCACTCCCCACCACAATTTACATGACTCCATTTTTAACTGGAGCCTGTTTAAATTGTCTGACTGATGATAATTCAAAAACAAATTGGTTTCGAGATTTTTGGGGGAGATTTCCTTTTCACACTTAGAATTTTGCATAGGCAAAACCTGATGCAACATTGCCAAATTAGTATCTGTTTTAAGAACACCCTGTGGAGGAGAAGTGACCTTGTGGACAACCCCATGCAAAGAGACCACACCAACAATACACAATATGTTCTCATTTTTGGCCAGATGGATTCTTTCCTTCAGTCCTTTATGTGGATCCTATATACTGGAGACTTCCTACTTACATCAGCCTGCCTGGCTCACCAAATAACCACTATTTGCTTTTCAAAGGACTTTCCCACACATGTATATGTCATATTGATACACAACTGCATTTCATTTGGATGCTTTATTCTGTAAGTTCTAGTCTTGAATATGAAAATCCTGTCCTGGAATGCCAAAGGTCTCAATAAATCCAGTAAAAGGAAAATATTTTTTATTTTTCTTCAGGAAAATCAAAACAGGCATAACTCTTGGTCAGGAAATGCACCTCTCCAAAGAGGAGGGAGTTAAACTACATCCAGAAAGGGTCAACAAAATTATATCATTGCCTTGCTAAATGAAGAGTCATACTCTACTGCTCATCTTTGTACAAAATTCCCATTGACACCAATTTCACTTATTTATTGATTTTTTTTCATGTGCTCAACACCATAGCAACGGGCTGCATTCCATAAATTAAATGCAACATTGCATTAAGTTAAACTTCTCGCAGTGAAGAGCACACACAGCGCTGCAACCCTGTGCTGATCCAGAACACTGATAAATAAAACAGCAATTATCCAGGACTGAGCAAATGCTGGGAGTGAATTATGAAAGGCAGTCAGCTTGCACTTCTCTTGGTGGATGTGCACAGGCATCTCCATGGCACACATGTGCACACACAATCACACGGAGTGTGATGCATCATGGAGCAAGGCCCTGAGTCTGCAGTCAGCAGGAACATTGCTCAGCTTGCTGCTGGTGTGATCCTATTTAGCTCCAAGCTACTCCTCACATGTGTAAAATTAAGCAAATGAGCAAAGAGAGAAGTCCTGGATCATCAGAATAACTACAGCTCGTCTGCATTTATGGGTGTCATTCATTTTAGTGACATCATTGCTCCATGGTAACGAGTATATTTTAGATTAGAGAAATAGATGGCATGAAAAATAGATTAGTTTTATTTAGATGGATTATATCATTATATAAATAGATAGACCACTCTATTTCTACTCATCTTCCACCTCCTGGTTAATAGGACATAGTTTTATTTATAGATAGAGATGCAGGAAATGTTTCTATGTAAATGTTTCATAACTCTGTTGTATCTCTGTGTTTTATTTTAATGGGTCACCTCGATTGTACTGATCTGAGCTAGGTAATATGTCTGGGCAAAGAGGAGAATATTTTGGGGTTGTTCAGTTGGACTCAAAGTCAGGGAGGCTCAGAGAATAGATCTGCCTCATGTGTCAAATGTGGGATAGTAAGGACTAAAGCCAGGTCCTGGAGGGACTTCCAGGGAACTTCATCCCAGGAAATTATTCATTTGGGCTATACTAAAAATTAGCAGGGATTGGGAAGGGAATGGATGAGGGCTTCTGTCTGTCCAAACTGAGTGGGCACCAAGCAGCCAGAACATGCCATCCAGTCCCCACTGTGTGGTCAGAAATGGAGAGAGACCCTTGGTGCCATTGGCAGGTCTGCTCCTGGGACCAGGACCTACGGGCTTTGTCCAGGATGTTTCAGGATGGCATTTTGGGTCCTTGGGCATAAAGGAATCCTGACAACATGCCAGTCTCACTTTCCCCCTGCCACTCTTGCAAAGTCCCAGGCAGCACCCAAAACCCCACCCCAATCCCACTCTCACAAAGAAACGCATCCCCCTTGCAGCAAACCACACCCCATCCAAAACGACCCCACAGAAACTGAAACCACCACCCAGGTGGGATGGAGCATTAATTGCACTAAATAAAGCAGCAAACCCCCAGCACCCAGCCAGCCCAAGCTCATCCTCCCTCCTCACAGGGTGCTGGGGAGCGGGGACGCGTGCGAGGCTGGAGCGGCACTGGCGCCTTCCCCGCGCGGCTCAATTACAAGCAGACAAGGCAGTGTCACATGTGATTCACAATGTCGATTTCATGCTCGTGGTAACCATTTACGAAAGAGCTGCGGAGGTTTTACATTTGATAAGAAATCAACAGTGTTTGTGTTTGTAAAAGACCGATCACGGTGTGTGACAGCTCGGAGAGATTGCTGCGGAGCATTGACTGCACGTCTGTAGTCTGTCATGGACCCATAAGTATTTATTTCAAATGTTGGTGGGTTGCGGGCTTTTTTTTTTTTTAAACCAGGATCTTTGAAAATAAACTGTCAGTCTCTATTTACAGCTGAACAAGTAGAAAATACAAGGGATTTTCAGTTAAATTGTCAGTTAACAGAATTCAAAATAGAAAAAAATATGTACAGCGCTTGCTGGTTTATTACCCGCTGGAAAGAGTATGGTTTCTAAATTTAGAGATACAGATGTCTCTCTTTCAGGAAACACAGATTGCCCATATAGAATATCTGAGGTGCCTTTATCTTCCTGAACCCCCCACACCTTGCCTACCCCAGCACATTTGCATCCAATTACTAGAGCATTAACTGGTAGGGGCCTGGATGCAATCCCAGCTCTGCTGGTGTAAATCTCAGCATTTTGATAGAAATGCTCTGGATTTACCAGCAGAGCTGGGACTGGGGTCTGACCCCTATATCCAAGGTCTGACAGAGTTTTGGAGCCAGGCGACTGGGGTCAGATTCTCTTTTGGGAGAGATCTGGGTTTCTTGAGAGAGCCCAGGTACAAAGGTGTTCTTCACATTTACACCAAAGTAGAAGCAGCCACTTGCCTACTTATTAAATTACTTTCCTCTGCGTGAATTTTTGAACCTCTTCTCCAAATGTAGGAAGAGCCTACATCATTTCTTGGTGACTTTTCTTGGCAGCTTCATGATGCAAGCCCAAGTACCTGAAGCAGACAGACAGGTTTGGGTGCAAATTCTCCTGCATACTTTCCATGCCTAGGGTCCCCCTGTTTCTAAATTCAGCACCGGTCTGCTGAACCTCTCCCAAGTGAGTCCAAAAACTTTCCAGGCCCTTAATGGAAGAAATCAGAATAGGAAGCACTAATATACTTGGGAATCACACTTTTTATCAGAGTATAAATAAGATTAGACAGGAGCTTTCCTGACTGTCAATGTCCAGCTCCAGAACACAATTAGGAGCCAGATTTTTACTAAACCATTCAGATATTGCCTATAACTCAACCTCTGGCTGCATTTCAAGCATGAGCTTTCTCAAAAACACCAGAGGACAGATGCTACCGTGTACTAACAAATGCTTCATTTCTTGACGGATGATCTGGGTCATGAACAGCATCAGAGGAAAGAGGAGAATAAAAAAATTAAGTATAGCATGAAACATATACATTGGGCCAGCATTTGGCTGGAATAAATCTGAGCATCTCACAGTTCAGTGGAGTGACATTGGTGAGCCCTGACCAAGGATGTCTCCCTTTTAACACACGTTACAGTCTGCAGCCGTGTTGTAGAGAACATCATAGACCCACAAGGAAATAATTCTCTGCTCCATCAGGTCATGGAGGTCTTGGAGAAAAGCCATTGACTTTGTTTGAATTCCTCCAGTTTTCCACCCAAAATGCTGCCTGCAAAGTCTAGCCCAAAGTTTCTCCTCTATAGGTGGGACATCTCTTGTAGAAGGTAAAGACAAGTTAAACAAGGCAGGGTTAGTGCTGATCTGCTTCTGAGGTGTCTGGTCAAGGAATAATGCATGTGTCTCAGACATCATCGGTCTAATATGCACAGCCCAAAACATACAGGACTTACATTTGTTCCCTGCTGATTCATCAGGAAGTCCCGGATGGCTCCTGTGGTCAGTGTCTTCCCCCAAGTCTAGAACAGGCAGCTGGTTTTGCAGGGACTTGAGCTGAGGAGAGAAAGAGAAGACAAATTCAAAAAGGCCAAAGGCTCATTTATGATGGAACAAAACTGCTACAAAAGCCTTCATTTTACTTGTTTTGGGATAACTGGTACCCAGTGTTTGTGCTGCTGAAGGGTGGTGGAATCCTCTGCAAGGTGCTGGGAGTCCATGCTGTGGTGCTGCTCGGCTGCGTTTCTGGTGTGGCAGCTCCTGGGACTCTCCTATGAGCCCTGTAATGACAGACGCAGTTTTTCCCAAAGCTCTGGCTCCTGAAATCTTGTGAATAAGAGAACAATTTGGATTTCTTCCAAGCAAATTTCTAGTTCATGGTTACTGAGAAAAACAGAGATGTAAAGCCTGCAGGCTAAGTAAAACTAAATATATATATTCAGGGGGGAAAAAAAAGGGGAAAAAAAAGGAAAGCATTTCAAATTAATTTCTTAACATCTTTCACATCATAGGGCCATGTCATGAGTTTCTGACTCCAGCTGTTGGCTGCTGGAAGTTCACAGCTATGCAAACTTCTCTATAAGCTAAGGTGCCTCTGTGTTTCTGCTGGTCATGCTGCTGAGCCACTGCTGAGAGAAGCTTCATGCCTTTCTTGCCAAGGTTTGCCCCAGGCATGCTCCCAGCCTGCCTGCAGCATCCCTGCCTGGACCCTGCTCCTCCTTTCCATTCCCCAGGATAGCAGCGCCGAAGCCCACGGTGCTCAGTGCACCATGCCAAGAAGAGATGTTAACCCGAGTTAACGTGCTCGTCCTCTCCACGGGGTGCTCCTGAGACCCTTCACCTCTTTGCCTGCACTCCCAGGTGCGCAGCTTCAGCCTGCAGCCTCCCGCGGCCCCCCGTGCTCCCAAAAGACCAGCCCCCCGCTGAACTCCCCGGGACCAAGAGAGACGAGCGCATTTACTGCGACCATCAAAGGCCGGAATTGGAGCCTGCCTGTTTGCAAGCTGTGAATTTTCTCCATGTTTATCCCCTAGAGGGGTTGTTTTGTGGGTTTATTGACTAAATAAGGATATTGATTTGTTAAGAGCTTGTCTTCCTCCTTTCAGTGGGAAATATTGCTATCTCTTTCCTCTTCTCTGTACTCCAGGTGAGAAGTTCTTTTAGTGACATCATAAATTTCCATCTCTGCTTTTCTCTGCTGTGTAAACAAGTGTTTGCCTGTCCACAGGGGTTAATTTGATCGTGTTAAACACTCTGCAGCTCCCTCTTGGGTTCCTCACTTGCAGACTCTTGCTCCAAGGAAGATCCCCGTGCTCTCCATGTAGGCACTCTCCATCACCCACTGTATTTCTCCCAGCACCAATTGAGAACTCCATCGGCACAAACAGCTTTGAGATCAGGGTGTTGCAATAGCTCAGACCAAAGCCCCATGCCACACCAAAGCATTGCTTCCTACAACAACAGGCCAGACATTCCACTGGGAAATGTATGACCTTAAGAGAATGTTTTGGGGTCTAACACATGATAAATGCCATTAACAATGAATGAAGGTCATCTATCATTATATCACATCTGTTTTATAGGGCGAGATGCTGGTTATTGCTTGCCATTGGACACTTGGAGGTGCTGATGTCCATAAATGCAAAAGATTTTCCCTTCCAGAAAGTCATGGTCTCTGAAAGGCTCACAGCCTTTCTGTGTGAGCTTGGCTTTAACCCAGGGCACCCTTCTTCCTAAGGAGAAAAATGCAGGTCTGAGGGAAAATGCACAGAAAAGTCATCTGTTTCTGAGCTTTGCAGAGGTGTCTCCACTTTTACAGACTCCTCGTGCCCATTAATGAGTTTTGTTTGCCTTTCTTTCCTTGAAATCCATTCAAAGTCCCAGCCAGGAGAGGGAGAGGAATAAGTGGTTTGGTTCACAGTGTATATTCAACTAGAGTAGGATCATCAGCACCCAGCATCAGATAAACTTTCTAAATCACACTGTTAAGGACCCTTCGCCATGATCCTCCTTAGGCTAATTCTCCCCTTCTCAAGATGATGCTCCAGCAGCGAAACAAACTATTTTAATCTGTTGGGATGGCGGAAGAGATTACAAGTCCCGTTAATCTTTTCCTTGGCTTCACCATGAGCCATAGCGGGCTCTGGAGGGTTGTGCCAGAGCCGGACCGTCAGCCGGAGCAAGGCTGCTTGGCCAGCTGGCTGTTCCAGCACCATGTGCTGCAACCAGTGCCACCGGGCTGGATCCGTCCCGCTCTCCCCTGGGCTGCGTGATCTGAGCATCACGCCGTAGAGGAGTTAATTTTCAGAGTATTGCAGCACCTCGCGAGCCCGGGGACTCAGAAGGAGGCAATACAACCCCAAGCCCATGCAATAGTTTGGAAATTCGCTCTTGTATGCTATATCCCTCAAAAGCCTCCTGAGCTGTCAGCGTTATAGGCCACAGGGAGGCTGGCTGTGCCGCAGCACCATCGAGCAGTTACTGAAGGTCTTATGAAACTGCAGAAAACGTATCCCAGAAGGTGCTGTGTCAGCTCCATTATTTATACAGTGGCAGAGCTCCGTAGGCAATGGAAACATAGCTCATGCAACACGGAGGCTGCGGTACCTCTTGGGCTCTTTCAGCATCTTGGCCGTGATCTTTGCTCCACTGAAATCAGGGAGGGGAGGGTGCCCTTGGTCTTGGCGATGCCAAGGTGTGATTCAATGAGTGTGTGCAGAGAGTCCCTGGGATAATTTCATCGCAGCATGGTGCATCATCATCATCATCATCATCATCATCGGGGCCTCAGAATTGAATGAAACTCTCCCAGAAGAGGAAGGGGGTCTGGACCAGGCACCAGGCTATGCTATAAGAAGCACCAGGGCTATACTTTTATGACCAGTGCAGACACAAATGCTAACACACTGCTGCAAAGTATTTATTCTCACATTTTCTGTAGCAGGCACTCTCCCAGAACTGATTTGGACACAGCCTGAATGCCTTTACACCAGAATTTGAACCAGTCACCCAAAGGTCTGAACCATCCCGTTGAGTGGCATAAAACACCGATTACGTAGCCAGCAATCTCCTCACCACTGCCCCAGGAGAAACCCTAATGTCTGATCCTGTGGGTCACAGTGGGAAACAGCAGGTAAAAGCAAGCTCAGGAATACTGCCTGCAACAGCAACACAACATCTGCTGCATCAAACCTGCCTCCGGATGCTCGAGCCTGCCACTGAGCTGACTTACTCCTGCCTTACGTCGGTGTGAGAGATGAATCGGGCCCTTGGTGTGCACGGCGAACATATGTCCCAGCAGCTGCCAGCGAGCTGTGCTTGAACCCAGTTGTGCAAGCAGCAGGTTCGGCTGGGTTTCGTCAAACCCAGAGTGTCACAGAAGGCATTAATAGGCTGTTCGGCGCGTGTTTGAAAGCACCTAGAGGATAACCAAATCACAAGCAATAAACAGCATCAGTTTATAAAGAACAAGTCATGCCAGACCAACTTGATAGCTTTTTTTTTTTCAGATCAAATTACAAAATTAGTGGATGAAAGGCCTTAAAGAAGATGTAATGCATCTAGACTTCAGCAAAGCATTTGATATTGATCCTTGCAAAATGCTACTTGAGAAACTAATCCAGACTGCCTTAGATATGAACATTAACAGCAGTGTGGATTGAGAGGCATCTGACAGGCTGCAAACAGAGGGGAAACGTTAAAGAGCAACACACTGATGTACGGGATCTGCGTCACAGGGCCGGCACTTGGCTCAGCTCCACAGAATTATCTCTGTGTGGGGGTGATGGGGAGAGGGCGATTCAATGGCAGATTGACCTGGTAAGGACTTGAATGGAGACCTTCCAAAAACACATGGCCACTGCCCGTAGGGAGTGGTGGTGTCATTACCAAGGTGCTGCTCTCCTCTCCAGCTTGGAAATGAACTGATCTTGACCCAGCACTGATCTGGAGCTAAGACAGGAGATGGACATCACCAAGACCATTTTTGAAGCAAAGAGTTGTTCACCCTGGTCAAAGTCCCCCAGGAAACCCTGCGACCAACCTCCCTTGGCTTCAGGGCTGCTCTTTCAAATATGCATATTTTTAATGCTGTTTCATTTTTATAATGAACTCTGCTACTGCTCTTAATGAGGACCAGGGGCAGAGAAAACTTTGGGAAGTGTTGCTGTGAGGGTGAGTGGCAGCTGAGGCAGCCGTGCCAGCCGGAGCTGACAGGGGTTGTCGGCCAGCCCCGGCACAGTTTGGCAGCTGTCACATCTCTCTGCCAGACAAGGTTGACCTCCAGCCTGGGACCCTGTAGCAGGAAGCAAAACACACGTCTGGCACATGAGCTGTAGAAAATGCCCCACTTTGGTTGTCATCGGCAGAAAAACTGACACTTTCTGGAGTCTGACATCCTCCTGGTGATGCAGGCAGATCCATGGTCAGGATCAGGTTTTGGCATCCCAATGAAGGCACTGGTCTTTCCCATGAGATCCAGACTTGTTACCCAGGCTTTTTTTGAAGGAGCAAGTTGCAAAGAGGGGTTTGATAATCACAGCCCTTTGCAAGGCTACCATTCTTGCCCTATCAAATGAGGACAAAACCCTCCATAGAAAACCCCACATGGGTAAAACCCACCTGGAAAGAGAATGGACACTTCAGTAATGACTTTCTTAGTTGTATACCCTTCTGCTCAGCCTCTGATTAGACTTTTCGCAACCACAACCAGCCCATCCCCTTTTACCCTTGTCCTCCAGCTCATCTCTCACATGGGAGCAGCCTGTCCCCACGTGTGACCCATCTTGCTCCAGCAACGAGTGCCCCAATGACTGCTAATTCCACCCAAAGCAATCCCAGGTGTCAGCAAGTCATGTCTGATCATGCCATTAATCTAGTTATTTACTGTGTGTGGTTTTAAATACTTTGATTGCTTCCTCACCTACAGAGATGTTGATAGGCATACTGCTAAAAAGGGAGGAAAAAAAAATTAAAAATCAGTCACATCAAATCAAATAAATAAATTCTTCGGCAGCCTGTTGGAAAAGTGTTCGATCTAGGCACGCAAATACACTTAACAGGTCAAGCACTCAATCAGCATCAGCTCTCCATGCTGGAAGCCAGTAGATAGGGTAAGGTTTTGCAGAGCTGGCATGAGCAGGGTGGCACATCGGGGGCTCTCAGAGCAGGGACAGTCAGGTGGGAAGTGGCAGTGAGTCAGCATTGCCTGGGTCCTATCAGCCTCTCTACCAACCTCCGCCTGGAGGGGCCATCCCTGCAGGGATGTCTACCAAGGCTTTTCAGCTCCAAAAAGATAGAATCACAGAACAGCCTCGCTCGAAATAGACCTCTAAGATCATTAAGTCCAACCATTAACCTAACACTGCCCATTCACCACTACACCATATCCCTCAGCACCTCAAGATGTTCTTCTTTGAACACAAACTGGTGGAGAACCTCAATAAACACCCAGTTCACAGCATCCTCCAGCCTCACAGCCATTCCCAGACAAGTGCCAACTCTTGCCTACCCAAGTACCCGCCTTGCACAGCTGTTCTGCATGGCTGCAGAGTTGCAGCACCCATCGGACACTTGTCCATCTCATAGCCAGGGGGCTGGAGCGGCTGTGCCAGCCCTCTCGCAGCACCCCATCTCTTGCAGCATTCACGTGATGTGCTTTGATCCCTGCATCTGACAGATGTGTGTTCCTCCTCTGTCCCTCCTGCTCCTCCCAGCTCCGGAGCCCATGCTCCCCATCACCAGCCCAGGCATAAACCATCTGATTGCTGGACCAGAAGTGGGGGGACTAAGTGTGGACTGAATCAGGTTTGCTTCCCCTATAAAACCCAGGAAGGATTATGGTCTCTTTAAGCCTGTCTCCGCAGCCGCGCCAGCTCCCCGCGCGCTGACCCAGTCGTGTGCTGTATTAGAATTGTAGAGTAATAAATGAACAGTGGAGGGGTTTGTAATGATGATTAGGGACTGAAATTGGTTCAGATTTACAGTGTCACTCAGGAGCGGAGGCAGAGGGGGAAGGCATTCTGCGCGGCCTAATGGATCCATCAACTCGTTTTGGCTGCTCGGTGGGCCGCGCAGGGTCACCAGGCTTTCCGCTGGCAGCACAAAGCACTTCAATTTTGTTAGGAAATGTATCAATTTAACTGACTTGAGCAGCGCAGGGCGGAAAAAAAAAAAAGGGGGGGGGGGGGAGAGGGGAAAAAAAAGAAAAAAAACTAATGAATCTGGACTCAATTTTCCGCCACACTGCCTCTGCGAACTGTCGGAAACAATGTCTGCGGTCGGGGTGAAGGCAGCGCGGATAGGCTGCCCGCGCGCCCGCCGAGCTGGGGAGACGGGCTGCCTCCCGCCAGCCACCGGCCAGGGCTGCCACTCTCCTAACAATGATGTCATTAAAGGTAAATTGGCCTCTATTTCAGCAGGATGATAGTGCTAATTGAGTGGGAAAATATAATATAGGGAGCTGTTGTCTGCAGCTAAAGGGAGGAGGGGGACAGATTAAATGGCCTACAATAGTGGGTGTCAGGCACGGCAGATGTTGCTTTCCGCTGATAACTGCGCTGACATATCTCGAGCTTGTCAAGGCTGAGGTTTTCAGAGAGACTTACAGCAAAAGGCAGCAGATGGCCCTCCTGAATGGGAATGAAGTGCTTAAACAGCCTGGCTGCTGAAGGCAGCTAGTTTGTAAATAGAGGAGTCGGAGGTGTCTTATTGATCCCGCTCGCTGCCCGCCAGCGCGAAGGACCGGCGGGATGGGGGTGCCGGCGGTGGTGATGGCGGGGGCCGGGGCTGGCAGATGCTGCTGGATGGCAGCCCGGGGTGGTGGGGCTGAGCGGGGCTCGGAGCTGGGGATGCGTCGCCTTAAAAGTCACAGATGTCAAACGGCAGGACAAAAGTCGGGGCGGTGGCCAAGCGAGAGCACGGCAGGGCTCGGGCACGGGAGCATGACATCTGCGTCTCTGGCAACCACACAAAGGGGACTGAGACCCCTGTCCCCACAAAGCACCCTGCCAGCAAAACCCACCCCGAGGCCAGCCTCTGGTAGACCCTGTTTGCAACCCCACCGAGCCAACGCATGCAAAAAGGCGTGAGATGAGCACAGGTATTTCGAATACTGCCTCCAAGTGCAATCAGTGCTGCTGCTGCAAGGCACGGTGTGTGAGAGCACATGTGGCACTAAACAGGCAGTGCCTGTGCTGTCTCATGCCACAAACTGGCCTTGGTGTACAGCAGACTTGCTGGGGATTACCTTTTGGTGAGACGGAGTTTTGCTTGACTACATGAAGTGGTGCCTCAGATATACTGGGATGTGCTGGGAAGCACCCTGCTCCTGGGATGTGCTGCACACTGCAGGAACAAGTCTGGAGCGGCATAAAAATCACCCACATGTTGGTGCTGTATAGATCCAGAGCACTCATCTGTGCATTTGTGCCCACATCATCCACACTATACAGAATTTTGGAGGATAGAAAGGGATGCTGTTACGGGTCCATAAGCATCCCACTTCTCTACCTGCACATAGGAAATCTTGCAAATCCAACCTACCAAGGCATCCACCAAAACTAAATGGCATACACACTTGTCTCACATCCAGTGCAGAAACACACACACATAAATCCTCTCTCACTGTGTGCAGGAACACCACTGACCACACAAGACACCTGGGACACAGGGTCAGCAATGCCCCACCCATGGACACGGGCAGACCCAGCCTCATTGCTGCCCACACAAAAGGCAGACCAAGCTCCAAGCCTCCAGAAACCCTCTCCGGCCAGGCCACGCTGATGCAGTACCTTGTGTGCTGAGCCTTTCCCATGAGCCTGTCTAAATACAAACACCACACATGCATGCTGTTATTAAATCTATCCAAACATGTAAGCACGCCTTTCACAAAATCACAGAGTCTGGCCCAAACACTTATCTGCTTACAAAATGACATAAATTGAGTCTGTATACACAAACACATACACTGGCGCAGCTGGGGAAACAACATTGTTAATATCCAGGTAGACAGAGATTTACCACTGATAAGGTTACGGCCACGCTCCCCGTCCCACGCACCCTCCCAACTCCATCCTGGCACTAATCCTGCTCTCCCAGAGGCAGCTCTGGTTGTGAGTCCTTGACACCAGCACAGTTCAGACTGTGTTCTCACACAAGCAGAAACCTGGTGCTAAGTCTGCTGACCTGCATGAATTTAACTTGAGGTTCAGTTGACAATTAGTGATGTATCAAGCTCATATTCCCAGGCTGCCTGAAGCTGAACGAACCAGCACCAGCACCAAAACTCCCTATGGCAAAGTGTCAGGTCTGGAGGTGGTCTGGGGACAGGCACCGATGCCTTTGCATGTAAAATCATAGAATCACTCAGGTTGGAAAAGACCTCTAAGATCATCAAGTCCAACCATTAACCCAGCACTACCAGTTCCCCACTACCCCATGTCCCTCAGCACCACATCTATATGTCTCTGAAATCCCTCCAGAGATGGGGACTCCCCCACTGCCCTGGGCAGCCTGTGTCAGTGCTGGGGAACCCTTTCAATGAAGAAATGGTTCCTAATATCCAATCTAAACCTCCCCAGCACAACTTGAGGCCATTTCTTCTTGTCCTATCACTTGTTAATTGGGAAAAGTTCATGTTGCAGGCATGTTCCACCTATGCCTTCACCCTTCGCCACTGGTCCCTCCACTGTGATGCACGACACAACCCTTCTGCAAAACCAGTCCTGCGGAAGGGAGGTGAGGGGTGGCCCCCAGCCCCACACAGGCACCCCACTCTGCCCAGGCATCTGCATGCTGTACAGAGCAGGATGTTTCCTCCAAGGGAAGGAAGGGGGTTTATCCCAACGGGCTGTGCTGCGTGGGATCAAGGTGATGCTGTGCTGCTCCTCCTTGCTCTTTTCCATCACCAGCTACAAGAACAAACAGGGACATTGAACAAACGCCACCAAAGCAAGGTGAGTAATCAGTTTTAAGGCCATTTCTAATTTGAAGTCTGCCAAGAGTCAGGTCCTTCTGAAGATATGAGCAGTGTCTTACACAGCCATCCAATACTCCTCTCCACAGGTCCAAGGCACTGTCCCCAATGGCTGCAGGCGATGGGCCACATTTCATACAGCACAAAGATGGAGGAGCACAAGCTGCTGGCCAGGCCACTGGTTCATGAGGGGAAGGTGACAGTGGCACCCAAAGCTCTTGCTCTGATGCCAGGACAGTCTTTTTGGTGTCCCCTGCATCCTCCACCCCCAGGTATCTCACAGGCATTCCCTTCCCTCTGACACCCTCTCCAGCTTTTCCCAGACCACATTCTCACTTTGCTCAGTCTGTTTTCTCTCAACAGTCCATTTTCTTCCTTCTTTAATATGTTTTTGCCTTCCCTCCTGTTGTTTCCAAGTCACTGGTATTGGCAGGGTTCAGCATCCTCTAGCTCTCCCCTCTGTGTTCCTCCACCACCCGTTCTCACTCAATTGGCCCTTCAGCCCCCATTTCTTTGCTGCTCAAGTGGCTTGGTCATCTCCAGCTCTCCCACATCCTCACTCCAGGACACCCATCAGCCACAGGCAGCACAGGCAGGCAACCCTAGCTGAATTTTGCCGTAGCTTTGCCAGCAGTCAGGGATTTGGCTGCCATCCCACCCATGAGAGGAGGTCCATAACTTTGCACAGTATGCTTGGATGCACCATCAAAGCTCAAGCACAAAACCAAACACCAAATGGACAGATGTTGAGCCAAGACCTTCTGCTTCTCACCCAGCACCCTAATTATTATAGGATGTCTACAAGCCTCTGTAAACTGCTGTTATCTGATATCAGAAGCTCTCCTACCTTCAATGCAGTGTGTTTCCAGCTCTCTCATCTCCATGGAGTTGCTATTCTCCCCTCATGTCCTGCCAAGTAGAAAATGACTGGTGCATGCAGAGATGCCCTGGAGGGTCTATGGGATTTTGATCCACTCTGTGGCCATGCTGGTGCTGAGCAGAAGCCTCCAAAAGGTAAAAGAGACAAATATGCCTGTTATGGGATGGTGGATGCTCTGACCTATCCCCAAAGAGCTCATGAGCCTTTTGAAAGCTGACAGAACTTTCAGAGATGTGAGGAATCCACCTTGAACCTCTCCACTATTTCAAACTTAATGGTCCAAGTTGCCCCCCCCCTGTGGGTAGCAAGGGACTCTCCATTTGGAGGACAGGGTGTCACTGCCCCAGTTACACACAGAGTACATAAACTCACTCTGCACAGAGGGAGAAGCTCCTTACCGGGTAGCCCAGTGTTTACAGTAATCAAGAATGATTCAATTGACAGGTTTGTGTGGTGTTTGTTAATTTACTTGAGATTCATTCCTGGGAACAGCTGGCTGTATCCCAGCAGGACTGTGACTCTCACTAGCCCACCTGCTGCTAGACAGACGGGCTTTGGGTACAGTTGTAGTTAAAGTTTAGCAGGCAGATATTTCTGGCCATTAAAAATGGAAAAGTTCTTCAAAGACTCACATGCAGAGGAGGTTTTGGAGGCAGAGGAGTTGGCTCTGGGCTTTGTTAGATGGCTTCACTTGAGTTTCCTGGGTGGTCAAGTTGCTGAGGTCTTGTTTTGTCATTTGAGCATTACCAGGATGACGGTACGTAAAGAACTCATGAAGAAGTCATTTAATATTCAATTACAGGGTCTGTTCTGGAGGCTTTTCACAGGAGTTTGGCTCATAAGGGAATTAGACACCCAGCTCCTCTTGAAATTCAATGGGAATGGGCACGTACCTCTCTGCTTTGGAAACCTCTGACCAATCAATCTGTATAACATTGATGTTTGTCTTCCTTTAAATTGACTGTATTCTTTTAAAATATATAATTAGATTTTCCTTCTAGTGCCCATGTGGGCATGAGTCTTTAAAGTGTATGACAAAAAAAAAAACCTATTAAAAATACAGAATTATTTCTCAGAAGAATATTTTAAGAAGTTATAACTAGATTTCGACAAAATGTATTCCCTACGTACAGAATACAGATCCCTTCCAGAAATTCCAGCAGATGATGAGATGCTCAGAAAGGACCACTTGGCCTCACAGGGTTACTGGACCCTGTACCACAGCCAAGCCCTCACCAGCTGCCTCCCTCTCAGGAGATCAGGGGGCAAGAAGTGTGCCTCTCTTCCCCCAGCAAGCCTCCCCAGTAGCAATGTGGGTTACTCAGAGCCCAGCCCAGAGTCCCCGTGACCACAGGGTACCTACCACCAGTGATGGGAGAAGTGCTGCATCCCATCGCTATCAACAGCACCGGTCCTCAGTCCCAGTCCAGAATGAGGGTCAAAAATCACCAAACCAGATCAAAGAGCCTGGAGCCCTTGGGGCAATTCTCTCTGCTGGGCTTTCCTGTCACTAAACTATTGATTAACTATTGATTAAAACATCTATTAATCTTTATAAACTATTTATAAATGGAACCTTAACATAAAGTGTGACCTGTACAATATTGAAATAGAAATAATACTTAATATGGATTTTTAAGTAAGTTAAGCACGTAAAGTGAAACACCACACCATATCCCCTAAGCATGTTCGTTATATGTTAAGTATGGATTAATTCCATTGAATTATACACTTCTGGCTTTAATTCAAGTCCTCACATGTCTGATAAAAATATGTAACAGCTTTGATTAAGCATCTGTCCCCATTACTTACCTGCATTTCCCCTACCCTGGGCTATCCTGGGCTGCCCTTCTCTGATCCCTGCAGCTCAGCAGAGCTGTGGGTAGGAGCTGCCCTGCCTGGCACTGACCTCCCCTCTCAGCTGTTGGCTGAAGGACCCATTTGCTGCCCTACTTCAGGAGCACTTCCAAGTCTCACATCAAGCCCAGGACCAGTGAGGCTGCTGTCAGAGGAGGTGGTGGCAGCACAGGGCTGTAGTTATAAGCTCAAACCAACAGCACTCGCTGGCTAAAAATCAAACAAGGAGCTCGCTACTGTGAGATCTCAGCTGACTCCATTTGTTACATGGCACATCCAGGAGGGGTAACCAGCTTGCAATATATTAAACAATTAATCATTTAGATTGCAATGTTCTTAATGCTGCAGGCATTTGCCACTAAATGTGTGGCACATGTGCAGGTGCCCTGCAGAGGAATCCTGCCTGTAAACTCTGGGAAACAAGGACACAAACAGAAAGCCAGGCTGGAAGAAGTGTGTCCTCCAGGCTTACAAGGGTTTGCTGATGATCCCACTCTAATGTGCCCTGTGTATTTCCACACATGTTGACCAATAACCCCCAAAGTACCACTGCAATTGGCATAGCTCAGAGGGAACAGCAGAGTCAAACATGCTGTTTATTTAACACAGGGATGCGCTCCATAGCTGGTGCTGGGCTGAGCCTGGCCTGGCTCATTTGTGCTAGTGATGCTGTTCACCACCAGCCTCTCATTTGCCAGGAGAACCTTAGTGCCTCGCACTTTGCACCTATTTCATCAACAGCTTCTGAAGCTTTTGACATCACTTACTTTATGGCATTTTCATCCCTCTTTCCAGCTGAGAGGTGAAGCAACATGGCAGAGGAGATATTGCTGTTGCATATACTTGCAACATGTACATAGAGATTGTACCTGTACCTTAAAGATCACACTTGCCCTTTGAGAAACAGGTTCAGTGAGGGAGGAACACATCCCATTGCAGTGGGCAAGGAGCAAGGACACTGCTGCAGTCCTCTCCAGGTAAAGCCACAGCAGCCAGCGGGGAAAAGATGTCAGGATGGGACCCA
Source organism: Podargus strigoides (assembly GCA_028020825.1). Lineage (NCBI taxonomy): Eukaryota > Metazoa > Chordata > Aves > Caprimulgiformes > Podargidae > Podargus > Podargus strigoides. The sequence continues at coordinate 12,352,220 of CM051634.1, read as the reverse complement.
GACTGGTTGCACAACCTCAGAAAAACAGCTGAACTGCATTTTTGTACCTCTGTTTTCTCACCTAATAAGCAGGATTTGGGGCAGTGTAGGGCAGGCCAAGTGCAGTTGTGAGGATTAACAGGATGATTTATGGGTGGAAAAAAACTTCATAACAAGTTGCATCCCCTCTGTTAACCTTTTGCTTCAGAAACACCCTGGGCTGTTGGTTGTTTCCAGCCCAAACAGCTGAGGAGGCTCTTGTACCTCTGGCCCTACCAGTGGGTTGCAACAGATTTACCAGGTCACATTAATTTCTGAGCCATTTTGGAGAGGACCTTACAGTGATAATACCTTCACCCAGGAGCTGGCTGCAGTAAGAGAATAATGAAACCCCAGGAGGAGCTGAGGTTCTTTAAAACGTCCATGGCACAGGGATTTGCCCCACATACTGCTTTCCTATTAATAATGCATCAGGAGATCCCATTCGTCCAACAAAGATCCCTGCACACATTTGGGCTCCTGCACACCTCACCTCTGCAATGTCCAACAGGACTCTGCTCTTGTGCAACCATGAGAAATTTGGAGAAATCCTTCACTGCAACGGAGTTGCTCCAGATTTGCACTCTGCAGACCCAGGAGCAGGATTTGGCCCTGTGATTTCAGCTGGTGTCTCGTGAGCCGTGGGCTCAATAGGAACTGTAATTGGTGCAATTCTACATCTTCAAGGCTATTAGATCCTTGTAGCTTCCCATCATGCTGTGTTTGGAGTAAATAGAGAGTGTTTAGCCAAGCTGAGAGATCCTCTAATGGAACACAGTTCTTCCTCTCTTCATCTGCTCGTCCCCACAGCTTTGTTATTTAAAGTCAGGTTAAAAAAAAAGAAAAAAAAAAAAAAGAAAAAAAAAATCAGTAGACAGGTTTGGTTTGGAAGCCGGAGGACAGGAAAAGTTAGAGATATTTATTTGACAGGGTCAAGGTTGCTGCTTTTCTTTTCTCTTTCCCCAGGTCCCATAGGTGTTAGACTGAGAGACATTTAATCGAGGGAGTAGCGGTTTCATATCTATAACAAAAATCAAATAATGCAAGATGATTTACTCCCCCTAGCAACCAGGGAGCTTACCCTTAGCAACCAGCCTAGCCTCAGGCAGCGGTGTAATCAGCTTGAAAATATTTCAATTATTGTGTTGATTTTAGTGGATTTGAGAAGCGCTGTGCGGAGAGACCAGGCACATTCTGCCCACGACCTGGAGAGGAAGATATTGATTTAAACAGGTGTCAGAAAGGAAAAGTGGAGTAAATTTAAATGCAATAGGAGAACAGCGCATTGAGTGTGGTTCAGTGTGGGGGTGACATTTTGCTCATCGCCTTGAATGAAAGTGACTCAACTGAACTAGAAATTTCACCTTGAAAATCATCTCCCATCGACACAATCAAGAGAAAGCCGTTCGCCATCTCTTTTCCCTGGTCTGGGGAAAGAAGCGGGAGGGGGAGCGGGGAGGGCGGGGGAGAGCTGGCACCAGGTTTTCCAAGACAGCTTTGGGGAAAGTAACTATCAGAGAAATACAGGATTAGCGGCGTGCCCCGCTCAAGAAATTAGCCAAGCGGTGCTGGAGGAGCAGCAGGGCCGACGGGAAGGAGAACGTCTGCGGTGGGTGGGCTGCAGAAATCAGGCAGCCTTTGCTACACAGAGTGATGCTGTCCACAAACTCTGGGCTGCTACTCTTGGAGTGAGGAATCTGGTACCAGCACCAGGCGGAGCTGTCGCTGGTGGGGTCAGCAGGAGCAATGGCCCAGCAGGTCTCAGACCTCTCAGACCTCAGTTTCTCATTGCCTGGCACCAGCCAAACCCTGTTCTCAACAGCAACACCACTGCCCTGCAGAGCGATGTATTGGGATGTCCCTGCATGTCTCCTGCAGCCTCTACAGTGCAGTTTGTCCAGGCTTAGTAGCCCTCATATGGCATAAACTAGACCCTGGTCTTTGGGTGGTTGTCCCCTTCCCCACCACCCTTTGCTGCATAATATGCTCCCAGCAAAGCCCCAGCTTGGCCCCAGGGTGCTGCCTCACCCCCTGCTCCTATGTTTCATACTGATCATGCAGCTCCCCGCTGCAGAAACAGCCTGTGTGTGCAGTTCAACAGAAGCCAGTGACATCTTTGTACACACTGCACTGACGAGCTGTTTTCTGATGCAGCAGAAGCCTGTAGACGGTGTACTGATAATAGGGTTTCATCTGCTCCCACTGAAGTGACAACTGACATGCCATGTTCTGATGAGCCTCTTTCCAGTGGGGTGACACTGTGCATAGAGTGTATTAAAATCCCGCTTCTCCAGGCTGCGACAGCCCCTACTCAATACCAGCGATAACTGGAGCTGCAGCAGAGCTGAAACTTCTATCCAGTTCACGAGGAAGCTGTTTTCAGTGTGCCTCTGACAGTTTGTGCACAGGGCATTTCTCACCTGCTCCCCCGCGGCAGGTGAGCAGTGTGCAGCACAGGGATGCCCCGCACGGGGGGATCGATACCCAGCAGAGCCAAACAAGGCACAGCTGCAGAGCCAGCTGTTGGATCCCATGCCTTGGCCCAGACACTGCTGATGCACCCTGAGCTCTGCAACCTGCCCAGAGCCATCCTCTCCAATAGCAAGGGGAACAGCCAAAGCAGGAGCAAAGGCTCCGCAGGGACAGTGGGGACCAGGGGGCTCCTGCCCCACCTGAGCTTTGCATTGCCTCGATTTTCTTCCCATCATCAGAAATTCCTTTCTGCACTTGTCGAGTGGCCAAGGTGAACCATTTTTGTTTGAGATGGTTCACACTTCCCTGGGTTCAATTTCAAAGTGGCATTTTTAGAGCTTATCACATGCCATTTATAAACGTATCAGTGCCTGCTCAAAAGCTCGACGGAGAGAGGGATGCTGCATCCCTCCTCCATTTGACAAGAACACAAGCCCTGCACAATCTTCAGACAGCAAAGGGCACTGCCTTATCTCTGGCTAGTAAAGGGTGTATCTTGACATTGCTACAATGACTCTCATGGTGTAAGAGCAGCAAAAATCAGCCTTCCTCATGGATTTTGACCCATTCAAAAGCTTTTCTCCGTGCCATAAACCAAACTGATTCCTACATCATAGCTGCTAGGGCAGACATCTCCAGCTAAAATGGGATTCGGACTGCAGTCATAGTAATCTCACCCCGTACCCATGCACCCAGCTTTCCTTTGCTGTAGATATGAGGTGGCTCACTCAACTACTGCAGGGGAAAATGTGTATTTACACCAGGGAAAAAGCCCTCCCATGGGTGGTTACCATCAAGCAGCCACCATGTTATAAATCTCAGCTTTGTCTTAGCTCACAGTAAGTTTCCAGCAAACCCTGAAAAGCAGAGGCTTATCAAAAACATCTTCCTTTGGCTTATTCAGGGTCTTGCAATGACCAAAGCACTGCTAAGACAACATCCACTGCAACTAGAAAATGAAGTAAGGCCAAGGAGCAGGTGAATTATCATGTGCCTGGGAAAAAAGATGGGCAGATACACAGCCAAACACCCTCACACCACCAAGATCAACTTAACAAGAACATTCATTTTAACCTCAACAACTCACCCTGAGTGGGCAGGATCCTTCCCTCGCAGCAGCATGAGCAGAGCCCGTTTGATGTGCTGACCTGCCCTCCACAAGCATCTTACACTCTCTATCTTTGTTGGATTGGGGAAAAAAAAAGAGATTCAGATTATTTTTAAGCCCATTTGCTGCTTTCCTCTGAAATATGCAGTCTCTTCCCTGGAACATACCTGCAGTGTAATCCGCTCTTTACCAGGGTCTGGAGTCGCTCATTCACGTGTTCCCCAGCCTTCCTTCATTATAACCTGTTGCTCATCAGAAACCTTAGCAGCTTAAACTGGACTGCTTCTTTCCTTGATAACAGTAATCAGGGCTTTAGCAGGCAGCTTTGCAGAATCAGCCTGCCCTGCACCCCTCCCACTCCCAATTTTCTGACAGATAGGCAATCGCTCAGGGAAAAAAAGAAAAAAAGAAAAACCTGTTCACCTGGAGAGTAGAACAATTTGCATTTTGGGGGTGGTTACTGCAAAATGAGGCATTTTGGCAGTGCCACATAAGTTTTCCCAGGGAATTCTTGACTTAAATTTTGCCTCGTTTGTATCTGCAAAGTTAGTAATAAACAATAACCAAATCAGCGTAGGTAAATACATGGGGGCATCACCTGCTATTGATTTTTGGGCAGAATATCCCTCTGAAATCAATGGAGAGCTTTGCTTAAAAAGCAGTGGCATGATAAGTGCCACATGTCTTAAACAGAAAGAAGCTCAAATCCAATATGAGTTTATCTACCAGCTCTGTCTCCCAAACCTTATGTTTCTGTCTTCTCAATTCCATTTTCCTGCAGTACAATCCAAGTAGCTCCCATTGACTTTTAAGACAAGCCTTATTTTCTATTACTGCTCTTTAAAGGGAATTAGGCCGTTGTTACCGTGCATCTGAAGATACAGATCCGGAGGCTGGGGTTATTCTGCCTTTTGGTTTAGCACTGAGATGTTGGACAGTCAGTCTGTGTGAGTGACAGACCAATTCATTCACTTTGGGAAACATTTTTTCCCTTGAATTTTAAAGTCTTCCATCTGGCAATGGCTGTATTAAGCCAGTGTTTGTAATTGAAATAAGAAACTGAAATAAGAAATGCATCATCCAGCTAAACTACATTTACTGCTCAATGCCAACACTTTAAACTGCAAGGGCCAACCCAGATCATAAAGCCCTCCTCAGCCACCCAGCAGCTTAGGGATCAGACACTGATTCAGCTCTGGAGCCCATCCAAGGCCTCTGGAAGTCAGTTGGTAGCTTTTCTTGACCTGGCAGATGCCCGAGAGTCACTCTAAGGCTCTTCCCTGGGTTACCTTGAACACACAGTGCTTCCTTTCTCTGGTCAGTTCCTTCCCTCTGCCACATGCACCGACAGCTTTCCTCACGTCTGAATTACTGCTCGCATTTTTGGCTTGACAAACAGCATCGTAATCCCTATTTATTTTTTTTCAAACTTCCCAGTCAAGCATAAAGCTGGAGACACATTTCTCTATCCAGCAGCATCTGTTACCGAGGCCGCCGGCTCCTGCATCCCCACTGCAAACACTGCTTAAAATCAGTCCCGCAACAGAAACTTTCAGGCTGGAAGCAGACCTTTGAGTACAACACTGAGATTTAGACTTACAAAATTCAGGAGAGATGACACCAGTCCTCTGTGGGGATGCTTGTCTTCATGTCCTCTGCAGTGCTGTGCTGGGCAGGGAAAAATCAGACAGGTCAGCATAGCCATCAGCTGAAAAAAACTTTTGGCACCAGGAACAAGTTTTTATCCCCTTAGCTGGGTTGCAGCTTTTCCAGGCTTGAGGCTGAGCCCCATCTGAGAGAGGGAAAGCTCATTCTCCACCTGAACTCCTGGTCATGGGCTGCACCTGGAGGGGAAACCCACTGGGGAGTCAAGATACCGACCTTGTGCCTCCATCCTGCTGCCACCCTTCTGCTGCATCTTTCCAGCCTGTGTCCCTGTGCCAGCCAGATTCAGCCAGCTCAGGTGTGCTCGCTTGCCTTGGACCTGGATTTCCTTTACTGGGAATAAATTTTGTGGCAGCTGCCAAGCAGGATCCACTTAAGCTTGGTGCTAAAGTCAGCCTGCCCCATCCTCTTCTCTCCTGAACAAGGTTTGTATGCAGAGCTGAAAGGAACAGTGGGAACCTTCATCTCAAACACGCAGAAAGCACAAAAGCAGCATCCTTCCCTGCGCTTCTGCCTTCCTCCAAGCAGACACAGTAGTCTTAAGGGAAAGAAAAATAAGGAAACCACAAGCTGGAGCCTTGGGCACAGCCAGAGGAAGCCAGTGGAAATGTTCCAGCCAGGAAATAAATCCAGCCAAGCCATAAAATGCTTCACTCAGACACCTTCCCTGACACCACTGTGGGCCCCCTGCACTATATCCCACACTGCCAGACTTGCCATATAGAAAATCAAGGCAAGTGACCACAAGCATAAAAAAGAGTGATGCTCTGCTGCAATGCATTTCAAGCACTCCAACAGGCCAGCACTGCAAGGAGAAAGAGTATGTCCCTGTTTCCTTCAGGTAGAGCATTCAACCAGCAAACTACTCACATCATACCCATGGCAGAAGTGGCCACTATACAGCAAAAGGAGCAGAGGAGACCTTTTGCAGAGGCAAATCTTCCAGGAGAGCTCTTCATTCATCAGTTGCAGACTTTTGCCCAGGATGAGTCAACTTGCTCTCTAGTTGTGGGTACTCCGTGTATCAAATTTCTGGAGGGTTTGGGTATTGGGGAGCCCCATGTTTGCCCTGGACTTGCTCTGCCCTGGACTTGCTCTGCCCAGTTCTTTCTAATTGCACTCTTATCCCCTGCTTCTCTCATATTTTCTTCCTGGCTTTGGTGGGGTGTTTCCTAGGATGTGAGAGGAAGCTTGGCCAAATCTAGCTTGACCTTTGTTGTTTATGGATGGCAAAGAGGTCTCCTTGGCATTTCCAACTGGCCTAATCCATCCAAGGGATCCTGTCCCAGCAATATCTGTCAACCTCTGGAAAACTAGAAGGGTTCTGTGCACATTCAAACTCACTCTGAAAAAAAAAACCAAACAAAACACCTCCATTGCTTTCAAATGCTAAATGTACCCACCAAGGACCTTTCTCCAGTTCTGTGTCCACAATATATGCCCCCTCTTCACTCTGTAGCTGTAACAAAGGATGAGAGACAAGCTTAATGCAGTGATGACCTTACAAAATCCAAAATGAAAACAGTTTCTCAGTTATGTTTCACCAGCAGACCTTTCCAAATAACTGATACATCTTAGACCACTCGTGTGCACACCTGAAGCTGCTCAGAAATAAGCTCTCGCTGTCTTTTTGCTACAGACAGATCGTCACCTCGGAAAATAAAAATAAAGCACCCAAAGCTCCAGAAACCCTTATTGCAAATAATCTCACTGCCAGAAGAAAGGCAACATGGTGCTTATCAGAAAGCTGGGTTTGTATGTAGGACCTTTAGCATCTTCATAAGAAAGTAATCACTCCGCAGAGAACAGCAAGCCTTCGGTGAGAAGGTATTTACCTTCACCACAGCACTGCCTGGGCTCAGGCTGCCCCAGCAGGCTGCCCAATGATGCAAAACTGAAAACACTCTGTTCATGAAGTTTCCAATGGGTTCTTTTTCTGTTGAGGTTTTCCTTGTTTCAGGAAGGAGTTTGAGATTACTCAATGATAAAACTATGTCTGCTCCTTCAGGTCCTGTAGAAACTTAGCAAGGAAGAGAGAAATTTCTTGTAACCTGAAGAATTTAGGAAATTAAGGCCAGTTCTGAGCTATGCCATGGGATCCAGGAAGCATCTGCCTCCTGTGTGTTAGTATGAAGCTTAAAAAATAAGCAGCCCTCACAGGTGGATTAAACCCAGACATTCTCCTGCAGCAATCAGAAAAATAACACTTGCTTTTCTTAGGAACCAGATGTTCCCCACAAAGAAAAAGCTCAAAATTTGTAACAGCTATGTCAGACTCTACAGACCCATAATGGTCTTTGGTCAAAGGGAAAATAGAGCAAATAGAAAATATACAGGAGGAAGCAGAAGAAAAAAGCTTCACTCCAAATCCTCAGCTATAGAAATGTATTTGGAGTAAGCATTGAAAACTCCTGGAGAAGACTGCACCATCTCTTGTTGAAAAAAAAGGCTGGTATTGGTGAAATTATGTTCCACATCAGCTGTCAAGTAATGGATTTGAAGCCTTAAACAGAGAATACATTTGCAGCTATTAGCATGGTATGGTCATGGTTTGTATTTGAAGGTGAAAACAGTTTGTAAGGAGGGAAAGAAAACATTAATTCTATTCATCTTGAAAGTTACTTTAACTTTTCAAAATGCTATGGTAAATTTTGAAACTTTAAAATTAGTTTCAAGATGAATAGAATTAATGAGTGAATTAGAACTGGTACAGAATTGCAATAAATAATATTCGAAACCTTTTAATAAGCTTTGCAATGATTAAAATGAATGGATTTTTTTTCTTTTTGCTATAAAACTGGAGCTCTTTTAAGTATAAATTGTGATAACGACTCAAGAATTTCCAGCGTCAGGTTTTTCCATTACATCTCAGCTTCCACAGTTGATCTAAGGCTTAAAGAATAACATTCAAGCCTCACTTTCTAATGATGAGGTGTTTGACACAGAAAGCAATCCTAATAGAGAAGGCTGCTGGCCCGGTGATTGCTGGCAAGTAGAGCTGACAGAGACAAAGAAACATTTTTCTACCGAGTCTCCTAACAAAACCTCCTGCTCAGATGTGGGACTGTGAGCTATGAACGGGAATCCTGTTGTCAGAAGCACTCAGCAGATCAGACCTATGCTTGTAACACTGCCAGCAGTTGTTATAAGTCTTCCTTTTAACCCAAAAAAAAAGGGACAAGACTTTTAGTAATGCTGATTGATGGAGCAGTAATACAATTAACACAGCTCTACTGGTTTATGATACTGCGGGTCTGGTTCAACACAGGAAAATCCTCCTTTGAAAGCAGGTTTGGAAAATTTCAAACTTCCTTGCCCACAGCTCCTGCCAAGCCTTTTAAGCTCACAGCCTTTCCCAGTTTTTCTAGGATACATTTCCATCACTGCTGAGATGGCTTCTGCTGTCCTGTGAGGAGTTCTTCAAAAGCCTTGCACCAAGTTCTGCCTGGACAATCTCCTGTAAATTCATTATTCCCAATGTCGGGGGAAAATTCATCTCAACATTAAAAAGTACTGTAGCAAAAATGCCTTCTCCTGTTTGTTGAGCCCTTCTCTCTGCCTTGGGGAGAGGCTTTGCCCACAGGCATTCTCATGAAGACAGCTGCCCATCTCCAGCTGCAAACACAGCCCCTGCCATGGCTGACTTGAGGACACCCTCAGTGACTGTTTCTCCTCCAGTCCCTTTTGTTATCCTCAGTCCTCCTTCTCCAGGTAGCTCTGTACCCCTTGATCACTTCAATATTACAATGTCACACGTCCCCAGTTGGATTTTTCTCTGCTGTCGCCCCTCTGGTGAGTCCTACCAGCTTTATTTTCCAGCTGGGAAGCAGAGGCCCCAGGCTGACCACCACTTGGGCTGACCTGTGCTAACCTCCTGCGATGATCGCTTTCTCCACGGGACGAAGATCAGGACCGGACATAGAGATGCAGCCTGCACTGTGCTTTCTTTATTTCTTAGTTTTGTGTGAGAGCCTGTGATCTACTCAGAAGCAGTTTGTAATAATTCTGCACAGGAAACACCACCCAAAATAAATTGCATCATGTTAGCTGCCCAGGTGCTCACTGTGCTGAAAGCCAGGGGGAGGGAAGGACGGAGCCGTCTTCCAGGTGTATTTATTTCACTAGCCTGGACAGCTCGTAATTGCAGACAAACTGTTTGTCCTTGACTCCTGTCTCGGCAAAGGAAGACTGAACTTCCCACAACACGATCCATATCACATCAGATTTGATATATTTCATAACAGCCTTTTATTCTCCTGTCTTTGTTCATCTATTTATCAATCTGACACTTTGTTGGATATGTCGCTGTCTTTCTTTTTATTCACCTGTCATTATCTCCTGCTCACATGTTATAATACTCACCTTTTTTATGTATATTAAAAATAAAAAGCCTCTTGCCCTGTGCCTTTTCACTGTGGATTTTCTCTGTTGCACTTAAATAGCAATAGAACGGATGGTTTGCAAATCCTTTCTGACTTTTAGTGATATAAATCGTCGCTATTTGGAGCTCCCAGCCTGCCTTGAAGCACCGACAGGCCCCACTGCCACACACGTCTGCGCAGCTGAAGTCACACCTGTGACGCTCTCCAGGCTTTCGGGACCAGGTCTACGGAGAGGGAACTCAGGAGCAGAGCAGAATAACATCATAAACACCCAGGCCCTATAAATAAACAGTTGCCAGCTTTCCGTGATCTAATCCACTGTGTTAACCTGCGATAAATCCCACGGGAGGGAGTCCGAGCAGTATCCCCCACTGCAAGTCACAGGGGCTCGGAGTCGGTGGAGGCGACGTGGTGCACGGCTCACCAGCTCCCAGGTGCAGAGCTTAACCTGCTCCTTTAAAATAAAAGTTGGCTTGAAACTTATAGCCCAATAAAATCATCCTCTGCTTTTCCTTGAGCATTTTACAAAAGCAGTCAGATTATTCCGTCCTGAATTTTTACTACAGCCGCAGAAACAACTAAAAATATTTAACTTGTTTGTTAAAATATTTAACGTTACTTTGACAGTTCACCAGCTGTTTAAAAGTAGCTAAAAAGGATGGCAAAGGCTGTTGCTGAGTTTAATAAATATGTGTGTGTGTGATGTTTGTTATCTGAGAAGTACATTTAGATGTCTGCTTAGGTTAGTATCACATATGCTAGAACACATGTTCCTATTCTGGTACACATCTATAATTGTGCCCATTTATCTTATTGTAGTTTAAAGTACCAACAGGATAAATAAAGGCACTGTCTATTTTACTTTGAGAAAGAGAGAGACCGGGCTGTTTAAGTCAGTGAGAAAATACAAAATGCTGTAGATAAAAACTTTCAGGGGTGGGGAAAATTACTTTTTAAAATAACACAATCAAAGACATCATTGAGGTGCAAAGGTTTTGTTACAATGAAGCAATTCAAAAGCTTCTATGAAACGGATGGTAGGAAGAGAACAGTGGCAGGAGCAGGGAGGTATTCTGCCTGTGTCCTTTTTTACAGTTATTTCTCGGCGTGAATTTTCCATGTCTACTAAAACAAAGTGTTCTCACAGATTTACTGTCCTGTGGCATAGGGCAAGGGATGCCTGTGCTGCAGGCACAGGCAGGTGATGGTAGGGAAGGCATGGAGGAAGCACAGGCAGTGCTAAGCCTGCATGAACACAGCAGGACATATCCCTGGAGCCAGAGCACAAGTGATGTCCATACACCAATGCCACCTGGGCATCCTTCAGGGATGCCTCACGTACATCATAGATCAGGGCTGGGGACACTGTCTACACAAAGTCCTACTCAGGATCAGAGAGAAGCCACCAGGACTTGGCCTTTCTCCACATTTTTCTGGTCTTTGTTGAACACGAGGTGAGATTTGCTGAGACTGCATTAAAATGCTTACCTGCATCCCGAAGACAAACAGAACTAGGGTGCAGCTGTAGGTCTTTCAAAGCAAATCTCCTTCACGATATACCTACTCTATACTGACCCCTCACATCTGGTCCCTCTAATCACTACCATGTTAATCCAGATGTGAAAGGAAGCAATCAGCCCATACTAAAGCCAGGAACAGCTGTCCCAACCCTTGGCATCAACCATGATGTGCAGAGCAAGGAAATAAAACAGATCACGAATCCAGCACTTTGCAGCTTGAATTTGTGAAAGCAGTGATAAATTAAAAAGGATTTAGGAAAGCTCTAATTGTAGGAATCAGTCTTGAGAGACAGAGCAAGACTCACAGACTTTGATGTTCAATCCATAGAAGTCCTCAAATTACAGAAGGAGAATCACTTTGCAGCTTGGAATAAACTGACAGTCCAGAAATACACTGAAAAGCAGTCACTGGGCTTCAGTGAGAAGCAAAGACAAACTGCCCATGGCAAAACGAACATCAAAATCAAGATCACAAGACACAATGTGTGTTTTGAAGGAGGAGCCAAAGGAGTTTGATCATATTCGTGACTGGACATGACTAGAACTGGTTCTGATGTAAACCAGTTCTGATGTAGAAACAATTTTGACATAAACTATCTGAAATCAAGTAGAAATGAGAATGCAGAGGGCTGGGGTGCTGATTTGTCAACCTCAGCTGAACTGTGCCAGTTGTATTGAAACATCTCCCCTAACCACGTCTTAGGAGGGTTCATAAGCAACAGCGATGAAGTGCACAGTGAGCATCAGCAGCTGGATATGCTTACGACTTGTAAGAACCCCATACTTTTTTCTTACCTAAACTGATCAAAAATGTATCCAGTGGAGCATTAATGTTGTTTTCACCACACACATGGTCAACATCAGCCAAGGCAAGAGCCATCCTGGAACACACTATGTGCTCTAAGAACATCGAAGCTATTTTATGTGGAACAAAACACAGTCCTGCAGGAGCTCCTTGCAGCCTGTTATACACCAGATGACAATCCAAATAACACCAGGAAAAGTAATCCCAAGCTGGGTTTTGAATTCCTAGGTGTAGCAAGAACTGGAAGCCTGAGGAACGCTTCTAAATCACCCATGTGTTATGGATCATCACAAATGTAACAGCATTGCTGGAAGCCTTGCAAATGACAGAGGCTCAAATGAGGGCTCTATCCTGCAAAATAATGAGCGTTGCCAAGACCACAGCTATTCAGATGCCTCGCCAGAACAAACCACCTTGCGAGAGCAAGCCCTTGGCTGCCAAGAGAAGAGCAGCTCCTGGAGATACAGGGATGGGGAAGAGGCGGCCGTGCTGAACGAGCTGCTGGAGGCTCACCTCCTTCCAAAAGAAAAAGGAGATGCTAAAAAGAGAGATAAGCACATCAAGGGTATTGTTTTGGGGAGTAAAGCTTCCAGCGCCTCCAGCTGTCTCCAAGGCTTTGGGGTGCTGCAGCCAAGCCAGGGTTCGCACCATGGGTCCGTAGGTGCCCGCTGGGGATGGTACGTGCTGCAGGAGCAGTCTGGGAGGAGCAGAGGGGAAGGAGGAGGGAGTGGGAAGGCAGGCAAAAGAAGAGAATTGTGCTGTGTCCTTCTCCTATGCCAAAAAATGAAAAGAAACTATAAACCCCCTGTTTTCAGAATATAAAAAGGTTGTGAAAATAGGACTCCAAGGGCTCTGCAAATGATTATGCTAATTAGATCCAGGGCTATTCAATACCACTGAAGTGATGCTCAGGAATTTTGAACTAGAGTTTTTAGTGTGATTACAGATTATATTAAAATTCTATTAGTCTTCACTGAAGTTGTGAATAAGTGGGATGGAGTAATGGGTCCATACATTCCTGAACCCAAATACTTTTAGCATTGCAGACATTTTAGGGTGAAAATGCTTCCCTTTTTAAAATGAAAATAACATTTATTTATGTAACTACACAGAGCAAAGCTACAAGCAGTGAAATAGTCAAAGATTACTGATTTTTCCACATGGGCCCAAATTTTGAGTGTAAAGCAATTGTTGTAAAGCAATATTTATAATTGTTTTAGCCTTGCTACATGGTATAATTGAGACACTCGGAAGAGAAAACTTTGTAGCAAAATCTCTTTTTTTTATGCCTTGCAAATGATAAATTGTTAATGAGCACCTGTTACAATGTTAATGAAAGTAAGATCTGTATGTAAATAAAGAAAATTTAATAACTTAACAAGGTGGATTAAAATTCCCAACCTGCTCCTTGCTAATCTAATGCCAAACACCAAATAGTTGCTATCTAAGCAGGAAAGTAGTTAATGTATTCACCTCCGTGTACTTTTCAGACTATAATTAATATTTTAAAAATTTATAAAACTGAAATCATAGGTTTGATTGTAACAAACAAAATATCTGCCTTTAATCTACTACAAAAGGTTGGTGCAAATCCCCTTAAATGATACTAAAATGTAAACCACAAGGCAGCACTGAGGAATTGATTATGTTTAACTTCTTTTGCATTTGTCCTAATCACATTCTTTATAATTGTATTTAAAATTACTCCAAAACAGTTGATTGGTAATTCTGTAGCAGAGAAGAAATATGGAATGGGAACATTATTTCACTGGAAGAAAAAAAAATTCCTGTTATAAATAACTTTCAAGGTATGTCCTCTGGACATTGGGTGAATATTAACACTTGACAAATGGACATTTGTTGGTTTAAACTAAAGTGAAAGTTATTGAAAGGGAAGAAGCAAGACTCTTATTTCTTGGAGAAGAAACCCACTCTCATGCAGTTTCTCTCTTCAAGCCCCAGCCAGGGTTTTACACCAATGCCCTTTTCCCCCTCCCCTCCTAATTCACTCCCCCCCAAGTCCTGCAGCTGCCCCAGTGGTTTCTGCACTGATTTGGTGCAGCCTTGAAGGGCTGGAGCTGTTGGTGAAGCCCACAACTCACATCAGCCTCAGCCCTGCAAGCGTGGCTGCACTGAGACCTGCGTTGGCAGGGGCCTCTGGAGGTCCTTCATCCAACATCCTGTCCCGAGCAAGGTTAACTGCAAATGTAGACCCGACCATCCTCTTCAGTTACTCTGACTGTGGAGACCTAGATACAAAAGCTGGTGCTGATGGATCATGACCACTTGTGATGGGTCTGGTCAGCATCCTGCCATGTCAAAGCAAACACAGCCACTGTCCACGGGAGAGTGAGCCCCAGAGGAGATACCACAAATGACTACTTTTAAAAAAAATTTTGGATAACATACATGCATTCTCTGTCCTTTAATTGGGAAGCACTTCACGGGTCTGCACTTAATCAAGATGGATACCTCATTAGGACATCTCCCAGGGAACCAGTTTAGCCTAACAACAGCAAATCGCGATGCTGCTGCTTAATTGGGACAATTTTTGCAAAGTCTCTACTTAATGGAGACATATTGGGCCAGTGCCAGGAGTTAAGTGGTGTTAAATGAAATAGGTGCAAAACTCCAACTTCCTGTCTTTTTTAGATAAAGATTGCCAGCTAAAAATGTAAATAAATAAAGGCTAAATATTTAGGAGTAGGGACTCCTATTTTACTCTTTTGGTTGCATACAGTACTGTAAAGAAATGTGGGGTTCTCAGATCTGTACCTATTCCTACCTCCAGTTACAGCCTTGATGAACAGAAGCTCTTCTGTTGTGCTTGGACAGCACATAGCACCTCTGGGTCCAGATCTGTGATGGAAGATCCTGATTTTGCCTATCAAAATCAAGATGAACTGTCACCCTCTCTTTAGCCTTCCTGTAAAGGCATCTGTATAACCATAAGAGCAGGTCTGTATGGGAGCCAGCACCCGAACCCTGGAGCCCTGTAAATGGAAGACAAGTGGAGCATCCCAGACATACAATCACATACAGTGATTTTTACAGCCCTGCCATCCAAGGACCTTAGTGTCCTGCTCAGAAATATGAGCCTTCCAGCTAAATGACACAGAGGACCTAATAAACAATACATGCGTGCCTACAATGGGAAACTTTTCCCCATTTCCATGAAGTCAAGTCTATCTTGCTAACGTGGTGTTGCACAATTGGCCTTTGAAAGGTGCAGCGCCAAGTGCATCCCACCAGTGTGGTGGGAAGGCTGGTCTGGTGGATGAGGCCCTTGCTGAAGACTCTGGCTTTGGCAAGAGACACAACAGAGTGTCCAACATCCTGGCTTACTTCCCATGCCTCATTGCTGGGACTTGTTCCCACAAAGGTCAGAGTCCTCCTTCTCACAGGTTCCCTCCCTGCACTTTGAGGGCTGCGATCTTGCTCTCTTTCATAATTTTTTTTGGAAATCCAGCTGTTGGGGCAGTGCTGTGCTGTGCAGTACAGGGCTAGCTTCTGGGCAAAGGCTGCTGACACATCATCACGCTAATGACTGGCGCTTCCCAACATCACTCAGGGAGGCAGCAGCCACCAAACGTGCTGGAAACAGACACCCAGAGCACCTTCCAGAACATAAAACCAAGCTCCCTTCAAAACACCTTTCCTGTGATGTCTCAGATCCCCTTAGATATTTCTGAGTGTTAACATTAACTGATGAACAAGCCTGAGAGGCATCAAAGCAGGCTTTTTTTTCCTCCTCTCATCATTAAGAGAAGCTGTTTTACAGGTACCTGAGCAATTTAAAGGAAATAAAAGGTGTGTAAAAATTGTCTGTTTAAGACATTGACTCAGTAACCTGTAAAAGATTTTAGTTAAATACATTTCCTCGGGACTCCTCCAGTCTTTGACTGAAAGTGTTTTGTACATAAACAAACAACACTCCTTCCATCCATTAAAACCCACCAGTCACTTTAATACATCACAGTGTAACCATTTAGCTCAGTCATTTTTCATTGTTTGACCTCACTTTTAATTAGAGACTAAATTATTAATGCCATTTGATAGGAGACAAACTACTCGGGAGTGTTGCTGTTCTCTAGGCCAGCTCTCAGAAACTACACACTCAGATTTTGTACGTTTCAAATAAAACACAAGTGGCCAGAGGAAAAACAATTTACATTTACAGCTCCTACAAACCCAGCATCCATCAAGAGTTTGGTGCTTAAAAAAAAACAAGAAAACCTCTTGTGGTGTTAACAGTAGACTTTAAAAAATCAGCAAGAAAATATAAAGTTCCCCCAGAGAGAAACTCCCTGGAGATTTTTCGAGAAGTTCACGAGCTCTGAAAAAGTAGTTGCTGGATCCTGTAATCACAATGCCGAGATCGTTTAAAGAAGTTAGCGGTGTATTTTCCCTGGCTCAGCTTTGATGTAGAGGTTCCTAAGGAGGGAAGATGAGCCCACAGAAGTAAGAAAGCTGAAGGTGATTTAAAGGCAGAGAGCGAGAGGGCACGGCTGCACCGGAGACCCAATGTCTGAGCCAGCTTAGCTGACACCAACAAGCCCTGAATCATTCCCAAGCGGGCAAGGTCAGTGTGGAATGTGCCCATCACCAGGGTGTTTGATCCCTTGTAAGCACTGACCTGGTTTCTCCACTCCTGGTGCTTGCTCCCTGAGGGCAAGGAGTGCTGTAAAACAGCAATTTCTCTAATGCCAGGGCAAACACAATGTCCTGCTGGTAGGGAGAAAGACCTGGTGTGGGGTCCTCCTCGGTAAGAATAAAGACCAGACTCAGAGTTACCATTGTGAAGGAGAGGATAAATCTGGGATCCTCAGGACAGCTGTAGGGACTGGACTTGGTCTCCCTTCCTGATAAAGAGCCCAAGCCCATGCTCTTCCCCTCCCATTAAAGCCAAACGTGGGTTTGGCTATGAAAACACTTTGAACTGCCACATTAGATAAAGATTATTGATCCTGCCTGTGAGTGCCTGCTGACTTCACCCCAGGGCTGCGTTTAGCCATCATCTCCTTCATTTTGGGGTTTTTAGCATTTCCCATCTTTGATCCTCAGTGAGAGCCCACGTGTCAGAGCTCAGGACCAGGCAGAGCATCCTTCCAGCCCCACCAGCAGCAGGAGGCCTGGGAACATCTGCCCTTTGGAGGACATTTAGGAGCTGAGAGCACGAGGCTGGTGAGAGAGGGTCACACTGCAATAAGGTGTTACAAAAAACACAGCACAACCTTGTAAAAACTGCAACTCTGGAAGCTATATAAGGAACTGGGGATGCATTGAGGGAAAGATTTCTCCTGCAACGTTTATCAGCAGCGAGATCCCTTGCTGTGTTAGACAACTGTTTAGCTGTTTTCCGCGTGACTGTAGTGTTATCGAACAAGAATGTAAGTTTTCTGTACTGCTGCTAACAAGCAAAGCCTTCAGCCTTTCCCACACCCAGCTCCCTTTGCCCCCCTTGGGTGCTCTGACTTTGACCCAAAACTCTCCTGGTTCTCCCCTGTTGCAGCTGGGGAGGTGGAAGCCCTGCACCCCCTCACACAACAGGGGAGAGAGGGGCTCCTCAGCTGTCACACACCGTTTGCTATCTATACTAAAGGCACAATGCAAGCAACAATAATGCTTCTGCTTCTTCGATGAAGCAGAAAACATGATCTCCATGTTGTTGTTTAAAAACAGAACAAGGAATCCGTTTTTCAGCTGGACTGGTCTTTCTGCAAAGGATGATGCCCACCAGTCCCATTTATTTGGACACATAACATTTCCCTGGCACAGATTTAAAGATTTTGGTGTCCTGTCCTTCCACTTGAGGCATAAGGTTTCAAGTTCTTTGCCATCCAGACCCAGCCTGCAAAAATTCACTGAGTTAGGATTCAGCCTGTACTGCTATTGCTGTCAAGTCAGAATGTGGTTTTGTTTCTTAGATATGTGTCTGGTTTTCTTTTAGTAGGTTTCGAGCAGTTGTTTTCACTTACTCCTAAGACACAGAAAAATTGCTCCTCCTTCTCCCCCCTAACCTAAAAATGATATAATCTCCCCTGTATGTTTTCAGTGTAAAATAACCAAGTGCATATGAGTACTAATGGCCCTAAAGGAGCTGGCTAGGTCTACTCACTCAATAATCCATGCTTTCAAAAGGCCTGATTTCACAGTTACACAGACACCTCTGAGCAGTTTTGCTGCGAGAGCACTCCTAGCATTTCCTCTTCTCTCGCTATGCTTCAGCAGCTCCCACTAATGTCAGTGGGGACCCCCTTGTACAGCTCCAAGAAAATGAGACAGCATCAGACCACATCCTGCCCCTCGGATGCACATCCACAGCTTCCAGCGGAGGCAATGAGACCCTCATGGCATCCCTAGGGGGAGAAGCTGGTCAGGAGGATGAAGACGCTCCTGGAACCTGAGCTCACCCTGAGCTCCCTCTGCAGACAGGGGGATGCACCCACGCAAGATGCTGCCACGTGGGAGGGTCCCCAGGGATGGGACCCCCTTCTTCCTCATCGATGCTGGTCCTGATGCCAGGAGGGAGAACCACAGGATGGAGGCTGGTAGCACCAAGCATCCGGAGTCCTTGAACAAACCTCACATTCACATTCATTTCTAATCTGCCCATGCCCTACGTCCAGTAGTCAGTATTTTAAATTGTTATTAAATGTCTTGGGGGGATTATAATTTGTATGCCTGATTATACAACGGATATACCTATCTATCTCGTGGTATCACAAATAGCCATACCATAATGATGATTGAAATATATAATCCCCCCAAAGATGGTCAGAACAATTTAAACTTCCCTCCGCTTAATTAAGAGAGTTAGGGGATTAGGTACACTATTTAAATCATCATCATAGAATCATCATAGACTGGAGGGGGAGGTTTGGTTTATGTTTTTAAAACCCGATGGAGGCACAGGGAATGGGCGAGAGAGAAGTTAGACAGCCCTGTCCATCCTTACACTGTCTCATCTCCTCTCATGGGGATAGGACAGCTCTTTTCCTCCCTATTTCCACTTTCCAACATCTCCAGTGATTTCCCAGTGTCTCCTGGAGTAACCCTCTCCACATGGCTGTACCGACGCACCATGCCCTGCTACCTCCAGTCCCTCTTCCTAGCACGGAGTGACAACGGCTTCATCATCACGGGTGACCATGGGGGAAGAGGTTTCTTTGCATGAGCTCCAGGTGAATCGGGGCCCCTGAACATTTCAGAAGAGGGTTAAAAAAATACAAGGTAAACCCTCCCAAGTTTCCCTTCCTTCAGCAAATCTTGGACCTGCCAATACTGCGCCAAGCAGAAGTGATCAGTTTGTCTTCTTCACACTGACAATAAATCCAATCGCACCTTGGGCGGGTAAATAGAATTGATTGGGTCCCCTCGGCTGGGCGCCAGCCCCCTCTCCCTCACCAGCCATGCTAACAGGGAAAACCAGGCGGATTTCACTCCCTGCATTTACCTGCTGATTGCAGAGCCATCTTTGTCATTAGAAGTAAATTAATCAAGAGAGGTGAATGTTTTCGACAAGCCCCACTGTTTACTTCGAAAAAAAAGAGAAACAAAATTAGTGCAATAGAGGGAGAGCCAGACACTTGCTGGGCAGAGAGAAGACGACGAGTCCTTCGGAAAGCGAAATCACTTATGTGTTATTGCTGATTCCAAGCACAACTTGGGAGGAGAGATCCCTGAGCAGGCAGGGAGTTCCACAGGGGCTGCCCTGGGCAGGACTCCCTGCACCCCTTCCCCATGGTCCCTGCTGCCAGGACAAGCTCTTATGCACCACACGCACAAGCACTGGGGTTGTTTTGGCGCCCTGATGCTCACTCCTCTCCTCTGACCACAGTCCCTTCGCATTCTTCGGTCACCCCTAGGAAGCATCCTTCACTCCAGGCTTAGCCAAACCCTTTGGCTGGGTAAAAAAGGTGCAGAGAAGTTTGCAGCCATCCATAACTCTCTTGCTGGGTCTGACCAGATGCAGCTGAACCATCGTCTAGTTAAGAGGAAAAGATCAACCCGGATTTAAGAGGCAGCAAGGCCTCCATAACTCTTCCTTAGAGCATAGCCCAGCTGGATTTATGCTCGGCAGGAAACAGATACAACTCCTAGCAATGGCGCTGCCCTTCCTGGGATGGAGGCCCTCACCCCAGCCCCTGATGGGGAAGTTTTGGGGTCACATCTGACCTCCCGGGGGGGGGAGTCCCAAGATGTGTGCGATTCCCAGTTCAGATCTGTGGCGCCCGTAGCAGGGAAAGATTTTATTTTTTTTTTTATTTCCCTTTCTTCTTCTTTTTGTCTTTGAAATCTTGTCAGTATATCAACACACTTGATAAGGGCAGTGTTGTAGTTACACTTCTTTAATTAAGTGAATAATTAAAAAGAAGTTGATCATCAATTAGTTAATTAAATAATTAATCCATTTTACTTTCATACCCTTTTTTGTTAATCACTGTGGCTTCGGTAATGAGCCTCCTATGGGTTGCTAAGCAACTGCTTCCTCGTTTAAACAATCAGCAGCTGCCGCCCGTCAGCGCCCGTGTGAAGGGATGCGGTGGGGCTGCCCGGGCCCGCCCGGGGGGTTCGGACCCTCCGAGGATCACGTGTTCGATCCCCGCCTCCGGCACCCCCCAAACTCCCCCACCGGCAGGCAAAGCATGAATTCCTCTCAAAAGCCACTGGGAAACCAACGTCGGTGCTCTCGGCCGGTGCCCAGGCCGCAAGGTGATGCGGAAGACTGCTGCCGGGTACCAGGGAGGAAGGCAGGGGATGCTCCTCCCGGCGGGGACCATCCTCACCCCCCCTGACGGGCTCCCGCAGGGAAGGCTCACCTCCCCCAGCCGACACCAGCAAGGCACATCCATCCCTCGCTCCCTCCGGGCACCCCGTGCCTCAGTTTCCCCGAGGGAGCGCTGCCTTGACGGTCCCAGCGCTGGACCGGGTGTACGGGGGCGGAGGGGGCGGTGCGGGCTGGCTCCCCCGCCGCAGGTTGCAGCTCTTCATCCCTCCTCTCTTCCTCTTTATTCTCCCGAGTTCTTCTTTTTTATTATTATTTTTTTTCCCCTCCTCTGTTGCCAATTGTTTCTCTGCCCCGGGGCCAACCTGTAAATGAGATGTTACATCTGCACCGAGCTAAGTAAACACTTTATAAATGAATAAATAAGTGAATAAATAACGAAATAGTAATACCTGCTCTGAGACGAGCAGGGCTCGACGGCTCGGCTGGGGAAAGCAGGGAGCCAGGCTGGGGGGGGCGAGGGGAGACACCCCCCCTTCAGACCCACAGCCCCGGACCTCCTGCACCAAGCCGCTTCCCTGGGGCTGCTGAGCCGGCTCTCCCAGAGCCCCCCCATCCCGTCCTTCCCCACCCACCCCACTCGGGATGGTGTCCCCGGGTGGGACCAGGGCTCTGTGTCAGTCCCCCCCCACGGGGCTCTCGGTCACACGGCCCAGCCCTGGCCGACCCCCTCCCGGTCTGAACTTTGTAATTATAACGGATAACGAGAACAAATGCAAGAAGCACTCATTGAGTAACTGATATCAATTATGGAAGCAGGCTTTTGAGCCTGGAATAAATGATGGGGGAATTGGCCTGAGAGGGAGTGGGAACAGACATGTTATTATTTACGCCAGATTAAGGAAAGTATCCAATTTGCCGACCATCACCTTCCGCTGGGAATCGGCATCAATTTTATTATTGTCCCTCAGATTTTAATATTCTCTAAATGAATTACGATCGAGCTAGGTAGTTAGTCAATAGTTTAATGCAATTAATTAACTTCCCATCGCTTGGTTATCTCTGCCCCGGTCCCACTTTCCCCCCCTCCCCTCCAGCCCCACTACGGGGCAGCAGTTGGTTTGCAGTAAATAAGGGTGCCACGCGTGTCTGTGTCTCTGTGTGTGTCTTTATGTGTGTTGACTCTTTGGTGTCTAGATTTTTTTTCCACTGTTCCGTGCATTGTACGACATAACCAGAACTGAAGCAGTACATTTCTTCAAACAATGCCTCCCCGATTCCATTTGTAATGGAATTGGAGGGAGAAAATGTAATTGTGTGTTAAACATGAGGCAGCCATACATGAAGATAAGCGGGGCTGAGTGACTGGAGATGGAAATCCAGCGCGGGGACTAGATACTGGAGGTCTATTTTGGAGTTAAATGGCTCATAAAAATAGGAGGCTGGCGTTTCTTTATTTATTTATTTGCCCGAGTATCTATAGGGCAAATAAATCTCCCTCGCGCGTGGAGGGGAGAACTGCGAGGGGAAAGAGTGTGGTCACTCGCTTGGGGTGGGGGGGTGGGGGTGTAGGGTGCTGAAGGAGGGGAGGGGGAAAGGGGAGAGCAGCTGGATGGGGGCTGGCTGCTCGGGACTCCCCCCTCCCCCGGGTTGGGTATCCCTTGGAGCAGACCCCTCTGGAGCATCTTCTGCGGCTGAGGTCAGGAGAACAGGGAGCGGGGTTCACCCCCGCGGTTTGAGGGATCAGGTCGGAGTGCAGGGACCGACGGAGATGAAGAGCGAAGCGCTGCGGGGGTGCGCTCCGGGGACCCGGGGGTGCGCACAGGGGGTGCACACAGGAGACCCGGGGATGCGCTTCGGGAATTCAGGGGTGCGCACAGGAGACCGGGGGGTGCGCACAGGATGCACACAGGCTGCAGGGTCCCCTCCACCGGACAGGGCTGCAGGCAGAGCCGCCCCGGGGTCCTGCAGGGTGCCGAGTCCCCCGTCCCATCCCATCCGTCCCCCTCCCGGCCAGGCTGGCGGGGCTGTTCCCGGGGGAAGAGCGGCAGTCGGGGCCGCCCCTTCCCCACCTCACATCTGGGAACGTCGTTAGGGCCGCCCCGCTCAGGAAGTTTTTCACACTTCACGTCTCATTAACCGCAGGTCTCGGATTCCTTGGGAAAGAGGGACAGGCGGGAGGGCGGCCAGGCCGGGGTGTGGGGGGGGGGGGGGGGGACCGCAGCTGCTGGGAGAGGCCCCGCATCCCCTACACCCCCTGTACCCCCCCTCGGGGCCGGCATCCTCCGTGCCGTCGAGGGGAGCCCGGGGGGGATGTGGAGCAAGGAGGGAGCGCAGACACGGCAGAAGGGATACCCGGACGAGCTGTAAGCATTCCCTTCCCCCGCACCTCCCCACACCGCCCCAACGGGGCTCATCCACTGGTGCAAAGGGACCTGAGCTACCCCATCCCTCCCTCCTCCTTCTCCGGACCCTCAGCTGCAATCCCAATCTCTTCTCTTCCCATGGGATCACCATCCCAGCCTCTATGGGATAACAGCCTTCTGGGGAGGGCGGAGGACGGACACACACACCCACCCCCAAGCATCTTAAATGTTTAAAAAGGGTTTATTCTGTACTTACAGTGAGCGAAATTAAAAAGAAACAGTAAAATATTTGAAAATGAAGTGCATTATGTTTAATAAATTTAAAATGAACAAAGGCTGCTATATTGCCAGCAATATCATTTCTTGCCCAGGGGCATTAATAAAGACTGAAAGGTTTGGGAAAAAAACAATATTTTCTATTAAAATTCTACGGTGCGTTTCAATATTAAAAGGATAGGTGATGAATTTTCAGTGTTACTCAGACGGGGTCAGCGACTAATTTCATTTCTTTCTGGTCAGCATTCTGTCGATAATTAATCAAAAGCAGAGTTTCTTAATGAAACACTTTTCATAAGGTGATAATTAGCAGGAAAGACGGGGAGCGCAGACAGTCACTGGTAGCTGTCTAATAACCAGAATGAAATCAGGGCTGGGTCCGGGGAGTTAAGCAAGAGATTTAAAAAAAATAAGAAATTACGAATAAAAAGGGAGTAGAGGAGGGAAAGGGATGGGGGAACCGCCTGGTATAAAGTCCCGGGAGAGGGATGTGTTTTTCAGCCCGCTGCCCATCGCTTTTAACACCCGAGCTGGTGTAATTTTGGGGGGGCGATGGTGCCTTCCCTGCCCCACAGCACTGAGCTTCAAGGGAGAAATCAGTGCAGAGGACACGGTCCTCACCCCGGCCTTTCCCCGCACAAACGCGTGGAAAGAGTAAATGAAGTTAATGAAGAAAATTAGCAGCGATTAGTGAGAGCAGGGGGGTCCGGGGGAGGTGCCGCCCCGGCCAGGAAAGTGTCCGGTAACAATTACAAACATGTCCCGCGCATAAACAAAAGAAATTAACCTCTGGAATGATATTAAACAGCATAAAATTAACCGAAAGTTGTAATAAGTGAGGGATTAAAAAGGCCCTGGCATTAATTCGTGGGTCTGAGGAGAGCCCAGCAGAAGGGGCGGGGGGAGAGGGCGGGGGGAGAGGTGTGTTGAGCCTTTAATTAATATTTGGCTGGAGTATACCTTATTCATAATATTCATTGATGTAATTACTCCACAAACAGACAGGGATAATTTGTTTAGATAGATAAAAATAACCTTCAGGTGAGATTTGAAATACAAAACCAATCTATCCCTTGCATCTCGTCTGGCACTTAAACAGCAAACCTTTCAATGGGGCTTTTTTTCCCCCTCATATTAATATTTTTTTTAATCCGAACATGAATGACAGGTACCGCTTTCCTACTGCGAAGGGGTTTTTTTATTATGAAATTCTCCTGAAATGCTGTAAACTTTCAGATAAAGCTGAGAGGCAGGAGGCTGTTGAGTAGATGAGATTATTGATAGTTATTGAAAGTATCCAAATAGGATTTAGAAATCGGGCTCCTGCGCCTTTAATAGAATTCCAGATAATCTTTTATCACAACAAGACACCCATAGAATTATTTAAACAGATTGGACTATTCCAGCAGCAAATTTCAATTATTCTAATGCTTTAATAAATGTGTTGTGTGTGTATTAAATTCAAGCTTCTTAATCCAAAATTTACGATTTAACTGCTCTGATTTTTCATTACAGCTACACCCACATACAGCAATTTACTTTTTTTTTTTTTTTTTTTTTTTTTAGGAAACTGATGCCTTGCTGAATCGGGCCCACAAAAATACAAAATAAAGTCTGAGTTTAAAAAGTGAGTTCCGGACGCCTCCAGATAGATAAATAAATAAACAGGAGGCTCCGCAATCCCCTGCAAGGATGGAAGCTCAGGTAGGAAATGGGATGGGGAGAAGAAGAAGAAGAAAAAAAAAAAAAAGAAAAAAAAAGGAGGGGGGAAAAAAAATCAAAACGCTGGAAAATTAAGAGCGGAGGATTGAATTGATGGGATCTGGGGGCTTTGTAGCTGGAACCTTTTGTTTCAATATTTATTTCCTCGGAGGTTAATACCTTTTTTTTCCCCTCTCTTTTTAAACCTAACAGCAGGTGAGAGGGAAAAGCGTGGCCTTCAAAATCTGTCAGCATCACACCGACTAAAGGAGCAGGATTATCAAACAGTGGGAGAGGAACAATATTTTAAATTATCATTAAATTACGGAGACAAGCTCTCGAAAGGAGGAGGGCACAAAACGGATCAGCGGCTTCCCCTGCGCACACACACACACACGGGTACGTTCACACGCGGTCCTCTTTCTTCCCGTAAGGAAAAAAATAAATAATGATAAAAATAATAATAAAAAATAGAGAGGGGCGTCCTCTGTTGAAAGGGGATCGAGGTAACAGGTTTTAAATATTAGCCGTCCCGGTTAATGAGGCAGCCACTGCCTCCTTAGCATCTCCGAGAACTGGGGCCCGCGGCTGCGGGCTCCCCCCGACGGGACCGCTGTCCCCGCTCGGGGGTTTACGGGCTCCGGGATGGAGCCGGCGGCATATGCAGATGCGGCGTTGATTAATTGTTTTCCATCATTTTCTTTCCTACCGCCCCCCGTCCCCAAACCCGTCGTCCCGTCCAGCTCTGCCTACGGGCTTTGGGAGTCGCGGCCTTTGGCGGTACGGCGTGGGCGTGCTCCGCTGATGGGGTGGCTGTCCCTGTCCCCGGACATCCCCCGGGGCTGGGGGGCACCGGGGCTGCACCTCTCCATGGTACCCCTTCCCTGGATGAGAGGATGGGCGCTTCCTGCCTGGGGCACAGCATCCCTTCCCCAGGGTACAGCATCCTTTCCCCGGGCAGGTGGGTACCCTCTCCCCGGGGCAGAGCATCCCTTCCCCGCGCGGGCGTGTACCATTTCTCCGGGGCACAGCTTCCCTTTCCGGGGGCAAGCATCCCTTCCCCGGGCGGGTGGGTACCATTTCCCCGGGGGCAGAGCATCCCTTCCCCGGGCGGGCGGGTACCTCTCCCCGGGGAACAGCATCCCTTCCCGGGGACAGAACACAACTCCTCCCGCCCCAGCCACCCTCAAACTACCACAGCCCTCTGAAACACCTCCCCGCTCCCCCCTCTCTGCCGCCCGAGGGGAGCCCCTGACACGCGTTATTTGCTTACAAGGGGCCCGGAGGCAGCTCAGCCTCCCGGGCTGCAGTCTCGTTATTAAGCGGTTGGGTTTGTTAATATTTCAGGCCTGACCCTGGCGAGGAGGATGAGCAGAGCCGTCCTGACCCCAGCCCGCCTCCTTAAAGTACTTTTGTAATCAGCTGTTAACTATACAAATAGCCTTGCTGCTAAGGATTATCAGATAATCGTATTTTATTAACTGTGAGAGGCAGCCTGTAAATATTTAGTTTTATTATCTCGCCGGGTATCAAATATTACT